>CM060467.1:24677717-26062717 GCA_030544235.1 Lepturacanthus savala
ACGTTCATATAGTGTAAAATGTAACAATTGCACATGTCAGTAACATTGGTTTTACAGACACTGTTAAGATTTGTAAAACCTTGCATGAAGCACGGTTTTGTTTTAATGTTACTTTAGTGAAAGATCATCTATTTATCTTCTACCAGAAGCTTCCCTTTGTGCGTCCTCTATTTGAAGAAATTCAAACTCAATCTCACATGTATGATGTAAATCCTCATGATGTTTGATATCCTACTTCAGATCCCCACCATACCTCATCCACTATATTATTAGTCTACTATGTATAGCTGATACATTTACTACTTAGTCTTTCTTTCTTTTCCAATGCCAGATTTGAACGCGCTCATGCGTGTGCCTGCCTGCATGCACTGCGTGCAGACTGAAGGTCGATCGCCAATCATCAGCCTCTCTCTGATATCAAGGATGTACTAAGCTCTCAATCAGCAAAAACGACTCGCTGCAGCACAACACCATACTGTCGCATCCGCACACTGCAGCATATCCTCGCCTCTTAGAGGGGTCAGCACGCTCCTCTTCACTCCACTGATGTGATGAGATCCAGTAGTAACTGGGGAGAGGTCTGTAGCTCCGAGCAAATGTTTCCTGGAGAACGGCATCAGATCAGCTGGAGGGATGAACCCTGGAGAGGGATCAGACCAAGATGACTATACAGAGCACACTCAACTCAGCAGGGAAATACTCTCCTAGTTTGACTGAACCTGCAGACATGATAGGATAAGGTTGGTGGACAAGACGGTGAAAGAGAGAGAGAGAGAGAGAGAGAGAGAGAGGGAGAGAGAGAGCGATAGATAGATAGAGAGATTTGGTTTGAGGGTTGTAAGGGTTTTTTATCTAATGAAATACCACTAGCGTACAGAGCATCTGTAGAATCTTACAATTCCAGCCTTTATAACTTGGACCCTCTGAATCTGATATATGTGTATAAAAGGTGCAAAGGAATTTGGGCACTCAAATAAAACAAGTGAGTGTCAAGTGACTTGTACTCAATAGTACACAACACACTGTATTTTAATACTAATAGTATTAGGGCCACTGGGGGAAAATCAAGGGGTAATTTTTTTGTAATTATTCTAGAACAATAATCACAATTCTGAGAATTCAACATTTTAAGGATTTTTTTTGTATTTATTAAAAAAAGGCACAATTTTGACTTTAATCTCAGAATTATGACTTTCCTCTCAGAAAATAGTTTTATCTGAATTCTGAGATTAAAGTCAGAATTCTGACTTTTCTGGAATGAATAATAAAGTAAAAAAGAAATACCCTTTAATTTTTTAAGTGGCTCTTCTGTACAATAGGGACAACTTGTGGGCAGGTGTAGAATAGCAGGTGTGGGACAACAGGAAAGATTTGTATGTATGTACCACATAAAGATTAATCAGTTGGCCAGAAGCAAAAAAGAGCAGCGGCCGCCATGACAGATTGGTCCTATAACAAGAGAAATATACAGCACCTTCTCTGCACCAAACATAACTTTCAGTCAGTGACATCCTGTTATCTACCATCTAACAGCATTATCTGCACAAGGCAATCGGCAATCCCTTACAGCCATCGCAGTAGATTATTCTCCCATTACCAAAGAACTGCTGTTGATTTCATGTGCTGGTCTGTGTGTGTGTGAGTGTGTGTTTGTGTGTGTATGCGTGCAATGATGTATAAATGAGATAGAGTATTGCAATATCGCCCTGGGAAAGAACTGAGATGTAACAACATACAGAAAAGCTGTAGAACAAGTTATCTTGTATGAATCATTTCCACGATCAATTTTACACACCTGAACAGCTCTCAAACTCGTAATAATATTATGTGTGTCCAGCCATGAAGGCTCATATCTATATGGGATTATATAGTAGTATACGCTGTGGGTAAAGACACAGATCCAGACAATATTCCATGGAAAAAAAATACTTAAGATTCATATCCTTAGGATGTTGAATAGTGAAGAGAATGTTGTGGTATAAGGCAACTGGTCAGTCATTTGGAAGAAATCCAAATCCTCAGCTCTTTTTCCTCTAGCAAAGAAATCAAAGGCTTGACTCAAGGCGTTCATATAAAACAGAGGTAGTTATTTAATTTGCTTTTCTGGAAAATGACTATCCACAAGTGGTCAAGTTTTTGTCTTCATTCTTTTCTTTCGTGTAGAGTTTGAATTATACATTCCTGAATAATCAGAGGAAATGTCATATTGTCTGAAATATGCTTCTACAAGTGTATTTTCTCCATATAGTGAATTTTAATTCTTATCTAGCAGATCGGTACAAAGATATGCAGGTTTACTTGCAGGCTCATTTCCTTTGATTCAAGTTTTATTCAACAACTCATCAACATCTGCTGCTACAACAGTCCTCTCCCCTGCACCCTGCAGTACGAGGCTGCAGGATTTTTCCTCCCCTGTGGCCCCCTGGGCCTCTGACTTTGAGCAACTCAGGCCTGGTTATTCCAACCAGCAACAGGTGCCACACGCTGCACTGGGTCGCACAAGTCAATCCTCTGCAACAAAACAACTGGAAGCAACTTTCTTCAACAAGACAATGGACAAAACTTCAAAGGAACTCTCGTCCTTTTCCATGTACTTATAATATAAATGGGTAAAATAACACAAGTTGGTATTAACTTGTGTTAAAAGGTAGGGTGAATTATATTTTCCTAGAGCATTTTCTATCATATTGCTTAAAATCCCCTTCACACCTAGCCTGGGTATAACCATCCTTCATTGCACATGAATTTACTTCACTGTGAAATGTAGTCAGGACCCAATTTTCTCCTCATCTAGAGAGCCAATCACAGACATGGGGAGGTGCAGCAAGACAATGACAAAACACAAAGCGACTTTGTTGATAATCCAACATGGCGGCAGACTGTAATATAACCTTTTGATGCAGCCTTAGAAAGTGTTCTAAGTAATTTAGAAGTTTAAGTCTATTCTCATTTTGACAAATGAGCAACTATTTAATTGTCATTGGGTATAGTGTACATCATTGAGTATGTGTGATACGATTGGCAATAACCTACTTACAAACATATTTGACAGACATTCGTAGCGCTAAATCAACCAGACAAATCATGTTTGGTAATATGAGAAAGTTTAAGAAAGTTTAAAATAATGTTTTAAGAAGCATTCATCAGGTCTCTCAAAATGTACACTTTGTGTTCATGTTGATGATAAATATTGATATGATTTTAAATATTTAATCCACCTAGAATAAAAAACAATCATTTAATCGACATAGAATATAAAACTATCATTTAATTGATGTCGAATATAAAACTATCTGGTATCAAGTTTTTAGGATTACACCACAGGACAGTTTTGACATCGTCCCAAACCTCTAATACAAATAAATGATGGTTCCCAGACTGAATATCAACCTACATTGATATGAGGTCTGGTGTTAGCCAGGATACTTCACACCCAGAGAGCAGCCAGTTAATGAAATTCTCCTCTGTAACCTGTAGGATGGGCATGACTGAATAAACTCCATTCAATCATTGTAAGCATCACATCGAACATTACTGGATGGTGATTTGTCTATCAAACTCTCAAACTCAACTGCTGTTCCTGCTATAGAAGTGTGGCTTCAGGAGGAAAGTCTTTTTTCCAGGATCCTCAACGCTACTTTTAATGTCTAATAGTCTAGGCTAATGTTGTTCACTGTGATTCAGGTTTTATCACAGTTCGGGGTTAAGTTTGTTATTAGTATGTTTCCACCTCTTGAATGCTTATTAACCTCCCTTTTAACTTGCTCTTTCAACCTTTACATGGTGTGGTCAGCCATATTTTCTTGAATTTCAGACATAGGAGCAAACATACACACACAATCTGCTATCTTATTTTGTTCCTAACAGAATGCAGAAGCAGCCATCTTAGTTTCACACTCACTTGTGCATATAAAAACATTTTATTTAGATTACATATTGTGTCTTTTGTCTACTTTTGTTGAATGAATGCTTTTCAATGTGCTGCTTCTTTGATGTTGTACAAAAGTGATTAATGGAAACCTCCACTTTGTGATGAGCTCTAAATACTACTTCTTCTGCTCTTACTACATAGCCATATAAGGAAAATGTTCTTATATTTTACTAACTTCATTAATAATCACACTTCCAAAGTGATGGTTTAGTATAATTTATGAGACTGAATCAGAGAAGTCACTCTCAGTTCTTTTTATTGTAAAATCAAGGTGGCACCCTGTCTTTGGATTTAATGAATGAAATCTGATATTTAATGATTACACACACACACACACACACACACACACACACACACACACACACACACACATATATATATATATATATATATATATATATATATATATATATATATATATATATATATATATATATATATATACTATATATACTATATATACTATATATATATATATACTATATATACTATATATATATATACTATATATATATATATACTATATATATATATATATATATATATATATATATATATATATATATATATATATATATATATATAAAGAGGTTTAATCATAAAAAGAGGCCAAATATACAGTATTGAAGCTACTTTTTAACATCAGCTGGTTTTAATCTGAAACATTACTACAATGGTAAGTCATATTTCCACTTAGCAAAGCTTGAAATAGATATATGATTGCTTCACACTATGATCAGGACTGATCACATTAAATGATTAATGCAGGCAACACATAAGCATGAAAAAAATATTCTGCTTTCAAAAGAACAGAATAATTTGTGACAATATGTCTGCAAGACACTGATGGTCTGGATTTCAAAGTTTGGTGACTATTGTTTATTCTCTATCACCACCCTTCCTGTGACCTGGAAATTCAGCTTCTTCCAGTCGAGCAAATTCCCGTAAATTGAAACTGAATTGTGTGCATAGTTGTGGATCTCATAGGGGGAGAGCACGTAGTCCCACATGTGGACATCAGCCATCATTCCAACGAACGACTGTGTGCTGTCAAACCCTCCACCATAGGCATCTTGGTCCTGAGGAAGACATTTGAGACATCAGCTATACTGTACAATAGGTCCCTGATACACAGCATGTATCAATTAAGTAGAAATACTTTCTCGTTCAAGGGAATAGGAAGATGTGTCCAAACTCATGAATAATTTCAAGACAAAATTTAGTTGCTAAATTTACAGATACTGACAGGTCTGGAACTTCTGTAAAAAATGTGAAAAACACCCTTCTATCTGTTCTTTCCCTGGGAGAAAACCACATACTTGTCACATACAGATTTTAACTGAACAGCCTATAAGTTTTTGCCCCTCCAATCAACTTTTTAATTCAAGTACGCAGTTCTTCTAAACAATGTCTTGAACGACCCATTTTCCTCAGACGGTCAAAGAGAAATGCATATTCAACAAGTGCTGGCTTCATCCATGAAATGGGGCAGTTTTTTTTCACCTGTTTTTTTCACAAAAGTGATGACCTCACCGATAATTTATTTGTACTGTAGTTGTATTTGCCATGCTGAACCGTTTGTTCATATCTATATGTCTAACTGTTCAGTCCTCGCTGCAATACAATTTAATATGTTATATTATAAAAAGAGCAAGAGAAGAAAAGCGGATGAAATAAATGATGTTACCTTTGGACAGTCAGCAGTAAGCTAATGTGCTGCTGGCTCTAGCTTTATATTCATCACTGACATGAGAGACATCAAGCTTCTCATCTTACCAAATCTCTCTGAATAAGAATAATAGCAAATAAGTTTCATTAACCAAATGTTAAACCATTTATTAAAGAATAGTGCTTAAGTATATGACTCTACCTGTCCTAAAACCATTAGAATGGGTCCGTTGATCTTGGAACCAGAGATCAAGAATTTCCTACTTGAGGGCTTCCCGTCTAACCACAGCTGCCCCAGTCCAGACTCCGAGGCCCATGTGGAACAGATAGAGTGCCATGTGTTCATCATGTAGTTCTGTCCTCCAAATTGTGCATCCTTATTCCTTATCCAGAGACGAATCTTATTGTTAGGTTCATTGAAGATCAGGAAGTCATTGAAAGCCGTTGGTGTGGCCAAAGAAAACAAAGCGTAGTTTCTTTGAAGGTCTGTAAAGAACCTGGAGACATTACAAAGACATTATCATGCAAAATGTTTTTATAGTCACAGATACTGTGTAGTGGGTTGTGTCATTTATTTATTTTGTATATTCAACATGATGCTACCTGAGGCAGACGGTTACATTGTCCAAATCCTGTCTTGACGTATTCAGCCTGACATGAGCTGTGTTGGTTTGTTCTGGGAAGGTCTGGGAACATTTTACCTGACAGATCTTAAAGAAGAAGAACAATTAAAACATCAGAATGCAAAGTCTTCATGTTAAATAAAAACAAATGAATTATACACTGTAGTGGCAAAAAAGAAATGAAGTTGACTTACTGCATCAAAACTGTTACATAAAAAGATGTTTGAGGAAGATGAATGAAAGAAACATTAAATTTACTGTTTGCATTTCCATGTCTAGAACCATTTCACTAGCTAATATTTGTGTATTTATTTCCTGTTTGGATGTCTTCCATCATTTGATCACATTTTATCTGTTTATGGACTTTGCCCCTGACATTGAGCTTTGATATGTATCTTGACTGTCAACAAGTTATTGTCTAAATACATATAAAAGATGTAAATTATTCTGCATTTTCATTTTTAGATTTTTAAATTAAAAACTACATTGATCCTCTATTCGACATGTTTTCCACAATTGCCTTATGTGTGTTTTTAATGAAGAAATCCATCCAACAGTTGTTTTTTCTTTTCCCTATATAAGGATAAATTTGAATTGGACAAACTCTTAAAGAGAGCATAAAGGCAACACACATCAAACAATAAGCTCCTGTGAGTTCTGCAACATGTGCATGCATCTTTATTTTAGTGAACATTTTAGTATTCACTCTTTTAAACGAAGAAGTACTTATCTAGAGGTATGGCAGCACAGACTGTCAGCATCATCAGGAGAATCAAAAACGCCATCTAATACGAAGGTAAATTAACACACATTAATTCTGAGAGCTAATTCTATGAATTAAATAATTTGGTGTTGCCAATACTTTCACTACTGAAATCTAATGGACTAGAATGAATGTGTTGTTAGCTCTGTTGACCACAGCTAATATAGGAAGAACAATGCAATTATGTTAAATTCCTCTAGTTTGCAATGTCTGTTGTGCCTTGGTCTTACCTTGAATCTTGTTGTGTCAGGATGTTGTGTGAAGCACTTTTATGATTGTGAACTTCCTATCCTCATTTCTTCCTCATTTTATCTATTATTTCCTGTTATTCTGTGCTGATAACACTGTCTGATAAGACACTTAATATAAATGTGTACCTGCTTAAAGTTTCTGTAATTTAAATGTTGTGATATTTTGTTTAAAATGTGGCATTTTGCATGCGTGTGCCTTTTTTATTTATTATTAAAAGATTCATATTTTACATTTTTTTCTTTATTTTATTTGACATTTCTATATCTTGTGGTTTTAGTACCAAAAAGTACCAAAAATCATCTCAGTACATCACATCTGAAGCTCTCTGGAGCTCTAGGAATATCAGGTTGTTAATATTATGTATGTACTGTATATGGCCGTGAACAGGGGTGGAGTTGTAACTGTGCAGTTGTGATATCACTTCACCAAAGTCCTGACAGCTTCTTTTTAGGCTGTATACATTTCTCTTTGGATTGAGAACCCAAACAATCTCAATCATTTGCTCATCAGTGTCATATCTACAATAGCTAAAAACATGGGCATATTCAGAAAATCACTTCCATTCGGTTTCTTCTCATGAGCTTTCCAACAAGCAATAAGGCTTAACTGATGGACCTCAATCTGCAGGTGGTGTTTTAATTTAATGTCATTTATGTGTGATTTCATACTATGAAATCCAATAAACATGCCGTTGTTAATTATCAGCCATTGTGTGACTGTTGGCACTACTGTCCATTCAGATATAGTTGATCCATGGGAGATAATAATTTTATTGATGAGAGGACTGGCAGTACCCAATGACTCACATGAACAATGTTCATTTGTGTGTGTGTGTGTGTGTGTGTGTGTGTGTGTGTGTGTGTGTGTGTGTGTGTGTGTGTGTGTGTGTGTGTGTGTGTGTGATGTATTATGAAAGAAGAGGGAGAAGTGATGAAACATGGAGAAACTGTGGCCAACTTTAGGCCTGTTCACATACAGTGAAGAAAAAACACAGTCTTCCAGTCCCATTTACTTAAGATTGTTTATTTCAGTGTCTATTCAAACAGGTGAAAATGTTGCCATTGATGGAAATTTCTAAAATGTTTTAAAGCTCTGATCATCAATTCTTTGGACACTAAGAGGCTGATCACCTGCAGAACAAGCTGATAGAGTCAAACCCTGATTTTGTCACTGTACGCAGATACGTGTTGAAAACCAATTACTTCTTACAAAGCAGGCATGAAGCAACTATACAGGAAACATGCTGTGCAGAAAACAGAGACAATGTGGTAAAGACGTATAAAAATGTTTGTAAAGGAGCGATAACTCTCCGTGTGATGATATTACAGTGACTCCTTTCACATACTCTAGTCTTTAAATCTGTGTTATGTCTCTTTTTGTTCTACTTGATATTTTTACAAAGGTAGAGAATGAATTCAGAGACCAAATTGAAACAACCAATTGGACACACAGATTGCAGACTGACATTAAAAGGAGAACTGTGAGTGTTGTAATGTTCCCGCTGCTGTTTGGTAATAAATCCAAGGAAATTCTGCACTTCTCTTTTTCACTGTGAGTGTACTATACATTATTACCAAAGACGTTATTCATTTAAAATAACCACCTAAAGGAAACATTTCACTTTTTAACACAAGAAGTTAAAGGTGAGGTTGGTATTTCTTTCAGACGTTCATACACCTCACTTCAGTGTCAGAACACCAGCTAAATTCATATAAAATGACTCTTTTTTTTTTTTTTTTTGTTCTGTGGCCAGTCTGCCAGTTTCCCTCCTACCCTTCCCTTCCAGCACTTGTCAAGATGCTGGGCACGCATTTGTGTTCCTGTCTTACAAATCTCCTGATCTCCACACACCCCTGCACACCTGCTCCCACTTGCCCCTTCGGCCTTTGTTCCCTGCCTGTAGCTTCCCAGTGTTTGTGTCAAGTTATGTTATACTACTTTATACATTATAATAATATTTATAATAGTAGTAGTAGTAACAGTAAAGCGTAAAATAAAGTATGGATTTGAAACACAAAAGGTTGACACTGGTTACTTACACTTCACATTGGACATAAAAGTACAGCAGAGAATGTGAGGTTTGATTATGGAAAAAAAGTTGTTTTCTTTTAGCTTACACACAGGTCATTTGTTTACTTTCTACCAGCACTCTGTCTCTAATCTGGAACTCCAGCGCCGCCCAGTTGAGAACATTCCCTGGAGTGAAGTTTAGGTCATCCACATATTTGTGGATCTCACAGGGGGAAAGGACGTAGTCCCACATGTGAACATCAGACATCATTCCAACGAACGACTGTGCCATATCAAACCCACCGCCATGGCTGTCCTGCTCCTGTAGAGATTTGCAGACAGTGGAGATTCAATAAATAAAACCTACATTTTTGAAACATATAAAACATGACACATTGAAATCTATCACTATCAATGCAACTTTACCTGTCCTAAGATAATTATAGAGGGTCCAGTGATGTTTGATCCAGACATGACAAATTTCCTCATTGAAGGTTGTCCATTAAACCAAAGCTGGGCCAGTCCAGATGTAGAGTCCCAGGAGGAACAAATAGAGTGCCACTGGTTCGGCTTGTAGTCCAGTCGTGCAAATTCTGCCTTTTTATCCCTAATATGGGGTTCCATCTCATTATGTGTGTCATCCCAGAAAATCAAGTAGTCGTTGGCACTGGTGCTGGTGGCCATGGAGAAGAGGGCATGATCTCTTTTGAGGTCTGTAAAGGATCTGCAGGAATCAAAAATAAATGATCATGCATGATACATTTTACTTTACTGTGCACCTTTATTTCCTTTTGCACATTCAACGCTACCTGTGACAGACGGTTACAGCACTGAAATCCTGCCTGGATGTAATCAGCCTCACATGAGCTGTTTTGGTTACTTGTGGGAAGGTGAATATTTTCCCTGTTAGATCTGAAAAGAGAGAGGGAGAACTTGAGAGGAAGTTTTTAGAAACATGTATATTTTCTATATGAAACAGAAAGCTGAAGCAATGAGTTTGTGGAATGATGATTTTACTGTATGTTTTATGTAAGAACAATCCTTCAGAAATTCAGAAAAAGCGCATATTCACATTCATATCTACTAAACCTTTGTGTTTGCACATATGTAAGTTCTGTGATCACCTAACCATCCAATATTCATAATAACACTTTAAGTATATGAGGAAGAGCTTACTAAGATATAAATTTAAAAGATCTAAAATGTCTTTCTTTTTTTCCTTTTTTTTACCTTGGGGAGTAGCAGCACATGCTGTCACCATCACCAACAGAAGCAACAACTTCATCTAACACAAAGAAAATAAGGCACCATGGGAAAAAAAATGCTGAGTGCTGATCACATTACTTGACAGTTATTGGGCTTGGCTATAATAATTAAAAGTGCAGGTAGCATACATTTTTAATATATCCACTTAAATTGTCTATATTTTGCAGTTTCGCATGTGTCTTACCTTGAAATGTTGCATCTTGACTTTGTTTGACTCAGTGAAGTGGAGTGTTAGTTTTGTTCACTCACTGGTTCCTTGTTCCTGTGCAACTGTTTGTTTCCTTCCTCTTATCTACTTTCAGAAATCATGTTTTTGGGCTTCAGTATCCCAGAATGTAGGCGTTGAACTATACACAGTATTTTTCCATTGACTAAACAGATTTGCATTGAAAAGTCATTCTTTTTTTGTTGTTGTGTAATGTTTACACATACATCAGCTGTAACCTGTACACACAGAGTAAAGGTTGATCTCATGTGACTTGGGGGCAGCTGTGGCTCAGAAGAAGAGTGGTTGGAAACCTTTAATAGCAGCAACCACTATCTTTGTGTGAATGGCTGAATGTTGACATGTGTGTTGCCTAAGTGCTTTGAGTGAAGAATAGAAAGACACAACAAGGCCTCCCCTCCCTCCCCTGCTTTCACAAAGGCTCCCAGCTGCCTGAAGATCACTCATAGGTCCTCACATTTTCCTATTTTACCTTAATAAACTATGTTATAGCACATATTCAAAACTATTTGTTAGTAAATGTGTTTCTCTTTTGTGAGTCTAAGAACTTATCAGTGTTTCAGTATTAAGGGTCGGACTTACTGGTGTTGATAGATGACTTGCAGCTCATTGAAAAAATCACATGTGCATTGTTTCTCAAGTACCTCAAACATCTTTGTTAATTATCAGCATAGACTGTGGGATTGTTGGCTCACTGTCCATTCAAGTATAGGCCCATTCACATATAAGTGGAGAAAATACAGTCATACAGTCCAGTTTACTTAAGATTGTTTATTTCAAATAATTATCAAACAGGTGAAGATTTGTGCAATTGATGGAAATCTCTAAACTGTTTTAAAGGTCTGATCATCAATTCTTTGGACAATAAGAGGCTGATCACCTGCAGAAATAACTGATAGAGTCACAGCTCTGATTTTGTCAATGTATCAAAATACATAGTGAAAACCAATTATTTCTTAAAAAGCAGGCGTAAAACAATTTAATCAGAGACAAAAGCAATGAGACCGAACCATGCAGGAAACATGCTGTGCAGAAAACTAAGACAAGGTGGTAAAGACGTATAAAAATGATTTAAAAAAAACTGAACAATAACTCTATGTGTGATGTTATTGTAGAGACTTCTTTCATGTTCTAGTCTAGTCTTTAAATCTGTGTTATGTCTATTTTTGTTCTGTTCTATATTTTTTTACAGTTAGAAAAGGTAGAGGATAAAAGCTGTTCAGGAACTAAATTCAGTCACTATAATCACTTGGACACAGATTGCAGACTGACATTAAAAGGAGAACTGTGAGTGTTGTAATGTTCCTGCTACTGTTTGATAATAAGTCCAAGAAAATTCTGCACTTCTCTTTTTTTACTATGAGCGTACTATACATTATTGCTAAAGACATAATTCATGGGCGACATGGTGGCGCAGGGCTTAGCGCTGTTGCCTCACAGCAAGAAGGTCGCAGGTTCAAGACCTCCTGGGTCCTGGGTCTGGGACCTTTCTGTGTGGAGTTTGCATGTTCTCCCCGTGTCTGTGTGAGTGAATGGTGCCCATGATTGGCTGGCAACCATCTGGGGTGTATCCCTGCCTCTCACTGTAACGTGCTGAGATAGGCTCCAGCAGACCCCTGCAACCCTGAGGAATAAGTAGGTACAGAAAATGACTGACATAATTCATTTAAAATGACAACTTGAAGGAAACGTTCCACTTTTTAACACGAGAAGTTAAAGATGAGGTTGGGTTTTTTTCAGATGTTCATACACCTCACCTCACTGTCAGAACATCAGCTAAATTCATATAATTTCACTCTATTTTTTGTTCTGTCGCCAGTTTTCTTGGCACTTGTCAAAATTCTGTTTACTTTCTACCAGCACTCTGTCTCTAATCTGGAACTCCAGCGCCGCCCAGTTGAGCACATTCCCTGGAGTGAAGTTTAGGTCATCCACATATTTGTGGATCTCACAGGGGGAAAGGACGTAGTCCCACATGTGAACATCAGACATCATTCCAACGAACGACTGTGCCATATCAAACCCACCGCCATGGCTGTCCTGCTCCTGTAGAGATTTGCAGACAGTGGAGATTCAATAAATAAAACCTACATTTTTGAAATATATAAACTATGAAACTATGAAGCATATTGAAAACTATTACTATCAATGCAACTTTACCTGTCCTAAGGTAATTATAGAGGATCCACTGATGTTTGATCCAGACATGACAAATTTCTTCATTGAAGGTTGTCCATTAAACCAAAGCTGGGCCAGTCCAGATGTAGAGTCCCAGGAGGAACAAATAGAGTGCCACTGGTTCGGCTTGTAGTCCAGTCGTGCAAATTCTGCCTTTTTATCCCTAATATGGGGTTCCATCTCATTATGTGTGTCATCCCAGAAAATCAAGTAGTCGTTGGCACTGGTGCTGGTGGCCATGGAGAAGAGGGAGTGACTTCTTTTGAGGTCTGTAAAGGATCTGCAGGAATCAAAAATAAATGATCATGCATGATACATTTTACTTTACTGTGCACCTTTATTTCCTTTTGCACATTCAACGCTACCTGTGACAGACGGTTACAGCACTGAAATCCTGCCTGGATGTAATCAGCCTCACATGAGCTGTTTTGGTTACTTGTGGGAAGGTGAATATTTTCCCTGTTAGATCTGAAAAGAGAGAGGGAGAACTTGAGAGGAAGTTTTTAGAAATATGGATATTTTGAGAAGCTGAAGTGAAAATGTTGTAGCATAATGAATTTACTGTATATTTTGGGTAAGGACAATCTTAACAGAAAAACCACATATTCACATTCATATAGACCATATAAACCACTGACTCTTGGAATGTGTTTGCTCACAGGTAAGCTCTATGGTCACCTAACCATCCAATATTTATGAAAACACTTTGGATATTTGAGCAAAAGCTTGGGAAGATACACTGTCTGGGCAAAAAAAAGTCACCACCTGGATTTAGCTAAGCAAACAGAGCCTTTAACAACCTCCTATTGGACAATTACCACATTAGCAATTATCTTTCAGCTGGCAACAGGATAACCCAAGTTTAACCCCAATTAATGCAATGAGTAGCTTCTCATTTCCCCAACAACCATGTCGCACATCCTGTAGTTGGGAAATAATGGTAGTCTGTTCGAGAAGGGTCAAATCATTGGCATCAAGCAGAGACAATATCCGAAAATATTGCAGAGACTACTAAAGTTGGATTAAGAACTGTCCACTACATTATTAAAAACTGGGGACCAGAGTGATGGGTGCACCACGGTAAGAAGATAAACAGATAAAGTGATGCACTCATCATGTCTAGTGCCTAATGGTCAAGCCTATAGGGACAGTCTATGATCTGGGGCTGCTGCAGATAATCACGTATAGGTTCAGCAACAGTATGTGCCCAAAGAATGAGGTCAGCTGACTACCTGAATGCACTCAATGACCAGGTGATTCCATCAATGTATTTTTTCTTTCCTGATGTCACAGGCATATTCCAAGATGACAATGCCAGGATTCATTGGGCCCAAATTGTGATCGAGTGCTTCAGGGAGCATGAGACGTCATTTTTAACTGTGGATCGGCTACCACAGAGCCCAGACCTTCATCCTATTGACAATCTTTGGGATGCTGGAGAAGGCTTTGTGCTGTAGTTTGACCCTTCATTATCAGTACAAGATCTTGATAAAAACGTAATGCAACACTGGACTGAAATAAATCTTGTGATATTGCAGAAGCTTATCGAAACAATGCCACCACGTTGATAATTCAAGTACATTGAATAGTCCAATAAAGTTGAAATACACACTTGATGTGTTTCAGAAGTTGTTTTTTTTAAGCTTGACATCTTGAAGATGTCTCTCAAACTTCCATCATAAGATGAGTTTTTCCATGCAAGTTTCTGAACCAACCTCCTTGTTTATTTGTCACTTCAACACCCTGTGAAAATACCCTGTGGTCAGTAAGAGAACTAGTTAAAAACATCCTGTTCCAAATGTTGATCCCAAGCCCAGTTTGTATGGTTACCATTTTGTATATTATGTTATGGTAACAGGCATATGGAAGCATTGCAGGTTGAGATGATAAACCATATTGTGAATGGTTGCATACAATTTTTTAAGTTACCTTTAAAATACCTTAAAATAGTGTTTCTTGTTTTAGACTGGAGCAGAAAATTAACACCAGTCATTCAGAAGCTTATTGAAACAATACCACAGAGAATACATGCTGTTAATGAAGGTAAAGGTGGTCCAACAAAATACTAGGGTGTGTGACCTAAATTTTTAGATAGTGGCTTTTTTTGCCAGGCACTGTATAATCCAAAAATAGATAAAATCAGTAACAAAAGCATTTCTAAAACTCCATTTTGTGTTTTGCTTTGCTTATTCTTTTGTACAACATGTGTCTGTTTAACAGTTCTGATTTTAAAGGGGAACAAGAGTGTGATATCAGATCAAGTAAATGGCAAGAATCAAAGAAAATGGTTAAAATAAAACCATGAAGGCCAACAAGTTAAATAAAGTGAATTTAAAATATTTGTTGTGCACTTTTTTCATTTACCTGTCTGCTGAAAATTATCCAAGAATCTTGATGATTATAAGACAAACAATAATTCCTATAGAGAACATTTGTAATTTAAAGAAAGGCATTTGGCATATGTTCTGCTTTTAATATCTTGCAAAATCTATTACTTGTTTCCTTTTTATGAAAACAGGGAAACAACAGTTTTCTTGAAAGAGTAATGCATGGGTAGGAAGTTAATGCATAGCTCCTGACTCTCACTGTCATATTGTGATCATTGATGATTCATTTCTTTTGTTAAGTAACAAATATGTTGTGTTGTTGTGTTTTTTCTGTTTGTTTGTTTTTTACCTTGGGGAGTAGCAGCACATGCTGTCACCATCACCAACAGAAGCAACGACTTCATCTAACACAAAGACAAAAAGGCATCATGTAAAAAATAGACTAACAGGTTAATTATAGATTATCTGACAGTTATTTGGCTTGGCTATAATAATTAAAAGTGCAGGTAGCATACCTTTTTAATAGATTCACTCTAATTGTCTATATTTTGCAGTTTCGCATGTGTCTTACCTTGAAATGTTGCATCTGGACTTTGTTTGATTCAGTGAAGTGGAGTGTTAGTTTTGTTCACTCACTGGTTCCTTCTGTCTGTTTCCTTCCTCTTATCTACTTTCAAAAATCATGTTTTTGGGCTTCAGTATCCCAGAATGTAGGCGTTGAACTATACACAGTATTTTTCCATTGACTAAATAGATTTGCATTGAAAGGTCATTCTTTTTTGTTGTTGTGTAATGTTTACACATACATCAGCTGTAACCTGTACACACAGAGTAAAGGTTGATCTCATGTGACTTGGGGGCAGCTGTGGCTCAGAAGAAGAGTGGTTGGAAACCTTTAATAGCAGCAACCACTATCTTTGTGTGAATGGCTGAATGTTGACATGTGTGTTGCCTAAGTGCTTTGAGTGAAGAATAGAAAGACACAACAAGGCCTCCCCTCCCTCCCCTGCTTTCACAAAGGCTCCCAGCTGCCTGAAGATCACTCATAGGTCCTCACATTTTCCTATTTTACCTTAATAAACTATGTTATAGCACATATTCAAAACTATTTGTTAGTAAATGTGTTTCTCTTTTGTGAGTCTAAGAACTTATCAGTGTTTCAGTATTAAGGGTCGGACTTACTGGTGTTGATAGATGACTTGCAGCTCATTGAAAAAATCACATGTGCATTGTTTCTCAAGTACCTCAAACATCTTTGTTAATTATCAGCATAGACTGTGGGATTGTTGGCTCACTGTCCATTCAAGTATAGGCCCATTCACATATAAGTGGAGAAAATACAGTCATACAGTCCAGTTTACTTAAGATTGTTTATTTCAAATAATTATCAAACAGGTGAAGATTTGTGCAATTGATGGAAATCTCTAAACTGTTTTAAAGGTCTGATCATCAATTCTTTGGACAATAAGAGGCTGATCACCTGCAGAAATAACTGATAGAGTCACAGCTCTGATTTTGTCAATGTATGCAGATACATAGTGAAAACCAATTATTTCTTAAAAAGCAGGCGTAAAACAATTTAATCAGAGACAAAAGCAATGAGACCGAACCATGCAGGAAACATGCTGTGCAGAAAACTAAGACAAGGTGGTAAAGACGTATAAAAATGATTTAAAAAAAACTGAACAATAACTCTATGTGTGATGTTATTGTAGAGACTTCTTTCATGTTCTAGTCTAGTCTTTAAATCTGTGTTGTGTCTATTTTTGTTGTGTTCTATATTTTTTTACAGTTAGAAAAGGTAGAAGATAAAAGCTGTTCAGGAACTAAATTCAGTCACTATAATCACTTGGACACACAGATTGCAGACTGACATTAAAAGGAGAACTGTGAGTGTTGTAATGTTCCTGCTACTGTTTGATAATAAGTCCAAGAAAATTCTGCACTTCTCTTTTTTTACTATGAGCGTACTATACATTATTGCTAAAGACATAATTCATTTAAAACAACCACTTGAAGGAAACGTTCCAATTTTTAACACCAGTTAAAGGTGAGGTTTGTCAGAACATCAGCTAAATTCATATAATTTGACTTTATTTTTTGTTCTGTCACCAGTTTTCTTGGCACTCGTCAAAATTCTGTTTACTTTCTACCAGCACTCTGTCTCTAATCTGGAACTCCAGCGCCGCCCAGTTGAGAACATTCCCTGGAGTGAAGTTTAGGTCATCCACATATTTGTGGATCTCACAGGGGGAAAGGACGTAGTCCCACATGTGAACATCAGACATCATTCCAACGAACGACTGTGCCATATCAAACCCACCGCCATGGCTGTCCTGCTCCTGTAGAGATTTGCAGACAGTGGAGATTCAATAAATAAAAGCTACATTTTTGAAACATATAAACCATGACACATTGAAATCTATCACTATCAATGCAACTTTACCTGTCCTAAGATAATTATAGAGGGTCCAGTGATGTTTGATCCAGACACAATAAACTTCTTCATTGAAGGTTGTCCATTAAACCACATCTGCACCAGTCCAGATGTAGAGTCCCAGGAGGAACAAATAGAGTGCCACTGGTTCAGCTTGTAGTCCCCCCATCCAAATTCTACCCTGTTATCCCTAATATGGGGCATCATCTCATTATTTCTCCCGTTCCACTGAATCATGTAATCATTGGATATAGTGCTGGTGGCCATGGAGAAGAGGGCATGATCTCTTTTGAGGTCTGTAAAGGATCTGCAGGAATCAAAAATAAATGATCATGCATGATACATTTTACTTTACTGTGCACCTTTATTTCCTTTTGCACATTCAACGCTACCTGTGACAGACGGTTACAGCACTGAAATCCTGCCTGGATGTAATCAGCCTCACATGAGCTGTTTTGGTTACTTGTGGGAAGGTGAATATTTTCCCTGTTAGATCTGAAAAGAGAGAGGGAGAACTTGAGAGGAAGTTTTAGAATATAAATGTGTACTAACAGGTCATATAAAATAAAAAACAAAAACATTATATATATATATATATATATATATATATATATATATATATATATATATATATATATATATATATATATATATATATATATATATATATATATGTTTTTCTTTTATTCTTCTTACCTTGGGGAGTAGCAGCACATGTTGTCACCATCAACAACAGCAGACACAACTTCATCTAACACAAAGAAAAAAAAGGCATCAATCATGTAAAAGACATGAAATGCAAACAAATTAATTTCAGAATACTTGACACAAAGACAAAAAGGCATCATGTAAAAAACAGACTAACAGGTTAATTGCAGATTACTTGACAGTTATTTGGCTTGGCTATAATTAACAGTGCAGGGAGCATACATTTGTAATACATTCACTTTAATTTTCTATATTTTGCAGTTTTGCATGTGTCTTACCCTGAAATGTTGCATCAGGACTTTGTTTGACTCAGTGAAGTGGGGTGTGAGTTTTGTTCACTCACTGGTTCCTTGTTCCTATGAATCTGTGTTTCCTTCCTTTTCTATACTTTTGAAAATCATTGTTTTGGTATCAGTATTCCAGAATGTAGGGGTTGACCCTTACACAGTACTTTTCCATTGAGTTAAGAGAATTTGCATCAGTGCAGCAGTTGTTACCTGTACACACAGAGTAAAGGTTGATCACTAGGTAGACTGCATTGGGGGCAGCTGTGGCTCAGAGGAAGAGTGGTTGGAAATGTTTATAGTATATATAATAGTATATATCCTTAATTTGTAAAATATAGTTTTTAAATAAATAAGATAAATAAATAATAAATAATGTTGCATAGCACGACTTACTGTACACCTGATGTGTCCACACCATATGAGCCTGGCCCTGCATTTTATAAATCTGGCATGAGGATGATTCTGTTTTTGCGTTTGAGTGCTTCTTCTCTCCTTGGGCTGCGAAGAACAACATTGACTCACATGTATCTAAGTAGATTATTTATCACTAGTTCTTGATCTTTTTCAGGTGACTGGTGGATCTTTTCTTTGTTCTATGTTGTAAGCAAGTGTTTGTGTGTGTGACCTGTGGTTTGAATGTGTTTATGCATAATAACATACTGCATGTGTGCACCCCTGCTTCAGTCAGTGTGTAGATGAATGCTTTATCATGTGTCACTAACATCTCCCAGAGTGCTGTGCTTTACTCATTCTGTTCCTAATCAGCTAAAAAGTGACTTGCCGCAGCACAACATCAAGGCCTTGTCTGTATTGTCACATCTGAATATTATATCCTCTCTGCAGAGGACTTGTATGAAGGAGGAGTCAGCACACTCCTCTCTTCACTGATGTGATGAGATCCAGTAGTGACTGGCTGGGGAGAAGCCTGCAGCTCAGAGCGAAGGTTTCCTTAGGAAAAGCACCAGATCAGCTGGAGGGATGAACCCTGGAGAGGGATCACACTGAGACAACTAGAGAGCATGCTACTCGGCGGGGGAAAAATTCCCAGGTTTGACTGAGCTTCCCCAGACAGGAGGTGGTGGGAGAAATGACAAGTCAATGCTATTCAGTCACATTGAAGTTTAGTTTGAAGAGCATATCACAGAGGTTGTACGGATCGGAACATCAATTAAGAATAATAACAAAAAATGAGAGACAAATACAAAAGTAAAAATGTAGAGAACTGAATGAAAAATAAATCCAATAAAACTAGGCCAATATAGACTTAAAAAAAAATAATGAGATGCACAGTGCTGCATATAATAACCAGATCATGTATTCATATAACTGATAAAAACACTGACAATACCAACATGATTGTGCAAAGAAACACAATTTCTCTTGAGAGAATATGGATCTATGAGTGTGTGCGTGCGTGGTGATAGTGATGTGATAGTCTTATGTTAGCAGTGATTTCTTGCTGTCATCTTCTGGTTCAGTCCTCTCCCAGCCCTGCCGAATGCGGGTGAGGCTGCGATCCACGCAGGGCAGGAGTAGCAGCAGCTTGAGCACCAGCACCACAGAAGGCACCACCAGACTGAGCATGTAGCCCGCAGGAGTGTACCATTTGTAGTTCGACGGGCGAAGAAACTTGTTCCAGCCATACAGGTAGGTGTGAAAGGTGCAAAACAACAAGGTCAAGTATCCTAGCTTGGACTGGAAGAGAGAAAAAAAAAACAGTTAAGAGACACACCTTTACACTCACGGTGTGCACAGACACACACTTCCATTTCCACAGAAAACACAGGTCTAATTACTGTGTAATAGGCTCAGTAAGCTGAAACCTGAGACGCTGACCTTTACAGAGACATGCTTTTGACCTACAAATGTGCACCCATTCATCAATTCTGTGTGCACAGATGTAGGCTACATAGAGGTAATTCAACTATGCCTGTGGTAGGTACATACACATACAATACATACACACTTGACAATTTGTTGTTGTGACCATAACAGCGGGCACATAGATCTATTCCATACAACATAGCCTAAAAACTGTGACCAAGGATAATGTATGCCCCCCAAATTACATTTGATGAATAACTTAACATTTAAAGCACTGCTCTAATGTGGGCTGGTGTAAAGGGAAGGGGTGCGGAATGAGGAAACAAGCTTGACATGACCCAGTTACATTTATGAATGAGTTTGTTCCCTGTAGTAAGGCTGATTATATTTTCAATTGGTCAAAGTCTGAAAAGGGTAAACATTTGTTACAAGCTATCTGGCTAACTAGTTTGCATCTGGGCTGATGCACGGAATCGTCCTCATCACTCATAGCTTGAATCTTGGCTAATGGACATGATGTGAAGATTGTGGCAAACAATTTTGCTGCCAGTATCCACATTACTTAGAGGTCCAGCAGCTTCTCAGTAAATTATCTGAACCTCAGCAGCCTGGCACATAAACAGGTGCAAATGTGACAGTATACGGAAAATTAAATTAAGCCGTTAAAATATCTTCAGCAGGCACAGCTGGATACCAACGACGCCTGATTGATATTGTCGTCATGTATCGCTGTGTTAACGGACTCATCAATCCAGTTGTCAGTTGCTGCTTTTCAAGGCCACAGTGAAGAGGAGATAATCAGTTGTCCCAAATTAAATTTCCCAAATGAGCTTGTTTGTATTCATTTTATTAAAAGCAGACTCATGAGGTGTCATGGAAATGTCTCTTAAATGAGGAACAATGTGCTTGCCTTGCCATTCAGTTTTGTTTGCAGCTTCACAGTGCCAAATCTGTTGGCTACAAAAGGTCTGAAAGCCTTTGCTACATACATATAAATATATATATATATATATATATATATATATATATATATATATATATATATATATATATATATATATATATATATAGTGCAAATTTAAGATGTTTCTGAGAGAAGATTTAAAAATTCTACAAGCTATTCAAGTGAGATGCAATATAGGCAATCTGTCATTTAATAATTCCTGTAAACACACAGGCACAGACACCAACTTGCACATATGGGAAGATGATTCCATGGGAGACCAATACAACTCCAAATTGTAATAAAACAAAATCAGATGCATTCCTCTAGTCGTGACTGTAAACAAGATTCAGAGATTGTGCCAAATGCTAATAGCCTACACAACTAAAGAATGATATTAATAACTTAGATTTATATAGTGTTTTTCAAAAGAGCCAAGTTTGCTTTACACTGTTGGGCGAAATAAATCAAACAAAATCACAAAATAATAATAACAATTATAGACAGGGGTGGAGGTTAACTAGAGGTTGCAGGCCTTTTAAATTGTGAAGTTGCGGATTTCAGCCAGGTTAGAGTTCCAGAGGGCAGGTGCTGCCACACTGAAGGCTCTGTCCACAAAGGTTGGTGTTGGGGTTGGAAAGCAGACTGTTTTCTGTAGGAGAGTTATACCTGGAGACAAGTGAGAGCTGCATTGGTGAAGCCAAGGTAGTGAATTTGATGAAACAGTCTGTGGTGTGTTCCATATTGGAAGGGTTCATAGTGCTCATGGCTGGACATATGCTGATTGAGTTGGTCAGTAACTGATCTTTCCAGGATTTTAATTAGGAAAGGACGGTTTGAGATCTAGTATTGAGATCATTAGTTGAGACCTGGCGTTTTGAGAATATGGGTGATTGAGACTATTTTAAAGCTGCAGTGTACCATGGTAGATTTAAAGTAGCATAGTGTCCACCATGATAAGGCATGAGGTGGGCCTTCACCAGGGCTACAGGCAGAGAGCCCAAAGAACAGGTGGTGGATTTGGCCTTGGTGACAAACTTGGCAACTTCAGGAGCGAATAAAAAGTTGTGTACCATAGTCAACATGCGTCTTTTACCTCTTTATGTGGCATTTTATTTTGAAAGGCTTGAAACATTTTGCAAGGACACTGTTGCTGAACCTCAGGTTTAAAACCACAGGACTATTTGTTTCAAAGAAATGCAAACAAACCAGAGAGTTTTCCCCCTTCTTGCAGAACATGTGCAGCCAGACCATAGTATTAGTATAAAATAGCATGGTCTGGCTATGACTCAGACATACACACACCTGTAAGAAGCTGAACTCCCTCCAGCTGAGGGAATTGCTGACTGAAGGGAGCGAGCTAATTCCCAGGAGGACATACAGGCCAAATCCCAGAATCCCCACAGCGTAGTAAGAGTCAGTGCGCCAGGCCGCGGTGGAGTCAAACTCTGTTGTTCGGTTCTCTTTTATCTTAAAGTGACAGTAAACAAGGCAGAGAGAATGCATGGCTAAATAATTAATGCAAAGACAAAGCTTTGAATTTATTCAACACAATTGTGACTGTCTTACCTGTGAAATGGTATTTGCAGCAGTCTTAAATCTCACATAATATCTGAACAGACAAAAGTGACACAATTTAAAACCGTTAAATGGTACTGTATAGGCATGCCCTTTAATGTGCTTTTCATTTTAGGTTTAGCATTGTTTAGCTATATTTTGGTTGAGGCATCCTTTCTGCAACCTAGCAATGCAGAGCTTTTAAGTAACGTTTGAATGGTCTTTGTGTTTTGAATTCACTGTGACAGCCAGCATTGTCTGCCGGAGTTTAGGTCAATGTCACCGCCATATTGGTCTGGACAGCTACCAAAAACTCTCAGAAGACTGGACTGGTTCCAGCACTTCGCAAGGTAAACTGGTTTTGTTGTTTACAGGAAGCCTGGCCTGGGCCAATATGGCAGACATATTGACATATCACAGTAACAGGCCAAAATGGACAATATGCCTGCAATATGTCTATGCTTGGACTGTCTAGAAGCCACAAAAACACTGCAAAGGTCCAATTAACACATGACCATGGATTGACACTTATGTGATGAGCTCATGTGATGAGCTATCTCAGTGACAAGTGAAAACCCTTTTGCCATCTGCTGAAGAAAACCATAAGATGCTGTTTTCTATGTGACATCCATTTCTAACAGTGTGTCTGATTGTCCTCTATTACCATTTCTTTTTCCTTTCCTCTGTCTTTCTTTTATTTCATTTCACTGCTTATCAAGAAATATTACCTTTTTCATTTTATTCCAATAGTGCACTTCTGTTATAGGAAAGCACATTATTGGAAGAAAATGAAAAGGCAGTATTTCTTGAAAAGGTATTATCAAGAAATAATACCTTTTCATTTTATTCTGATAATGCACTTTCCTATAACTAAAAGTTGTAGAGTTTCTAAGAAACTGCAGGTAATTTTCATAATTCTCTAATTACATTCCCAGTTAATTTATGTCTGGGTCTGACTAACCTACCCCTTACTACATTTTAAGTGTTTACATTATGATAATGCAGTCCAAAACATCCCTGCAACCCTATACATACTATAGAGGAACTAAATATTTGAAACTCCTCTCAGCATAACAGAATTTAACAGTAGCAATACAGCCTTCAAAATAACCATAAGGTTCAAATGTCAACTGAGTATAGTCACAGTTACAGTTTGTATGACTTGGCAACCACAGTGGCTCATATTTAAGGTAGTAAAAAGCTACGGAATTCCAAACCCTTTATTTTACATATTGGTATTATTCAGGGGTGTCCAATCCTGGTCCTGGAGGGCCAGTGTGGGGGCAGGCCTCCAACCAAGCAGTAACACATCTGATTTTACTAATCAACCACTAGAGCCCCTGTTAAAGACCTTCATTGGTGGAATCAGGTGTGTTACAGCTTGGTTGGAATAAGACTATATAGAACCTCTGAATACCTTAGAAGGCATTCAACAGGTAGACGAACGGTACCTGGATGGTGAGCCATCAAGTCACAAGGAGGGCAAGATGGCGGTGCTGCTTAATTGTCCCTTCTACTGGCTGTGGTGTTTGAGTAGTAGCTACTGGTTAGTAGGCAGTGGCTACTAAGTTTTTGGATGCAGCTCAAAAGGCCAAACACTAATAGTAGTAGTAAAACTTTACAGATACATTGAAATAAGGTATGAGTCTATGTGTTTCATACCGTATGGGGATGATGAGAGTGTAGAGCACATGTAAGAAGGCAAAGCCAAGTGCCAGCAATCCCAGTTGTTTCCTGCACAGCATCCAGTGGTCCAACCAGTTTGGAAAGCGCCTGAAACAGTCATAGTTTGACTTATGTGTTTACAGTAGGATACAATTTTTAGAATATATTGGAATATCTCTGTGGAGGCATTACATGTCAGACAATCCTTTGATGTCTGACCTGTACTTGGTTCCTCTGTAGAGCTGGAGAAAGGCAGCTATAACACCAGGTAGGTAACATAGAGACAGCATGATGAGAGACACAATGGGAAACACCTGAATAATAGAAAATAAACAGGAAAAAAAGATTCTTGTGATGACAACAGGCATCTAGAAAACATGCAGTGCATCAGAACACATACTACCAGTCTGCAGGACAGGATGTAGCGTTCACCTTGTTGGCCAGAGACACCATGATTCTGAAGGAGATGTCTTTCCTCTGGTCAACATACGCATAGATGACATCTCGATTAAGCAGGTAGAGGAAAAAGAAGACGGTGAGGCCCAGGGCCACTTTTAGTGGCAGCCGCCACTCTGGGAACAGCTGCAAGGGGAAGTCCTCCAGCTCCCTGGCCGCTGACAGAGACCCCCGGTCCAGAACACTGAAGCCCAGCCTGGTGGCAGTTTCTGCCACTGCCTGCTTTGCCTGAGCACTATTCCCACACAGGTGGACCTGAAAAATATTCACGCTGTTTAAAACCCTAATGTGTGTCTTCATTATTTTATATTTCTGCATTTATGTTTATGCATTTACACAGGCAATGATGAAAGGATGGTTTTTGACTCTAGAGGATCAAAGATAAAAGCACTTGCTGTGGCTTCCTGGATGAAATGCTAAATTTGGTTGAAGGAAGCAGGTAGAAACCAGCGATTTACAATTCTCAGTTAACATTGATGCAGTGTTGCCTATGGTGCTCCAAATACACCAACACACACACCAATACATTACATGTACACAACACGCACATGTGGTCCCGTGTGGTTTGACCATCCTCTGGGATTGCACAGACAGATCAAAATGAAACAGAAAAACTCATACATGCTGCAGCTTTGCAGTGTAGAGCGAGAGAGCAAAGCATGAGAAGGGAAGCTTAGATCTAAGAGTGACTGTGGAGTTAATTGATTCAAGGATACATCAGAGATGGCACTCGCAGCAGAGACATAAGACTGACTCCTCAGATTTGGCTGCATTTACTCAGTTTGATCAAAACTTCAAATTGAGTTAATAATATAATTTGGACTGGAATTCTCTCCAGTTTGAGATTATTATTTTTAACTTGCTGGTCAGCACCCCACTGTGTGAACACATCAGACAGATGTCAAGTGGAGGAAGTCTTTGACAAGCATGACTGAAAAGATTAATTCCAAAATTAGATCTGTCACCATTACAAAAAAAAGAGATTTATTCCTAAAAAGCAGAAGAGAAAAACCTAATGTGGTACCTTTCTATATTTCAGTCGCATGCGAATGCACTTTGCCAAGTAAAAGATAGTATTCTTGCAAATCTGATGGCAATATTTAGTGCCCACTTTGGCTTTTGAGTTGAAATATACAGACTGTGTTTGGAAACATATTAGCAGCAGCACAAGTACCTGTCTATTGGCATCTGAGGGTCCGTTCTGCAGGGCCCAGGCAGACAAGCAGTTGAAAGCTTTCACCACACTGGATCCAGGAATCAGTCTGGAGAACAGACAACATTTTCTCCACGTCATTGGTAATTCACACCACATATATCCCAATATTTCAGGTAATTGCTTTGCCTAATTTCTTCTTACCTCTGCAGATACTCGGCATTGGCCTCTGGGTATAGATCCTTTTTGAGATTATTGCTGACATCCACCAGCACCTTCCAATCAATGAGTTTAGTGGAGTGGATGAAAAGTTAGAAATTGAAAAACTGCTATGTCACACAAATCTAAACCCAGTGCAACAGGTTACCTTCCCACTGAGCTGAGGTGCAAGCGTCTCCAGGAAGTCGTAGTGTTCTCTGTGGATGCAAACAAACACCATGCTCGCTGCCTGTGCTGCTGCTGCATGGCTCATCACCTGCACAACACACACACACACACACACACATGCGCACACACAAACATTGTTAGTCATTACAATACACGTGACACCACATTATATAACTGACTCAGCATGTTCAGTGACACTAGTTCACTAGTTAACCACATAAACTATTCATTTACATAGTGCCTAAAAGGAGAAAACACACACACACATAATCAGTGACCTTGTTTTGCTCAGGTAAAACCAACCTGATAAGAACTGTTTTGTTTACACTGATTATATACTTTGTCTTGGTCAACAGTTATTGGATTTGGTTGAGAACCACCAACATGCTACACAAAGACACCCTTCAAAAAAATAATCTAAAAATAAAAAGCCAGAAAAGGTTTTGACAAGATGTCATGCCATGTGTTGTACCTGAGCTCCCTGAGGCAAAGGGCCACAGCTGTGAGGTCTGCGGCTGCCGTACACCACCCTGTAGCCAGACTGGAGCAGACGCTGGCCCAGAGAGCGCCCCAAATCCCCCGTCCCAAAGATACACAGCAGCCCCTGCTCGGGGGCAGCTGTTGTGCCCAGAGGACACAGCATCACGCTCTCCGGCTTCTCCTCTTTTGACATGCTGCTCGGTCTGTCAGTCGACATGGCCACACACAGCGAGGATATGGTTTTGAAAGGACGAAACACTCCACCAGGTTTTTCCCTCAAACCTGGACAGCCGTGTTCAAATGTGACTGAGTAATATGTCCAGATTCAAAAAAGAGGAGAAACAAAAAAAAATGTCTTCAAAGAAACTGCTGTTCTGGGTGATTTTGGAAAAAAAAAGCTTCAGCAAATCAACTGTCTGCCTCTTGAGCCCATGTGTCTGCTCCTCTAAATCATTACTCTCCAGACTGACACACTTTTCAGTCAGTTAGTTTGGCCCACCCTCCTCCCATTTTGGGATGGATTTAGGAAGAAGTCTGCCTAAACTGGGGAACTCCACGGGGAAAAAAAAAAAAAGGTGGGAGGTATGTGTGACTGCGCCGGCATGGGCACCAATGGGAGGTTATGTTTTCTTTGTGCAAACTGTGCCTGTCCATGTCTGTGGCAAAGTTTCAAGTACGGCCTCTTCTGGGAAAACAGCGAAGCCAAACACAGATTATGCAACACTGGAAAACAAGACTTTCATTTGTTTGGAGTATGCCAAAATACTGTGTTTTTTCTATTTTTGCCAAATCACTGCAATGCAAACTCACAGTAAGAACACACACATTGAGGTAGGTAATAAATGAAATCCCCAGTTAATCTGACAGCCTAAAGGAAATTTTTATATTTCCATATTTAACACAATGTTAGTTTTTGTTTTAGCTTCTCTACTATCAGGTGTCCAAGATCATTATAATGACTTTAGGCATTTAGAAAGAATTTGGTTTAATCTTCAAGCACAGTCTAAATTGATTGCAGGGTTAAACTCCAAAAGTTTGGACAAATATAAGATTAGTGGACAGTTTACTCATCATAACTGTGGAATAGTGAAATTGATTCTCTCTACAAACATGCAATCTGGACCACGTCTAAGTCACAGTATGTGAACATAATGGACTCAAATGCTACCAGCCCCCTGCTCCCGATCTCTATTATATGACCATAACAATCACACACCCTACCAAGCACATAATTACTTTGACATGTGTTCGAAAACAAATAACACATATTTTTATTAGCAGGGGGTTATTTGCTAAGCACTCGGAGAGAAGGAACCCGATCCATATCATCAGTCACTGATACAGTGGTCAGTAGAGGCACCAACTGATTCATGGAGTTTGCAGGCAAACCCACCAATTACAGTCTAATCTGCACTCTTGTGTCGCCCCTATGAGTAATTAATGTTCTTAGCTCTGTAACTCAAGTTGGCTTCTGAGTGCAGCCCCTCTTATTTTCCCAAAGGTCCAGAATAGCTTCAGTGTTCAGGGTTGAGGTGAACCACAGACCTAGTGACCTGTCCTACACTGTAATTACTCCCTCTGCTCTGCTGCTTCACTAAGTACCAAGTGTGTATTTGTGAGCATATGTGTGTGTGCCTACATGTGACGCAAATATAATGGTATTTTACTAGGGAATGCACATGCATACACACATACACGTGCACGATAATGTAATGAAATTTGTCACTGATCTGGTTTCTTGAGCAGTAATTAGCCAGAGACCTTAACAGCATTTAATCTGCTGTTCAGTAAACAATTACTGGCTTACTCTTCCTCCCACATGATTCTATAGCCAAAGGCGCTGTGGCGTCCATGAGATGAGGGTCAGGCTTGATAAACAAAAGAAAAAGTTGTTGCATCAGTAAGAACTGAGAGAACTGAAGAAAACAAAAATAATGGCTGATGGAAGAGTGTTAAGGGTCTATATAAATCTAGAGGGTCGACATTATTTCTGTGTTGTGCTGAGATGGGGGTTTTTGTTGTTTTTTTGCCTTATTTAATGATCAGTGACAGACTGACCCAGAGTTCCTTGATCAACCAGTAACAGCCCAGGCACTAAGGAACATGGCTTGACCTTAATTGCAGTCAAGTATGCTAAACACCAAAACAATCCAGCCTTGGACGGCATGGGAACTAATGATCAAAAGAAGACTGAATGGAAACAGATGTCAGATGTCAATATGATCTTATGGGATGTTATATAAATAGCCTGGTGCTTTTAAGAAAAGGGGTTTTTCACCAAAAGAAACTTGATGAGGACAGTTGTGTTGCAATGGATGTCTATGGGGAATAAATGTAGTAAATGGCACATGAAAAACACAAAATGTGTAGTGATAATGCACAAAATTGCTTTACAAATGGGTCCATTATTCATATGCAGTTTGGTGATGCCAGGGTGCAGATGTGGTGAAATTGTACTCTCAGGTGAAAGTAATGATTGGATCATCAAGTGTTCGCAGGCTACTTCCATTACCATGACAGGATTGGTTTTACACTGCTCAATATCTGATTGTCTAAGCAAAATGCAGAGTGCATTAAAGCCACAGGTCTATGCTAATGAAGTCTGATGACTGAAATGAAGCTCACCCTGCTTTCTAGATCATTGTACTATATAATTATAATGATTGAGTTTTAGTTGTATTTTTCAAGGTTGGAATGCTTGAATGTTGTGTTGGCAAAGTGTAGGGTTGTGTACTACATTCAAATCAGCTCTTATAAATTCATATTCAGGACTGATGTGGCATTTAGACCCTAAAGAGCCGAAGAGAAAGAAGGAAGAAATGACTTGGGTTTTCTATGATGATGGGGTTATCAGAGCAGATGCTCCCCAGGTAATGGATTATCAGATACATGAATAACTGTAGCAATTATTCAGTGGAGAGCATGGTCAGGGGCGATGAATTATTAATAATCTACAGTGGAAAGATTTGTTGCAGAATGTGTGTCAAAAAGTAAGAAGAAGATTGCAGATACAGAGAGGGTGGCGTGATAGGAGTCCTGCTGCTGTAGATAATGGATGCACAGTACTGTAGCAGGGTTTGAAGTAGTTGTATCAGTGGCTAAGCCAAAGAGCTGCTGTGCCATGGAGCAAAATACCAAGAACAAGAAACATCCGGTCTGAGGCCGATGTTTTGATACAGTGACTTTTTCCTCTTCTCGCTTCACCTCCTCTACAAGACACATCTAGTGTTGTGTGTCCCCCCCCCCCCCCCCCCCCCCCCCCCCCCCCCGAGGCATCGAGTGTCCTCATGTGAGCCCCCGCGGCTGTCTTTTTGAGGTTATGTTTTGGGTTTGCAGGCCGTGACCCGATAAAGCCGGAAAGGCCACATCTAAAAACGGCGTTCCTTAAGGCTGAATTATGAGAGGACCTTAAAAAAACAACACACATGCCCTCATCATCTGCTCAGAAAATGGCTGAGCTGTTAAAGCCCCCCTTTTTTAGGGGGGTATGTGTTTAAATGAATAGCATTGGGAAAATAAAGTCCAGCTGGCTGGTTGGCAGCAGATGAAATACTGACCAAAACTTGTCCTGGCTTTAGACAAGAGTCAGGAACAGTGTTGCAAGCTGCTTTTCCCCTGTAGACTGGAAAGATTCTCCCTGTCCCCCCCTCTCTCTCTCTCTCTCTCTCTCTCTCTCTCTCTCTCTCTCTCTCTCTCTCCCATATGCTCCCATTCCCTCTCTCTATTCCAGTGTATCACTCTGATCGTTTTAGAGATTTACAGTGAAATCCCCCAACTGACCCCTACTGCACTGGTGTTCAATGAGTGGCCTGTAAAGTTAATGGGTCAGATCCAATCTTTCCTTGTAACACACCTCTCGCTCCACACATGCACACACTCACATGCACGACCCCACCACCCCACCCAATGCCTCGCTTTTCTGACTATTACAATGCAGAGCGGCATGTGTGCATGTCTCATCTTTATAGAGGTCCTATAATCACAGCCCTTGTAAAAATCTGACTGAATGGGGAAGCAGTAGTTCTTTGGTGATATATGCAGTATACCAAAGGCCCAGAAGAACTGAGAGTTCTGGGAACTGGGAGGGTACACTGACACATTGACACTGCCGGATTTAGATTTTTAATCTCATTGGAATTTATTCTTGGTTAAATAAAGGTTAAATGATTAAAATAGAATCCACAGAAAACTAACTAAAAGGATGTGGAGGTGCTAAAATATATAATGTGAAACTAAAAATAGGGAAAAGAACTCAACACTCACTGACTCAAAATTTCAAGTACTTGAGCAGGGATAATTTTGGTAATTTATTCATGGCATACATAATAGCTTTTGGCAGTTACATTACATTTAGTTTTGGTTGTTTTCCTTTAGTTATGGATATGCACTGTTGATATAATAGCCACATATTCTTGTCTTTTTCAAAATGGGTTGGGAAGCTGACAACGAAGACTAACTTTACCTCTAAATCCACAACTTTAATAACACTGCTAACATTATCCTGTAAAAAGGAATGTCCTCTCTTCATCCTGTATACACTCTGACTGTATAAACTTTTACAGGCCATGGCTGGTGCTAACAGCAGCACAGCAGAGGATTTTAACAGTTCCAGCAGCAACAGAAGTAGCACCTGCTTGGGGCTAAACCAACTTTAAATCAACCAATGATACCTCCAAGCCTCAATGATATGGGGTTATGGAGGTTGATAACCAGGTCCTGTCTAACCTGCATTGGGCTCAATCGCATAATATAATTTAAAATGCATGCATTTGGTCTATGAGTTTCCTGGGCCACAGTACCGCAAAGGCTGGAAAAGCAGTTCAAATGGAAATGTTCCATCGATATTTAATAATTCTCATCAATTTGAGTGGTAAGTGGCTCAGTGGGTAGCCCAGCTGCCCCATGTAGAGAGGCTACAGTGCTCACTATAAGCGGCCCAGGCTTGAATCCCACATTGGGCGACCCCCTTCTCTCTGCCTCCTCCTTTCCTGTCACTCTTCATTATGTACTATCAATAAAGCCATAAAAAGCCCCAAAATATATTTAAAAAATAATAACTCTCATCAATTCATAGGTACTAATGAGGTTGTACTCAACACTTGACATTCAGCAGTTTCTTGGGTCACCAACAATACAACTGCTAAGTGTGAAATCGATCAGATAAATGGTTGTTGAGATATGTAATTAACATATAAAAAGAATGAGATTCCTGGATGTCTCGATACAGAAGCTTCTATAAATATATAAATGGCTCTGACCTCGTCGTGTTCTTACTTTTCTAATCAGATTGATCAAGATCTCTTTTACAAGGGTGACCTGGCCAAGAGATCAGCAGCACACATCACAAAACATTATAAAATCAACAACTACATTAATTTAAATACCAAAAGTAAAACTAAAGTGCAGCAGTAAAAATAGGATATTAAAATATTTAGTTATTTATACAATAAAAAATGTAAAAATATATAAAATAAAAATATATATATATAAAACTATTATAATATAATATATATAAGGATGTTTTTGCTTTCTTTGATTGTTGCTTATTTAGTTATCAGGTTTTTCAGCTTACAGTTAAATAAAATTGATACTAAGTTCCACTGCTAGACACCTCAAGCTATTGAAAGGAATATATATATATATATGAAGGGATCCAGCAGCTGCAACTGTGGTGGCAGTAGTTGCAAACTGAGCCATAAAGCAGCAGCACTGGTGTAGCCTTTTGGTTTTGACACACTTAAATACTCCACCATATTACAAAGGTTCTGTTGGATATTGCAGCAATCAGGCCCTGTCACCTGTGAATGTGGGAGTACTACTTGAATTCTCTGCCTAAATGAGCTTCTATACAGGAGCTTCTATTTTTCATTGCACAACACCTGTAGAAAGAAGTTACAACTGCAGCTTGTTTTCTGTATTTCACAAAAAACATCCTTTGCCAAACTCACTAAACCAAGAACTGAAACTAAGCAGCATATGCTTTGTTCAGCAGTTTTACAGAGCAAGAGCATGAATCACCACATTTCACTGTGTCCCATCTGTGACCCCCAAAAAGCCAAAAGAAAAACATTGGAATACATATTGAAAACTAAATCCTAAATTGAAATGTGAATAAAATATGTGATTTTCAAAAAATCCCTATCTGCTGGCTATAAATCAGCAGTGCCTGGCATGGCATACATCTTCCGTGCAACTAGGGACATCAGAGACATCAGTGAGCTGTGAAGTAAAACTTTTGCTTCCTCCATGTCTAATGTGCCCCCTTTTTCCTGTGTTTAATCACCTCATTCACTCCTTTTTTTCCCTGTGATTTCTCTCCAGGTCCCACCCCCCCACCTCCAACATCAAATCCCACTACTGAAACAGAAGTCCTGACGCTACTGAATATATAATTCATCCCCATGACCACACACTGCTGAATATTTCACTCTGACAGTCATGTATAATTATAGTTGACTCTGCGTCAAGCTGTCACTCTGGTGCCCCCCTCTGTGGTCGTTTTCCTGCGCAGCCCTACGGGCCAAAAAACAGTTTCCCTGTCAGTATGCTGCCATTTCGCCTTTCGGTGCCAGTGGATTGCTCAATTACTGTCATTCGCTGACTGGCAAACCACCGTTCACACCTGGTCTGCAATTAGTGTCAAAAAAACTCTGTTGCACTTGAGCCGACATCCGCGGAATGCATACTGTGGTGTTTAGGAAATGAGATAAAGCAAAGCAGTAACGATCCTCACGAGGGTGGTAATGAGAGTTAATGGGAGTTAATGGGGTTATACTGATCGGGAGAGCAGAGAGACCCCAGGTTAATACAGCTACTAACAGGACAGAGACTGAGTGAGGGGGGGTGTACACACACTCATGTGCACACACACACACACACAATCGTGCACGCACACAGTCAGAGCCAATAGGCCTATCTCAGCCTCCGTGCCCTATCCCGCAATGATTAGATCGTTATAACTCTCCTCAGTTTAAGAATTATATATGAGCCTTCCGGAAGGTTCCCGTCTTTGATTCTCTTGTCCTATGCTACTGCTCAGGTTACACAAGCCATGTGCGTCTGCGTGTGCTCCTGCCGTGTGTTCTTTCAAGTCTTCTGCGCTTAGCAGCAGTTAATGAGATCAGGGTGAGTGTTACCTGTAAGGAGGCCTTTGATGAAACATGTTCAGAAAGAGAGGGAGAGAGAGAGGTGGGGGAAGTGTGTGTGTGTGTGTGTGTGTGTGTGGTGGGGGGGTCGTGGAATGAGATGGAGAATGAGATGGGAGGAGAGAGCCAGGAGGAGCAAGGAGGGAAGAAAAGTGTCAGGGTATGCGCGTGTACGTGTGTGTGTGGGGTAATATATAGAGATGGCTCGGAGAAAAGAGAGAGGATATAGGGGGGATAACAGTGAAAAAGAAAGGGAGCAAGGAACAGAAGCGCGGAAAAGTGACAGGGAGCAGAAGGGAGGACATTCATTTTTAATCGAGAGGAAAGGCAAAGAGAAAGGCAGATAGATGAGGCCCGTTCACTCACATCCGATCCCCCACCCCCCGACAAAATACAGACACACCTAAAGTACAAAGCAGGCGTGTACGTGTACGCACGAGCAGCTTCAAACAACAAAATAATGTTTGGTCTGTTTAGCTGCGCGTGTATTTGAACTGAACTGCACTGAAATTTTTATGAAACCCATGAGGGAGTGTTTGGATTATAGTTTTCCTTCATCATAATCAGACTCAAATCCTCCTTTTTAAGTCTAATACTTTAATTCTAATTGCTCCACAGTGGCTTCAATGAGCCGAAGACTGGGAGGGTCTTTTATCCCCCGAGGGAGCTCGTCTGTGGGAGACAAAGACGGACAGACAGAAAAATACAAGAATGTAAAACAGGAAACACAGAGTTGAAATTGAAAAGAGGGAAGTGGAACTAACTTTATTCCACTGACGGCTATAGGTTTGCTTCCTAAATGGCCGGCAGCGAAAAGCACAAAGGGCTCTGATCTGATTTCACAAAGTACATGGCAGCGAAATTACAAACAGGACCATTTAAAAAGCAGCAGGTCGGGTTGGACAAAGAGCGCTAAACAGAGCTCTGTACTGCAGAGACACAGCAATGAGTCGACCTGTTGACAAAGCACCCAACATCTATGCAGATTTATTAATATTAAAATATGTAGAGCAAAAGAATCTCTCGTTCACTCCCAAGGCACCGCCTGAAGACAGTGGGATTTTTTGCCATTTTTTGGGCCATTTTTATCCACTCTGTTAAGCCTTTTTCTGCCATATTGATGCTGTTTTCAGTATGTACATCCCGGGAGGCCATAGTTGTATCTGCCAAACAGAAAAAAACACGTTCAATACTCAGTTATGGTCTGAGAAGGTGTGAATGAGATGGAGGGAAAAGGGACTTTTTGTCTACTGTCTGATTCTGAAATTTTATCTAATTTTTTTTTCTCTAATGAGTCACAGTTGAAACATCTCATGCATAGCAGGATTTAATCTATATTTTATAGTCGTTGTTGAAAAGGTAGCAGAAGGTAGATTTGAATTAATGTGCCAGGAACGCCGCCATGGCAACATCCTCCCACACATTTTTCTTTTGTTTGTTTTTTGTTTTGTTTTTTTTCCCTTTCTTTTCTTCACAAGCACACTACTTGAATGATCCAAACCTGTTCAACCGGTGCATGCGATGGAGAAAAAGAATATATGAAAAAACATAGCTAACGCAATCACTATCTGGATGTCTGTTGCACCTTTAATATCAACTACATTTAAATGATTATCCCCAGGTGCTGCCAACAGCGTATAAACAGATGCTCTGCAGGATCTAATAACACTTTACTGACCACCAGCCCAATGGGATTTCCAGTTCAAACCAGATCGGAACATAAAAATGAAAAGAAAGGATGTTTCATTTTCCCCACAGGCCCCCCCTTCTCCCTCTCTCTCTCTTTTTCTCTCTCTCGCTCATTCCCTACTGTTATCTCTATCTCTCTCCACATTGGCCGCTTTCATCCGGCTCCCAGAGCTGAAGAGATACACACACGCACACATAGGGGGAGAAACACTCACACACACACACACACACACACACACACACACACACACACACACACACACACACACACACACACAGAAGTTAAAAACAGAGAAAAGAAGATACACCCCCACCCCTCACCACCACCACACACACACACACAGAGACACACACATAGGTATATATACAGACACAGTGGGCCCTATTTCAGGATGCTGTCAGCAGGGGGACAGAGGCTAGAGGAAACACAGGATGAATTCTCCTCTGCCTCATTCCATCACACTGCCATGACACCCCTATTTACCTCCCCCATCTATCTCCACACTGACTGTCTACCTCCTTGTCCTGCCCGTGTCTGCGTCCGTTAATGTGCGCATGCCGTGTATGCTGCGTTTTTGCACGTGTGCAAGCCCTGAATGTATCAGCGCATTCCCGGTGATGGAGTGCGTCAGGGGTGGGCTGCTGATTATTCCGCTCCACGGTGCCAGGACAGGCGGCCTAGTCGGCGTTCGACGGGAGCCCCTGCTCTGCGTTCGGATGGCTGAAACATTTTGCACTTTTGAGTACTGCGAGAGTGACTCAGGAAGTTTCCTCATTAAAGTTTACAGTGTACATGCCAGTCCTGAGGTTTCCCAAGCAATTGCACTGACTGATTCCTCCTTAACTCGTGGGGGGGCATCTCTTCAGGCTTGCAAGCATCCCTCTCCCCCTGTCGTCTTCCGATGGCTTTTCTTCACACCCCATATGTCCTCCTGCGAATATGAGAGAGCCGCTTTCATTGGGGGGAACGAAAGTGCTCGATCCAATTCCCCAACCTCATTTTGGCTCTGAGAGAAATGGTCCTTTTCTTTATATCTCTCACACATGTACACTCGCACACATACACACACACACGCACGCAAGCACCAAAAGCGGTCCCTAGCCTGCTGTCCTTCTACTCCCCAAGGCTACGGTCATGCATTTTCGCTTCATATTAAATCTTTTTATTTGTTCTCGCTGGCCTTCTATGATCCATGACCACAAAAAGAGAGTGAACACACAGCGGGAGCAAATAAAGTGGATATTAGCAGTGCAGACATGCAGTATTGAGCTGTCTAGCAACTTTATCGTTCACTGAGATACAAGCTAGCAGTTCTCAAGGCAAACAATAAAAATTCTTAAATCCTGCTCTTTTGTGCTCACCCCGTGTCCTTGCAGATGTACAGTACATGTTTACACTGTTACCACATTTCCATTTATGTAAGCCTTCACATTTTTGTGAGTGGCCTGACATTCCTGTGTATTATATAAGAATCTTTTCTTGCAAGTGCCCTTTATTTGGATAATACAATGCTGTCATGAACAGCATCTCCACTCACATCCTAGGGCTGAATACAGCTACGGTTGGAGCACATGCACTACTCTACTGGAGTAATTTGAACACTACATTTCTCTAAAGGTCAAGTAATTAACTCCATACACCAGATAGAGGCTTCTGTGATAGACAAGGAGACAAATCTTTACATTTGTGGAGAGGTGTTAGAGTAGTGGCAAAGTTCAACTCCTCAGTGACAAGTTGTTAATGAAGCATCAGTATTCATCCATGTTCTGTTTGTTGGTGCCACGAAGGAGGCTATCATCATATCACACATGCACTGATTAAGATCCTCATTTCCACTAGATAACGTGCTGAGATTTCTTTTTTCTTTGAATGTTCAGAGATGCTTGTTTGAAAATTCAAGTGTGCACAGGGGTTACTATTTTCATCATTACATATTCATTAACACACGATCTTCAAATACCTCAAGGACATGTGTATGAGTTTCAGAAAGTGCTTACTTGCCGTAATGTGGTTTAAGCTGTAATTCATACCGGGTTGCAGCGGTTGATTTGATTAAATGTACCGCACAAACTCCGTTCTCTCTCCGTACATCATGGCAGCTTAAACGCCACAAGGTGACAAATCGTTGTTTCAATGATAAGGCTTACATGAGGGTAAATCCATCTGCATAATGTGTTGTTGGATATGCACCTAAGCCCTGGTAAATGCACCTAACTAGCAGAGCCGAGTGGGAAAAATTACCTTTCCTCCACCCATCTCTGTATTAGTCAGTGGTTGACGGCTGTATGTTTTTTTTCTTGTGTGTGTGTGTGAGTGTGTGTGTCTGCAGTTGACAGTTTGCTGATGGGCTAACACCTTTTTTTTCAGACAGCCTATCCTCCTGTATCGTCTCGCCAGAGCGCCGGAGTCCTCCTCAGCATGGTAAATAATACCCAGGCGCCCACACTCTTCTCCACATGCACAATCATACGCACAATCCTTATTTAGCAGACAGCTTTGTTCATATGTTGACCCGGAGCAGCGGCTCAGCATTCTAAAAGGCAAGGTCAGAAAATATTACTTAACAATACAAAAATAGAAAAAAAAAAGGCAAAGAGCTATCATCCGGAAATATAGAATTAGCATGCTGCCCAGTCCAACCACAAAAGCGCTCCCAGATGCTGAGGAGGGCTCCAGCGGGACCCCGCTGCATAATAGCTTCAGGGTGGTTAGTTATTTTCAGAAGCAGTAATTGCGTCCATAGTGTCAAGATTTCTCTCCAGCTCTGCAAATAACATTTTGTATGACAACTATTAAACAGCATTAAATCAGCTTGAAGAGCTTATTACTTCCACTTGGACATATTTAAATGAGAATATACATAATGCAGAGTGAGAACAGAACGGGAAAGTAAATGGAACAGTCAGCAGATCCTCTAGTCAGCTTTGATTATAGAGAGCGAAGACGAAATTCTATTACTTTGGTAATAATGTTCCCGAACATTAATTTGAGAAAAGGATACATTCGTTACTTATATTCCATTGGAAATCTATGTTGAACTGATTTCTTTCCAGGAACCTCTTTATTTAAGAATTTACAGTTACACTACTGTTCAACAGTTTGGATTCACCCAGATAGTTTTGTGTTTTCCATGAAAGGTCACACTTTTATCTATCACTGTGAGTTGTAAAATGAATAGAAAAGGTCAAGACAGTGACAAGGTCAGAAATAATGATTTGTATTTGAAATTATATTTTTTTCCTTCAAACTTTGCTTTGGTCAAAGGAAGGTCAGTTTTATCATTTCTCTAACCAGCTGTTTTCAGCTGTGCTAACATGATTGCACAAGGGCAAGCAAACATATTGTACCATTAGAATACAGGAGTGATAGTTGCTGGAAATGGGCCTCTATACACCTATGTAGAGATTGCACCAAAAACCAGACATTTGCAGCTAGAATAGTCATTTCCGATTAGTTAGAAGTTATCTTCATTGAAAAAAACAGTCATTTTTTTCAAAAATAAGACCCCAAAACTTTTGAACAGTAGTGTACATGTTAGTTGATGTCTATGAAATTATTAGAAAATCTTCAAATAAATCACAATTACTTTCAAATTCAACTAAAGATAAAGAGATGCCACTGGCTCTGTCAGAGAGCTCCTCATTGTGTCCTTAAATAGCTGGAAAGCTTCCGTACGTAGTCTTCAGACAGTCTTCTTATCACAACAGCCCCTCGAAACATAACACGTCCATCAATGTCAAAGTCGAGCCATTCTGTACTTTTACCAGTACTAAGATACCCACATCATCATCAATCTTTTTAGTTTCACTTGTCAGGTCGGGATTTCGCCAGACGTACAGTTTAACACATACTTCCTATGAACATGCCTGTTTGTGTGTGTGTGTCTGTATAAGAATGAGGATGTGAGGGTAATTTAATTATGGAACAGATAGAGCGGGTTACTGGGGTTAATATCCTGCATGCACTCTGCTCCTCTCCGGACACAGTAATTGCTTTAAGCACATTAGGAACTTTATTGACTGGGATGGCCTTTTAAGACATTACATTTCTGCTGCTTAGTGTCAGACAAGAGTTGGTCGGCCCTGCTTACTGTCTCTGTCTCCCTCTATATCTGCCTTTTTACTTCCTTCCCTCCCAGGCTGACCTCTGCTTGCCCTGTCACTCTTTCCTCCCTGCATGTGTCTCCCTGCCCGTATCTGCTTAATTGAAGGCTCTATAAATATGATGAGATTTGTATAGTGCCTCATACGTAGAGGCGGTGTGATTGGCAGGTGATTAACTCCACTTAACCCGCAGAATCATTTGTCCTCAGAGGAACAGTTGCACTAATGACACCATAAAAAGGCTTCTGATGTGTCAAATTCTGGAGCGCAGCTCTGGAGAGAGCTTCCAACAACTCCCTTGGAAAAAAAAAGTGCAGCGCCCTCACTTCTCTTTCTCTTTGCCGAGATCAATCCTCTCAACACCCTCTCGGTAGATCTCTCCATTTTCACTCAACTAGACCTCTTAATGAGGATGGAGGTGAATAGAAGGAGTTATTAAAAAGTCCTCACCTTCCTCCTGGGACTGCTAAAGAGGAATTATATGCAACTAAGTGCACTTACAGCCCCAGTTAGAGTTATTTCACATTTCTCTTGCCATGAATTCACATCCACTGGACTCATGACAGCAGTGGAAAAAAAAAAAATCATCTCTTGCCCAGAAAGAATTTGGTAATTTTTTTCTTTTCATAAGGCACCTGCTGGAAGATTTTTTTATTAGGGGCTTCAGGTGAGGGGCGAAAAAAAATTTTAAATTACGGATGAGCGACAGAGGGAAAGTGACGGGGAGGAGAGGGAACAATATGGCAGCTGACAGGGAGGGGAGCCAAGCAATAAGTACAGCAGCTAAAGCCAATGTGCAGATATAAATGATGTAATATCGGCATGGATCAATGTCTGTACTGTCCCTCTAAAAGGGGCTGTCTCTATAAATCACATTGCCATTCCTCCTACATGCACTAACACACACATGCACACATTCACGCTATGACTACACACCAGTACACACACTCCAGAGCTCTCTCAATTAGTATGAATTAAGACGTATGGCTGTAAAGTCTCAGTGTCTCGAGACCACTATGTGGGAATGTCTACTTCCAGCTGTCCGGTCCCATCACTATGCAGATGGTAGGAGGAGGCAAGGAGGAAATCAATTTGTTAAGATAGCACTAACTCAGCTAATGAGAAATCAAGTGGCTTGACTTTTCACATGAATCCCATCATGTCCACTCATATTATGAAACCAAGATGTCATTAGTTGCACTTAGTGTGACTAATAGTCCAAACGAGTCCTTGTTCAGTGTCTTTGCTAACAGCCCCACCTAGTGGAAAATGCAATTTCTACACTTTAAAAGCATCACTAATAGGGAGGTGTGCAGACCAAAACACCTCAAAATGCAATAAAGTTATCCTGAAAACTCAATTTCACTGTATTCTTGCAAAATATCTGAAAAGAGTAAATGGACTGAACTTGTATAGCTCCTTTATAGTCTTCCAACCGCTCAACATTCTTTACACCACATATCAACATTCACCCTTCCAACAAATTCATATTTTGATGGTGACACTGCTACATGGGCCAACCTGCAATATGCCAACCTGCTCATCAGGATCTAATTTAATCATTTACGCACCAATAGCGCTGCCATCGGGAGCAGTCTGGGGTTAAGTATCTTGCCCAAGGACACTTTGATATGTGGGACCGGAGGCAGAGGGAATTGAACCACTCTTCTTGCGATTAGTGGACCACCCGCTCCGCCTCCTGAGCCACAGACGCCCATAAAAGACTTTTCCGTTTCAGGTTTTACAATTGCCAATAAAGAGAAGGGTAATTTAAGGACTGGGTGAGCAAAGGAACTTCTATTTTTGGACAATTAATTACGGCTGTAATCTACAGGAACAGAAAATGGTGCTGGTATGTTCAAGTAAAATGACTTTATGTTCATTAAAGTCTCTCCTTCCATTCAAATATGGACTTTTTGTCCCTACAGTTGGATGTTTGAACTTCACTCTGCAGAACAGGTACAGTGCAGAGGGGGCAGTGGGTGATTGAGCACCTGCCACTTTGCCCCTTCATATCCAAAGTGTTCTTTTGTTAAGGTTTTTTTTAGTTTGTGTGTATCAAAGCTTTCCTATGGCCCTTCAAAAATAACATTTAACAACATAATAATTTAGATAATAATAACAATTTAACTGTAAATAAAATGATCAACATAGATGTGCCTTTACATGCCCAGACGAGCTCTGACATGCCTTCATAGCCTGTAGCTACAGCTGTTGTTATCACTGAGGTTACTGCAAAAATAAATAACCCTACTTACCTGTCAGTAAGTGTTATTCTGGAATGTAAATGATATTTGACGACTATAAACATAACATTGTAATAACTAACTGACTATTAACTGATTTTCTCATAGATCTCATACACATCAGTACTTCTATATTATTTATATTCTATTATTGGCAATTATGATTTGGAATTATAATTGAGGGTAGATTGTGAATCAATAACAATGGAGCACACTTGTGGCTCTCTACACTGTGTGTGTGTGTGTGTGTGTGTGTGTGTGTGTGTGTGTGTGTGTGTGTGTGTGTGTGTGTGTGTGTGTGTGTGTGTGTGTGTGTGTGTGTGTGTGTGTGTGTGTGTGTGTGTGTGTGTGTGTGTGTGTGTGTGTTTATGTGCAGAATCTGCTCAGCTGTTCAATGCACCCATCAGGTAAAATATATTACTTTTGCTACTACTATTCTTGCTTTGCACTGCCCCTACCAAATACATCGGATGTGATCAATGACATGTTATGTTGTGATGCCCTATTACATTCTTCGTGAATATGGGTGACTACAATACATCCAGTTATATTGTAGAGTATGTTTCAAACTCTTGTTCCATATGCCCCATTTTGAACACATTGAACACCTGCCCCTCCAAATGTCTCTGCACAGCCCTGCTGCAGAATGATGTGTATGCAGGTTTAGACACTAGAAGAGCACTTTCACGTGGATCATGTGTAAGTGAGGGTTCTTGGTTAAACCCTATTTCAAGGATTTTTCTCAATTATCCATCCATCTTTATATCCATTTATTCCCCACTAGGGTCGCAGGGGTCTGCTGGAGCCAATCCCAGCGTACTAGAGGCAAAAGGCAGGAATTCACCCCGTTTGTCTCCAGTCTACCTTGGGGCACACATTACATTTACTCACACATTTACACCTACATGCCATTTAGAGTCTCCAAATAACCTAAGAATGTCTTAGGACTGTGGGAGGAAGACAGAAAACCTGGAGAAATCCCATACAGACATGGTGAGGACATGCAAACTCCACACAAAAAGGTCCCAGCCCAAGTCCTTGAACCTTCTTGCTGTGAGGCAACAGAGCTACCCACTGCTCCACTGTGCCATCTGATTTTCCCCTAGTACTGAACATAAGACCCAATGTTTATATGCCTGGGATACTCTCTGCAACTTGTGTACACTTTGTGAGATCAAACACTCCACAAAGTGAAGTAGTGCTCTCTGCCTCCGCTCTGTCTGGAACATTAAATCACATTTATGCTGTTTTTGAAGCCATTACTGGACAAATTGACTAGACAGGTTCCTAAGGCACCATTCTCTTAACAGACATTGTGATTCACAACCCTTCACTTTAAAAATCTGATTTTAAAGGAAGTGGGGCTACAAGCATGAATTGTGACATCACAAACAGTTTGGAGCCAATCCTGATCGGATATTCAACTAACACATGTGTGATGTGAAAACTTGAAGAAGTGGATTTGACTTAAAAGTGAACTAGGAGACTAAACTTTTAAAGTCAAATACATTTTCATGTTCATAGACTCTAAAACACACATTATTTTTCCTTCCATCATTCGAAATACACATTTAATCACAAAGTAAAGTAGTAGATACAAAGTAATCTCTTTTATCATTCTTTCAGTCACTCCTATTACAGTGTAAGTGTGTTTCTCCATACAACAGGGGAGTTGAAGCCTGGATGTCACTGCTTTGTGGTAGTTGCCAGAAACTACATCATTTTGCAGCATTTTAAGCAATTCAGTAATGTGAATTATGACGACTAAAAAGACTGTGAATGAATATAGGTGTTCATCAGACATCAATTACAACTGGCACATACAGCAATCTTGTGTTCAACTTAATATGACTAATATATAAAGCTGTCTTTGAAATTATAATTGGCAGCATTTGTTGCACACATTACTGCATCAGTTGCCAACACAGAGAACAGAAAGTGGCAAGGTGAGAAGTTTTTTTTGTCTTTATTTTTCTTTTTTTTTTAAGTAATTGTTTTGTGCATTGTGTTTATTGACCTTGATTTATTTCAGGCCAACAAAGTGTGGATAAACTCACATTCACATCTGGGAGATTAGCCAATTAAGCCTCAGCATTCTACCGTTTCACATTAAGCAATTTCATCAGAGCACTTTGGTGCTGACATTGTAAAGGCCAATTGATTTAGGTTGTGCAGAAGTAAACCTGTCGTGTGAAGGGCATTTTCCTACGGCGCTCATTCCTCATACAAGCTGTAGCCTGCACAGAGAAGTGGAGAGACAATTTCCAAAGCTGAGTTATGAGATCCACTAAAATATGAAGTAATGCATTGTGACGCTTTGCTGCGCACCGCTCCCGCCGTGGTTAAAACAGGTGTCATTTATTTATTTCGAAGTGATACATACATCAGTTGGGAATGCCTTTAAAGCGCAAAGGGTAGCAACACACACACGGGCAAAACAAATAGGAAAAACCTGTTCTGGGGCGTGATGAATTGTGCTTGCTGCTGTGTCAACTGCAGTAGGCAAATTGTTTGATCATCGCTCTTTCACTCAGGATGGAGTTTAAGGAATCAATAGTTTACAATTTGCTGCAATGGGGATAACACATTGATCCTAGAATTTACCGAAGAAACTAGAAGACGGAGCCGGAAAGTTCCCCTTTAAAGTGTTTATGAGAAAGCACTTTGACATTATGAGTATGAAAGTGAAAGAATGCTCTGAAAGGTGAGATAAGTTCATCCAGAAATATCTGTCATCTGAGCACCTCGCACAGATGACAGATGTGTCAGTCCCGCAATATCTGTCATCTGAGCTCCATGCACAGTATGTACACTGTGGTATGTATCACAGAGTCAGCTATTGTCTCCAGTGGCACAATATCTAGTGTGTACATGGCAGTGAGGACTGTGAGAAAAGCCACTGAATACAAGAACCTCAGAGCCATATATGGGCATATGTCTCACAAAGATGATGTCACCAAAAAACTGCAAGGACTCCCGCCTTTCATTTGTAAGAATGCAAAGACACGGTTAGTGGGTGTGTTCTCAGAAGCCAGAAAAGGCAGATATCAGGCAGATATCAGGCAGCGTGGCTACAGGACAGACAGGCAAGTCAAATTTAATGAAGTGAAACAAAAATCTAGAGGAAGCAGCACGTTATGCAATGAAGCTCACACCCAGATAAGCAATTAAAGGAAGAACTTTACACAACCGTTGTGAGCTTAAAGAGGAATGAGAGAGGAATTCAGAGGAAAGGCCTGAAATAAAAGCAGTGCTGTAGCAGCTGTTTCAGAGCACTGGTGTTGGGATAGGCAGCACTTAGAGGAGAGAGAGAGAGAGAAAGAGAGGAAGAGTGAGAGAGGGGGGAAACGGAAAAGAAGACAGCAAATTCAAGCTTGTTACTGATCTTACCGAAAGCTTCCTGTGTCAGCACCATGGGGAAGTCAGGTAAGTGGAAACTGCTCCATGTGGATTTTTAACTTTGATTGTTTCCATTTGGCCCGAGTTAAATTCACTCTGTGTGTGTGTACATGTGTGCATTTGTGATCTTTTATTGTGTTTTTTGTGATGTCTGCTGTCTTAAAAAGAGCAACGAAAGCATGCTGCATATTTCTGATTCATTTTTCTCCTTAATGGAGTTTCCAGAGAGCTGTCAACACAGCTTTCTCCGATCCATTTGATTAAAATTCATCTTGCAACATGCTGCTGATGCTGGCTGTTAGGCAAGCATTGGCATTTGGTATTGGGTGTGACTATTTGAATGTGCCTATTGTGTGTGTGTGTGTGTGTGTGGGGGGGGGGGGGGGGGGGGATACTCGAGAGATTGTGGGACTTATGAAAAGGCCAGTGAGTGATAGGCACCAGGCAGAGGAGCGAGATGCGGATTACGTTTTCCACGCTGCATCCGTCATCTGTCAGCTGGTAATCGCTGTCTGAGGTCAGCTTGTCTGTAGGTAGCAAGGCTCTTACTCAGGTCGCAGAGTGTGAGTCTTCATCTCGTATCACGTCTCTTTTGTCCTGTTTCCCTGTATCTCTTCTTCTTCTTGTCTCCATCCTCTTGTGTCTCAGCCTCCAAGCAGTTTGCAGAGGAGGTGCTGCAGTGCCATAACGAGTACAGAAAGAGGCACCAGGCTCCTCCACTGAAGCTGAGCAGCAAATTGAGCAGAGAGGCTGCCCGGTGGGTTAATTATAATGGATTACATTTATCCTGATACCCAAATCACTTCACTGTGAAGGGGGAGGGAAGTCACCTCAACCACCGCCAACGTATAGCACCTACCAGACAAATCAAATTAGAAAACCTAATTAGCAAGGATATAACAGCAGTTGTCAAACTTCTTTGGATAACAGTGAAAGTTCCAGCCTGGCCTGTCAAATGTAATACCTGCAAATGCCACATAATATAACGGGCCTTTAGTGGTGATTTATGGCTATTGTTCCCAACGTGTTACCTCTAATTGCAGCTATATTAATAGTTCATTCAAACAAAGTCTTAGCTTATTAATTTTTCATGTCATTATTACAAAATAAACACATAGAGGTTGCAAAGAGAATTTATTCAGTTGATTACCATAAATGTAAATGTTTTCGGTTTCTGTCAGGCAACTGTCTTGCATAATAATTTCCATTTCCTCCAGCATGTTTTATATTGCAACAGCAACATTAGCATGAAGCTACTAAACAACCTCTAATTATTCGAGAGCAAATGTGGAAATGCACTGTAACATTTGTTCATTCCGTGCAAATCCATGTTTGGGGAAAAATAATGTTCAGTCCTTGGTTGAATTTTTAATCAGATATGTTCAAATGTATTTTAAACAGAAAGCTGAGTAATAAGTTATATGCTAAAGAATGAACCCTTCTGTCAACTATAAATACTGTTAATATTGATTCAAGGTTCTGAGATAATCTACCATTTAAAGCATGCCATAACACAGTGAAACATGATGAGTACTGCTTTTATCACTTCCTTTGTGTCAACTGCAGCAATGAAAGCACTCATGAAAATTATATTAATATAACAGTTTCAACCCTGCTCAGGAAGTATATATCTAACACACAAGATTTAGAAGTTTTTTCCATTTTTAAATATATTATTTAGAAACTAAAACATACACTACCATTCAAAAGTTTGGGGTCACTTAGAAATTTCCTTTTTAAAAAGCACTGTTTTTTTCAATGAAGATTACACTCTATACATTGCTACACAATTTCTAGGTTTTGGTGCAATATCTACATAGGTGTATAGACTTCTATTTCCAGCAACTATCACTCCAGTGTTCTAATGGTACAATGTGTTTACTCATTGCATCAGAAGGCTAATGGATGATTAGAAAACTCTTGTGCAATCATGTTAGCACAGCTGTTTGTTTTGACAAAAGCAAAGTTTGCAGGATATATATGTATATATATATGTATATATATGTATATGTGTATGTATATATATGTATATGTGTATGTATATATATATATGTATACATATATATGTATATGTGTATATATATTATATGTATGTATATATATATATATATATATATATATATATATATATATATATATATATATATATATATATATATATATATATATACACACATATAATATATATACATGTGTGTATATATATATACACATATATAAATATTTTAAGGCTTATGGAGTTGAGTTGAAGAAGCTTGTCATTTCATCCAAGAAGCTCCATCAGCTTTTACTTTTACTGACTCAAGAGGCATTTATTTATATCTGTGGTTAATCCACACCATGTAGTGAGAGTAACAGAGGTCATACGCCTGTCATGTGATTGTCAATATCGTGACATCGAATGAAATGACCACAGGCTACAAAGTTGAATTTCTTTCCTGTAGCAAAGTCCCCACTGCAGATTAATTATTCTTAGTAAAAAGGATTGTTGATAGAACCTATAGCAAGCATTAAATTATACTCCACTTATAATTGTGTAGGTTATGGAGATGAACAATGCGGAGTTACAACATCTCACCTCAAATGGCTTTTTTGAACCATAAATTTAATGCAAATATCAAATGTGCTTATTTACAGGAACTAGTGTATGCGCTTACAGCAGATTTATAGTAAACTAATCCTCTGACCAAGGGTTTTTCCAAACAGTTCATCTTGAGGACAGCAAGGGTCAAATTTCAACACATGACAAGGCCATATCTGAAGTAGTAATGATACAGCAGAAGATTCAAAGCTGAGAAGACAGGTGAAACAGTGAAATCATTAACTTTCTGTTTCCTTCCCACAGCTACGCTGAGAGTCTGGCCAGCACACGGATCCTAAAACACAGCGTGGAGTCCAGTAGAGGGAGTTGTGGAGAGAACCTGGCGTGGGCCTCTTATGACCAGTCAGGTACATCACAATTACTTGTTCTATCACCCAGGATGATGATGATATGCACATGCTTAAGCTTTCGTCACATACTTATATACAGATCTGTGGAGAGAATAATATGAGGCATCCATCCATAGATACAGCTGTTGGGTCTATGAAGCTTATAGTAGGTGCTCCACGCAGACTGTCCCCCCCTCCAAGTGAACAGCTGGGATCCATTTCTCCTCTAATTCACACTCTGTTTTGGAGCTCAGACACCATGACTCACTGCAGAAATATGTCAGTGCAGGATGGTGGGAATCGTAAAACATCTCCTACAGTGCTGCCTGGGGTGACAAAAAGTGCAGCATTGTAAACAAAATGTACCCCTAGGGGGGATTTGTAGCTCTGGAGTGCAGTTAAAAAGATCCAGTGACAGTTCTATTGTTCTGATTGATATGTACATCACAAGACTGATTTCACAGTCGTTTATCGTTGAGCTTGCACTTTGTCCTGTGGCTGTGCAGGAAAGGACGTGGCTGACCGCTGGTACGACGAGGTGAAACAGTACAACTTCAACCACCCTGGATTCTCCTCTGGCACAGGTCAGATAACAGTGCAACCTTAGTTAAAAGTCAAATTTGATTATTTTTGTTTTGTTTTAGTCAGTGGAAAATCCTATATATATATATATATATATATATATATATATATATATATATATATATATATATATATATATATATATATATATATATATATATGTGTGTGTGTGTGTGTGTGTGTTTTTAGTCAGTGTTTTAGTCATGATCCTCTGAGTTTTGAAGGTTATTTCCAAGCATGCATGCTTTGAATTACACGTTTAGTTAGCCTAGCTGAGAATGTTTTACTGACTTACCAAACTCCCTTTATAAATTTATATCTTTATATTTTGACAAGGATTTTTAAATCTAGTCTTTGAAATGAATTTCAATTCTCATCTCAACCCTCACCCTTAACCTTCAAGCTCAACCTTTAATCTAGTGGCCCTTAAAGTGTTATGAGCCATTTGGTGACTTGACCTCAACCTTAAATTTTGATATGTCTTCACACTGTAGGGGCAGCATTCTGCAAAAGCTGTGTTCAGTGTTCACTCTGTTAATTCAATAAAAGAAGGAGAAGGAAATACACTCACCGGCCACTTTATTAGGTACACCTGTCCAACTGCTCGTTAACACTTAATTTCTAATCAGCCAATCACATGGCAGCAACTCAGTGCATTTAGGCATGTAGACATGGTCAAGACAATCTCCTGCAGTTCAAACCGAGCATCAGTTTGGGGAAGAAAGGTGATTTGAGTGACTTTGAACGTGGCATGGTTGTTGGTGCCAGAAGGGCTGGTCTGAGTATTTCAGAAACTGCTGATCTACTGGGATTTTCACACACAACCATCTCTAGGGTTTACAGAGAATGGTCCGAAAAAGAAAAAATATCCAGTGAGCGGCAGTTCTGTGGGCGGAAATGCCTTGTTGATGCCAGAGGTCAGAGGAGAATGGCCAGACTGGTTGGAGCTGATAGAAAGGCAACAGTGACTCAAATAACCACCCGTTACAACCAAGGTAGGCAGAAGAGCATCTCTGAATGCACAGTACGTGGAACTTTGAGGCAGATGGACGCCGGGTGCCACTCCTTTCAGCTAAGAACAGGAAACTGAGGCTACAATTTGCACAAGCTCATCGAAATTGGACAATAGAAGATTGCTGCGACATTCGGATGGTAGGGTCAGAATTTGGCGTCAACAACATGAAAGCATGGATCCATCCTGCCTTGTATCAACGGTTCAGGCTGGTGGTGGTAGTGTAATGGTGTGGGGAATATTTTGCTGGAACATGCTGGAACTGGCTAGAAAAAAAAATCACCAAAAGCCTCACCAGTATGGTACAGGACAATACATTTCGGTATGGGTAGGGTTTGGGTCAATAATGGACAGCTATTATTTGTCCTGTGTGCTAGGTACAACATCCAAAAGGGTAAGTAAAACAGTAACGGGTACCATGGGACACACACTATTGCATAGCGTTGCCATATAGCAACACCATGCCATGTAATTTTGTTTTCATTTAGGTATCTTTCTAATTTTGGCCCAGAATGCACTATGATATTCAGGTTCACTGCAGCAAAGTAAAGTTTGTCCTTGTAAGTAATTGAAAAACAATAAAACTTATATTAACAGGGGTTAGTTAGGAGTTTGCATGTTCTCCCTGTGTCTGCGTTGGTTTTCACTGTCTCTAGCTTTCTCCAACAGTCCAAAAACATACTGAGGTTAATTGGAGACTCTAAATTGTCCATAGGTGTGAGTGTGTTTGTGCCCCATGATAGACTGGCGACCATCCGGGGTGTATCCCTGCCTCTTGCCTGTAATGTGCTGGGATTGGCTCCAGCAGACCCCTGGGAGCCTAATGAAGAATAAGTGGGTATAGAAGTTGAATGAATGAGTAATATTGAGCCAAATTAATTGTTGCCATATGGCAACGCTATGCACTAGAGGTAAGGGGTGGGGATAACAGTGATATTTCATCCCATACTGTACTGAACCGCATAATGGAAACAAGTTTCCACAAGTGACCAAATGGCTTCATAACTGAACTACAACCACAGTGTCACTACAACTCATATTATTTATCCCATGAAAACCTGTAAATACAGAAAAGCCAAGCTAATACAAGATGGCTGATGCAAAATTTTAATACTGAATAATTTCAACCCGAAACAATTAGTTAATTGAACTACAATTAAACTCAACTATCAGACAGTAAAATATTCTTTCTTGCATATGCCTCCTCTTGTTTTTTCTCACCGCTTTTCCTGTGCATTTATCACAATTTTGTATTTTCTTTGTCATTTTCTGTGTACCCCATGTCAGTTTCTGTCTCGCTGTCATGTTACTAAGGCACAGAGAAGATTGTTGTCATCCTCATGCTGATGTCACACCTCAGTCAGTGTGTGTCTGTCTGACTCGGTGACCAGCCACGGGGAAACCAAGGCGAAATCACAGGCCTCTGTATCACTTCCAAACCGACGTGTCATTTCCAGTCTGTCCTAATTCCTCCAGATGGTTTTCCGTAGCCTCAGACTCCAGTGCATGAGTCTACTTAACTTAATCACACATGAAGCAGATCACTCCTAGCAGCCCGTCACACTGATTCACACTGATTCATAATGTTCCCTGACAGAGAAAGAAAGGAATAAGTGTATGGGGAGAATGGAGAGGTTTGTGACTAATGAATGAATGAGGGGAAGCATTAGGATTCCTACATCTGTAAATATTTAGAGGAACATGAGTCTGTGTGCACTCAGCTCCAACCACATCCTAACAGTATGTCTCACTGCATCTTCTCTTTCTTGATTCTCACCTTTATCTGCTTTCTTTTCACCATAGGCCATTTCACCGCAATGGTGTGGAAGAGCACCAAAAAGCTGGGTGTTGGCAAGGCCACTGCATCAGATGGCTCTTCCTTTGTGGTGGCCAGATACTTTCCAGCCGGGAATATCACTAACCAGGGACACTTTGAGAACAACGTCCTAATGGCTAAAACCACAGCATCCACCTCCTAAAGATGTCTGATAACTCCCCCCCACATCCACCGCAACCCCCAAGACTCGTGACTCATGCCAAAAGGCATTCATTCTGTTTTCCAGGAGAGTCTGAGGTTATCAGCCTTCACTGCTACAGAGATCACTCAGGGGAGCACCACTTCTTGCCTGGGATAGAACCATACCAGTATGGAGTTTAAAAGATGCACTTAAAGGATAAGTTCAAATGTATGTAATTTATTAGAACATCTACCGGTGCCCATATGAACTGTGAAACAGGTTTTGTTCACCGCAGTCATCCCTCCTGCTCTTACTGACCAATAGAAGACTCCCTGCACATGCACTTAGTAAGTGTATACAGTTATGTTCCATATAATAAGTGCTTAAAAATGTGAGAATCCTTATAATAATAGTTATTTCAGTGCATTGAAAACACTGCATTTTATATCGTACATCAAATGAAAATATGAAGAAAAATGTGTCCATGTTTTAAATTATTTTACAGAAAATGAAGAAAGATGAATATTAGGTTGTTCAAAGAAATAGCAGTGTCTGAGTTTTACCTTACAAACTCAAATATTTACTGTATAAACTGAAGATTTAACATTCCTGTGAATCATTAAAGTAATATTTAGTTGTTATGAGAACTGTTTCTTATCTGTGTTGCATGAGTCAACCAACTTCTGGCACCTATGAACATTTCAGCCTCACAATTCCTCTGAATTTCTTGGTTTTGCCTCAGAAACAGCATTTTTGTTGTCAGCCCCCAAGTTTTCAATGGGATTAAGGTCTAGGGATTGGGTTGGCCACTCCATTCACATTTTGATTCAGAATATAAAACGCAGTGTTCCCAATGCATGAAAATAAAATAGAAGGATTTCTGGCTTCAGTTACATATATCAACACACTGCTGTTACTTTGAACACATCTGTATAAATGTTTATCTGAAGTTATTATGAGGCTTCAGTTGCCTGAGTTAGTCCAATACATTTGATATCTTCTACAGTTACTAATACATTTTTAAACACATTTTTGCACAGGAGGACTGTAGATTCTGGCTGCCATCGCTCACATTAAAAGTGCATGATGAAGGGATAGCTTAATGGCCGGTATGAACAGGAGGAATGACTGCAGCAACGAAGACATTTGTCATTGTTAGCTGGGACACCTGATTATTGTCTTAGAAAAGGCTTAAAAAAATGATCAACCCATCGTGTTTGTGATTTGAAAATGGACTCATGATACAGTGTTAAGAGTGAAAGAACCACTACTGTTTGCTAACAACACATTTCCAGTGACCATTGGGATTATAGAGTAATTCAAGACAAGTAATTACATATTTTTACACTCTGAAATAGATCATAGCCTCACATCTGTGTTTGTTTATGGAAGGAAATTAATTCAGCCTGAGGGAGAGGCAATACATATTTACATGTGGAGTCATTGCTTGTATTTTAAAGTTGATGAGTCAACATGTTTGGTATGAGTTTGGACGTGTCCCAGATGTGTTTTGTATTCTAACTAGTTTTGTATAATAAAAGCAATAGATGCTCAGAAATGCATTTGGCATCTCTCTGTCCATGATAATGTCATCAGTATTGATAAAACAGAAAAATGTGGCATGATTCTTCCACATTGCTGGAACAGAACAACTCTCTATGGATAAGATTAACATGGGAACATTTTAAACAATGTAAGCAGTTGGAGAGTATTTGTAAACACTGTGGAATGAGCTTTTTTTTTCAAAGTTCAAGTTTGAAAAAAAAAAAAAACTTTCAAATTTATATTGAAGGTCTGTGCAACTGTGAGATGTGCATACATAATTAAATTTGAACAATTTAGCAGAACTAAGTATTTCGTAATATCTTAAGACTGCTTTTGAATAAATGAAAGCAATTCTATGTAATATTAATCAATGCAGCCTGCCTGCAGTGTTTCTAGAGAAGCCATCACCAGCAGAAGTGTCTTTGCTTTGCCTATTTCAGCCTTTCATATTTTATATTCATTGAGGAGTTTGAGAAATGCATACAAAATCATCAATTTATCATGCTTGAAAATATAGGTCTGTTAACCTTTAATATCATCAGAACACAAATTAGGAATAAGTTTGAGAGTGATAGCATTTTCTAATTTGGTGTTTGTTTTTTTTACCAATTACACATCCCACCTTTAAGGTAACAACCCATGAAATGCTTTAGATTTTGCATTTAGAGATGAAATGACAGAAAGTTGCATTATTTGCAAATGTCTATCTAATCTTTGTGTTTGACTGGCAAAAAGGAAACAGTGTGTGGGATAAATAATGTAGATAATAAGCCAGAACTTTATTGTTCAATGTTACATTCTGTGTTTAAATTTCAGGTCTAAACTGTTTTTCCCACTCTTTTCTACAGACACGCAATTCATTTTCAAAACGGGATAAAGTAAAAATAAAAAGAGAAAGATTTAAATAGAGGCCTTGTGAATATGCATAAAGTTAAGAAATGTGCTGCTCCTAACTGTTCAAACACCAGAACTGTCTGCAACATTTCCAGTAAAATCAGCCTTATTTGGTAGCCACAGCTCACGTTGTAACAGACTTTATTTAGCAGATATTGGGGATGCAACAAACAGTAGCAGCGATACAGAAGAGTCAGTGGCGTTTAGGCTTTATAGGCTGGAGGAGGAGGGGGGGGTCAGGATTCAAATTGTCCTCACCACTCACATGGTCAGCTCCTATAAGGAAGAAGGAGAGAAACATGGAAAAGATAGACAGAGGAAAAGTTTTAACCACAAAACAATGTAAATATACACTACTGTTCAAAAGTTTGGGCTCACCCAGACAATTTTGTGTTTTTCATGAAAAATCACCATGAGTTTAGGCATCGACAAGGTTAGAAATAAATATTTGTATTTGAAATAATGTTTTTTTCCTGCAAACTTTGCTTTTGTCAAAACAGGTCAGTTTTATAGCTCCATGAGTTTACCACCATGAGTTGTAAAATGAATAGAAACTATAGTCAAGATATTGACATGGTTAGGAATAATGATTTGTGACCCCACAAATGTGATGCTCCAGATACTCAACTCACTTAAAAGAAGGTCAGTTTTATACCTTCTCTAAACAGCTAAAATGTTTTCAGCTGTGATAACATGATTGCAAAAGAGAATTCTAATCATCCATCATTCTTCTGATTCAATGAGCAAACACATTGTACCATTAGGACACTGGAGTCATAGTTGCTGGAAATGGGCCTCTATACACCTATGTCGATATTGCACCAAAAACCAGACATTTGCAGCTAGAATAGTCATTTACCACATTAACAATGTGAGTGTATTTCTGGTTAGTTGAAAGTTATTTTCATTGAAAAACAACAGTGCTTTTCTTTCAAAAATAAGGAAATGTCTAAGTGACCCCAAACGTTTGAAAGGTAGCATAAAATTCTAATGAATATAACTATGTATTGTCTTAATATTAACTAGAAAGTATGAAAATATGACACTGCTGAAAGAAATGATATTGTCTGGGATATTCAAGATCAAAAATCTGACAGCTCCAGCCCTAAGCTCAGTGTATGTGCTTGCTGCCACCTAGTGGAAATTAGCTGTACTGCTGCTGATGACCTACACAACTGCAGAGGTTGTTCAATTACTGGGGTGAAATTCTACTTGTCATTAGTCCTCTTTCCCCTGCACCCGCCCACCCGCTGCATGCGCTCCCTGTTCTGTCACTATGACTCATTATTTTGTTCGCCATCTGCCCTCCCCCCCGCCCCTTCACTCGTCCTCTCCCGCTCCCTCCTTTCCTCCTCACCATGATAGCATTCACAATGTCATTCTTGTTGTGTTTCAGCGCGCGGACGGCCTTGGCTCGTGACACGTTGGCCTGAGCCATCACCAGTTCGATGTCTCTCTGCTCAAGACCTCCCTCATCCATCTGATGCATAGAAAGAAAAGAAACAGGGAGACATAAAGGATGAGGTTAAGAACACCAAAAAAAAAACAAAAAAAATATGTTTTATGGAGCTTTACTGCACTGTACAGTTTAAACAGTACCTCTTCTTCTTCCTCTTCACTCTCCTCCTTGATGGTGAGGCTGGGTGGGACGGGAGGGGCCAAAGGAGAAGAGGTCACGGGCACCTTGAATTTTTCAGCAGCTGCCTTGTGAGCCTGCTGTGATAGGTCCTCAATCTGAGAGGAGAGGAGTTAGAGGAGTGCATATAATGTAGCTTGAATAATCAAAAGAAAGAAAGAGGGACTTACCTTAGCCTCTCCAAATACAATATAAATGTCTGATGCAGGGCTTTTGAACACATCTGGTCTGCTGATGACAAACAGGATACTCTTGGACTTCCTAATGGTGATTCTGGTCACACCGTGGACCGGCTTCAGGCCCAGTTTAGACATGGCCTACATACACATACAGAGAGAAGTGATGGTGTCATACAAAGGAAGCATTGTTTTTTTTTAGAATCAATTTTTTACAGCATGTACTCTGACCTTGCGGGCCTTCTTCTCGCTACGGCTCTGTTTCGGTCTGTTCAGCCCTTCATCCGCAGAGGAGATTGACTGAAGGGGAGAAACAGATATTAATAGAAAACATATTTTATATGGAAAACTCACCAAGTGATATCACCAATAGTTTTCTAACGTATAACAATTTAGGTCATATAACAGTGGTTTTCAGCACAAATATTCATACATAAAACAGGAAAAGCAGCAGTTCTTTGCATTTGAGAAGCTGGTACCAGCAAAGGTTTCCTATTTCTGCTTAGAAATGACTATAATTATTTAAAGGTTAATAAAATAGTTGTCTATCCTAGTTGTCTGATCCCTGGGAAATGCAAGAACAAAAAAAGCTCATACGCCATAAATACTACTACTGTAATTAGTTTATTTATGTTAATGTTTTTTGTTTATTTAGATGTTATAATGTATTAGCACATATTTAAAAATCTACTTTACTCATGTCCTCTCTCACCCATACAATAGAAACACCTAGAATTGTCTCACCTGTGGCTCTGATGGTCTCAGTGGCTCTGGCTCCTCCAGCTCAGGCACTGACCCTTCACTCTCAGACTCATTACAGGAGGCCACTATAGAACCTACTCAAGCACACATGAAACACACGTACAAGTGAAGTGTATTATTTGCCTTATTGCTATAGTAACTCATCACCATAGTATAAGTAATGATGAGGGATTGGTGAGTGTAACATATTAGTTCTGCTGTTTATGAAACTCAAAAGATTATCTAAACAACACCAGGGAATTTAATTAGTCTATAGAAAAAAATGTAATTAGGTCTTCATATAATATTTTTTTACGACATATGCAATATGTCAATCACAATGATGGGAAATTCTTTACCCATTTAAAGCAGTGACAAACAATGTCAAAAAGGCACAGCCACTTTAAGCATCATCAATGTTAATTCAAATACATGAGGTAAATGTTACACCTACAGTATCAGTATCTGTGGTTGAACTTTCAGAGAAATAGAGAGAGGAATGGAAATGCGCAGAAAGAGAGAAGGGTGGAGTTTATGGGGAGCAAAGAAAATTTAGGGAATTCCTCTATCCCATGGGAGGGTATTAAAAACTCACAATTGTTTTTGAAGGATAGGTCAATCTCCTCAGAAATCTTGTGGCTGTGGTTGATTGGACAGCCTGACTGTCTGTCGGTCAGTTGGTGGGCAGAGAAAGGCTGGATCTCCATTTGACTGGATGGACCAGACTCTTTCTGCGTGGATCCATTTATGTTTCCTGCAACTCCCCTGGGCTGAGGTCTGTGACCACGTCGGGGTAGTCCACCATCATCCTCGCTGTCTGTCTCCTCCTCAGCCAAACTGGGACCTTACAGAGCACAAAATCATGTTTATATTAGGAACCTCACATTTGACTTTGTTTGAACAAACTCTCTGCTTTATTATGTTTGCTAAAAACCAAAATACTTTCACAGAAAGGCCAGAATTTACAGTGAGAAATAGGATAAGGAATTTCTCATGTGTATTGCTTTGTGATATCAATCTAAAATATCATTTATATTCTTACCTCTGCATCTGTCTTGTGTGCTCCATGCGCGACCTTGCTTGATTTGTTTGTGAGGCTCAATGTTAACATTAGGCTGAGACTGTGATAACGACTGAGTATGGGGAAGAGAAATGGAGTCTGAATCTGGAGCCCCAGACCCACGTGAAGATGACTCCTGGGTAGGCTGGGACAGGCTATGCAGCACTGCGGTGGAGGATGAGGGCAAAGAGGCAGTAATGGCAGATGTAGTTGCAACAGTGACTTTTTGGAGGTTGTTTGGAGAAAATTGGGTAAGAGGAGCTTGTTGGCATGTAGGGGAGGGAGAGCAATGGGTAGACGCGGTATGGCACATGGACGGCAATGACTGTTGTTGGACTGAGATGACAGGTTGGGATTCCTGCACAGGTGTGGGGAGATCATCTTCTGGCTCTATTGAAGCACAAGGGAGAGGAGAGGAGGAAGAAACGGGAGATGTTGAAGAGGAAACTGGAGTAAAAGTGTATAATATGGTGTCCTGGGTGGGTGGACTGTGGTCAGCGTCAATGTTGTTATCATTAATGTCCACTGCGATTCCTCTCTGACTATAAGATAACGGTCTGTTATCAAGCACCTCCTGCCTGTTATCCAGCACTCCCTGTTTCTGATGCAATTCTTGGGTAATTGCCGCTACAACATTGAGGTTGTCTGGAGTATGCTCGGTAGAACTGCAGTATCCATGACTGGGACTGGCATCAGGACTGAGACTGTTATTCCCCTGGATCTGTGAAACAGATTCATCTTTGTCTGTCCCAAAGGTCCTTTTCTGACAGTCCATTGATGATTCTTCATTGTTTTCCTTTAGGTCTGTCATAGTTTTAGGATTGTCTGTGATTTCCTTCAACCATCCATCTGCTTGGGTATTTAATGGAGCAGAAGGTTTTCTTGCATCATCAACAGATTCGGGGCTAGAGTCAGCATGACTGCCTGTCTGGGATGTCCTGTGTCTCTGCTTCGCTCTCCTCCCTTTCTTAGCAGCATTTGGTTTATCTGTGCAAAGTTCCCCCATAGGGGTGTGACACACAAAGTGCTCTGGGGCTTTCTGTGCAGGAGAGGTTTCCCTTTCTTCTTTGTTATGCTTATCTTTCTGCTCACCACTCTCTTTCATTTTCTCTTCTGATTTGTCTTCCTCATCCTCTTCCCCTGAGTTACAAACAGCACACTGCTCTCCTCGAAAGGCATCTATAATCTTTGGTTCATCAACAAGTTTGTCAGACACAGGACTGACATCTCCTTTTCTTTGGCCTTCAGTCTGAGGCTCCACCACTATTTCTGGTTCTGACTGGGAATGAGTATTTTCCACTTTGTCTAAACGAGCTCTACTTGGTCTGGCTTCATTAGATTTACATTTAGGGGTAAAGGAACCAAAGGATCCACGGAGCAAAGAAAATGCTGTATTACTCTCTGTGGTGATTGTCTGACACTCTGGACTAGTATGACAACTGGACTTGGCTTTATCTGTTGAACTGAGATGTTGGTTTGTTGCAGCTTTGTCCACATGAGTTTCAACTAGTGGCATATAGAAGCTACAGAGACCTTCCTTTAAGGAAGGTGTCCGTGTTATGTCTGATGTCTGGTTTAAGGAGCTGCTTATTGGTTCCTTCTCTTCATCAGGAATTGTGTCCAAAACCTGAGATGGCATTTCTTCAAGTGGAATGTTAGACACAGATTCTCTGACACTAATACTCACACTCTGGGGTCTCACTTCCCCTGATAGAGCATTTAGACTTCCACACAAGGATACTTCCAAGGAGTCAAAGGCAGCATCATTGTTATTGTTAGAATTATTCCAAGTGTTTTGTATTTGTGTGTCTGTGTTATCTCCATCATTGTCTGGATTTAGATTACTGACATCATCCTCTGGGAATCTAGAGCTCCCATCCTCTCCTCCACCTGCTTCTGAGATCTCCTCAATAGACTTCCAACTGGCCAAGTTGGACTCAGAAGCTCCCTCTCTGGCCAATACTTCATCTGCCATTTGGTCCCTCTTTCCACACAGACTGTTGTTATCTTCTTCATCCAGAACAGAACCCAGGACATTGTCATAATTTTTGTACACTTCACTGCTCATATTGGGAACTACAGCAGTCTCTGTGCTTTGGCCCTGTGCATCACACATGAGCAGACTTTCTGCCTCTAGTTCATACCTCTTCCCCAGAGACAGGGAAAGAGACTCCCCTGCTCCCCAGACTCCAAACTCAGGTGATCCTGACCCTAAACCCAAACCTAAACCTAGCCCCAACCTGTCATCACACCATGCCCCAGCTCCAGTAGCAATTTCCCTGCTTGTGTCTGTTTCTGAGTTTTCCCTTTTGGGTGAAATAGCTAGAGGGGAATGTGGGGATCCAACAGCTCCCAGCACCCCCTCATCAGTAGTCAAGGTATTTTCCCTCAGGTTCTCTTGGGCAGAGTCACCAGGGCAGTGTTCAGGGGTCAAGGCCAGGTTTTCAGCAAGCCCTGAGATGATCTCTGGAGCAGTTGAAACAGGGATATTACTGGGGTTGGGGCAAGGATCTTTTGGACAGGAGAGAAGAAGAACACCTTTATTCAGGTCATTTGTGGCAGTGGTAATCCCCGTATTCAGAGAGGATCCAGGATTGGTGCTTCTACACTCCACACTCACAGGCTCAGCCAAGTTATTTCCATTCTTCTGGTCAAGCTCAATGTCAGACTCCCTGTGACTACTGGACCTACACATGGCCTCTGCCCCTACAGGCACATCAGATTTACTAGAAAAGGACTTTGGTAATACAAGTCTACTTGCTACTGCTGCCCCGTGGCTTCCTGGTTGATAATGACGAGGCTTAATGAGCAACTTGAAAGAATCTCTTTCTGGTTCATATACAGGTTTCTCCTCTGAATAATTGCTGCTCTGTTCCAAATCAACATCTTTCATCTGGATATTTTCCTCTGACAGTTCTTCTGAAAGTACTGAAGTACTAAGGTCTGTAGTCTCCTTTGTGGAAGTCTCAGAAGGAGGACAGGTGTGGGGCTCAGCAGCAGAATCAGGTGAAGCACAAATAACAACAGGAGTGGGACAAGGTTTGAAATCAGGGCTGTCATTAAGCTGTTCAAGGGGGTTAGAAGAACCAGAGATGTCTATCATCTCACTTTCACTCCCACTCTCATTCAGGTGGCTGGAGGACTGACAAAAAAATGCTTCTGAATTACATGCCATTTCCTGGTGATCCACTGGTTCTGTATTGCTCATTTGCATGTGGAAAGGATTTGCATTACCTATTCCACTGACAGATTCCATTTCAGAGTCTGATTGGGGTTCTGGGGGTTTAGGCGCATCCAGAGAATTGGGTTCTATATTGTTGTCTTTGGGGTGCGTAGCAGTGGCTCCAGAAAGACAGGTGGTTTTAGGGTGATCCATTAATTCGTCTGTGCTCAGTTGTATGTGCAAAGGTTCAGAGTCACCTATTCCAATGGTAGATCCCTGTTGAAGTTCTGACTGGATTTCAGTTGGATCAAGTACATCTGTTGATGCAGGTTCCAGTGATTGTGCATGCCTCTCAGTGCTGTATAGACGTTCATCTTCCTCCCCATTATAGGAAGCAGAATCTAATGAGTCATCGGTATCATCTTGGAAACAGAAGGATTCATCCAACCCCTCATTAATAGATGTCTCTGAAAGTGAATGAAGGAAGGATGCTGAGCTGTCCTCATCTGTAGGATCCTCCACTGCTTTGCTGCCATACTCCTCATCATCTTCCTGCTCTTCTTTTTTCTCCTCTTCTACCACTTTCACTTCTACCTTAGCTTCCTCACCAGCATCATCATGGTCCTCATTTTCATCATCATCATTATTATCATCATCATCACCATCAGCAGTGCCATTATCATTGCCATCACCATCATCGTCTTCATCATCATCATCATCATAATTGTCATCATCTTCTTCATCATCATCATCGTCATCGTCATCATCATCATCTTCAACATCCCCCTCCTCCTCTCCTGCTGCATATGCATCAACATCCTTCCCTTCATTTCTGTCATTCACTTCACCCATTTCATTCTCATCCTCTGTGGGGAAGAGTGTGATTTCCATTGAATCAGCCCTAAAGATAAGGCTTGTGTGGAGAGGAAAGGAGATGAGAGAGGCAGGGATCATCCTTTCTTCATCTGGTACATCATCAGCACAGGCCGCCTGGGAGAGCATGAAAGAACTGGGGCCAAGCCTGTCGAAGGCTCCAGGACAGAATGCATCCAGAAGGATAACAGGTGAGTCAGGGCTAAGGCTAGATGAGGCCATGGTCATGTTCTCTGTATCGGGAGTCAATTCAGTGGATGCTAGCTCTGGGTGGTCATCTATCTGTGCATAAAGTTCCTCTGATATACATGCCTCCAATTGCAGGTTCAGGCCTGTGTGAATGGGGCTAGAATACTCTGCTCTCCCTGCACTGGCCTCTTCCAGCGGGCAGAGTGAGCTCTCAGACTCTCCCCCATCCTCCTGGGAGTCACTACTGCGGCTGCTACTGCTCCTTAGAGGGGATGTATCTTCAGTCACCCAGCATGGACGACAACTCTCTCTGGAAATCTTGATCTCTTCTCCTTTTAGAGCCTCATCCTCCTCAAGGATCACTGTCCCTGTTATACCTAACCGAGGATTCATGACATAATCCTCAGGACGGTACAGGCAGAAGTCCCCTGCCCTCTCTTCTTCCCGTTCTGGACCTACTCGCCCTTTGTCGTCCCCTACTTCATCTCCAATCTCTGATAAGGAGCCCACAAAGCAAGCAGGGGCTTCCTGTGCTTCCTCTGTGAGGAGCATGTTGGGAGACGTGGAGGGGGACGTGGAAGATGTGTAAGAGGAAGCCCAGCTACCACCCTCTGCTGTGATATAAGAGCCAGAGGGAGATGTGAGAGGGGAACACAGGTCCTCGCTGTCTGACGGTGAGCCAGGGGAGAGTGGGCTAACTGGAGAGCCAGGATATGAATGATGTTTAAGGTGCGAGGCACGGGAGGCCATCTTGATTGGGGTTGAAGGGGCGGTATAGTACAAGTCAGGGTCAAGAGATGAGGGCACGCCCACTCGTAGTGGGTCAACAGCATAGGCTGGCTCAGAGAAGGACAAAGCAACTGGGCAGGCCAGCTCAGACAAAGAAAGGGAAGGCACTTCATCTTGAGAGAGGGTTTGACCCTCTTCCTGGTTGTCAATCAAATTCTCATCTGTTATGATTGGCTCTAGGGAGGAGGACGACGGGCTTATGGGACTGTGTAGAGGAGAAGGGAGTGTGGTTGGGGGCTGCACAAGGTCTTTTTGCTGATCCTGCTGTTTTTCAGTGCTTTGACTTTCCTCTTTGCTGGTTTCCAAATGGATCTCTTTTGCTTGTGCCTGAGGATCTGAAAAGCTTGGGATATCTGGCAAAGGGATAGCCTGACCACACGGTTCAACCGGAGGTTTCCCTTTTTGGATCTCTGTTGTTTTGAGAAGTGTCTCCTGACCCATCACCACCCTTGTGTCAATGGTCTGTGGCTCCTGATAGTCACTCTCCACCTCTGAACCAGTCAGGACCTGGAAATAACATATATACACATTAATTCTCACATCAGTGTAGTGCTAAAAGGTATCTGTGAGCATCTGCTGTTAAATTGTAAACATAGCTCTTACACACATAACACACACCTTGATTCTTTCCATCTTAACAGGGATATGGCGGCCACAAGGTCCATGACCACCTAGCTTTCCAGACAATCTAGGTGTTGTGTTGTGGCGATGGTCAGAGCCTTCAGGTTGAGGTCTTGGAGTACCAGAGGAGCTAGGTATTGCATGAAATAGTCGTGGTCCAAATGGAGCAGTGCACGATGGGAGTAGCTTTTGTGGAGTACTGGGAGAAGGGCTAGAACCACTGTCACTAGGGGAAGAGCCACTGTCACTAGGGGTGGAGTCTGTAGACAGGTGTCTGGTCATGTCTGAAAAATAGAAAAAGCAACATAAAACAACAAGTCAGATGTGATTTATGGAAATGATTTGTGGTAAATCTTAATTCATACTTCTATTCAGCTCAAATTTGTCTCTTCAACATTTAAGAGCTGTAAAAACACTGTCTTTCTTTCTTTACTAAAAGAATATACAACAATTTAAATATTTTTGTGTAGCATTCAGCATTGAATAGATAACTTCTTTGTACATTTTTGTACATAGAGGGAGTTACATTTTTTCAGAAATTCAAAAATCACCAAAATTCAGTAACAGTCATTGATATAATTATTATAGTTGTTACATTCACCTGTTAGAGGTAGCATAATGAGACCATAATATAGTGTATATATTGTGAATGTTATTTCTCTATGAACAAATAACGTAAAACCTAAAGAATACTACTAATGAAATATGTATAAATGAAAAATAGATTGTGGTTCATAAGCTTGGTATGGCGACTAATTGAGAGTCAGAATATAAACAGTATGTAATGGTTACTTGTGAGGAGGAAATAATAAAAAATATAAGATTTATTAATCACCTTCTTCAGTTTATAATAATAGACTTTTATTATCTGCCAATGCTTGGAGAACATTGGGTCGCTATATATAAATATTAGACCAGCACCTACTCTATTTAAAAAAAAGTCATGATTTGTTTCTATATAAATAAAATTCACTTGACTTTATCTCCTAGGTTGAATTGTACTTTTCCTTCTTTTAATCCCACACGCTAACTCAAGTGACAAAGAATCTCAGTCAATATATTCTACAAATATCCTTCAGCTCTTTTTTACAGGATTGTAAATACTTTTAGTGAGCAAAATAATTGCAACATTGAAAACAGAAGTGGAAAATGAGGTCTCAAATTTCCAAAAGAAAAAAAAAAGAAAAAAGGACAAATTACTAACATTTTATTTGTTTATTTGGCTTAACAAGAGAAAAACACATTCACATTTTGGCACAGGCTTTCTTCAGAGCATCATAACCTTGTGATGGCAAATAGACAATTTTGGCATCATTTTTGGAAATTTGAGACAGGCCACCTTTTCATATTTTGTTTTAGAAAACACTGAAAACCAATGGTAACATAAACTGTTAACAAACAGTCTGGGAGTTTATTTGAAGAGTTCCAAATCAAATTATTCAGTTCTTAAACTGAAGAGTCCACTGTAGTTCTGTTGTACTCCACTGTCAGGTTTAACCCAAAACTTGGATGTAGAAAACAACCCCTGTCTACATACACTACACTATTGTACTGCTTTCTCTTTGAATATCAACATGCACAATTGCACAATTAGCCAGAGGCAAAAGGTTATTGGACTACACTCTTTTTCTGTTGTCTTGTCCTACTAGACCATGTTATCATAACTGTCATCAGAAATTGAAAAATCACTGAGGGGAACACGGGACGAATGAAAGAAATGGGGTCAGGGGTAAGTAAAATTAATCTTATGTATGAACAAGACAGGCAAATGGAGGCTTAATTTTGTTTCCACTGTATAGCTACTGTATGAATTGGGAATATAACTATTGTCTTACATCGCATTGATCATAATAACACAAAACTGTACATTTCCTCAAAATAAAGCCTTAAATATTTGACATAAACCTCTTTCTCTTCAACATGCAGCAGGGAACAGAACCTTCATTGCTCTCCTAACTGGGCCATTGCCACGGTGACCTCAATCCACATGCTGATTGGCCATTATAATACACAAGTGGCTCAGCTCTGTGCCAACCACAAACACACACGCACATGCACGTGCACATGCACACACAATTGCTCTGCCAGGAACCCAGATATCACTTACTAATTCACTTTCTGTTCTGTAGTCCCTCCCTTATCTCAGCCCTTCAAAATATCTCTCTAAACCTTTTCCTGTTTAATCCTCTCATCGGTATACTGTATGAAACATGAACATATATATACATAGCTACCTCACCCTAGTTGTGATTATGTTACATTTATACATGTTCTCCATTTGTCTGCGAATAGCAAATCTCACTGCTCCCCTGCCCTGACTGTGATGGTGGCGGACGCAGGCATCAGCACTTAGCAGCACTGCCTGGTCGCTGCCCCAGTAATGAGCTCTAGTTGTGTTTGTGTGCGTGCTGAGTCATGCCTCGGAGACTAAAACCTGCCACTAATCAGAGAGATGCACAGTTAAGCATGAACACAAGCCAAATCCTACACTACACTTACATGTACAGTACAGTTTAATATGAGCCCTGGCCATGTGATTGTGATTGTCTACAAAGCTGACTAAAACGGGACCTAGCCTGGGCGATCGTGTGGAGAGGGGAACTATATACAACACACACACACACTGCTCACATCTTGAGGATTTTACTCGTGTGGTTACATAAACCAGTGAGATGCAGAGCTGCCAGACTGTGTCTCGCAGTGCTGCAAATAATCTATTCGATGTCTGCCTCTCTTGCTGCTCCCCTGCCCAGCCTGAGCGTCTCCTTCATGGGAACATGGTGAAATTGAGCCCCCGGCTTGCCGTAGGAGGATCAGGCCACAGTAAGCTGAGCAGACCGGAGCTGCGTCACAGAGGCTGCAGCACCGGCCTGTTAGCCCTAAGCCTCTGTTTCAGCTACTGCTCCGATTGAGGCATGAATAAAAAAAAAGAAAGAAAAAAAAAAAGAAAACCCTTAACGTCTTCTTTCTCTTTATCTTTCTCCTCAGAACCCCTCAATTCTCTAACCTCTGCTTTTGTCAATCAACAATGTGTTAGAACGAGCAGAAGTTGGAACCCAGAGCATCCGACTATTCTCTCTCCTCCCTCTTCTTCCAAGATTCAGGCCAAGGAAGCTTAAAATAATTTCAAGCCTATGAACAGGTCAAGGCGATGATGAGATTATAACGAAAATAGCCGAAATAGCCTGCGTTAAACGACTCCCGGCTAATGAGGTAGCAAGTTCTCTATATAGCCATTAAGTTTATCCATCATATCTGGCAACAAAAATACACTTGTGAATAATAGTATAATTATATAATAATATCGTGTGCAGTTGCTGTCAGAAACACAGCTGTGACGAGACTGTTCCTAGGAGGGTTTCCTCCTTCTGGGAAATCAACAAAACCTTTCATCTGCACTGACCCAAGCTCACCTGCTCCTGTTTCTTTTTTTGTCTTTTTTTTGTTTTTTTGTTTTGTAATTCCTCGTTTTCAGTAGAAAGTACTTCAGTAGAAAGATGAGCGATAATAGTGATGATAAGGAAAGCTCTTGTGTTTTTTTGTGGTCCGTACAGTGCTCTGCCATGCTGCTGTGTTGCTGTGTCATGTTCCTGCTGAGGATGGGGGGGAAGGGAGGAGCCACTCTACACTGCCCTTCCAGCTCAACAACACTGCTGGAGAGATGTGGATGCGGATGGGGGTGGCACCGGGGCAGAGGAAGGGAGCAGCGTGAGGAGGGATAAGAGGTGAGGGGGCTGGGGTTGGGGGGGGTGCTGATGTAGACAGGGGGGCTACTGAGGACACAAAGGTTTTGGAAGTCAAGACATTGTTTGTTAGTTAGGATTCAGTGCTGGGGAGTGAACAGGAGTTGGGAGTTAACATCTCTGGGGTGGAGGCTGATAATAGCTGGGAGCTGTAGGGAGGGGGGGACAACATGCGGTTTAGTGAGGAGGCTAACACATGCAGCTGAATCACACTTCACTCAGACTGCACATTTCAATAAGCACATAGAAATGACTAATCTGACTGTTCCCCACATGTCAAACACTTTCACTAGTTCAGTATATACCTTTATTTATATATATCCGCCATGCTTTCTATCTGGTGAACTCTCTCCTTTTGCTCCCACAGTCTATTTACCACTCTTCTTCTTGCTCCACACCATCATCTCCCTCTTTCCTTCTCCATTATGCCCTCTTCTCCATCAGCTTAATCACCTCATTTACCCTTGCTTCACCAACTCCCGCACCCACCCCAAACTCTCCCCCCCCCCGGTGGTCCTACCTGGTCCGGGGAGCCCTGTCTCCTCAGCACCCGGCTCCGGATGCTTGTCGACGGGGACAGATCTGTGAGTGCTCTCCCCCGGCATGCTGGCTCTCTCTGGCTCTGACGCAACAATAAACCATGCAGCCGGAACAAGGCAAGGTGAAACAGGGGTAGAGAGAGTGAGAGAGCAAGAGGGAGGAAGAAGAGGAGGAGGGGACCTGAATGCTCAGCGACCCAACACTCAGATCTTCCCCCTGCAGCACGTGTCTGTCTGTGTGTGTGTGTGTGTGTGTGTGTGAGAGAGAGAGAGAGACAGAACAAGGTAGAAAGAGAGAGAGAGAGAGAGAGAGAGAGAGAGAGAGAGAGGGGAGTGAGTGCCGGCTCCTTGCTGTGGTGCAGCACAGTGATGCTGCTGTTGTGGGTGTGTGTTTTAGAGCCTCATGATCCACTTCATCTGAATATGTGTGTGTGTGTGTGTGTAGAAACTGAAAGGGAGCTGCAGTATTCTCTCTTGATGTCCAATTCCTGATTCCCTCCCTCCTTATATCTCTTTTTACCCACATCCCTCCCTCCTTCACCCCCCCCTCTCCTTTTCCCAGCCAAGCTGTGACTGGATCTTGGAAGATGATGTCAGCAAATTTCCGCTGATTTCTCAGTGCTGCCCTCAACCTTGGAAGGAAAGGACCAGTACTGCAAAAACAAGGGGAAGAAAGGAGGAGAAATCGAGCAAAGGGAAGGGATTCAAAAACAGATCGAAAGGGAAGGAGGGAGGGGAGAGAAACAGAAACCACGGATGCTCATAAAAGGGCAGAAACGAAAGCTATATGTGCTAATTGTGCCCTCTGCCTCCTGCTCTGATTGCATCCCTGAGGGATCAACAGGGAGACTTTTCCCCCAGAGGCAGCTGCAGCATCTGTGTCTGTGCTCCACCTCAGCCACCTGCCTGATATCCTCGCATCCCCCTTCATTGTTTTACTTTTATAGATAGCAAGTGTGGGAAATATAGCTGGAAATAGAAACAGATTGAGGGGGTGGCAGCGGCAAGCCAAAACAAGAAGCAAAGGTAGTTGCCATGGCAACCTTAAACTTCCCATGATATAGGCTTTTCACGCTGCATATTCTCAGCCCAGGGCTATCCTTAGCTCGGGGCACTATATTGCAGCGTGTCCCATACAGTGCCAGCTCAGCACAAGTCATCGCTGCCTTTCTGGATAAGACTAATAGCCTCAGTACAATCTGCTTGACCTCTACAAATATATATATAAAGGCTCAGAGGTTAGACAAATTTCAAGTCCTCCTGAATCACGTTATTAACTCAGGATTCGAGTGTTATGTGCACAGCAGCACTTTTCTAGTACCAGAGGCAGAGCAGGAAAACTAAATGAAACCATGATGCAATCTTGTTAGCTTTACCTGAACAAAACTGCTGTGTATGAGTGTGTGTGTTGCTAGGCCATCAAACACTGAGACACCATGACCAAGGGGTTCAATACTACAAGCATTGAGAGCTGCTCATCAACAATCCATCAATTGATCTATTAACCCCTGGATTTCTGGAGGAATAAGGTGGGTATAAGGTTTCGTTTTATGTGACGCTTCTATCAGAGCTTCAGTTTCTTTTTGTTGATGCCTCATTTGTCTCCCTTTGTTTTATGTGGCCTCTCCCCCTGGCCTGGCCTGCATATGATAGTCATCCGCCTCTCCCTCTGCCACTAAACAGCCAATGACGTCAGAGCACTGATGCTGCCCATGAAGGTGTGGAAGCAGTTTCAGGACATCAAAGTGCTTGTGCGTCTGACTGCTGCTCTTGAACCAACATGCACACTAGCACACATTATTATTATTAGCATACATTTAAAATGTTAACATCCAACAGATTTAACTGTTGTTCTACTTTAAGAAGTCAAACATGTTTCAGCCTCTCCGTTACGTGATTTTAATGCCTCCTGTGTGATATTACAAACTAAACATGAATCGACAAAAATCAAGTATTTATGTTACTGGAGGAACACGTTAAGTAGCCGTCATTTTTTTCATATCCTGAAGCCAACCCTGTGCTGATCCGACATGACGCTCTCACACACATACTCCAGAGGTGTGTCACTAGCTCTTAAATGTGAAATGAAGCATCCGCTGTCTGAATGTCACACCAAAATCTGTCTAAAAGATGATTTCACAACGAAACACCAAAAAAAAAAAAAAGACACAAACGGCATTAATCAATTTATTCTATCACAAGTTGACAACACACACATTCATAGAGACAAAGAAGTTGAATCATTTATTTACATACTGTTATTAAGCAAAATGTCTACAGATTCACCTTATGTTCGGTTTTCACATGCCAATTACAGATGCAGCAACTCAGTCCTTGGATATGTCAGTTGAACTGAAAGACTTGCTGCTGTATTTATTTTTGTCTCTCCTTGGTTCCAAAATTCTTGCCTGTCATCTCCATGGAAACAGGGAAAGCCCCACACGTTGCCAAGGGAACCAGAGTGAAAATATAGTTTCTCGGGCAAAGTATGTGAGTATGTTTCAATGCAATACTGCTCCGTGGGTGTGTGTGTGTTTTCCCCCGCGGCCCCATTTGGTTGGGAAAGCTCTGGTTTAGCTGAGCCTGCAATTTTGCTTCAGAATACCCAGTTCACCTGGCCATGTCTGCAGCCATAGCCTTCCTCATTTTATCCTTGAGATATGCTGGTTTCTGCCACTCTGTGTTAAGCCCAGTAAACTCGTAATATGGCACCTGAAACAAGACAACAGCACAGATATAAACACGTTTAATGATGTACATTTACAGAAATGCTTACAACATAGGACACAATACTGGTATACAGGTAGACATAGTGACCAAAATTGACAGGCCTCGTTAACAACATCAGAGAGGTTAGAGGCAAACAATGTTACTACTGGTTTGGGAGAGTGTCCCAGATGAGAGAAAGAGCTTGGAATGGCCTAGATGAGGCAGAGTTGTGTCTGGTATAGCTCTATTTTTACCAGACTGCAGCAGGGCCCACCTTCCTCTCAGCACTAACAAAGCATTAGGCGCATTGTTTTCATGGGCTTAACCTGTCAAATACTGCTGCTTCTCTGCTCCTCTTCACTAAAATCACTTACAATTACAGCAAAATGTCTGTTTTAAACAGGCTTTAATGCGAGTGTAACGGCGTATTTATCTACAGATGTGTTCAATATATTAGCAGTGTGTTTCAAAATGAGTAAAACCTGTAGTAGGACCAAAATCCTTATAATAATTTTTATTTCAATCCATTGGGAACACTATTTTTATATCCTATATCTAAATGTGAAGAAAGATGTGACAATTTTGAAATTACTTTATAGAAAATTCAGAAAAAATAATATTAGGGTAACAAAAATTAACAAAATAGCAGGTAGTGTCTACATTTTTCTTTACAGACTAAAATATTTCCTGTATAAACTGAAAACTCTTCAGAATTCAGCATTCCTGTGAATCACTAAACTAATATTTAGTTGTTATGACCACGGTTTCTGAGAACTGCTTCTTATCTGTGTTACATGAGTCAACTTCTGGCACCTATGAATATTTCAGCCTCACAATTCCTTTGAATTACTTGGTTTTGCCTCAGAAACAGGATTTTTGATGTCAGCCCACAAGTTTTTAATGGGATTAAGGTCCAGGTAATGGGTTGGCTGCTACAAAACTTGAATTTTGTTGGTCTGGAACCAAGATGCTGCTGGTTTTCTGGTGTGTTTAGGGCCATTGTCTTTTTGAAACTCACATTTCAAGGGTATTTATTCTTCAGCATAAGGCAATATGACCTCTTCAAGTATTTTGATAAGACCAAACATTCCCATTTTGATTTAGGATACAAAATGCAGTGTTCCCAATGCATCAAAATAACAATTATAATAAGAATGTTGGCTTTACTTATGTTTTTAAACACACTGCTATTATTTTGAACACAACAACAAACAGCTAAATATATCAATACAACTCAATATACTGCTCAGTCCCAATGGAGGCAATACATTTAACCTCATGAAAAAAGGCTTTTGCTTTGAATCGCCTTATTTCGAACATCGCTGCAAGGATCCCATCTCTTGCCTCTGACCTACCTCGACTATGATGAAACCGGCCAGTTGGAGATGTTGCTTCATCAGAGCATACCGCCCCAGCAGCTCCTTACTCTTTAAGGTAAAGTTGTTAAACTCCCAACCCACAAAAGCAAGCCTGGAAAACAGATGGAGATGAGATCAGAGAGCTAAATCACTGAAGGTGGCTGGAGAAAAAGAAACAAAAGCTTAAAAACAAACAAAAAAAAAGGTAGAAAAAAAACAACAAAAAAGCCAAAGATCCCCGTGATTCTGTTCTGTGACTCACCGCTGTGCCCCTGCGGGTAAATCCTCGTCTCCTCCTCTGCCGGGTAGGTGAGGAGCTTTCAGCTTCGTTAAGTCAACTGGTTTCATGTCACAATCCACTACCATCTCTCCATCTGATCAGGGAGGGAGATGTCAAATAATAAAAAGCTTTGAAGAACAATGCTTCATCTTAAAACTTTTACAACCAACCGAAACGTGTTACATATTTCTTTCTGTGTAAAAGTTAGGGCCGAGTGATTTTGAAAAAAATGTGATAATTTAGCAGTTTTGATATTGCAAATGGGATATAGTTTGATCTATTAGCTGAAATTATTACTTTTAGATCATTATTCTCATTGTAAATGAAAATGTTTAAATGATTACGATTTTACAAGGAACTGCACCAAAAAGATGTTTCTTCAGTCTGTGATATATGAAGTGTAGGCAGGAAATGTCTGCAACATGACCATATTTAATTCAAAATAGTATTCAGACATATTTCACCTTTAACAAATATTGTGCCTCCTGATGAAAGTCCAATAGAACCTAAGGTACTGACAGCATCACTTCATGTGAAGCTACCCTAGCCCCCTTACCGATAGTCCATCCATACACTGTGTCAACGTTGGTGCGAAGGACCTCCCGATTCGATTCCACCAACATCTCTAAAGCATTGGTTAGACTGGTCTTGAAGGGGGTGAGGGTTTTGCCGGCTGAAGCGGGTAGAGAAGCCAACAAGAGGGGCTCGGCGGACTCTGAAGAACCTGGATGCTCCAAGTGGAGAGTAGCAGCAATGTGGCGAAGCTTCAGCTGATAGTTGTCCACTAGACCTGGACTGCCCTCTACAGACAGAATAGGGCAGAGAATTAGCTGTCAACCCTTTTGCACCAGTGTTTTTCAAAACCACAAGGATATTTTAGCGCTTAATTGGTTCACATCTGTGAGGAAATGAACTTCATGTGCATTTCTAACCAGAAATCTATTGGGGATCCACTGCCACCTACTGGAGCAGACAGCTCCCAGAACCAGAACAGATGTGACAGTGGTGCAAAATTAAAGACAAATGTTTACATGAGATTTCTTCTTCTGATTGTGTAAAAGTACGGGGTGATTTCTATTTCAGGATCGTAAAGCTTCAATTCAGAAATCTGCCATTTGTTCATTTCATAATAATTCAAAGTATATACACAATATAGTATAAAGAATACATTGTACTACAACGTGTTTGCAAATAAATTGTTTCAATATTATTAGCAACTAGTGCAGTACCCATAGGAACTATGTATTCCTGTAGAAAAGTGGAAGCTTACCGTATTTTTTTTCTTATGTTTTGGTCAAATGAGGGTGTAGGACTGTTATATAGTCTTAATAAATAAATTGTACATTGGGTAAAACATGGACATATATTGAGATAAGTAAAGACATGCAAATACAGTTACTGTAAGAAAACAGCTACAATTTATGTGTAAAGTATGCATATCAATCTACAAATTAGTGTTTAAATTGTTTTGAGAGCAAGTAAAACTAGACTTGTGATAAATCTCTTATTTTGTACTTTTTCCTATATATTGTAACAATCTGTGCATGTTACTTATATGCGTTTATAAATAAATGCCTTTAGGCCCAGATTCTGTTCTGTTGGGTGATCCTGTCCATGTATGAGGGTAAGATCTGTATTAGCATGAGGAATAAAGTAGCAGCTAAACCAGCTAACATGTCAGCACATGTTTTTTGAGAGAGGATACAATACTTTCATTATGTAGGCTGCATGATCGGTGCAGGAAGAAATGGAACAACACAGATTTTAATTGTCATTGTGAGGCAAGATGAGGAGGAATGCTCTGATACGGAGCTTTATACTGAAACTAAAATGCTGCAGTCTATAGGATTTGAACTTTATTTTAAGTAAAAGATATTTTGTGGCATAGGCACTTTGACTATATAGTAGCCAGATGGGAGGTAATGGGACAGGGAGGGGGACATGCAGCAAAGGAATGCTTCAGCTGGGACTAGGCTGTATTAGAATAAATAAATAAATAAAATGGGGCACATTTGGCTATATGAGATTTAAAAAACAAAAATAAATGTTGATTTAATTGTTCTCTATTTCCTGCCCTGAGTCTTGCAGTTGCAGTGTTGCCACGGAGATGGATACAAAGCTGCCACACACTTGGAAGAGTAATATTATGAGTGATGAATCAGCACATTCTCAACTTCTTGTTGACCAATGAGATTGGTTGAAGCTACTTGTTGTATAATATGTTATCAAAGATGGCGGCTCTTAACTGACAGGAAGAAAGCACAATAAATGGAGGGAAAAAAGGCAACTCTGTTTTTTCAAACTGGACCTTGCGGATAATTGAAACTTAGCTATTATTTGATAATTTGTTATATAACTGCTACATGGTTTGTACATATACATACCAGATTTGTAAATATTACTTTTTGATCCATTTTACAGTGGATAATGACAGGGTGTACTGATGTGCTCTTTTGGCTAAAGAGGGCACTCAGAGGGGGTCCAGGTTTCCACTAGAACAGCTGACAATGATGTATGCAACTATATGCGCAAGATCAACTTTGGCTGCACAAAAGTATGTCTCTACATACATTTAACGTTTAATAAAAACGTATGGAAGTCAGTTTCGTACCTGAAATAACAGCAATGTGTTTCTGTTGTGTGACTGGGATGAGGTACTGGGGCTTGGCCTGCTGTAGCATGCACAGAGACCAAACCACATCTGTCTGCAAGAAAGGATTCAGTTCTGCGAAAGAGCCCTCCAGCACAGAGTGAACCTTGGAAATGGACAGAGGGAATAAACACAAGGAAACAGAAGCAACTGCATGCAGTCAACAGAAAGCCTTTATCGTCATCAGTACCTTGCTGTAGAACTCCTCTCTTCTGCCGGGATGGAAGTTCAATCTGGCAAAAGTTTTGATCAGACTACAGAGCTGAATAATGGTGTATTTCTCACTGTTTGCTGTGTAGTGCTGGTAAAAAAAATAGAAATAAAAAGTTATTATATGATAATAATTATATTATTAACTATTTAAAAATAACCAAATTTTAATTTGATTTTGGCGTAGGACTGACCTCAGCAAGGGCCTCAAAGAGAATGATGTGGAGACATTTGAGATAGCCCAATGATTTTGCAAAACCTACGACCTTGACAGGGCGGAGCTCAGGGACTTTGGGTAACAACTCCTGGGCCAGCCGCTGAAGTACCTGAAACTGGTCGAAATTCAGCTTCCCTAGAGATGAGTAAAGAGAAAGTTGTTAACCGTTGGCATCGTGCAGCATGTTGCTGCACACAGGGCTTTCATTACATCTGGCCTGCATTGTCTTTAATTTCACTGAACTTGCATACATGGACAGTGTATGTATAAAAGTAAAGTGTAAGTATAAAATAAACTTAAGGATTAAAATCCACTAAATTCTAAATAAAATGCCCTCACATGGGTTACTTTTAAGTCCTCTGTCTATGGCTGTAATGGTCCAAATATGGCAAAACATTTGACCATTTAAAAGTCAGTGTGGATGTGTGTTACAGATATCGGTACTTAAGTTTTACCTATGCAAAAAGAACATTTGAGATATCCACAACTACAATATTCCTAGGACAAATGATGTCACTTTTGCCATTCATGTGTATGGGGTTTGGATATCTGTAACTGAATTATAAATAGTAGTAATTCCAGTTTGGCGTATCTACAATTTGATAGTCATAATTCCAGTTCAAGATATCTTTAATTCACCACAATTAAAGAGATCTGCATGTCCCTATTCAGATATTTTAAAGTAAGCTTCGACTAGGTAAAATGATGTAGATATCTCAAACTGGAATTATGACTAGTCAAAATGTAATTGTAGATATCTATTCTATCAAGTTATAGATATCTTGAACTGAACTTTGATTAGAGATATCTGAAATGAGAGATATCTGTAACCTTCATTCTGCCGCAAATGCAATTAGATACCTCTATATGTCATTTCAAATGGTCGCAATTATGTTACAGAAATCTTGAAAGATGCAACTAAGTAAAATGTAACTACACAAGTCACAAACTAGTCAGAAAGAGAGTTTTGATAACGACTATGTTAATTCCAGACAGTCAAATTTAGCCTTTCAATGTTAAAATGCCATATCCATACAGGTTTCATTCCTGTTGTCAATGGGTACATTTTCCGTTGTGAATTCAGACAATGGAAACTGACACTTTAATTTAAATCAGTGGACCTTAAGCTCCTTCACAGGTGGCATTTAGGGAAAAACAAATGATGGCAACCAAGACATAGAAATACTGTCCTGTTATAATTGTGTTATTACCATAAGCAAAGGCGATGTCCACTATTAGCGAAGGGGTAAAATTTGAGGATGGCTTCTGGAGGAGGTGGTATGACAGAGCTCTGAGGAGCGGGACAGATCTGCGGCCCAGATGGGCCATAGATACACACACTTGACGGATATCTTCTGCTGAAAAGCCTTCTGCGAGCTCCAAAGCCTATGAGAGATAGGACATGGGTTAGTGGCTGTTTGGGTTTATGGAGGAAAGGTGGCACTGGTGCTCACATAGTACCAGTCCCATTAGATTAATGCTCCAAAAAAAGGTTATAACACATTCATAGGGCATTTCAATTATGCATAGAATTATTCTCTACCCATGGTGCTGCCTTCAGGCAACAAACTACCTTTTTGACTCGATTGCTTAGAGAATTATTTAGTTTTTATGTTTTTAGTTTTATGTGGTAAAAATTTGTGTTTTTCAATTGTTGCCTCGGTGCAACATTGTGCAGTTAGGCCACTTTTGTTTAGACAATATGATGCTAAATGTGTGGAGGGCTGCATAATTATGACCATCACCAATGTGTTGGAATATCTACTGATATTTTTAGGAATATTTTATGGACAGAAGCAAAATGACTGTGCAGTTAGGGCCATTCCCTTCGACTCTGAATGAGACTCTCCTTTTTCAAAAGAAGAAACACTGATTCAAACAATCGCAAATTGAGAATACTGTTTTTTTCTATTATTGCACTTATCATTTATACTATAGAAAACTTCGGCTTTCAGTACCATCATCACTTATTATTGCCCTGAAGCAACTGACTAAATAATTTTTTCCCTCCCAAAAAAAGTCATACCATAGAGCGTTCATTTTCATTTACCTGATATATAATATAGATATATTCTAAAATAAGTTACTAATTTCACTACTGCAACTTTTCAGTACTGTTCTTCCCTCAGCAGAGAAAGATAGTGTCAAGCAGCAATTTATGTTCTGTTTCAAACTTGTTTGGTCTAAGATGTGCAGTAACAATATGCTTAACATGCTCCATCAGGACCTGATTCTGTTAAACAGTGATAGATAGGTACCTTGTCCTCTAGTTTGTCCATCAAAGCTGGTGACAGGTTTTCACCTCTGGATATTAGTAAAGTGACACTTTTAACGTCAGAGATTTCAGTCCAACGCAGTTCCATCTGTTTCATCGCGGCGTTCACTATGGCCATATTCAGCTGTCCTTTCCTGCCGGCCCCCCAGTGAACAATGTAGCCCAGGTGAATGTACTTTATCCTGCGGATCCGCCACAGGACCTCAGTTTGGACAGAGCAGAGTACTGAGTCAGGTTCGTTCAAACCCATAACCCAGAGAGTGCGCAATACCTTCACTAGAGTGGTGTGCCATAGTAAAGGGATCTGGAAGGAAACCACAGGTGTAAAGGAGTCATTAATAACGACAGGTGAGCAAAACGAGATTGGATAACATTTCGGTGGGCTCACGTTATGTATCTGGCTTCCTTACCTGGTCAGTTATGACCTTCATCAGATCCTGTAGCCTTTCATCATTCATCGTATATGGAAACCCATTCCCTCTCTTCACCATCAAATGACCCCACTTTACCAAGGCCATACCGGCTTGGTTTCCGTTTCCTCTCTTTTCTGCCCAGGCCTCCAGGACCTCCTCTGGTGCCACTGCCATTTCCACCCGCTCATCCAGCTGGGATTGTAGAGGCTGGATCGAAATGGGATCCTTTGCGCTATCCATCTTCCCCTTGCATATGCGCCTCTCTTGCGTGCTTTGCCAGCCCTGAGCTCGCTGCACCTCCAGCATCCCGGATGCAGATGGAGGCAGGCGGGCAGCATTGGCAGCTGGAGCCTGGAAGGAGGTCCTGCAGAGCAGACGGGCAGATCTGCCCAGGAGGCGACCAGCCATCACGCCTGAGAGACAAAGACAGCAGTTGCAGGTTGAGGAGAGGAGACGTGTTTTCTCACAACTCAGCAGCACGAGCCGCTATCATCCAACCAACCTGAGGAGGTAGTGGAGAAGTCAGCAGGAACCAAGCTTGTGAGCTTTCTAAACACCACTTCCCAACCAGTCCAAAACAGGTTTGTTAAAAATAGAGCAGCTTCAGAAACACTTGACTAAGGTGTTAGGAGGAGAAGTTAGAAGTTAGGCCATATTTGACCTTTACCTCAATCATTTATAACAGTAGTTAAAGCAACATGTTAATATAAAAGTTGACTAATGGCCTTAACTGTTGATCCACCTAGGAAATTCTTAGGGGATTCTGGGGCAGCACTATGACTAAAACAAAATAAAAAGACTAAAATTTGACTTTAACTGAATAAAATGTTCATTTGAGCAATTGAAACTAAATAAATTTAAAAAAGCCTCAAAAATGTTACAAATAGGAATCACAAATATGATTTTATTGCACTTGTTTCTAGTAAACTTTAGGCATCCATTTTTATGAAAGTATGTTAAGTCAGTAACACATTCCCCCACCTCGAGTAAACTTTTGCTCTGGCAAAAGAGAAAATTATGACCAAAACATTGATTAAAACACTAAGGCTGAAACGTGACTTCCTGGAATTCTAGACAGATACTACCCATTACTGCACAATGGATAACAATAACCTTTTCTATTTTACAATGTTATAGCGTTTAATACTAAAATGTCCCTTTTGAATTATTAATATATTATTGTTTTATATTTATTATTATTTATTCTCATTATAAACGCTTCACTCAATGAGGCTATTAGTTACACAAACATAGTGAAATATAGGCTATTTCAGTTTTTACAAAATGTATAATTCCTCTGCCAGCAGCCATTATTGTGGTCACTATTTCCTGTCACCAAGACACAGCTCCTGTGAAGCTCCAATGAAGGTCGTGTAGCCGATAACGAAGACACTGTTAGCAGAGACAGGTGGGTATCAGCTACCTATATTTGTGAATCACCGGCTGTAACCCTGTAAAACTAAGGCCACACGGATGTTTCTGCTGTCAGGACCAGTCTGCCTGACCTTGGCGATAAGGAAGCGCTGCTCGGTTTTATTTTCCTCTCACGGGACTGAACGTTAGCTAAAAGCTAACATGCTAAACCCACAACGGAGCCGCGTCCATACAGAACTCACCTCGATTAACGATATCTTTGGTTAAAAAAAGCAGCTCACATGGAGCTACTTCATAGAAAGCGTGGACGAGGAGCCGCTTGCCGGCGACTGTCGCAGGAAAGTGACGTCAGCTCCGGTTTCTTCTTCGTTAGTGTTTAGAGAGGCGGTTTGTGTCGAAAACTATTGCATTACCGCTTTCTGATGGATTGGAAAATGGATTGAATTCTTCTTTTTCTCCGAGTGTAAACTAGTTATCAACTCCAGATCAACAAAATAAATTCAATTAACTATTGAAACAAGTATACATTCCTGGTTTAATAAAAACAAAAATGATTTTCCTTGTTAGTAATCCAGCCTTGCATTAGATGAATAACTTACTTTTGTGGTAATGGATACATTGCAATAGGAAATATGTATTTCTAAAGCATGTATTTCCTACAATTGTGTGAAAAGCTGCACATTTAGCTTTTTTCCATTTTGTGAACTGATCCTCAACTTAGCTACAGAGGCCTGAGCTTTGTGTTTTGGTTCTTTACGTCACGTAAAGTCACAAAATCACAAATTCCAGATTTGCCTCAATGGGAAATTGAGAAATTTGAGAAACTGTACAACAGAAACACAACATCCCATGTCCTTAGACCCCCATATTGAATGAAAAAATCTCTATAAAAACACCTTTAACTGGGAAAAAAGAGGAAGAAACCTGAGGAAGAGTAACAGAGGACTGATCCCTCTTCCAGGATGGACAGGCGTGCAACATATGATGTGTGCACAGGATAAAATACAATAGATTTAGAATAAGTTGAGTACAACAATAATTAGAATACATATATTGATATAAATAAATTAATAAATTGATTCATGGTGTATGTGGAGGATGAGGCAACAGGATCCATCTAAGATTCTAGCTGAACCAGGACAACATCAGACCATCCAACAACCGATGGCTCCTTGCGACTGCTTTTTCCAGGATCTTAGAGAGAAAGGGAAAGTTGGGTATAGGTCTATAGTTGGCCAAATCACCAATTTAGTCAATTTAATTGCAGCTACTCTGATGGACTGTGGTACATAACCAGATAATAAGGATGTGTTGAGCATTTCCAGTAAGGACATGCTAATCAAAAGAGAAAACTTCTTTAAGTAGACCTGATGGTATAGGGTCCAAAAGACAGGTTGGTGTTTTGGATGAAGAAATCAATGAAGCTAGTTGAGAAAGGCTGATTGAAGCGAAGGAGTCTAGATAGATGTTAGCGCTTTCATCTGACTCTATGATTCCTGCGTTTAAGGAGCAAATTGGTGCCAGTTGAGCTCAAGAGGTGAATAATTATGTCTCTAATTGTCTCTAATTAAAGGAGCCCATGAAGTCACTGAAAAGGAAGTTAGGATTATTTTTTTTTCTATTTGTAATAAGTAGTAATAAGTAGTAGTAAGCAGTAAGTAGGTAAGAGGCAGCTTAGGCATTACAGAGGGCCTAATTTCTGAGACTCAATCAATAAAGTTGCTCTACTACTCTACATTCCATGTGCTGAGAGCTTCTTCCAGTTTGCTGGAACACCATATTCATTCTAGTCTTTGTGAAGCTAGGTCCAATTTATGGGTTTGAGACTTATACCAGGACAAAACTTTTTTTTTTTGTTTGACTAAGCTCTTTTTAGAGGAGCAATGTTGTTGAGGGATGATCTATTTCAGATGGACAAGCAGCAGCTTAGAAGTCTGCAACTATGGTGAAACATGGGAGTGAATTAAATACTCATGGAATCACTTCCCTGAATTCAGATATAGATAAATATAACCGTCAGTTAGCCACCTAGTTTATCTGTGTATATGTCTCTCACTCCCCATCTTCTCTATAGAGGCCATCCTCACCTGTCCCCCCAGGAATGTGCAGCTAAAGCTGATAAAGTAATCTGATAACATTTCTGTGATTACAGAACTACTGTCACTGTGCACAGTACAATATTGACCCTCTTAAACACAACTTATCTTACCTGGCTGTTATTTACCCAGCATGCTACATGTTCAGGCCAGGAACAGTTAAGGGACAGTGTGACCTTAGTTCCATTTTTACTTACATCTCCTCTGTACAGGATAATATAATATAATTCAATGGCATATACATTTTAATAGAATTTTGCTGATTTAGCTGAAAATTATTTTAAGTATAGTGTCCATTACAAAGTCTGCCTGGTTTCACTGTTTATGTGTGTTTGTTAGTATATTTCTCAGCCAATAGGCATTACTATTGTACATATGTTCTATGATGGAGTTACTATAATTTGGTTCACTGTATCTACAACAGTGTGCCTTCTTTTTTAGCCTCTAGTTTAATGGTTCCTTTTTTTCAGAGATTCTGATGTCATGTTGAAAGACCTGCTGACGCACATGTGACGTGATCAGTCTACCACAGCACAGGTTAGTGCTTGTCCTGATTGTCCCTGAATGATAGACCTTTTTCACAAAAAAATATGTGGACTTGCTATCGCAGGAAACACACAAATCTAACTAATCACACCAATCATGTAAATCATTAAACAAATTGTGGTTTTCAACAGCTTTTTGTCATATGATGTATATGTGTTAATTGGAGACAGCATGGAAGATGAGGTGCAGACACTCTGCAGAGAGGTGTTAATTAATTCATCAAATGTTGTAGCAGGGTGGGGTATAAGCAGTAGACAGGGCTGCTGTATTAGAATAAACACACATCAAGTGTCTGTGCACTCCACAGCCTGCAGGAGGAGGGGGTTAACAGCCTCGGTGGACATGCTGGCACCATTAACCTGAGGTTTCCTGTTATGCAGCTGAAGAGCTAGCATTGGCATCAGGGGTAACGTTTGATTAACGCCAGCTGCACACTATTTTCTCCCTGATGTTTTTTCCCTTGTGTTTGGCTTCGTGCTGCTACAGGACATCACTGACTGTCTGGCCTGGTGGCACAGCTGTCACGCTGTCGATATGACATACTGGTTGACTTCTTTCTGTTTACTTTCCTGCACGTGCATTCGACTGATCAGACACAGTTGTAGAGATGGCTGGGTTTCCTGGATTAGTAAAACGCTGGTTTCCCAGTTCCTAACTTAAGCAAGGCAACCAATCTCATTTTAAACTAAAGAATAACTCTGTTGTTGATGGGAAACTCTTGCAATTCTGCAGCAATTGGGGTAAATTGATGCAGAGCAATGTCAGACTGGTACAGTAGGAGTGACATTGGTCTGTTTTAACCTTCACTGTTCCTTTGCACTTCATGCCAATCAGTTAGTGGAGATAAGAGATACCAAAAACACACTAGCCTGCGCATATGATAGGAGTGTGCTTATATGGTTAGGGGTGACATTGTTGCTACTTGAGGTACCATTTTACGCAATGAATTAGAGTTTGTGCTTAAGCAAACTCTGTGTCCAAAAATTTGTTTGTGCGCATGTGCAACTAAAAAGGGGAGTTTCAGACATAAAAGGCTTTTCATGAAAATGTATCCTGTTTCTGACCATTGTGTGTGTGAGAGCGGGAGGAACAAGGTGTGTGTTTAGAACTGGACCCTAACAGAAGGCCAAAATTTCGGGGGCGAAGAAGGAGCGAGTGATCTGGACCTCCATCGATCTAGGAGAGCAGCCCCCTATTACACGGACAACCATGAGTAACAAGGTAGGGCACCATGTAGATTAGCTGATGGTCATACATGTATTTTATTATCACTAGTTGTTAAAAAGTTAAAACCTTTTCTGAAGTGGTTTGTTGTTTCATATGGATTTGATTTTGGATACCAACTTTAATCTACTATGATATTTATAGAAAAACAAAGTAGTCACTACTGCAAGTCACAGTGTCTACGCACACTGAAAGGAACAAGGTTCAACAATAATTATTTTCCTAGTGAGAGTAAAGAATGATATGAGTAATAGGTTTAATTGTTGTTTTCTGATCTGATCTTGTATCAAAGCCTGTTACTCGCTCTACTGGGAATTCTGAACCGTAACCCTTCTATAAGATTAGCACAGCATGGGACCTTCAGGCTCTTTTAGGTAGCTCAGTTTCCTTTTAAAACCTTAAACAAAATCTTACTGGGACTGCTGTGACTTGATTTACTTAATTATTATTTTTTTTTAGTTCTAGAGACTATTCTCTGTAAATAAAGGTTGTTATATTTCATAAGTCACTAACTGTAATACCATTAATGAATCATTCATCTTTTCAGTCAATCATTTAATTTAAAATATTTGATGAGCTGCTGTTAATAGGTAATAAATATATAAATAAATATATAAATTATATTTCTCCAGTCACTTACTATCTATTAAATACACCAGAGTATTTTCTTGACTTGTATGGAGACAATATGTTCTGATCTATGAAGCTTCAGGATGTGTTCATTTGCTAAAAATCTGCAAATATTTTTAAAAAGTACATTTTACTTTAGTTTATTGTCTTAAATATGTATAATTCTGAAAAATAATAGCTATTGGTTATATTTCCTTTCATGCATATATAGATTCCTATAAATGCTTTTTTTTCTGAGTTTAGGACTCTTACGACATGTTCGAGATGGACGGGCAGGACAAGAAGAAGAAGAAAAAGATGAAGAAGACTGAAAAGCTGGAGGGCATGAAGAAAGAAATGGACATAGTGAGTAAAAACAGAGTTACCTGCGGAGTAGGTACAGAAAGGTAAAGGTATCGAGTGGTGAACATGTATTACACTGTAGAATAGAGACCTGCAATGTGAATATGTTACGTATCATGAGGAAAATTAGGATCTAAGGCTTTTATTCCAGCTACTGCTTAGTTATAACCTTTCTTGAATTTACTTTTTCATATAGGCCTACTCATGAGAAAATGACCAAGGAGGGGTGAACTATGAACTATTATGAATTACTCACCTTGATTCTTCCAGATTTGCCCTTTTAAAAGTGTGCTGAATCAGTGATGTTTCCTTTTCACAGGATGACCATGAGATTACCATTGAAGAACTGGAAATGAGGTACAACACCAGTACAACCAAGGTACGACCTTTCTTCTGTAACGACTTATGACAATGTCCCTTTAAGATAAGATTAGATAAGATTTCCTTCATTGTCCCACAATGGGGAAATTGACATTGTTACAGTAGCAAAGTGTATCGTGGAAGAGAAAAACAGTGGTAGGCATTCAATAATAAAATAATTTACATAAGTGTAGGAAAAAGAAGAGCTAGGAATATACAGTAGATATTGTAGAGGTAATGTAATATAAACACTATATAAAAGAGAAAACAAAAAAAGGAGAAAACACAAAACAGTAACAACAATAGCAGCAGTTGCACATTGGTTGTTGCACATTATTAATAATTGCAGAGATGTCTTGACACCATTAAGTAATTGAAAATGCAGATGTTGTCTACTGGGGAGTGGTGCTGGTTGGTAAACACCACACAGGACACAGGAAGGAAGGACCTACGATATCTCTCTTTCAAACTGTTCAATCTGTTCCTGAAGCAGCTGCTCAGTGTAGTGATGGTGGGTGGGAGGCGTTGTCCATCAGTGATGATGATAGATTTGTTATCATCCTCCTCTCTCCCACCACCTGCACTGAGTCCAGGGAGCAACCCAGGACAGAGCTGGCCTTCTTAATCAGTTTACTGAGTCTTTGTCTGTCAGTGGTTGAGCTGCTGCTGCTGCAGCAGATCATTCCAAAGAAAATGGCTGATGCCACCATAGTGTCAAAGAAGGTCCTCGGGAGCGCTTCTTGCACTCCAAAGGATCTGAGTTTCCTCATCAGGTGCAGTCTGCTCTGGAATTTCTTGTAAAGTGCATGAGTGTTATGAGTCCAGTCCAGTTTATTATCTAATCCACCACCAGCTTCTTGGTTTTTCCTGTGTTAGTCTGGAGATAGTTCCACTGGCACCAGTCCACAAAGTCCATGATCGTTTGTTTGGAATATTTATTTATTTTTTCTATAGCCATACTGTATGCATGGTTTCAAGACAATTGTGTTCTATAGTTACATTTTTATTTAACATAATAATAATCATTTATTTAACAGTACATTTTTTCTCCATCCCCAGGGTTTGACCACCACCTTCGCCCGTCAGGTCTTGGAGAGAGACGGTCTTAATGAGCTGAAGCCTCCCAAAGGAACTCCAGAGTATGTGAAGTTTGCCCGGCAGCTGGCCGGAGGGCTGCAGTGTCTGATGTGGGTCGCTGCTTGCATCTGCTTCATCGCCTTTGGAATTGAACTCGCAAGAGGGAACCTCACCAGTTTTGACAATGTGGGTAATAGTTACATTTACAGTGTTTTCTGCTTTAGTGCACCATGGAATGGTGGCATGACATGTTGAATAGAGGAGAGGAAGGAGAGAGATGAAAACCAGTCACTACTAGCTATCTGTTGTGGTGGTAACAACTTCTTTCTCACCCTAGCTGTACTTGGCCATCACCCTCATTGCTGTCGTCGTGGTTACCGGTTGCTTTGGTTACTACCAAGAGTTCAAGAGTACCAACATCATTGCCAGCTTCAAGAATCTGGTCCCACAGGTAAGCAAGATGAAAAGAGTGCAGCACTATGGCAACACGTGTTTAAATTTAACAGTAATGTCTTTCTTTGTATTTTTGCATTTTCTCAGCATCCATTTATTAAAGCCTGTATGAAAAAGCACACACCCGCCTGCAGTTATTTATTTTTGTATCTGTCCATTACTTGTTCCCTTACCATCTGCTTTCCCTCTCTCTTCATCTTTGCTAATCTAATGCTTCACCTTCAAAAACAGCAAGCCCTGGTGATCCGTGATGGCCAGAAGAACCAGATCAATGCCTGTGATCTGGTTGTGGGGGATTTGGTGGAGATCAAAGGAGGAGACAGAGTCCCTGCTGACATTCGCATCATCACTGCTCAGGCCTGCAAGGTAGAACACACATTGGATTATATACTTTACATAAAGACAGGTTATGGCACTTGGTAAAACCTTGGAACCTCTAATTGTGTCCACACGTGTCAAATTAATGAACAATAAAGTGGAAAGATGGGCAAATGGAACGCACGTCATTCCCTTTCAACCATATGTGATGTGTAATCAACACCTTTTTTCAATGTATTTTTTTCCAGGTGGACAACTCATCTCTGACAGGGGAATCTGAACCACAAAGCAGGACTCCAGAGTGCACCCATGAGAATCCACTGGAAACCAGAAACATTGCTTTCTTCTCTACCACCTGTCTGGAAGGTATGCGCCTGACATGTGTCAGTTTTGACTTATAATATATGGTCAAGTAGAGCTCAAGTCTAAACTAAATGCTCCTTTCCCACCCTCTTCAGGTGTAGCTACTGGTATGATCATTAACACGGGTGATCGGACCATCATCGGTCGGATCGCCAGCTTGGCCAGCGGTGTTGGCAATGAGAAGACACCCATCGCCATTGAAATCGAACATTTTGTGGACATCATCGCTGGCCTTGCAATCTTTTTCGGTTTTACTTTCTTTGTCGTCGCCATGTTCATCGGGTATGCCTTCCTGGAGGCCATGATCTTCTTCATGGCCATCGTGGTGGCTTATGTGCCAGAGGGGCTGCTTGCCACAGTCACTGTGAGTTACTGCAACAAATGTGAATTTCTTTCTGCATAACAACACTCATGGTATCTAGTTTTTATAAGCCTGTACTATCATTGTGTAACAGCATGTGTTTGTGTGAACAGGTGTGTCTGTCTCTGACGGCCAAACGACTGGCCAGGAAGAACTGTGTCGTGAAGAACCTGGAGGCTGTGGAGACACTAGGTTAATGTTCTGTTATGAGTAGATTTGTTGGGTTCAGGCACAGTCTGTAATTCAAAATAACCATTTTATTTCTGATCCTGTTATTATTAATCTCAATATGTCAAATTCTCTTATATTAATCTTTGGTTTGGATACAAATATTTCAATAACATGCTGAAATCTCAAGCTACGCAGCACAAATTTGATAAAAATTTCATACCCTTTAAAACTTACTTGAAAATACATTTGAGCCCTGTGAAGCTATTACAGCATGCATATGAATATAATGTGTAATATTTAATTCATGTGTGTTAAGGCTCCACTTCAGTGATCTGCTCCGATAAGACAGGCACCCTGACCCAGAACAGGATGACTGTAGCTCACCTCTGGTTTGACGACCACATTCATTCTGCAGATACCACTGAAGATCAGTCAGGTAGACCCCTACATGTTTTTATTGAAAGGTTGAATGATGTTTTGCATGTAGGAAACTTTCTGTTAATCCTGTGACTGTCTGGTATCCAGGTCAGAGTTTTGACCAGTCATCAGAAACATGGCGTTTCCTGGCCAGAATTGCTTCCCTTTGTAACAGAGCGACATTCAGACCTGATCAGGAAGGAGTGCCTATCCCTAAGGTACAACTTCACTCTTGTAATGTATATGAACCTCCTGCACTGACCCTAACGTCTTTAAATACTTAAAAATTAAATTAGTCTCACCTTTAATACAGTTTATGTTATGCATTTTCACCCTACATTCTGTAACTCTCTTGTGTATCTCATTATGTCACACAGAGGCTGGTGTGTGGAGACGCATCAGAGACTGCTCTGCTGAAGTTCACAGAGCTCACTGTGGGGAACATTATGGCCTACCGTAATCGCTTCAAAAAAGTGGTAGAAGTGCCCTTTAACTCCACCAACAAGTTCCAGGTAAGAGCAGGAAGCCTTGTTGGACCCTTATGATTGTACCTCATTATAAACCAGCAGAATAGAGGGCTTGTTCATATTCTATCATTAACTGAACCTGAAACATAGTGGAGGGTGGCACGGTGGATCAGTGGGGGGATGTTGCCTCATAGCAAGAAGATCACAGGGTCAAGGACTAATGTCAAGGTCCAAAAACAAAACATGTTTAGGTTAATTGGGGACTGTAAATTGCTCATAAGTATGAGTGACATGTGTCTGGGGTGTATCCAGTGTGCCAAAAGTACACTGGGATCGGCTCCAGCAGGCCATAGAAATTGGATGGATAGATAAATCATAATAGATATTAGAGCACAGATTAACATTCAGCCTCTATCAACTGTCACTCTTCACCCCAGCTGTCCATCCATGAACTGGAGGATCCCCTGGACCTGCGCTACCTGTTGGTGATGAAGGGAGCACCAGAACGTATATTGGAACGCTGCTCTACCATTTTGATAAAAGGCCAAGAGCTGCCTCTGGATGAACAGTGGAAAGAATCTTTCCAGACAGCCTACATGGACCTGGGAGGACTGGGAGAAAGAGTTCTGGGTTAGTTTTTTTAATATACTGTGATAAAAAGTGAGCTGAGATTCGGGAGGAAGCCCCTTTTTAATTATTGGTTTATAAATATCTACGCACACAATATATTGTTTCTTTTATTGTTTTTTAACCATCCTCTGGTCCCTATCCAGGTTTCTGTCATCTCTATTTGAATGAGAAAGAGTTTCCTCGCGGCTTCAGGTTTGACAGCGACGAGATGAATTTCCCCACAGCAAATTTGTGCTTTGCCGGCCTCATCTCAATGATTGATCCTCCAAGAGCCACGGTCCCTGATGCAGTGATGAAATGTCGTACTGCTGGTATCAGGGTGTGTCCACATTTTGTCACATAAAAATAGGCATTATTTAAATGACTTTCTGTCATGTAGAGTTTTGGAACTTGTTTTATGTATCTTGAAATTTCAGGTTGTCATGGTGACCGGGGACCATCCTATTACAGCAAAGGCGATCGCAGCTAATGTTGGTATTATCTCAGAAGGCAGTGAAACGGTGGAAGACATTGCCCAGAGGAAGCGCATACCTGTCGAACAAGTCAACAAGAGGTACGGCTGCCCAGACTTTGACCAATGCTCTTTACTGTGAGGCATCAGAAACAGACTTGCCTGTTGTGTCAGTATGCAGGGATGTATGTAGCTTACTGTAACTCTGTCCATCACTGGCTTGTCTGTGTGCAGGGATGCCCGTGCTTGTGTGATCAATGGTGGTCAACTGAAAGAGATGAGCAGCGAAGAATTAGATGATGCACTACGGAACCATCCAGAGATGGTGTTTGCAAGAACGTCCCCTCAGCAGAAGCTGATCATTGTGGAGAGTTGTCAACGTCTGGTATGATCTCTCTCTCTCTCTCTCACACACACACACACACTCTCTCTCTCTCTCTCTCTCTCTCTTAAAACAAGTGTGTGCATCTGAAGCAAATTTATTATCCACATCACGTAATTTAATCAATGAAACAAGGATGACGCCATACATATAGTTCAGTGTGGTCCCCTTAGAGGATGGAGTATGAGGCAGCATGGAAAGAGATAGGTTTGCATTTTTTCCAGGCTTCTGAGAGACATTCTCATCTTTCTGCTGCACAGGGTTCCATTGTTGCTGTAACGGGTGACGGCGTGAATGATTCTCCGGCTCTAAAAAAGGCTGATATTGGCGTCGCCATGGGAATCGCCGGGTCAGATGCCGCTAAGAATGCCGCTGACATGATTCTGTTGGACGACAACTTCGCGTCTATCGTCACTGGAGTTGAGCAGGGTGAGATTTACAGAAGGGAACACGGGTAGTAAAAGTAAAGTAGCAATAAACAGAATGGTTTCTTTTTTACCTTGGTGGTTGTTATACTGTATATCCATGAAAAAAGCTCTGCTGGACTGAACTCTGGGTAACCAGACATGAATTAATCTATTTATACATGACCTCTGTGTCTGTGTTTTTAGGTCGTCTTATCTTTGACAACCTGAAGAAGTCTATTGCCTACACTCTAACCAAGAACATTCCAGAGCTGACTCCATATCTGATCTACATCACAGTTAGCGTGCCTCTTCCTCTGGGCTGCATCACCATCCTCTTCATCGAGCTGGCCACAGACATTGTGAGTAATTGAGTCGTTCACAAAGAAAATCAAAATCGGCCATTGCATTCTCAGTTTATTCTGATTATATGTGGCATTTATGCCTAATGTTTGTTCGCATTTCACAGTGACACTTAACCTTCAGTTTTGCATCACAAGAAAATCTGTTGACATTATATATGTTATGTTTGTTTACTGCTGCTCTACTGTAGTTCCCTTCAGTCTCTCTGGCTTATGAGAAAGCAGAAAGTGACATCATGAACCTGAAGCCCAGAAACCCTCGTCGTGATCGACTGGTAAACGAAGCACTGGCTGTGTACTCTTACTTCCAGATAGGTGAGACTGTGTGTGTATGTGTTGGTTAACAAAGCATGGTCATGCTTTCTTCATGCAAACATACAACAGATGAGACGAGGCTACTAATGGAGAGAACCTGGATGGGTGTTAGCCTAGTTGCTGTACAAAAGAGCTGGACTGATATAGACTGATCTATACCTTTATAACATACGATCCTTTTGATCTGTTCTTCCATGTCTCTGTTCTCTGTTTTAGGAGCCATCCAGTCTTATGCAGGTTTTACAGATTATTTCACAGCCATGGCACAGGAAGGCTGGTTTCCACTCTTGTGTGTTGGCCTGCGTTCTCATTGGGAGAATGTTCATCTTCAAGACTTGCAGGACAGCTATGGTCAAGAATGGGTTCGTATGAACTTTAGATCCCTTCCCTTTGAACCTTTTTATGTCTCATTGTATAGAAATTGGTTAGGTCACATTTGTATTTTTGTGTGTATAGAAACCAAATAGCACAGTCCTTATACTTGTGGAGTTGTAGAAAAAAAATCAACTGGACGTCTTTGCTTGTTTGTAGACATTTCATCTCTTATGCAAGAGGCTTCTTCAGTTCTGAGACTAATCCAAGGTGAAACCAAAGTCACATGACCCCACTCCTGAAACTGGGGAGATGGTCATGTGACTATGGGTCACATGCCTCCAGTTGTGTATGGGAGAGCTCCCAAGACAGCATTGTAGGTGGCAGATAGATTGTGTCTTAGGCCACTGCCTCTGTTTAGAGAAGGGTTCTCTACGTAGACATAGATGGCGTCTTTCACACCTCTCTCAAACCATGTCTTCCCTGTCCAAAACAAGGACAGTCTCAACTCCAGTGGACAGGGAAGCCATTTATATCCACTCACCAGAAACCAAACATAGGACCACTCACTCTGGATTTAAATACCTGGATTTTCTTGCATTAGTCTCAGAACTGAAGAATGAACTTTTGGATGACAGGTTAAATGTCTTCATACAACTAAGAAGTCCAGTTGATCCATAAAAATAAGATGACCTGGATGACTGAGAACCTTCACAGACACCTTCCTTATATTCTCTCCTCTGCCACAGACCTTTAGTCAGAGGTTGTACCAGGAGTACACATGCTACACTGTGTTTTTTGTCAGTATTGAGATCTGCCAGATCTCAGATGTGCTGATCAGGAAGACTCGACGTCTCTCTCTGTTCCAGCAAGGCATCTTCAGGTCAGTAAAGAAACATCTGTGACACTCATGCGCCTTGATGTACATTTAGTACAGAGTGTAACAGCATAGCAACAGTTGTAGGTTTAATTCAGAACTTGCATCAGTAACGTAGTAATGCATACTTCAAACATTTGAATTGCCTAAATTAGCTACTATCGTGGAGGGGTTCTATTGTGTACTATTTGGAGGGGTTCATTAACAAGTTAACTTCACAGCTCAAAAACATTTACTGCTTTAAACACAGAATTATATTTTGGTCTGTGCAGGAACAAAGTCCTGCTTTCTGCCATCATCTTCCAGCTCCTCTTGGGTAATCTGCTTTGTTACTGCCCTGGAATGCCAAATATCTTCAATTTCATGCCCATCAGGTAAGATCCCACATAAAATTCAGATGGCCTTCTGAAATTTGAATTAAAACATTAAACATAGAGACCACAGGTATATATATATATATATATATATATATATATATATATATATATATATATATATATATATATATATAAATATTTTTTTATTAAATGTAAAAAATTAGCTGCAGGCTTATGTGACATTTTTTTCTTTCCAGGGTCCAGTGGTGGTTTGTTCCTGTTCCTTATGGTATTCTAATCTTTGTCTACGATGAAATCAGGAAGTTAGGAGTGAGAAGACATCCAGGAAGTAAGCCAAAATTCTTTATCCTAACCATTTCAAATCCATCCATCACCATCATCCCAAACTATTTATTAATCAATGTTCCCTTTTCTCTCTCAGGTTGGTGGGATCAGGAGTTGTACTATTGATTGCAGAGAAACGCTTTTCCATCCGTGTGCATACAGGCATCACTTGTGCACAGAATGCTGCAAACCCAGAATACTTTACTCAATTCAACTTTCCATCCATTTACTATGTGATCTGTGTATTTATAGCTAAACCTGTAATTTAATATTAACAAAAATAATATTCAAGAGTCTGCCAAAATCCTTTTAATGAACAATAATTTTTGAAAGTCACTAGTGAATAATTCATGCAGATTTGTTGTGTTCTAGGTCTTTGACTGTGGCTGCATTGTATTTGTACTAATAAAGGACTTTTAAGAGTGATGATGACCACAAATTAATAACACAAGTAGCTAATTTTCAGTATTCGCTATTAGAGAAGGCTTTATCTTTAGTCAACATGACTTAAGAGTTCACTTTCTTTACTAGACTAGCAAATCTATAGTCCTATATTTCTCAAATTCCAATGTACTGCTCTGGACAACAGTCTATATCTCAGTTATCCAGTTTACGTGCAGAATTTCTCCACTGTTGAAGGACAGCCTTGTTCTTCATGTAATCTGCAGTGTGTACAAAGAGCAAATATCAGAGGGCATTTTGATTGTATTCTCAAACAGTTGTATTTGTGGCTACAATGTTATTAATGAATGTTTAAAAGAGGAGGTTGTGCACACCGAGGCAGAGGACAGGAGCATAGGAGAGGCAAAAACGCTCCACTGGAACAAGGAAAAAAGAACTCCTGCAGTGTAAATTACTAGCAAACAAATAAATTTAATATGTTTCGGTTCTCGGACCTTCATCAAGTAAAAACTACTTGATGAAGGTCCGAGAACCGAAACATTGTATAATTAAATGTATTTCTTTGCTAGTGATTGACAGTGTGTGGGAGTTCTTTTTTCCCCTAATTAACTGATGTTCACAAAAAAATTAAATTAGAACTAAATGGATTCAGTCAATTACACCAAGTTAAGTCACTGATTCAAAGAATTACATCTCTAAATTCAAAACTCATGTCATGTGAAGACTGCACGATGTGTAAACGACAAATGGAAACACCATCGCATGATCAGGCAGCGTCTGAAATGTTCATGCAACATTTTTCTTAGAACTCAATTAAGTTTAATAATTTAAAGTTTAATGTTTCAGCAGCGCCCTGGGTTCATCGCTTTTTACTGGGACAAATAGGCATAAAACAGACTGAATCTGAGAGCGAGCATAAGGCGACTGCACCCAAGATGCCTTGCACATGCAGACCACCTGTTATTTTGGATTCTCAACTGATCAGAACACGAAGCTCACACATAACAATGCTTGAACAAGAAATTTATTCTCAGAGTGGTAATGAAACAGAAAGGGGCAGCTATATTATGGTGTTTTAGAATCTCAACATTGCCATCCAGAGCAAAACACATTTATAAAAACATACAAAACACAGTGATGTCCTTTTTTCACATTTCATTTGTTAACAAGAAATAGTCTTTATGGTACTAAGACCAATGTAGGAAAACATGTTTCCAATATGTTTTGTCTCTTTTTCGGATGTCTAAATGTCTCAAAATGTGTTTTGAACAGGCACACATTCTGAACAGAACGCCCCCCAACAGCACGGCAAGCAGTAATACGATGGGCCAAGCAATTATCATTGAGAAAAGGCCACAGGTAGATGCTCCTTAGGGTGTTGAGTGAACAAAAATAAGCTTCCTCTTCTGTATTCATATCAAATTTTCACCAGTTATCATGCCTCTCTCCAGAGTTGTCTGATTCAGAATGATCTTGATGTCACAGTTAAATATCCAAAAGTTCATCATGTTTTGTGCATCTCTTCTCAAGTAAGTGCTCCTTAGTGTCCTCTCACTTCACATGCACCCACCTCTGACCATTCTGCTTCTCACTTTGTCTCTGTTCTCTACTCAACTTTCCAGATGGCGATCTTGCCATCACGTTGTGCAGAGCCGCTCAAAACGTAGCGATCCTCAGCGGAGCAGAGTGTCTGGACGCTGTCTGAATGAGCTTGTAGCTCTTTTGCCACAGTGTGGCTCTCTGGGTCCACCACCAACACCTGACTTCTCAGCTGATTGTTACACTGACCTCCAACAATGTTTCCACCGCGACAGCCCACCCAGATCTGAGGAGGGGGAGACATTGAAGAATTGAGTCCGCAACACAAAATCAGACCCCCCCAAAAAAGCTGACATTTGACTTAAAAATTCATAAAGTGTAGCTACAATACAAATAATTAAAAAACTTCCCAAAATAAGCACATTTGCCATGATGTTCATGTAATAAAGACTTGCATCATTTCAAATAAAGGGATAATTGTGAACATGAGGCCACTTCCTTCCTCAAAATGGCTCACCTGGTCTTTGACTCGGATCATACAGGTGACTCCTGCACTGCCTGGCAGAGAGATTCTCTTGAAGGGACGTCTGTGGTTGTTGGTGTGCCAGAGACACAGCTCCCCCGAGTTAGCACAGCCTGTCCACAGCTGACCTCGCTAGTACAAAAGCACAAAAACTGGAAGTTACATCATATGTTTAGCATGTACAAACATTTTGTTAACAAGGACAAAATATATTTTAACTGCAGCCAGCATCAAGTCTGCATGCATACCATTATCTTTGGCAATTGACCCTTCTTTACCCCCACCCCTTTTTACTCTGCACACCACTGACAGTTGAGCAAGCTTAGTACCCAGCAGGACCTCGGTCAACTTGTCCTTTCCTAATACTGAGATGCCACGTGTGGCTCATGTATACTTAAAAGGAAACCACATTCTGAAGAAGGTCATTTTATAATGTAAGGTCTGGTATAACAATCTTCAGACACTTTACATGATATATGGCCATATCTTAAGTTGGCTAATGTCAGCAAAAATATCTACATCAAGAGTAATTAGCATAATATAAAATCACATCTGCCTGGTTTGCTTCCTCCTTATTTCTCTGGAAATATTACATAGATTTGAAAAAGGACAGAGTTTGGTTGCTGACATATTTTCAAGATTAATTACATTACCCAGAAAAGATCCAGACAAACATGTCTTTGTTTATATCATCTACTAAGGCTATGTAACACCTCAAAATAAGTTTTTGTGTAAATTGCTAAAGCTTGACATATTAGATGAGCACTGCCAAATCACCTCTGGGATGACAATGAAGCTGCTGAAGCTACTGAGAATGCTCCGTAGGTCTTCAGGAAGTGACATCCTTCGGTGTGGTGACCCACTCTTTTTCAGTTCCACAATGCTATCACCTCCACCTGCAAAAATACACTTGTTAATTTGACAAGGATATAAGTCTTATATAACCCTCATGCAGTACACAATAAACTACTATAACTGTTAATACTTAAGTGATACATCAGTGAGCAGCAAAACAATCCTACAGGAGCTTGCTGTGTAAACAAGTTTAATGGATTGTTTGTAAAGGAGCGTTGATTGAGTAAGACACAGTTTAAGATTAAACAAAGTAAAGGGGACTGTGGTCACTTACAGCACCACAGTGTGCCATCATGGATCTGTATGGAAGAGAGATGGGCACAGCTGAGGTAGAACTGTCGCTTCACTTTGAGACTGGCTGAGTCCCACTGGAGAATTGTCCCATCACAGCTGCAGGAATATGTCTGCTGGCTGGGAAAGAGGGAAAAGTCTGATTAAAACACTCCAACACGTCCACTTATAGATGCTTTTAATGTGTTGGAACTGAACAAAAGACCACGTCCCTACCCGTTATGTTGGTCTCTTGTGTCCACTGTGAGTCCAGTCACTTCATGCCTGTGCTCTGTCAACTGTTTGTTGCAGGTCATGGTGTGAGTGTCGATAATGTAGATCACAGAGTCCTGGGAGCCGATCCACACCTGTTCCTGGACCAATCCCAGCATACAGTTCTACGGAGAGAGTGATGGAACATGATGAAAATGTTCCTCACACCTCTTAAATCTAATTAAAACATTTTACATTAGGGGAAACAAAGATATGTAGAAATTATTTTATTTCTTTCTAAAATCAGAACCATAAGCCCTTAAAATCCACTCACACACACAAATGAAAAAATGAGTGTTATTCTTAAAAATAGAGAACTGCATGATTGGTCTCACCAGCTGTGACTCCCCGACTTGGATGGAGTCCTGCAGCATGGACCAGCTGGCTGCATCAAACACAACCACTTTGCCCCCGTTGAGAGCCACCCACAGCTTCGGGTTCATCTCACCCTCTGAGTCATTGCAAGTCAACTGACCTGAAGAAAGAGAGGGAAAGACAGCAGTGGATGTGTGAGGAGTCAAATGTAGGCATTTATGAAATAAATTGGACAGAAGCATGCATGGTGGTTTAGTATGAAAGGTTACTACCTGGGACAAGGTTCAGTTTCCAGTTAGAATAAACATTTGCTTTAATTAAAACCAAATTGAGCGAAAAATTATCAACAGCATGTTGATGTGCTCAGAGACAATGTTAACATGTAGGTTTAATATCTACAATGTTCTTGGCTACAGTAGAACATCGTCATTCACCAAAGGATTGTAAAATAGGGCCATCATGATTTTATCCTGAGGGACACGAACATCTTAAACCTCATGGAAATCTAACCGGTAGTGGTCAAATGTCAACCTCATGGTGGCGCCCTTGTGTTGTTGTGACACTCTACCAGCAGCTACAATGTTGTTTATCTGCTGTATTAGGTTCTTAAAACAGTTCCAACCAGATGTTGTTGGTTTACCATGGTTCACTCTGTTTACAGATTGTTCTTTGTCACGGTTTAACTGAAAAAACAAGACTGCTATTATCCTGCCTGCCACTGTATCACATACCACGACAAGACTAATTAGGTTATGTTTAACTGGAGCATCTGATGCCATACAAACATTTACAAAGAAACTAAGTAACTGCATTTATATAGTACCTTTTAAGAATAGTTAAAGTATTCACAAAGTGCTTTACAGAAGAAAAAGGCAGAAACATACAGGCATAAAAACACAAAAAACAAAAAAAAATAGAAAATCTAAACCAATATTCTCCTTTAAATTTAGGCCTAGATCAAGGAACTAGCAAACTCTGGATTATAGGGAACTGCTGGTGATGTTGGGCTGTAGTAGATCTAATGCAGGCTGGTGTCTGGCCTTGCAGAGATTTATAAGTTATCACAAAATCTTTAAGTTGGATTCTGAATCTGATGGCAAGCCAGCGAAGAGCAATCAGAAATTGGTGTTGTGAGACTTCTCAGAGGATAAGAGTTTTGCATCAGCATTTTATACTACTTAATGATCCAGCGATGTTTGCTGAGGCAGAGGAAAAGGGAGTGACAATAGAAACGATGTAATGGGATAAAAGAATAAACTGAATTAACATTTCCATCTCTGTTTGCCACCCAATGGGCCTGAGATTTACAATGTTTCTCAGCTGGAAAAAACAGACACATGTTGGTCCAGAGCCATAGATGCCATATGAGGATTTAACTAATGGGGTAAGAGACCCAAAACTATGCCTTATCTTAGATAAGGTATGGCTACATGAAAATTTGTTTGTGATGTTAGAGAGCTGTGCCCTCTGCAGTTTTCATCACTGAATTGTGGAGGGAAGCCTGAAACAATGAAAGTGCTGGAAAACTAAAATTACTGCCTGCAATACACCCACAGCCTGTATATCTCATGTGCAACATCATATCCCCCCCTCCTGTTGATCCACTTTAAGTTCCACTCGGTTCCATTGAAATTAAAATACCATCGTAGTGGGCCAGACATAATGGAGGACTAAGCTTGAAACATGGAATTTTACGTTGGGACAGTTAAAAATATTGGAGGGGGACAAAAGGCCAAGTTTCTTCTATTCTTCTGTTGAGGGGGAACGTGGAAACCCCCTGCATGGCATTTACATGCCTGTTATAGAAAATGTGAGGCACATGACAATCTCTGTGCTCAGACAGTGATATAGTATACAGGCACTGATTACCATTAATGAACACATGAATTGATTATCAGTGCACAGAGACTTATTTGATGCCCTGAACTGTAAATAACTTTAACAATTAACTTTCACACCAGAGAGAAACAGTGTGTGAAACTACAGAGTTATAAAAATGGGATACCCGTTACCATGATATTGGTCCAAACTTACAAGAAAAAAAATGGCTGAACAAACTATGAAACCAACACAAAATAGATATGCCTGAGGACATAATCACATACTTCTATTGCTAAAACCTGGTAAAAAAAAATGTAAAAAAATACCTGGTGTGTATAGCAGCACATGTACAGTCTGAGGCTCAGCCAGGTCCAATGAGGGGTTGATCTTGTGTTTTAGGGTCTCTGAGGTAGTTTTAGGCACCATCATCGGCACTGATCAGAATAAAAACACATTAAATCAATAATTATGGGAATGGGGATAAATATGAGAGAATGCTGATAGAATAGAAATAATTACTTTGATTTTGGATCATTTGGATTGAAAGTAGGACAACACCAACAGCTTTATTCTTTAACTATTATTGTATTTTTGTCTGATACAAGAAGAGTAGTAGAAAGACATATGAAGAATCAGGGCTGACCTTCATGTTTGATCTTGTCAAAGTAGGCCAGCTTTGAGGCAGCACTGATGGATCTCTGGGTCTGCAGGCAGCCGATGACAGCATCCATTAACAAGACGTTGGTCAGAGCCTGGGTCACGTACTGAGGGTCCTAACGAGCAGAACAACAAATGGGAAATGATACATTTAACATTTAATCACAGTTTTGGTAAAAAAAAGAAAAAAAGAAAAAGTAACCAAATCAGCCAAGGACATGACAGACCATATCAGACCAGTCAAAATGTTCCAAGATCACTTTACGTTACCTTATGTTGGTCAGCCATCTTGCGTCCGGCCCACATCTCTTTGACCACAAGATTCCAGAGTTCTGTCTCTGTCTTCAGGTTGGCCTCAAACACGTCAATCCTGCCTGAGGACAGGATACGAAGGGAAGGAATACGAACCAGGAGAAAGGGAGCTGAGGTGATCTTCACCTCCTGCACAAAGATGGGGGAATTTAATAAAATAGAGTTTAGTTGAGTCAACGGGATTCAGAGACAGAAGAGGAGATTTGATCATGGGGAGAGAAGACCTGTATATCTCTGAACTTTGTGATTTCCAGGAAGCCGGCCCGTCCCTCTGTAAGCAAGAACAGACGTTTCTGCGTCATGGCGATTTTACCAACACCATGAGAGGTCTTCACACAGGACGACAACTTGTAGACACACTCGCTATTGTCAAGATGGTCAATGACCTCAGCGGGAAGGTTGACATCTTGTGCTTCAACCTCAGTTTCTTTCCAGACGGTGTAGAACACACGAAAGAGTTCAGGATCCACCTGTGTTTGCTGGTCTGCAACAGAAAGAAGTACGGATGCAAGCAAGCGTCCCGAAATTAATATGTATATTCACAAGGATCCACTGGTAACTATTGTGATCAAAACAATTACTTCTGTTCTGTTTGATGTCCTGTTACAGTACTATCCACCTTCTCTTCCATCTAACCATATGCATATATGATTGCCTTTCACATCAAATAAAACGATGAGGAAAACAATGTTGAGAAAAACAATTGGTCTAAAGGTGGATCACAGTACCACACCATGAGCTAAAAATTTTAAATCTGTGCCATGAGGCTTGTCACATGACATTGCCTCTTTCTTTCTCGCTGGTTTTCTGTTCCTCTAAACAGAGACTTTCCAGCATGTTCACTTTCCTTTGACTTTCTAAATAAAGAATATTGTAGATATTTGTAGTGTATCAGTTCCCTCCACACTAGAGAGCTGATTGTTTATTTTTTTTTTAAAAATAACACAGGTTATAAGATATTATCTGAATGTAAAAGTCCCCATACTGTACCCTTTCCTGTGGTTTATTTGAAGTTTTGATATCCTCAACGCATGTTTTAAGTACCAAAATTCATGTCACTATAGTTTCTCATCTCCTCTGTCAAGTTTCTTTCTGGAGCTCTAGAAAAAAAAAAGGTTGTTTTGTGTATGTATCATTAATAGTGAGCCTCTCCTCTAAATATCTGATTTGAATGGCTGTGAATGGGGTGGACGGTAAAGATATGGTTGTGTAACAACTTCACAGAGGTCTTGACAGCTTATTTTAGCTGCAGCACAGTTTCTGAATATGGTAGTGTGCATTTCTCTGTAAATTGATAACTTTTAAATATAGGGCAAAGAAAAGGGCTGTATAAAGTGCACTTTTGCTTACAGATCATTAAAGGATAGGAACAGATCATTACAGCTATTTGATTCCACCATGTCAGCAATTAGTGAAGTAATGGATTTAAATTCTAAATTAAATTCTTTAATGCAATGCTGGTGGCAAATACAATTACTGTGAAGTTAGTCACTTCTGTCGGCCACCAGTCTAATCAAAGGATCTTTGATTAGTCAGGCTCAACAATTGCCTTAAAGATTAATGTTTCGTCATGGATCTGGATTTTGAATTGGCACCATAGGATATTCAGTGGTTACACTGCTGATTACAGTTTTATTTAAAGACAAGAAAATCTCCCTCACAAAAGCACACACACACAAAAAAAAAAAACACAGGGATCTCTAATCTACTTACCGTCTGTAAGAGCATCAAACAAACGGTGTATGGTTGCTATATCCTTAACAATCCTGCACTCTTGGACACAACGCACAAACTCCTCTTGATGCAGATGTTTTTGTGGAAGCTCAAACTTCTTAACATGGTCATCATGGTGCACCGATGGCTTCTCATTTTCTGTCTTTACCTAACAGACGAGGGAAAAAAAAAAAAACACTATCTCAATATCAACCATATCAAAATTGAAACTACCCTCCACAGGGGTAATGAATGAGCCAACTAACTTTGAGGATGAGTCTCTTGAGTTCAGGCCGTCTGTCGGCTTTCTGCCGCTCGTCCCGATGCAACGAGTCCACGAGCCACGTGACCAGCTGTGCTGGGAAGATGGCGGTGTCTGTTTTATAGAGGTTTTGGAAATCACTCAGAGCATCCAGGCGCCGTGAGCACAGTGTGTTGATGAAACCACGAAGGTAGTAGTACCTACAAAAATAAAATCTTTAGCGTCAGCACTAGCACTGACATGCTTTCTAGTAGAATTTGGACAACAAGCAGAAGAAGAGAGGAGATGGAATATAAAAAAGGTAAAAAATAACTAAATCAGTGCAAGTGAGAGGCCAACAGTTTTCAGTGGTGAAACAATTCAGTACAATGTAAAATAGGAGTTTCAGACAGTTTGTTGGCAGATGTCATTTTATCTTCAAAAATTAACCCAGAAAAAAGGTGGCGATTGTGGCTTTGCCTGTAGTTGTTAATGGTGGTATAGCAATTACTGGATAAATTAGATGCAGGAAAAAAAAAAAAAAACATGAGGAATGATTAAAGCAAAATACCTGGCCAGGAGAGTCGAGTCTTCATTTTGGACAGAGAAGATAGCCTTGCCAAGCTGCTGGACCAGCTCACCATAATAACTTTGGACAGAGTGGAAAGACAGGGAGGATGGGAAGTCTGGCAGCTTGAACACCTTCACAGGCCTAGGAGGCATTCTCAGTGCTGGGAGAAACAGAGAGGGGCATGTGCCAGATAAGATAAATACACAATTATTTCCATTTCAATAAGACAAGCAAGTTGAATGGAATTTGCTGCAGTGAAGCAGCTCAAAAACACAGCCCTACATACACATGAAATTTCTTCCAGAAAAATGGCACATAGAGAAAGGTTGAATCTTCCTCAGCCACTTTATCAACATTTTGTTTGACTGATTATAGAGCAGTCAGTCATCTAAAGCTTTAAGAAAATAAACATGTTCTCACCAGGGTCAGACATCATGATCCTCGTCAGCAGTGTGTTTCTTTGGCAGCTGATAGTTTGGTCATCATCAAGGTTTGGGAGGCTCATTCCCAGTCTCTTGCTCAGTGTGTTCTCTGGAAGGGAGTTCTTTCTGCGGGCTTGAATTTCCTGCATTGTGGGTCTGCGTGGGACTTCAGCCATAGCTTTCATCCTAGGGGACATATAACAGACATTTTAGGGGTACATCAGAAAAAAACATGTAATGCAGTAGCTCAGTGACTGCAACATGACATGCAGTATCTTTGAGGATTGAATCCACACCTATATTTTAGGCATTTTAGACAGTCCACATTTTAGTATCACGTGAGTGCATCCACAGCTGTAACTCCACTTTAACTTAGTTTCAGCTCAGTCTGAAACTGCCTTTAAAATCAATACAATTCAAACTGTTCCCCTAGAAGGAATTAAGTTACTGGATATCATTTCAGGATTTGACTTAGTGGTGAGATTTGATAGTATTTTAGTGCAGGATTATGTTGAGTTTTCCAAGATCAATATAGAAATCACAGTAAAATTAGTGGATAAACTCGTGATAACAATGATGATTAATCGGCTGAAAATGTTCCAGTTGTAGATTTGATGCAGGGCTGGTTGTGAACTTCAGGTCACTGAACTTATTAGTTTTAGGCCTAAAATCTTACCCCTGCATCTCAGCACGAGTAAAATTGTCCATTTTCCTGTTGAGGCGATCCTTGAGGAAGAAATGGAAGATGTGCGTCTCCAACACCTACAACACAGTTATGCTGATATTAAGGAGGACCCAGGCCAGCACTTCATGTCTATATCTCAAAACACCACATCCAGCAGCCAGCATGGAATATTCTGAATGAACTGCGGATATGGAGGATTTTCATATGAATGTAATTTGGTCAGTTAACTGAAAATGTTGTATTCTTAGTTTGCTGTAGGGTGGGACTCTTTGAATGATGAATTTAGAAGAGGGTGGTTTGAATCAGCTACATGAGCAATTTAACTCAAATGTGTGAATGGATGACTAAATACGCAACAAAACACAAGTTACCGTCTTATAAAACAGTTGGTCAGCTGGCTCTCTGGTTTTCAGGAACTCTTCACTGTTAAATACTCTGTGCTCATAGTTCAGATGATTGATAACATCCCTGTTAAACATATACATAAATGTTTAAATATGCTTCCAATCCTATCTCATTGCATCAAATCTGAAAACAATACACTCATACACACACTCTCAGCACCTGAATATGTTGACAATCAGTTCCAATGTGATGCTCTGGATGTCGTGATTGAGGTTTTGTTGCCACACTCGTCTCTGTGCCCGCTGCTCGTTGATGTCAGTGCAGGCTGGATGGTGGCACTGATCCAGGTCAAAATGCATCTGCAGAGACTGACACCTGCAACAAAAACACTCAACACTGAGATGGCTAGTGGTTATATCTTATATAAGCTAAAGTATTACACTTAAGCTAAAGCTTAAGTGTTTTTGAGTTTTAATGGTGTTAGTAGAAGGTTTAGTAATACTTAAATTGTACTATAGTGTGTTCCAGTGAGTACCTCTGTCTGAAGCAGTGAGCAGCAGGTGAGGGGATCTCTGGTAGGTCAATAGTCTCAGGAGAGGATGTAGAGACGCTTCCAGTATCAATGTTGATGAGGATCAGATCGTCTGTTTCCTGGATGGAGGAAAATCAAAATTTAAGTAAATTTTAGTTCTCTCCATTTATTTTTTCATCTGACAGAACTAAAGACACTAAATTCCCCTGATATTTTATCGCTGAAAACTAATTTGGTTTGGCATACTCACAGCAGCAACCTCATCATAATAGCTGAGGTGGCAGCCCATGAGGAAAGCAGTTGGAGCCATGAGAAAGTCCAGCATGCCTCTGGCCAGGACAGGAACATATGGATGCTGCCATGACAGAGGCTGGAAGAGCGATAGACAAACAAATTTAATATATTACAGAATGAATGGTTTGATGAGAGTTTATGAAGTATTAAATACATTTCAATGATGCTGCTTTTTAAAGGCATAATTTCATAATTCATAAATTGCTTAAATGTGAAAACAAAGGACAAAAACATGTTGAGAAAATAAACTCAATAGTAAGATGCTATTTAAATATCGATGCAATGACATACAGTTTCATTATTAATGTAATATTTCTTGTTTTGTGGTGAATTTTTTCACAATTTAACTCGGATCAAAACAAAACAAGCTTTTATTTTCCTGAATATAAACAGGAAGTGAGCTTACGTCATCAAGGTTTGACTTAACATTTTACTTTAACTACAATTCATATGCCTTAATTATGTCCTTTTAAAGACCAGTGACTGCATCCTATTTAATGTTAAAATTAAATTAAAATCAGGTTTATGTCTAACACCACTGTGTATTGTAAGATTTAAGATGTTTATTTTAGAACAAACCTGCAGAAAAAGCAACAAGCTTTCTGCCACAAGTGTCAATTTGGCCCAGTTATTGGAAAATAAGACCACCCGCTGTTCCTGGAGGAGACAAGATAGCACCTACAGGAAAATGGACAGAAAGACAAACAGAGTTAATGTGATCATCCACCCTTTACTGACACAAATACAACAGGTGTATATGTGTAATACCTGGAGAAGGCGCTGTGGCCTGAAGCAGAGGAAAGGCAGTTGAAGGTCTAAATCTATAGCTGGCTGGTCTTTATCTTTGGATGGTAATACAATGGTCAGAGGACGCAAGGTAAACATCTGGAAAACATACAAAGACTTATAGTTTTCACGGGTATGGCCTTCACTACCACTATCTGTAGTAAAGAAGTACTTTATGAAGAATTATAAAGTAATAAAGAATTACTTTACATTATGAACATGACAACTCACAGCTTAATAGTGTATGATTTTAAATACCAAATCTGATGGAATCAGATTTGTCATCAAGCTTTCACAAAAACTCAAGTGTAATTAAACTTATAGTCTTAAATTCTTTCAACACATTACTAAACTACAAACACACACACACACCAGATGCAGTTGTCCAGGAGGGGGGATAGGCACCAGGGCCAATTTGGCTGCAAACTCTTTCACTCTCAGCTCCATGTCTGATAAACGACAAGTTCTCAGCTCGATTAACAGACTAACACAGAAACAGAAAGAGAGAAAGCAGGAGGGAAACAAGACTTATTCATTAATATTTTAAACAAATAAATGAAAAGATTTTCTTTCACAGCTCATCTTCAACAAAGACAACAGTGGTTTTGCAACATTTCTGGTAAAATGGGTATTATACCTTCATCTTAGCACTCAAAAACGGATGATAAATTAAAAATTAACAAATTGATTTGTTTTATATGGAAAACATTAATAACATCAGTGTGTACACAGGCTCTCACCATGACAGACAGTCTTTCAGTGCTGTGAAGTAAGGATACTTTGATATGATGCAGAAACTGTAGGCACAGAAAAGTTTGGAAAACCCAGATCCATACTGGAACAAAGGTGTCCCTTCCTGGTAAACACAAAAAGACAGTACAACAATGACTTGCTTTTATTTAGGGCCAGAAAGCATGCCATTTATTACACAGTCATTGATTAAAATGGAAATAATGATGGCCTGTGTGTTTTATTTGGATTAACAGCATAACATGTGCATTAGGCTGTAATTGTTGTGTGTTAACTGTTACGTTTAGTATTGTGTACCAGTATGGGTCGGTAACACTGCATTACTACTCCATGGGTCTTGTTGCCAAACACGTCAGTAAAAACCAGAAAGTGAAACTGTTCCTCTTTCTCTTCATTGGATACATGGAGCCCACCTAGTAGAAAAATGTAAGACAATAATAAATCAATAACAATACTATACACTTCAATTACAACATGACAATTCTGTAATAATTTAGGTGAAAGCTGCAGTAAATACCAGGAAAGCAGAGTTGAGGCAAAGCCCTAAGGTCGATTTCTTTAGGAACAACGACATCTTCACTTCCTCCTTCTAATGCACCTCCACCTGCAAAAGAGGGTCTAAAGCAATATAACACAAGACTAGAGGAATCATCAATGATAACCTGAGAAAGCTTTAGCCTGCAACAAATTAGAAAAGTGGCTGAGTAACAAACGAAAAATGTGATAAATAATAAGCAGCAGACCTTGGACGGGGCTTGCAGTCAAAGGTTTTTCCTTCTTCCTCCTGAGGAAGGAGCGGCGCCTCTTCCCATGTGGCCTCACCACTTCACTCTCTGCTTGTGGTCTGCTAACGAAGGGAGGCGCCAGGACATGCAGTACCTCCGGTTCCAGCAGGAGGTGCCCCAGAGATATATTATGAGTGGACTGAGATAGGAAGTGAAGCAATCGCTTATTCTTTTTCGCCTTTTTGCTTTCCTTGATTCAAACATATGCTTTTGATGTTTCAACATAGTGCAGTTTAGACTTTCTTTTGGGTAATAAGATATGAGGGTTATGGGAATTCATCATATTGAAAAACTAAGAAATCATAAATATCTAGGATGATTGGAGGGTTGACAGTTAAAAAAGACAGAACTGAGCTGCAAGTAATATAATCTTTGATTGACAAATGAATGTGTGTGTGGTTGGAGGCAAATACCTGGAAGAGATCCCTGAGTTTCTCACTAGATGGTCCCACCACCACACAGGCTTCAAGCAGAGCAGGTGGCAGGTGGTCCGCCATCACGGACCCCAGTCCACGACCTCGTGGAACTCAGATCTGCTGCATCATAAACACTGAGCCCAGGGCAGAACAAAGTTGGGATGTGTAGATGAAAGAGAAAACAAAAAAAAGAAGAAAAAAAGACAAAGTTGAGAGAAAAGCGCAAGTAAAATGCAAACATAAGAAAAAGGAACTATAGACACAGGGAGAGTTGCAGATAACATGAAATAACATGATAAAACAGGCATTATAAAATGTACAAAACTTCAACTCAATGCAGTTTTACTGAGCTCTCTCAAGCACCTGCTGAAGCTCCAGAAAGCACAGGTCGTTTCTGGTGTTTCTCATAAATATTCATGAGCCTATCTTTCTGACTAATTTTCACATGGAAGACTGAAAGAGGTGAGTGCAGGTGGGTGTGATGGAACCTCTACAGGCAGAGGGAGCTACTGCATGACATCACAAACTGTGAAACAGCACAGTTTCTAAATCCAGGCTGTGTGCATTTCTCTGCTTTTGAGTGTTTGATGTGTGAAACAGTTTTATATAACCCATAGACCTTATCAGGAATATAAAAAAAGAAAAAATGAATCCATGAAAGTGTATTTCATGATATTATATTTGCATATTTGCATGATGATGGGATGATGAAGGAGAAAAGAGTTGCTCCATTTCTCTCATGTGTCTACATAAGGACAAACATCTGGCAGTTAAATAAAGTCACAACACATGACAGAGTGGTTGTGTCAGTTCGTCATCATCGCTGCTGCTGCTCTTATGAACAACAACCTGTGAAGTCTCAGTCAGACATTTTCTACCCCAGGATTCTTACAAGATGCAGAAATATCTTCTAACCGGTTATTACGGCTACAAGATGTCCAGAGAGCACCTGATTTATTACGTCACAGATTACACAGTTTTCTTATATTCTTATATTTTCCACATTGCTTCTTGCAGGAGTTGCACAACACTGTGTAACTCATGAAAGACACCATTTCTTATGCACGGCTCCATAGCTGAATTTTATTTGATACAAAAAGTTTTTTTTGATCTGATTTCCCAAACAGTGAAACATTTAATTAAAAAACTAAAAAGCAACAGCTTCTTATAGAAACCATTTCCAGCTACTCAATGCAAAGATATATGCCACTGAGATGCAGTGAAAAGTATATTACTCCCTGCCTGGTCAGGGACCTCGAGGTAGTGTAAACAAGTCAGAAGACTCAGATGTATTGAGGTTCACACTCATAACTGAAAAATGAAAACTACAATTAAAATTAACTCTAAAGTGGATAAAGTGTTAAAAGATGAGCAGCCATGTGCTGGACTAACTGCAATCATACAAGGGAGGCTTGTACACCAGTATAGAAGGCATTACAGTAGTCCACAAAAGTTGAGATACAAGTATGAATAGCTCGCCAATTATCACCTTTTGGAAGGGCAACCTAGAGCAGTGCTTCTCAATGTGGGGCCTGTGGACCCCCAGGGGTCATTGTGGGAGTTCCAGGGGGTTGGTAGTCTAATTTTTGTCAGTTTATGACTCCTCGATGTGAAAGAATTTGAGAACCACTGCACTAAAGGACCATTTTATCACGTTTTGTGCACTGGAAGTGCACCCAGTGCTCTGAAGCGAATGTCCCGGTAATCAGAGCAGGAAAACAGCAAATGGTAGCATGTGACATCACAACTAATTGCTGAAACATCCTGGAGAAAGTCCTGAGCCTCCACAAAGGCCTGCCATGGTCATCGGTCTCGTGGATGCAATGCATACTGAACATAGGAGAAAGAGGTTTTGGAAGCACCACGAACATTTCGGGTCATGTTTTTAACCCACCGGTTTACTCACGAGATGCCGACGACATCAACAGCTGCCTTCAGTGTGAAGGGACACAGCAGAGGGTTTCGTTACTTTGGCTGTAGCACAATGCATACATTTATCCAACTAATGCACTGTGATATTGATTACAACTGTGTGTATCAGCCTCTGCACAAAAATGTTGCTTGTGTCTACAGCTGCATCACCACAGTGAGGAGCAAATGATGTTTAATCACATTTTCTCATTTATCCAGACGGGCCAGTCTCTTCTTGGATAATTAGTTTAATGTGAGTTTTGGAACAAACACACACATATCTGGTGCTCTCCCTGGGGCTATGTGCTATGCCTTTATATTCTTATCTATATATTATTATCAAGATTATAGACTTTTGTTTAACCACTGAAACAGCGGAGCATCTGAAATGAAATCCAATGAACCGGCAACAAGAATGTTCGGCATAACTTTACTAATATCCATTACAAGAGCGTGCCACATGACCTGCTGCTCTCCCTCCATTATTGGTCTACACAAGTCATGACATGAGCATCAATCATATGATCCTTGAAAAACAGGGCAAATTCCACATCAAAGCATATCAGCAACGTCTTTTTGGATGCGGGCTCTGGACACTTATTTCAGCGAAATTTTCTTCAAAACCTTTTTTCAGCACAAACCTGCATTTATATAAATATAAGCAGCAGCAGCGGAGGAGACCAAGTTTCAAACAAAGTGCAGAAAAACTGAGACTGAATGACTTCTCAAGCTTAACATGTCACTTCTAATCTAACGGGTTTCATTCAAAGTGACAGTTACTATTATATCAGTGTAATCTTGTATTTTCCTTGCTTCTGCAAACAATATGTAGCTTCCAACACATCTGATCTGCATGTCAATAGAAGAGGAAGAATCTATAAATAGATCACTGACCTGACAAGAAAATCTCCATTACTGAACTTAAGAGGAAATATCACTGGATCAGATCCACAGTAAAACTAATGCTGGTATATAGAAAACATTTAACTTATTTATTTTACATTTAACTTATATATATATACAAATTTTGACTTCTAACTTTTTACAGGAGAGATTCAGTTTTTAGTCTCATTGCAGCCACGTGACCCAGAGTCACAAGCTGGAGCCAACAGGTGAGAAGATGCTTTCAGGCAATTAATGAGTTCAATAAAGGCGCCTTAACCGACGATGAGACCGCAACCCTGAATGAAAAAGGCGGGTTTTTCCGCTTCTGTCCCAGGTCACTAACCTCCTCAGTAGCAGCAGCCGTGCAGTTCCTCATTCATCCCCCTCCTCAGACATGATGACAGTCGGAGCTGAATCTCACAAACTGCGCAGCTCTGAGCTCGTCCCACTTTTTTCATGTCCACCGTCTGTCAGCAGGCTCCTGTTTGCGCTGCGCGGAGCCGCTAACATACATGCGCAATGACAGTTTTCGAGGAAGCGTTATGCGGCGTCACATGATAAAATACAAAAGTCATATTGACGTGAAGTGGAAGGTAAACACAGGTGTTGGCAAAGACGTTAATTAGGACACAGTTGTAATGGAATGTAATGGAGCCTTAATTAGTATCAGTGCGAATACCTGTGTATACCTCATTTTATTTCAACATGGCCGCCGTGAAAAGGGTCTATTGTGCATGTTAGTTCACTGGAAACTGGAAAAGCTATACTAAATCATTGATGAAATTAAACTCTCTCTCTCTCTCTCTCTCTCTCTCTCTCTCTCTCTATATATATATATATATATATATATATATATATATATATAATGGTGCTTGTACTTTGAGTATTTCGATTTGACACCAATTTGTACATGCAAAAAGGGAAATATACCCTACTTTTTAGTCCACTGCATTTGATAAATTTAGTTACTTCATATTACATTTTTTCACAAAATGACTTTATAAATTATAGTTTAGCGTTAAAGAGTAAACCTGTAGTTCCAAACCTTTTGGCTCGTGAGGTCTTCAATCTGTTGAAACGTTGACCGCGCGCACATCGCTATAGCTTCACACTGAGGACGAGCACGCGGGGACCTTCTCCGAGACGGTTTCTGACAGTTTGTGCATTAATTCTTTATTTGTATAAATCACCTGTTGCATCAGCTGTCAATGTGGTTGGGCTCAGACAATGTGGCACTGCTTAAACAGTATGAAAAACAATAATAATCTTAAAGCTGTGGTTTGTTTTCCACTTAAGGACACAGTTGTTGTTAGTAAATACAAAGTCTAGAGTAAATATAATCCACATTCAAAAGAAGGTTATAATCTGGTGGATTTCCCCTTTAAATTTGAACCTGTTGTAATAGCTAATACGGGCCTGCAGGTGGCAGTGACTGACTGACTAAGTAAGCAAGCCAGGGAAAATCCACTATTTTGTGCAATTTTTATTAGTTTGTATGTGTCAATTGGGACGAATCTGAACCGGGTTTTCGCTTTGTCTAATGCATTTTTCTTGTTAAACAATGTTAATCAAATAATTTAGTTCAGACTGAAAAGTACAATAACCATCTTCAGACAAAATTGCAATACTGTTTTGCCCAGATCATTATCAGAATGTAAATAATTTTATATTGCATATAGATTTTTCATTTACTTTAGAATTAATTGCAAAGTCTATTAGAATAAAACTTACAAATTTTAACAAGAATTCATGACAAGAGTACAATGTCACATACTTGGTGTTAAGGAATTACTTGTAGCATTGTTCACAAAGGAACGTGTGGAAAGTTGGTTTGATAACTATCATTTTTGCATTTTAACACAACTTAACTGCTTATTTAAGATGTTTATTGTAGTAACATTCAGTGTTCCAATAACTATCCCTAATATGTGGAGAGAAAACAGCTAAAGGTAGAAGGATGTGTAACGTGGGATCATCAATAAAACACAGACACAACTGAAGGTGCATTCATTTTCTTTTTTTCCCCAAATTATTGGTACAAAAATACCCTGTTCTCATTGTGCAAAAGTCTGTACAGCAGCAAAAAAGAGCCCAAATCACCTAAAAAATATTTGGTGATTGACCACCAAACCAAAACAAAATATTATACCAGAAGTCTAAGAACATTTGTATAAAATCAAACACATTCCAACACAGCTTTTGTTTTTTCAGGAAGGTTTTATCTGGATTACTTGGCTGAACTTTGCTGGTTCACTGATCCATATAAATTCTTGCCAAATTCTTATTCAGTAGTATGGCACTAATAGTGGAAGGTATCTTCCTCCCACCATAGGGTTTTTGGTGAGATCTCTAAAATATTTAGACCAGCTGAAGTTAAATTACTCATTGTGAACAATTCTAAAGTAACTCAATTATTGGGATGGAAGCTATAGACTAAAATAAGACCATTGTGGGTGTTTCATAGTCCTCTAATAAAAAGGTGAAAAAGAAAAGTGAAAGAAGAGAAAAGAAATCTTAAAGTTAAACCAATATTTTTGTGATTGACAGGAACTTTCTATTGCATTATGGAGGTTCACAGTACCTCATTGTTTTGGAAAAAAACAATATTTGAACTCCTAACACACAAATCTGTACCCTAACCTCTTCTCAAAAGGTGCTTTTGAAAATCCAGACCAAGAACAATTCTCAAATAACACAAAACACACAAACCATGTCACACTAATCAAGTGTCATTATTTACAATCAATCAGAAATAAGATTTTTTTTCTATTAATACTTTCCATTTAATATCTGATGCAAAAGTCAACAGAATGAGGATTTTCCCTTTTCAGTGCTTATAAATCAGATTGAGTGGATATTGAGCCTTAAAAAACCACAATGACAGCAAGCACATCAATAAAATATATTTCCATCATTATAAGCAGATGATGTATCCAGGAGGATACATGGTCCCAGAGTAAAGAAGGGTGAAATGATGAGATCAAATAAAGTCATCAAGGAACTTTGGCACTCTTCAGAATAACAAATCTGTGCAATGTTTCACTGTTTTCACATGGGACGTTGTTTCTTCTAAATTGAATAATCCCTTAAGGAGGAAAGCAGACTGAATCATTAACCCCAGTAAGGCCATTTTAAGTTTGCATAGATCCTTGCATAGAAGTGGTCCTCTCTACCCTTGGGCACGACATATTACAGGATTCTGGAAAAGGTTCAGACCATGTAACATTAAAACTCCCCAATGAAGTGACAATTATTAAAGGGGCCTTATTATGAGAAAATTATATTATGTTGTTCTTGCTAACACACAAACTGTGAAATAAGTCTGGCCTCCTCTGTAATGCTGCTGAAACCAGGCGGAACACGAGCCATTTAGAAATGGCCAGGTTATGATGTCACAACAGGAGTGGAAGTTGGTAGTAACCGGCCCTGGATCCATGCCGGCGCCTGCTCTGAGGGGCGGGACATTTTGGACAGCGCAAGGCCAATCGCCACAGAGAGGGTGTTTTGGTAGTGAGGGGGAAAATGTTTTTTCAGAGAGTAAGTGAGAAGACTGAATAACTATTTTGGACTATAAAAACATGCCAATTTTTTTCAGAAATAGAACACAAAATTAGTGATGCAATAATCCAGGTTTTACCGATCCAATCTGAATCTCAATCTCGGAACGTTGGCGGCATCATTCAGCCGATATCTGATCCAGCTAATTGGTCAATATCGGATCCGATATCTGATCCTGGTGTTCGACTGGTGCATCTCTACACAAAATGTTTTTATTTTTTTAAAATAATAAAATGTTTTTTTTTAATGGCCAAATTGAGCCCCTTTGATGTACCTTTTAATGAGCTAAAGTCTGCTTTAGGCACTGTGTGTTACAGTAATCCTTATATTAATCGTATTATTCAGGAACTTTGGAACCAACAGTGATCAGAGAAGAGACACTAGATTTAGACTATACACAGATATCAATGTTTACCTTTATCTGCCACAGACTCTTCTCATGTTTGTTATTCAAAGGTAACCTGACACCGAGTGTAAGGCAGGATTGATCAGAATAGCACACAGTGCTAATATGTAAACAGGACTGGGCTATTCTGCTCCCTGTTATAAACAGAAACTGCAAATCCTGTGCCTGTTACAAAGCTTTTACATTATATTCTGTTAGGCTTAATGACAAATGTGTCACTACGAACTATATTTTGTAATTTATATTTTAAAACACCTTCAGGACTAATGCAATAAGAGGCAAATCTGTAATTTACAATGGAAATTCTCAGTAAACGCTTCATAATCACAGGTTAATCTGCCAAAAAGTATACTGTTAAAATGTCTAGCTTAATTTCTCAATTTAATTTTAATAAAATGTTGCTTTTGTATCATGGCATTAAAAGAGAATGTGAAACAATCACACTTCTAACACTAGCTTGAAAAAATGCAGTGTCAAAACAACTATTACAAACTATCTTTTGTCTAAAACAAATGTAGAATGTTAAAAACCTTGTTATGTAAAAATACAACAACAATATAATGTCAAGGTATTCCATTAACAGCATGGAACACATTTTTACATCTTTGTTCAGGCCACAAGAATTGCAGAGGTACACAAAGTGACACTTTTACAGCATTAGGATTGTCCGCTTAGCAGTTATGGAGCAGCTTCTGTGAAGTAAAATGTAACAAAACTGCCACGGCTGCATTTCACACAACAGTCATGTCATTCTGCAGCATCAGATTGTGACAGCGCTGTTCATAGGTGAGACAGAAAGTGCTGTGTGTGCTTACCATAAATCTTTTCGCAATAAAAGCTTTTTTTTCAGTAGTCTGAAAGTTCAGTTTTTTAGTTTTGATAGTCTGACGGAATATCTGCCAGCTGGCTCTTTGTTGTTTTTTTTGTTTCTTTTTTTTTTTTTTTACAAATGGCTCACACCCATCTTGAGTTTAATTCTATTCATCTAATCATCCAAACATTCATTTGTATTTGGGTTGAGGTAGTAACAGGTTGAACAGAGAACACCCCCCCCCAAAAAAGATTTATTCTTCTTGTCAGTCTTCCAAGAAGATAATCTGTCCAAATCCATCCCACCCAATTTTCTGTAGACGAGACTTCAATTTTATGCCACTTTTCCCTTTTTGTTTTTCTCTCATCCTTTCGCGAATAAATGAGTAAACCAGATGCATTTGGTATTATCTCCACATGCTGTGCAATGTGCTTGATGAGGATGAACATAAACCCTTATATCCCTGTTAATGCTTAGGCCTCAGAGTGATTCTCTGCCTTTTTCAAACTATCTCTGTCTGTGAGGTCCTCACCCACCAAGGGCAAATCCACCAAGGCCTGGTCCTTCTCTGAGGTGCTGGGCTCCACGTCAGGATAAACGACAAGGAAACAAGCAGTAAGGAAGCCGAGGAAGGAGCCCCCGGAGGCCACTATTGGGATGACCCGTACACTGCCGACTGCGTCTATGACGGCTCCGAGGGCTGAGGCGACCAGAATCTGGCTGATGTAGACCTGTGAATAGAGTAAAATTCTACGATGCAGAAAAATATGAAGAGTGAATGGGGCAGGATCTTAAAATGTGTGTTAATGCTCACCTGGCAGGATAAGATAGCGCAGTCAATACCAAATCCTCTTCGAGTGTTTGCTGGGCTGTGATGGATGTACTGGGGAAAGCAGAAGAGAGAGAATAAAGTGTGCTTTAATTAGATTACTAGTATATATGTGTTTATGATGTGGGGTTTTATATTGATGAAAGTTCATCAAAGTTTTATTGTGTACAGTCACTGGTTATTACTTGTACTTAAAATTGTTCTACTCCTCTACAGTTCAGAGGGAAATATTGTACTTCATACTCCACTACATTTGTCTTGACAGTTTTAGTTATTCTCAGATTAACATTTTACACAGAATATGATAACTCCGTAGAATATACTGCATTTATTTTAATAAGGTGGTTCATTAACTTTTAAAGGAGTATTTTTACATTGTGGTATTTCTATTTGTACATATGGAAAGGATCTGAGTACTTGAGTACAACACTGTGTACCATTACTGAGGAACATCATGCATGTATGTGTGTGTGCATGAGTATGTATAAAATACCTCTTTGATTTCATGGTACTGCCCAAGTAATGCATAGGGACAGTAGGAGATACTCATGGAGATGATGCCCATGCTACTGATCAGCGCCATGGCAACATAAACATTAGGGAAGATTGCCATCACAGCAGTTCCTATGGTGAGAAGCTTTCAGTCAATTTATAGAACACAGACATACTGCACACATTAAGACAATATACACTCCTTAATATCAATAACACCTCATTTTACTGTTGTTGGCTCTGAATTCTATTGTGACAACTGACCTATCGAGAAGCTCAGAGTTCCAACAATGTAGATGACCTTAATGCTCAGGTCAAAACTATCCAGGGACTTCTGAAGGATAGCTGGATGGAGAGACATATCAATTATTAGACACAGATTTGGCAAGAGGGTCTGCTTTGTAGGTAACTGCAGCACTTAAGTGATTTGAAATCTGATTTTGAAAATGCAAAATGTGTGTTTTACCAGAGCAGACAGCAGCAGTAGCAGCGTAGATCACCAGCCCCCAGCAACCCATCTGTACTCCTCTGTTATAATTGTTCAGCTCTGTGGAATTGGATGGTGCCTGAGAACACATGATCATTGTAGCAATGTTACACACACTTCAATGAAGATAACTTATCAGAAATACACTCCTAATGTGGTAAATGACTATTCTAACTGCAAATGTCTGTTTTTTGGTGCAATATCTACATTGGTGTCTAGAGGCCCATTTCCAGCCACTATCACTCCAGTGTTCTAATGGTACAATGTGTTTGGTCATTGCGTCAGAAGGCTAATGTAATAACAGTTCTATTCATTTACAACTCATGGTGGTAAATAAAAGTATGACTTTTCATGGAAAACACAAAATTGTCTGGGTGACTGCAAACTTTTGAATGGTATTATATATACTAGACTAAGTCCACAGTCTGCTCTATATTTGATATTCAAAAGTACAACGATATGTGTGCAACATGCTTCATTTGCCCAAATATGTGTGTGTGTATGTCAACAATGTTGTATTTAAACAAACAAAACACATGAGCGTGCGAGTGAGCGTACCGTGGGGTCGCCACCGTAGATCACTTGTCCCATGAAATCAGTATAAAATACAGCTTGAGCTATTATGGAGAACCACGTGACGAGGTGACATATGCACAGTCCCCACAGCTGCCTCGGCATCTAGCGAGAACAGAAATGGAGATGAGAAATCAAGACGAGCAGGTGGAATGCTGTGGAAGTAAAATAGGAGCAAAAACCTCTCGATATTTAAAGACCATCCAACTGACTTCACCTTGAACATGGACAACCAGAGCAGCCGGACAGTTGTGCCCCTGCCTGGTCCCCCCTCGCTGCTGGAACCGTCAGATGACAGGCTGCTAGCAGACAGTTGCAGCTCCCGCCTATGTGAGCGCCACTGGAGGTCGCTCAGGTCGTTCAGACTGCGGGAGGTGGTGATCGGCCGTGGGCTCGAAGGCGCTGTCCGTCGCAGTCGAAAACGCTGCGATCCCACTCGTCCGTAGTAGGAGAAAGTGAAAGACGGCTGGAGATGGGGAAAAAATGAAGATCAGCTTTTCACACTATGGTATTTATGATTATTATTAAAAGTAGCTACAAAAATAAGGATTGTGGTTGTACTTGTCTGTAGAAGGTATGTCGGTGTGGTCGTGATGAAACGGTGGTGTTGGAGGAGCGGTTTGCTGCCCTAGTGGAGGTGTGGCCTTTCATTACATTGGTGTGTTCAGAGGAGGACAAGCCAGCATTGGAACCATTGGCAAACTTGGTCTGCTGAACAGGAGAGAAACACACAGACACTCATATATCTGAAACACAGTACTAAGATCACCTGTCTTTGAAGACTTCCATATCATTTCTATTTTTGAAGGGTAAAAACAGAACATTTCTTAGGCTACATTAGTTAATTTGTTTCTATGCAAAAAAAATTAGTCTCCTAGTAAATTTCACACATTCATGCATAATATGTGCAACTGTAGCAGCTAATTTAGATTTATATATTACCTGGGTTTTCAGACACGAGTCTTCCGTACTAGAACTGATCAGACGGACAGGTGGAAGACCATCTGTTGAATCCTTATACACTGACAAGGTGGGATTATTAATCTCCAAGTCATCAGTAAGGGTGGAGGGTCCATCTGGAGGACTAATGCTATCGCATGGCTTGAAAGCTTCTTCTAGATCCATTGGTGTCTCTGGTAAAAAGTGATGCACCTCTGGCCAAAAGTGGTGAGCATCTGGATGGAGGTCGGAATCCAGCTTGATTGTGGCGTCTGGTAAAGCTAAGATTGAATCGCTTTTACTCCGCACCCGCTCCACAGCGAGGAAGTCCATTTGCTCTTCCTCGGGATCGGATTCTTGAGCTTGAGCAAAGGCGTCCTCCTCTGCAATGACATCAAGTAACGGTGGCACATAGCCAGCAGGCCTTAAAGACACCTGGCTTTTTGAGTCCTCGCTCCCTGTTGCTTTAAGGTGGAGGGATGGGGCAAAAGGCCGTTCAGGGATACTGAACATGTGCAGTGCGACTGAGATAATAAAGATGATGCCTGCAAACATGAAGAGGACCTGTTCTTGTGATTTAAATGCACGTCCCAGAGCTGTGCCGGTCCAGTCTAGACCGCCCAGCATGTAGCCCACTGCTCCACCGAGCCCTGCAGAGATAGGAAGACACAGACAAACATTTCAACACTTCAGTTATTGCAGGACATCGGACTATAGCAAGGACACGGACACTGCAGTGTTTATAAATCAGAGATAGATGCTAATATTTTTAAACACTGACCTCAAGGGCCGCCAAGCCTTTAAATTCAATGTACATTTCTTGTGGCCCAAAAGTAAAATCATTTAAAAACAATACAGAAAAGGCAATTTAATGGAACTTAAAAAGTCTTTCTTAACTGTGCTACTTCAAAAAATGAAAATAATTTAATATGCCATATAAAATAATTGACAAAGAAAACGTTAATACATATTTAGTTAAAATATTATTATATTATTATTTATAATAGGTTAACCTGGCTGCAGGTTGAGTTACTTAAAAGCGCCTCTGATGAGGAGATCAAATCCACCTTTGTGCTTCAATGAAAGGGTTACAACCCAAGGAAATATGTAATAAGATGGGCAATGCCACAAATTAACTTTAATTTTCTGACCTAGAAAAGCTGCAGAATACTACTTCTGCTAAAATACTACTTCTTCATTTTACATGTCATTACTTCTTGCTTTCTGTTCTTGCCCAGCTCTACCAGAGGAACCCCAGGGTGTTCCCAGGTCAGCCGAGAGACAAAGTCTCTCCAGCGTGTCCCAAGTCTTCCCTGGGTACCATCTCCCAGAGAGACATGCCCGCAACCTCTCACCAGGGAGACGTCCAGAAGTCTCCTCCCTGAAGGGCGAGCTCCTTACTCTATCTCTAAGGGAGAGCTAACTCTGTGGAGGAAACACATTTTGGCTGCTTGTAGTTGCGATCTCAGGGTTACAGAGGGGTGGCAAATTTCTGGTAAATTTCCAGACACTTTCTATATGAAGTTAAGATGGGGAATTTTAGAAAATATTCCAAATTTAAAACGATAGTGGAAGTCTTGTCTGCTGAATGTTTTGAGCCTTGATGACATTTTTGGCACTAAAATGTAATGCAGCAATATGCCTTTGTTGCATGTCTTTCCTTCAACACATTTTACACATCAGATGGTGAATGTGGCATTTTTCTGTAGAATAAAAAAAACAAAGCTGTAAAAACACTAATGCAATGCCAAGTATACATTCTCCTATGGTTACATTAAAAAGGTTACATTTAGCAGCTTCTGTATGAATAGATTTTTATTTAATATTTGCAAGTTAAACATTATACCATTATAGATCAAATTTATTTACCCCATAATGTTCTCAAAACTTACATTACTTTATATAGTCCGTGGGCTCAAATGTTTGGCTTTAACAGTCTTGTGCATTTGGCTCAAAAATGTGGCCTCCAGGGATCTTGAAATCATCTGTGCATGTGATGGAGGAATGCACAGCGCATGAAGGGGGCGTGGCATCAATAGCCCTGCAGTAGGCAGTGTGCTGTGTCTTTAGTATCTAATATTTTTTTTTACATAAACCAGGAAAAATCAGACCCGATCCTGACGCCATTAAACCACAAGCCCTCAACACCCTAGCTGCGCCTAGAAATTCTGTCCATAAAGGTTATGAACAGAATCTGTAACAAAATGACAAAATGTAATCTGCACAGACAGCTGTTTAAATCATATTAGCAGTATGGGGATAAAACTTGGTGGCCACCTACATGGAATATTTGGTGGCTACAGACTCCCTTTTTGGACAGAGGCCATGGTTAATGCCAAAAAATGAACATGTTTGAAACATTCTGAGAAGGGTGTTGGAAATAATTTGTAGGTTATGACCAGGTACATGTGTGTACTGCCTATAGATGTATCTGCAATACGGAATATGATCTACCTGAACAATCTGTATATGTGATTGAGTATGCATGCATGTGTTACCAGCAGAGAAAGCATGAATATTTAGGGCCATATCTTGCTCCTCTGTGTCAGCAACATCAAGAAGGTAGGCTCTGATTGGTCCCTCAGAGGCATCAGCACAGAAATCCAGCACCACTACACCAACTACAGTAAGCACGATGCCAGCTGGCTGGCTGTTGGGGGTATCACCGATGGAAAGGCCTGAAGGAGTGTCACAGAATAAATACCGCTGTGATTAAAAAGTGATAATTTTTACTTTACTTTAATACTTTACTTTAATTACTTTAATTTTTTTTTTCATTTTACTCACCTATTAATGACCCATTTAAAAACAGCGCCACCCCCAGCAGCACGCCTACACAAAGGGCCAGAATGAAGGGTCTTCTCCGGCCCCACCGCAGAGTACAGCGATCACTGGCTGAGCCGATCACAGGCGTGAAGAGGAGACCCAGGATCGGACTGAGGAACCATGTTAAACTGTAATATTGCTCAGGAAGGCCTAAAACACACATGCAGATGAAACAGAACTCAGATACAGGAAAACAATCAGGATTATCTTACAGTGCATATGTTATTATGTGTTCTTTTTTTGTGAATTACTCAGATACCTGCATGACTAACTGGCCAGAGTATCTGAAATCTGAATCTTGTTCCTTTTTTGTCCACAATGTCCATCATTGGATTGCTTATAAAGCACAGCATATATATCAGGCCCCGCCCTCCAAAGCATAGCTGAAGAAACGCTAGTCCTTTCAGCTTCCTCTACCAATTGCTTTTAGTGTAATGGGAACATTTCAGATCATGAGGCGGCTTGTTACAACAGCACAGACAGAAATATGCACCAACCAGCCAGGGAAGTGATGAAATCATACCCTGTTAACCCTGTCATGGGGTAGAAGTAGGCTGCAGTATTTATATCAGGAAACACTTGTTTGTATAGCCATTTAGATACCAGTGTGTTACTTATTTGTAGCATTTGTGGCAAACAATGCACCAGCTCTCAGTTCTAGCAAAAACAAAGGAGCCCTTTATCTTCAAGATCACAATGTCCTGATTCGTTGTCTTATATACTATAGAAGTAGTATAGTTTGAAAGTAAAAATCTTATTGCTTTGAATCCAGCCAGCTGGCTTGATAAGCTGGCTGGTTCTCACGGGAACAACATGTTACCCACACTGTTGCTCTGCTCCTGACTTCCCTCTCCCTTAAAGTCAACAAAACAGCAGCTACAGCACCACACTCACCCTTGAAGTTTGGTTCGTACTGGAATGCCTTTTCTGTCACTCAATTGTGAGTCTTATTAGATAAAAACGTTTTCACTGTGCTGTTCTCTAGAATGACCAAATCTGTTATTTGTGTGAAAACTAATTAAATACAGTTTTGCAGATCTCTCTAACATTCAACTTGGAAGAGCGTGTTGTAAGAGATTAGAGCTGGACCATTGATTTCTTTTTTTAATAGGAAATGGAAAAACCAAGCAGCACTTTAAGAATTTCCTGACTATTTTTTGTAAAACGAAGAATAGCAGGATTGCATTATTAGCTGGCCTCTAAAATAAAAGAGAGTACGCAGTAGAATGTTTTACATTCCAACTTGAAGTACAACATCTTTTACTAAATAAATATAAATCAGCTGTGTAGTTTTGAAAGGCTAAACCGGTAACTTGGAGTCACTGCCTTAGAATGCTTTCAAGAAGTGTCAACCTAGTAAGAAATATTACCAAGTTAAGACACATAAGCTAGAGTATAGATCCATGTAACAGAGCCTTTAAAAGAGATAGATTTTATAGTTAATATTGTAAGACTGATATAACCCAGATACTGGGATACCTGAGATACAGTTCAACTATGTAATATGTATGTATATGTATGTATGCATGTATGTATGTATGTATGTATATTTGATTTTGCAAGAACAAATGCCACTGCTAATGTTTCAACTGTTCAAACTCTAGTATTTCATTCAGGGTTAACATGTTAATGTTTCAGAAGGTGATGCTGTCACAAACGGTTGCAACACTGAATATAAATAGCAAAGAAACAGCTTGCAGCTTATACCATAAAATAACAGCAGAACTGGAGGCTTGAGTGTTTCAAAAACACCCAGAATGGGATTTGGTTGTGAGATTTTAAGCATAATCTTTGCTACGATATTGTGAACAGTGAGACTGAAATGCGCTGTGTTAGACATTCTTGTCGTACCTAGCTAGGAGAAAATGCCTTTGTTCCATTTCTGCTATGGTGGCAAACCTGACATCAAGCTGCATAGCCGCTGGCTGGCCTTCTGCTGGGAAAACAGGTTACATGACGCTGTGGTGCAACCACGGAAATCCACAGATCCAGTCCTGCTATTGCAGTGACTGTCAAGTTCCACAATGGTGGTGCTGCTGCTGTCACCCAACTACAGTCACCGCTGAACTTTAGGCTGGATCAGTGTCATAGGTATTGCTGTGGTGGGCATCACTGCACCCAAGTAGGTTATAGAAAACAAACCAGCAACAAGATGTTCTGGCCAAATTATCAGTGGGTCTCACTACACTGTGACACTAACAAGAGGAACACAGCCACAGATACCTGATAGTGTAAACAAATCATGCTACACACCCCAGCAATGAAACTACATTTCACAATACTACAACAGTTTCCCAACTGTTGTGTAAATCATGTAGGTGCTGATGTGTCTGCATGTTTTGAAAAAAAGAAAAACAACAAGAGGGGTAGGTGGCATTTACTAATGTGTGAATGTATGTGTGTGTATGTGCCACCTATCTCAGGTCAACACAGAAGAGAGGAAATTACTGTGCTGCCCATGTTACTGCATTTTCCTTAGGCATTAATGAAACTGGTCTGAAGTTCCCCTTAACCTCATTCTAAATTGTAAAAATTGGTAAAATGTTCCAGCAGATATTTAACCCAGGGCAAGTAGAAGTGCAGCATAGCCCTGGGCTTAGGTTAAAGTGAAAGGTGGCTGAAATTATCCTAGGGCTAAGAATATCTAGTGTAAACAGCCCTTACAACTCTTTAGGTGTAAAAAGTGTGAGATTATGTCCATCTATCCAATTGTACTGCACCTCCTTACCTATCTGCAGCAGCACTGGCGTCACCAGGGCTGTTTCCATGGCGTAACAGAACTCCCGGCCAAACATCACCGCCCCGTGCATCACCCAGCGATACATAGGGATCTGCATAACCTTGCCCTCGATCATGTCCTCTTCCTCCTCCTTCTCACTTTCACTGTCTTTTAAGTCTTCCATAGGTATCCTCTTCTCTGGAAAGCCCGAAGCCTCCCTCTCCTCTGTTTCTCCTCCCATTGCAGTCTGATTTGACTTTAACGGAACCATTTCTTTAGCCGGATGCCTGGTATGTTGATATTATTTTCCGTTATATTGTGCTAATAGAAGATGTAACATCCATTGCTTTCATCCCAGTCACTCACAGTGAAAGATGAGTCCAAGAGAACTATTCAAGGAGCATCTCTGCTGGTCAGCACCCTCTGGAATTGAAGCTGAACTGTGATCAGTATGATGTCACAGACCTGTAAATAACTGAGGCAGAGGAGGTAGGAAACATCATTAAAATGAGATAAATGTGTTTTAAAAAGGATGTGATAAAATTATATTCCATACATTTTATCCTGTGGCCATCACACTGATATTTGACCAGTTAAGTTGCTGCACCAATTCAAAATTCAGCAAAAGTAGAGGAGTCCCAGGGCAGCTCCAGGGGGTATATAGAAGGAAGGTGTGGGAATGAGGTAGAAGAGGTAGGAGAAGAGGGTGGTGATATAGTGAAATGGGCTTCAGTGCATTCGCAGTGAGCTGCTGCAAGAGTTGAGGTGGACGCTGTACGGGAGTCAAACCATGTGGAAACACCTCAACCTGCAGAAGAACAGACAGCAGTTACTCAGTGACGTGCCACTTAATAAAATAAACTTTATGCCACACCTTACCTATCTGAGATTGCTATCAAAATTTTCCATAGATTTTATATCTGAGTATAGTCCATAACCTTTGACCAGAGCACAGGATCATGAAGCAGAGAATACAGATCACAAAGGCATTCAAAAATTAACCCTTGTTATAGTTTCACATTTAAAACAGGTAGATCTAGTTAAATAAATAATCCCTGGGCCAGATACATACATTGTAACAGCGATGTGATTTTATGGGGATATTGTTAAGCTCATTCTCCTGTGCATTCCACTTTATTCACATCCTGTCCCTAAGGTTAAGAAAAGACAGATCTCTGAACTACAGGGGAAGTGTTTAAGTTAATGTTTAAATAAAATAAAATAAACTTTAACTCTGGTCCAGTTGTTCTGTTTACATGGGGTAACAGTGTAACCTGTGTTTTTATCCTCCCTGAGAAGAGGTGAAAACAAGTGTTTGGTTTCACAACGAGGAATGAATGGCAGCAAGGCTGACATGCCTGGAAGGTTTGTTGGATCTGTTAGGACATGTTTATCAGGGGCTTTAAAGTCAACTTAACACTGACTTACCCGGGCGAACCTTTCCTCGTCATGTCATCAGCATGACATGGCTATATTTATTATTACTATTACTGTTGGTTTTAGTGCGGAAGGATGGTTCGGGAACACATGTGGTAAGTCCGACTGGCTGAAAACACTTGACTATGAATTACTGCTAACCACATACGAGACTATCCAGGCTCTAGAGAGTCGCAAAGCCGCCTCTCTAAAATGAGATAAGCTCTCCATTCATGCCGCCCCTGTATATTCCTACATGTACCAATTTTTAAGAGCAGCGTATACCTTAAAGCCACGGTTGTTATCTGAGCAAACGCTGTGTTCGTTTCCTTCAATATTGCGTATTTTTCAATAAAAGCCCTACTTAATCTGTCGAATATCTAGTTTCACCTGCTCCATACACAGCGTTCACTGTGGAGCAGATGGAACCCGAAGTACACATTCTAGGCAGGATTTTTACAGGAAAATCCAGGCAATCGCGACATAAAACCCACTTGTATTGAAAAAATACGCAACATTGAAGGACAAGAATACACCGTAGGATCTGATTTCAAAAGGAGCATTATGGTAAACACGTTTTTTTAATGATTGGTATATGCAGGAAAAAGCAGTGGTGAAATGTAAGGAGCTCGAACGGAATTTTCTGCGGGAGCTTTGGGATTGTCCTGATCTCATTTGTGGCTTGATGCTGCTAACTTTACATCGGCTAACGTTACCATAGAGGGCTAACGTTAGCAATTTACGGCAAAGAGACCCCACTCCTGATGAAAAACAAAAACACGTAACATACCTGGAATGTTACTGCATTGGGTTAGAGTCGAGTCGTTTCCGCCTTCTGTGAGTTGTCGGTACCGTTTTCGTTAAATTAACCCCAAAAGCTCCCGATTTGGGTTAATTTAACAACGTGGCTAACCGTTGTCGGCTAAGTAACTGACTGACCCTACTGACCATCTGCTTTACTGCACTCATCAATCTCAACGGGTTTCCACCGTTTCCACAGTAACAAAGCGGGGCGGGGCCACCGAAGAACGCGGGTGACGTCAGCAAAAACTCCACATTTGAAGGTTGAGAAATGACATTCTTGGTTTTATAGTCACTGTGATCACTCATTTGTACTATAATGTAACAATTTGAGTCAAGGGGCATTTAGTTCCTTGTTTTTCTAAATCTAAATTTCATTCTTCAAATATGGATAAATATATAATATTTTATACAATAAACCATTTAATTGCATTTCATCTGTACCCGTAAAATAGTTATGATGTTATGATGATAAAGGGGTCCTATTATGAAAAAAAAACACTTTTAAGTGCATATGTGTAGGTCTCCAGTAAAACTGTGTATTAAGGCCACCTGCTCATTCAGTGTCATAGCAGAATTGCCTAATTCTTTTATTAATTTGCACAACTATACTCTCCTACAACTGCTGCATCCTGTTTTCCTGCCTATGCCATTGGCCAATTACAACACTTATTCAAATCTAAAAACACTATCTGTCTAAGTCATTCATCTGACTTAGTTGGCACTTTTGATACAAGCAGAAGGGCAGAGGAAGAAGTGGCTGACCACAAGATGAAAAGGAAGGGCTAAAGCTTCTTTCGCCCTTCCTTTTGCATTTTTTCAGTTTTCTAGACACTAAATGTAATAGTAGTTAATCAAAGGGAATATGAAACATGTATTTAAAATTAAAATGACCTTTTTGCTTTAAGCTATGACCTTTTTGTGTTAGCTATAACTAGCTAACACGGGCAAAATCTTACCTTATTTCTGGCCAGAACAAATATTTACTACAATTATGAAACATCAGCATGAAGACATTTAGGCAAATTTAGGCAATATTAAACAGACAAAACAGGGCCCCTTTTAACAACAACAGAATATAAAAAAAATGTTATTAAACATTTATTGCAGCCAAACAGCTGCTGTCCAAACATTCACAAAATAGCTGTGTGTGTCGTACAAGCAGTTTTCATTTCAGATATAACTTGTTCATGTCTCTGGTGGTCCTCAGGGGTGAGCAATGTTGCCCCCTGTTGCACAAAAGTGGTTATTATCATTCAAGAATAGCGGGTCTTGAGAAGGGGTCAATGTATAAACTGTGAATCTGTAATCCAGGCCATAAACATATCCTCCCATGTGAGAAACAGGAACAGGTGTGGTCATTTTTACACTATGTTCCAGTCATTATACGTCTCCTTATTTTCTCACACTTCTTTTGTTAATACCAGCACTTATTTCCTGTGCATTTGAAAGATTTCCTGCATAACAGAAGTCATTGCCATTTGATCCTCCTACTCTACTCTTTTTGCTGCAGCACGCTCAGCCATAGGATTCATGCAGAGACTGAACAGCATGAAAGGAAACTTTAGATAACTGCTGCAAAAGTTAAACCAACACTGTAAGTGGAACTGTAGAGATGGTATTTGACATTTTAATGGTAACATATGCCTTAAAATGTGAATTTTTAAAATCATTTGACACATATGGATTCTAATTGCAATAATACTTAATTCTAAGTCAGCTTGTGTTTTATGGTGTTTGGCAGCAGCAAACTAGCCCAGTGGTGAGGGACATTGTTCCATGGAGGAAAAGTGCAGGTCCAAAGTAATGGGAAGATATTGTTGCTGAGACTGAATTGTCTCTTGTTATAGTAATTTATTCAAGTAGTTAATTCTTTTACACTAGTATCTCACTTATAAAAAAGGGTTCATCGTTGTTAACATTGTTAAATAACAGCATTGGCCATCGATCCTGGGCTCTTGTCAACTTTGCCATTTGATGCTGTTTTCACTTATGTCTTGTGTCTAGAAATATTAGCTGCATCTCCCCAAGAGATACGGCTGAGCCATCGCTGTAACTTCCAGCTGTCCTCGCACCGTCCAAGAGGAGTGTTACAGTGAATGGCTCTTCCCCGGATTGTCTCTCTGCTGTTGTGAGGTGGGAATCTTGGTCATCATGATCACATTATTAGTGATGTTGTTGGCTGTTCCTCCTGAAGCCTTGGAGCTGCGCTGCATGCTGATGATGTCACCGCTGGTCTGCTCGGGATCTGCACGACGGAAAATATTCCTCATAGTAGCCTGAGGGGGAGAGAAGGCCATTCATTGAGAGTAAAAAGTTTGTTTTCAGTACACCCACACACACACACACACACACACACACACACACACACACACACACACACACACACACACACACAAGGTAAAACAATTTCAAGTTTTACCTTGAAATTGTTTGTAACAAAGCAGTAGACAACAGGATCCATACAGCTATTCAAACTGCTGAGAGTTACAGTCAAGTGATAGGCTATCACATGATGAGGCAGGTCAGGGTAGAAGTACACCACCACCTACAACATAAAAGATACACAGAAAAAAAAATCAGCACGGCCATGTCATTAATATTTTAATATTGCATGTTAATTTCATCATCTACCCGCCATCAATTATCTCTACAACATTTCCACTGTTTGATCTGCCTATCATCTTATATTTAAGTGTTATAGTTTAGGAGTGCAAGAGATTACATTCATTTAAATCTTCTTCAATATTTTTTGTTCACCTTTATACCATTTTTTATTATATTTTTTTAAATAGTAAGAGTTTCAGGGCTACAAAATGTCATGTTAATATTTTACATGAAACACAAACGTGTCTCACTCACTTGTCTGATGTGGAAAGGTGTGAAGCAGACAGTGAAGATGATGAGCACGGTGCTCAGCAGCTGGACAGCCCTCATCCTCCTCTCCCTGACAAAACACAGGTACACACTGTGAGATCCATTAGCTGCATGCCAGCAGCTCCACCAGTGCTGCAGCTTTTCATCATTTCTAATGCTGGTATCAATCAGTCCATCATTCCGTCAAACATAGTTGCATAACAACTTTCCTTTCATACAGTTTATTGCAGTTTAAAGCGCTTCACAGATGATACACTATAATAATAGTGTTATACACACTATAATAAGTGTTATACACTATAATAGTAGTGTGTATCATGCATAGACTGTAAAACAACAACAAAAGTAAACAAAAAAAGGGAAAAGGTGGAAAAAACAAACAAATTTTTCAATTAAAATCAATAGATTTAAAAGCTTTAATAAAATAGATTGTAATGAAATTAATAAAAATGTTTAAAAAGCAAAAGTATAAATGTTGCTATAATAATAATAAAAATATTAATAATAGAAAAATAATATTTAAATACAAAATTAAATTAAAGCATGTTTCTTTTTAAAATTGCAATAAAATTAAGTAAGTATTAAGGTATAAGTATTAGCTAATAATTAGGTATTAAATATAAGTATTTTCTAAAAACCTGTTCCCGTTCAAAAGCCAGGATGAAGGGGTTTTAATTTAACATTTGAAGAGTTCAACATTTCCAGCTGCTCTCAGATTCTCAGAGCGTAAAAGATAAATCCTGCTTCAGGAAAAGCTCCCAGAAACTAACAGGACCTGAGGGGCCGTACCGGTTCATACACTGTAACAGACTTTTTGATGGTGCAAGTGTGCTTAAAAACAAGACATTTACTTTAAGTAGTAAGTAAAATTCAAGATGCAATACCACGCTTGGTATGTCATTGTATCAAAAGCATACAAAACGCTGTCAAACACCCGATACAGGCGACTGGCCAAAAACTGAAAAGGGCTTGGTACGCTGTATTTAACTCTGGTTATACCTGCTCTGCTGCATCAGGCGGCGGTTGGCGAGAGCAAACATTATCCGCAAAGTGAAAACCACAATGATGATGAGGGGTAGAAAGAACTCAGTGAGCGTGAGGAACAGGAGCTTAGAGAGGCAGCAGCCTGTGTGCTGGAAAGCAGTAGAGAGGAAGGAGTAGGTGACCACGATGGCCAGCAGCCACACGGAGACACACACGCATTTGGCCACGTTGGAGCTCCGCCACCGACGGGATGCTTCAACCTGCAAGAACAAAAAACAACAAAAAAGATGCAATTTTAGCTTTCTTCTGTTTTATGAAGCATGTGTCCAGCATGTCGAGAAGGGATCCTTAAAGCTTCACCTGCACTATGGCGAGGTAACGGTCCACACATATGCAGGTGAGGAACAAGATGCTGCAGTACATGTTGACAAAGTAGCTGAAGATGTGCAGGTAGGAGCAGGTGAGACATGCTCCTCCGCTGTAGTAGAGCAGGATGCGGGTCGGCAGGGAGAGGTTCACCAGGAGGTCACTCACTGCCAGGTTGATGGTGTAGATCACTGACGTGGTCTTCTGCTTGGTGCGGAAACAGAACACGTAAAGGGCCACGGTGTTAAGGACCATGCCGACCTGGAAGAGATCGATGTTTGTGTTGAACAGGGAATTATAATGAATTAATCAGTCGATCGATCTTCATTTATAAAGTATTTTTTATACACAGAAATCAAACACAAAGTGTGTTGAGTGAGTTAACCCTCATGTTGTGTTCCCGGTCAAATCCCAACCGTTTCAATGTTTTTGTCTCTGAAAAATGTGGTTGATTTGATCAGATTCACCTAAGATTCCATGACTTTGTCGACAAAAAGGATTTCAGCACACAAAATAAATTGTATTAATTTACATACAATTTAGTGTGTTTTATTCAAGTTTTTGTACACTCTTGGTGTACAAAAAACAATCATTAGAAATGAATGGAGGACCAGAATAATGTGAGACATTAAACTCACATACAGCTACATTTGTAAGATGCACGCACACACACACACACACACACACACACACACACACACACACACACACACACACACACACACACACACACACACACACACACACACACACACACACACACACACACACACACACACACCACATTTTAAATGGCAAAACAAATGTCCTTGGTAACTTTGACCCAAAAGTATTCTGTGATAAACAGATAAACAGTAGACTATGTTTCATCTGATTATTTCTAATAGTAAAATAAATAATGATATTATTTTTAGAACTTGAATTTAAGATATATAAGTTCAGATCAATGAGACATACATGCCATAAATAACAAATAGAAGTTTAAAAGTTGTAATGTTCACAAGAAGTTGTGTTGCTAAAAAAAAAATAAACTAACACAACAAGAGGTGTAATATATGTGTAATGACCAGGAACCAGAACAAAAAACGCTGCCGTCTGTGCTGGGGAACGGTCACGGCCCAGAACGCCACAGCACGGGTGCCACCGAGCTACGAGCAGGTCCTCTGACCTGCTGCATGTAGCCCCCACCCCACTACAGCCAGTGTATAAAATGTAAAGAGACATCCCAGCCTCAGCTGATAACAGCGCAGAAGGCCCCCACTGAGGAAACACTGGATATATGGGATACATTTTACAATAAAATCATATGAGAACATTAAAATCTAAAATAAACATACATTATAGACATTATTACACCTGCAATCCACAAAAAAGCGACCACAAAATATACCTACTAGGAATATGAGAGAGTTTATGACCAACAGTGCAATCCACAGGCCGTAGAAGTCGTTGTAGAGTCCCTCGTCTAAATGAGCTAGTTTTTGAAGATATGCTTCCATGCCGCTTTTGTTGCTGGGACTGGCTATTACAGACTGGAGGGGAAATGAACTATTGATAAAAAACCAGGACTCAGTACTGTTGGAGTTCATTATAATGATGGTAGTGGTGATGATGATGATGATGATGATGACGACAACACAGGATGGTGAGGACTGGGAGGATTCAGATGATTCGGTGTTGGAGTGGAAACTGTCAAAAAGAAAATGACACAAGGTTTAAATTGAAGTCAGGAGCACCCTGAACACACCATTCCTAGTTTGAAACAGTAACAGGCAAACGCATTCACACTTACATGTAGAGTCATACGTTTTGAAATTGTCATTATCCCTGTAAACCCGTCATACTCTTCCCTTATCTGATAAGTGAAGCTGTTTTCACATTCTTCTGCATAGGGAGTAGATAGACGCCTGATTAAAATTAAAACAAAATGAAACATTTCTTTCTGCCACACACACAAACACACATACTTCTCCTCTATTCCGCGCTGACGTACACTGTGTCCCTTGTCCGTAACTTCAGCGTGGTTGTTGCTGTTGGCATGGTCATATTGACAAAGCCACGTTAAGCCAGTATTTGGTTTGTTTAGACTATCTATTTATTTGTAACTGTATTTATTTATTGCTACAGCAATAGGCTCCGAGGGGCTATGAGTATATTTATTTCTAGTTATATTCACGAAGAGTAAAATGTCAAATGTGGATTTTAACTCTTACTGGCACAGAACCTATCATTGTCTTAGATACCCACACTCACACATGCACACAACAATCAAGATGTTACCTTTAAATGTCAGGCGTACGAGGGGAAAATATTCTGTATGGTTTCAGACACTTAGCTCAGCTCAGCTCAGATCTTTAACAGTGGTCTAGTTTAATCTCATCTCTGACCTGTTTATTTACCACCAAGTAAGATGGGGATTTCTCATAAATCACACACATACTGTATATAATATGTGTGTGTGTAGACAGGAAAACAGTTCTTTTCCAAGAATTTTAATCTCAAATTTGGTGTAATTCATCTTATTATTTTATGAGCCCAAATATTGTAGCCAAATATTATTAATTAATTATTGTCATTTATTACACTAATTATATATTATGCATGTCATATTATTTATATCAATTCAATGCTTGTCATGTTAGGATTACATGTTATAGATATCGATTAACGATTGATCCATTAATCATTCTAATGTGACTGTTAGGTGAATAAATGCTACTACTCTATGTACTGTATAGTTGCTACCTATAAGTGCAGATAACAGTTAAAAATAAAGATTATTTTAAGAGAGATTTAACAGATGTCATCATGACAAAATGCATCATGTCATTTCCATGGTGATAATGTCTTCATGTGAACACCATCACTACCCTGCTGTTATGAGACTTTTTAAAATTAGACACTCATGTTAACCATGTGACCCCATAGACCTGACCCATATGGTGTTTCAGCTGCAGGGGGAAAAATATGGAAATGTGAACCTGAATTTAGCAGGTATATACTGATAGACAGCAGAGGGCAGTCTCATGCACACATTTATGTGTTGTAGCTTCAGACAGTTCTTATTGTTGTTACCTGCAGCATTTTACCCAATAAAACAGTGACTATAACCAGTGGTGGATAAAGTACTTAAATCCTTTACTGAAGTAAAGTAGTAAAAAAAGTACTCAATAATAAATGAAAATCTTGAATTGAAAATGTTACTTAAGTACAAGATACAAGTAGTATCATAATAGTACTATAACATCAAAATCTACAAAAATATCAAAAATAAGGGCAGATCCCCATGACTCTGGCAAGGAGTAAACAGGTATAGAAAATGAATAGATGGATATAATAATAATAATAATAATAATAATAATAATAATAATAATAATACAAATAATCTTTTATTAGTATTATTGTGCTACTTGTTTTAATCACTTGGCACATGTGAGAGCATTTTAATGTATTCATGTGGATCCAATTTTAGATACTTTAGATTAGATTAATAGTAATATTATTTAATTAATCTATTATTTAGATCCATAGTAATATTACCACATCATAACATTTCTGTGTTGAGTCCATTGCCTGGATTATTGTATGAATATTTGTAGTCACACTTGTAGAGCAGACCTCAGCAACTATGAAGAAGAAAATGCTATTGAACCAGTCCAATTTGAATTTAAGCCATAAAACATTATTAAGTTAGACAAGGTTAAAACATTTCCTTTCTTGTAGATGCATGTGAATCTACAATCAGCTGGAGGCTGGTGTGCCAATGCCCCTCCATGACAAATGTATGTTAATTGCTCATGTGTGTACCAGAATAGAAAAGTTTAAGAAGTGCTTGGTGTAATTGTGCTGTGCACTCTCACAGCTCAAAACTAATCTCTCACAACAAAATAATCATGCAGCTGATGAAAAGTGTCTATTCAGACTAATGAGAATGACATGCTCAGCTGAGAGTGAGGCATGAATAATGTGATTCATCTGTATTAACAAAACCGGTCCGGCCATAGAACATTAAGACCACTGAAAGGAAATAAATCTGTGTTTCCACAGTAGCATCCCCTGATATTATTCAGCTAACTGGAGCTAGTTGATCATCATTAAGAGCGCTAACGAGCGTTATGAGTGTTGCTGTGGGGTAATTGTGTGTTAAACCACACACTTCCTCTGTTCAGACACAAATGATACTGACAAGAAATACAACCGAACCTTTGAGAAGATTAATGTTGAACACGGATGCATCCTGCTCTGTTATCCAAGCTGCTACAGGCTGCCTTTCCCTGCTCGCCGGGTTTTAGGATCCATCCTTAGTTGCTATTCCACTGCCCTTTCCTCATTTGTGGTTTTTAATGCTCAATTTTTAGATGGTTTTTACCATGGAACACATTCAAATTCCCCCGTAGTACCATTTTTAATGCCTTTTACTTTTCCTTTAGCGGTGTATCATGTGGAATTTTTAATTTGTCCAATACTTGGGTTTATGACCAAACACCTAATGGAACTGATGATAAAAAGAAACAGACGTTCCCATAATTTCCAGTTACTTTCTGTTTAGTGCTAATTAGCAAATATTAGCTTTAAGCACTTATGTATGAAGCTACAGCCTTACAGAGCTGTAGGGTGGCTGTAAACCCTTTTTTTTCTCCATCAAAGGCCCATTACTCCAGGAGGTCCTTCCTTCCTAGAGAGCTCGGCAACAGCCCCTGAGGGAAGGAGGGAGGAGGATCTAGGGGGTAAAGCAGCTAATTATGGCTAATTGAACTGTGTTCTGTCTTTATCCTTTTATTCTAACTTCTCAGTGTTTTGTTATATTTCTATTTATACTGATCACCTTTTATTGCTGTGTTCAAGCTCTTTTCTTGTTGTGAATGTAACTAGAGCACCCGATTGCCTGAATTTCCTCTGGGATTAGTCGCATATTCATCTATCCATTTATCTATTCCTGCAGTGTGCATAATGAAAATGAGCCTACATTGGTATAATGGTATAATCATACCTTTGTAATTACTCTAAGTTGTTGTAGTTGATCATTTTGCCACCAAAATTAGATTTGGGCAACACAGTAAAAACAATCATGCAGATGCTAAATAAAAAGCTAAGATACTAACTTTTTTGGAAAAAATAACCATTACTAAAATGTTCACTTTAAAATAGTTTTTTCATATATGCAGTGTTTGAATTATAGTCATTTTGAAAAGCTGACTTAAAGCCTTCCAGATCATTGGTCTACATAAGCTTAAGCTATGGTGCTTAAGATGAACACCACATTTATTGTAATCCTTCAGATGCCCTAATTCACAATAGATACTTGAATATGTAGCTCTGATTTGAGTCTAACACATACACATAATATGGTAGCATTCTAATGCACCTCTGTTGCCGTTCAATTGTTGCTCTTCCTCTTTCCACATCAAAGACAGCGGTGATGCAATGACTGTAAAGTGATACTGAGAGGAGAGCAGAGGGCTCTGAGGCAGATCACAAATAACACTGTCCAAATAAATTCCTGCAGCGTGGGAGTCCTGTGTGTCTGTGCGTGTGCATGTGTGTGTGTGCGCATACAGGATTGTGTGAAAGAGAGAAATATATAGAAAGGAAGAGAGACAGGATGGAATAGCAGAGTTAAGATCTCACGCTGTCCAGCACCAAATTATAGTTATGGCGAGAGCCCCTCTAGGCAAATGGAACATTTTTTCCACTGCTGTAACTCTAATTTTAGTGATAGTTTTACTTGCAGTAAGAGTTCACAGGGCTTTTCTCTGGAATCTGATTGTGTAATATACTACAAATATTTTCTGTTTGAATAATCATCAAACAATCATTTAATTTTCCATGACCATGTCCATTTGTGGATAAACTCATGAATGATGGAGACAGTTGTTTACGAGGGTTAGGGTTAGGATTGTTTTTTTTTATTCAGATTTTTTTTTTGTTTAGAATATAAGTATATAGCCACATTTTACATTTCCTTTTTCCCCATTTTACTTGTTTTTTCTTTTTTTTTTTTACTTACCTCTAGAGAAAAAAAAATGTACTAGTCAAAGTGGATCAACAGCGGACTGGGTCAGAAGTTGGAGTTCCTCTCATCGGTACTAATCCTTAGGTCCTTGGTCAGCGTCCAAACCAGATGATGCTGGATCTTCTCCAAACAAGGATGCGTCAAATTTCAGTGACCTTTGCAGACTTGTATCATCTTAAAACATCCACTTACTGTACATCAGTCACTTGTCTGTCTGTAGCAGTTCAGTTCAGAAGAATTTCACGTGCTGTCCGTCCATCAGTCGTGTTTCTCCCTTCGGGCTCTTCACTCATGCCAGTTGGCTGCAGTGAACAACACTCCTCTTCAGATCTGTGCATCAAGAGCTATTCCAGTCATTTCTGTCACTTTGTCAGCCTGTCCCCTGTTACTCAGAGTATTGTTTCCTCCCTCTAGATTACTCTAACATCCTCAGATCTTTCTACCTGCTTCCATTGTACATGTTTCTCCCTTCCATGTGTCCCTCTTCCTCTTTCTATCTCCCCCCATTAGCATCATTTTTGCTTCTCTCTCTCTCTCTCTCTCTCTCTCTCTCTTCAATGCCTGTCTTTCCTAATTCCCTCCCTCTCACTCTAAATCTTCCCTCAGTTTGGTCTTCAGACAGGAAGTCTTAGTATGTGTTTACATTCTGCTCTGACACACACATGCATGCCCATGTTCAAGGTTAGAACACACATGCATGGACGTGTCCATGCTCTCTGAACACACAGCATCATGAGCAGGATTTTTAATTACATATTAAATGCATGAAATATGTGACATGCTGTGTAGGTCTTCCCAGCTCTTTTTCTAAACCATTACATTTGTATGTATTAAAGCTCAGACTAAAAGGACTACTGTAAAACACACATGATGGAGGTTCTGCATGTTCTCTCTCTCACACAGGTTTTTCATTCATCTCCTTTAACGTGATTAGTCCTATTAGTGTTCCAGTTTCGACATACCTTATAGCCTGTATGTTAGGGAAAATTAATCAAGAAGTATGAAGTTCATTTTAATCAGGATTTGCTCCATAACGAGCTCCGAAAACAATCAGGTGGAACAGATTTTCAGTTTTCTTCAAATGGGTGCAGTTAAATTCATTCATGATAAAAGTGACAACAAGCAACACATGCTCTCAGACACTGTAAAGCCGGTGATCAGAAAGATATTTTACATTTTAAACAGTGCAAGGATATGGGCAGAAAATAAACTTATGCCCATTTTGAAAATGTATCTGATCTTTTCTATTTTAAGGCAGAGATCCTATGTCCTTGAAACATGGACATTTACAGTAGGCAACTGTTTCATTAATCCCAGTCTGAATCTTATGATAAGTGTGAATATGAATGACGAGTTATGTATGGGGATGCTGTAGAAGATGAAGAAGGTGACAGAGAATGTGTAGGATTGGTGCTAGATGAAAAAAAGGCATCTACTGTATATCTGTACACTGAAACACCTCATGTTTTAGGACCATGGCTATATAGATACAATGGTTAGTTGATTTGAAACAAAATCCGAAAATATTTTCATAATAGAAGTAATTTTTAAAGTAGAACTTTCAAACTTTCCCTAGTTTCAAACAGTTATTTGTTTCCTATCATATGTGCTAGTAAATTGAGTAGCTTTGGATTGGATTTGGACTGTTGATTGATAAAACAGGCACCCAATGACACTGCTTACTGTTATCTGGCATCTTATAGACAATTAATTGAGAAAACACTTTTAAATAAAAGGTTTCGGATCTGATATGACACATTGCCCTCATAGTAAGATAAAGTCATTATAATAGCAATTCTCACTCTGCAGAGCTCAAATAGAAAAAAAAAAACAATGTTATTTTGATGTTGTTTTCATCCTGAGAATTATTTTTACTAACAGTGGGGGACAGAAAACTGAGACAGACAATATTATCTTAGTATCCGCAGTCTCACAAAATGATTAAAGTTGTTTCCATCCTGTAGTGAATGATGGGAAATCAGAGTTTGATACTTGGTATGATAAGAGGAAGAAAGTGAAAACAAAGTTAAATAGTGGCATGGTTGATGCATTTTGGTTTGTGGAAGTTACAACAAGGAGAAAGATGGTTTGACAGAAGAAAAAATGCAAAAAGCTTCTATCTATTTGGTTTTAGATGGATGATATTAAACCATAACCAACGTGCTATTTATTTGTTCCTGCCAGACAGGACTATAGGAGATGTTTGTATTCCTTGTAAAATGGAGTAAAACATGACTACATTTCTTGGCAAGTGCTTCAAATGTACAAATTGTAAAAAATGTGGTTATACATCAAGAAAAATTCAGAAGATAAATGAGATGTCTCCTTCAACCTTTTAGGTCACACTGTATATTGTTGTGTGCATCAGTTCAAATCACTCACACCCGACTAAAAGAGGAATTCAAATAGAAGCCTGGGCCTGTCTCTTTATAACCTGTCCCTGGACCTGTGCTCCATCCATTTTGCAGAATGAGACAGGTTTGTGTCTCCCGGTTTCCTGTCTGGAGGATCATCATAACTCACGGCTTGTCAGCGCTGCTCGGAAAGATCCGGAATAACGGATGTCAGGAGAAGGGCCATGGATAAACCTGTTACCCAGGATGAGCACAGAGAGAGGACGTGCAGGACGGGGACAGATAAAAGGAGAGGGGGAGGTGTGAAAAAAGAAATTAGACAAAGCGAATATATAGAGAGACACAGACAGCGTGAGTGCAGCATATCTGCGAAGGAAAGATGGATCGTTATGTGACATGTCTGTGTGTGCAGGTATAGAGATGTGTGTAAAACAATGGGAATTGGAAAGCTTTGTTTTTGGCAGGAAATGATGATGGGCTAGAAATAATGAGGTTTGCCCAGTTTTTCTCTTGAAGGAGTTGATTACTTGTACAAGCAATTACACATATTAAGATACATATTAAGGGACATGTGAAAAAAAGACAGGTCTTTGTAAACCATTACCTACTTCAGAGTATTTATGTTCAACACAGTGAGACTTTAATTGTGCACCTGGCAGTGAAGATGATTTATTTATGGCTCTAATCATGGTCAAAAAAGAAAAGGCTCAGTATCATACAGTCAGGATTTCCTAAACCATAGCACAAACAGTCATGTGCTACTTTCTGATAGATATTTTTTTTAAATAAAGTTGAGTCCCTGACTAGCATGATTCCTAGAAATAGTGAAAATAAATAATTTGGTAGATTTTTAGTGTGGGCTGATGCTCTGTATCGTGTTGTGTATCCTGTGGAGCCGTGTCTGCTGTCACATCTACACTCTAATCCCCACTGACGATTGTTTAACCAAATGTCACAATCACTGAGCACGCACACACGCGCCTACAGACACTTTGTGATTTGCTGTAGACTGGCTGTTTAATTTACTGTCAGTGTGACAGAATACAGATTCACAGACCTGGCCTCACATCTCTGGGTGACACATGCACCGACACCCACGCACACGCATGCACACACACACACACACCTGGTTGAGATGCAAAGTGGTAAATAATGAGTGTCACTGGCTTGAATTTAACTAAGCCTGATGAGGAGCCAAATACTGATGAATATCACTGATTAATGATAGTGTGGTAAATATCTGTGATTGTGAGAATCTAATATGTATGAAGAGACCATAGAGATGTAGTGAATTTCATTTATCTCATGTCTCTGTCTCATATTTCATTTTATTATTTTGTCCAAACTGAGTTTGGTCGCGTGATTTTTACTTAAATTCACAACATTATTCTGATCTCAGAATAGACATGCAAGCCAAAACAACTTGTAAAATAAATACAATAAGGATAGACTATAGAAGAGACTTGGGGGTCATTTTAATGAGTAACTGGATACAGGAAATGGTGCATGATTATATTATGGGGTCAAGATGAATAAAATAATATTTGAAGAAAAAAATATGCCCATACAACATTGTAGGATTGGATTTTATTTTAAACAAGAGCACTAGGGTAATTTTCCACAATTAGGAAAAAAAGAATTAGGGCCTGATGAGAGCCAGAACACAGATTAACAACATCAGTACAGATATGTCTGAATCACTGCCTGAAGGTATATTGAGGGTATGAATTACCTTAGAGCTTCTAGCAAAGTGTTAGTGATCAGTGTACATAAAACAATACCATACATATGATCAGAGTCAGTATACTCAGTTCCTATTCAGTGACTGGAAAACTAAAAAGAAGATTCTACAACACTGGTTCTATGGTGATTCTAACAGGTAAAATTCACTCACATAATCTTGAGTTCACTGTATCAAATATCTGCTATAAACCCCTCAAGGTAAAGTGTGGATGGGTAAATTGAAAACGGAAAAGGGAATAGTGTCAAATCCCATACAGGTGATATAATTAACCATATACTGTATCAGGGTTTCACACTGGAATAGCATAACTCAGGTTTAAATTTGTAATTCACTTACCTATAAGTGGGTCAGGGAGAAAGTTAATGATTTTCCTCTAAAAAGTAGTTCACCAGATATGTAGGTATAGTCACTGAATGACTGCTAATGACCGGACCTGTAACTGACCCTGTGTGATAGCTCAGGAGATGAAAGACACCACTGGGCTACTATGTAATTCCCACACTTTTTATGTAAAATAAATTGATCTAACTATCATCTGGTTTGGTTTATGTAGATGAAAAAAAATCTTACGACATAAAATAACTCACACTTAATAACCAGACTTAAATAAAACACTTTATTTTCACACATGTTGTATTTAGACATCATTACTTGGCAGCAGTCCACCAGAATTCTAACATTTAAAAGAATTAAATCAGTACCATCTGCTATTTTTGCTGATTATGAATTCTAAAATTTAGTTTTAAGTGTTTAAGTGATTGGAGTTGGAGAGCTGTATTAATTGTACTTCTAGTAGACACACATAAAAGACATAGATGGACCGTTCCGTCTTTTCATCACTAACAAAGTGAAACATCATTGAAATAAAAATCGTAGCTCAAATAAAATCCTTCTTGCATACATTCATTTTCCTATTGATGTTCTTTCTTGCAGTAAAACCTGACAGTTTCAGTCCCCTTTGGCTCAGTATAGAGGAGGAAATGAGGGAATCAAAAGTTCTACAGAGGCCCTTTGATCCCGTTGTCTACTTTACATAAAATTAGTCACTGGATAAATTACTGTCCATAAACATAGCTGAGGAGGAACAAAACTTCTATGGTAAAAATCAATTTAAAAGAGCTGCATATTGCTGTATTTGTAGTACAAAACACAACTAGATAGTTTATCTATTTCACTATCATTTAAGCTCAAAACTGACCTTCTGAGGTTTTACCAAGATGCTGAAATAAAAATCACCTGAGTAACATGCTGCAGTATTACTGTATATTATACACTTGATACAGAAGTGAAACCTTCCTCCCTGACTTATACTAGTGTATCAAGATTAACCTTTTTGTCTACTGACCACTTCAAATATTTTATTTTTATCTAAAAGAGAAGCCTAATGTAAACATGTTTATGATTAGGATGGAGCTAACCCTGCCATGTAGACACTATCTGTTCTGTTACTTTGCACTTGACACTAGGGATATATGCATCTTTATGTGTATAAGAGAGACAGATAGAAGAAGCGTGTATATGTGTGCATCAGTCAGTCTCTTTGTAGTGCAGGACGTAGTAGTCATGGACGTACATCAGGACGGCGAATGGCTGGCCGATGATGAGCGACATCCACACTGCTGCGTTGCCGTACTCACCACGCAGGAAGTGACTGACAAACCAGGCTAATGGAAGCTGAAGAGTAAATTGAAACAATAATTAACCAAACATAGAGGGGGGTTGTGTCCTAAATGATTAATTACGGTCATGAATTTTCTGTGTACATATTTTGTTCAAATCTGTGTTGCCTGTGTTTTGTGACTCAGCACATTACACAGAATAACAAAGTCAGCAAAGAAAAAAAAGTCAGTGTCCTGAAAAAAACACACCATGATATATCAAATATGCCCTCCTATGCTAATTGGGTCATTAATTAAGTTGATACTGAGGGTAAAATGTCCTTTAGGATTCATCCACATGTCTATTATACACTACCCTTACATAATGTAAAAATCTCAGTCCAGTTTTTCAATCTTTATAAACTTTAAGGTGGAATTACTAATAAAAATGCTTCGCGGTCCTAATATTAAATCATGTCCACCACAGCTGTATTTCATCCTGAGTGATATGCTTTAGTTGTGTCTTACCTGAGCCATCATGCCCAAAAAGGCCCAAAGTCTGAACATCCTCAGAGGAACGCTCACCAGATACTGAGGCAGTCAGACAGACAAAGAAAACCCACACTGTTAAATCTCTTTAACTGAAAACATGTGAAGTTCAAACAAGGGTGAAATTCTAATCTTAGAAAGGTGGCGTTGATAGCTTGAAGACTCAATGTACAACATTTACTACAGTGCTCGCATAAGCAGATGGAGTGGTCTTACCTCATGGAAAAAGGCTGACAAGAAGAAAACTGCTGATTGGCTGAACATTTTACTAAACCCCCTCCTCAGCAGTGGCTTGTAAAAGTGGCTATGAGACAGAACACAGGAGAACAGATGCTAAATTTTGTGAATTCATAGATAGAAGGTTGAGTAGATTGATGCACATATTATACAGAAAGTCAAATACGCTCATTGCAAGACTGTTATTTACTTTATTATTATTTGCATTACTGTTTTTTTTTAATGTCTTACATAAACCATCTTCCATGCTGCAATTCTACCCCCTGCTAGGAACTCATCATCTCTTGTTCAATATAACCTCTATATTTATTTCTGCTGCTGTGTTAGCGTATGTGGATCTTGCTGCAGGCGCTGTATTTATTACTAACACTTACTTTCACAGTCAAATGAATTAGTTTCCTAAATATATCAGTGCGCCTTGTTAAGTCTGTCTCCCTGTGTTCGCTTCTTAGTGTGCGAATAACTCACCGTAGACACCACTTGTGAACTGGGATGTTCCAGTTCTGCCAGAAATATGTCACTGTCTCAGAGTTCCTGAAAGAGTATTACAGGGTCACAATAATGGATCTAAGGTCTAAAACCTATAAAGTCATGCAGATAAAGATTCATTTAAAGTAAATATCCTATAATGACATACTAATATCAGCAAATAAGTGCAATACACAAGTCAGCCAATCCCACAGACATGTTCTGCAAAATACTGAAATAATGCTCACATGTGCACACACACACACCTGACGCTTCTCAAATTTCCATTTACAAGTATGCAAATCCAGCCAGGCGTCAACCAACTTCAAGCTGCATGAACCCAGACAGTCCTTCCGCTCCTTTCACCACACACACACCTCATAGAAATGTATAAACAACACAGACACAACCACACACACAATGCAGGTACGCACCACCAGTCCTTGTAGAACTGTCTGTCTCCAAAGCGCAGCAGCTCAGCTGAGAAGTTCAGAGATGAGTGGAAGAACCAGTAGAAAAACATCAACCACAGCAAGTGGTTAGGAACCTGGATATAGAGGGATGTGACCAAAAAGAAAGCTTCACATAAACAGGAATAGGATATATTGCAGAAATAGGTACCTGAACTAACTGCAAGAAAAAGCTGAAGACATTTGTTTCAAACCCACACAATCAACATTGTGCTGTGGAATAGGTGGCAATATGCAAACTTTGGTTCAGTAAATACTTCCATTTATGTTACTAATGGTGGACAAGTACTCATCCTTTACTTGAGTAAAAGTTAAACTGTCACATAAATGTAGTGGAGCAGAAAATACACAATTTCCCTCTGAAATGTGGTGGATTGGAAGCATAAAGAAAGCATGAAATGGAAATACCTCAAGTGCAGGTATTTCAAATTTGTCATGTCTTACTGTGCGTGGTTTGCTGCATAATCCAATAACGTGCTTACTATCAACTTAAGACAAAAAATAGCAGTAAAAGGGTCATGTAATGTTGTCTTTTGAAATTTTACTCACAGCTAATCTAAGGAGTCTCTCTGTCATCCTGGACAGATCCATGTCCTACAGCAGGAGAGAACAGGAAATGGATGTGTAAATTATAAAAAACATGCATGGCAGCACCTTGTGTTTGAAAACAACACGACACCATGTGGTTTCAGGGTTGTGCGGCTTAAACTTCTCACCTCAAGTGGTTTCATGGAGCTTTGAATGATGGGAATCATCCACTGGCAGCATGAGAAGAAACAATGCTGAGTTACTTTCATGCACTTTCACTTTCATTACCAACCTCAATCCCATGTAATGAGGTTTTAGTTAGTAGTGATACAAATAACAGATAAAATAGTCTGAATTTTAATGCATACATCAGTTGAGGTTTACATCATGAAGCCGTACCTGTTGAGTAAGGCCGATTAACATCTGGATGAAGAACAGCTGGGGACAAAGAAAGAGTGAACTTTGATGAACTTCTGATGAACTTTCTTCATTAAAATTTGACAGAGAATATGGAAAAAGATTTGAACTTCCTGAAGAGATCTCGCAGTTGCCTGTAAATAATAATGTACTTTTCAGGAAAATCACACTCAAGTTAGTATAGCAACATTATTGATGTGTTACTGGATCTCAGAAATTAAACTGATAACAAAAAACAAGACCTAATATTTTTCCTTAAATGAGTGCAATCCTCTTAGCTATGTTCTTCACCATAATGGGTGGCAAACATTAAAGGTAGAGTGGAGGATCCTGGAAAAACAGTTTGAGTCTGCAGCGTTTAGAAAAAAAAACAAAGAAAACAATTCAAAGTCCAGAGTACAGGAACAGCAGTTTAGTTTAATAGACAAATCACCATCCAACAGGGCTGTAATGATGCACGTATCGAAACCAAAACCCTGCTACTCAGAGCCCCGAACCTGTGTCTTGATGTAACAAGCAGAAACATGCCCTTACAAAATCCCAGTAATCCTTCAGTCCAGATCCAGTATATCACAGTTACGTGTAACGTGGAGCGTATTGAACCGTGGATCAAAAATCACGATACAAGCCGAATCATGAGTGGGTGTATCGTTACAGCCCTACCATCCAATAACAACATGATGCTTACAATGATTGGATGGAGTTTATTTAGTCCTGGCCATCCCACAGGTTACTATTTGTTTTCTGTATGTGTCGAAGCATTTAATTAATTGTTTGCAATCTAAGTGTGAAGGGGATTTTAAGCAATATGATAAAAAAATTCTCTGGGAAAACATAATCCATCCCACCTCAACAGATGACCTCAACAGATGTTTACGGGTCAAAAAAAAGACCCTGTGTCTGTGCTGACTTGACCACACACCCACTACAGGTAGCATCCACTAGGCTGACATTCCCTCACCATTTCAAACAGTCTCCTCAGCAGGAAACTCATGCGGATCTTAGGGGAGCGGGGGAAGTTGAGTTCGTAGCACAGAGTCGGAGCAAAAACAAAGTAGTACATGTCTACAGAGATGGAGACAAGGAAGATGTGACAGAATTAATCAATGGAATTCCGGGAAGTGAATGACGAACTGATGAATTTCACTTCATACAAACATTACAAAGCTGCTTGTGAGTACCTCTGATGGTGAGGTTGCCGGGATAACACACCTTACTGACACCTCCACTGAAGTGCTGGGCTGGGGGACCTGTAGGAAAATAAAATCAGGAAAATTAAACTGCATGCTATCTTATATTGTACTCATGACAGGAAATAGGAGAAACACAAAGGATTGTTTTACTGTAACTGTTAAACACCCATTGCTTTTTATCTTAACAGCTGCAGTAACAAGTGTCTGCCATTAGATGTCACTGTAACAGCATGAGCGAAGAACTGAGAGATCATTGAGAAACTGACATATCAATTTATGTTTAGTTCAAAGCATAAACAGGAACTGAAATTCAAAGTTAAACAATAAATAAATAAATAAAATCATTCTCATCCTAACTGTGTGTGCACATGTGTTTTTCTACATGTGTGTAACTTACAAGACAGTGACCTGGACAGTTTCTTGGCCTTGACAGTGCTCAGCTCTCTACACCACAGGTTGACGTCCTTATAGGAGTAGAGTTTCAGGAACAGAATGGTGTAAGTACCAAGTACGAATGCTCCGCCCACTGAAGGAGAGTGAGAGAGAGAATGTGATGAGGGTAAAGCTGTGGTGACATGCCATGTTACTAACTGATATACAAAGGGTGTTCTTCATCATCATCATCATCATCCAGCTTTATTTTGGTCTGCAGCACATAAAGAAAATGGATATGTTATCAAGCCAGAATACATACCAATAAGCATATTTCACAAAACAGCCAACAAATCCTCTTAAATAATACCGGAAATGTGCTGACGCCAAAAGCCTATTATGCCTGTCCTTCTACCCTTCTACATACACCAAATACTTCATTGTACTCGACGTGTCACACTCATTCAAAGTAGAGCAGCATTAGCAAACATAAATCAATAAATAACTGGAAAAATCCTTCTTCCAAAACGTATGATTGACACATTTTTAATTAATCCTCAAGTTTTTGTCCCCATAAATACACCACATTAATAGAAATACATCCATTTTTAAATCTGTTCTGGCTCTAGTTTTCTTGATTGAGCGATGATTAGAAGAAAAAATGATGAAAAGCAAGTAAAGAGAAGAAAAGAGTGAGAAAGAATGAGTCGGTAGAAATTAATAAGGGGGGGGCAAATGAGGAGGAGAAAAAAGTGTGAGCTTGAAGATAGAAGAGAGGGATGAATGGAATGAGAGTGAAAAAGGATGGGATAAAGAGACAGGGAGGTCGTCATTCAAACTTGAACACACAGTCTATGTGTGTGTCAAAGACGTTATAGTTTCACTATGTTGTTTAACATGGACAGGTACACACTTGCACACACACACACACTTGCGCGCGCACACTTGCACGCACGCACGCACACACGCACGCCGCACACACACACACACACACACACACACACACACGCACACACACACACACACACACACACGCACGCACACACACACACACACACACACACACACACACACACAGAGGCCAACTGAGCAGTTTGCCTACCAGGGCTTTATCAATAGTCACCATATGCTTGATAGAAACGGATCATGCCGGAGAGGAAGAGACACACCAACATGCATTTACTAACACATTCATACACTTGCACAGACACACACAATAACAACTGCCTGTTGTGCCAACGGGGGTGGGGGACTCTAGGTCAGCACACCTGGCATCAAACAACAGCAGATCTTATCCGTTTGCCATCTGTCTATGGTTTACTGTGGCTCCTAGACAGCCACTGCAGATACTGATCATAGAACACACACACGCACAGTAGAGGAGCTTAAGTGATAAAAAAAAAAAAAAAATGCCAGAGGAGCCAGCTATCACCCACTCACCGACTATTTTTTTTTTTATATTAGCTATTTATTTTTACTGCATGCTATTTTTTGTTTTGTCAGCAGACTATAAAATGGCAAAAACAATCATTTTGTCACTTTTTGTTAATTTTGTTTGTATGTTAGATGCCAATTTGATGCGCCTTGCTTTCAAGAATGTAGAAATTTTACTCTAAGATGTGAACATGGACACAGTGTTTAACTAGCTGCCCTCCTGTACAAAACTATTTCTATTTCTCTAAACAATTACACTGAGACCTATTGAATGATGTCCAAAAAATCTGCATTTGTCCTTTCCCAAGATTATCCCACATAGTTTTTTTCTTTTTTTTTGTTAAATTGGATCCCCGTTAGTTGCTACCCATGCAGCAGCTAATCTTCCTGGGGTCCACACATAAAAGTACGTTTATCATTATCCTCAACCCACCACCTACAACCCAGATTACTCACACACTGACAACACATCATAGACAACATAACTGTGCATCAAATCATACCAAACGCATCGTCCACAATACAAATATCACAGAATTATAAACAAGACAATATTGAGTCATCGTCAGCCCCTCACCAGATTACTCAGCCCACATGGCATCTTCTCAACAACAGTATATATTTTAGAAATAAATTCCATATATGTATTCTGTACATAGTGTACATATATATGTACACATCCTATTACTGTGCTGTGTGTGCGTCTCAGGTGCATCAGATCTGCTGTTGCAAGCGTTATTCTACTCTGGAAGGACTCTGTCCTTAAAGTGTGTGTGTGTGTGTGTTCCTGCTTGCCTCGTCTTATATAACTAACATCAAGAAACCTACCAGACTGTTCAACAGCTGTGCACCTGCTTGTTAAACACAAGGATGCAGGACTTCACTGTTCGTGCTACACCCAGTTTGTAAGACTAATTAAATATTTTTTTACTCTCAGTTAACACGATTTCTAAACAGGATTTAATATTATTTGAGGCAATATTAAATACTGCATAGTTTCATTGGGATTTGTGCTTTTATATTAATGATTAATAATACAATGTATTTTAATTTCTTAAATATATATCTTACATTCACATAATCTCAAAAAAATCCATTGTAGCAGACATTACTTGCTATAATGATGTAAAAGCAACACTTTCCTCTAAAGTCACTGCAGTATTTCATCCTCAAAAGAAATCAAATAAGATTAGCAATTAGGTTTGGGATCAGATTGTTGCGTATATGCAGTGATTGAATACTGGTTTGTTCAAGAAAAATCTGGTAAAATGTGATAACTCTCTCCATCCACACACACATGCATATTTGTACACACACCCACAACTACACACACACACACCTGCCCTCTGTCGTTGCCCTTCCTGTGTGAACAGCAGCGCTGAGCGGAGAACAGACAGACAGATGGACGGACTCCTTTACCTCCCAGCGAGAGAACAGATGAGAGGAGAGGAGAGGAAGAGGAGAGGAAGAGGAGTGCAGGAGAGAGGCTAACAACATGAAAAAGAACAAAGAGGAAGAAAACGATGCAACACATTAAAGCTTTTATAATGCTTGAGCTTTATGACAATGAGACTCTAGGCCAAGTCAACATTTAAAAGTCAAATGAATTCAAGAGGGCCAAATTAACACTGCTTACACTAGAAACTCACTACCTGTCTCTTATAAATATCCCCACAATAGCAGAGAATGAAGGACAGAGGCTATGCTAAAAATGAGGGCTAAATGTATTACGTTAATGGTGTGAAACACTCCTACCTAGGGAATGTTTGTGGGTTAAGTGACAAAATGTGACCTTGCAGGTGAATTATTTTACATTTTCAAGTTCATTATGGTTAAGTATACAAGAGAAGAGCAGAGCATAAAAGCGTGCAAGCACATTGGGTTCCAACCTTGGGGTCGGGGGCCCACACAGGGTTCTAAGAGGAATATAATAATAATAATACAATTTATTTGTGTAGCACCTTTCACACAGAAATGCAACTCACAAGAGTCAAGAGTCATGAAAATAAAGATTATAAAAATGTTAACAAAAATATAAAGAGCATTAACTGTATATGTGTCACATGATGATTGCAGGAGGAATGAAATAATAAAAAATGAATACATACTATACAATTCTATGTTTGTTTGGGGATGTTTGATTGATCTTTGGTTGTTTATATTGTACAATGCTGTATAGCTTCACAAGTAGTTGATAAGTTGACTTTTACATAACGTATTAAAGGGTCACTAGCACAGAAGGCTGGGAAGTACTGCGACAGAAGCACAAATTGATCAAATTTACTACAATAAATACAAGTTGGCCCACAGTAATAAGGGAAGCTGGATGACTACCCATCACACCTGTTGTATGCACATTTTCCTAATCATCTTAGTAATGTGCTTCATTTGGGAAATAAATAATGATTGACATGGCAGTAGAATTTCCTGGGAAATGCGAATAAAATAACTTCAAAAATGTAAAGCAATGTACATTAGGTAACATTCATTGAATATTGGCCAGATATATTGACATGAATGATCACTTTCAAGAAGAATATAGTGTGCTAGTGTATCAGGTAGTGTACAGTATGGTGAATTTATCATGCGTGAATTATATGGTTTGTGGAGGCCGGCCATAGTTTCTGACAGGCAGCCTGATGAAGACAGAAGACGGTGACCCTTGGATGACCCTGTGCTGCAAATCACACCCACTTTGGCGTCACTACTCTTCTTTCTTCTCTTCCCCTCTCCCCCCTTTCCTCTCTTCTCCTCTCTCCCCCTTTCCTCCCCTCTTCTCCCCTCTCCTCTTTTCTCTTCTCCTCTTCTCCTCAGAGCCAGCTGGATATGATCCAGTCATGACCAACTGGTCCATTACCACTAACAGACTCCAATTATGACTGGGTATAAGAGATCTTTTAGTGCACCATCAAACTGGTGGACTGTTTCTCTGAAGGGCAAAGATATGAATGTCCTCTTAATCTTTATTACAGTGACATTATTTTCTGTTTTATACACATGGCTACATCATAAAGTATCAATGATTGGGGAGCAGTTAAACGGCTTAATATTTGTCAACGATTAGCTGTAGTAAATTACAAGCCTGCAGAGGTAGTTTTTCAAACTATTTACCTGGGGTCACAGAGGGGACCCATAGGACCAGTGCAGCAGGGAATGTTAGCAGGACTGCCATGTTGATGCAATGTACCAGAAAACCCACATGTTCACTGAATGAACCCTGAAAAAAAAGAGAAACAGTAACCATCACCTAATAACTGCCACTATTTTGTAATTGTTAAAACTTCCCTATTCATTTGTTGTTCATTTTATTCTAAAATTACAGCAGATAACATTAGCATTATTCATATTTACTGTGTTTGAGCAGATCATTAGTGTACAACAGAGCTAAATATTTAGTTACACGGGCCAAGTCAAGTTTATGAAGGATTATGATGTTCCATATTCATGACTGAATAAAATAGAATATGCCCTTAATGCAGTTGGTGAAGCTAATTTGTCAATTTAACATTTCCAGATGAAATTGGAGAGGCACAGCTAGTCAGTCAGATTCAGAAGACAGTTTTAGAAAAATAATCCCTCCTGGGAGTTGTGAAAGTTAAAATCCAAAGAGCTCTGATGTTTAACTGCAAGTAGGGTTTCTCCACTCACCTTTGACAATTGCCTCTCTGTATAAAGAGCCACCACAATGAACACATTGCACACTGTGAAAACACAATGAGAGATTCATGTCAGTTCCTCTTAAACAGTCCATGTTACATCTTGATTTTACAAGCTGTAGTGAAAACATGACTCTTACCAACCTGGTTTCACAAGCTTCTTATGTGAATATAATGTGTAAACATGCTGAATTTGTGCAAAACAGATTAGGAATTAAAACATGGGGCAGGATTCAACTTTCTTTAACTTAATAAAAGAATAGATATCATCGGTTTTGTTGTTTTGCTCTGGTTTGGGTTTAAATTGAATATATAATTTGAGTGAATTAAGCTCCACACAGCCTTTTTAAAAAGATCCTGCTCTCGCACACAAAAACAGACACAGTCACAGACTTTCACACGATTAAACAGCAACACCTGATGAAAGAAATGAGGCAGCACTAACAGAGCATATGTGCTACACAGCACACACCAACTGCTTACACATGAATGTGCGCAGAGCTCGTTTATGAACTAGGATTTAATGCTTTTGTCATTCTGTGTAAAATGTGCACATTAAATAAATGTATAGCAGTTTGGCTTTTTGGTAAACAATAAGGAAAAAGAAGAGACAGTTATGAGTAAATAACACTGGATTTACAATTTTTATCTTCAACCCTTTTAAGATTGCCACTTTGCTTGATTATTTCAACTTTCATTATTGCTGTGCTTATGACAATTTAATTGTTTCTTTGTTTGTCTATCGTGCGTTGGCGACAAACAGTGTAGAACATACTGTGGTTTGGTGATTCATATTTTATCCTGTTTTTTGTCTTCGTCTTCATGTTTTCTTTTTGGCAGTTTATCACTAGGAATGTGCTGCCACATCTCTAACTAAGCAAAACACAGATATTGTGCAGAAAGTGGCAGATAGTAGTCGGCTGCTCTGATTTGTTTAGCTTTTGTCTAGATAGGTAAACGGAGGCCACTGAGGGCAACATTAGTCTCAGCCAGTCTAAGCACATAAAACACTGTGATGTGAAGTTGTCCCTGTGGTGGGCTTCCAAATTATTTACTGGCCACTTCACGACTTCAATTTTTTTTCTACCAAACCCAGAATTTACCTGTATTTAGCACTTGGTGTTTGTTCATTTTAAATCCTGCCTATAAAAATCAATTTTTTATAATAAAAAAACAGTGCACCACACACTGTGTTTCTCTCTGACTCTGCATGGAGTTGAAATCCTGCAGATTCCTGCAGAGTAACTCACTATAAAGTGAACTTCAGGTAGGCACCAGTATGTAGATTGCAGCACAGTACCAGTGTGCAGTATATCAGTATATAGGGCAGGTGATTGGCTCTCAAGAGGCCATGTGAGCTGCATTACTGCAGAGCTGCACTGCAACGTACCACAAAATAAATATGGAAAACACTTTTAATATAGCATGCAGCTATGTGTGTCCTAAAACTAGTAGTGGCTTGAAATGAGGTGAATCACATCACTAATTCAAGGACAAAATAAACTTAAAACATGTTTCATAGCTCTGGAAGCACTCCAATTATCTAAGTTATGTTAGTTATCAAAATCTTAAATCTGTGACACACTGTGTGTGTACAGTTGCATTACGATATGCTTACAGAACATTTACAATATTAACAAAAGGCAGCTTACTGGTTTAGACAGCTTGCCAAATCTGCAGATTCCTGCAGAGTAACTTACTATAAAGTGAACTTAAGGGAAGCACCAGTTTGTAGATTGCTCATTTTCTTGATGAGACTGGTCATATAATTAGAAAGTCCTGAAAAAGTTGATTTATATCCGTAATTTCATTCCAAAAGTGAAAGTAGAAGTGTATATTATATTCATTCATTACACACAGACTGATGTGTCTGAAAGAAATGTTTATTTCTTTTAATGTTGTTGATTATAACTGACTGAGACATCTAAATCTCAGATGTCTCAGAAAATTTTTATATTACGGATTATTATGGAGTCGATCAGTCTTTGGAACTACTCCGGTGTTATGAAAGCCCAGGATGCTCTGATAGTGGCTTTCAGCTCTTCTGCATTGTTGGGTCTGGCGTATTGTACCTTCCTCTTCAAAATAACCCATAGATTTTCTATAGGATATTTTTGGCACTGTGTACAGGTACAAATCCTGTTTGGAAAATTAAGTCTGCATCTCTATTAAGTTGGTCAGCAGCAGGAAACATGAAGTGCCTGGTAGACAGCTACATTGACCTTGGACAGAAAACACAGTGGACCAACACCATCAGATGAAATAGCACCCCAAACCATCACTGACTGTGGAGATTTTACACTCAACCTCAAGCAACATGGATTCAGTGCCTCTTCTCTCCTTCTCAAGACTCTGGGACCTTGATTCCAAAGGACATCCAAAATTTACTTTCATTAAAGAACTTAATTTTGGACCACTCAGCAGCAATCCAGTCCTTTTTGTTTTTAGCCTAAGTGAGATGATTCCGATGCTGTCTCTTGTTCAAGAGTGGCTTGACACAAGGAATATGACAGCTGAAACCCATGTCTTGCATATGTGTTTGTTGGATCTTGAAGCACGACACCAGCTGCAAGCAACTCTTTGTGAATCTTCCCCACATTTTTGAATGGGTTTTATTTCACAATCTACTCCAGGGTGTGGTTATCCCTATTGCTTGTAAACTTTTAATCATCTTGTAATCATATTTTTTCCTTTCCTTCACCTCTCTATTAATGTGTTCACAGAGCTCTGTGAACAGCCAGCCTCTTTAGCAATGACCTTGTATCTTGCCCTCCTTGTGCAAGGTGTCAATGGTCGTCTTTTGGACAGCTGTCAGGTCAGCAGTCTTCCCCATAATTGTGTAGCCTACAGAATTAGACTGAGGGACCATTTAAAAGGCCTTTTCAGATGTTTTGAGTTAATTAGCAGATTAAAGTGTGGCACCAGGTGTCTTCAACATTAAACCTTTCCACAATATTCAAATTTTCTGAGATACTCAATTTGGGCTTTTCATTAGTTTCCAGTTATAATCATTAATATTAAAAGAAATAAAAGCTTGAAATATGTCAAACTGTGAAATGAATGAACACATGTATACAAGTTTCACTTTTTAAATGGAATTACTGAAATTAATTAACTTTTTTGTGATTTTAAATATATGACCAGCATCTGTAATTGCAACAATTGTTCAAATTTAAGACCTTTATCACAGCATTAGCATGTTAATCTATCTAATCTACATTGAACATGTGTATACTGTCAGACATTGTGATCCAATCCTTGAACATTGCCACGCCAAATATAACATATTAATGCCACCTGCCTACTTTTGACCTCATGGTATAATTGATGTTATGAAGACAAAAAAACTGTTTTAAGAAGGAACAATTGCATTGTAACAAATCTCTTTCATGTGACAGCAAGCACAGAAGCACAGGATTTAAAGGGGACCTATTATGCTCAATTCTAGCTCTATATTTTATTCAGGTATTCCACAGCTTTGTAAGATTTAATATTGGAAGAAAGTCTTTATTTATCTTATACTGGCCCTTTATGCAGCCTCTCAGGTCAGCCTTTAGCTCACACAGGCTGCTTTAGCTAATTATGCACACATAAAATGGTGAGTGAACATTTTATTCAGTCTGTCCTCATTTGCAGCTGGTGTTATATAAAAATAATAAATAATTTGATGCATTAAGGTCAAAAAGAGAAAAAGTCAACCTCAATTTTGGCAATAGGACTGCGTATGACGTTTTACATTTTTGGTTTTATTTTTCTAGATCTTAAACATATTGAGTGTAGTTGCCAAATAGCAAGCCACATGTAATTGGTGACAGCAATTGACATTTGGAGAGGATTTTTCAGATAGTCACAGAAGCACACTCATCTAAAAGGCAGAGTATTACACAGTAAATGCACAATATGCTTCTGCCATATAGGCATGTTGATGTAACAAGCAACTATTGAGGCCATATGTGCATCAAACTGGAAGAAACAGCACAATTTACCACCTGTTTCAAAACCTTTCATCAGGTATCTACACACTCCTTTTTGTGAGATATATTGGAAACAACAGACTTGTAATGAAATACTTGACATCGGTATAAATTTCATTTCATTTTGGTCACTCACTGGCCAGTTACCTTAATGAAAAACTGTCAAGGCTTGTTTTTCCAATCTTCACCCACTTTGCTGTACCACAAAATGTAGACTTCTCACTTACTCTGAGTGTTGGGGTATTTGTGTGTTTAAGTTACTGCAGTAACTCTAAAAAGTACTAAAAGCCCTCTGGGATTGAGCTGCTTTGCTGTCCATCATGCTACTGTAAAGAATCCTATACTCACCTGTCTCTTAGCCATTGTCAGTGGAGTCATTTACATTGACTCCTTCCATCTTCCTCTCCCTTCACTCTCTTCTCTTCTTTTGCCCTTTGTTGATGCAGCATTTTACTTCAGCTCTCTCTCTTTTTTCCTCTAGCCTGCTCCTCTCTTAACGTCACTGCATTCTTGCCCCCCTCTAACCTATCACTTTGTCTTTTATTTATTGCTTTCCCAACACTGCTTCTTTCCTTTTCATCCACTCATTTCTCTCTCTCTCTCTCTACATTTCTCTCTTTATGTTGCTTCCTCTTGCTGCAGCACAGTACCAGTGTGCAGTATATCAGTATATAGGGCAGGTGATTGCCCCTCAAGAGACCATGGGAGCTGCACTACTGCAGACTTGCACTGCAACATACCACAAAATAAATATGGAAAACACTTTAAATATAGCATGCGGCTATGTGTTTTTTTAAAACTAAGAATGGCTTGAAATGAGGCAAATCACTCCACCAATTTAAGGAGAAAACTAACTTAAAATATGCTTCATAGCTCTGAGAGTACTCCATCCAATTATCTAAAAGTTATATTAGTTATCAAAATCTTAAAACTATGAATTTTTAATACAGTATTTTCCGGACTATAAGTCGCTCCGGAGTACAAGTCGCACCAGCCATAAAATGCATAATAAAGAACAAAAAACATATAAGTCGCACTGGAGTATAAGTCGCATTTTGGGGGGAAATTTATGTTGTGAAGCAGAGGTAATTAGGGGGAAATTGGTTGTTTATCCAGTGGGTGTCGCTGTGTGATCATTGTAGCAAGAAGGTTTACTGAAGAAGAGTGAAGTTTCCGCGAAGGAAGGAAGGAATGTATTGTTTTTATCTATCGATAAAAAGTGAAACTCAACATCTGCGTTTTTGGTCCTTTATTTTGACAAGTTACCACAATTTATTTGATAAAATCCAACACGAAGAACAGACATTTAAAATTTAAATGACGAACTAAAACTACTAATATAAAAATAGAGGCAACAACAGGCTGAATGGTATGTTTACGTTACATAACACAACTGAGAACGTGCCTGGTATGTTAACACAACACGAGTTATTCTGATAACTATAGCATCAATAACATGATAAGAAGTTTACCAAAACCATCCGTGTCACTCCAAATACCCGGTAACTAAAATCCAATGAAATCTTCATCCTGGGTTTCACTTTTCATCAACTCCTCTAACTCTGGAGGTAGAAGACACGATGCTTCCTCTTCTCGCTGACGTCAGACGTCATATTTTACTACTTGCAGCTTGTAATCTGCAGAATATGATTTTCGGTGCTGTTTTTTTTAAGCTCTTCTCAGTTGTTTTTAAAAGTCAATGTTGAAATTATCAACACAAGCCTAGAGCGCCCTATTGCAGTTTAGTGTGAAAATAACACATGAAATGATATACCGGTAATAATGTGTAATAATTTCACACATAAGTCGCTCCAGAGTATAAGTCGCACCCCCGGCCAAACTATGAAAAAAAACGCAACTTATAGTCCAGAAAATACGGTAAGTGTGAGGTGGTGGTTCATAAGTACATCACTTGATGTACTGCAATATTATTATTACTGTATCCTCCAAAGGTCCAACCTGTTTTTTTATAATCAATTTTATTTTGTTTTGCTATTTTGGCCTAATGGAACATAATTACAATAATAAAACTACCGTAAATTCTATAGGTGCAGGCCTTTATTTTCTCAAGAGCATCGAGGCCCAGGCCTTTATTGGAAGGAGGCCACAATTAGAGACAGGCCTCTGTTTCTACTTGAGAAAAATGGACTACCAGTAGATTAAAGAAAAACAGGATTTTGCATCTAATTGAACCAAATTTTGAAAAATATTGAAAAAGTACTGGTACATTAGAGTATGCATACAGAACATTAACAACTTTAACAAAAGGCAGCTTACTGGTTTAGACAGCTTACCGCTCCAAAGTTTAACCATCCTAATTCTGTTTAATCCTCCTTCTCAGTTTCCTCCTCCTCATCACTTGTGCCAGCCTCTACAACAAGCTCTGCAGCTGCCATGGTAACAACATTAGCCTACCAGTGATTACCAGGGACACGTTTGCCCCCGTTGACCACCGTTCATGTCACATGAGCAGGCCCCGTAACCACGGCTTAATATTTTAGTGCTCTGGTGCCTTTCTAATGAGCTAAACAGTCTTGTCTGTATAATTTTGCATTCAGTAAAATCTTTAAAAAGGTTGGTTGTAATAATAGCCCCAACCTGTATTCCTTTACTCCCACAGGGACACCAGCCAATGTTAGAGACCCGGCTGCTAATGAAATATCGGCCTATATTAGAGAATTTATGGTAAGCATCATCTTCAGATGTACTGTTAGAGAAAAATGATGTCAACATATGTGGAATCTTGTGCTGAATTTCCATAAAATGCAATTAAGTTACCTTTTTGTAATAGCATGAAGAACTCTTTATTTCACCTTGAACAGCAGCTTTTTTCCTGACTGCTTTTGCATAAAATAATAAACAACTAAAATGAATAAAAACAACATGGAACCATTTCTTTTTGCCCCTTTTGGAAGTTAGACCTGAGATTCGTCAGTTTTCATGTTAATCATAGGAGTTAATTGTTTAAATATGTGACTGTATATGACTTATTTACTGTGAAAAATGACTTACCAATAACAAGGCATGCTGCCGGCCAGCTATAAGGATCCTTCAGGAACAAGGAAACCACTTGAATAGGGTCTACCAAAACGCCATACCTGGAAAACCCCAAAATGAAGGGGGTGATTACAAATTAAAATCAAAAGTAAAGATGCATGAGTCACACATAAATGGCTAGACGAATACATTTCAAAAACAGTAAACATGCTTTCTTTCTTTTCACTGCAGGCAGTTGACTTGTCATAGCAGGGAATTGTCAAAATAGAGGAATAATATTGAAGGATTAGCGAAAGCACTCGTGTAATAGCAAGGGGATGTTTGTGATATTTTTGAGGATCTGGTACTTTTGTCTGGTATATTTTAAACATCCTAATCCTAAAATGCAGTACAGGAAGCCTCATGGAATAAAGTGAAAAAGACAGGGATAAAAAAAGAAAAAAAATACACAACATGCTTCTGAAAAGACTCCAAACTTACTTACCGTAACAGGTTTTCTAAGAAGAGACGAGCATTGCTCAGTACCTGTAAATAAAAACAAGTAACAGATTAGAGTGTCTTTTAGATTGTTGCACAATAACACTCCCCTACTCTTCCTACTTTTTTATACTTCTCTTATCATTCTCTTTGCCTCTTCCTCCCTCTTAATTGAATAAACCCATCCCTTTATATCACCTCTCCTCTCTTCATCCTCCTCTATATATTTCTTCCTCCTCTTTTCTTCCCCTTCCCTCCTCTCCCCTTTTCCCCATCTTCTTCCTCCTCTCACTACTTTCATCCAGCCCCTCTCATCATCCTTTTTTTTAATCTCTCCTCCTCACTATCCCCCTTTCTAAATGGATTGTAATATCTCATTACCCGACACAAAGGCTCTATGCCTGGGGATGGGGAAGAAGTTCAGTGGGAACGAAAGGGAAAAACCTCTTGCGATGAACACAACGATTTGTGTTCAAAGCCTGGATTAGCAGAGAGCAGCTAGCCTCGTCTCCTCTCCAATTCTCTCATATTCTGTTGCTTCTCCCAAGTGTGGAGGAGGAATTTCTGCAAAAGGTGTTGCGCTTGACATAAACTACTCAATTATGTTACATATTATCATTAATTTGTCTATACTTGTGCATTATTTGGGGATTTTAAGTAACATTTACATTCAACAAGGTTTTGTGATTTCTCACATTTTTTTTTGTTTTGAATATTCTTTGAAAAAGATTTTTATCTTAACCCCCTAGACAGGATCTGCCTACACTGTAACATGTTTAATCTAGGTTGATATTACAAACAAAAAATTAAAAATATTTTTTTAGTGTGTTTAAGATGACAGTAAACCAGATTTGACACAGAATCCAACACAGTGATTCAGCATGAAAATAAGTATTATTTATAGCATTACCGTATTTATGTAACAGTCTGGTATATATTTTATTTATTTCATATATATATATATATATATATATATATATATATATATATATATATATATATATATATATATATATATTATAGTCATGGAAAAGAGATGATGAGAAGCTACTAAAGACAAAATGTATCAACCTACACATTATCACTAAATTCATAATAAATAGTGCAATTTCACTGATAATTAATGTTGAATAAAACATGTAATGTAGAACAAAAGAAGGCACAAAGACACAGATAAAGAATGTTTTTTGCCACTCAAGCTCCTTCCACTACAAATGTTCATTCACACATATTCATACACTCAGTAGGTTTACATGCATAGCTTAATCGAGCTATCCTCAAAATCAGGTTTTTCATTGAGTCGGACTTCTGTCCTTGTCTCAGTTTACATGCAGCTGACAAATCAAATAATCAATGAGGTCCGCCCCCTAATGAGACGTCACCTGTTGTTTCACTGGATTAATACGTTCATAGATACCTACATGTGTATATCTGTTCACTTTTCTGTCGCCTTGTCAAAAATTGAATGTTAACAACTTAAGAAGTTGAATAAATAGATAAATAGGATACAGGTTTTCTTTTGTCTCTCTCTGTTTTTTAATGAATCCTACTCACTAGTTGCACTGTGTGAAAATACATTGAATCTGCGCTGTTTTTTTTCTCTTTCTTGGCCGGTTCTGGTGGCTTCTCTTCTCCACTTTGTCTCATCTCTACTGTTGTGGAGCATCATGCATCATCCAACTTCAGTCCTACTACGATGTATACATGCCAGAGATCTGATTCCATTCATATGATCTAGGTGTGTTAATTCAACTAGGAGATGTCCGACTCTGTCCGAATAAAATGCTTTTTGAAACCATCAAATTAACAGAATAATTCAATTTTCTTGAGTACTGATTGATGGTGGTGGCTGCCATGCAGGGTGCCACCTGTTTATCAGGATGGATCTATCTGGATCTCTTTCATACACATTCACACACTAATGGAGCAGCATCGGGAGCAATCTGAGGTTCTGGACCAAGTATCTGGACCAAGGATGCATCGACATGCAGCCTGGAGGAGAACCTCTACAGAGAGTGTTAGCTGGAGATTTCATGGAAAGGATCTCAGTTTTGAAAAATAATATAAATGCAGTTATTCTGTGCAAAAAGATGTGTTGCCAAATTATTTTCTAAAACGACACAGACCTTTAACAAGGTTTAAGCAGGATAAATTTCTATTCTGTCTCTTGTAGTAATTTATCTTGTGCCTCAGTTTAAACCGCCCACTAAACAATGATTGGAATCATCAGTCAAGAAGCCCCTATGTCAACTTTCTCAGATTCAAAGACACTTTACAGACTCTTATGAGGTGAGAGTTTATGGGAATTTAGTGTGAGGTGGAGTGTTTGATTGTGGGTGTCTGTGAATAACATATTTCCCATAGCTGTAGATAAGGAAGGGGAAAAACATCATTAATAATGTTGCATATTTCAAAACTAAAAAAAAATACAGAAGTTGCTAGACAACAGAAAAATATGTTATGGACAACACTGTGTGGTTGTAGTTGTGTACGTGGAGAATCAAAGAGTCAAAACAGATGTATCTTCAAATTTATTGTTGTGTGTTTGTTTCTGTTGTGTATGCATGCATTGGTCTTACCAGCATCACCACACACCAGTTGAGAACTCCTCTGTAGTTACTGTAACCGCTGCCTGAGCTCAGCAGAGACTCCTGTGTCTTGTGACAGCTTGAGAGATAAAAACAGGAGAATGATTGATGGAACAATGAAGACTGGTCAAATCAGTTAGTTTTATTTGACTTTAACATCATCATGATTGCACAAGGAAGATTATTCAAAAGAATAATCCGTTTTTTTAAGCAGAAACCATTAATTAGTAGGACTGAACAATTTTAAGGAAAAATTTTATTGTGATTTTTCTGGTATTGCGTTTAGGATTTCATTCATTATTTTTAACAATTCAAGTTTCACAACAACATTTACAAGCATCACAGAAACTTACATCATTCCATTAAAACAATAAATATCATAACTCTAATGCAAAAATAAAAACTAAAGTCAAGAATTGATTTAAAATGTTGTCCTATTTATTAACAAGAAACCTGCTATACATAGGCTACATAGATTTATTACAAGTGAAGACCTAAAAGAGCCATCTATACCTTAACTTAAAGTAGTAGAGCAAAAACGTCTTTTAACTTAAAGTAGTGTAAGGTCAGGGAGGCATGTGTAAAATAGTTGATGAAAATAAAACCTGGGTTTGGAAAACACCAAAAAAAAAAATCGCAGCTTTGATGATCTAAAGATCGCATTGACTGAAATCACAGTTTTCGATCTAAAGGGATAGATTATTCAGGCCTAGTATTTTATTTTTTTATTGTGTTTACACAGGCCTATTATTTCATGTCAAGATGAGTTGGCAGCTCTGATATAAACTTATAGAATTGATATTGTCTTGTGTGTTAAATTATATTAAGGATATCTTTAATATAATTTATATTAAATTATATTAAGGATAAAAATTATATTAAGGATTAAATTATATTATAAATTATATTAAGGATAAAAAAACATTTCTTTTGAAATTTATCAATTTTCTCTTCTTTAATTTGTTGTTTGGTTGGTGTTAATTCATTTTAATACATTTTTTTTGTCATCATCAGCTGTGACCCACTGCCCTCTCCCCTCAATAACCTACATCCTCCCTGCACAATGAAACAGCCATTAAACTGTGATTAAACTGACATGTAGTAGTCTAGCCATGGAAATTAGGTTAAGTGCTTAAGGTGTTTTTTTCTTACTCCATCATGCAGTGACAAGTGTGAAACTAAATGAATGAGTGACAAAATGAACATCACGTCTGTGAACCTGTCTGACGTCAGTCGTACACCTTTGGCCTAAAGTCGCATATTTAATGACTGAAACACCTGTGAACTCGCCAGAAAAAGGACACAACAACATAAACAACACTAGTCAGTTGTCAACTCACCCCAGTCTTTCACTTATGTCATTCCTGCGTTTCTTTTTCTCATTCTTTGTTTTAAACCGGACTCCCTCCAGAGAATGGTCCCGTTTCTTTTCCCCGTCTTCCCTGCTGCTGTCAGCGGGCACCGAGCTGTGCCACGCCGCCGCAGAGCTCCCGTTCAGCGGCTGCACACTCGTGGCTCTGCCCGCTCCGAAAGTAGCCCTCCGCCTGCGAGTCGAGGCCCCGGCGGCTGCGTCAGAGTCCCCCGTCATGACAGATATATACATATAAATATAAACCCCCCCAAACTTCCCCTCCTCAGTAGTTTATCTGGTGACTTCGAACATGCCTGTTGCTCCTCTTCTGACGGTCCCACAGGCGCAGGGATTGAGGCAACGAGGGGGAAGTAAGAGGTTACAAAATAGTCCGCCCAAACCCACATTTCCGCAGTGTTGACATGGAGGGAGTTTCAGCCTTCGTGACGTGCTCTGGGGGTTGTATTGTAACTTGACTATAGTGAACTGTATCCAGCAGTCACACCCTGGGAGTTCATACAAAGAGCTATGCGAACCATTCAGTGCGCGTGCAGGTGTGGAACCTGCTGGAGAATAATAGAAGAATAGAAATAGAATAAAACATACTAGAACAGTGAAAGGATAAATACAATAGAATAAAACAGAATAGCAGATTTATTATAGTTATTTATTCCATAAATAACTTTTAGATTTATTAGACCCCTATATATATTTTACTGTATATATGACAGTTTACATTTTAAAAAACACGCTCAATCCACAGAGAAACATACACAGCCTGTATTCAGAAACTGTGCCTTAAAACAAGCAGTCATGACCTATGTGAAGTTGTGATGTCACTACTATACAGTCACCACCAACACCCCCCACAGCCATTTAATGAGGAGGAGGAGAGGCTTAGAAAGAAGCTTGAAAAAAGAAAAATAAAGTGAAGTATATAAAGTAAAGTGTAGAATATGGGACATTTAAATGGTACAAATAATCAGTTAACTACCCAATGACCCAAAAAAGACAGATATCAATTCAGGAATCAAGTAATAGTTAACAACTTAGACTTACAGTTTTTCTGCTGTAATGGACATAAATAAATTGTCGAAAATTGATCCAAACTTTTTCCAAAATTTCCACAAGTTTCTCTGGTTAATTAACCCCCGTCTGTATATCAGCATGGATGAAGCCTGATGTCTGGGTCTTTTCTAGGACTAGAGCTCTAGAGCTAAGCAGAACCCCATGATCTAGACCTAGTTAGTCAGGAGTTCATCCTACAGCAACATAATCTACATGGTACCTCTGGGCTGTCACATCATCATCTGTCACATGACACATTAAAATATCACAATATATATATATATATATATATATATATATATATATATATATATATATAGACTGTTTAAGACTTGTTTAAGTCTATAAACTACTGACAAACATTTTCTCCAAATTCATTCAGCATTTATTTGCAGAAAATGACAAATGGTCAAAATAACAAAAAAGATATAATGTTTGCAGACCTCAAACAATGCAAAGAAAAAGATCAAATGAATTTTAAAACAACATAATACTATTGTTTACACACTTAAGAAGAGTTCAGGAATCAATATTTGATTCAATAACCCTTATTTTTAATCCTGTCTTGGCAGGCTCTCCACAGTCTTTACCATTGTTCTTGGGTGACTTTATTCCATTCCCGGTTCTTTAAGCAGAATGAGGTGTACATGTGTTGGAATTCAACAAATGCTGCATTGGAATGGTTTTATGTAGAGATGCTGATTCCAGAAAAAAATACAGTGGTCTCTTATTTTTTTCCAGAGCTGTATATAATTAAAAAAAAACAAAACAAGCATCTTGGATTTGATGATTTGCTGCAAAACTGAACTAAATATTTAAATATCTAATGGACTGAAACAAGACATTTGAAGGAGTCATGGTGTTCTGGGATATCATGGCATTTGACAGACCAACTCGTTAATTAATAATGGCAGATTCATTTATAAATAATTAATAATAATTAAGAATGGAATAGAATAGTCGACAAAGCAATTTCAACTCAAGGTTTGTTCTGGAGCTTTTGATCATATCCATTGACCTTCAACAGCAGATTAAGTAGATTTCCTTTGAGCACTTGAAGGGACTTCTCATCAATGTTTGGTTTAACCGCTAAGTAACAAAGTCCATTTGCAGATGAAGATTATATGATTTGGTGGAAACTCTGGAACAGCTACTAAATGGACCTTCAGATGAGAGGGCTTTGACAATATCTTAGGTCAAGAATGAACTTTGAATCTCAATAGAACAGAATAGCAGACAAATCTGTAGGTTTGTATTCCTGAACACAAGCAGAATAGAACAGAATGATATTCAGTCTTAAAAGATAATTGCCTGAGAGCCTTAGATTATCTATTATAGCCATGCTTTTCCAAAAGAAAGTGGAAATCACCACAGCTGGTCCTTCATTTGGACTCTTATGATAAAGTAAACACTCATTAAACACCATTGCGTCATCTGAGGCTGATGGATACTGAGGATGTAGTAGCTGATTGGACACAATGGCCACAGTACAGTTCAACATAGTCCATATGATTTACTCCACTAGTGGTAAGAAAAAGAATCAAAGTTTCTATCCATCCATAGCTGGTGTGTAATGAGGATTCAGCCTGGCAGACCCACCCAGTGTGACTAATATGGTCTTGGTAAGGATGCAGATCTCCTTCAACTACACGACCAAAAGACCTTAACAGTTCAATTCTGGGGTGTTATTAAGTGACTATAATGCCCCTTCTGTCTATTCTAGTTCTGTGTGCTTATCCATATCAAGGCGGGAACTGATCAGTGGGATTGATCCAGCTTTATCAGTCCTTAATGTCTATAAGGTTGTCTTTTAGATTAATGGGCCTGTCTGCAGTTGTTGGGATAAGAGACCTTGGGAAGGGGATCAATAGGAAATGTATGACTAATTGTTTTAACTCTTAAACACCTAGCTGGGCTTCATTTCCCCATGTTTTCTAGTTACAGGTTAGTTGGATTTATTCCGCTCCATCTCAACTTCTCGTTTTGCTTGTCACCTTGTTTTATAGCCTCTTCTTTTTGGACAGAGTATACTCATTTAAAAGTAGTCCAATGTTTGTTTATGAGGGACAAAATCTGCATTGCTCTACCACATTCAGAGATTCAGCATTTTGTCTGGGCTCACTTTTCCAAAATCTTATAATCATAAGTTTCCCCGAGGGAAGGACATCACCACTAGGCAAAGTAGGCAACCGCCTGGAGGCCTGATCTAAAAGGGTCCCTAACAGTTATAGATGAATTATGATTTTTAGATGTTATTCTAAGTGATACCCTGAAAAAACCCAGAATGAAGTCCCTCACTGTGAAGCACTTAAAAATATGCTACGGTTTACTTCAACTTCAATTTTAATCACAAAAATTAAATATGATGCTTTATAATTGACTAAACTTTCTTTTTTTTCCCCTTACACTTCACTTTTAAGTTGAATGCAGTATTAACCCTCTATTACATGAAATATTACTTAGGCATGGTAAACAATGTTTTGATTGCTTAAATGTCCAAAATAATAGATATAGTAAAAAGAAAATATATAACAAATAGTTGCAAATGCTATGTAAGTCAATGGGACTCCATTAGGTTGTATGCATGAGGAATTTTCAATATTTGCATATTGTTGCCATATGGCAACCAATCAATTTTAGCATATTAGAAAAAAAAACAAAAACTAAAAATGAAAGTTTACTTACCTCAGATAGTGAGTTCAATTGAAAATGTTCCTGAATAAAAGACTACCTTTGGTTGTGGGACGGAGATGTGTCAGATGTCCTTGAGCAAACAAGATATCCTGGTCATGTGACCTCATTCTTTCAAAATAAAAGCCCCCTTTTCATGCCTAACAGTTTTATATCACAGCTTTTTAGAAAAATTAAGATAAAGTAATTGTTGGCAACACTATGCAATAGAGGGTTAACAGTCTTACTATAGAAAAAAAAAAGTTTTGAGTACTTTCTACACTAACCCCCCCCCCCCCCCCCACATTCCCCTTTCCCTGATAATAATCTTCCTGAGGGAGGCTGAGCAGTGTGATTCCATTGAAGAGACGTCTCAGCCATGACGGTGCAGTAATAGCCACGGCCTTTCTTCGATCAGCCTGCTCCGTGAACCAGTAGAGGGAGTCCAAGGCTTAAAACCTGTTTCCACCTTTTGGCCAGTCAGGCCACTGTTTTGTGTCTTATTTTAGCATTTTAGCTGAACAGCATCAGGTGTAAAAGCTCGACTCTTCCCCTTTATGTTCACTATATGGCCCATTTAATGCCCTGATGATGACTCAGGCATGTATTATTATGAAAAAATGCAATGAATGAATAGGTTTCAGAGATTTTTTTATGTCCTAAATGAGCAGTCGAGAAGGTTATGTACTATAGCAGCGCTATGAGTGGGAATATGAATCTATGTTGGGAAACTCTGTTGCGTGTAAGCCTCCTAATGCTCCACAGATCAGGTTATTTTTGATAAAAGCCATTTAAAATTTAGAGAATAAGAGGTTTTGGCCATGCATTATTTATGCTTACTGTAGAGCCTCAAAAACAGGCCTTCTACAAGTCCTCTGTCTCTGGCTCATATGAAACAAGACCTATAAATGACCCTTTCTCTACTGAATATTTCTTGTCACATGTTTGTACCTCGTATATCTTCATTTACCTGTGTCTATATTCACTATATGTCCAAAGAATATGTGGAACATTGTTGAACATTTAATCTCAAACACACCTGCTTTAATATTATGCTACAACAACCTCAATGTTGTTGTAGCAGAGTTATTGTTGTTGTAGAGTAGGGTTGCAAGTAACAGTCAGTCATTTTCTATACCTGCTTATTCCTCATTAGGGTCGCAGGGGTCTGCTGTAGCCAATCCCAGCGCATTACGGCGAGAGGCAGGGATACACCCCAGATGGTCGCCAGCCAATCGTGGGGCACACACACCATTCACTCACACATTCACACCTACGGGCAATTTCCAATGAACCTGAGCATGTTTTTGGACTGTGGGAGGAAGCCGGAGTACCCGGTGAAAACCCACGCAGACACGGGGAGAACATGCAAACTCCACACAGAAAGGTCCCAGACCCAGGACCAAGGAGGTCTTGAACCTGCGACCTTCTTGCTGTGAGGCAACAGCGCTAACCCCTGCTCCACCGTGTCGCCATATATATATATATATATATATATATATATATATATATATATATATATATATATATATATATATATATATATATATATATATATATATATATATATATATATATATATATATATATATATATATATACATATATATAGGGCGACACGGTGGAGCAGGGGTTATTTTTTCTATCTTTATCGATTAATTCATTAATGGTTTTGGGTATAAAAAAAAATCATTCACTGTTTCCCAAAACCCAAGATGGCATCCTTAAATATCTGAGTTGTGGACTGTTGGTTGGGACAAAAGATTTTCTTTTGAAAGATTTTCTTTTGTCCCAACCAACAGTCCACAACTCAGATATTCCTTTTTTAAATAATTGAAACCAGAAATTAATCACAATTTGGAAGCTGGACTTCTTTTTCATAAAGAATGACACCAAATGATTAATGGATTATCCAAATAGTGATTCATTTAATAGTTGGCAACTCAGCTCACCTCGTCTCTATTTATACAGCACTCTATACACAACACAGTTGATCCAAAGTTCTGTACAGCACTCACAAATAAAACAAAAGCAAAACAAAACAAACTAATCAATTCATTGACTAATCGTTGCAGCTCTGCAGGGAAGTCACTCCACAATATTTCAGAACCTCACAGTTGGTGTTTGTGTGCTGTGCTCTGTGTGCAGTCAAGTTCTGTCTCAGCAAGCTCGGAACACTATTTCTTTATGGACCTCGCTTTGTGCACAGGGACACTCACTTTCTAACAGCAAATGCTCTTCCCTAAAGTGTGCACTATTGCCTACAACATCATTGAACATCTTTTTCATCTGTTCTGCATCTTTCAGTGAGTTAAAATGTTTACATCAAGCTGCTTAACCGTCCTGGCACTTGCTCAAGGCACGGTGGGAGAGGAGGAAGAGAACGACTGCGTGATTGAAAACACAGATATCAGGCGATAAATATAGAGATGAAGAAACAAGAGCAAAAAACGAGATGGGGTGGATACAAAGAGAGAAAGATCTGACTTTCTATCTACTGTATATCTCTATCTCTCTCTCCCTCCATCTGGAGTGGCATAGGGGACGAGAAATAGTGTTTGCCCTTGCAGGTTGTAATGAAGCTGTGGAAGGATAGATGACTCACTTTAACGCGAGCAGAAGAGAAATACACGCTCCAACATCACTCAGCTGACCTACGTGTGTGTTTATATGTGTGTGCGTGTGTGTGTGTGTGTGTGTGTGGGGGGGGGGGGGGGGGGGGGGGGGGGGGGGGGGGGTAACTCCGTGTGAGAGCTAGTGTGTTTGTGGCGGTGATAGGTAGGAGTCTGGTCAAAAGAGACTGATGCTGATTATATAGGAGAGTGGATGGAGTGATAAAGTGTCACTAGATAGGCAGACAGTGATAGAAAAGAATGTGTTGTGCGGTGAACGCATGTTTGCGTGCACACGCTCATGCCAGCTCATGTGCATTTGCGTGTGCGTGTGCATAAATCTGTGTGTAGCTACCGTACACCCGCATGCCAGTGTTCATGTCTGTGTGTGTGTGTGTTCAGCCTCACGTTAATATGGAATATGGTGTTCATTTTTTTTTTTTGCAAGCACCAATCTGTATTATGCATCTGTGTCCGTGTGAGGGAGAGTGCATCACGGAGAGACAGATAGAGGCGTCATCACGCTGTTAGAGGGCTTGGCGCCACATCAGCACTTTTACAGTTCAGCCAAGGACTCTTGCACTCGCTGTCTATCCATCTCCGCAGGTCTGAGGACGGGAAAGGGTGAGATGGAGGGAGAGAGAGAGCCTGCCATATGACTGGAATCAGGAAGAGAATGTGTAAAGGGTGATGGAGGACTAAACCATGCTTCCACTTGTCTAGAACCTTGAAATAGATTTGTGGCTGCTTGTATCAAAACTCAACCAGTGGATCGTACAGCTAAATTGCACTTATATAGCAGAAATGTTCATTATAATCATTAAATTTATTGAAATTTTGCGACTATGCCCCAATTCACAGCAGTAGGTGAAAAAAAGGTTCTTTTTTAAAATCAATTTTGGAACTTATGAATTTATTAATAATCGTAGAAGATAATCATAAGGATTCTTAATTGAATTGACCAGCCCCACATGGTATTTATAGAAAGAAGTTGACACCTTTTGCATGCCTTTTGCATGGGAGTCGATAGGAGCCAGGGATTATTGGAGCAAGCAAATAGCAGCACTTTAAGGTACTTTGGCCTCGAGCCATCACTTGGAGCTTTACCCTTATATGACCAGATATGTTATGTGTTCCAGTCAATGCAGCTCGCTGGGCTCTAATCTCAACCTTCCCTATGTATATATACTGTATATATAAATATATGAATGCTGAAAAACACACTTTGAAAATGCTTCTGTTGTGTCTGACCTTTTGACCTTGTTTTTCTGTGTTTATGTTTGATATGTCTCATTGTCATATACAGTGATGCTGGAAGCAGAGCATGTTTTTTTTCTCCCATTCAGAAGTGAATATCTTTACTATGCTTGCTAGTAAATGTTAGCCTGGCTAACACCAGACCTCATATCAATGTAGATTTATATAGCAGAGTGAAGTGAATTCATGGACAATGAAAGATGGGTATTCCCAGTAAATGTTGAAACGATTTCATAATCATACAGCAGTAACAGATTTATTTTTTTTTTTTTTCATTTTTACAAATGATTGTAAGGACATTTCTTAGCCTGAGGGAAGTGATTGTGTTCTGTTTTGTTTTATCCTCACCTCATTTGCAACAGAACCACACAGCCATTAAAAAAAACAAAAAAAAAAACAAGGGGGAAAAAAGCAGAAAATAACTTTTCGTTTTCTAGTCAGCTTCAGCAGTTTGCTGTTTATTGGACTTGGACAAGCATATTGCAAAATTACCTTGAACAGCACTTTGGAAGAAAACCAAAATGTCTCTTTAGTCAAACACAGAGTCTGCCTTTCAACACCATCGTTATTATTCTCAATGATTTTAATAAACTAACCGTTTTTTGTTGTTTGTGAAACACTTAATAAAACGACTGGCTACAAAGGACAGTTTCTGAAAGGCTAGGATTTGAAAAAAAAATGAACTTAGACTCAAAGATAATTATGTCATGTAGAAGGTTACAATCAGAGCAATTTACAACTGTTGTGATGTGCTTCAGACACATACAGACAGAGATTAATGCCAACTAAAATAGTTTGACTTGCTTGAGCATATTAAAGGGCACACGTGGGAGTTAGACAGAGAGAAAGCTTAGATGGACGAGATGACATGTGTTTTCATACGCATGCATTTTATCTGTGTGTGTGAAGCAGACCATGTTTAACATTTGGCCCGGGGAAATGTCATTCAGCACTCACCACTCACTATGTGAGTTGTGTGATGTAGGAGGGAAATGATTTCATATGAGCCTCAATTGAGAAGCGTTTTATTCTGTGTTTCTTTTGTAGCCTCAATAGATCACCTACTGTCAAATAGAACAAACTACAGGTTGCTTTTGTACTGTAGGTCCACACAAAGGGAAATACAGTCCAGTAGATTTATGGCTAATTCACTGATTCATAGCTTGAAAATGAAATGAAAACACAATCAGGCTTCTTACTTATGATTGTAATTTGATTTGTATTGTACTTCTTCCAAAGTATCTGTCCAACAGGTCTGCTTTAAATTAGACAATGTTAAGTCTCAATCTTGCAAAGTCTGTTAGACTTCAAGGACTTTTATTATCTAAAGAATCTCTTCGTGTAATCAGCATTCTATATTTAATATTGAAGCACCGCATTGCACCTGTATCAATGTTTATACATATACTATGTGTATATGTTTAGTAGAGAAAAGTTTTGATGCATTGGCATTGATGTCATTTGGATTTTATGGAGCCATTAGGCAACACAGCTTGATGCTGTGTGTAGCAGCATTAGTCATTCTACTATTGTGAATGAGTCTCTCACACACACATGCTAGCAGGAAATATGGCATTATGCTGATCTGCTGGAGGTGACATTTTCACATTTTAATTCATAGCCTACTCATGAATTTCCAATGAGATGTCTCATCATGATGTCACATCTTTCAAAGAACACACACAATTCCATTCAAAACACAGATTCTTATATTTAGTTTTATTTATTTATTTATTTTACATTTACCATCTAATTGCTGTTTATTGTGACAATTTTCATGTGTGCTTCATCATAGAATAGGTTTTGTGTGAATAGGTTTTTTCCAAAACCTATTCACACATTCACTTCAATGGAAAATACCTGTAAACGTGCATGTTAATTAACAAAATTAAAACAGTTATTAATGAATTATCTAAAATTATATATATTTACTATTTTATAGACATATTTTTCTATTCAATTTTTTTTTAAATGGGGCTATGCTGCAGGGAAATGTGCTGTTTCCCACTGTAGTTCCCCCATAATGTGACAAGAATGTGGAGAAATGTGATGAAAATCTGATTCAAATTCAAAATGTCAAAATATGCTTTTGAGGTGTCAAAAAGTTTCTGGTGGCCTGGGGAGAAAATCAACTTAAATCAGTTTTACTCATCATTTGAGCTGCAGCATAGTTCTTTGTAGTGATCAAACATATCAAATTAATAGTATTCATTTTGCTTAGTATGAGCGCAAACACCCATTAATTCATTTATCATCTAGTATTGAACATTTGCTCCAGAGCTACAGTACATAATAACTGAGGGAACAAACAACACTCCAATCAACTTGTCACCCCCGATATAATTGTCACTGAAAAAATCAACACTCATTAACATTGCAAAATTCAATGCAATATGCTAATTTTTTAGTTGGTGACTTCCGTGGTACAACTCTGATTATCAGAATCCTCTAATTTTCCTAAAATCTTGCAAAAAATGAATGTGAGTCTGCAATTCTCATGCTTTAACTTCAACCTTTACACAAGTATAGATAATGTCTCCCCACTTTATCACAGTCTGGTCTTCTGTGACTTCAAAATAAGATACTAATACTTACTGTTCTCTTACCTTAGAGGGTGCTCAAGGGTAAACTGCTGGAAATGGAAAAGGTGGGCGAAGATTGAGATTTGAAGAGTAACAGGAAGAGAGGAGGGGTGTCCTTTAGTCACAGGGTTATGAAACATTTTATCAGAGCTTTTCTCTGACTATGCAGCTCCTCTGACATTATCAACCTCACTCTTTGTGAAAAAAAAGCTGAAGTCTTCAAACAAACGCCTCAAACATTTGCATTTTGTAGCCAAATGTCGTTGTAGGCAAATCTAGGATCAATTCTGCTTTTGATGAAAGAAGTTACAAGTTCACTGTTCGCTGTCTGCTGTTGTTTACATTGTATTCTAGTTTTTTTTACAGCTTCATAATCAAAGGCTTTTTTTTCCTCCCTGAACTCTGTAGCCGTAATGGAGGAATAAATTGAAGCTCTGAGATTTTGGTGTACGATTATGTTTTATTTACAGCTCATTATTTCACACACACTGTTGTGTGTAGACAAAATATGAATGCAGAAGAGGATCTACAGTATGCGTGTGTGTGTGTGTGTGTGTGTGTGTGTGTGTGTGCATACTTACACAAATGTATAGACAGTTTTAAGCCATGTGTATCTTGTCCTTAAAGGACTTCAAAGCAATTTACTCAAACAATTCTGAGGTAATTCACCCCAATTCAATGATTTGTCCACGCTCAGCTCTTTTGTAATTACACACTCTGACTGCAGACTCAAATTAATTAAACCAGATCTTCAGTTGTTGTCTGCCCGCACGCCGGCTGCTGATAAATCACATCACTATCCAATGTTCTCCCCTGATGCAATCGTGGGGGTGGATATATTGTGACTCCCATTATCCATATAGTGAGTTAGTGGTCGTGAAGTTAATGAATGGGTATAGGACAGCTGTATCCACCAATAAGACTCAGTGATGTTGACCCAGTTCAAGTGCTAAATGCTGCCGGTTGCCTACACGACTGTGGATGTGTGGGGGTTGAGATTGCTAGTGTGGACCTGTCGCTGTTTCTTCCTGCATTTTGTTTGCCGCCATAATCTCTGAAACACCAGTCTGATGCTGATGAAACTTGGGTCGGGCTGCGTCTGAATTATTTATTATTTTAATTATTGATTAATCTGCCAATTATTTTCCTGATTAATTGCTCGCTCTGCAAGAATATCATTACGATTTCCCGCCGCTCAAGGTGACATCTTCAGATACTTGTTGCCATTGATATCCAGCACCAATAATTATGTTTTTTTGGATAAGAAGTGTCTTTGATGCATAGGAAAAATGGACATTCTAAAGAAGAAAGTATTATTACATTTTATTTTAATGATATAAAATCAAAATCCTAATTCCACTAATAATCATAGATTATGAAGAGGTTAAACAGTAAAAAAAATAGTAAATGTGAACAACTGCTAATTCCAGAATACACAGAATAGTAGCTATAGCATACTGTGTTACCTTCTATTCTACTGTGGGTATGTAATATATTTCCATACATATCCATGTCAGCATCAACAAATATATCCAGTTTATGCACGTGATGATGCTGCTGTGTTTGTGTTAATGAAGGCAGAAGATGGTGTTTATTTGGAGCTGCTTAATTAGCAGCAACAGTAATTAAGCCACATGGGACACAGTGTTGGTATCTGGACAGGCAGGATAGGATGATTATTTAGACGGGATTTGTCCAAGAAGCTGTTCTTTTTACTCTCCACACACACACATATGCACAACACACACATACACACACAAGCTTTCTTCTGTTGATTGACTGCCAGAAGAGGTGAACACATGAAAACATGCGTGTGTGAGTTTTCTTATGCATGTATGTTTGTTTCTGCCTTTGTATTGAGATATGTATCTGCTATTATGTATGTGCGTGTAGTACTGTGTGTGTAAGCGATTTGAAGCTGAGCCATAACAGGGATTATTTACTGTGTCTTTATGAAGGGTTAGCTGATTGTGGAGGTTTTATTGCTAACTGCTGCAAATCTGCAAGAATCTCATTTCTCGCTAACTTTCATTCACTTAATTGGACAGACGTGAACCAACTGGGTTTTATGTAAGCCCCGCTACGGTAAAAATGGGAACATGAAAATGACATGTTGTGATGATTTCTAGATATTTTCTGTAACAGTGAATAATGTTGTTCCAGAATTGAACACCAGATGCATAAAACTCTAGTATTCAAACTGGTCCGAAGTGACACATGAAGTAAATACACATTTGTACATCATTTAAAGAAATATTGATAAAACCTAATTTATCTTCTTAATTTGTTTAACCAATTTTACCCTATTTGGCTTTAAATCTATGACTGTCATTTTGTACTTAAAACAAAAAACTGGAATGTTACTCATACATATTTTTTTCTCCTGACCTGATTATAGACAACTATTTGTTTTAAGCAAACAAATTAAGTTTCCAAGTGCTTCTTCTCATATAACGTCATCAACTTCCTGCCCAATTCTCCTGAGAACATGACAAAGACAAACCTTTATTTAGATTATTATTATTTTTCAACCCTGACATATATATATATATATATATATATATATATATTATAAGAATGAAAAAAATCTGGGCTTAAATGTTAAAGGGGCACTGATCTGTGTTTTCTTACCAATTAGCAATGAAACATAATATGTTGTAAATCACCTTTTTTTTAAAAATACTGGAATGAATCTTATCCTTGTGGAGTTGAGTGCTTCAGTCTGCTGTATTTTCAGACTTTATAGATGACATGAGCAACTCTGATTGAGGTCCTCTGTTTTTCTGCACTTGCAGAGAAAAACACATGCAGCGTGGTTCAGCGTGCGTGCATGTTTCTTCCTGCATGTTCATGATGATCAGTGTGTGTTCCAGGGAAAATGCCAATTTCAGCGTTTCAACTGAAGCAGGCCGACAGTGAAGGAGCAGGAAATGCAACGAGACTGACAACATGCACTCTCTCTCTGTTTTTCTAAATGAAAACACATTTCAATTCTGATGAGTAATATGCTGTTCGGTCTTGTGTCTCAACCTGTATGGGCTTTTGGCAGGAGATATAAGGGGTGTAAAATGCGGATAGAAAAGGATATACTGCTGTAATCTTTATTACCACAAACCCTCAATGTTTTCCATGTTAAAAATAACGCAATTCAGCCAAGGTTCCATGGTTTGTATTGGATTGTAGCCTGCAGGTCAGGGAATAGTTCTGCATCACTTTCCCCTGTTCTGCTTTTATTTAACATATGGGGTGTTTATGTGCTGTTATGTCTCTCTATCCATCCTCATCGAGACCTGAACGGCAAAAAAAAAAAAAACTGCTTGTTCAAAGCAGAATGATTACATCATTGTATTTTAGCTGTACATTGAGAATAATAGCTTGAATAAAAAGCTTTTTAAGTTCCCTTCAAAGTATTCAGGTGAACAGCAGAGCCTCATGAAAACAGCATCCCGATGCTATACATCTTTGTCTGCATAGGAACGATGATTCTGTGCCAGGGTTTATGAGGACGATCTTAAAATGATTTACAGCCCTCTACAGCCCCGCTGTAAAAATCCATGAATCATCAAGGTTTCATTTTATTACAGTCAAGCTGTGAGAGGAAAAAAAAAATCAGTTCCCCTCATCGCCTGAAGGTGGAGGTATTGAGCTCTGCATCGCCGCCTCCTCTTCTGTCTCTGCAACCTGAGGAAACTGTGCTACAAGGTTAACATCTGTAGGAGTCAGAAAGAGAGGGATGAAAGGGGAGGACAAACAGCATGAAGGGAAGATGGAATGGAGTAGGGAAGGTGGAATGGAGAAACTGAGCAGGGAGAGGAAAAGAGTGAATAAAATGACCAAATGGAGATTCGATTGGGTACATATTAAATATATCTCAATATAAAGCATATTAAAGTAGAATTTAAAACATGATTGCAATGAAATGGTGGGAAAGAGAGAAAGAGTGGAGCAAGAGGGAGAGAGAGATTGAAAACGGAGCTGCTGAAACAAGAGATCAATACTTTACTGCTGTGTGCTGAAATGGTGGTGGCAACTGTCTCTCTGAGTTTCCTCTTTAGCTGGAGACACACACACACACACACACACACACACACACACACACACACACACACACACACACACACACACACACACACACACACACACACACACACACACACACACACATAGGCTCTCTTCAGTCTTCAGTTGTCCATCGAAATCCGATGACGACGTCCACTCCTTTAACGGTGAGATCTTTGATGAGGAGAAGAGTGTCTACAGTTGTTAAACTGACAGAATTGCAGGACGCCGGCTGAATTGTAAGGATTGAATGTAAAGGATCCGTTTCACCTCTACTCAATATAAGTTAAACCTTATTTCTATAACACATTTACAAGCAACAACAGAGATCAATTTAGAAACAAATAAAGCCCAAACAAGCAAAATGAGATAGAACAGACAATCAATGAAAAAAGGCATCAAAATATTTTGAAATGCCAAACATTTTTTTTTTTAAAGATTTAAACATTTCTTAAACATTTCTTGGCTCTTTATGTCTCCTCTTACTCTCCCGGATTGATAAATCCCCTTCCGTCTTTGTCACTTTTCTCCTCTATCACTCTAGCATTAAATGTGCTGGTGGTGATGCCCTGGGCAAAAAATAGGTGTGTGAAATACTTCAAATGCACCTATAAATATTATCTTTTTGTGTATAAAGACCCACTCTAGTCTGAAACTCTCAGTATGTGTTGGCAGCGTGATACGATATGTCTGCTTTCTACCGTAATCAGCTGGTTACATACTGTTTGACCTTTGGCAGGTCAAACATATTCAATAGTACTTAGCTGCTTTTGAGCTGAAAATGAAAAAGCCCACTTCTTGTTCCTAAAGTTTTCTGAAATTCCCAGAGAAGAAGATCCTGATGAGACAGACCCACAGAGCACATCACCTCGTGCACATCTGCTGTCGGTGTGAAGGCGAGTCCAACCCTATTAGTCAGTCAGTCCTGTCAGTTCATTGCATCACTCTACTGTAGCTATGGTTGCATTATTGATCTTAAGCCAGTTTAGAGTTATCAGAGAACTCTTCCTTTTAGCGTGCAAGTTGGCCTCATTCTAATTTGTGCTTCGAAGAGGACTTGAAAGGGAAACACCAACTCATCCTGTCAGAGTTAATGAGCTTGAAACATGAAGGTCAAAAGCACATGCCGCCCTAACTGTGCTGGTGTGTGAAGAAATGCCCACCTGTGGAGAGAACACTTTGGCAAGAGTGTCACTGATAATATATTCCATCACAGTGTGGTTTGACACTAGGTCTACAGTTGATCCTTTATACCAGTGGTGGACAAGTTTATTGGAACTTTTCTTTTGAAAGAAAGCTTCTTCATTTGCCACATTTTGTGCTTTATATCAATAACCCACACTGAAATTATGGATATGTTGTACATTCTGTATATTAATATATTATATAAAACACATAGATACCAGTTTCATGTTTGGGATGATCTTGACAATGACCTCACAAGACATGAGCCTCTAACAACTTTAATTCCTCTCATTCCTGGGATTAGATAATGCAATTTTTCAAACTTTAACACTACATGTTACTCACAAGGGTAAAAAACCCGACGTGTATTACAAATAAATGCATTTCTGATCAACACTGTTCCTTATACACACAGTAGTAGACACTTGATTTTATATAGTGAGCAGCAAATTAAAGGGATGGTAAGGGATAGCAATAGGTGCTTCACCTTTTTTTGTCAATACAAGCTATTTCCAGACCAGTGGAGCAGGGCCCCGAGCTGCTCAGCTACTACTACACGGCTAATGGTATTTGTTGGTTTCCCTCATCAAACTCAGCAAATGCACAATTCGATAACTCCCAAACGCTGCGGTGGATGAGTTGTGACCTGCACCTTCACCACACTATGAGATAATAATGAAATGTTACAAGACAGAACTGTTTTCAAAGTCAATGTAAAGCCAGACTTCACACTCCTGATATGGCTGCTTGGCAGAGTGATCTCAAAAGTGCATATTTAGTACAGCTACTTCTGTGGACAAAACACGTACGGCCTCGCAGGCCATGGATGTATTATAAGACCTGGATATGGACAGCGCGTTGAGTGTTTCCAGTGGCCATTCGTGGTACTGCAACAAAAAGTCTGATATGACCCAAAAAACGTTTTTTACCATAGACCACAATAGTAAAAGAGAAGCCTGTAAAACTGTTCACAGGACACCCCCACTATAACCCTGTAAGTTATTAATTTTTGTATTCTACATTTTTAAGTCATGGACTTTTTTTTTTTGCATCAAAACCCTTTATAATGTTCAGAAAAGCTTTGTAAAAGTCTTTTTTCCCAACGTGACAGTTGTGTACCTGCACTCTTAAAGTGTGAGGATGCCTGCCTGTTGAATTAATGAGGGCTCTGAACACTAGAGGTAAGATCTTAAGCGCAAGCCCGAGTCCGAGCATAAAATTTCAATCATTACGTTCGGGCTTCTCTCTCGCTGACTTTTTAAAAAAAAATAAATGTTTATAAAAATGTATACTAAAACTATGTGTGGATACTAAACTAAGGAGTACTTAGAAGTGCTCCTCATCACAGAAGTCGCCTCATCACAACACGTACTGTACTAAACTCTTGCAATGACAATTCAAAGAACTCCTTCCTGTCTCTGTCTATTATCATTGTTGTTCTTTGTCTCTCTGCCTCTCTCTCTCGCTAGATTCTTAAGGACGTACTGCTGCTTTATGGCCCAATTTTCAATCCGTCAAAATGACGGACTTCTTTAAATTTTTCCGTCAACTCTTTAAAAAATCTGTCAAGGATAGAAAATTGTCGGTTAATCTAACCTCTGCAGACAGAAATATAAAAGATGTAAATGTTTATACATCTTGTTTAGCTTAGATTTCATTAGAAAAGACAGGCTTTAATTTGTTATCATAAATCACCCCTCCTCCTCCCGAGTCCTCAAAAATAAAATATGAAACTTCGGGTTTGCTTCGGGCTCGGGCTTGCAAATCAAGTTAATTGGTCGGGCTCGGGTCGGGTCGGGCTTTAATCCCGCGTGCCTGGGTTGGGTCGGGCTGGATTTTTTAGGCCCGATCTTACCTCTACTGAGCACTTTCTTTTAATGTAGTGATTTATATTCTCCAAAGGTTTTCAATGTGGTTGGCAAAGTGAAATAAATGACTCAAAAGTGAGTTTTTTCATGCTTTGCACATTCTCATCGCCCCAGGGCATGATGGGAGTCCCCGGACTCTACTGCACAGTCTCTATGGGTGGCATGATACGGAAGTAAACCGGGAAGTCAGGAAATGTTTTGGTGTATGTGCCAGGTGAGCAACTTCCACTGAAATGAATGGCGGCCATTTTCCAGTTCTCTTATAAAGTGTCCAGTTCTTATCAATAATATATCAATGTCGCCGGCACCTCCTGAGGTGTGCACGCTGTGTCACTCCGCCCAGTGGTTTACTGAAGAAAGTAGTCCTGAGTATTTGCTTGAAGGTTGTAATGTTACAGCTGTTGTTATATTCATAGCGTGGTGAATGTGCAGGTCACAACTCATCCACTGCAGCATTTGGGAGTTGCTAGATTGTGTATTTGCTAAGTTTGATGAGGAAAACCAAAAAATACCATTAGCTGCACTGAGCAGTTGGCGGCTCTGCTCCACCGGTCTGGAAACAGCTTATATTGACAAAAAGGTAAAGCACCTATTGCTATGACTATGGGGGATTTTTTTATAACAGTATTTCACATTTATAAAAGTGTTGCAGTGTTGGATTATTCATTGAAAGTTATATAAGAGTTCAGACAGTCAAATAAAATAGTAAAGGGTAAATATAATGCACTATAGAAAATGGGAAGTGCTGTAAATCACAGCCATTGTAACATTCATCATCTGTCAGATCTTTGACCAACTTTTGACAAGCATAATTTGTCCACTACCTAAATTCCATTGTAAGACTCTAATTACACAAGTACTAGTAACTGTCATCAGTTTTGTGCTTGAAGTCCACATATCCAGATATTGAAATCGACATAAAAACATTTAAGAATTCATAATCTATGGCTTTTACACCGTCCATCACAACTCTGTGGTCTATTGTGTGTCAGTGATATTAATTCTGTAAGAACTTATTTGATAGACACTCAGGAAACACCAGATTGCGAACGTCTTCATGTGGTCATTCTTTATCAGCCGTGTGGCTTACTCAAAATCACTTTTTTTTTCTCACTTCTGACAAAATACTGTTCTTTGATTTCTTTGCTATGTTGAAGTCACAGGATCAAATTAATATGAGCAGTGATAACCACTGAAACCACTAGCCACCTTGGTATTGAAGTGATGCTTTGAAGGTTCTAAGCAACTGGCTAATATATCCAAGTCATGACTAAAATACACAGTCAGAAAATATAATGTCATTGATCTAAGATGTTAAGTAATGTTAAGGCTTTCATAGATAACCTAGACTGGTTCATTACCCTGTCTGTAAAGGCTCAGAGATATAATGAAAGAGATCATGCCGGTTTATAAATGATTTTGCCTCTGAGGAGCTTGGGGAGCAGTCAATGTGAATACTGAAATAACCGTTAATAATAACACCAAGTCCAGGAAGCTTACAGCACTCTATAAATTTATTCTGCAAGCATTTAATGTTTAGAAACGTGACGCATGGTATGAGATGGTGTGTGCTGCTGGTGCATTGCCCTCCTTCCTCTGGACCACCATGGGACCTTATTTTACAAAAAGACAAATCATCAGCCTCTCCTGGAGCTGCCACCTTATCGTGGTGGAGGGGTTTGCGTGTTCCAATGATCCCAGGAGCTATGTTGTCGGGGGCTTATGCCCCTGGTAGGGTCACCCATGGCAATCAGGTCCTGGGGGAGGGACCAGACGAAGAGCGGCTCAAAACCCTCTGATGATGAGAAAGAACATTGGGCCAGCGTTAACCCTGCCCGGGTGTGGGTTACTGGGGCCCCCCTCTGGAGCCAGGCCTGGGGGAGGGGCTCGGGTGCGATCGCCTGGTGGCCGGGCCGGGCTTAGCCCGAAGCGGCGACGTGGGTCGACGAGGTACCGACTAGATATAGTCGGGCTCGCCTCGACGCACAGTGTGGGCTCCGGAACCAGTTTCCTCGAGAGGGGTTGGATTCTCTACCACTCTGGAGTTGCCCCCGGTGAGAGGCGCAGAGCTGGGGTGGGAATGCTTGTTTCCCCCTGGCTCGGTGCCTTTACATTGGGGTTCACCCCGGTGGACGAGAGGGTAGCCTCCCTCCGCCTTCGGGTGGGGGGACGGGTCCTGACTGTCGTTTGTGCCTATGCGCCGAATGACAGTTCAGAGTACCCACCCTTCTTGGAGTCCTTGGATAGGGTGCTGGAGGGCGCCTCTTCTGGGGACTCCCTCGTCCTCCTGGGGGACTTCAATGCTCACGTGGGCAATGACAGTGTGACCTGGAGAGGCGTGATTGGGAGGAACGGCCCCCCTGATCTGAACCCGAATGGTGTTTCGTTGTTGGACTTCTGTGCTCGTCATGGATTGTCCATAACGAACACCATGTTCAGGCATAGGGGTGTCCATATGTGCACTTGGCACCAGGACACCCTTGGCTGCAGTTCGATGATAGACTTTGTTGTCGTGTCGTCGGACTTGCGGCCTCATGTCCTGGACACTCGGGTGAAGAGAGGGGCGGAGCTGTCAACTGATCACCACCTGGTAGTGAGTTGGCTCCGATGGTGGGGGAAGAGGCCGGTCAGACCTGGCAGACCCAAACGTTCTGTGAGGGTTTGCTGGGAACGTCTGGACGAATCTCCTGTCAGAAGGAACTTCAACTCGCACCTCCGGGAGAGCTTCACCCACGTCCCAGGGGAGGCGGGGGACATTGAGTCTGAGTGGACCTTGTTCCGCGCCTCTATTGTTGAGGCGGCTGATCGGAGCTGTGGCCGTAAGGTCGTCGGTGCCTGTCGTGGCGGCAATCCCCGAACCCGCTGGTGGACACCGGCGGTAAGGGATGCCGTCAATCTGAAGAAGGAGTCCTACAGAACCTTCTTGGCCTGTGGGTCTCCGGAAGCAGCTGACGGGTAACGGCGTGCTAAGCGGATCGCAGCCTCGGTGGTTGCCGAGGCAAAAACTCGGGCGTGGGAGGAGTTCGGTGAGGCCATGGAGAAAGACTTTCGAACGGCTTCGAGGAAGTTCTGGACCACCATTCGGCGTCTCAGGAGGGGAAAGCGGCGCACCGTTGACACTGTGTTCAGTGGAGACGGGGTGCTGCTGACCTCGACTCGGGACGTCCTGGATCGGTGGGGGGAATACTTCGAAGACCTCCTCAATCCCACCAGCACGTCTTCTGTTGAAGAAGCAGAGTCTGGGGGATCAGTGGTGGATTCGCCTATCTCTGGGGCTGAGATCGCCGAGGTAGTCAAAAAGCTCCTCTGCGGCAAGGCCCCGGGGGTGGATGTGCGTGGGAGTTCGCCCAACCAGTCTACATGTGTTTTGTGGATCTGGAGAAGGCGTTCGACCGTGTCCCTCGGGCAGTCCTGTGGGGGGTGCTCCGGGAGTATGGGGTCCCGGACCCGTTGACACGGGCTGTCCGGTCCCTGTACTCTCGGTGCCAGAGCTTGGTCCGCATTGCCGGTAATAAGACGAACTTGTTTCCAGTGGGGGTTGGACTCCGTCAGGGCTGCCCTTTGTCACCGATTCTGTTCATAACTTTTATGGACAGAATTTCTAGGCGCAGCCAGGGTGTCGAGGGGCTGCGGTTTGGTGGCCTCAGGATTGGGTCGTTGCTATTTGCGGACGATCTGGTCCTGTTGGCTTCATCGAGCCGTGACCTTCAGCTCTCACTGGAGCAGTTCACAGCCGAGTGTGAAGCGGCTGGGATGAAAATCAGCACCTCCAAATCCGAGGCCATGGTTCTGGTCCGGAAAAGGGTGGAGTGTCGACTCCAGGTCGGGGATGAGATCCTGCCTCAAGTGGAGGAGTTCAAGTATCTCGGGGTCTTGTTCACGAGTGGGGGGAGGATGGAGCGGGAGATTGACCGGCGGATCGGTGCGGCGTCTGCAGTGATGCGGGCCCTGCATCGGTCCGTCGTGGTGAAGAAGGAGCTGAGCCGAAAGGCGAAGCTCCTGATTTACCAGTCAATCTAGGTTCCTACCCTCACCTATGGTCACGAGCTTTGGGTAGTGACCGAAAGAACGAGATCGCGAATACAAGCCGCCGAAATGGGTTTCCTTCGCCGGGTGGCTGGGCTCTCCCTTAGAGATAGGGTGAGAAGCTCGGTCATCCGCGAGGAGCTCAGAGTAGAACCGCTGCTCCTCCACATCGAGAGGAGCCAGTTGAGGTGGCTCGGGCATCTAGTGAGGATGCCTCCTGGACGCCTCCCTGGTGAGGTGTTCCGGGCACGTCCCTCCGGGCGGCGGCCCCGGGGAAGACCCAGGACACGCTGGAGAGACTATGTCTCTCAGGTGGTCTGGGAACGCCTTGGGGTCCCCCCAGAAGAGCTGGAGGAAGTAGCTGGGGAGAGGGAAGTCTGGGCTTCCCTGCTGAAGCTGCTGCCCCTGCGACCCAATTACGGATAAGCGGAAGAAGACGAGACGAGACAAATCATCTTTTTGATTTCTTTTTTGGTTTTTCAAGCCAAGAAAGTTGCAGTTTGTCATAAAACTGTTGAAGCAAATCCATAATTAAAAAGACTACACACCCATAAATCATGCAACTCATTACGTTAACTTGTTGCCTTTGGGTTTTGTACCAGGTTGTAGTCATAAAAGTGGGTGGGGGTTGTATTTTTATGTAATTCACAGCTAGTTATGCATAATTAATATAAATAATAATAATACATGGTCAGTTCTGTCACCAAAGAACAAGATGGGGACGGCTGAAATGCTTGGATGCATCTGTATAGGGATTTCTAGTCTTACAACCACTCAAGCTTCTTTTACATTGTTATGAACGTTTTTCCTGCTTCTGGTGAATAAAAAGAAATATAGACATGAGTATCGGCCGACAGTTTTATTTCTTTGCAAAGAACTAAACCCAGAAGCAGAAAAACTTCCCAACATTTCCCAACTTTCAACATTCATACATCGATGGCAGTGACATCACTGGCTCCTGGAAGACCAGTTTATAAAACTGTGCCCCAGAGACACAGAGAACATTAAAAGCCATTTAAGGGCTAATGTATTAAAAAAGTTAGCTTCATTCACTAGTTAATTAATCTAAGTGTACATCTAGCGTCCAAACAGCTTGTGGGATGAGAGCACCATTCCTTGATTTGATGAACCAGCATTGTCTTTGATTTTGTTGCTCTGGCAAAGCAGGAGAATGAGCTGAAAGAGTCTGAAAGCTGCAGAGCTGCAGCCTGGGCTGTTGATTCAGGGAGCCATCTGATTCAATGTTAATGTAAAAAAAATGCTTAATGCAGCTTTAATGATGTTGGCTGGCACAATAAGAGACTCCATTTTTCACTTGTGTGCTTAGCTGAACAAGCCGTTGAGCCACTGCATTAGAGTGTGTGATTATTCCTCGTCTTCCCTCTGTATTTCTTTCATTTTCCTCCCTTCTTTTCACTTTAAAGCAAATGACCCTTGAGAAAGGCTCACAACTCACCCTAGGACACTACATTTTCCTCTGCAACCTTATCAATTAAAAAGGGAAAATAATGTACACCACCTACAGTTATTTGCTGTTCTGTAATTCCACGCTATTTATCAATACAGGCCTCTCACAGGGTGCATTTACATAAACCTGTAACAGCACTGCTTTATCATTTAATTGGTCCCTAGTGTGAGAGACACCTTAACATTCAAATAATACAGGAACTCAGAATTAAAAGCTGAATACACAGCCCAACATGCTTTTGAATTCAAAAGTAGTTGACAAGCACAGGGCTTTTTGCTTATAGACAGAAAAACAGGCTGCATGGGAAAGTACACATTTCTTCTTGGTCTTGATGATTCCCAGGTTATTATTGATTATTCAGTGACAACATGGAAGCAAGGGCAATATACAACAGTCACAAAGCAAGGTTGCAACAAGCACAGGCTAATGTTTATTCCCTAAATAAATATTTCTTGCTTCATTGTACTCTGAACTTTTTTGATTGGTATTTGCAATACACTAGTTCCAGCAGATGACACTTAATGCACATTAATTGGATATGATTATATTTGATCTTAAAAACAATATTACAAAAGTAGAGGGAGAGCAAGAGGTTCTTCTGCCATACTGCCATATATACTTTTCTAAACATGTTAGCAGGCAGGAAAGAAAAATAGATATAGGTGGGTTAACAACATGAGCCCCCAACCTCAACAAAATACTGTCATGCTACAGAAAATACATGTCATACAAGAGTTTTAAAAGGTATTTTCAGGTTGGCCTCAGGTCATTGTCACGTTTCTAACGTGACATTGTTACATGTTTTCGTTGCCATGTGTCTACGTGTCTAAATAACTGTTTTCTGCTACATGTAACCTCTGACTGTATCCCTGAAAAGTGACAGTGACTGGTAGGGCTGAGGTTGGATGACTTTGTTGTTTACTCTCCAGGGAGAAGTCCATTTATCATGTGGAGAGGAAGGAGGTGTGAACTGATGACATGGGCTGCAGCACAACAAAGAACTGCTGTTATATAAACTGTAAGTACAATGTGTAAAAGATGTGTTTAAATAAAAATCATGACAGGATTAATTGTTACACAATGATACACATGTAAGACAGATAAAGGACAGTGGACGATAAGTAAAAATGAAAAGAGAGTCAGGCTAGTCCCGTGCATGCTGGGAGCCATGTCATTGGTCAACCCAACAACTCATTATACTGAAACAAAAAGAAAAAAAAAACACTTCCCTTAAAATACACACTCTCCCTGGAGTCATTTAAAAACTGTAACTGCAGTTGTTGTGGTATGCATTTTCTGGGCAGTGGGCCGTCAGAGCAATGGGCATTTGTTTCCACGATAACAGGCCATCAGACTAATAGGCTTTCAGTCCAATGGGACATTTTTGGAACTATTGGGGTTTCTGAATAATGGGCCTATGGATCAATAGGCAGTCCCTACACATTTGGCACATTAGAACTATTCTAATTCTTTTCAGTTAAGACAAGCAGCTGGAAAAGTACTTCACAATAGTCAAGGTGATATGAACTATATAATCCTCCTTTTGTCATTTACAATGTTTTTCAGTCTCATTTTTGCAATGTTTTTAAATATGTAATATATAATATATAATAATATAATATAAATGCTTGTCTGGATAAGTATGATGCTCAAAATGAAGGCTCAGGTCAGAGAAGACTCCAATGTTCCTGAAGGCCAGCTTAAAATGTAAATTAACCTCCAAAAAGTAATCATTGTCTGTGATTCCTCTAATCCTTTCTGTGATACAGCTGGACCCACTGGCATCATTGTCCCAAGAGCAATTGTTTAAGTATTTTTTTTCCATATACTCGAGACGGTTTCATGATAGCAGGGGTGCTTGAGGGTTAAGAATTAGTATGCATGGTCATATAGTTATAAAGTATATCTGTAAAGCTCAACAAGCTGTAAACACTAACACTGATAAACGATCACTCTTTGAGGTGATACAGCAAGCCTGTTAGCAAACAGTTGTCCACACGTCCAGCAGACAGAGCACCATTATTATTCATTTATAGTCGTCTCTGTCACTGTGATATACGTCCAATACACACTCAACTAAAAAAATCTTTATTAAATCATGATTATTTTGGTTAATATTGAAATCACAATTATTCAAACAATTATTATACAAAGCATTTATTCAGCATTATGACTTGGTGCTTTGTTTGAAATGGTTAAACAGATTTGTTGTATTGCCATGTGGATATTACCTTGTAGCCAATCTTGGACATTGTGTTGCTTCTTCTCCTCATTAGATTCTTAGAACCCAAAATGTTACTATATAAATGACCCTTTTTCTCAACCAAACGACGCCATTTCACACTCTCGTGCTAGCTCTCACTGTCTCGCCTCCCCTTTCTCTCATGCTCTCTTGTGCTCACTCTCTCTCACAAGTGTGCAACAATTGTCAGGCAATCAGTCATTTTCTATCCCCGCTTATTCCTCACTAGGGTCATGGTGGTCTGCTGCAGCCAATCCCAGCGTCCTTTGAGCAAGATGCAAGGATACATCCCAGACAGGTCTCCAGCTTATAATGGCTCATACTACTTATACCTATGGGCATTTAAGTGTCTCCAATTAACCTCAGCATATTTTTGGAATGTGGGAGGAAGCTTGAGAACCTGGAGAAAACCCACACAGACATAGAGAGAACAAACTCCAGAAAGGTTGATTATATGACCTTAGAGATCACGCAAATCAAAATTGCATTCCAATTAATTGCACAGCCTTACACTCAACTTTAAGGCTAGTTTTGGGCTCCACCAGTTCTTAAGGGGAAGATGTTTAGCTGTTGCCTTATGCAGCAGCAATTGAATTTGTTAAGCAAAAAGAATAAACCAAATCAGGAAATTGGTAGGGTGTTAGAGCCAAAAAATTCACTAAAATCATGCTTTAAAAGCCCAGTAGATCAGAGACTTTCTGTCTCTAACACTGTCTTTAAAGCAACGACATTAGCTTTGTTTGTGGTCATGGAATCCACTGTTCATCTAAAAATAGTAATTAGTGCAGCTTTAAATGAGCATTATATCACTTTAACTGACTGAAATGTATATTCTTAAGGCCATTTTATTATTTAGGACAGAGTTGGATCAGATCTTTAGGGAAAATCATGGTATTTACAAGTAGGGGGCTGTTAATTATAGTGGCTTCTAAATGAAGGCACCTAGCCCACAGGTTAAAGTCAAAGGGTTAACAGAATACAATAACTCAGCTCAAAGTGCTGCCACGTGAGAGGGGGCTGCACCTCCATAAGGCAGCCTCTACTGTGAGTGTGGATAACTCTGGGTTAAGAGCATGTGAAAAGCGATTCACAGCAGTAGACGTTTAACAGCGTCTTTGATTACTTGTGTGGACAAGGACATGCTGACTTAGTTCTTCTGCACTCTGACTGATTGGCCTCCACGGACAGATGGACTCACTGATTGGCCCTTGGCATTCAGAGGGCAGTGAGCAGGAAGTCCTCATAAAGAGAGAGGGATGTTCAATCTTCCGGCTCCCCAGACAACCACAACCTGCCTTGTGCTGAGCCTTATCTATTTCTCCGGGTGTGTTTCCTTCAATTTCTATTTCTGTCTCTTTCTGTTCTTGTTCATCTCACTGTTGAAGTTAGTCCTCTTTTCCCCACTGTCTGTCTCCCTGCTCCCTTCCAGTCATGTTTTTTTTAATCTTTTTTTTCCTCTATAAATTTCTCCTTTCCTCTCTCAGACCTATCCTCTTCTTTCTTTCGCCCCCCCCCTTGCTTTCTCTTCCTCTTTGCTTTTACCTACATCATCTTTTATAAAATTGTCTTCTGTGTGAAATGAGACAGAGGAGATTGGCTTGCAGTATTCAAGTAAGAGAGACAGACTCTGCAAGGAGGTTGTAAAAATGAGTCCTCCATGGGGAAATACCCACAGCTGTATTAAGATCTCCTCATCTCCTTGTCTTTTAAACGGCTCCCATTCTCCAGCTAATTGTTTTGAAGCCAGGCCTGTAAATCCCCAGCGAGATCTGGCAGTACTCATTGAATTAGCCTGGAGTTACAGAAATATCTCTCTTTTATCAATCTTTGAGGGAGAAATATGGCGTCCCCCCCTCCCCCTTCCTCCCATAGTCTGTTACAGTCCTTCTGTCTCTCTCTATTCCCTGCCTCATGAAAGCATTTTCACTTAATTCATTTCATCGAGCAACAGGAAAAAGTACAATGTGACAAAGATTGGGAGGATTCACATCATGTCACAAGACTTAATCCACTGAGCAATAGGGATTCCTTCTAATACTGTCTCAAAATATGCTTACTCAGAATTTATTTCTAGAGGTGAAGACCCAAAATGGCAGATACCTTCCTTCCTTTCAGACAATTTGTCAGCTCCACCTAAGATTTAATGAAACCAGGGTATAGCTTTCCAGTGAGGCGAGGGGTTGTAGCAGGATTTGATTGAAGTTAAACCCAAGCACACTGGAAGCAATTTACAGAAATGCGTCATTTGTAGCTGCTAATCTGAGGCTTGTGGCAGATTTGAAGTGTCAGCAGCAGTGACACTACATTATTTCAACGCAATAACAGGTACGATTACTGAGCACTTTTTTTGCAGACATAGTTTCACAGACAATTTTATTCATGCTTAAAAACTGTGTATACAGTAACTTTCTTGAATATGAAACATTACACATGCATTTTTCTTTTATCTTTCCAATATTAAAGTGATAGAAGGATTCAAGGTGGTGCTTCTGCTTTTATTTCAGTTGAAACACAGCCTTCCCAGGGCACCTGGTCCACTGGAATAGGTTGCAACACCACCAGTAATAGGGGATGCTTGGATGGAAATTAATGGGCTCAGGACATGGCCCTGCCTTCAGAGTAAATATTTCAAAGTGCTGACCTTTTAATCTTGAAACTTATTTAAGATGAATTCTGCCAATAGAAAAAAATGGATGAAAGAAACAGGGTCATTCACAGAAATGACTCATCATCCTATTAGCACGTAGAAGTCAATTTATATAAATCTTTTACTCAAGTTAAACTTTGGAGAACTACAAGTTTTTAACAGTAGCTGTCATGGATCCTAATATTTCGCTAAAATCAGCTTAATGGCCAAATCAGAAATCATGTAACCACCTCAGAGGACATTTGTCTGACATTTGTTTGTTAGAAACCTAACGAGATTTAACGATTGTTGAATGCATGCCTTGACGTTTGCAAAACTTGTGTCCTGGACATGATGTAGGTCGATCTTCAAATTAGTTTCAACAGGAACCACTTCTTCTTCTTCTTCTTCTGTTTTTATATTTGCAGCAGTTAGATGGAATGAACAGAACCACTTTGTGCATGTTACCAAAGTTATATTGTAAATAAATGCAAGAAATCAGTTATTAGCATAACCTCTATTCTCTTTGAAATGTTTTTGGTGGTCTTTACATATATACGATGCAATTACATCCATACAAATGGTTGTCATTGTCTGTCATTGTATGAGTCAGATGCCTCTATATCTCACTGAAATCAATGACATGACATTTATTTCAAGACTTCTTGCACTGGCAGTGCAATGAGCACAAAAACCTTGTGCACTTGATTGAAATAAAAATGTATTATCGATAAACATTTTGCTCATTCCACAATGTACCTCACTGTCAAGATTTGAGTTGCAGTCATGATGGTCTGAAATCATTCTTCCTTTGACTGCAGAGTGAAAGGGGGAAAACAAGCGCAGGAGAAACAAGTCTGAGTCTTACTGAGCTGTGCTTGCTGTAAATTAGGGGTTCTCTACTTTGTGTAATTTAGGACCCACCTCTGATTAAAAAAAATCCAAGGACCACTGTCCCAAACAGAAAAAAGGATAACATGACAAAAAGAAAAAAAGGAAAAATAAACTAGGTTGTAAATATGTCAGCTGTAATGACCAAAATAAATATTCTGTTTACCCTCGGTGAGACACTCAGACGTGCTTCTGGCAAATAATGAGATCAAGTCGGGGTGGGATGGGTGAGAGGCTGACACACAGGGCAGGATTCAAAGCCATTTCAGTTTGTTCTTTGCCTTTGACTTTGTGACAGTAACCTTGAAAACTCTGACTCATAAATAGGTGAAAGGCAACAGAAATTTGACTGCTTGCTTTGACAGATGTTAATTAAGCAGCCTAACGTGGTTCAAGTCCTTTGCAGACCGTCAGGAAATCCCAGCACTATCACCTAACAGAACAGAATCTGAGACTAAACTCATTTAGTTGAAGACACATAACAGTTACATGGCCAGGTCGGTACACTATAGAAAGAGATTTATCATAAGTCCAGTTTTACATGGCCTATCAACATAATTTTCAAAACTTATCTAAATATATGTTCATGTCGTACCCAATGTACAGTCGCATATTAAGACTATGTAACAGTCCAACACACCCTCATGTGGCCAAACATAAAAAAATCTACTTAAACTTCTATTTTTCTATAGGAATCCATACTTCCTACAGGCACTGAACTCGTATTAGAAAAGCGCAGAGTGCAGACCTCTGCCAAGCATATTGTGATTCCTACACAACATTGTTGTCCTATACTATGCAGGTGCAAGATATTGCTACAAACAATGGTGTCTTTTTAAAGGTGCATTTACCACAATGTTACCAAACAACAGAAAAATCAAAGCAATCCAGAAACCAGGATTTATTCTGGATCATTATCAAAATTTAATCATCTGTTCATGGTACCATTCCCATCATTCGCTGAAAGTTTGACAAAAATCCGTCTAGAAATTTTTGAGTTATCTTTCAAACGAACAGACAGACAGACAGACACCAGAGAAATCATAACCTCCTCGGTGGAGGTAATAATCCAATGTTGAAATGATGTTTCACATGGATTCTACAGCTATGCATGTAAAACCTAACACTTCTGATACTGTATCCCCAATAAGTATATCTTAAGCTTGAGCCCAAGGACAGTAGACTAATTTAATTCAACTTACTATAAAACTGAAGTTTGAGACCTTGCTGAAAAAAAGTTCTTAAAGCAGCCTCACAACATTTCGCCAACAACCTTGAGTAGTGATAGTGTATGGAACAGTCAAACCAAGGTAAGAGACCTTACATCAGGAGGTGGAGATGTTGCCAAGAAAACAACAGAAATGAAGTATAAATTGTTGCTTTCTGTACACGAGTCAATTTCAGCACTGAGCCAACAACCTTGACAAGTTGGTATATTTATACACAGAAGTCAAAGTCAGTGTTTACAATGTGGCTCTAAGCCAAGGGGACTTTGGAGTAAAGTGTTGCCATCCGTTTGTATGTAAGTCAATTTAAGCCAAGTTAGTTCAACTGATATGGATATTACTGGGCTATATTACCATAGAGGCAGGTTTTTCCATATTCATGATTATTTTGGTCTCTTCATACAAAGCAGGATAAAATACTGCCTGCTGAACAGTTAGAAACCAATCATTGGCTTTGATGTGAATCCTTGGCAGACAGTGAGGGTGGGTTAAGTGAGAGGGGAGGGAAGAGAACCAGTGTTTGTGGGAAAAGAGGATTCGAGAGAAAAAGGCAGATGAAGGAACCGAGAGAGAAAGCCTTAGAATAGCACGCGCGTACTTGTGAAGGACCCAGCCACAGTGTGAGGCACGGAGTTAAAAGCGCGTCCGTCCGTTCTGGTCAAGATGAGATGGTTGATTGTGTGTGGATGGCTTCCAGGAAGTATCTGAAGTGAATTGGAAGAGCTTCCCGTCCTTTGAGAGTGTTTCTTTTAATCATGGCTGTTGGGGCTGTGGGAACCAGCTTCACCACGGAGAGGACATTGCTAATTAGATGGCATGTTACTGCACATCCCTGTAGAGTCAACACCCTGAACTGCCATGATTACGCTCTGTTTCTGTCTCACACTCACAAACACACACAAATCTTAGGGGTTATGCTTGCTCTCTGAGAGCTTTTTTTGTACAAAGACACATCCATTCAAATATACAAGCGACTTATACGCATAAACACTAATGTATTCATGCATAGACTCACAGAGGAGGTTAACTGGGTTTCCATGACAGGTTTAACCTTGACAGTTCCTCCTGGCTCTGTGTTGGGTATCCTAATTTGTGCATTTTTCCTTGTCACACTGCTAAATGATCCCATGTTTGATGCACATGCAATTTCAGGCAGCAACGACCTGGCTTCATACCTAAGTTGCTTTACGTCTCTGCTGAAAACTCGCTTCTGAAAGTCTGACATTCATATGTCTATTACAGCTGACATACACAGCTAATTGGTATTCAACCTAATGACTCAGTTGTGTTCAGCAGCTTTTGTACCGATGATATCTGAGGTGTAAGGTGCGTCAACATTTACGCGATAAACTCTCAAAAATCACAGAGTGAAATACTAACAAAAACAGTGATCACAAGTGAGAGATTCATCACATGAAGGAGCCAAAAATGTGATAGTTAAACATCTCACTCCAAACACATGGGCCTTAATATGCTGCTATAATGGCCTCTGCTCTTCTTGGAAGGCTTTTCACAAGAATTTTGCCCATTCAGCCACTAAAGCATTATTGAGTTCTGGCACTGATGTTGGGCAGTAAGTCCTGGCTCACAGTGATCATTAGAATCCATCCCAAAGCAGGGTTGAGATCATGGTTCTGTGCTGGCCAATCAAATTCTTCCAACGCCAAACTGAGAAAACGATTTCTTTACCTCTCTGTGTGCACAGGTGTAATTGTCGTGTTGGAACAAGGGAAAGGCTTTCACACAAAGCTGGAAACAGATTAGCGTATGTACGATCAATAGGATTTCACTTAATTGGCATTGTTTATGCATACAATTTAAAAGTAGGAGTCTATCTTGCATGTTATGAGAATGAAGCTCACATGTGTGTTTACATACACTGACTAGATAGTATTTTATTCAGTTTCCTCTACGAATGTAACAATACTTCACAAAAAATTGTATTGTGAACCCAGTATTATGAAATGATTGAATTGTAAGTTGAGTTTAGTGCTACATCTCAAAGTAACTGATTTCATAAAAAAAAGTTTATGTCCCATATCATTAAATTAGCCATTATTTGTTACTCTTGATAAGGTCTATGGGTTAAATAAAAAATGTTCCATGTATTAAACACTCAGAGAAAACACACAGAGAAATGCACACAGTAAACATTTAGAAACTTTTCATTTTTACGACTCTTTTGCACATCTTTGACTTTGCTATGTCATGCAGATACAGTAGCACCCTCTGCCTGTAGAGGTTCCCAGCATGCCCCCCCCCCCCACCATCACACCCACCTGCACCCAACATCACACCCGCATTTTTTAGTTTCCAAGCAAAAATTAGCCAATCAGAAGAGAGGGGCTCATGAATATTTATGAGACAGACCCAAATCGACCTGTGCTTTCTGTAGCTCCACTGAGGCACTTGAAGGAGCACTGTAAAACTACATAGAGCATGCATGAATGATATAATATTCAATGGAATAGGTGTTGATTGCAACCTCCATTGATTTGACGCACCTTAATGTGCTTAAGATGAGTAGGAGGCAGGACTAAAAACAGCTGTGCTTCTGTTCAATAGTTGTGTGATTTCTTCTGGACTTCATAATGATTGGCTGCTTGTTGAAGCCCTAATGTGTAGTAGTGTTTCTGAATCATAAGGCCATAAGAAGGAGCCAGGCGATGTCCGCATACTTATAGATGTTGGATATTTAATGATATTATAAATTACAGGGGTCAAAAATTCAATCATCATTTTTAGTGTATGTTGTGTATTGTTTACTGTTTATTTTCTTACACTCTCTCTCGCTCACACACACAGACATTTGTCTTTGTTTCTTTCTACCGACACATCTTGCTTCCTCTCTTTTTTGCAAGTCTTCCTCACTCTGCATCTGTTTTTCTGTCACCTCCATCTCCTTGCACGCACGCACCCCTCCTTTTCTCAGCTGCTCTGATGATGAAGCCAGTCACTGTCTGTCTGCATCCTAAATCAGCTGTCTGAACACTGTTCAGGCAGGAATTACATTCATCTACTGCAGTAATTCACACCCTCACTCTTTGTATGTCTTCTCTATCTCTCTTTCTATCCCTGCATCTCACCATCTTTCTCTGTGGCTCTGTGTGTGTGCATTTGTGTGTGTGAGTGTGTGTGTGTGCATGTGTGTGTGAGTGTGTGTGTGTGTGCTCGTGTGTGCATGTGTGTGTTCTCTTCCATTTCTCTCCCTCTAAACGACTTTTGCAGCAGAACGTTTTATTTATAGGCCCAATTAAATCTGGAGGAGACTCTGTGGGCTTTGGTGGAAAATACGTCTAAAAAAAGCAGAATAGTTTTACATTTTTTAATCTTGAAGGCCTGCAAGAGCTGTAAACTTCTTGCCATGTTGGGTAGATAGATCATATTTAATCTCAGAGAAACAGGAAGGGAAGGATAGAAAAAGAAAAAATTGGTTTGAAAGGAGAAGTAGAGGGTGAAGTGAGAACGGGTAGGGAGTGGATCTTTTTTTTAATTTTGTGAAAGTCTTCTTGGTGTCAGTGAAGAGTAGACAGTGTGAAAATGACATCTGGCACAGAAGAGGAGAGGCGTTAACCAGATAGAAGAAAGAGGAATTAAGGACATATTTATCCTCTTTGACTTAAACATTGTTTTTTGATACAGTTGACCATGACAGCCTAATCAATTGCCTGGGTACGTTGGTTGGTCTATCATACTGTGCGTTAAACTGGTTCAGAACATACATCAGAGGAAGAAATATTACGTCAGTCCCTGAGATCATATGCCTGAGGAACATGACAGCTGCTATAGGGATCCACATGGGAGCTGCCTTGAATTATTATTATTCTCTTTATACATGCTGCCACTTGGTGACATCATATAACACAATGTATGTTTCCAAGGGTGTGGATGATACACAACTACATATCCACAGTTGATGCTGCAGCCATAAAATCTATCACCATCTACTGGCAATAGATACATAGATGGGCAAGAATTTCCTAATGCTAAACAAAGACAAAACCAAAATTCTCGTAATCGGCCCAAAAGCAAAGCGAGACACACTGGTTAATAGTCTGAGGAAGCTGACTCACTTATGTTCAGAAACGCTTCAGGTGTCATGTTAACAAGGTGGAAATATATTTTTCCACATTAGAAACATTATAAGACCATTCTTGCATCCTGCCTTGCATCTGCATGACTTTATGTATCTGATTATTTTCATTTTTAAAATTTTATTTTGTTGTTATTATTGTTATTAGCATTCTATGTATTTCTACCCATCATCTCTTAAATGGCTTTTAATTGTCTGAAGTTCTTTTTTTCTTTTAATTTCCTTCTTAATGTTTTCTTTAACATATTTTTAATCTTTATTTTATGTCTATTGTGAAGCACTTTGAGCTGCATTTCTTGTATACAAGGTGCTATACAAAGTTTATTATTATTATTAAAATAACTATACAATGCAGCTGCTTTTACATGAGCAGAATCTAATTTTATTTTATGTGACTCAGATCTTTGGAATAGAAAACAAGATCTTAGTTTAGGTACTTGGCTAAAGAAGCTAAAGAAGAAGAAGCAGCTGTTTTCTCTGGCGTGGAATCTGAGGAGTTTGAGAGCTGTTTGCCTGCTGCACTGTATTGATGTACAGCGCAGGTCAAGACAGTGAACTTGTGTGATTCAACATGATGTTCAAAGACCACAAACATCTCGAAACAATATACAAGGCAGACACCAAGATGATGCTCAGCCTTTTTTTCAATGAGATGTCAATGTCTGTGCCTTTATGAGCCTGAAACAGCTGTTCATGCTGTGCATTTCCATACCAGCCACATCAGCAAAAGCAGTTTTTTTTCTCCAGTGAGGAAGCTTAAACAGCTACTTGCAAAGATACAATGAGCCAAATACAAAACACCAAATGATCAGTGCCTTATAAAAGAGGTTGGGGTGGTGGGCAGCAATTAGTATTAGCAGAGTCAGCTATATAAAGGCTGCTTAAAATACAGTATGTATTGCATGAATGAATATGATTGGATTTTAACTAGTCAGCTGGTAGCTGAACAGACGATACATCAATAAGCCAATGTTGTGCCTGAATCAACACGTTGTTTTACACATTGTTTGTTTTACGGGAGCATAGAAAAAAAAAACTTAATCAAACTTAAGTGATAAAACATATTCAATAATAAATGCCAATATGTTTTTGTGGAGCAGTGTGTTAAGAATAAAAAAGCCAAAAATCATGAAATACCCTCTTTAAAGAATCTTCTAACACTAAATAAAGGTTTTTAGGTTAGGGTCTCCAGAGCCACCATTGTTTGGTTTGTTCCTATTGATTATATTGATAATAAGGATTGAGGGTAATTAAAACATACTCATGAATATCAGGCTGTATTCCATTTCTGCCATGTCTGTTTCTGTTAGATGCATCTAAATGCCAAAAATCCTACACACTGTACCATTAGAATGGCTTTGAATGGGACTTGGGGAGACTGAAGTCAAGGTCACTGGGTTCCATGTTGCAAAAAGACTATACAAGATGATGTAGACATTAAAACAAGAGTTGTTAATCAAGCGGCACAGCTTGAGGCTGAAGCTGGTACGTGGTAAGTAGTTATTATGGTGTTATTGACAGTTCAATCTGAGGTAAAATGGGGCATGTTTCTCCTCAAATGGAAGATTCTGGCTCCAGATGGAAAAGAAGGTGCCGACCATAAGCTGCAACCGACTTCAATTAAGCTGCAGCAATCGGGTGATTTCAGGTGATTTCAAACCTTGCAACGTCCGTCTTTATACACAAACTATGGCCAGTATCTAACCACGATTCAATAACTTCTGGGTGGCCACCAGATGTAATATCCAAGCATTAACATCTCTGAAAGCAGCCGACCAGGCCAACAATGCTAAATGTTCTTCAAGAGAATCCAGCGGCAGAACTTGCCCTTAAAGCCAACAGCAGCCCCAGAGCCAGACCCTGACAACATGACTGATGCTAGCTGGCAGCTGGCTACACACTCCTACTGTTAGAGAGGGAGCAAGATAGAGAAGGACAGCGGGGAGAGATGAATGATTCAGGTCAGTGTCAGAACAGGATTGATTTGGATCAGAACCAAAACCACTGATGGCTTATTGAGACAGAAAGATAGATTGAGCGATGGGGAAAGAATGACTAATAGATTTTAGATACAGGATGTCAAGCTGCCAGTTGGCTTCTGTTGGACGAAGGAGGTCATTGGAGGGGGAGGGTGGATTTATAGCATGATGGCTAAATACCCCCCTCACACACATACACACTCATCTTACAGCCTTGGCTGCCGGTCTGATTTGGACCTGATGCTATTTAAGCACTTCAATATACTGAATATTATACCACTTAATTAGGTATTGTTACATGCCATGATTAGGACATTACATCTTGTACACAAAAGAGGATGGCGAAAACGGGTTTGGAGAGATGAGAACAGATCGTCATGTGGACTCAAACTCCTGGAGCTGTAAGTACAAGGCAGGTGCCTCATCCCACTGCGCCACAGAGTATCTCATCTATTGTGACTATTGTCTGTTCTGCTTTGTCCTCTATAGCGGCCAAATGCCCAGAGCCACTGAACACAACACTGGACACAATGGACGGACACAGAGAGGAGCTGGCTCTTGGCAGAAAGAAGCCACACACACATAGTCACATAGTCGTAATAAACACATACAGCATGCAAACGCACTCATTCTACACATGCTCATACATGCACACACATACACACACACGCAGACACGGATATAAACACACACTCAGCTGCTTAAAGGCACAAAGCTGGTTTAACAATGGCAGGGAGAGAGGGCCAGAATCGTACACAAGCCCCTATGGGGTTCAGGGGATACAAACGCATAGATCCACACATGCATTACACACAAAAGTCACAAAACGCAAGGGCCTCGATCCATCCTGAAGGCAGAGAGGAAGCAGGGTGGGACAGTCCACAGTCAGAAGATCACAATATAACAGACAGACACAAGAGAGGGGATGACAAAAATGATGTTGATGTGGGGGAAAAAAATGAGAGAACAATATCAACTCTACCGAGAGAGCTGTTGCGTCTGATGGGACAGGTCTCTTCCTGTGTGTTGACCGCTGCAGCTCAGACAGTGTCAGGGAAAGAAAAAAAATCACTGGTGTCAAGTGAATTATGTCATGAAAGGAGGGAAAGTTCTACTCTCGTGAGATGTGTCTGGTCATCCTGTCTGATAGGAAGTTAAGGATAAGGGAACTTGTGCAAAGACATTTCTTGTTCCTTCTGCACCAGACTGCCTCCGTAAGAAAAACGACACAATCTAGCGGCCATAGTAATTATGACCCGGAGCAGTGTTCAGATGACATATATATATCGTCAAATTTTCACATTTGGAGCTTGTGAGGATGGATGAAGGCTATAACACAATAGTGGACTTTGGCAGAAGAAACTTCAGTTTGATTACTGTTTCTAACTGCACGTTAAGACAGATTTTTTTCAAACACAAACTACATTGTCTTCTAACATGAAGTCAACAATACTGAAGGTTGCTAACTTAGAAGTGGTAACTTTAACTTAAACCCATACCACAACATAAACCTAACCAGACCTTAACCCTTGCATTGCCACAATGATTTGTAGTAATTGTGGAAAGCACAGAACCTGATCTTGTCCTGTCAATTACAGACAAGAGTGGCGCCATATTAGAAAGTGCTCGAGTGCACATGGTCAAAGAAGGTGTTTGTTCATTTACTCTGGAGGATTTGTTGGTTTCTTATGTTTGGAGCAGTGACAGAGTAGCTGTGTCTGTTTTTCAGTTAAATCATCAACAGTGGCAGCTACGGAGGAGAGCCAGAGTTGGGTTCATAGCTGCATAATAAAGAGGGTTATGAACACCAAAATGCATTTGAAACAAGACCAGGTCTGCATGGAGTCCCTTCGTAAAGTCACGACCCAGACGGTTGACCGACATAGACAATGTGAAAGGTTAATGCATGAGTAATACCGGCTAGCAGGCTCAACGGGTAATCTCACTATGTAGAATGTCTGTTGTCACCACAGCTGGTGTGCATGAACCTGTGCCACATCAGACGGTTTGTCTATTTGGCATCATTCAAGGTGGCACCAACCTCTGCTTAAACTATCAGGGAGAGGATGTGCAGACATGTGTCACGCTGTGATCAACTTGCGCAGTCTCGTCTGTCCTGTGAGGTCCGGAAACCTGCTGATAATGGCCTGTAAATTATGTTACATAGAGTCTGAACCAAGCTTGATGAGTGGTAATTCATGATAAATCAGTTAGTCAGCTCATTTACAGCGTTTTAAGAATACCATCAGTATCAACACCAGTTACTTCAAAACTGTAATGCTTTACTTATTACTTGTAACAGTAATTTCAATGTAGTTTGTTACATTACAACATTGTTGTATTTAAAATGTAAGGCATTACACTACTATTGCATGAATTTTAAGTTACCCTCACCAAAATAACTGGAAATATGGATTTAGCAATCTAAATATATATCACCTTTGTCATTATTGCTGTGAGTCACAATAGGGATCTTGCTGAAAAGTTTTCAAAAAGCTGCTGATTCCACTGTTGAAAGTGGTTTTGATGTCCTCAACAACAAGTCTCCTAACCTCTTGATGCTAAAGAATCTCAGAGCAAAGAACGGTACTTTTGTCTGTTTTGTGGTTTTATCTCCATTCTGAGGCTCCACTTGCTTTAGTTCTAACTTCATGTTACTGTGACACCTCTGTAAATGTTAAATTATTGCTGCTGTTTCAGGAAGTGGACAGTTCTTTAGGTGTAGGTTTGACGTTTGACTACGATGTTCTTCAAATCCTTATGTTTCACAAACGTAAATTACTGTTTGTCCATCTGCAGAGTGTGCTATCCAACATTTTCTGCAGCCTCGCTCATTTCTGTCTTGTGTCTGACGAGCCAAAAGGAAAAGGAAGCGAAACATTTTTTGCGTGGACATTTCACTGCTGCTGATCTTGCAGTGATTTTAGCAAATTTGTATAAAGAAAAAACAACAAAGAAAAGACCACTTCAATCTAGGTTAAAATGCATTGTAATGCGCATTACTGACATTTGTACCAAGTGAAATATTACCATTTTTTTCCTGTAATGCCTTACATTATTGCCTTACAGCAAAAATCAATGCATTACAGTAATTCATTACATTTATAGCACGTCAACACACATGACCAAAGCGAGAAATTGTCATTGAATAAGTGAGGCATGTAAGAGTGAACATCTGCAGCCAGGAGTGTGAGACTTTGTGTTTGTCTGTGTGTCAGAGGGAATATTGTGTGTACCCAGGTGTGTACTCATTAAGCAGAGTGGCAGTGCTAAAATACAGGCTCATGTAACGGAATCTCTCACGGAGAAGGACCAGTGGATTTGCTGTAAAATGTAATGAATGGGATACACGTGTTGAATTTTCATCAGACTGAATAGCTGCGCTCTTCCACCACTCTGTGTCTCCGACCCAGTTTCAATACATTGGGAAGGACACAGCATCGTGCTGATATGATTACAGGTTAATGGTCCAATCTGCAGTAAATACCTGTTGCCTCCACTTCTTTATTCAGTTACGGCTGCATGTTTTTCCCTCCACTGTAATATTTTAAAGAGAAGAGCTGATGAAATATCCAAACACATTTCTTGGAACACGAGGAGTCATTAACCTCCATGATGTAGTTAACACAGCTGAGCAGTTCCACAATAAAAGCCTGGTAATGCCTCACTGGAGGAAGGTGACTTGCAAAGCGATTTTCAGGAATTAGATTTTGCAGCAAAAGCTCCCATATGACAGCAGAGCACAGATGATAGCAACATAGAAAATCTTTAAATCTTTCCTCCACCAAAGACATGATATCTCATCTTTTCAGACTACACGCACCGCCGCCAAAATGAGTCAGCCATACCTAAAAAAAATGCCTGTCAAAAGGCACACAGCTGAACAAGCCCCAGTACCGCAGACGGACCCCATATTTATTTTTTTGGGTCAAGAAACGGGACAACGGGACACAGAGAGGCGCTGCAGACGACCATCGCAGCAGGCTGCTGTAGCGGGCAAACACACAGACACCCAGCCTGTGGCTAGAGACACTTGTGACCGTGACCCTGATTTATATTCAGACGTGCGGTCAAGCGATTCAAGGTCCAGTCATGTCCTCCATCCCCACTTGGCACACTGATAGTGGTAAGATTTTTTTTTTCTTTTTTTACAAAATAACAACTGAAATAGATATATACATATAAATAGAATGAATAGAATCCAATTTGTCCAACTTTAGGTTTATGAGAAATAATCTAACTTGACTCTGCAAAATTGTATTTTGACATTATGATCATGTCACACATGCTCTCCTGAATAAAAAGTTGGGCATCAGCCCGTAAGACAACAGTAAGGCTGATTGAAACAGTTTAGAAACAAACACTGAAAGTATTGGATAAAAAAAAACAAAAAACATACCATCATTGTCAGATATTAAAAACCATGAGTGCCTAAGTTGGTAAAACACTGTTAAATACACTGCCGCTTTACAAAATCTTCCGTGGCAAAGCACCTCCTCCATTACAAGAATTTGTGAGAAAAAACTCAAACAGATCAACCAGAGCAGGTTCTAGAGGTGACTGTGCATTTCCTTTTAGAAAGCAAGTTTAGTGAGAGACTTTAGTCAAGTCACATTTTCTTTTCGTGCTTCTTATAGCTGGAATTCAACCATTGGCTATAATCTTGCATATTTACAAATATATGTTCATTAATATGTATTGTACCTGTTTTGAATAAATAAACTCTATTTTTTACTTATTGACTTTTCTTGTGTTTTTTATTTGAAAAGTGGATTCAAGCATTTTTTAAAGAAAGAAAAATGTGTCTAAAACTCTTTTCTTTCTGTTGATATATTCCCTGTTTCATATATTCATAGAACTGAATATTTTAAGTTGTTGAAAGCTCAGTAAATTTGGTCAAAAATACTGGCAGCGGCTGACACCTCTTTTAAATTACTCATGTGGGGAAAGAGTTAAAGGTAGAAACAATCATTCACAGGTACTGCAGCAGAGCCCTGGATAACAATATAGATCTGGAAATATGCATAATACTATATGTCCCCTTAAAATAAAACGTGCATGAATCACTTCTCATGCTGCACCAAACAGCTTCCAAAGTGTAAACACAGCTTTGCTGAAGGTTAGGTTCAGTCACAGTTTGACCCTTAACAAGTCCATAATATGAAGGGTCAGTGTGAGAAATCCAGATCTGGTGGAACCACAAACAAGTCAGATTATGCTGTCAAATATCTCAACAAAGCAAAAGATATTTTCCCCTGTGGGAGTCACAGGGAATTGATGCCCCACTCACTCTGTGATATTTGTTGGTATTAAAGTTTGGTGGTGACATTTCTGCCAGACTGTCAGGAGACCACCAGACTGCTGTGAGGGGCTGTAAACATTTGACGCTTCTACTCCCGCTATTAAAGAACAACAGTTTGTCTGCTGCTTGGAGGATTGGAGGCACTTCTACTACATATAGAAACTGTCACGGCTCCTGCTTAGGCCTTGTGTGTGTGTGTGTTTCCTGCCTTCAGACCTTCAGCACTCTCTACTCTCTCTCTACTCTATTTCTCCACCTGTCCCCCCAGATGCCCACAGACTTTCCTTCCTGTTTACCACAAACACCTGTTCCCACCTCGTAATTTTCCACACCTGCTGCCGATTACCTCATCAACTTATATTAGTCTCAATCATACATTCCCTGCCAGTTCATCTTCTGTGGCCTCTTTTGTTCTGGCAAACATGATCCTAATTCTTCCTGTTGCTGCCTGTCCATCTTTTTGGATGTTGTTTACCTGTTGTTTTCACACTCATTCCTCACTGACTAACTGCAAGCTTCTCGTTTGTGTTTTGAGTATTAAAGCCCACTCATTCACTGTTTGTCTGCAGAGTCTGCGTTTGGATCCACCACCTTGTCTCCCCAGTTCAAATTCATGACCAAAACAAACCATTGACAACAAGCTTGGGCCAGGGCCTCAAAGTGTGTGTGTGTGTGTGTGTGTGTGTGTGTGTGTGTGTGCATGTGTGTGTGTGTGTATGTAGACATAAACAGAAACAAGAAACAAACTCTCTCCTTCACTTAATATATTTAAGCTCACTTTTTTAATATACGTCTGTTTTTTGCTTTTTATTTATTTTTTTACTGTGCTTTGAAGAAAATAGCAATTAGTGACTTCCAACTATTGCTGCTTGCATAAATATGTACAAAAACAAAAAAAATATTCATCCTAGATAGTTTTTGGGGGATTATTCTAGAGACCTGAATGATTAAACATGTCAGGGTTGAAAATCGTAATAATTCAAATAAAATGACCTCTTTCTGTGAGGGTTTGTCTTTATCATGTTGTTGTTAAGAAAGGGCAGGAAGTTGATGTCAGGAAACACTCAGAAATTTTACTTTTTGCTTAAATCCTTTGTCTAAGTCATCTACTGTCATGTCATTATAAAAATATTGTTTTATGTTAATCAATTTGGTGTTCCTGGTCAGTTTTTACCATTTCATTCTAAAAAAAAATAATAATGTAATAATAATTATAATAAATAATGTAATAATAATAATAATAAAAGTAATAAAACATATATTATTACCTCTTGTTGTGTTAGATCAACATAATTTGTTGTGAACATTACAAGTTTTGAACTTGTATTTGTTATTTATGGCCTGTATGTCTCATTGAACTTAAACATAAATATAATAAATAATCAGATGAAACATAGTCCACTGTTTATCACAGACTATTTTGGGTCAAAGTTACCAAGGACATTTGTTTGAAACCATTTAAAATGTGGTGTGTGTGCATACATATGTGGATGTGTGTGTCTATCTGACAAATGTAGATGTACCAAAATTCAATTTCTTACATTAATTCTGGTCTCCCCCATTCGTTTCATTTGACTGAAAACGGCAAGAGTGTAAAAGTTTAATAAAACACACCGAATTGTATGTAAATTAATCCAATTTCTTTTGTGTGCTGGAATCCTCTCTGTGGACAAAGTTGTGGAATTTTAGGCGAATTTGATCAAATTAACCACATTTTTCAAAGACAAAAACTCAAGAAGTCAGATTTGACCGGGAAAACAACATAAGGTTTAAAGAAGAAATTACCATCTTACTCCTTTCTACCCCAATGATATCCAGTAAATGTCACTGTGTGTGTGTGTCTTCATAACATCCACACTTTGTTCTTCCTTCCTGTGTGACATTATTAATGACCCAGACACCAGTTCTACCAAAAGGGTTTTCAGTGCAGGTCTTGGCGAGATCATCTGCAGGATTACCTCCTTTTAGACTCTTTATCTACCTGTCTATACATCTGCTTACCTGTCTTCCTGCCTCTGCATGCGTCTGTCTATCCCCACCTCTCTCCTCTCGCCTGCCTGTTAGCGACAGCAGCTGTGCAGGGATACATCCAACAAGAAATTCTCTGCCTTGACTAGCTGTCTTCTCGCCTGACAGCAGTGAAGCTGAGAGCTGCGGAATCAGGAAACAGCTTTTATCTTGTCTCTCCTGCCTTTTGCTCCCAACTCCCAACTCTGCTTCTGAGAGGAGATGCTGAGAAAGAGAGAAAGAGAGGGAGAGAAAGAGAGGGAGAAAGAGAGGGGGGGGTGCCGAGTGATAAAGGCAGGACAGAGTGGGGGAAATGATATTACACAGAGATAAATGAAAGAAAGAGAATGTGAGACAGATGCCGGAGTCTCTCTAAGAAAATTCTCTCGCTTTCTCCCTCTGTCTTTTTTCCCTCTGTTTTTTTTTTTTTCGAGCTGTTTTGATGTATTCAGACAAACCCACAGCGCTGCGATGGTGAAACAGGCGTGCAGACACAACACAACAGACGAACAGTGTCAGCTGGTGGTTAGAGGCTCACACATGCTGCTTATCTCTCTCTTTCTCTCCCCCAACTGCACTCTCACTCTCTTTCTACTCAGTCTTTTGTCTTGTACTCCTTCCTCGTCCTCCCCCCCTCTTCCTCCTCCTCCTCTCCCTCCCGGCTTAGCTGTTGGAGTGAACTTGAGATCAATCATCCCCAAACATTTGATCATCAACAGAAAATGGGCCAGGCGGGATGTACAGACTGTGCAGTTGAACCATTAGCACATAGTCAGTCCTGTCCCTATACAGGCTGTAAGGAATCCCCGTCTCCAGTGGTTTTGTAACACAAGTTATTATTTAATCATACCGTAGCGCAGGGCAGACGCATATTAAATGGTGTTTCTGTTGTGTTGCAAATGGTTGCATGAGTGCATTCATCAGACGTAGTCACAGTTTATGGCAGGATTTTTAGATATTCAACACATTTGCATCTGAAAACAACAAGTGTTGCCTGGGCTCTCACAAAAGTTGTTTTTCAAAGCAACATGTTAGTCGTTTGGAAAAAGAAAAAAGGGAAATATTAAACACACTGATCAAATTGAAAAACCTCTAAAATGCCAACAAATTATGATATTTGAATATGCTATGAAGGTTTTTAGCAATAGTATTGTTTCACACAGACTAATTCTTGTATATTTGAGAGATTTATGACTATTATATTCAAGAAATTAGGTTCTTGTTAGGTTCTTCTAGGCCAATCATATTATTTCTTTCAAGGATTTTGCTTTATTTTCAAAATGTGCGATACCTTTGATTTAAATGCAGCTGTTTGCGGTTTAGAAAGAAAGTCTAGGACAAATATTTAAAAGTAAGGATCCTGTGCCTGTATATATATATATATATATATATATATAGTTATCAGTTGTGTTTCTTGATTCTTAACAATGTTCAAAGCCAATATTTTTTAATGTCAATGCTAGTGTTTTTGTCACATTCTCACTTTCAATAATATCTGCACCTGGCAACTACATTATGTTTAGGACAAAATTGTGGTTATGTTTTGTTGCCTTTTTTAAGTTTAAGTTAATGTTACTTGAAGGCCTGTGACATAGACCACATACCCTTTTGTTGACACTACCATCTCTACTCTACTGATGCTGAACTTAACTATTGGATATAAATTATGAGGTGAAGATTTGTCTGATATGTACATAATTCCTGGCCTGAAAACAAAGACCAATAATATGTGCTATATGTTCATTTTGGGTCAATGAACATGGATGATTCAACTGTTCCAAAATCACACATTCCTTGTCTCCTTCTAACTACCGACATCATTAACTACACGTGCCAGCACCATCCATGTTTCTGTTAACAAAACGTTGACTTAATAAGTAATACAACATGTTGCTTTTTGTAGATATGCAATGATACATTAATAGGTATTGAAAATGACACATGCCGTAGATTTATGGAGCACAGTAGCTTCATAATGCCTGGCTCAGATTTAGAGCCACTATAATCTACAGTCAGCACTTCTGCCTGATGCTTAATGGTTTTACTGCACTCTGGTATAGCTGAAAATGGCTTCATTATTGTATTTGCTAGTCTCTCTCTCTCTCTCTCTCTCTCTCTCTCTCTCTCTCTCTCACACACACACACACACACACACACACACACACAAGTAGTATGCACATATGCAGAGGCACACACATATGCACTCTCTACCATAATGACCTTGACTAAGTAGCTCTCCAAATTGTAAGTGACTTTTAGAGCACTCTGCCTTTCCCTGCATTTGCACTGCCTTTGCCTCATTCTCTTTACACACACACACATCTTATCAGTGGCCGCAATGTGCATGTGTGTGTGTGTGTGTGTGCATGTTTTGTGTGTGTGTGTGCACGTTTGTGTAGGGTTATGTTTATGTGTCACCCTTTATTGTTAAATCAGTGTATATATTTTGTTCAAGCAGTGGCTCTATAAGACAGTAAACAGGTTGGATCTCATTGCTGATCCTGCAGAGGACCATCCATGTTCAATCATTCCAACACAGACTCAAATAATCAAACCCTCTGAACAAGATTGGAATTCCCATATAATAATTAAAGTAATGATTTGTTTCAAATGTGAATATTACATATACCTGTGTTGCCGGTCCTAATCCAAAATATAAATCACAAAGGCAACTTGTGAAAGTACACTTAAGTCATTCTAAAAGTTTCAATTTAAGAATGACTTCATCAATTGGATGAGAGATGGGTTTTTTCTCACCATCCTGCGCATAACTTCCCCTAAAACATCATTATTACTATTGTAATTTTACTGGAATATTGCACATTTGATGCCGTTAGCAGTCAATAAATGAAATTGCTGGGTTGTGTTTTCAGGTTGGGCCACATGTGTGTGACCATGTCCATCTGTGCATGCGCATGTGTCTATCAGCGTGTCATCTACGTACATCTGTTCATTCACTGCATCTCTATGTTTGCGTGTGTGTGATGAGTGTGTGTGATGATGCGCTTCTCTTCATATTGTGTGTGCATGCGTGTGTGCATGTGTGCATGCGTCGGGGTCACCGGTAATTTGGAGTGTGAACGCTTGGTTTCTCCCCACCATGATGATTTCCTCTGTCAGCAAACTGTGAGCTGGAAAATAGACCCATATTATGATGAGATTAACTTTAACGGATCTTTCCAACAAAGTCACAGAAGATTAGGACGTTCAATGACGCTTCCCTCTGTTCTGCAGTTTTCTGCTGCGTTAGTGCAGTTCAGTTGAGCCTACAGTACATCTGTTTTGTTTGCTCTGTGGAACTCTCCTCTCCCCTCTGTAGATTTAGTTTTTTTATGTTATTTCTCGCTAAAAAGCATGTTACTTCTGGGAATCATCTTTCTCAACACAATCGGTCTTTTACCTCTACTTTTAGGAGAATATATTGCTTTTTGTTAAAGGTGTTATATGGTAACTCTTAGCTGTATGAGAATGAGAGGTGTACAGTGAAAAATGGAATAACGGAATCTGCTCCTCCGCATCGTTCTGGTCTGCTCGCACAATTAATGATCTGAAATATCCCATTTTTTAACACATGCTCTAACAAGTAAAATATCAAAATAAACCTCAGATTATTGGAATATTGACACAGCTCGTCTGTTTCATCTCATTACATGCGGAAATAGGGAAAAGAGCTGTCTTTTCTTTGCAGATATGTTGGATGGGAAAGATTAAAGACGTCTAGTCCTGACAACTCAGGAAAAAAAAGAGAGAGAGAGCAATATGACAAGACTTAACAAACCCATCTCAGAAAAGGAGAACTTCAAACAGAATCAAAACCTGCAGATGATGAAGGAGAGATGCGAACACACCACCTCAGGCTCTGTCTGTCTCTATCCCTGACTGTCTGTCAATCCCACTACCTTTCAGTCTACCAGCTACCTGTTTTATAGTAAAAAAAAGTGGCACATATTCCTGCATCATCACTGCTACAGCAATTGCAGCCAATTCTTACACTCATTGCGAATTAGAGATCAGCTGTCATGCTGTTCTTAAAATGCTGTTTGTCATTAGGCTGCTCTATATTACCCAACAAGCAACACAATTCACAGATAATGCACAATGAAGTTAAAAAAACATCTTAAAACAGTACTTTGACATTGGATCAGCCGTAGCCACTAGAGTTTGATTATAATCTGTGTGTGTGTGTGTGTGTGTGTGTGTGTGTGTGTGTGTGTGTGTGTGTGTGTGCACATAGGTGTGTTTGTGCAACTGACAGTTAGCTGGCGGACAAGCTGTCACAGTTCTCTGCTCTGCCATTCCCAATGGACTGATTATTATAGAGCTGTTATCTCTCTTCTTCTCTCTCATACACCTACACACACACACACACACACACACACACACACACACAAACATCCTCACACACTTCATCGTGAATGTGATACTGTGTAATACTGTACATCACAATCCAAGCTCTGTCATCACAACCACTTCAATTAGAACTTGGGAGAGAGCGAGAGAGAGAATGAGAGAGAGAGAGAGAGAGAGAGAGAGAGAGAGTGTGTGTGTGTGTGTGTGTGTGTGGGGGGGGGGGGGTTGTGTGTGATTGTGCTCATGCTGTGATTTTCCATCCAGTCTAATCAAACTTGGAGACACTAATCAATTCAGCGCCTCACTGAAGAGAGTTTACTTTTATCCACTGAAAAAAATTTCTTTTTGATCAACAAAAATTACTACTTTTACCAAAACAAAGAATTTACTTTCACACAAGCCAAAAATATGATTTGTTACAGAGGACATATCAATACAACAATTTTTCCACTAAACCTGAAATTTAATTTATTTTTTTTAATCTAGCTATAGTTTTTACGTGTTTCATAGAAACATTTTTAAAATTATTCTAACGTAAAAAAGGAAATGTTATTTAAACCACCATTTAAACCAGCTGTTTTTTTGGCAGATGACAAATACAATGTAACGTTTGCTTTTCTGGAATTTTACAGCTTATCCTTTGACCTACTGAATGGAAAACTGGTCTACATGTCTCCTTTAATAAAAACTGAATTGCTAACATATTAAAACATTATAGTCATAATCTTAATTGAAATTGTCCGTGACCACATTGTATGAACATAAACAACAAATGCAAGGTTCAAAGAAAAAATAAAAAATAAAAAATTATCTGTTCAAGCTAAAAGCAAATACAAGCTGGTCTCAGAGTGAGACAGCATGACAGCACTGACTAGATATAAAAACAGAGAATAACAGAAACAGTGCACTAGTTATCTTAGAAAATGGTGTTTTTATGAGCTCACTGGACGATTATTGATGAACTAATGTAGCGTATTATTGAATACAAGCACTGAAATAGAACACAAACATGCAGTATTGAAAGGTCTGTCACAGATTTATCAGGGCTGAATACTCAGCGCATCATTTGCTTTGGTTCCATCTCCATGAATATTTTCTACAGTGCACCATGAGTGTGTGTGTGTTTAACTGTAGCGTGTACGAGGACAAACAACCTGACACATGCGTGTGTGCCGGAGGGTTCCTCACTGAGGACTTCCACACCCTCAATCACAATCACAATCTCCTTGGGTGGGTGAAGAGGATCCTTTTCCTCCCTGAGGACAAACACTGCCATGCTGCACCTCTCAAGCTCTGATTCTGCCTCCTCCTTCTGAACAACTGATAAAAGACAGTTCCTGATGTACCCAACCCCAAGCTCTTAATATAACTTAAATAGGGCATGTACACAAACATATAGCTTTTAATGTTTATTACAATACATGATCAGCATAACTAAATGTATAATTTTTCTCAATTAACATGGATTCAGTCCTTTACAGAAGATAATATAATCAGTCAGTGCTTAGGGTCGCAGGGGTCTGCTGGAGGCTATCCCAGCGCGTTACGGCGAGAGGCAGGGATACACCCCAGATGGTCGCCAGCCAATCGTGGGGCACACACACCATTCACTCACACACTCACACCTACAGGCAATTTAGAGATTTAGAGTCTCCACTTAACCTCAGCATGTTTTTGGACTGTGGGAGGAAGCCGGAGTACCTGGTAAAAACCCACGCAGACACGGGGAGAACATGCAAACTCCACACAGAAAGGTCCCAGACCCAGGACCAAGGAGGTCTTGAACCTGTGACCTTCTTGCTGTGAGGCAACAGCGCTAACCCCTGCGCCACCCTGATAATATAATCATTTAAAGGTAAAATAAGTAAGATTTTGGCCATAACTTAAGTTTAAAAAACATAAAAAATTAACCATATCTATCAAAGATCTAGAGAAACAACAATGTTGACATTATGTCCTTTTGCTATTGTGGTGCAGCTTTACAAATGCAATTATTACAGGACAGGACAAGCCCCAAGCCCCAAGCCCCAAACTGTCCTTAAAACCTTTTATCATGAGGAGCTTATTTTTGTATTTTTGGGGATTAAAAGATTGATTGGTCTTCAGTTAAGATTTTCAACTACTGAAGCAACAGGAGTTACACACCCACACCTGCAGCAGCATGCCAGTGAGATTTAAAGTAAGTCAGTGGGGTTGAAGTTGGGCTGCCTGTGTCAGCAATACCGTAACAGTGACCACAAGAATGTCTAACCCACAGAGTAGTATTTTTCATTTTCCATATTTTGTGGATTAATGTGGTGGAAGTGTTGTTTTTTTTTTACTGTAAACCAGTCATGGTAAACCCACAAACTCATGGAGTTGTGGATTCAGTTCTAATAAGGTGGAGGGCCTTGTCAAAGTTTTCATGAACTAGTTCGGCACTTGACTCTACCAAAAAAGACATTACATGCATGAAAATGAGGCCTAAGACAACTTCTTCGCCATGAATTTCACACACATCTTCTTGTATGAGGTAATGTTCAAAATGCAGTGTACAGAACTCCTATCCTTGCCCATTTTAGGCACCCAACATCTTTTGCTGCCTTGTTCTGTCTTCAGCATCAGAAGCTAGACCACAGCCTCGCATGTTGCGCTACGTGTCTCTAATTCCCACTGACAAGTGTGTTAATGGATGACAATAGCAGAGAGGAGAGCGCCATATGTCTGAGCCTGGGGCAGCACAGAGAATGGCAGGGCACACAAAGAAGAACACAGAGAGGGGGGGTACGAATGAAGAGAGGTTGAGATGGAAGGTAGGGGAGGAAAAAGAAAGAGAGCTGAGGGGAGGGAAAGAAGATAAATTAAATAGGAAATACAAGGGAAAAAAGAAAAAAGGAAAGCAGGAGGGGAAATATGAGGTCGGAGAGGGCAGGAGAGAGGGGAACAGAATCAGAGTGAAAAAGATACTTCTTGAATAAAAGAGAGAAGCAAAGGACACAGAGAGAGACGTGTACAAAGAGAAACTAGAGGTAAAAGAAGAGAAAACAAACAAGAAATAGAAAAGAGAGGAAAGGTGACAGAAGGGGAGTGTTTTCTGGGGAGGAAGCAGACAGCATCTATGTCTCCTCGGTTTCTTTTCATCTTTCGTTTCTGGCTCTCCTCCTCTTCATTCCTCCTCTACCCCCCTTTTTCCTTTTCCCTCCCGCTTCATCTGCATCTAAATATCAAACTGTGATTATTGCAGTTCTGGCCAGAGCTTTTTCAAGTAGTTGCTTGTTGAGAGAAAATCTGCTTCCTTACTTGACTGAAGTGAGAGTGAACTGAGGACTGTAATGTTCCATCTGTAGTGCAGCTATGTTAGGATTCCAGCAGAGAAAAGTAGCATTATTACAGTTTTCATGGGAGTTATCAGACATTTAAACCTTATTTCGCATTCTATCCTTAATAGTGTATTGTGTTATTACATATTCAATTATATTATGTCCCTTTTATGACCCATTTTAAATACATTTTATTAAATTACATTCATTACATACTCTCTTTGATGGAATTTTATATTTAATTTTTTTATATATGTATTATGTATGTATTTGTATGTATTTTTCTTCACTCTTTTCTATGTCTTTTTTACATGATGTGTTTTTTCTACCTATCACGATCAATCAATAATTCCACAAAGGCTGCCACATGGTCTGTTAGTGAATAATCATGGCTGTGGAAAATGTTGCTTGAGTTTGAGAGCATCTTCTGAATATCTTTGAATTTGACTTTCAGTCATTTAACTTAACCTTCTTTAATTTGTGACTCACACTGGTTGGAAATAGATTTACATTTGAATAAGTCTTTAAATCGCACAAATTTAAAAAAAAAAAATTCATGATATTTGAATTCAAGTACTGATGAGATGGCCCTGTTGTGAATACATTTGGATTACAGTTTTGGTGGCGTCAGTATGTAATCGCTTCTCATCAGTTGCCAGCGCTCCACTTGTAGTGTTCATGGAATCTCAACTTTTCTTCTTTTTGTCCCATCTCCTTTCATGTGTCTCCTTTCATCTTGCCATCATCTTCCCATTTTCCTCCTCTTTCAACTTCCTGTGTTCGTCTTGTCCTGCTGCATCTAGTCGCACGCAAACTCGTCCTTATCTCCGCACATACAGCTTCCAAATTATGGAGCTAACCGATCCATTAACAGGAAGACGAGAGGGAGCCAACATGTCACATATCAGACAGGACAGCATGAGAGATGTGGAGGGGACAAAAGAGGAGAGGAGAGGAGGGGACATCCTATTGAAATGGAAATAGAACAGGCCAATTAAAACATTTCACTGGGAGCTTGTTTGTATCCCCAGCTCAGCTCTCACAGATTATATATACAGCACATTATAGAGTAATGAATATGAATACATTGAACTCCTCAATTACCATGCCACCACTGGGTCTCAATTAATATACTGTGCCGCTCAATCATAATCTAAATAAATACAATTCTCTCTCATAATCTAAAAGCATTAATCTTCAAATCCCATCACTGTGACTGAAAATTGATACAAAACTCTCCCTATTTATCACTTAAACAAGATTCAGAATACAGTCTTATTAAGTTTGGTTTATTCTTTTTAAAGACATGGTGTGTGAAAGCAAAGTGTAACAAGGGAAATAATGCACTGCCAAAAAAAAAAAAAAGGTGAAAATATCTTGGTTTTGGTACAATTATTCCAACATTGAGCAGAATTATCTTTTCCCACTGGCAGATAGTTTATCTTATTTTAGTCAAATTTATCTTTTTTTTTTTTTTTTTTAAGAAAATGTTGGTCTTGTTTTCTTAAACCGGGGGATGGGCAGATGATTTTTTTCTTAAAACAAGAACAATTTTCCAGTGGAATAAGATCATTTTACTTAATTGTACCAAAACAAGATATTACCACCTGTTGCTTTGTGGTTAAACTCTTTAGGTGTATTATATGTAAATACACCTTTGGAATTATTACAGACTGGTAGTGAATCTTTATAATGACTCACATCTGAATGAATCTCTACACCTGCGTTTTGACAATACAGTTCTCCAGTTGGAGCTGTTTTTGTATACAATCAACATTTTAGGTTCATGCTTAGGTTTTTTTGAATAATATCATTTTCAATGTATTCATTCCTTATCTTTTTGAATGAACTTTCAAATAAAAATTTTGAAGGACGTATTGTCAGCAATTAATTGGAAAACACATAGATTAAAACGAGTAAAACTTCAAAAAGGCTGGAATTGCAATACATTCACCAAAGGAAAAAAATGGAGGTCTCATGAATACCGTCTCACAGGAGAGTTTTCTCGCTTTCTTGTTTTCTTGTATGAGAGCTTAAAGGCCCAATATGTAATTATAAAGCATTTTTTGTTGGGTTGATTTTTATGATTTTCAAATGTTTCCAACCCACAGAAATTCTTCATAGTATTTTTAATTGAATCTAGTCAATGTGTCAAAACACCAATTCCCATTAATCCATATGACTTTACAACACCATCAAATCCATCCATATTCTTGTTTTGATTGAGAGACCCCTCGAGGGCAGAAAATGACATATTGTGTGTTTTCTAATTAAGAAATACACAATCATAATTACAATATGAGGCTTCCAAAAAAAATGAATTTAGGTGAATGTAATGCACTGCTATGAAAAAGAACAAAAACAATGGAGCTCTTAAAACAACCAATTGTGTGAGTCCAGCATTTCTAACTTAGATGGACTGGGAGATATAATTGTTGTTTAATATAATATTAATATTATATTTGTTTAAATTATATGTTATACATATATGAATATTTTTATTCCTATTTATCTCATCATATTTTCATAAAATACTATGTACAAATGAAAACTCAATGAAAATATAGAACAGTTTAAACCCAAGTAATTCATTTTAGGGGCGACACCACCGGGGGGGTTAGCACTGTTGCATCACAGGAAGAAGGTCGCAGGTTCAAGACCTCCTTGGTCCGGGGTCTGGGACCTTTCTGTGTGGAGTTTGCATGTTCTCCCTGTGTCTGCGTGGGTTTTCACCAGGTACTCCGGTTTCCTCCCACAGTCCAAAAACATGCTGAGGTTAATTGGCGACTCTAAATTGCCTGTAGGTGTGAATGTGTGAGTGAATGATGTGTGTGCCCCACGATTGGCTGGCGACCATCTGGGGTGTATCCCTGGCTCTCACCGTAATGCGCTGACTCCAGCAGACCCCTGCGCCCCTAATGAGGAATAAGCGGGTATAGAAGATGACTGAATTCATTTTAGTCTGTTCTGCTCATGTATTTAACTAGAAAATACCATAATTACCATACTATATAGGGTATATGTGTAATTGTGCCATATATCTTCCTTAATCCCTGAAGATAGAACTTACTTGTGTTGGAACCACAGGGGACCAGGAGCCATATACTTACAGACGTTTGTCATACTGTGGATGGAGCACTGGCTGCTTGTCATCCATAATATTTTGTTCTCCCTAGAGGTTGTCTTTTGTCTCTCTGAGAAGCTGAATGATGATACTCCAGTTTTATGTACACATTTTGACTGTGATTAATCCCACGAGTATAAAACTTCTTAAATCCAAACCACAAGTGTTCTGTGTGCCAAGAGGAAGCCTGGTCCAGTCCTAAAGTCATTGCAGCCTTTCTCCACCGGTAGAATGAAACACTCCTGTTGCCCACCTCACTCTAGTTAGGTGACAAAAGGGTCTCAAAGGGCTTAATTTACTGTCAGGAGAGGCTCTGTGTTGCTGCACTTTTTACTTCATAAGACATATAACCAAAGTGCTCAGCAAACACTGTCTTTCTTTTCCCTCCCTCACGTCTTCTTTGTGTTCCTTCTGTCCCTTTGAAACCAAAAGGTTCACGACTCCAAATGCCTGAAGCTGCGAGGCTGAGAAAAGCACAAAAGCAGCCTGAAACACACATGAAGTGCTCTGCCAGAAGCTCAGCCTTTGAATCAGATGACTGTCTCGCCTTCACTCTGCCACGGAGAAGGTTGCCTTTGGACTTCAGGGGATCCAGTCCAGTGTATCACTAACTAGAGAAGACAGTTTAGAAGGTGCTGTGTACTAGACAATAACCATGAATGTGATAGTACTCACCTGGAGCAGGAAATGCAACAATAGCAAGAAATGTGAGTTATCTGACTGTATATTTTGTGGTAAGTCTGCTGTGTGTATCCTGTTTTTTTTTTCTAACTTCATATGCAAATAGGTGTGTTTCATGTTTGTGGCTATTGGTGGGAAGGCTCTACATCCTGGCCTGTAATTGGTTGCCTCCCTCACAGCAAGAAGGTCGCAGGTTCAAGACCTCCTTGGTCCTGGGTCTGGGACCTTTCTGTGTGGAGTTTGCATGTTCTCCCCGTGTCTGCGTGGGTTTTCACCGGCTACTCCGTCTTCCTCCCGCAGGTGTGATTGTGTGAGTGAATGGTGTGTGTGCCCCACCATAGGCTGGCGACCATCTGGGGTGTATCCCTGCCTCTTGCTGTAATGCGCTGGGATAGGCTCCAGCAGACCCCTGCGACCCTAATGTGGAACAAGCAGGTATAGAAAATGACTGACTGAAATAATTCGTTTTTCCTTCAAACTTTGCTTTCGTCATAGGAAGGTCAGTTTTATAGCTTCTCCAACCAGTTAAACTGCCTCTATACACCTATGTAGATATTGTAGTTTCTGATTTCCTAGACAAGATCCTTTTTTCTTATTTTGGCCTTAGTCCACCCTGAAGCCTTATTACTCAGTCATACACACTTTTGTTATATTTGTACATTCACTTATTTGTTTTTGTAAATAAATCATTTTCTATTTATTCTAACTAATTATTGTCTGTGGCTACTTGGGACTTGGGGAAGATGGGGCCATTTCACGTTCTGAAGTTCTACACAGCTGAATTTAGACTATAGCCCTGCATGGGCATCAGGTGGCAACCAATTTTTCCTGCCTTCACATGTTATATGAAAAAGTCTGTCATTTTTTCTGGTTTCCTGTTTGACTTAACTCCTACTGTCCATTAACTTGCAGGTTAGCTGGATTTGAGATTCCTTGTGTGTGCTGGTATAAACCCTACACATACATACTATATTCTGAATATAGTACAATATGGGACAGGATGTACAATTGTGTTCAATATAATAGCGAGGTGTTTAGAAGCACGAGTAAAGCCAAAATCATTATAATCATTTTTATTTTGGTGCATTTGGAACACTGCATTTTATATCCTAAATCTACATCAAAATGTGAAGAAAAATGTTTCAATTTTTGAATTATTTTACAGAAATTTAAGAAAATGAATATTAGGCTGCTCAAAGAACAGTGTTTGCGTTTTTCTTTACAAACTTAAGTATTTACTCTATAAACTGAAAAACCTTTAAGATTCATTATTCCTGTGAATCACTGAAGTAATATTTAGTTGTATAACCATGAGAACTGCTTCGCATCTGTGTCAAACAAAGTCTGGCACCTATGAACGGATGTTCAAACTTCACAGTTCCTCTAAATTTCTTGGTTTTGCCTCAGAAACTCAGAAACAGCATTTTTGATGTTTTGTTCTGCTGGTGTGTTTGGGGTCTTTGTCTTGTTGAAACTCACATTTCAAGGGCATTTCCGCTTCAGCATAAAGCAACATGACCTCTTCAAGTATTTTGATATAGGCAAACTGATCCATGATCCCTTGTATTCAATAAATAGGCCCGACACCCTAGTAAGAGAAATATCACAATGCTTGCAGCACCATGCTTCACTGTCTTCAGAGTGAACTGTGGCTTAAATTCAGTGTTTGGTGGTCATCTGATAAACTGCCCACAGCCCTTGGATCCAAAAAGGACAATCATCAGTCGTGTGTGTTCTTTGGCAAATTGTCTCCTCTTCAGCACAAGGACAAGGGATCATGGATCAGTTTGCCTATATATATATATATATATATATATATATATATATATATATATATATATATATATATATATATATATATATATATATATATATATATATATATATATATATATATATATATATATATATATATATATATATATATATATATATATAGTCGTATATATTTATTTAAATACTGCCCAACACTACTGTCCACATGGAATCACACACAGCCTGTATTCAGATACTGTGCCTAAAAATGAGCTGTCAGAACGTCTGTGAAAGTGTGATGTCACAATTATGCAGTTAACGCCCCCAAATTACTAAATCCACCCCAAATGATAATTTATTAATAATATTATCATTCTGTTGGGACTGCTTGTGAAGAAAATATGAATTAACATGAAGTGAAAATGTATGTTGTGGCATCCATAATGAAGCTCAGCGTAAGTTCAAACAGGAAGGCCAACGATTTACTCATTCATTCAGCTTCATTCCCTCCCCCGCACTCACGCTCTAAATCTACAACTTTAAACCTGCTCTCCTCTCTGCTGTTGTTTCAGTATGAATCGTCATGACCCTGATCCACACCTCCAGGTCCACCACCAGTGTCTAGACTCCCACTCTACTCTCCATCTCACTACCCCCTTATATATTCACAATGACGTCACAACGGGTCTAATCGCCAAAGACTTTTTACGCGCGTTTCGTCATATTGTGCACGTGTCAGTAAATAATCGTTCACTGGGAGAATTAGTCTCTCCTGATTGAACTGACTCAGTCTTAGAGAAAATAATGCAGCCCTGAGTTTCTGGTAGTGCTGAGACCTCTGCTCTCTGTCTCCCGCTCTGACAGCCTTTTAGATGAATGCTCTCTGCTTCTGGAGCTGACTTTGTTGTTTTCCCAGGCAGCCATGTGCAACTAGGCTAATGAGTACATTTAGCTGGAAAATGCTGAGGTAACACTTTCATCACAGTGTGTGTGTGGGGGTGTGTGTATGTGTGCGTATGTGTTTTTGTGTGTGTGTGTGTGTGTGTGTGTGTGTGTGTGTGTGTGTCATCTGTTTATTAAGGTCACAGCGAGAGATTGAAGTTGAGCTGAAAAAAAATAATTAGAGATTCATCCTGCTCCTTGCATCACACCTTTCTACACACAGCTATTTCCCCTTTCTACCCTGCATTCCTCCACCTTTTCCTGCCTTTCCTTTACTTCAGTCACTTTCTTGCTGCCTGTCCCTCCCTGTGCTTGTGGGGAAATGAGACAGAATATGTTTGGAGCGAGAGAGAGAGATAGAGAGAATATGTGGAAATCCTTCAGAGATGTTGATAGACCGAGCCCATGCTGTTGTCTGACAGTCTGCCCATGCTTCTCAGTAGTTTTGAAATTCACTCAACTTTTGGCAAACAAAAGTTCTTGATGCTGCAGCGAAAAGTCCCAAAGTTTGATTTTTTTTTCCCTGCGCACAATGATTACTGGATAACGTATTGACACAATAAATCTGTTACTACTGTATTGTTGTTTGGAGAGCAAAAAAAGCTTATTTGCAGTTTGTTTCTTGCGGAACCGCAGTGTCAGTTGAGTCGTTTCGGCTGGAAGATTTAATTCTCAACCTCTTTTCAGGAAGATTGTCTTCATGCAGAGGGCGAGCACAAAGTGATATTTTTGGTAGAGTGTATCTGCAGCAGCCTGAGTGATGTGAGCAGCAGTTTCTCCTCCTCAGCTTAAAGAAAAAAAAAAAAAACGTCAATGACAGAGTGACTTTGGCCCTTGTGAGCTTTCCTCTGCCCTTTGAGTGACTTCTCCATAGAGCAAATGAAAATGATTTACAACTGTCTATTCTACATATATTTCCATATATAAGTAACATTTGAAAGAACATTTGTTTTTTTTAAAAGAAGATAATGAGCAGATGTATGTAGATGACATGCTGATAGACATGTACATTCACAAATGGACACAGCCCAGCACTTTCATTTATGGATTTCTAACAGTATCAAATATGCTATATTCCAGGAAATAACATGGCATTTTAGGGGAAGTTATGTGCAGGAAAGTGAGAGAACCCCCATCTCTCATTAAGTCATTCTTAAAAGGGCTTTAAAGTTTTATACTTACTGTTAAGTAAAGTGATACCAATACACTACCGTTCAAATGTTTGAGGTCACTAAGAAATTTCCTCATTTTTGAAAGAAAAACACTTTTTTCAATGATGAATAACTTTAATCTAACCAAAAACACACTCTATACATTGCTAATGTGGTAAATGACTATTCTAGCTGCAAATATCTGGTTTTGGTGCAATATCTACATAGGTGTATAGAGGCCCATTTCCAGCAACTAACACTCTAATGGTACAATGTGTTTGCTCATGGCATCAGAAGGCTAATGGATGATTAGAGTTAGCACAGCTGGTTTAGCTGGTTAGAGAAGCTATAAAAATTAAGGAAAATAAATATTATTTTAAATACAAATCATTATTTCTAATCTTGTCAATGTCTTGACTATATTTTCTATTCATTTTACAACTCATGGTGGTAAATAAAAGTGTGACTTTTCATGGAAAATTGGCGAGGACCCCAAAACTTTTGAACAGCAGTGTATTCAGCAAAGATTTAATAAAGAAAGTGAACCCATTAAACACAGAGGACAGTTAGTACACATGTGTTTAACCTTCTCCTACACTGCTGCAGTAAATGCAGGAAAAGAGGGAGTTGCTTGTTAATGCACTTTGTGTTGTTAGACTAATTATTTTGATTTCTAATCTAGCAATAGTGAGGCTACTTCCTCTGTAGCCTGGCGGGTCGGCTCCTCTGCTCTGCTGATGCCTGTCCTCCGAGCAGCTGTTCAATTCTGCAGGAATATTGCTTCTCCTCATTACGCTGTGCACGCTTTCAGGAAATTTCACCCGCAGAAGTTGTGGCGGGGCGGCACCGTAGGCGGTGGCGTTTGACTTTGTCCATATCCCAGATTGTATCGCAAGGAAGAAATGAAATGAACCAGAGTTTTAATTAAGCCAGATGTAACACAAAAACAAGTTCGGAACATAAAGCAGCGTGTTCATACTGATAATGTGACTCTATGAATGATTATCTCACCAGCGGTGTTTCACGCAGCTGCATCATTCAGAATGATGATGAGAAACCGCGTTTTCATGTCTTTTTGGTAGCGTGTACAGGCAATTAAGAGTGCATATTAATTTCAATTATGGCACCTACACCACTCCACTATCTCTGATGGATCTCAAACGCAGCACTAATGTGGATGAACTGTTTTGCAAATAGAAGCGTTCTCGCCGCATGCTTATTTGCAGCCAATCACCAGCAACAGGGGTCATTGCGTTTGCTAGAAGGAAAGCAAACCAATTACAAGGAAGTTTGTGTTCAGCAAAGCATGAAAATGCCACATAATCGCATCATGCAAACAGAAAGAACAGATGTTATTTTACCCCAAATGAACCACTTCTTTTTTGGGTTGTGACTTCACTGAATTGATCTAAACAACACGCTGATTGTGGTATAGGAGCAACACTTACATTATATCGGCCAGAAATGGAGCATTAATCCCCTTTTTTTCTCAGAATGGTTCAGGCTTAGATACAGTTGCTATTTAACAGAAACACACAGGAGCACACGTACTATAAAACACACACGCACACACATAAACTAATTTAATTTAATAACGGTGATTGCTGTTTCCAGTTGAATAATGTAGTTGTAAGTAGAGCAACCAAATGCCAGATTCTGCTCTGAGTATGTTTGTGTTTTTTTTTTTTTTTGTAGTGCTCAGTTATTTACCCCCAGCTGCCAAAAGGAAAGTACAAGAACTAGAACACTGCAACTACAGGAGCTGTTATCACAGTTAATTTGACAATAATATGCATTATGCAGATTTGCTCTTTGTCTTTTTATTTTTAAATCATTATCCACACAGCTTTTCATTACAGTCGTAAAACAGTTGTTGTATGTTTTGAGCATGAAAACTCGCTCCTCATTTAGTTGATATAAAAATGAAAAGAGCCCAGCGCTGCTGTAAGATGGATAGTCAGCCAAAAACATCAATCAGTGCAACTATGCAAGGATTCCCACATCCTCTGTAAGGATATTTTGTGTTGTTAGTTTTCCATCTTCCATCGTCTGTCTCTCTCTATTTTCTGCACTGCTCCTCTCTCCTCTCATTTCCTCCCCTCTAGTCATACACTTGTATCTCTCTTGTGTGTGTTTGAGGCGGAGGAGGGAGGGGCGGCTATAGTAATAAGACCATTAATCATTGAGAATAATTTCCAGAAAAAATCAGCCAACCTTGTTGAATTTGACAGCCACCATATTGGATCTATATGCTGGAACATAACATACGGTCAGATAAGAAGCTTTGAGTGTGACCCATGAGGTGTTTTTACACTATTCTACACATTTGTGAGAGTCTTTGTCCAAATTTACTAGATGTTTTATCCAAACCTATGCATGCGTGGCTGCTTCTCACTTTCATTTTCCTCTTTCATTGGTGGTAACAATTCACTAAAGCCTTCGTAGAAGGAGAATACAAAAACACAAAACACTTTATAGTTTTACTTTTCACATTCCAAAAGTGTTCACACCATATCATCGTATAAATTTGCTTCCCTGAACCTTAATCATATTCAGAGCATAATGATTAAGAGCATCATGGCTCTGCCAGTTCCACCTTTATAGAACAAACCATAAGGCCACAATAGGGCTGATGCAGCAACTTCAACAGCAGCTTATAAAATCAAAGCCATTCTCCCGTTAAAGTCAAATCTAATCAACCCTGCAGTCTGTATGTATTGGCCTTCATAGGATTTTGTTAGAAAAGAAAAGCCGGCCTAGGATATAAAAAAAAAAGACTGGGTCAGCTCAGATTTATTAACTTTATAATGTGCCTTACTTTTGTGAACACTACAAAAACCCTATTATATAAACACAACGGTGCTCATTCACTCTAATTTGCTCTAAGTTTTTGCTCCTGAATGAGCCATAACATCAGGTTTGTTCAGACTTACAGGTGGCAGTTATAACACCACTTTATTTTTCATTGTAAATCAAAGCTAAATCATTGAGGTCATCATAAAGACTACTTTTCCCACCCTTGATATACAGCTGACTGCCACTGCCCCCCCGGATGATTGTTTGTATTGGAAAATTTTCTATTGATTTACATACTCACAGCAGAGCCCGCCCACTGCTCCACTCAGAGGCAGCCGAGCAGATGCTCCTTGTCTACAACAAATGTGTTTAACTACGGCAAATGATGCTATTTCAACATTCAAAACCACAGCGGAGGTTTGGATACTCGTGTGCGTGCGCGAGATGACAAATAAGCGTTTCATATTAAGTTTGCTGCTCCTTCAAACTAAGTGTCAAGTCACAGATTGTTTCAGAGGGTTTTTTTCTCTTTTTTTTCTGGTCGGCACCCACATGAGTGCTATTTTAATGAGCTTGGTTCCCAGATGGAAATGTTTCAAAAAGCCCTGATGTAAGGGATTAATAATTTTAGAGGAGGGAGGCGTGTTAATAAAAATGGAATAATTCTGGAGGAGTGTGTGTGTGTACTATGTGTGTGTGTGTGTGAGAGCATGCGTCAATGTATTTTCGTATCTCTCCGTGTGTTTAAGTATGTGTGTGTCTGTCTGATTTGCACCACCCATAATGTTGTTGCTATGGAAAGGGCAATGTCACGCATGTATACAAGCACACACACCCACACACCCACGGTGCAGTAATGTTACACATGAAGGATGTCAGTAATGGGATTCTGGTCAGGCCAGTGTGACCATGCTGTACTGAGCTAAGGTCATTGATACCAGATCTGGAGAGAGAGAGAGAGAGAGAGAGAGAGAGAGAGAGAGAGATAGAGAGAGAGGAGTTAGGGGGGAGGAGGAGTGGGCACAACTGGGCGGCTGAGAGAGAAAAACAAAGGCTGCGACTGGCAGGGAACTACTTGGAAGGAGGGAACGGGCAGGATGGGGAGGACAGGGGCAGGGAGAGAGAGGAGGAAACAATGGCTTGTTTCGAACGAGGTGTCATTCAGCCGTTAGTTGGTATTGCTTTTTCCCGGCACAATCTAGTTTTCATATAGTGCTGCAGCCCTGGGGTGTCGTTCATTACGCGCATTTCCCCTTTTTTTTCCTTCTTCTCTTTTGTCGTTTGTTGTTTTCTGCTCTATCCTTTTTCTTATCTTTTCCAACTCCTCTCCCTTGGTGCCCTTTTCTACTTCTTCTCACACTCTTCCAACATTTCTTCACTCATCACTGTTTTAAATCTCCTCTCCTCTCCTCTCATCTCCCCTCCTCTCCTCTCCTCTCCTCTCCTCTCCTCTCCTCTCCTCTCCTCTCCTCTCATCTCCCCTCAGACAGGGTTATTTTCTGCCTGTCAGGCAGTTTGCAGACAAGCACTGTTTTCTACCCTGGTGAGACTCTTTCCATTGTGCGTGCATGTGTGGGCACATATTATACAAGTGACCATTTAATTCATGTTTACATTTGTGTCTATGACTGTGTGTGTGAGTGTGTGTGTGTGTGTGTGTGTGTGTTTATATACGTGTGTGTTGTGTATGTGCATGAGAGAGAGAGGGAGGGAGAGAGGCAGAGAAACAGCACATTTTAAATGCGGCCATTTGCTTCTTCCTGTGCCTGTAAAGTACCTGCATATTTGTATGTGTGCGTGCATGTGTGTGTATGTGTGTGTGTGTGTATGTGTGTTCCCCTGTTGTGACAGTGTTGAAATCCAAGCTGACATCCCCTTCTCCCTGCAACAGCATATGCCCCTCAGCAAGACCACTGGGAGACTACAGAGAGGGAGAAAGAGAGAGAGGAGAGAGGGAAAAGGGGAGGAAGATGGAGAATGAGGAGGGTGAAAATAGAGAGTAGGGGGGTGGGGTGGGGGGGGGGCAGGCAATGAGGAAAAGAGAAATACGATGGAAGTAAAGAGAAGAGAGGAAAAAGGAAGAGAGAGGGGAAGAGAACAGGAAGAGAGCCGAGAGCCACAGACTGAGACCAAGACAGAGGGAGAGAAAGCACCCCCACTGCGTTCCTTTTCAGTCCTGCTAGCGTTGGCATGTGTTAAATGTAAAGAAGCTGGCTGACTCACCATGCTACCAGCTCATATTCAGCACTCTCCACTGCTCTTGTCTGACAGAGAGACAGAGGGAGAGAGAGAGAGGAAGGGCTACGGGCTTACATTCAACACTGTCTACTTCAGAGAGGAAACAGAGGGAGAGGCCGCCACTAAATTACCAAAAAACGCTGCTTCTCGAATACCTTTTTAAACCAAACGGTCACGGCACAAGCACGCAATGATTTTAAAATAAGGCTGTATGAATGAACACGTTTAACATCAAATCCTCCTAAGCTGAGTGTTAGGGTAACAAACAGTGTGTATAAACAGCGATCACTCCTCAAAGTCACACGCCCTCTAGGACTTTTTACAATACTATAACATCATGATATGCGTTTTGCTCCTCCTGACAGACAAAAGGAATTATTCAATGTCCACCAGAGGTCCTTTTCAGATAAACGTGTCAGGACTGCACGCTGCGGCGCTCTCCAAGGTGCTGATCCTGCTGCTGGGAGCAGCCAGGGAGCTTTCCTTGCTGCTTTTTTCCCTTTCTCTCTTTCTCCCTCACAGCACAGCTGCCACCCTGCAAGAACTTCTAACCAATAACTTAAAATTTATAACAATTTACTACACCTTTAGTGTAGTTATAGTATGAAAGTGATGGGGATCGACTGGTTTTGTTCTGAATTGAAGTAATAGTCTGAATTTACAGAATCCAACAGAATTCACAGTGATTTACTTCGTGATTTATTTTGTTTTTGGTGGGGTTTATTAGACAAAGTATCAGACGCTGGGAGGGATAGGACAGTAAAGTCTGGGACTTATCTCCGTCATTGTCCCTGATGGGCCATTCTCAAATGTTGCCATGGACGACAGTAACAGACACTCAGGTGAGAGACTCACAGCAGCATGTCGCATATTAATACATATTAATACAACAAGTCAAATGTGTGTTTACACTGTGATACAGTCTCCTGCATTTACATGCATACAAGGCAAAACATATGTATTTAATTTGATAGATGTGTATTATTAGAGTCATGCCTCATCATCAATGTTGGTTCAAGTTACTTCAGAATGGTAATGCATTATTTATTACTTGTCATTTTAAAGTAATTCATTACATTACAATATTACTGTGTTTATGTAAGGTATTGCACTACTATTGCATTACTTTTAAGTTACTCTCATCCAAATAACTGAAAAGGTGGATTTGTTAATCTAAATATATCTCACCTTTGTCATTAATGCAGCGAGTCACAACAGGGATTTTGCTGACAAGTTTTCAAAAAGCTGGTGATTCCACTGTTTTTCATGTGGTTTTCATGTCTTCAACAACAAGTCTCCTAACCTCTTGATGCTGAAGAATCTCAGAGCACGACAACGTTAATTATGTCTGTTTTGTGGTTTTATCTCCACTCTCATGCCCCGCTTGCCTCCTTGCTAACTTCATGTTATTATGCAAATGTTGAATAATCTGTGTTATTTTCAGAAGTGGACAATTCTTTAGGTGTAGCAGACAAAGTACAATGTTCTTCTAATCCTTACATTTCAAAAATGTAAAGTAATGAGCGTGTGTCCCTATAGAGAATATGCTATCCAAGGTTTCTGCAGGTTAATTCATCACCATCTTCTGTCTGACGAGCCAAAAGGAAAAGGAAGTGAAATATGCTGACATTTCACTGCTGCTGATTGTACAGTAAATTTTAACAAATTTGTATGAAGAAAAACAAAAAAAAGGTTAAACAGGTTAAACGCACATTGTAAAATATAACATCATCGTAAAATATTACCATTTTTATCCTGTAATGCCTTACATTACTGCATTACAGCAAATATCAATGCATTACAGTAATTTATTACTTTTGTAACCATTACTCCCAACACTGCTCATCATACACAAACACTCAAATGAAATATCTTGCAACAAAGAGAAACAGATCTATTTCTTTGAATGACTCATATTGTCCCCGTGCATGTTTTAGAGGATCATACTAAAGGTGTGTTAAAGGAAGAGAATAAAGAGGTAGATGTAGGTGGAGGTGTAGGGGGTTGGGTTGATAGTCAGTTTTATAGAAACATGTTTTATATCTTTGGTTCAATTCCCACAGGGGGCATCTGCAGGAAAGATGAACAGTATGTTCTCCTGATGTTTTAAGGAACTTTGAATAAAAGACAATCACAACATGCACTTGTACATCAGGAGAAGTATAAAGCATGAATGGGGGCTGAGTGTTAGGGATCACTCACATGCACCACGTATTACCATCATGTAAAGGCACTTTTCACATTTGTCTTGAGTACATATGCACTTTTTTCAGTACATCAACTTATTTAGGAGCTTCTGCTGACTGCTGGTCCTGGAGCAGCTCCACTGGAGCAACATGCATGGCTCAAGGGCACTTCAAAATACATTGTTGGGGGAAGTACATTGAAGTGTTGAAATACATTGTCCAAGGTAATTCTTTTTTTTTTTTTTTGAATCCCACTTATCTGTTGTCTAGTTACTGCTGCTCTAAGGTTTTTTAGTTTGCAAGTTTGTTTTAGGAAATTAATGCTGAGTAATTTGCAATACAGCCAGTAACAGTATCAGCACATACACGAATAAGCAAGTAGTATTTTTTTTTTCACATAATATAAAACCATTAATAAACAGCAGTTGAATGCTGCAGTGGAATGTCTTTGGTAGAGGTGAAGAAATGGAGGGTTGAAGGAGAGAGAGGGAATCTGAGGGGGTTGGTTTAATGTGTACATAATAATGTAATGTGCATATGTGCATGAAGGTGATCCAGTCATATTATAATGTATGCTGTGGCCTTGGACAGGATACATATAGAATATGAACAAGATTCGCCTTTAATTGAAATACAAACATCATACACACACACAGTTTTTTTAATTTATCTAAATATAAAATTATGAATTACATTCTTTATATGCATTAACTTTTTCAGTAAGCCGGACCTCTTAAACGGAGGAGAACAAATCCAATTGCACTTTAAAGCACCAAACATGTGTCGATCAAGGCTTTGACCTCTGTTTCCTGCTCTTTCTTCTCCTCCCACCTCCTCCTCTCCTCTGCCTGCCTCCTTTTAGTTGCTTCAGCACGTCGAAACACTTTTCACGACAGGACCTGCTGATCAGTAGCCTTGATGACCGCGCTGGGTGCAAAATGATTTCACTTGCATTTTTTTTCTCTGACATCAGTAAAATGCCATGATGGGAGTGAACGCTGTGTTCAGGGACTGATTGCATAGGCACGGTGAGAAATTCACTGTAATGTGCATGCAGCATGGAGATAAATCTGCTGCAGAAAACGATAGCAGCGTGACAATATCGATGTAGAATTTAACATTTGTAATATGTGGTGATATGATTTCGTTAAAGGGTTAATTCACTTAAATCGCACACAAAAAAGAAAAAGAAACATATTCTCCCACTTACCACTAGTTTCCCCATGTTGGAATAAAACATACACATAATATCTGCCTCCATCCCAATATTGTAAGGAATGAATGCAATCCTGCCTCCTAAACTGATATTGTACAGTATGTTTATATACTAAAAACCTTAGTTTTGGCAAATTTACTTTGAGGGAAAACATTTCCAGACACAATAAAGGTGCTGCGGTTGAAGTGTGGGTTTGGTTCAATATAATAAAGTAAGCATTATGTTTCTTCTACTTCAAGTCTCTGCTGACTAGTTTGGGTTAAGGTAAGACCCAAGCACTTTGTGTGCCGAAATATGACCCAAAAAACATGCTTTAGTTGCTAAAAGTGGATTTTATCGGAAAAGGCAATACTCAAACCTGGGCCACAAAATGTATAATTGTGGACATTTTGTGTATCTTTTGACCTGCAGGTACATTTATTAAAAATATGTCCTTGTAAAAATGTAATTTGAGTAGCATTAGGACTAGTATAGGAAGTATACTCTATGCAAATATACTATAATATATAGCCTACTGTTGTTTTTATGTGACAGGGTTAATAGATTTGTGGCACTCACAGCATTTGAATTACATTTAAAATTCATGATTGATTGATGTTGCTGTGAACAGTTTTCCATTTCCTCACAAGTTGCCAGAGCTCTTTCTAGCTTTTTGTTAGCCCGATGCAAAATCTTGTTTGGGGCCTCCCTGTTTCAAATACTCATGAATACACATCAAATCTGCAGCAAGTCTGCATCACATTAGATATACATGAATTTCATATAATCGACACCAAATGTTACTTTTCACTATGACCACAGGTCAGATAAATGAATATTGGATGAGTGTCTAAGTTCGTAGGGAGAAGTAGAAGACACAGTCAGTAGCTGGTTTCAGAGGTTCAAAGGAAGACTGTGGTAAAACTTCCTTTTTTACTCCATTTTTTTTTACCATGTGCAGCATGTAACATTTAGCAGCACAATTAGCTGTTACGATTAGGAGAGCGTGCGCTCTGAACAGTTTTTCGGACACAACGTGTTTCCTTCCCGTCTCGCTCAGTTTGACAAAGCTGCTCGTGATCTTCAAACCCCCTTGAACAAAGCCCTGTTCTCATGAGGCCTGATCCCTCCTAACCCCCTGTCTCTCGCTCTCTTCCAGCCTTCAGCGATCCGTCTCCCTCACTCGCCTCTCCGCGTTCCTGTCTCTCTCTCTCTTTCCGTCTCTCACCCTCCTGCTGTCTCCCTCCTTTGCCCTCCCCTCTCTCTTTGTTCCAGGGATCAAACGAGTATCTCGCTCGTCCACGCTCCATCACCTGGGAGAACACACACATGCACACACGCACACACACACACACACACACACACACACACACACACACACACACACACACACACACACACACACCACACACACACACACACACACACACACACACACACACACACACCACACACACACACACACACACACACACACATTGACACTCATTCTGGCCTCTCTCCTTTAGTTCGCAGCAATGCACGGGTTTCTTTCCAGGACTTTAGAGTAGTCACGATCAGAGAATGGTCTAACCTTTCAACTCACCTATTGCTTTTTGAGAAAGAGGGAGAGAGTGACATGGTGAGAGAGACAGAATAATGTTGGACAGGACAGATTAAAACAGGAAAGAGTTCCACTGAATTGAAGTGAAATAGCAGCGATAAAGATCAGAGCCAACTCCGACTGAAAAAAGAAAAAAAAAATCAAGCAGCAAAAACCAAGACTGAATGTTAAAGCCCACGTGGAATTGCCTTAAGATGCAGTTCTTACAAAAAACTTCTGATTGAATTTCTGAGAAGAAGAAACCCCCAAACATCTCTCAAAAAAGTTGATAAATTTATGTCCTGGGGAATTTACAGCGTGTGTATGTGTGTGTGGGGAGGGAAAACTTGTTGGATGTTTTTAAAGGCAGTAAGACTTTAAAAGGCCAGTGACATGGCAACCGCCGTAATGTGACATGCTGCATTTCAGAATAAAACCGAATATGTGCTTGGGGTTTTAATTCAAGAGGGAGTTGAGTGAATCGCTAAAAAAAAAGCGGTCATGGCCCAGCAAGCACAAGTCTCCAGTCAGACCTCCCTCGTGTCGGTGCAGGGAGAAGAAACTGATGAAATGGACAGTAATTTTGCAAAGTGATCTAAACACATATGTCCTGCTCTGATATTCTTACTGTGGATTCTTATAAACACACCCCTGTTGGCATGATACAACTCTGGAAAAAAATAAACTGCACTGCATTTTTTTCTACTACTCCACTACTTTTTTTCTACAGCATCTCTACATGTATTCCAGCCGTTCCATTCCAGCGTCTGTTGAATTCCAACACATGCACACCACATTCTGCTTAAAGAGGAACCAGGAGTGGAATAAAATCCACCCAAGAACATTGGTAAAAACTTGTGGAGAGCATGCCAAGACAAGAAAGCTCTGATTCTTGCACCAAATATTGATTTCTAAACTCTTCTTATGTGTAAACATTAGTATTATGTTGTTTAAAATAAATTTGATCTTGTTTCTTTGCATTGTTTGAGGTCTGAAAACATTGCATCTCTTTTGTTATTTTGACCATTTGTCATTTTCTGCAAATAAATGCTCTAAATGATAATATTTATATTTGGAATTTGGAGGAAATGTTGTCAGTAGTTTATAGACTCAAACAAAAATGTTCAGAAAAAAATGATAATTTTGCAGTGGTTTCTTATTTTTTTCCAGAGCTGTAAATCACTTAAACTATTTTAAGTGCCCTGTCACGCTTGGTGCAATTTGAACACATGTAATTTTAATGAACTTTGAATAATCAAGGATTCAGCAAGCTTCTTTTGATTATTTTTCTCAAGGTGACATGGTGACATCCTGTGATTTGGATGATTTCTCTGCCGTTTCCAACATACCAACCCAGTAGGAAAAAGATGTAATTTTACAGCCAAACAGTGCACTTAAATGTGTTTCTGAAAACATTTGAAGCTTTGATTTTTATTGATCATTCATCACTGTTTGATAATCTGAACTGAGTTGAGACAATGAGCAGAAATACAGAAAGTATTCATGTTATAGTGCAGGATGTCTCTATGCTCTAAGTTGTAGCATCTCATGAGATCCTGCATGTGAGACATTTAAGGAACACTGGTAAATTGTAGCTCCTGCCAATAGTCTGCATGACGTCTAGAAGGCAGGTGCTGCACTATCTTTGTATTAAGAAATACCTGTTCCAAAGAGGCAGGTTTAGAATGGGCACTGCACTAGTACAAAATAAGTACTCAGAAATGTTTTTGGATGTTCTCAGAAACAGATAAAAAACTTAAAATTGTCTTTGAAGATAAGTGCATTTTGTGGAGCGTTTGTTTTGATGGATGGGTGTTATCAACAGTTGCTTGTTCATCCCACTTCAGCTTTATCTAGACTCTGCTCTGTCACCTACATTTGGATTTTTCTGGCTCAAAACAACCTGCAAAGATTGCAGCAAGAGGTTAACACAAACTCAGGATTCAAGTGCCTCCAGAAAACTGTTATTGAAGAAGGAACATTTAACTAGTCAAATGTTGAAGTCAGGCAGCATGGAGCAGTGGGTAGTGTTGGTGCCTCAAAGCAAGAAGGTCACAAGATCAAGGACCTGGTCTTGGACCTTTCTGTGTGGAGTTTGCATGTCCTCCATGTGTCTGTGTGGGTTTTCTGCAGGTTCTCCAACTCCCACAGTCCACAAACATGCCAAATTGCCCATAGGTGTGAGTTTGTGAATGAATGGTGTGTGTGACCTACGGCAGATTTATGATCAATTCAAAGTTATTTTCACTAATAAAACAATACTTTTCTTTCAAAAATAAGGAAATTTCTAAGTGACCTCAAACTTTTGAATGGTAGTGTATAGGAAACTAGTTAATTGATTCTGGACAAAAGTCCAGAAAGTTTAAAGTTAAAGTCTGTTTCAGGGTTATTTAAAAATCTTTCTGTTTACCCCCTTCATCCTCTATGCAGGAAAATAACCTTGGTCACCAACATCGAGGCAACTGGGACTAGTTTTATTCGGGCTGGTCCACTCCAGTCCCTCGTAGCGTATAGTCTAGTTGAATCCAGTCCCGTCCGGCTGAGAACTGAACAGGTGGTATATGACAGCAGGTATGAGCCGACATCAAAGGATCCATGGAGAGGAAGAGTGAGAGAGTTAGAGGGAGAGAACGGGGGGAAAGACAGATCCGTGGACAAAAAAAAGAGGGAATATGGGGGAGAATGAAAAGAAATGAGTTGGAAAATATAGGAGGACACAGAGGTGAATTTACTGCATGAGTGATCGCAGGCAAAGAATTTGAAAGAGGACACAATTGGAGGAGTGTGTGTTGGCGGTGGGTACGGCGGGTGGGGGTGCTTTCCTCTAGACCAACAGCTTGTGTGCTTAACTCTGGTGAATACCAATTGTTCTGCAGTGATAAAAGTCTACCGCCAAACTCCCTAAAAACTAAAAATGTCTCTTTATCTCTCCACCTTTGTCTTTCTCTCACTTCCTGTATAGTTTTAGTTTGAGTCAGTTTACTTTCTGCACGCGTGTGTGTGTGTGCTTTTGTTGAAGCAAACTTTGCCTATACTTCACTTGGATCTTTGTACTGCGTACGCTCTTTTATATGCTCTCATAATTTCCTCTCTAAAGCAATGAATGCAAACTTGCAGTCTTTACAATGAGACTGCAACCATACATACTTTCTCTTTCACGCGCACACACTCACAAACACACACACATATACACACTGTCACCCCTATAGGCGGCTCTCTGCAGATGATGTCAGGTGAATGTGGACATTGTTTAATGAGCCCTGGGACTGGGAAAGAGAGGAGGAGAGGCGGAGGGAGGGAAGGGGACAATAGGGGGGAGAACAGGAGGAGGGACGCGGAGGTAGAGGACAACAGCGGTAGGGAGGGGATGGAAAGGGGGAAGCTGGGATTGAGCGGAGGAGAGGAAAGGTTGGAAAGGAGGAGAAGAAGGGGAGACAAAAAAGTGGAGGGGAGAGTGGAGGACAAGCGGTCACGGGAGGGAAGAGGGGGAGAAAGTCGGGAGGGAAGGAACGTGTAGAGGAGAGTCAGGAGAAATGTATGTGATGTGTAGCCTTAGGATAAGAGAAAAAGGGATGGAATAAAGAGGGGAGGAGGAAAAGAGAGAGAGACAAAGACGAAGCAAAACAGACACAAAGACAAACAGAAACCTTCAACCAAGGTGAGACAGAAATGGGCAGGAGGTGAAGAGGAGAGGATGATCCCTCCTTTCTCTGACCTCTCTCTCTCCCCCGCTCCTTCCTCTATCTTCTGCTTTTCTTCCAGGCAGCCGCTCTTTCTCTCCTCCTCCTCCTCTCTTGCCGTGTAACGTTAGACTATTGGAAGGGAAAATCTCCAAAGTCAGCTCTTCTCGTGGCTTTTGTTCTCCCTCTTTTCGCATTATGTCATGTTATTCATGCTCACAAAATGGAAAGCGTTGCAGACCTTTACGCGTCGTATAATTAAACACATTTCTGCCTCAGTAGTTGCCAATTCTATTCAAACTCTCACTTTTAAAACTAGAGCCATGATCAAAGTCACTTTTTTTTTTTGCTGCGCTGTTGATCCACACTTAGTGCAGATTTTATGAAACATTTGCATTTTTTTCCCCCTTTTCACATTTTGATCCAGGAAGGGTCTGACATCCAATTGTATGAGAGAAAGGAATTTTCTATTACAATAGATCCAATTACGTACTGTGTTACAGTGTTGCTTTCAAGATGAATCCTTGGCAAAAGCTGCTGCAGTCTTTTTTTTTTTGCCGGATTGAAATCAAAGAGCTGTGTGGTCGGCCGCCATACCTACATATCTATATCCTCTCTTTGTTCTGTTGCTTCGTGCAGCTCTCTCAGCAACTCTGTCAGTAATGGTCATTGAATGCAACGTGGACAGACAGTTGGGTGGCAGCTACAAAGGCCACAGCGTGCGTAGTCTATATGGAATCTATACACCCTCCAGCATCACTCGTTTTCTTCTGCTTACTCTGCTCTCGTTTTGCCTCGGAGCATCAAGTGTATCCCTGTGTTCATTTAACTCCTGGAAATAAACTCATTCGATCAGCTGGTGTATGCCCCATGAGTTTGTGTTTGGGTTTGTGCATTTGTGGCACCGTGCACACTCATGCTTGTATGTATACGGATTATATATACATATACTCAGTGTTTGTCTGTGTGTGTGTGTAAGAGAGAGAAAGAGAGAGAGAGCTGTCAATTTGTCTTGCCCAGCTCCATCCAAAAAGACAGACAGCCCATCGAGGCGTATGCTGCAGAGAAAAATAACAACTCCAACTGACAAACATACTTTAGTCAGTGTTTCACACACACACACACACACACACACACACTGAGACGGAGGGATGAGGTTTTGCATTTAAATTGAAGGCACCTTTTACACTCAGTATACTTTTTCTTTGTGTAATTGTCACTTCAGCTTTGGTTGTTAATTCCAGATATTGATTAATACTGTGCTGAAACTGAGACAGACACTCCCTGAGGGGGCAGCTGCAGCGGCGCGAGTGAATCTCGACCTGGTTCGGCTGAGGAGGCAGCATTTAGCACCATAAATACTAGTCGTCTGTCTGCTTACTGCGCTGCTGTGAGGGGGGTCGACCGGGGGCCATTTAAGGTCATGTGAAGCCATGCAGTGTGACAGTGTGTTGTCTCTCTCTCTGTGTATGTGTGTGTGTAGCAGCAGAATGAAATCTATAGTTTAACACATCTTGCCTCTGAGCTGCTCATGCCTAACTGAGATAGACCATTAGGAGCAGTTTGCTTTTTCTGTGCACGCGTTGGATATTATTGACCAAACTCTTATTTTTTACATTCATATAGTTACTATCTTCTTCAATTAATGAGTAAAAACAATATGCATCTGTGTTACTGTAGTTCCCCCAAATGATCTGTGATCTGTGGAGCTGGGCTGCGTTTCCCAGTTACAATGTACCTTGATGTCCTATGAGGGTTTCTAAAGAATTCGTAAGACTCATCGACTATGAGTGTAGTTAATGTAGCGACTTGACCTTTGTGGCTGCCTTAACCTCTTAAGACGCACCTCCTTTTTCAGTCTTACAAAAATAATTATGACCAAGTATGGGCCAAATATTCCCAACTTGTAATGCTGAGTTCCATTGCAGTTGGAACTCGGAAAGATCCGAGTTGGAAAGTCTGACTGCCGAGGTAAATGCGTTCCATTGTGGAAACTTGAAAAAAACATGACCAGCCACAGTAAGGTAATGTTTATCTGGATGTCTTTCAAGCATCAGAGAGAAAGTACTGCTGGGAAAGTACTTTAGCTATTTGAGGTAGAGAGAAAAAGAGAACCACCATATGCTGTAAGTTACAACGTGCGCTCTTTAATGCTGCAGCAAAGGGAATCCTGTCTTCCCCCTTGCTTAAACATCTAGTGTATAATAAGACATCATTCCCTCTGACTCAGGCTGCTTTGAACCGATCTTTCTGAGTTCCGGGTGCAATGGAACGCAGCATAAGTAGCACAGTTCCTACATGTTACATGTCTTTCTAAAGCCCCAGATTTGGATGCTCTCATCATGGGAAATTCCCATTGGGTCTCACTGCTGTCCATCAAATGAAAGGTGGTGCTTTCAAGCTGCTATCTTCCAAACCCACGCTCCGATTGGCTCATGCATGGTGTCAATTGATGCAAAACAACTTTGAGACCATAATTGTTGCATTATTTGCAAATAGAAACCAATGGATGAAGCTTAGTATTGCCGTAAATGACCCCCCGCCATTCCCCTGTATAGCTCATCGGAGAGTTTACAATGGACTTTAACATACATCATAAGGTAGAACTCGGGTGCCTTCATTTTTAGATTTTATGATGAAAATTTGCACCCTTATCAAGTGTCTATAATTTTTAATATGGACTCTACTGGATAAGAGATGCAACAAGGACTTTGCATTTTTTTTGTCTGCTTTGCTAAATGAGAAACATTCAGAGGCAGGAGGAGCAATGCGTAGGCCAAAGTTCATTAAATCACAATGAATTTCCTTCATAACATGAAAGAAAATGTATCCTACAGTGGCGAGGTTCACTCTGCAGCAGCGTGGGAAAAATTCTAGAGCACGCAGATAGTGCGTGAAGGCAATATCAAAGGACTAATGCATAGATTTATTATGCATGTGACGCTGCCTCCTGCATAAGTTATTGTTCTCTGAAAGAACTTAAAGGAACAATCTTCCTCTTCGATTTCTGTCCACTATAATATAACCTGTACTGCTACATCATTTCTACTAGTATAGTCTACTAGTCGCTATTTTTTTCCCTGCTGTCTTTTTTTTAGTGACTCCTGTAGTTTATTTAATGCAGTTTTTTTTTTACTTTTTCTAGCATTTGACCTGCAGTATGCAGAAAGAAAATTAAGGGTGCATTTAATTATGTTGCAATTTCATCTGATGAGAGTAATTTAGATGAGTTGCAAGCCACCGACGTAACTTTTGACCAAATTCATTTATCTTTCAACACCCCCAGAATTTTACATTCTCTGAATATGTAAGCAGGGAATACATCAACAAGAAACAGGTTTCTCATGGAGATAGCCTCTTTCTCTTTCTCTACTTTTATTTTGTGCACCTGTTGACCTCTGCTGCTTGTACGTCTCTCACCATCTGTTTACATCCCTGCTCCTCTCTATTTTTGATTTAACTCTCTCCTCTCTTCCCTCTAACATCTTTATCTGTCTCCCTCTCCGCGTGTAATCTATCTCTGTCCCTCCCTCTCGCTTCTTTTCTCTCTGCTCCCTGTTCTCCGGCTGACCATGGCAGCACAGGAAAAGCTGTAAACAATAAATAAATTATGAATCATTTCTATAAGCATCTACACCTGTATTGAGCTACACTGCAGAGAATGACGAAAACAAAATCAATAAATCAAATCCACAAGTCTGAGGCAACAGTCCTGCAGAAATATTCCACATATTCCAACTTCAGCACTTGACACACACCCGTGTTACATTTGCAGTGCAAGGAAGTCTAAAAAAGATTTGATGAGAAGGAAATGTGCTATTTTTTTTCATTTTCAACAGTTCCTAAGTGTTAAAAGCACATTCTACCTGAGTTAAGTATTCAAATTGCATTCCACTCGTGCTTTACTGAGTTTGTTAGGAAAGGCCAGGTATGAATATTAAAATTGTCAGAGGCTGGCGTTGTTTGTTGATTGTAAACACATCTGTCACTGCTGTTTAATTGGTAAGCAAGTCTGACCGCTTTCTGTTTGCTTGTAAACAACTATGTCCGTGGATGATATGAAAGGTCATTAAAACAAACTGTCCCACTCTATCTGAACCGTCTGCACCTCTCTGTGGTGCTTTATAGACACATTTCATATTGAAATTGTTGGTTGGTTGTCTTATCCAAGAATTTGTCATGAACTCTTATGAATGATGAATTTCCATCATCAACTCGTTCATTTGACCTTAGAAGTATGAGTACTTGAAATCGAGATTAAATTAACCCCTCAGATCACATATCTGGTCAAACTTTGAACCTGCATTACAATATATTCTGAAGAAAAATTTTAAAGTAATGTCTTTTTTGTATTTGTAAACCATTTCTCTGTGCAGCTTTGTACCATAACCCTGTTTTAGCAGCTCAATCAAATGCTCAGGATTTGATTTCTTGTAACTTTAAACTGCTCAAAGACTCAAATTAATTAAAAAATACACTATGTGGAAGTTAGATACTCTATATAAGTAGTGGTGCTATTAAACTGTGCAACTCAATATCACAAACCACTCAAATAAACCTTCGCCAAGAGGCTTTATACTCATTATCTTAATGTGCTGTGCTTTGACCAAGAGGAAGAAGAGTAGCGACCAGCTTGGATAGATGTCCACACTGAGTTTGGCCTAATGAGAGCTTCCAAACATGATGCAGCTAAATGAGTTTGGCAAGATAAAAAAACTTGGCTCCAAAGAAACCTCCATCTATTTTTGGTGTAATTTGTTCTCTTAGTGTAACTCTAATTTAATCAGTGTTTGCCAACATTTCCCATTATCCATTCCAACAAACCTCAACAGGATGCACAAACTGTTTTCATGATTATTTTAGGCATAACACACACACACACACACACACACACACACACACACACACAGCGTCTAGCTATCGATGTGTGTAATCAGTTTGCAAAATAGAAAGACAACAGTAATATAAGTCCAGAAACCAGCTAAATCCTAATAATCTGTGATAATATCAATATGATTTACAAATTACATAACCAAGTTGCAAGGAATTTCTTCTTGTATAATTGTTAATTTGATTTGATGCAAAAAAAAATAATTTTCTGTCATTTTTCATAGCTGTACACCAATCTCAAAATAAAATCATACCATTTGAGGTATTTTGAAGTAAGAAAACAACACTAAACAACAAAAATGTACAACTCAGCGCTCAAAGCTGTTCCAGATTTGTTATTTTAAGTCTTTTAAGACCGGGTTTTACTATAAAGATATTTTACCAACAAATGAGGATTACAATAAAAACTAAAAGGCAAAAGACTGTTCAACCCTTAACACTGATGAAAAAATATGTCCTGTGATCCAGGTCCATTATAATATAATAGTTATTCTGTCACAGAGGAACCCAAACAGAGGGAATGTTGTTTCTTACTCCAGGGCTCAGGCCAATTTAAAACATATTAGTGCTCTTGTCGTGCAGGGACCCGAACTGAGAAAATGCCTGAGACACAGGCTAGATAAAATAACCTGGAACAAACAGGATTAGGAAGCATCCATCAACCACCAAAATGCTGCTCGCTCTCTGTGGTTGTGGGTAGCCGCGTGCTACAGACGATTCTCCTTTGTATCCTGAGATAACCCCACCCTTCATCTGTTGTTATTTAAATTCCTTCTGTTATAATCCAATTGAGCGGTTTCAAAAACATGCTTGAAATGTGTTTGTATTTGCGTGTCGGTGTCAATCCTCTGGGAAGAATTTATAATGGATAACAGCAAAGATGCAGCACGAGAGTCTGTCAACACCGAAGAGTTTTACTGTTTGTGCACATGCAAAATGGAAGCATATTTCATCACTGGATGTTTTGTTTCACTTACACAAGTTGTGCATGTGCGTGTGTGTGCGTGTGTGTGTGTCAGGGTGGCAGTGATCCATTGACCTGACAGCTCTTCCTGAGGGAGCGCACACATCCCTGTCATTACTGCAGTACCCACTGCTGATTGACTGCTTTCAGTACCGCTCAGGAGATGTCAGTCAGTCAGTCACACTATTTATCTCAAACTAAAGTCAACACACTGCAGTGGTGCTGACGGCTCGCCATTGATGAGTTAATATCAGTAATATCAGTCAAATATAGATTATCATCAAGCATTTTACTTTCGCTGTAAAAAGAAAAATGGGATCAATGGTTACTTGAAAAGAAAGTCCAGTTTTACTTGGCCTATAAATGTAATTTCAAAACTGATATGTAGATTGACATCCATACTTTCAACATAAATTGTAGCCTTTATCTTACAATAACTGTAGTTGCATGTCTTTTCCTATCTCAATGTATGTCCATGTCTTAACCAATAAACAATTTGTCTATTAAGACTATGGTCCATAATCTTAATAGTCCATAGTCCATAGTTAAGACTATGGAATATACTTTAGCTTCCACTTTTCTATAGGAATATATATTCCTACAGGCACTGACTGCATCAGTATGTAGTTAAGGACCTGTAAAACAAAGGGTTACCAATAATTGCTTTCAAGTACCTATTGATCCCATTTTAGTTTTTACAGTGAAAGTAAAATGACTGAAAATAATCTATTTTTGACTGATCAGTAAAAGACTGGTGATATTAACTCATTAATGATGAGTCAGTGTGTTGATTTTGGCTTGAGATAAATACACTTTTAATGTTTTAGTATGTTTTAGTTGTAGTAGTAGTATGTTTTTTTTAATTTTTGCTTTAAAATAGTTCTGCAAACAATGAAATGACAGTAGGATGATAAGTTCATATGTTCATATCTAGGCTCACTTCATTTTACAAGTCTAGTCACTTATAAATACATATAAACAGCAATAGGAACTACTTATGAACACAGTTCTATACTATATATGAACACAGATCACTTATAATGAATTACATATGAAATTTATATGTGCACTTATATGAACTACATGTGAACTAAAATGTAGTTCATATATTAGTTAATGCTGAACACCTTAGGAGTTCATATGTAGTTAAGGACCTGTAAAATGAAGGGTTACCAAATTATCAAGTGACAAAATATTATTGAGTGATTTTAAAGTAAGAAAACTTGAACTTACTGAATAAATAATTAATACATGACTTAAAATGTATGTCAATATATCTTTAATATTTAATAAACCCAAATCAGTTTGGTAGGGGAATCTGGTTAATGTTAAAGTGGAAATAGAAAACCTGTTTGCTGTAAAGTATTATGAAGTAAATGTTGATTGCTCGGTGTAATGGTCAGAGCATAATGACACCATCAGTGGTTAGATTGGTTCCCTGTAAGCTTTATTCTCAAAGTGCAATTCTATCTGCGTCTCCCAGGAAAATGAAGGCTCGGTCTACACCACAAGATTAGATTATACAATAGACTAAATGAATGAACAAACTCACTAAATGAATAGACACCAACACCTGCTGTCGTTACTTGTATCTGTGACGCAATAACTTTCCTCAAACGATGTTATTCCTATACTGGACACATCATGAAAACAGCTTTTTGCCGGTTCCCAAATACAATATAAAACTGTGACAACTTCAATTTACCTCTTCAGTGAACATGTTGCTTTCTTTTCGCTTATTTCCAACGTGATGATGATAATTTCTTCACAGCGTTCTGAGGAAAACAGAAAGGTATTGTGTTGAGGTTAGTTTCCCCCTCAAAAAAATGTTCTTGTCCTGTTTGAATTGTGTTTTCTATAGCACAACCTGTGCAGTTGGGGTTTGGACTTAAGTTAATCCAAACCCCAACTGCAGTCTGGGTACCATTAAGGTACAGGAAACAGACAATAAAATGTCTTAGTGGTAAATTATTTAACTTATTTCCTTGCCAGAACAGATTTAGATATTTACCAATAACAGTATGTGTATGAAATAGATTCAGCTCTACTAAATTAACCTAATAACTGTGATCACTATCAAAGGACTTAAATATTCAATGTTGCATGTCACTTGATTGCCTCAACCCTACAACTCTACTATGTTTAGTCAAATGTACATATACACATAGCAATACACATATTGTAAGCACTATTTTTTCAATGACGATAACTTTAAACTCATCAGAAATACACTCTATACATTGCTAATGTGGTAAATGACTATTCCAGCTGCAAATGTCTGTTTTTTGGTGCATCAATATCTACATAGATGTATAGAGGCCCATTTCCAGCAACTATCACTCCAGAGTCATGTTGGCACAGTTGAAAACAGTTTAGCTTGTTAGAGAAGCTAGAAAACTCACCTTCCTTTGTTAAAGTTTGAAGGAACAAAATTATTATTTCAAATACAGATCAATATTTAATCTTGTCAATGTCTTGAATATATTTTCTATTCATTTTAGAACTCATGGTGGTGAATAAAAGTGTGACTTTTCATGGAAAACACACAATTGTCTCTGTGTTCAAATTTTGAACAGTAGTGTTACATATGTATGCATATACAGTATAACTTCAATAAGCATGTTTTTACCAACGACTTTCAATAATGCAAATTATTTTATTAAACTTCATTAAATTCTATAGAGTTTCTTAAAATCTATAGAGCAGAACTTTTGTCTTCCCCTTATGGCAGAAAGAGTAATTACACACAAACACTGTTGTAGCTGGTTGAAGTCTCTGGTGCACAGTATGCATTTATCCAGCCAGCTGGAAAAGGTCACCACAGACACCTAAAAAGCTTTGTTTTACTGTGAAGCAAAGCTACTAGATTTACCCAGCAGTGATTGGCTTAATCTGCATTCTGTAAATGTCGCGGCAAAGGCTTGAATGTAACAGACGTTCATTTATAGGTAGAAGTCCTACACTATACCTTTAAAAGAAAGCAATACAGCTAAAAGACAGTATAAAGAGCTTTATACACTGAAGTAAATCAGACAAGTCACATTGTTATCACATAATGCCAGATAAGACTATAAAAATCTCTAGACCAATAATAAGATTGTGTGTTTAGAGTTTTTGTTTGTTGCATTGCTATTGCACTGCTCCTAAAACTAGGCTGAAAGTCCTTAAATCTGTACATCACAGAACCATTTGATCAGGTTTCTGCTCCCGATAAGCAAAGTCTAAAAGAGTCAGTTTTTAATTATTCACTTTTATACTTTATATTCTGACAAACAGGCTGGCAGGTTGTTTTTTTATATCTTATGAGTGCTTATTGTTGAAGGCCTCACACGCCCTTGATCCACTCACACAGCTGTTTTCACTTATTATGACTGATTAGATGTTTTATTTTAGGACTGTGCTCGATTGGCATCTCCCTCACTCTCTTCTTGCACCTGTTAGGGTTGGAACAATACATTTTTTTTCTTAGTGTGCGCGTATTTAATCAATATTTTTAATTACACACATACAGCGTCAAATGAGCGCACGTAGGAACACAAACTGGGACCAAAATAGACAGAAACATGGAGCCAAAATAGAGCAGCTTTCATTCAACACATTAACAACAATGCAGCATTTTAACGAAATATGTCTTTAAAATTATCTGACCACAGTTTAGTAAGCACAGAATTTTTAATATCTCAGAAACACGCACATGCACCCTTGCGCACACACATGCACACACACTCACACGCAGTGTTTTGAACTCCAGCCTTGTAAAGGATTGTTCTGCTCAGCACCTTCACATCTGATTAATTGACTTGTCAGCACAGTATTTTTATCCTGATCCCCTGTGTACGTACGAGTGTGTGAGAGAAACTGTAAGCGTATATATGTGTGTGCGTGCGTGCCTCTATGTGTGTGTAAGTGTAAGTGTGTGTGCATGTGTGTGCATGTGTGTGCGTGTGTGTGTGAGCATGTGTGTGTGTGTGTGTGACTGCAGTCCTTCCCAGTGTCCTCTCTATACTGGTGCTCCTCCCCAGGCACAATGGCAACCCAACCTATAGATGAGTGTGTGTGTGTGTGTGTGTGTGTGTGTGTGTGTGTGTGTGTGTGTGTGTGTGTGTGTGTGTGTGTGTGTGTGTGTGTGTGTGTGTGTGTGCCTGTGTATGTACATTTGTGGTGGGCAGGCCTGGGGGGCTTTTCCTGCTGTGTGCTGGACTCTGATTGGCCGATGCCTGTGGGCACTTCCTGGTCTCTTCCTGTCCTAAAGGTGTGTGTGCGCGTATGTGTGTGTGTGTGTACAAGGGAGACAAAGAAACAAAAGCAGGCAGTGAAACAATCAAATTAGTCTAGTTGGATATTAATGTTAACCTTTGGTAAACAGAGTTGAGAACTCGTTAAGTGGAAACATGTGGAGAGAAAGACAATCCCTGTGGAAAATTTTGAGACAGGGAGAGACTGAGCATTAAAATGAGACTGTATACCCACATTTCATCTGTATCACCTTGACAAAAGCTCCTTTCAAACATGAATTTCCTTTATGTTAATCTGATGCCACATGTTGACCTCATGTCTGAATAAGCACCTGAATCACTTTCACGTGAAAGCCACGATGGCAATCTGATCAAGTCGGACTTAGTAACGTTTCGTTAAAACTTCCAACATGGCGCAACGCCATTGGATTAACGTTAAGACCACTGCATCACAAGGAATACAAATATCAGTTTATAAACCAGGAAACATTGTGAAAGGGAGAATTTGAAGTTGCGGAGGAGATTCTTCTCAGATCAGCCCCATTGTTTCCAAATAGGGAAACAATGGAGAGAAAAAAAAACTCTTTTGCAGCCGCAGTAATAATCAGAACAACCTGTCCCAGTTTACTGTAACACCCCGTCATTCAATCAGTGGTGGAATGTAATGAAGTATTTTTACTTCTTCTTTGTCTGTATTTGTAGTTTATTTAAGTAAAAATGATAATGCATACTTTTACCTTTACTCCACTACATTTTGTGGCACATTTCAGAAATTGACGTTGTTACTCGTTACATTATATTAACATCTTTTGTCTAAATCTTGCATGAAATCTTGCTTCCTTGTTGCAGCATTGTTTGGTCCTACCATTCAGGACAGGCCTGCTCAAAGTGGGCAAGCTGATGGAAAGTGTTGCATGAATATTCAGCACAACATTCAACAATGGACAAGGGAGACAGAGGCAGAGCATGAGCCCTTGGCCCTTCTGCTTTGACAATCCATTTCTGTATTTAGATAAATTATTTGAGTTTAAACACACCAAAAGCGATTTGAGAACAAACAGTAACAGTATGCCCATTATTGCAGAGAGCACACACAATATCAACAACTAATCTTTTAAATACATGTATATTGCTTATGACCACTGTGACATTCACAGAGGCATAAATAAGTAAGTTTATTAATAAGTAATAAATACGTTCCTTCTCTGAGGAGCATGAGTACTTTTATACTTTGAAGTGAATTTAAAAGAAAGTACTTAGTACCTTTACCTATTATTACTGATAGCGATTACCGATTTTACTAATTATTCATACAGTACTTTAACTTGAGTAAATATTTTGCAGGTTATTGGTACTTTTACTTAGGTACTGAACACCCCTGCATTCAATACTTGCCTGTTGGTGAATGGTGAATCTTCTAAGGCGGCACACATAGCTCTCTAATGATGTTAAATGATGAAACTGATGCAAAATTAAACTTGTGATAACATGTTTTCTGGTTTACACAATAACGAAACACACAGAATAAACTTGGAATGCAGCGCTTGTTGTTAAATCTCCTGCTGTATCTCAAGCTGTGTGGCTTCACCTCACCTGAGTCAGCATGTAGTGGTGCAGACAAGGACTGAAACGTTTAATAGAGACTATTAACGATGTTTTGTTGTACAATGGGTGGTACAGTTAGGCTTGGATTTGTGTGTCAAATCAATGTACAGAATTTTCTTGAAAAAACAATATTTAAGCCTTGAGGTAATGTGGATACAGTATGTCTTCATCGCAATGGACTAAAGTTGGTCGATACTCTTGTCTTTGGGTTCAGGCTCCAGACACAGCAGGCAGCACTTTCCATCACATGGCACTAGAAGAACTCACCGTCATTTAGCCATTAAAAACAATAATCATCTGCTTTTCTGTCTGTCTCATTTTGCCACAGTGTGCTGCAGCATTTGCTAATGAAAACGGCTCTATGAACACACACACACACACACACACACACACACACACACACACACACACACACACACACACACACACACACACACACACACACACACACACACACACACACACACACACACATACAAGCTTCAAACAAACATTCTTGATTACACTCTTTTACTCGGTTGACTGCACACACTCTGAGGCATTACCCTCTACACTCGTGCACACACACGCATGCACACACATACGCACACACGCGTACACATGCATTAAAAATAGACAAACATTAAAGAGCTTGAGGAAATTAAGAGAAACCCACAAAGAGCTTCAAAACTCCAATTCCCAACCTCCCACTGGGGCAATCCCAGCTCTTTTCTTGCCTTCAGAACCAATCAGGAGAGAGCTAAATTAGTCTCACTCATCAGAGGACTGGCTGATTGGTTTGGGGCTTTGAGGAGGACATAGGCACTCTCAGAGAAACACATTCATCTCCAAACCCCAAGCAAGACTGTTGAGTTTGGAGCCGCATGAGTCTGTTTACACAGGCTGTTATTCAGACTGAAGTGGCTGAATCTCAGCTGAGTCACATCAGAGAAGTCTGCAGCTGCAGGACAGCCGTATAAACTCAGGCAGAGCAGACTTTGGCTAATACACTGCTCTACTACACTAAGGTGGATTATTTTGTCTATAAAGGTAACCACCACATCTCAATTTTTACTTGCCATGAAACATGTTTATTGCTGCCTGCTGCATCTGTAGAGCTGCAACTAGTTGAAAAAGCTTCTCAAATGTGAGTATTTTTTTTTCTCATATGACACTACACTAAATCTCTTTGGGTTGGGACAAAACAAGACATTAGAAGATGTCACCTTTGTCTTTGAGAAACAGTTTTCACCATTTTCTGACATTTTACAGTTGACATTTAAAGTTTTACCCTATCTAGATGAAGGTGAAACATCCAGCCACCTCCGGAAGAGATTAATCGACCGAACATGCCTTTAAAAAAAAAAAAAAGAAGCAGAATACGCGTGTGTTCGCGTGTGTCAGGCTTGATCTACCTTTTCACTGCTTCACGAATGCTTATGGAAAGTGGTGGCTGCTGTTTAAGACTAATGAAAACCTTTTTGAAACCAAAATTTCTCATGTTAGAAACTGCACAATATCAGTTTTTTTTAGTTCACTGCTTAGGGCACATGCAACAATGTTTTGCATTAAACATAACGAAAACAAGTCAGCGTTGTAGAGACATTTTTGGTGAATAATAATCCTTACAGAGGTGAGAGACAGGCATCAAAATAGATGGAGAGAAACACAAAGCCTAGAGTATGCTATGGCTGAATTATAGATGACCTGGAATGTCCGCCTGCTCTTAACTACTGCAGCTTTAGTTACTTGTTCTATATGCGCGTGCATGTGTGTGTGTGCGTGCGTGTGTGTGAACCATCATTCATGTGAGGGATTCAGGTTCAAGAAGCAGTTCGCCCTGCTGAGCAAAACATGGATCTCTAGCAGCTCTCGTGGTGCTGACCTGTGCTCTGAGTGCCTGCAGGCAGTACGAGTGAGGAGAGATCTTCCCTACAGAGATCAATGAAGTATCACGTTACTTCTTATTTACCTCTCTTTCTGCTGCAGCATCTTTGATGCATTTTGCTGTCTCAGATGTTTTGGGGAGTTGGGGGGTTTCTGAAAGATGGAATACCAATGGAACTGAAATATCACGGTAAGACAGGTAAACATGGGTTAGATTCCAATAGTAGCTCCAGTTTTGGTTGTGGTTCCAGGTCAATGCATTTTAGTAAATCTCAGAAAACAGTAAGAGACCACTGCAAAATTAGTTTGTCTGATTTTTACTACTTAAAGGTATGTGTTTGGGCAAAAGGAACATTTTTGTGTTTGAGTCTATAAGCTACTGACATTTCCCCAAATTCCAAATAAAAATATTATCGTTTAGAGTATTTATTTGAAGAAAATGAAAAAAGACACAATGTTTTCAGACCTCGGTGCAAATAAACAAGATCAAATCCATTTCAAAACAACAAAATAATAATGTTTACACTTAACTTTAAGGTTCTGTGTAACTGTTTGGTAGACCACAATTTGAGTCACTATATCTCATTGAATAATGCATTGATCTTAACTCAACCTGAATGAGTCATTGCTACCACTTGGTTTAGTTGCGCTATGCTAAAAGAATTCTCTAGATGGCTCTGTGTCTTTGAGCAGTATGTTTATTAATTTTATTTATTTATTTTGGAAAACAGTTGATTGTTGTTATTGTTATGCTAAGTGAGTAAAAAACGCTAAGAAAAATTTTGTCCATTGCTTTTTTCTTGGTGCGGACCTCAAAGGGCTATGAAGAGTTCAGAAATCAATATTTGGTGCAATAACCCTTATTTTAAATCACAGTTTTCATGTGTCTTGACATGCTCTCAACAAGTCTTTACCATTGTTCTTGGGTGACTTTATTCCACTCCTGGTTCCTCTTTAAGCAGAATGAGGTGTACATGTGTTGGAATTCAACAGATGCTGGAATGAAATGGCTGGAATACATGTAGAGATGCTGATTTCAGAAAAAATGCAGTGGTCTCTTATTTTTTTCCAAAGATGTAACTCCTTTACAGGATTCTTGTTTTTATATGGTGCTGATCTTCAGATGAAATGTCACTGGCAGATTATACAAATTGTATTGTATTCTTCATTAAGAATGTGTGTGTAAATATTTAGGTCTCTAAACTCAAACTGTGAAATAAGAACACCCACTCATTCTGTTGTGGTTTTTGCCTTCTCTTTAGTGCGGCTGAAGCCCGGCTGAACACAAGCTATTTAGAAATGATCCGGTTATGATGTCACAACGGTGTGTGTGTGTGTGTGTGTGTGTGTGTGTGTGTGTGTGTGTGTGTGTGTGTGTGTGTTAATAGGAACCACCGCTTAATCCGTATAGCTTTCTCCTCCTTCAGGAGAGCTCCAGCTCTCTGAGGGGTGTTTTGACATTTTCTAGATCAGTGGTTCTCAAAGTGGGGTCCAGGGACCCCCAGGGGTCCTTGAAGTGGTTCCAATGGGCCCCCAACAAAAGGGGAATAATTCATTTTAATTATAAGTCCATTTATAAGTAACACTAGGACATTTTTGTGATAGGTTCATACACTTTCTTGAATATCTAAAAACAAAATTCTTATCAGATGGGACCCGGGGACAAAATCTTATTAACTGGGGGTCCATGGTTTAATTTATGTCAATTTAGGGGTCCTTGACATGAAAAAGCTTGAGAACCACTGTCCTAGTCCAATCACAACTGAGTGAGCATTTTGGTAGGGAGAGGAGGGGAAAAAGCTGATAAATAAGAATGAAATATTTCCTCTTGTGATACTGTAATTAAATGACAGATTGAGAGAGTTTTAGTGAAAATAATCTCAGGCTGATGCTGATGCATCTTTTTTAAGTTACACAGCTGATTGTAACAGGTTTTGTGGTCTCTATAAATAAACCTCTACACTAAGAACACTACAGAGGAGGAAAGGGAACAGGATAGATAAGATACACAGAAAGGTCCCACACCAAGGAGGTCTTGAACCTGTGCCACCGTGCCACCCAATTCAATGCAATTCAATTTTTTTTGTATAGCCCAGAATCACAAATCACAGATTCGCCCCGATGGGCTTTACAGTTTGTACAACACAACATCCCCTGTCCTTAGACCTTCACATCATACAAGAAAAAACTCCAGAAAAAAGAAGAAAAAAAATGAAATAAGAGAAAATAAGATGAGAAAATAATGATATAACACTGAAATTATTACCTGTTCACTTAAATAGTTAATCTACACTTGATTGACAGTTGAATCATCGTTCATGTCATGTATCAAGCAAAAATGGTGAACTTCCAGTTAATTTTTCTAAAGAAACAATTGAAGACATTAAACTCATGGAAAATTGTGTTTTCTGCCCTTTTATAGACTATTAAATAAATGGTGGAAATGAATGGAAGGTAATAAAAATAACTGCTGGTTGCAACCCAGTACACACCACCACAACATAAAGATTATATTAAAGACTGTAAGAATATAACGAATATTAGTAGTTACCAAGGGGCCTGAGCTCATAGACTCCAGATAAATAAGTGTTGGGTTTGAGCAGAGGCAGCAGGGTTCCTACTTTGAGGTGTTAGCTCGCAGGATCAGTATGTGGACTCCTGTCATATTAGCATGTTCTAGGCGTTAGTTGGCGAAGTTAGAACGGATGTTTTCCCTCCCTGGGTGCTCCTGAGATGATAAACAGGCCATCCATAATTAACAGCTGCTCCGCCTACATTCTGATCCACTCTGCTTTAAAAAGAACAACTGTCATCATCAGTTAGAGAGGCATGCGGGGAGGGGAGGGGGGGCAGAGGGAGTGTGGGAGAGACAGAGACACGGAGATAGGGAGATCACGCTCAGGCAACGATTCCCTCGCTGGATATGACAGACACCTACACACACACACACACACACATAAATACAAAGACACGTGTACTGTTCAAAACATGCACGCATCAAGTCTTATATCGGAAAAGACAAGCACACACACTCACTAGAAAATAACACACACACACACACACACAGGAAAAACTACACACTCACATCCACAATCCAACAAGCACACACAGTTTGCTTCTGGTTCTGGGAGGAACAGTGAAGGCCTTCATATTGTATTTAGAGTGAATACATTCAACAGTGAAAACAGGAAGCTCCCACTTTATGCTTTTACTGACGCAAGAATACGTTTGTCTGAGCTTTCATGATCCGTACATCAATATCTCCACCTGCTGTGCCGACTACCGACTGTAAACTTTCAACAGGAAGGATTTCGACTTGTATTATCTTCGGTTATAAAAAGTGATTTTGTAATGTTGTAATTTTTAAATTTAACATCTGCTTGATAAATAATCAATTGTCATTTAAAATGCATGCACTGTTTTGATCAGTGGATTTTTATATGAATGTAAATGGATGGATGGGGAGGGCGGAAAGAGAATGCAACAGCAAATGTAGTTTGTGGATTGTGCGTCTGGCATGCTAACTGGAATCACAAAAGACAGGCCTTTGTGCAGATATAAATTATTATCAAAGGGATTTTCAAATCTATTATTAAAGCGAGACTATGTTACTTTTGAAGTAGGAAATTATACAATCTCCCTCTGACAAATCAGAAAGATCTGAATCTGAAACAGTAGGAAGTGCCCGAGATGCTTAATTCAATACCCTTCAGAATGTTTTGGTCAAACAGTCTGGTACAGCAAACAATATGATAAATTGATCTGCAGGGTGCTGCCCTTCTAGTGGACAAACTGTACAAAAAATAAATAAATAAATAAAACTGCCCTCTATGCTCCCTTTCTAGTGGACAAACTATAATAAATACATAAATAAAGTAGAAAAGAACTCTGAGAGCACAGAAGCATATTGTGACTCCAACCTAATATTGTTATATACATGCACTATCGCAGAATGAAAAGCATGTTTTACCACTGTTGTCTGATTTGTGATTGTTGCTGACACATAGATTTGCTCCAATAGAGTGACCTGGTTAACTGAAACACAGAACAAAGCCTCCCTGGTGCAAAGGCAATGCACACATCAAAGTTCTGCAGATGCATACATCAAAATCTGTGCATAGAAAATAAAAATAAAAAAAAACACCATCTAAAGTTATTACTAGTAAGGAATAGAAAAACTAGCAAGGCATGCAACAGCATGCTCTGACAACTGTAAAATGTGGTTATAGATTACTCAAAAATAAAGTTCTTATTCTGACAAGAAATCCTCTGAAACTTTGTGACTGCATAGTGATGATGCTCATACAGAAATTAACATCAACAAATATGTATGCAAGGTACAGCTTCAACAGTTGATACATACTCCAAGCATGGAAAGTTTTATAAGCATATACAGTATGCTTTGACTATAGTCAAAGTTTTCTCTTAGTGAAATGTGCAAAGAAAACAAGCTATGCAGGTGTAACATATCACTACTGAGTTGCCCTAAAACGATGACTCCTTTTTTGAAGGTCCATTTGACGCAATGTGACCAAACAACATAAAGTTCAAAGTGATCCAGGAACCAGGATTTCTTCTGGATCTTTACCAAAATTGGATAATTTGTTCATGGTATTTTGAGATATTTTGCTAACAATGAGACAAATGCAAGCTAAAACAAAACCTCAAGGGCAGTGGTTCTCAAGTTGTTGTTTTTTTTTTTGTTTGTTTGGTTTTTTTATGTGAAGGACATCTAAACTGACACAGATTAGACCATAGACCACCATCTGATTGGATTTGAGTTTGTAGATAATACATTAAGTGTAAGAAACCCATAACAGAAATAATCTGAGTCCACCACTCCTAACAGACTAGATAGACTTAGCTACAACCAACACAACAATATAGAATGATAGACAGTAGTGGTTGATCATAATTTGTCAAGAGGCCCAGACCTGGTTAGAAATTAACATCCATCACATCTGATTACCCAAACAGCCACTTGAATGAATGAAGGTGGTTTAAATGATGAATATCCATCTATCATTTAAACCACATACTGTGTTTAGATCAGCCTTGTCTTCATTATACAGGCCTGGTTGGTCAATAAAACATTGAAAAGTACATTTTTAAATTGACCAGCTGCCTTAATGATGGATGTGAAACGTATTTTAAACTTTTGAATTAATTTACAGAGTGTTATATAGTTTCACATACTATATGATGTCGGATTTCCAGCCTATTTATTATAGATATGTGTTGTTGTGTTGTGTTGTGTTGCATGCATCCGAATCCAGGCCAGTTGTCATGGGGACCAGACTGACGGTGAGACAACAACAGTTGATTGTGCTGAATGTTCCTGGCAAAGGAAAAGTAGTACTGTTCCTTTGTGTTTTCCCTCTTCCCTCCTCTTTCCTCTCTCCTCCTTTGTCTTCCCCCTCTCCTCCCCTCTCCCCTATCGTGTTTTCTTGCTCCCTTCTGTCACTCCCCTTCCCCTGCAAATCTATATGCAATCATCCCACTGCAGCAGTCTAATTTAAATGTGGAACAAATGTTGTGACAGACTAAAGCTGGATAGAAGTCCTTATCCACTGAGTGAGAACTGAATTATCCTGCTTGAGTGAGCTGCTGACACACACACATTGAGAGGAAGACAGAGAGACAGGGGGAGACTGAGAAGGAGAGCAGGAGTCCCATCTGAATTAAAACAACCTTTCTGTCTGCCTATTAGTCACCCTGAAAGCCAGTAATTCCTTAATTCCTCTATGGAGAGACATTCACACACATCCCTTGACTTGAATCCATCTGTGGAGTGTCTTCTTACCTCAGTCTGAGTCACCAGGACACCTGTGGAAGGAAACATGAAGGGGAACTCCAGAGATTCAGATCTACAGATTCGTGAAAATGTGAAACTAGTCAGAAACAGACAGCACTAAAGTAGTAAAATGATATCATCATGTCCTTAAAGCTACATATGTCATTTTTCTCATTAAAATAAGAATGAAAATGCAACTATACACATGACTGAACATGTGTTTTATGCTGTTTTGAGTTGTGTAGTTTCATTGTTCCAAATGTTTTCACCATTTTTTTTTATTTTTATGAATTCATATGTTTTTTTCTTTTAAGCTGATTGAGTGATGCTTTGTGGAGATTTCAGGAAAAAAAAGTTGTGAAGATTTTGTTAATTTGACTTTGTAGTTACACCTTATCATGCAGCATGACGTTGACACACATTTAATAGGATGTTTATAAGAGAAATTGTCTGAATCAATCAGCAGAGGCCACCGCTTTAGTTAAGATTAATGAGGGTCAGGGCACCAACAAGGTTTGATCCTACATGCCTCTTAATGCAACTAATAATTAATATCTCCATGTTCCATTGGTAACTCCAATGCTTTACCATGAAGAAATTGGAGTCTCCTCACTTGAAATACTCAAAATAAGCCTGACGATATCATCAAGGTTGTTTTCTGTGGAATATTTTAGAAATCTACCTCCAGAGCTACAGAAGCTACGTATTAGACACTGATTTTACTGATCAAGTAGTACTAGTCGTACTGAATGAACTGAGGTATAAAATCTGCGACTTCACAGATTTAACTTTCTTTCCAACTGCTGCATTTCTATTATGGACTATTTCAACTAAAGTGGAAGCTGGTAGAGTGAGTTCATCATAATTTTTATACACTATATGGATGTTTTCTGGAGCTTGTAAGTCACTTTGGAGAAAAGCATCTGCCTTGTTATATAAGAAGGAAGAATGGGGAAAAAACATTAACACAATTTCAATGTAATGTAATGATCATCATAGACTGATCAGTTTTGAGCAAGTTACTTCAAAAACGCCTTATTTATTACTTGTTTATTACTTTATTACTTATTTGTTACTGTATTGGAAATTATCTTGTCATCATTGCTGCTAGTAGCAACAGGGATCTTGCCGACAGGTTTTCTGTAAATGTTTAGTTACTACTGTTTCTAAATTACTGGTGCTAACGATGTTCTTCAATTCCTTAACAAACATAAACTAATAAGCATATGCCCATTTGGAGAATGTGCTATCCTGCAGGTTTAGTCACATCCATATTTCATCCAGGTTAAAAACACATTTTAACGCATCTGTACTGAGAAAAATATTAGCAATTATTTTTTTCTGTAATGCCTTACATTACACTGTTAAAGTAAAAACCAATGCGTTACAGTAATTAGTTACTTTCGTAACATGCCTACTCCCAACACTGCTGATTTTATCTAACAATGACAATACCTGGACATCCACATGTAGTTTTTTGCTTTGCAAACTGTTCTGTTGACCAGGATGAATCAGTTTACTGCAGTGAAGGGATGGTGAGAGTAGTCAGGTAGGTATTTGGAACAGAAATTAATTTTGGTTTACAACTTTTGTGAGTCTCTTACAGTGCTTAATAGTGCTAATGGAACCCAGCGTCCACAAAAAGGTTGCAAAAAATCAACAATAACTTCCCAAAAAACGATTATCTGGGATGAAAATGGGTCCCAGCAAAGCTTGCTCTAATTGTTCACTGCAGACAAAACCGTTGTTTATCAGAGAATCCGTGATGGTTGTTGCACGCCAAAGAGTTTTTATTTTGGGTCATTCAGGCCGGATGATCCAGATTGCTGCTGTTACAATAACAACACATCAATGTTTAATAGTCTGCAATGCAGAGATAAGGCTTCTGATAGTCACTCGGAAATCTGTGTGTTTGAGTGTGTGAGTTTTGCATGTCAGTGTAACAAATAGGAACAGAAGTTAAGATGGGGAATGAGAGGGAAGCTGTTGGGTCATATGTGCTGTGTCCATGACTCTGTTTCTATTCATATTTTTTAACTTTCACAAACACCCTCAGTTGGACTGTTGTGGTCAGGAGCTGTGTATCAGACCTGTCTAACGATCTGATTTATCCTGCCAATAGGGGATGATGATAATAAAACTGATCGTGCTGCCAAGTCCTCAAAAAGCAGACCACAGACACAACATTAAACATTCAGTGGGAATTGGCAACTGCTTTTTTAGTGTAAATAAATCAATTAGATGTACAGTGGCTGGAATAAAACACATTTTCCAAGGCTATGGGCCCATTTTCTGGTTCAGAGCTGCCGGTGCTGTTAAGCTCATTTGGATGTGAAAAACCAAACAAGGACATTATATTCCTATAAATCTAGACTTCAAAAACAGGAAGTGATGATAATCACCAATGTTCTCAGCATGTATGAAGCAAATTGAATATTATCAATACTGCTGTACTGTAGATACTGCCAGAAAGGAGGTGCACTATTATATAATACAAACACACAAATACACACACGTCATAAAAAGGAAAAACATGCATCCTTCGAACATATTAGTATTTCCTTATATCCTAAAATCTATCATATCTAGTGAAGTTATCCATCAGATTTAGTTGAGATAGGGTTAAGCCCCAGCTGTCAGAATGGGGGTGAATTGGTTTTGGGTTATTTTAAAATAGGGTTCGAAACTAAAGGATTAGAAAATTACTTTTCCCAATTTCCATGTTTAGTCCACCAGCCTCTCTAGACTTATCTCTTTCTTCATTAAATCAGTGAGGCCCTGTTCAGCTGACAAATACATACTTAGCATCAATTTAACTTGATCCTAAATCACAGCACCTGCTGTGCTGCTGTCACCACTGTTTTGTACAGATCCAGAGGTGTTGTCTTTTTGATATTTCTTTTTCATTTTATTCATAGTTAACATTCTCTTATACAACAGACAATAGAGGAAACATAAAGACATCTAAAAGTCATTGGAAGTGGTATTATAATATAAGGTGTTTTGCTTAACAGATTGTTAAAAGGTTTGCAGATGTTGCTGCTGTGTGTGTGTATATGTGTGTGTGTGTGCGTGCATGTGTGTGTGCGTGCGTGTGTGTGTGTCAGATGAAGGTACAGTACGTTGCCTTGAGAGTTTGTGTTTGTAAAATTATTCCAAACTCTGTGGTTGAATTTGTTACTGTGCAGTTCCCAGTTTGTATGCCCTAAAGGCACACACACACACACACACACACACATACACACAGGCGACTGTTGCTTTATGCCGTGTTAGTCTCCCTCAGGCAATCACAGGGCAGTCACACACACACACACACACCATCACCTGTGCTTTGCATTATTGTCTCTATGAGTCTTTGAACTTCTCGGTGTAGACAGACAGACAGGCGATCACATTGACAGTCTTGTTATCTGTCCGCCTGTTTATCCCGGAGATGTTCAGTATCTTAATGGCACATTTAAGAAAAACAACAAGATTCCCTGGCAAACTGAATTGACCCAAATTGGTTTAGCTCGGAGGAGTAAAAAAGATAAGCTTATTAGATTCAATTTGAGTCATTTGGCATTGATGTGGACTAGATTTCAAGGGAAAGCGCAAGGGAAAGCGTAAACTAGCCTACTTCCTGAATTTATCTTTTTTCCTGCTTCAGATTTTTAAAGACAGCTAAGGAGTTTAGGATGCTGTTTCTGCTGTTTAAAATCAACCCATACTTCAGTCAAACTGCTTTTAAAATCTTCCTTGGTTTTGTCTTTTGCTCCTTCCCTTCCATCCGTATCTCTCCAGGCCTTTATATCTCTGTCATCTGTTTGGCCAGTCAATTCATTTTTGGTTGTATCTTCTGCTCCTTGTTTGTGAGTAAGTGTGTGTGTGTGTGTGCGTGTGTGTGTGACCATGACTAACAGGTCACTGCTGTTCAGCAGTGCAGCCAATCCCTTTAGGTCCTCGTCTCTGCTGCTTGTTTAGCGACCTTGACAGCCTTTCTCTGTCCCTCTGAGTCGCACTATTCCCCCTCTCTATGCCTCCTCTCTTCTTCCCTCCATCTTTCTCACTCGCCTCTTTAATGCAATTTTTTCCCTCTTTTCCCATTTTCCCCTTTTCCCTTTCGTCTGATCTCCTCTCCGCTCTCTCTCTCGTCGCGGTCTTTCCTCTCTGCTCCATGTTTAGCAACCTTGACAGCCTTTTCCCATCCCTCTAGGTCAAATCATCCCTTCTCGCTCTCTGTCTTTTCTTTTCCTTTCTTTCTTGTCCTCACTCTGCACTTCACAAGTGTTATGTTGTTACAAAGGCATGAAGCACAATCAATACAAAGTCACATCCATTCTAAGTATTATGCAACTGTTCTGACACACTCCTTTATGATAGACCTTTCCAAGTGGTAAATTTGTCTCATGATTAAGTATAATCAGAGCCCACATTATTATTTGTCACATTTCATTGATTTTTTTTAATCCAGTTTTATTTCACCCCTATTCATTCAGTATTTCTTCTGGATCTCTCAATCATCTCACCCGATCTTCATCAGCATATGGATTGTCATGGAATGAACGTGTCATGCATGTTTCCAGGTCTATATTTATATATGCTGGGGCTCTTCTCATATATCTTTGATTTCCAAGTCAAAAAACTCATTTATATTTTCCTGACCCATTATTTAGCCCCTCAGTTCAGCCTCTGTCTGAAACATGCTGTTTCATCTCCTGTCTCTCCTGTCTCCACTCCCAATGAGCCCGCTCTGTTCCGATTGGTTTAGCTCCTGAAAGATGCCCCTCGGCAGATGTCCACTATGTAAACAACAGTAGATGGGATTTTGCTTCGTTTTCTCATTCTTTACGAAAAATGTCAACTTTTCAAATACGTTTGTGCATGTTCAGGGCTGAATCCGATCTGAAATAAGAGAGCAGACCGCACAAGGTTGAAGCCTGAACGTTTGACTTGAAGGCAGCATTTTTACTTTCACGTCAAGTTTCATAACTTTGACAATGTTTAACATAGACATTCGACATCATAACAATTTATAAATAACAGAACATAGGGCATAGGGTCAACGTTATAAATGTAAATGTAAATTCAGCCACACATTTTTTTATTATTTTAAGTCACGTTGTAGTATTTTGTGAAATCTATACTCTGACCTTTCTATCAAGCCCTCTGTGCCTGCGTTTTTTCTTTTTAGGGGAAAAAAATCAACAGTAGCATAAAGGAGATGATCCATCTAGTGATAATATACAGGGCACAAATAATAAAAAAAAAAAAGTCGAACCAATTGCAAACACCTCCTGAAGCCTCATGACGTCAATCAACTGTCAGTGTTGATTTATCACATTTTGATGGAAAGTTTTCCTTCTGTGGTTGTTAAAAGACTTGTGTTAAAACACTTTCTAAGGCTAATGCAGTGAGCATCTTTCACCTGCACCGACACTTTGAGTTTGTGAGTTTGAGTTTTCCTCCTTGTTGGGACCGATGTTTGTCTCTGTCCTCCCCTACGTCCTCTCCAACCTCCCCACAGCCCTTTTCCCTCTCACTGTCTGTCTTTTCTTTCCTCTCTTTCTCCTTCTCTCTACCTCCTTTCTTCTCACTTACCCGCTCTTCCTCTGCCTCTCCCCTCCTCTTTCTCTCGCTCATCTCCTAATCCCTCCTCTCCACCCTAATTTAAACTCTTTGAAGCCTTCAATAAGGCTCCATAATAAGCTTCTCCCTCTCCAGGCAAGGCAAGGGAGCAGCCTCCCAGTTGCATTCTGCCGCTGTGTGAGTGCTAGTGTTTTTGTGTTGTTTATGTGTGTGTGTGTGAGTGTGTGTGTGTGTGCGTGTGTGTGTGTGTGTGTGTTCTCTATTAGCGTCTCTGCTTGTGAGCTTTCACGCCTGTGTTTGTGCATGTCGCGCATACAAGGAGTGTTGGGTAGTTACACGAAACAGCAAAATGTAATTAAATAAAAAAATGAAATTGTTATCCCCTACAACTACTCAGAAAAATGTGTAATTAAATTACAATTACTAATAAAAATGTTGGTGATTGCCTCATTTCCTGTACCTTTTTCAAATGATTCCCTTCTTTTTACCTAAATCTGTTTCACGACCTTGATAAACACATCTCTACATTTGTTTGGAATAAATCTAGGCCACGATCAAAAAGAACCCTTTTGGAAATGCCGAGGTTAGCTGGAGGACTGCCTAATTTTTTTTAAGTCTTAGTCTTATTATTGGTCTGCTAAGATAGCTAAATTAATTATTGGATTGCAGCATTTAAAAATGGAAGTGGCCCCACCTGGGCTCTTATGGAGTCCCACTCCAATTCCAAAGTCTCTCCAATATCTATACTGTGTTCTCCACTACCTGGAACCGTTGAGCATGTCAATAATCCTGTGATAAAGAGCTCAATCAGAATGTTTCATCAGTTCAGAAAATACTTAATAGCACATTGCAGCCATATGCCCTTAACACATAATTTTCTTCTCTTGCTGACTGATGCAGCATTCCAGGTGTGACATAGCAATGGACTGATCTTTTTTAGTGACCTATTCATAGATGGCACTTTTGCCTTATTTGAAATGTTCCAACAGGACCACAACTCACCGACACACAGGTTTAGGTTCTTCCAGGTCCACAGTTTTGCCAAAGGACACTACTCATTTACTGTCCTTCAGGACAAGAGCTTGTTAGATACCATACTGGACTGAATATATAATTTAATCCAAGGCATTAGTTTACCTTCCTTAGACAAAACAAAGTCTTCCTGGGAGCAGGATCTAAACACCAGACTCAGTGATGAGTTATGGACACATTCTTTACAACATATCCACATTTCCTCTTATTGCCTCAGGCATCGCCTGGTTCACTTTAAAGTGTTGCATCGTTTACATTACACAAGGGAGAAATTATCCCGATATAGATCCTACTTGTGTTAGATGCCACTTGAATCTTGGCAAAACTGGGCACATGTTTTGGGAATGCCCATCTTTGACTTTGTTTTTGTATCTTTGAAACATTTTCACACATTTGCCATAAAACTATTGAGCCCAACCCAATCACTGCTATTTTTGGAATTCCCAGTGAGGGCATTGATATCACTACATCCCAAGCTAACTTTATGGCTTTCGCATCACTTCAAGCCTGTAGACGTATTCTCCGTATCTGGAAGTCTGACAAGCCCCCATCATTCATGAGTTGGATCAAAGAAGTGCTTTCTTTAATTCCATTAGAAAAACTCAGATATATAACAGGATATAATATTTAACAGGTGTAGATCTCGTCAGAAATTTAAGAATGTTTGGTCTCCCTTTATAGAATTCACTCTTACTTTGTCTTTCTCAGATATATTAGAATAGATACATTACCACTCAATTACTTATTCCTGACAGCTGAATTAGACTAAGGGTTTACATGTATGTACTTTTGCCAAAAGCCTCTTTCTTTTCTTTTTTTTTAGGGTAGATACACGTCTATGTCCACCTGTACTTCAATCTAGGTTTTGATATGTGTGGATTTATGTATTTGTTCATGTGTAAGAATGTACATGTACCATACGCTTTGTCATGCGTGTCTGTCTATGGAGTGGCCCTGTCTGTAGCAAAGTCCCTTTGTTTTGTATTTTTACACATACTTATGTGATAATTTTATTTATCTATTCTATTTTGTGTACTTACTCTTTGTTTGTTTTTATTATGGTTGTTGCTATTCATTTACGTATCTATTTTATTATTTTTATTTCTTTCTTAATTCTTGGAGTCCTGGGGCAGAGAGGCATTGTTTGCCTTTGTGTTGCACAGTATGTTGTGTCCATGCTTGTATATTTTTGTATATTTTTTGACAAAAAATTATAAATAAAGTTTGAAAAAAAATGTTGGTGATTACAAATAGGTTACATCTGAATTATTGTAACATATAAAATAAAATAATATAATATGATATAATAATATATTTGTATCTTTTCAGGAATGTCACAAATACATTAGATTTAATTTAAATTTAAGTGCAGCACCATCAAGATGGACTGGGCAGTTTAAAACATTTAATTGAACAGTAATCAAATGTAATAAATTTGATTTGATGACGTAGTTAAAATCATAGTGTTACTTATTACATTTTAACAGAATGGCTAGTAAACTATATGTAACCTTTCCAACTATGTGTAGTAGTAGTACAAGTATGTGTAAATACTTGTACTGTGTGTGTATGTGTGATGTGTGTGCGTGTGTGTGTGTGTGTGTGTGTGTGTGTGTGTGTGTGTGTGTGTGTGTGTGTGTGTGTGTGTGTGTGTGTGTGTGTGTAAACCTTAACGCCGAGCACTGAGCCGTGAGGGGAATGGAGGAGTATATTGTGGAACACATCAGAAAATGACTCTGCTGCAGATTAAGCTGTATAAGTAGGTTACTGGTGCAAAGCACTCTGCAACAGTTTGAGTTACATGTTACTGATATGTGAAAAAAAAAGAGAGACAGCCATTTAAACATCGAAACATTGCCAACAGGACATAAAGATCTCCTGATGATGCCAAAATAGTTAAAACATCTCAAGAGTTCAAGATTTTCTTCTTTAGATTGGTCCAGTTAAAATCACTGCCCACTTTCCTGCAAGGAAAAGATTAGCCGTTCTGTATAAATTACAATGGTGACTGCGGTAAGAAGTGAACCACCGTTGTAGTACTGAAAACCCAGAGTTGAACTTGAAGGTACCTCACAAAGCCCAAATCCCGCTTTCTATTGGGCTCTGTATCAGCACAAAATCATCCAACAGAGAGACAAGCAAGAAGTGCTCAGCTCATGATTTTTCTCATAGACATTACTGACAGACTTGATTTGGATGCTGCTAAATGGTAAATAATCATTGATAAGGTCAAACAGCAACTTTCTAAACAAACCAACCAACACGGTGGAGCAGGAGTTAGTGCTGTCGCAAGTTCAACACCTCTTTGGTCTGAGACCTTTCTGTGTGGAGTTTGCATGTTCTCCCCGTGTCTGCCTGGGTTCTCCGGCTTCCTCCCACAGTCCAAAGCTGAGGTTAAGTGGAGACTGTAAATTGTCCATAGGTGAGCCTGTAATGCACTGGGATTGGCTCCAGCAGACCCCCACGACCCTAATGAGGAATAAGCGAGTATGAATGAATGAGTTGTACCATACATCTTTTGAGGTTAACAATACCAGGCCAAGTTTGGGCTGAAGTTGAACAAAAGCTCCTGATAATATAGCGATCACTAATACTTCTGATTAGATATAAACCGACATTTGGGGGAAATGATGCATCATTGCTGCGTTGTGGCACTTTAGGAGTATTTACTGTCACTGTTTCATCGTAGGTGTCAGTGGTGGGAATTTATCTGATTATCTTGACACCCTGTAGTTCTCTTTGAGCTATAATAGATTAGAGGCTTCTGCACACACACACACACACACACACACACACACACACACACACACACACACACACACACACACAAAACGCATACACACATGCATATACAAACAGGCATCATGCTCTAAGGCCTGTCCAGGACACATAAACAAGGAAACACACAGTGTGCACAAACACACACTTGCTTACAGTGTGTGAGTATACACACACACACACACACACACACACACACACACCCTGCTCCATGGGTTTATCTTCATGATGATAGTAATCAGTATGAAGCCCACTGGCTACAGCAGCAGACTGCTTGGTAGTCATTACCGTTAGCTTAACTGTTTACACCCGTTAATCAAATTAGCAAGTCACACACACGTTCACACACACACGAAATTGCGCAGACAAACATGCATACAAATGCACTCAGTTACACACACGTAGGAGACACACACATACACACACAAGTGAAGTAAACATGGAGAAGGGCTCTGAGTCCCATCTGAGATTAATTATCTCTGTCCTAAAGCAGAGACGCAGGCAGAGACAGAGAGGTGGGGAGAGGAAGACAGATCTCCACACTTCTGCAGGTAGAGATATATAAATGAGATAAATACAGCAGGATGATGAGGAGGGAAGAAAGAGAAGCAGACCAGGGAAGCCAGTGGGTGGCAGACACACAGACTGGAAGAAAGATGCATACACGGGGTTGAACTTTACACTTCTGCCTCTTTAAAGCTGCATCTCGGAGAGTTCTCTAAGTATCCAAACAAGTAACAAACAGTGGCAACTACAGCCTGGAGGCTATAGGAGAGATTTTAGCATCTAGTTGCGTCTGCATGTGTTGTCTTGAGGCCAACCTTGAGGTAATGGTGACAGGAAGTTTTGTTTCTAGTAAGTATGGGGAGCAGCAACTGTAATACATCAATATAATGTAGCAGGAGACGGTCAGGTGTAGGCAAGGGCACGGGTCTCATTACAACTTAGGGGGAGACCACAAACGTGGGATTTTCTCAAGAGTACTTTCTGGAGGGGACATCAATGATAATGTGACGACCAAATCCCCAGAACAACCCGCAGAGCTGAATTCCCACTTAGCCGAGGGCTAGCAAGTCGGTCATTAATCCGGTCATCCGGGGTTGTTACAATATCAAATGTATAGCACGTTATCTGCTGTAACAGGCAGGGGGTCAACATAGGTTATAATTATCTGCTGTGAGGCACAGCCATGGTTTAAAATACATAGAAATGAATGAGGTTCAGGCCGTCACTATACATATTTACCTATTTTATAGAGCCGCTGACACAGTGTTTGCTTGTTTACTCTCCAACAGCAGCTACGTTTGTGACTTTGAGTTCAGGTTTAGAAGTCACCAGTCACTGGATTGTATACAGGTCACAAACAAAACCTTCAAAAAGTGCTGTGTTTATGTGTGAATAATTTCAAAAGTGGAGTCAGCTTCTATTAAATGGAGATTTCCAATAATTTAATTTATTTAGATATATTTATTGGGGGGGCTTTAAATTTTTCAGGAGTTGGATGGAACATGCCCCTCCATCCCCTCCAGTGCTTGTGCCCATAGGTAAAGGGGTTAAACATATAGAATTATATATTAGATTATTAATTGTTAGAATTATAATTGTTGGTATATGACCTTAAAAATTAAGCCTGTGGCATCAGCCATTAGGCAGCCATCTTGTCCCAAACCAGCAACAGTAACACCACCAGGCCCAGGTAGATTCTTTTTAATGGCTGATATCTTTTAACCTTTTCACTGTGTGTGTTGGACTTGACTTGAGACAAGTGCAAGTGATGAGTACTGTGACATGAATTTGGCCAACTTTGCTTGGTCAAACAATATATGTCCCACCTCAAGGTAAAAAGTCATATATTCCAACTCCAAAGCAGTTTTAGGCTGGCCAGGATTCAGCTCCATGGCAGTCTATTTTCTTTCAAGGTAAAATATGGTTTGTCTCCTAGAACCTGTCAACGCTTGAGTATCAAAGTGTATAATTGGCCTGAAAAACAGCATATGACAAAAGGATCTCTCCTCAAGTTCCATTTAGTAGCTGCTCCGGAGCTTCCCTTCATATCAGATGATCTGCATCAGCCCATATTGCTGTCATTTATCAAGAATAATCTTTTAAACTTTTAAGGAAATGCTCAAATGAAAAGTTCTTAAAGGTCAGAAATGATAGGAAAGTAGATTAGGTAAGTTTGATAATAAGAAAGTGTAGATGTTATATAAAAAACTGTCCCAAAATGTTAAATCCACAGAGAAATGCACACAGCCATTCAAATCAGAGGCTCATTAATATTACTGAGACAGACACAAAATGACCTGTTCTTTCAGAGAGAAGCTTGTTAGAGGAGAAATAAAACTATATTGAGATAATTTTTGGTACTTAAAACCACAAATATATTTTGTTAGGGATATCACAGTCTCATATAAAACCCAGGAACAGTGTATAATAAAACACTTGCAAAGGATTACTGTCAATTTACTATATTTTTTTTATTGTCAACAAATCTCAGACTGATAACCTGATCCGACCTCTGTGGTTAACCACAAACTATTAAAATCACTTCAGTGAGCCGCACCGCTGCACCGGGTGACATGTTCCTCCACTATGAAGATAACGGACGCGCTTGTTTGTTCAGAAAGCTCCAAAGAGTAATAACAGCGATCACGTATTCAGTCTCTGGAGAGTAGTTCCCTGTAAGGCAGACGCCACAGCGCATTCACAGAATGCATTTCTGTTTGCTGTGACTCATAAGATGGTTGTGTTGCATATCACAGCCCCTTAACTTTACAACATCGTGCATTGTAAAGAACTATAGTACAAAACCAAGAGGTTGTGATATATGGCGCAACAACCTGGTGAAGCGGGGAAACCAAAGTGCTCTTGCAATTAGGATCAAAGTCATTGTTGTGTTGGCTCTACACATGAGATTTGTTGACAGTAAAAAAGGCAAATCCTTTTAAAATGCTTGTAAAATGTGGAACATCTACAGTTGTGTTCAATATAATAGAAGTGTGTTCAAAAACATGAATGAAACCAAAATCTTTATAATAATTTCTATTTCAGTGAGAACAATGCGTTTTACATCCTAAGTCAAATCAAACTCAAAATGTGAAGAAAAATGTGTCAATGTTTTAAATATTTTACAGAAAATGATAAAAAATGAATATTAGGCTGTTCAAAGAAATAGCAGTGTCTGACTATTTCTTTACAAACTCAAATATTTACTGTAAAAACCAATGAATCTTCAGGATTTAACATTCCTGTGAATCACTAAAATAATATTTAGTTTCTGAGACCTGCTTTACATCTGTGTTGCATGGAGTCGACCAATTTCTGGCACCTATGAACAGGTGTTTCAGACTCATAATTCATCTGAATTTCTTGGTTTTGCCTCAGAAACATTATTTTTGATGTCAGCCCACAGGTTTTTAATAGGATTTAATAGGATCTGGGGATTGGGTTGGCCACTACATAACTTTAAATTAGTTGGTCTGGAACCAAGATGCATGTGTGTGTGTGTGTGTTTGAGGTCGTTGTCCTGTTGAAACACATTTCAAGGGCATTTCTCCTTCGGCATAAGGCAACATGACCTCTTCAAGTATTTAAAAATATAGGCAAACTGATCCATGATCCCTTGTATGCTATAAATAGGCCTGACACCCTAGTAAGAGAAATATCCCCATATCATGATGCTGGCAGCATGCGTCACTGTTTTCAGAATGAACTATAGCTTAAATTCATTGTTTTAAGTTTGTAAAGAAAATTGCAGACACTTCTATTCTTTTGAACAGCTTAATACCCGTTTTTCTTCATTTTCTGTAAAGTAATTAAAAAATTTACACATTTTTTTCACATTTTAATTTAGGATATAATAGTGTTCTCACTGCATTTGAAATAAAAATTATTGTAAGGATTTTGGCTTTAGTCATGTTTTTAAAGACACTGCTATTATATTGAACACAACTATACATATTCATGACAGCTGAGTCAAGGAAGTGATCTGTGCAACATGACCAAAACCTCCAGCCATGTCAATGGAACATGGTGATGATCATTTTGACATGAGCACTGTCATGTTTTACAATCCAGAAAAATCCCAAGCAGAACATTTAAGATGTATGATGAAACAGTTTTCACAGAGCAGCATAACAAGAAAACTGTCATTTATCTGCCGTCTGGTTTCCTGCTCTTTCAGGGGCTGCAGTCATTTTGAATCGTAGCAAAGACAACAAACACGCTGCGATTTTCTATGGGTTGATTGGGTCAATGGAGACATGAGGTTACAGCTCAGAGAGAGCAACTACCTGATGGGCTTCAGAGAGCACAACTCTAATCACTGCTGTTAGAGCAGAGCCGGGCTGTGAAAAAAAATGCAGATTGACAGTTTGACTGCAATTGTATGTTGTCGACTGTGTACCTGTATCAACCAATAGCTGCATTATACATTCAAAAAAAAAATTCAAACATCAGCATAAACGTGAAGAGAAACGAGAACATTCATCACAGATTGTCAGCGTTTTATCAGGAGATTTTGTACTGAGCGCTCGGAGGGAAATAATCAGTTTGGCAAGTGACTCAATCCAGTAACAAAAACAGAATTTACGCTTTGTACTTTTAGCTTTCTGTAGGGAAGGAAATGAGAAATGGATTTTAATTGTTTTACGATGAGTGAAAAAAAAAACAGAGAAAAGAAACAATTAGGCACATCTCCAGTGATGTCACCAAGATGGTGATGCATCAGTTTACAGTGGATATTGGAAGGTGTTCAATAGACAAACTCTGGCTGACTGTAACACTATTTCCTTCAGCAATCTAAATGTCCCTTGTAAAGATTAATGGAGAATGGGCAACACGTTTGCCTGCGTGTGTGTGAATTTCCTCTTGCATGTGGTTTCCTTATACAGAGACAGTGAGAGGATGTGACTAACTAAAGCAGCTAAAGCTCAGATTAGCAGGCAGCCATCTACTCTCTGATCCCATTTTACAACAGTTACACGCCGGTTTTATCACAGCTATATATTATAAATACACACTTAACCGTTTACACACATGCTCGGCGACAGATTAGCAGGCAGCCATTCATTTGTTCTTCAATCTTTCCATCCATTGCTTGCTGCAGTGACTTCTAGTGACGCCACCAGACTGACTGCAAAACTAAGTCCTGAAACAATAATCCATTATGTACACAGATTATACTGCAAGTGTTCATGAACAAACGTCTCAAACGACTCCTGGAGAAAAGGAAACTTTATTGTCCTTGAAGAATCAAATCTTTATGTTTCGAGATAAACATACATGTCTTCACCAGCCAATTTTTTTCTGATAAAATGCATGCAAAATTACATATTTCAGTAAAGATGGGTGAAGTAATACAGTATCCAAAACAGCCTTATGATATGATGAAATACTAGTATCATACAGTATGTCACCTTTAAAAAATATTGTAAAAGTCCAACAAGTAGTGCAGGGTTGTAAACTGCTGGCAGGAATATCTTGGTGAGTCCTTGTTTGATGAGAAGTTTTTTTATGAAATTGTCTTCCTCACAAGCATTTGTGTATTTCAGAAATGGCTCCATGGATGCTGTGTCTGGTCTGGAGAAAAACTGGTATAGGTTGAGCATTAGGGCCAGTTCTACATTAGAACTTGTCAAATTTATAATTTTTATAGTTTGATCCATAATTTGGTTGGGGAAAAATAGATTTCTCATGAGATGTTCTAGTGTGTCTATAAACCTTTTGTATTGCCTCTATATTTATCTTTTTGTATATCTAACATTAACAGTGTGAGCCTCTGTTTCCTCCCGGACCTTCTGCACCTAGACATGTTAAAGAATGGGCTTTAATAAATTATGATTTTAAATATACGATTGTGTTCATAGTGGACAACATTCCCCTTTTCAAACCTTAACCACAGATATAACACAATCATATATGCATGACTGCACATGGACATAAGCAGCTATACGAGTGTATACACAGGGACTGTAAACCACCAACCACAGACTGCAGAAAAGACCCAACCTCTGCCAAGTGTTGAAAAAACAGACAGGGAGAGAAAGAATAGAGAAACGAGACAAAAAAGCTGGAAAAAAAACATGAGTAAAACATGAGTAGAGGGAACGGGAGGCAAAAAAGAAGAACAAAAAAACACGGACAAAGACACTGAGGTAAATCCAGGAAAACAGCATAAATAGACAGAGATGGTGTTGGGAATAGAGAGAAAGGATGAATTAGACAGGATATAATGCAGTGGAACTAGAAACCCTGACCAATGGAAGTGGGCAGATGCAAGAATAAAACAGAATATAAGAATGATATCAATAGCTACATGCAGTAGTATAGGCTCAACTCCTACATTCTGGAGGAAGCCTGTGATGACTCTGGCTCTGTGGGGGTGAATGCTGTCATCTCGGAGGATGGAGTTACATCTCTCAGTTGACAGAATGGAATACCCTGCCAGCAGCCCAGTCATCAACCCAATTCAACACATCTGGGATCAGCTGGAGTGGTCTATACATGCTGCAGTGACCAAAGCGGCCGTGTTGGTTGACCTGCTACTGAGGTTCCTGACTCTCTGTTTAATGAATAACTTGTAAACCGATCAATATATCCCGTTTGTTCCTGATTGTTACTGATAGAGTTCAAACATCCATTTCCCCAAACAACTAAAAACAATAGAGTCAATACCAGCAAGAGAATAAACTGTTTGACAATGAAAAGGAAATCGGTACATTTTACTCTGAACTTCACCAAACTCTCAGCTGTGCTGATCATCCCATAACTGCATAAATCGTATGGGACATCATTCTAGAGGGAAATAAACACACTTTCTAATGATATAAGATACAATGCTAATAATACAGAGACAACAGTGATATGACTGCCACAAACACAAATTTCCAAAACCTTTTTTTGCCATTTTTGGGCATTTATTTCCCCAACAAAATCCACTGCTAGTAATCAAGCATCATTAATAACAATATTGCTATGGGACAGCTCCTAGTACTTGGTTGAATTCAGGTAGAGATCTTGAAGAAATATTGAAATATTGAAACAGTTAAGCTGACTTGAAGCCCAGCATATATCATGCAGGTGCCAGAACATGACAAAGGGTCAATCTGTATGTCCTTTCATCAGTATAAGGTTGTACTTGCATTGGAAAAAACATTGAAGCAAATATAATCAAGGCTGGGGTATGAATTGGTAATATTTTACAATGATTGTTCTAAGCATCATTATAATCATCTAACATAGTGTGTATTATCACTAAATAGGAGATGGGGTTATATAATGGTGTGAATGTGTATGTATGCAGAATCAAAGTAACTCTGTGGTTACTTCAGAAGAAAATTGAATCAAGATTAAATTTCAGCGGCAGTGTTATTGGTCCTACTTTGATATCTACAGCAGCCAGATACCATAGGCACAGACAGTCAGTGTGTGAATGGTCAGAAGGAGATATTGTATAGTGGAGCATCAGGAGGAGGCAGTCAGAGACAGAGATGTTGTGCTAATTGTGGCCTACCCCTGCTGTGGGTGGAAATGAGATCCCAAAATAACTACTTCCTGGTTCTATTTTCAGCTGAGGTCAGCAGTGGAGGAGTACAACATGCTGGGAGGTGTGATGTGGCTCCGTTGGTTTGACCCACACCTGCTGCGTATCCTTCGTTCAAACACTTGGAGGGTGAGTGTGTCAGTGTGTAAGTGTTTTTTGTTTGGGGTACAACAAATGTTTCCTAAACCAAACAGACTATATGCATGTGTGTGTGTGTGTGTGTGCATGCATGAGTGTGCATGTGTGTGTGTGCATGTGTTTGCGTGCATGCATATATGTAACATATGGCCAAAACTAAACAGGTATGGTGTATGTGTGTGTGTGTGTGTGTGTGTGTGTGTGTGTGTGTGTGTGTGTGTGTGTGTGTGTGTGTGTGTGTGTGTGTGTGTGTGTCTGTTCTTATGCCCGTTTGTGTTTGAGTGACCTTGAGTGTGAGTACAAACATACAGTCCCACCTCACTGGAAACACACATCGGTTTGTGTTTTGTTTTCTCTTCCACACTCACAAACAATTTTTGTTTGGTTAACTGACTGCGCACAAACACACACACACACACACCCACCTCACATGTTAATACATGCAAATAACTCTACACATGCTTCCACACATCATCAAACATATATGTAAACAGAAATTCAAAAATAGTTTAACCTTGCACACTGATGCACATTAACATCTCTCTCTCACACACACACACTAACGCACACACACCTACACAGACACCACACACATGCACACAGAACGCGTTAGTGTAGCATTGAGTCATCAGACTTCTTGTGCATCTTCTTGTGCATAACTCCTCTCATCTCTTTTCTTCCCTACTGGGCCTATAGTACTGTTAGTGAAGGTCACACACACAAACACACACACACACACACACACACACACACACACACACACACACACACACACACATTTATATGTTCTTGCATTACATACTTGGTACTACCATAGTTTAGCTTTTTTGCATACTGTAACTGTGTATGTATGACATTATACATGTTTTAATTGTCTGCAGTGTGCAAGTGTGTGTGTGTGTGTGTGTGTGTGTGTGTGTGTGTGTGTGTGTGTGTGTGTGTGTGTGTGGCTGTAAGGGGCCTGGTTTTTCCCCTGCAGGCTGGTTTGAATCGATAGCACTGGAAAGTGCTGAAATAGCAGCCTGACACACACACACAGATACAGAAGGGTGACTCACTGGAGCTGAAAACATGAACAAGAGTGCTGACTTCTGAAACAAGGCAAACAGAAGGAGAGCGAGTCAGAGAGAGAAACGGAGTGACATGGAAAGGAAGAAAGAAATAAAGGTTCAGCTTCAACTTCAGACTAATTTCTGCTTACCTGTGCGTAGCAGTGAGATTCAGAGTTGCTGCATTCAAAGGGCAGAGAGCTGTAAAGATACAGCTGGGTGCAGCCACTTATTATACTACTAATCCTTGCCTCCTGTTTTCCATATTCTTCCTGCTGCACTGTTGCGCCCTCCTCTCACTTTTACTTGATAGTGCTTCAACATTAAATGATAGCCTCTTTTATAAAACAACTACAGTGCTGTTAATGAGCAAATACAACTTCTTTTTTTTATTAAACAAATTGGGTTTTTTCTTCAGAATTTTTTTCATACATACAAATCAAGCCTCTGGACTTTAACTTGTGCCCTTTGTATAAAAGGGTCCTTCAGTGCGGTCGTGTCTGCTGTAGACACATCACTCCTGATCACATTACATTTAACAGGCTCATATGGGGTTACATGATATGGCAGATGATACCGTGAGATGATAGAAATCTGCTATTTTTATATACCATCATTTATACAGAGGTACCGTTGGAATAATTTCTGCTCACTGCAGTAGTGACTTTAGTACAGCTGCAGTTAAAATGGGTGCTGTGTGTGTATACCTTGATTTTTTGCAGAGTCTAAGTTCATCATTGATCTTTCTGGATATATAATTTCATAATAATTTATCCAATTTATCCACTATTAATACAAATGTATGGATGCATAAGAACAATAAAGTTGCCTCTGTTAGGAGGCATTATAAAGTCTATGCGCTGTTAAAAAGTGCTTAAGCAAAGAACAGGTTGCAGTGGCGCGACAACACTAATGCAGTATTGATGCAAGATTAAAGAGTTCTCCCATGTTCAAGACACTGCAGGACAGATGCAGTGAAGCATTGTTTTATTCCTTTGAAAAGGCATTTTATACATTTCGGAGGTGGAGCCATGTAAAGGCAGCCCTGACTGTCCTTGTGGCTGAGGTATGAGTTTATTTTAACATTCCAATTCTATTGTCTGAATAACAATAATCATCCAGCAGCAGTTGGAATATGTAAATCAAGTAGTTATTGTGACAGGCCTAATGACAAATATGATACTAATATAATAATATACTTACTAGCATTCTGGGTCATAATTAAGTTATAATATATATATTAACATATTAGGTCATATACGTGTTTGTCCTAATATGTTACACTACTGATCAAAGGTTTGGGGTAACTTCGAAATTTCCTTATTTTATAAAGAAGAGCCCTTTTGTCCCAATGAAGATAACTTTGAACTAATCAGAAATACATTCTATACATTGCTAATGTGGTAAATGACTATTCTAGCTGCAATGTCTGGGTTTTGGTGCAATATCTACATAGGTGTATTGAGGCCTATACAATTTTCTATTCATTTTACAACTCAGGGTGGTATATAAAAGCCTGACTTTTCATGGAAAACACTAAAATGCCTGGGTGACCCAAACTTTTGAACAGTAATGTAATATTCTACATTTAGGGCCAGTTACAGGTTAGCATCTCTTTTTGCTATCTGTTGCATGCATCTGTAGGCTTCTGCAGTACTTTTTCTCATTTTCAATTTTCACCTTTCCTCTGAATATGATTAGGGAGGTTATCCTCTACCTTTTTTGCTGGAAGAAACACTAACTTTGCTTGATGCAGCCTCTTATGTTACATCCACTGATTCATTCAAATGTCTAAAAATAGACCTGCAGTCGCCATAAACATCACAAGTGTTTAATTTTGCTTTTAACAAGTCAACCAAATGAGCATCTCACGTGTGATTGTGTTGATGTCGTGATAATTAGGTGGCCAGTATATAGTTTTTCAGCTTTGTTTTAATATTTTTACTTGCTGAAGTGAAGCCTAAGGAGAAAAATTATGCAATGAAACATAAGGAAAAAATAGCGAAGTCATAACTTCGGTGTCCCACGGCCCTGACTCAGCTTCTCTCATAGCTGCTACACCAGACCAAGGCCAGACTGATTTTTGTTGGCTTGACTGACTCTCCGGATCCTTAATTTTTCAGGAGATTGTTAGACTTTGTTGCCTAGAAGACCACGTGAAAAGAAAGCCAGATTTCTATTGAAATGGGCTCTAGGCAGCCTAAATAGACAGTGACGTCTATCAATTCATTCTAACCTGTTGAAATAAGCTACCGTCTTTTCCATTTCCATTTACAGGTTTTATGCTGTTTGATGATCATACTTTATACCTTAGTTAATTAACCTAAGTTAAAAATGTTTAACTCATTTACATCATTTATTCATTGAATATAAGTAGGTAGTTCATTTTGACACTAGTTTTATGCTATCAAATAGGGTGTTAATTGTTTAAATGAGTATGGGTATAGGGGGACATGGTGGAGCAGGGGTTAGCGCCTCACAGCATGAAGGTCACAGGTTCAAGACCTCCTTGGGCTCTTTGTGGAGTTTGCATGTTCTCCCCGTGTCTGCGTGGGTTTTCACCAGGTACTCCGGCGTCCTCCCACAGTCCAAAAACATGCTGAGGTTAATTGGAGACTCTAAATTGCCCGTAGGTGTGAGTGTATGAGTGAATGGTGTGTGTGCCCCACGATAGGCTGGTGACCATCTGGGGTGTATCCCTGCCTCTTGCCTGTAATGTGCTGGGACTGACTCCAGCAGACCCCTGCAACCCTAATGAGGAAATAATAGGAGCAAGGAGTTGTTGAACCTGTGACCTTCTTTCTGTGCGGCAACAGTGCTACCCACCATGTCACCCTGGTTAAAACATAGAATAAAAATTTAAAATGCCACTTGTGTTGTCCATCAAATCCACCTCCTCTTCTTCCTAGCTCAAATCAACTGGCTTTTTTTTTGTTGACTGGCTTTTTTGCCTGTTTTTTTTTTGACGGGCTTTTTTTATTATTATAATTATACTTTTTTATTGTAATTTTTGCCTAAATTTTTGCTTTTTTTTTTGTTTGTTTTTTGCCTGCCTTTATTTTTTTGCCTGGCTTTTTTTATTTATTTTTCCTGGCCCTAATACTCTTAGGGAATACATTCTGCAGGAAGCAAAGAATGCTGATTTTATCACCATTCAAACAGATGAGACAACTGACATTTCCTCCGACTGCTAGCTGGTGCTTGTGCTATATTACAACACCAACAGAACAGTCCAAAAGCTACAGTGCTTCTGGCGAGGCTAAGCACCATACTAACAAATGGATAAAAGGCCAAACTTATCACCCAAACAGCTACTGTACTGGGGGAGCCATCAGTGGAGCCCAGCATAAGATAAAGCATGTGCATGAAAATGTTCACTGCATCCACTGCTATTTGGATCAGCTGAAACTCCTCATGCAGCAGGCAACCTGGCTTTATTCCACAAGATCATGCCAAATGTGGACATGCTATCCAACAGGCTGCAGAAGAGGAACATGGACCCTGTCTTCATTACAGAACTTGTCCAGAAGTTTACAGACAGCATGCTAATGATCAGATAAAAACTTTATTTACTATTGGCTAATAAAGCTGCTGTTAAAAAGAATTGCTCACTTCCATCAGTCCCTAACAAGCCATAATGGGCCTCCTTATCAAATTTATAACAAAAAAGTAATAATTATTATTTGTTTTAGTAGTTGTAGTAGGAAAGTTATTGTTATTGTTATTGAAGATGGCAAGTTAGCAACTTAAACTTTATTTTGACCAATTCAGGGTCAGAGCATTTGACCTCCAGCAGCACCAGCCCATAAAGCAACTAATCTCTACTAAATCCCTGTTTATGACCAAAATCCACACCGTCATAGGCACACTTATGTGAGCTGAGAGTTAGTTAAAAGTCCTTTTGATTAATAGTTGGCAGTTTTACATAAAAACCTGGGTCTGGGTTTTGTAATGTAACTTCATTCTTCATGATCACATTATTTTTGCAGCTTAGACCTCAGAGCACCAGTCCCATGGTTATGTCCATACAAGTGTCTGAATAGCAAGGACTTGTTATATGTAATTGCACTCCATGTCTATTTATCCTGATCTTTACCTGCCTATTGATTTCCCCAACAAAACAAGGTCCATAGGGGCATCTCAACAAAGAAACATTCCCTCTTCCATGTTTCATACTGTACACAATTTGCCTGCATGGGAGACAGAAATAAGATGTCCTCATGTGTTGTCAAGGTGTTATATACTGCTGCATTTCATATTGGAATAAAACAAGTTCATTGAAAAGTATACTAATGCATCTTTGGTACCTTTATTTTCTGTGGATTAAATCATACTAGGATGTTTGCTGAAACTGAAACGGACTCAAGCAATCCACATAGATTCAAGAGTGAGCAGAGGTAATTTTTGTAGTTTTATTAATTAACCATCATCTATCATAATGTTGACACATAGTTGAAAAGTATATACTGTAATTCTGCCCATGCTCTTGGGGGATCTCCACATTGACCATCACTATGGTGTTAATGCACTGCAGAAAATGGACTTCTTCCATTTTTGGTCCATTTCCTATTCTGGTTGAATAGATAATCACATCACTACTAGTTATTCAACAGGCCTGAACTAAACTCCAGCAACAAGAGTCCCAGTCAACAGTTTCTGTGTGCTGGCGTGTGTTTGTGGGGGGGTGGATGTGTGTGTGTGTTCATGTGTGTGCATATGCGTGTGTGCATGTTGTGCAAGTGGTTGGCGTTATTAAACATTCACGGCTCACTCAGCTGCTGCTGCTGCTGCTGTTAGGCTCCCAATCTGGGTCAAGTCTCCCTCCTCTCCTCCTCCCTGAGCTACCTCTACGTCTCCATCCTCTCCTCCTCCTACTCCTCCTCCTACTTTCTCTCTCTTTCTCTTGCCCACTCACTTTCTGTCTCTCTCTTTCTGCTGAATTCCCTAAGTGCTATCTCTCTCTCTCGCGTTCCTCTCTAAGTCTCATTTCCTTTCCTCCCTCTTTTCTCCTCCCACCACCTCTCTTTTTTCTCTTTGCCCCATCTCCCCCTCCCCTCTCCCTCTCCCTCTCTCTCTCTCTCTCTCTCTCTCTGAGGGAGTATTTGCTTAGCTACAGAGCTCAGAGGTGGGCCCATGCTCTCATCCAGCGTCCAAGTCAAATAAAGATGCCTATAAATTTTTGAGAGACATGATGAATAATTTCTGTTATTTTCTCTGTGTGTATGTGTGTGTGTGTGTGTGTGTGTGTGTGTGTGTGTGTGTGTGTGTGTGTGTGTGTGTGTGTGTGTGTGTGTGTGTGTGTGTGTGTGTGTGTTTGTCCATGCATGTGGAAGTGTGTGTGTGTGTGTGTGTGTGTGTGTGTGTGTGTGTGTGTGTGTGTGTGTGTGTGTGCATAACGTTACGACCTTCAAACAGTACCTGCTAATTGTTAACATAATGTTGTTGTCATTTGTGCTTCTTCACTAATGGAGCATTGTGTTAGTTCAAGTAGAGCACTTGTGTTAAGTGACTGGCATCAGCTGCTGTATTCATGCTTCACCATCAGAGGCTCATTCATCAGCTGCTGCTTCCAGCTGACTAGTAACAGCCAATCCCGTTCATGCAGGTTTAGACGGCAACGTTACTATCACTCTGTGATACCTTCACCACAGTGTGTTACAGCATGGGTAGTACTGGTAAAATGAAGTGTTGTTGGGTCTATGGGATGGATCGCCAATTTAGCCTTTGGTTGAACCAGCTGATAACCAGTGTTGGGCAAGTTAGCTGTAAACTGCAATCAGCTGCTCATTATTACATTACTCGTTGTAAAAGCAATTTGAGCAAATTTGGTTTTGGTTTGAATTGGCTAAAATTTTGGAAACAGATCAATGGAATTCAATGACATTTCTCTTTGGTTCTCACTTAATTTCATCAGCATGCACTGTTCAAACAGCATGGAGCAACCATGGTATCAATGCCTCTCATCATCTTTTCTTGATGTACAATAGATTTGCAAAAGATTATACAGTACCATTGAAAAGTTTGGGGTCACTTAAACCCTTGTGCAATCATGTTGTCACAGCTGAAAACAGTTTAGCTGGTTAGAGAAGCTATAAAACTGACCTTCCTTTGATGAAAGCAAAGTTTGAAGGAAAAATGATTATTTCAGATACAAATCATTATTTCTAACCTCATCGATGTCTTGACTATATTTTCTATTTATTCACAACTCATGGTGGTCAATAGAAGTGACTTTTCATGGAAAACACAAAATTGTCTGGGTGACCCCAAACCTTTGAACGGTAGTTCATAAAAGTTTTTATAAAGTTGGATATTTGCAATACATTATTGATCATTATTGATAATACTTGTGTCATTGCTATATTTGTACTCGAGATATTTTAACATGAAGAAGAGGACTAAATAGAGGAAGGAGCTAGCAGTTATAATATAATAATACTGATTTAAACATGAACATAAATAGAACCTTAATTACTCATCAGTAAATTCACACTGAAACATCTTAGCTTCGTTATTTGAATCAAACAGCCTTAAAAATGGAAATAGACTAAAGCTGTTCCAGTGTGCCATCTGTCTTCGGCGGCTCAGCGAGCAAACATGCGGCAGTCAACTTTAATTTATCTGCTCTGAGGTTGACGCTTGGAATTCGGAGCATCGCGGAGTATTGATTTTTTTTGGTTTATAGTTGTCTGTAACAGAATGGAGACATCATGACAGGCCACCAAACAATAAATAAAACATAGCAACATATCAACCTTCACTGTAAGCGCAGGCACCGCTCGCTGCTGACACTTCAAATCCGCCGCCTGCAGTGCGCCACGATGGGATCGTATTAGGAGCGACAAATAACACGAGTTATGATGGATGTGAGAGTTTACGTTTGGACCTTTCATTCTGTCTCAGGTCCTCTTTTTTCTCCTTTATCTCAGAGTTATCTACCTGACACCTTGCTTAATTAATAATGAAATCATTTGATTGACAGCGTAGGACAAACAATGTGGTTTTGCCTCTCCACCACAGTCTGTTTCCCGGCCCTGCAGCTGGCCTTCCAGCGCTTCTGTCTTACTTGCAGAAAAACAGTGAATCAGCAGCTCCAAACGGGCCAGGTGAGCCACAGTATATCGCCTTCAGCCAAAAAGTGACGAGTGCACATGTATTCCTGCGAGCAGCACACACTACACACACACACACACGCTCACGCTACACACATACTACACACACACACGTGACTGTACTGTATGCAATTAGGCTATTGTCACACATCCACTCATACACGTATTGCAGTCTTTCATCACCCGTCACTGGTAACAGTTTGAGAAGAAACTGGTTTTAACACCTCTACTGTATGAGGCCTGTTGCTACACAAGCTACATGCCTGCTATTTTTAAGGTGAGACATGGTGCTCGCAACTTTGACATCTTTTTAACTCGTCTCATCCAGAAGTAGAGAATCCTTGGCTGTGCCGGTAGGTCCCTCTGCAGCAACTGTGCCGATTTCTCCAAACATTCTGCTGTAAATGTGGGTGAAAATATTGCTGGAATTAAGGTGTGAATCTCCCGGCACAGTGTTAGCTGTCAGGAAAATGTAAAAAAAGTTATCTGTTTATGTAACTAAGAAGCAGGGGGATGAAGTAAAAGTGAAACAGAGAAGGGAATGAACTGTTCTCCCAACTACCATCTTGTTATTGCACAGATCAATATCACCTCTTGTACTACATGCATATTTGTGCATGGCATATTGAGTGAGCTGTAACAGGCAAATGCGTTTAGCAGCTTTGCATTTCATTAGTTACACGGTGATAAATTGTTAATTGAGAAAGCGGCGATCCACCCGTGATACTCAGGCTACTCAGTAACCAGAGTGTGTATCCAGCAGCTCAACATCTCTCCTCCCTCTTCACCACCTCACCAGAGTTGTGAACAGCACTTCTTGCCTGTTGATTTTTTTTTTTTTTCGGATGACAGCTGCCATCTCTACAAATAACCTGGAATGTGGTGAGAACGTTGACAGCCATGTCCTATACACCACAGCGAGCACTCGCAGCATCACGCACGTCAGGAGTGCGAGTTGAAGACGTAGCTACACGGATGCGTAGATACCTTAACATTCATTGTTTGGCAGCAGATAAAGAACAACACAATTCTAATACGTATATACATTCTTGTCCATTTATCCATGTTGACATCAGTGTTGGGAGAAACGCATTAAAAAAGTAATAAAAAACTGTAATTCACTGATTTTTGCTGTAACACAGTAATATAAGGGATTACAGAAAAAATGGTAATATTTTACTTGGTACAAATGTCAGTAACATTGCATAACAACATTACAATGCATTTTTACCCTGGATTGAAGTGGTTGTTATTTTTGCTTTTCCTCATATAAATTCACTAACATCACTGCAAGATAGGTAGTAGTGAAACATCCACGCAAAATGTTTCACTTCGTTTTCCTTTTGGCTCATCAAACAGAAGATGGAGATGACTGAACCTGTAGAAAACGTCAAGTGGCACATTCCCCAGATGGACACATGCTCAATACCTTACAGATGTGAAACATAAGGATCTGGAGAACATGATTGTCAAATGCACTTTGTGTGCTACACCTAAAGAACTGTCCACTTCCTGAAACAGCAACAGCATTTACAGAGGTGCCATAGTAACATGAAGTTAGCAAGGAAGCAAACAGAGATAAAACCACAAAACAGACAAAATGAACGTTAATGCAAGAGTAATGTAATGTCTTACATTTTAAATACAGTAATATTGTAATTTAACAAATTACTTTGTAAAGACAGTAACTAGTAATACATAACTAAAATCACAGTTGAAGACTTTTCTGTTCAATGCTGCCTACTGCTAATATCATTCTTAATTACTCTGCACTGTACTGTAACTTGTTCTTTGTTTTAATTTCAAAGTTATAAATTTTAATTCTTAATTTTTATTTCTTATTTTTATTTTATATTATATCTATTTTTTTTATTTTAATCAACTGTTTTAAATTGTTTTAATCAACTGTCTTAAATTGTATCATGATGCTTTTAATGTTTTATGTAAAGCACTTTGAATTACCTTGTTGTTGAAATGTGCTATACAAATAAACTTGCCTTGCCATAACACATTACAGTTTTGAAGTAACTTGCCCAACACTGAGAGAGAATGGTTGATCAAACTTCAAGCTCCATACAAAACTATGTATTCATGTTTGTTTGCTGACAGTTTGCAAATGTCATCAGGTTGGGCTTCAGTAATTAAGCTAAAAATGAATATGCACTCAAAGAAAACACAGAGCAGTTAAGTAAAAATATGATTGTGGACAAATATTATGATGTTTGTTAATTATTCACAATGTTGTCTAAATTGATGTGCTCTTTCTCGGGTTAGACTAAGTTCATAAAGCACATTAATGAGGCTTTAACAGATGACACCAGAGAACCCAGAGGAAGTTCTGCTTATTGCTCGTCTCCCTGATATAACAGAGGTTAGACTGGCATGAATGAGAGGAGACACAATGAGAGATGAAAGAGAGACAAAAGGGTGAGTGATGTGCTCATTAAATTCCTGCTTTTCTCATCTCGCAAAACAGTTTCCACAGATGATCATAAACAGATCCAAGGTCATTCGCCGTGACATCACCGGCACTCATATTATTCTACGTCTTGACACGTCCACTTTTAATGTGACCCCGCACTGCAGGAAACTTGGCGCTGCAACTTTTTGCTCCAACTTTACAGAATTCAGTCAATTTTGTCATAAAGACACTTATACCTTTGTCTAACCTCATTACAATTCTTACACTTGTTATTATATCATTTCGTTGTTTTTTTGTTTCCCCCTCTTTTTTAATTCCTATCCTCCTTCCTTTTTTATATATTGTGATATGTATTAACAGGTAATAGATGATTTAGTGAACCGCTAATGATGCAGTGGTGTTAGTGGGGAGGAGTGAATAAGTTATAGAGCAGTAAATGACAGAGATGAAGTTACGCGTTTATGTCACACTTGTGAATTTTGCAGGCAGTTAACCATTAACTATTGATCTATTTTCAACAATCGTAACCTTAGCTGTTTTGATTATATTTTGCACCATCAGCACTCTCTCTTTTTCCCATTCCCACGTGTAACCCCTGATACACACACACTCATACAGTGTTAATTTGACTTGCCAAGAAGGAAATAGCGCGATTCACTTGAGTAGGTCCCAGGACATGAATCTAAAGACAGTGGGGAGCGTGCAGAGCAATCAAGTGATAAAGCTTATTATCTGAGAGGAGCTATATTCTAAGACTTATTATCTACCAGGAGTTAAATGACTTTCAGGTCCTCCAAGGCCTGATGGCCTGGTTTGACTTGGCAGGAGAGCATGCGGAGGGGAAGGAAGGAGAGATGGGAGGAAGGAGCAAGCAGGTGGCAGAGATGGGGGGGGTGATGAGAAAGGAGAGGAGGCAGCAAGGGAGGGAAAACAGGTATGATAAGAGCGAAAAGAGGAAGATGAGACGTTTGACAACAGGAGGGAGGGAGGAGAAGGTGATTCATAGGCGTGGGCAGCCGCTCTTCTGTCTTTTTGCAACTGCTGTGAAACCAATTTTCTGGCTCGAGTCGTGAGATATACTGTACTTCATAAAGCTGCAGAGTGCTGCATTGTGTCTTTTCTTTTTGAGGCAGTTCAGATAGTTTACTACTATAGATACCATAGATAGTGTATAGCCTTGTGTTGGCATAGCAACAATAGATTTTGACTGTCTGCTTTTATTAGGAGCCAATGGCTAAGTTGGACTGTAACTTCACTCGAGGATAAGCTGTGCACTGCATCATAGAGAGCGATGTAACAGGTGATCGAACACATTTAAAAAGATCATAATGAATAGGAAATCCATCACTGAATGTTGTACTGATGACAACCAAATCAAAAGAGACACACCATTAGTTACAGGTAGCCTACTTCTGCAGAATCCATCTCGAGCCCTAAAACCAGCAGCTCCTGTAATGAGACTCTGCAAGGTGAGGTCCAGCTGGAACGATGCCTGATCAGTTCACCTTTAATTCAAAGTCACTGCAAGATTTGGGTTAGTTGGTCAGTTTCCCATGCTTTACATAATACCTGCAATGTCACAGGAACCTCAGCTGCTGTGGTGCTGCTGTACGTCCTGAATTACAAAACTAATGGGATCCTCCTTTTTCTCTTTTTATTGTTGTAATGAAAAATAAGGTCCACCTATTGCAGAAAGAGAGATTTAAATAGAGTTTTCATCATAATAATGATGCTTTTGTGGCCCAAAACCACAGAGTTAGACCTGTCGCAGCAATGCAGTCAGCCAGAGAAAACTCCCAGAGAACTGCTGCAACTCTCACTGAGCTGAAGAATTTTACGTTTGGCTGCCTATTGTTGATGTCAACTATTTTTTAACTGCATTTCATTTTTCATTTCAAGCAACTGTTTTTTTTATTTTATTTTATCTTAATACTTTAAATATTTTATGTAAAGCACTTTAAAGTAGCTTCTTGTTGAAATGTGCTATACAAATAAACTTGCCTTGCTTTTTCAATCACTCTGAAAATGCCTTTTTCCCCCGTTGTGACATCACAACAGGAGCCATTTCTAAATAGTGTGTGTTCAGCCTACAGCTATCAATCTGTCAATCCTTTCAGCAGCACTACAGAGGAGGCCAGACCATAATAGAATGAGTGGGTGCTCTAATTTCATAGTTTGTGTGTTAGCAGGAACAACAGAGACCTAAATATTTACACCCAAGTGTTTTTTTTTTGTTTTTTAGTGTGGGGCCCATTGAAAATGAGCCATCAGGATTTTGGAGGTTGGGATGTCACAACTGTCCAATCAGTGCCCACCCCCTATTCACAGCCATTTAAATCAGCCAATCAGAAGAGAGGCTTTCATTATTATTAATGAGACACTAAGTATTAATGAGACAGTAAGTAAAACTCAGGAAAAGTGTCCAAATGGGACCTTTAAATTTCAACCCTCCGTCGATCTTTCTGTTAGAGTGGAATTGCTTTTTGTTCTTGCATTTCTTAGCACTTCACAGACTGGGCTCAAGTCTTTCAAAGTCTCTCTTTTTCTTAAAAGGATTAGTGCTTCCACAGATTACATTTTTACATTTCTAAATCGATACAGGATAAAAAAAATATGAGGTGCAACATGTTAATAGAACAAATTTTGGTTAGCGAATTTTTTAATTTTTAAAAAATCTTTAACAAACACACATAAGAGTGGCATCCACTTTGTCATCTTTCCATCTCAAGGAACAGATCTCTCCTAACCTGGTACTATTCCTTTAAAAATATCTTTAGACATATTATAAGATTCATGAAATAACTTTTTTAATCAATTACATGGTTAGAAATACCCAAGATGTCTCCTCCTTCACTATTAACACAATGTCACAAATGCTGCTTGTATAGTGGCACCAATGAACGTGTGTCAAACTCTCTGCACGTCATTCTGCACCGTGAAGGTCAAACATCCAACACATCTCAGAGTGGAGGAGGACACTCTAACTAAACACTGTGAAATGTCCAAATATTGAATTAGCAAACTGCAGTATTGCTGTAAGCGTCCAGGAAGCCCATTACTGGGAGATAGCTTCCAGCCTAAAGACTGCTAATGAGCACACTGTGCTCCAGTGTTAACCCAGTCACTCTTTAAACATACAATATTGACATAGCTAATACAAGTATGGGTCCAGAATAAGCGTTATTCAATGAAAATATACTCAGCACTTCTGACCTAAAAGGTGAACTTCCTTTATCCGTATGAATTACTTTAAAACACAAACAGTAATTAGACGTGTGATCAACAGGGTTTAAGCTTTACTTACCACTCGCGTGATAGAGTCAGAACAAGACACAAAACTGCAACAAGCTGCCTTTGTTGGTTAAGATTATTCTTTATTATGAAGTGCCACAAAATGCTTTGTGTTCATTGTGCTTACATTGTCTGAATACTGGCTCAAAAAAAATCAGGAGATCCTCGCTCTGCACCAGAGAGCCAGACCTCCTGAGATAAGGTGTGTCAGATATCACTATACAGCAGTAAAAATGTCTCAATCCAAAGGATTCCTTACAAACCCTCTTGCAATAAATGATTATTTAGGTTACCATCATTCTTTAACTTGGAAATACAAAAAAGAAGAGAGGTCAAGCTAGTACAAGTTTGTTTTTTTTGTTTTTTTTTATTTGTCTCTACCTGAATTCTAGTTAGTTTCATTGTGCTACTTTCTTTAAGGTGGAGATGACTAGAATGGAAGTGCTTAGAGAGAACAGACCTGGAGCTCACCCAGAGACAGACATAACGCACACGTACCAAACCTTTCTGCCTTAAAAACCACCACCATGCAACCCTCAAGCAACAACTTTAGCCAAAATATATTTGGCTGCAGTGCAAAGATCAACCAGAGGTTTATCATAGAGGGATATGACATGTGCCACTCCAACAGCTGGAGATACTCTCAGCAGGTTTATTTAGCAACTTTGAAAGCGTCACACTGTGATCAATCACTACTGCTGAGATTAGGTTGATACTGGGATCCTTTTTAGCAGAGATGGAATATTTTAGAAGCTTATGTCACCTAAATTGTCGCAAAAATTACTATATGAAGGTATATGCTTTCAATTCATTTGCGTATAGAATTAAGTGACATTTCTTTGCTATATTTGTGCTTTTAATATTGAATCATATTTGTGTTTAAGAAGTTAAGATTGAATGTTTTCATCTACTTTATGAATTTAAAAAAAAAAGCTGTCAGCCCTAACACTGAGTTCTATGTCTATCTGGCTGATACAAATTCAAGTAATTGCAGCTCAAATCTAGTTCACACATCAGGGAGAGAGATAAGACCTGCAATTTGCTGACTCACCCACTGATTCCCCCAGTCACAACAAAAAACTGCCTCCTTGTTATTGACTTGTGAGTTTCATTATTGTAAAAGACCAAAAGATTGTATCGTATCCTGCAACATAACGCTTTTATCACAAGACTTTTTTTTTTCTGAGTATTGTCCCATCGAATCACCTTCGATGTCATATGGGTTTTATAACTTTATCTAGACGTAAATGAAATCAGGTAATAGGTGTATGTTTCAGCACAGACTCCCATTTTATCTCTATAACCCTAAAACGGTGTTGGATATCAGTCAAGCACATCTCTAATTGAGTAATCTCATGCCTGAGCAAGCATTACAGTTTTTAAAAATCCTCTGTCAGATTCGCATCTGAATATGAAACCCATTTCTTTTCAGGTGTTGAATGTTTGACTGCAGAGGGGCAAGTGCTGTGTGTGTGTAACGTGTGTGTGTGTGTGTGTGTCTATACAAGATAATGTGTAAGGTAAATGAATATAAACCCATATCTTTTTGTGTGTCCTCAGTCTGTCTCCCAGGAAGCTCCATGAATCTGTAAAAAAGGTTTCTGAGCTGCAGAGAACTGGGTTCAGCATCACTGGTATTGGCCAGTTTCAGTAGATCAAAGGTTAAACCGTCTATGGTTCGGGGTTGATTAGCGTTAGCCTGTCTATAGGTATGTCATTCATAGAGTTAGCCTATTGTTGGCCCATTTGGGATGAATGAGGCCTACTGCAGAATAATCAGGACTCGGTCTAATGTATATGGGGCTGTAGCAGTTAGGCTGCAATCAGGTCAATGCCTAAAGTGCATGCTTTTTCTGTGGTTGAAGGATGCACGCTTTATGGTTTGGAAGTGCACTGGTAGTTGAATAATGCATTGCATTTAAAGTTGACCTCAGTCCAACTTCAATGATGCACTGAGCTCTAACTGGGTTTTCTTCAGTATACAGTATACAGTAAACTGCTGGAACAATTTACACGTATATCAAGCTTCACTTGACTTGCTGCACCTGTCGCCGCAAAAGTCGCCATTTCATTCTGATTCTGTCTTAACCCTATGTTATCGTTTGTATCAGAATAAGATAGACCTCTAATTAAAAGCTCCTTAAAGGCCTGTTGTTATATTATTTGGCCACATGACACGAGGTTGATGTTTCAAATGCATTTCAGTACCATAAATCTTTGTTTTGTGTCATGCGAATGGCCGATGACCCTGTCTGAGTAAACTGCTGCAAGGTTTCCAAAGTTAGCAGGCTTATTTCATGCTAGAATTAGCCCGGAACAGGCCTATAAAAGCCATAGTTATCCTACAATAGGCCTCACACCCAGCAGGCAGCTGATCCCAGCCTCTCTAGCCTACATCCTACATTAGTTCTACTCACTAAGAGGCAGGCAGTGCATAACAAGAGAGGAAAGACAGGACTTTTCTTTTTGTTTCTCTAACACTACATTGGCATGTTCCCTGATGTCTGTAATATTAGTATTTTTCTGTTTATGACTATAGGTGAAGTAAAACATACCTGATTTTTAAACTGCTATACAGTAGTAGGTAATACTTCATAACTTCATCATAAAATACCATGCATTAGGTGATTATTGCTTTTAAAGAGTCCTATGGAGGCTCCAGGAGAAAAATATTGCCCTCAGGTTCTATTTATAGGATTTTGGCAAAAAAATCATAAGCTTTTTATGATGTTGGCATAGATTTCATTATTTTTTTGCATGCAATAATGTTAGTAAGAAAAAGGTAAACAACATAATAGGAAAAAGAATAGTACTCAAAAAAGTGACATATGCTTTGGCCTGTGGTGATAAAAAGAGGTTGGCAAAGTTTCAACATGTAAAGAAATTAAAGTGCAACAAATATGAAAGTTCAATGTTATCAAATCAAGTATAAACTTCCAACTAATAAAGTTAAGCAAAAATGTTATAAAATGAATAAATAAATGAATAAATAAATAAATAGTATTTTACCTCAGTAGTGGAGAGAATATGGTCACTTGGTGCAGCAGAACATTATTATTATCATTATTATTACTATTATTATTACTAATATTCCCCCAAAAAGAACAAAATCAGAAGGAAAAACTCTTTCACTGCGCTTCAGTGCAGGGAGGAACCAGTGGCTATAGGCTTACTATTGTCTTTGTCGTCATCCTCATCATCAATGTATAGTGTCATAGTGTATCTAGATGCCAGAAGGAAGCCATGTTTGTGTTATTGTATCTATCCAGAACAGACAGAGGAAGAGGAGGTGAAGAAGAGTTTATTTTTTTTTTGTTTTGTTTTTTTGAGGAAGTGCATGCGTAGATCAGTTAAATCCTTAAGAGGGCAAATCTCAAGGAGGAAAAAAATTGTGCTATCTTCATCATCATGAATAGGCTCCAAGGGAAAGCGAGGTGGGAGGTGGCGGGTCGGGGGGTAGTGGAAGGAAAAAAGCAAGGTCATATTCTGACCAAAAATAGATTGTTAGTGTCTGCAGTTCGGCCTGTAAGAATAACTGTAATTTATGTCTGCAGGTTCTGTCTGTTTAATCTTCGCAGGGGGTCATGCATCTAAGGGGCCGAGGGGGGAAAAGGGGCCTTTGAAGCAGGCGGACTCGTAGTGCTTGTTCAGGTAACTCTTGAGCGCGAAGGTCTTGTTGCAGCGTTTGCACTTGAAGTGCTTGAAGGCCGAGTGGGTCTGCATGTGGGCGCGCAGGTTCGAGCGGTCGGCGAAGGCCTTGCCGCAGTGGGCGCACCCGAACGGCTTCTCGCCCGTGTGCGAGCGCATGTGGCCCTGCAGGAGCCACGGGCGGCTGAACGCCTTCCCGCACACGTCGCACTTGTGCTTGAGGTCGTGTGTGAGCAGGTGCATGGCCATGGCGGGCATGGACACGTACACCTTCCCGCAGGTGGGGCACTTCTTGGCCAGCTTGCTGTCCAGCGAGCGGTGTGTCTGTTTGTGCCGGCTCAGGTTGGAGGACGTGGCGTAGGTCTTGCCGCATTCGTTGCAGGTGTGCCTCTGGATGGCCCGGGGGCTGCCAATGGCTTTCCTCCTGGAGCGGCCGTCCGTGATGTAGAAGGCGTCCACCGTGTAGCCCTCGCTCACCGCCGCATCCCCGTTGATGTAGCCGTCGGTGATCTCCGAGCCGGGGCTGTCCGGGGACTCGGAGTCGGGGGCCCCGTAGTCGCTGTGGATGCCGTCGTAGAGGGTGTCGGGGGAGGGCACCTTGATCCCGCTGTCACTCTCCCCATCGTACACCACGGGGCTGATGTAGTCACTGATGTAACCAGCTGGTATGGGAAAAAAAAAAAAAAAAAACAATAAAACCAGATTAGGATATAGAGCACTGAAATGGAAGTTTTAATAAAAATGTATTTACATCGAAACACTGTCACATAGAAATCAATGATATTTCTCCCCGATGTAGCCGCCAACATCCACCAACGATCAAAAGTTTAGGGTCACTTAGAAATTTCCTTATTTTTGAAAGCACTGCACAGTGAAAGCACTGTTGTTTCAATGAGGATGATTTTAAACTAATCAGAAATACATTCTATATGTTGCTAATGTGGTAAATGACTATTCTAGCTACAAATGTCTGGTTTTTGGTGCAATATCTACATAGGTGTATAGAGGCCCATTTCCAGCAACTATCACTCCAGTGTTCTAATGGTACAATGTGTTTGCTCACTGCATCAGAAGGCTAATGTATTATTTTTTTCTATTCATTTTACAACTCATGGTGGTAAATAAAAGTGTGACTTTTCATGGAAACCACTAAATTGGCTGGATGACCCCAGACTTTGGAACTATAGTATAACTGATTGAATTTGAATTTGCTTCCCTGTTCAAAAGTTTGGGATCACCCAGACAATTTTGTTTTTTCCAAGAGTCACACTTTTATTTACCACCATGAGTTGTAGAATAAATAGAAAATATAGTCAAGATATTGACAAGGTTAGAAATAATGATTTGTATTTGAAATAATGAGTTTTTCCTTCGAACTTTGCTTTTGTCAAAGGAAGGTCGGTTTTCTAGCTCCTCTAACCAGATGAACTGTTTTCAGCTGTGCTAACATGATTTGACAAGGGTTTTCTAATCATCCATTAACCTTCTTACACAATGAGCAAACACATGCTACACTTGCTAGAAATGGGCCTCTATACACCTATGTAGATATTACACCAAAAACCAGACATTTGCAGCCTGAATAGCCATTTACCACATTAGCAATGTATAGAGTGTATTTATGGTTAGTTTAAAGTTATTTTCATTGACAAAAACTGTGATTTCTTTCAAAAATTAGAAAATGTATAAGTGCCCCTAAACTTTTAAACAGTAAAACTTTTAACCCATTTCAGCCCAGATTTTTTTTCAAAGATTTCGTGCATATAATTATATCAGTTGAGTCACTATCAATCATGTAATGAATCTATTTTTATTCCATTTTGTATTTTTTTCTTTGCAGAAAATAACATTTTAATGGTATAGTTATGGTTAATAGTTGTCATTTGCACAAATATTCCCATAAAAAATATTTATCCAATGTACAAAATTACAAGATTATTCTAGATACTTGAATGATTATATAGATATATACATGTCAGGGTTGAAAATAATAATATTCTAAATAAAATTACCTCTTTCTGGGAGGATTTGTTCTTAGAAGGAAGGAGCAGGAAGTTGATGTTGTCATGTGACAGGAAGAACTTGGAAACTTATATATTTTTTTTGCTTGAAACGTTTTTTTTTCCGTTGTCTACTATAATGTCATTAGAAAAAGACAAAAAGCTGTATGAATAACTTTTAGATTTCTATTTTAAGCATAAAATGACAGTCATAGACTTAAAGGCTCATAGACTTTAATGGGTTAAGAGGCACATTGTGCAAAATATTCTCACCCACCACCACAGAGACCTGCAGTTCATATTACACAGAGAGAGAATGAAGTCAGATAGACCTCTTTTGCCAAGCATATCTTTCTTAACAGAGTCACTAATGGCAGAGATTCAATGTAATAGCCAGCAGTACCAGCAGTCTGAAGTGGTGTAATTAAATAACTGCATAGTCACTGATGTAAACAACTAAATTAAACCATTAGCGACGTACAGTGGGTCATTTGTTTGAATGCGTCTATTACTGTATAGCAACAGGGCATAGAGAACATGACTCGACATAAAATATTCCAAACAGCTGGTCCATTCCGCTTGCTACGTTACTGTAAGCTGATGTGGAAACGCAACGTTCTAAGGAGGGAAACAAAGCTTGACATGATGGGTGGTGTTGTGCTGCTGTGCTCTATGCGTTGGGATGCCAGAAACATTTTTCATTTTCCACTGAAAAGAGCAGATGAGAAAACAATAGCTGCACAGTGGGTGATGCATAAGATCTGATCCCGGGTCAGTGACTTTATTATACACAGTATTTCTTTTAAAATAAAAAACGCACCATGCTGTTTTAAAGTATAAGGGGGTTCCTGCTCTCACTCTTAATGTAGTGATGCAGCTGCAGGTACACACACTGTGATTATACCATAACAGTCTTTCACCCTGTAGCTGCCCTGTTGTAATACTGCATAAACTATACACTGAATCAATTACCCTGCATTTACCCTGCATAAGTGATAAAGCACAGCATAAACTCCCCATCAGTGCTGCAGCAGCAACTGTAACTACTTCTAACAACTTTTTAATATATGTGAGAGACTAAATTGGCAAATTGATAACACAGAACATCTGTCTCTACCCTGCACACCTGTGGCCGGTAGCGGAGTGTGAAGAAGACAGACTGCAGCATAAGTCCTCCGATAATTCAGCGGCATAGCTCCTCTCAGGCTTTTAAAGGTTGCAGTTAAACATTTCCTCTGTGAAAGACGAATGCACAGGAGCTGACCCTGAACTGGAGGAAGCTGCTGCACGCGCTCGGTCGATGCAGTCACCGGTTTGCTGCGTTTTTACAGATCAGGGGGTTTGAAGGCTCGGACAGTGGCACAATACAGTTGGAGAAATTCATCCCAAAGCAAGCGTTTTAAGGAGGAAACTGGCTATTTCTACATACAGTTACAGCCTAAATATAGAAATGCATAATTACATGCACTGTAGCCTCCACACCGCATATACAGAAACATGTGCAAGCTCACACTTTACAGAACATTAACATCTTTAGATTTGATTCTTCACTGTTTGTCTGGTGACTGACTGTCTCTTTTCTGTTTATTTGTGGCTCACTGCCTTGTGTGATGGTTTAGGGGATTAAGGCATCCATGAACACAAATCGTATACAGTGAGAAAACTAGATCCCTTCTTTTCTGTTCATTAAAATATCCCACATGCATGCACCCAAAGCCTACCCAGATCACTTTTTTGGAAGTTATAGACATCAAAAAATGATTTACTATCCACTATCCACACACAAAAAAAGAGAAAGGGAGCTTTAAGTTGTATATATCAAGATTCAGATCATTTCTTTGGAGTATAGTCACTGCAGATGACATTATGTTTTCACAGGTAATGGTTTCAAAACTCTTATCCGAGACTGTGATTCATTTTGGCTTTTATAATTTCATTCTACATTAAGCAGTCAGGACCTGCAGCCATGGGGAGAAGGGGGAGATTTTTCTCCTGTAAAGAATATCTGATATATTGTTATTTCTTATTCATCCAGTCTCTGAGACGCAGAAGCAACAACCTCCATGTCACACTACATAAGCTGTACATCTACATACGATAACAGCCCCTTTATATCTGCCGCTGCGTCCCATCTGGAAGCGCGGCCGCATCGCACGCGCACGCGCGCCCGGAACGCGGGTGGGAAATAAATTATTCCGAACTCTTGCTTCTTTCAAGCGGAAAGTTGCTCCTAATGTGCAGGCGCTCCCGTTGTGGGTAGAAGGCTGCGCTGCGCTATGTATAGCAGTCAGCCGCATTAAGCCGCTGCCATCCAGTGTTCGGGCTGGGGACAAAAGGTGGCCGGGACATGCGCTGCCGCTGCCGCTGCCGCTGGGGCGGCAGATCGCGCGTCAAACTGAGCGCGGCTTGTTAACCTCAACGTTATAAACACACCGCTGACAGATTCTTTTTTTTTCTTCGTCTTCACGAGCAGAAAAACGCAGGCGCGGAAAAAAACACATGTTGATGTGCAACAGCGTGTCAATGACACCGAGGTGGAAGCGGCGCAGTCGCCGGCTTCATTTACATGGGGAAAAAAGGCATATCCGATTTTTTTTCGGGTAAAAAGAATGTGACGCACGCTGTCGGAGGACGTGGGGAAGTTCACAGCTTCAGAGCAGCAGAGGGCAACACGAACAATGACTCACACTGTCGCTTCAGGATAAACGCAGCAAGGCCCTGATACAGCCAACAATTAGATGTAAAACAGAGCCTAGTATAAAAGCAGCTGTTCATCTTCAGTCAATAGAATCTTTTCTGATCAAATTCTGATCAGATTTTTTTTTGGTTTTGCCTTTCTGTGTGGGCTTTTGGCAGCTATTGTGGGAGCAGTTCTCTGCAGAAAGTCTTGTGCACAAATCTGCCAGCACTGCAAAAAAAAAAAAACGAACAGGCACCTGGACGCGGAACTCAGATCATACACAGTGAAGGATGTGTGACTAAATATAATTGAATATGATCAAGAAGCTCAAATCTGGAGCCAATCAGATCACTGGTGGTGGGATTGGACACAGCATTTTTGCAAGAAAGAATAACTGAATCACTGTTTACTATATATATATATATATATATATATATATATATATATATATATATATATATATATATATATATATATATATATATATATATATATATATATATATATGGAAGGAAGGAAGAGAGATAGGTATAAGTTCTAAGCACAAAGTTTTATGCGATGCCTTCACGCATCATTAAGATCTTCAGTAATCCCACCACACCAAGTCAAGGTGGATGATATTTTAATAACCTTCTATCTCTTTTTAACCTTACTTAGCCTTTGTAGGCGGGAAAAAAGTCTCCTCTGACTATGAGCCAAAATCGATGAAACACGGGATGCGCAGGATTTAGTTGATTTCTCAAGTGACCCCTCCGCTTCAGTAGCAGCTCAACCAACCACTGGAAAAAAAAAATCTGCTTTAACCTGTTGGCTCCCAGTAAATGAAGAGATGAGACTCTCTCTGATGTGAGGTATCTTTCTGCTCCTCTATTAAACTCATTAACGTCTAATAACTCTACACTGTCTGATATAGCCTTATAATAAGCCTTATAATAAGTTTCAATGGAAATGCTATGTATAGAAATATGCGTATTAGAGCATTATTGCGCACTGTTGATGCACTAGATGTGCAGGTTTTTGAAGATGTTATAGAAGAGTCAGTGGCAGGGAATCCCTCTACCATCAGGCTACCACAGGTAATCCCACCACCTCCTCCTCCTCCTCCTGACACCTGTTAGTGCGGCCTGACCTACCTTTGTCATGGAGCCGCAGGCTGAGGTCTTTCCTGTGCCGGTAGACGTTCTCCAAATCCGCCCCGGAGGAGAGATCATCGAGTTTCACCTTTTTCACCAGGAAAGACCTTGGCATGGTGGTGCGACACCGACACACACACACACTCACACACTCTCTCACACACACACACACACACACACACACACACACTTTCTCTTACACACACACCCCAGCAGCAGGACGGATGAACCGGACGGAGCAAAAGATTGTCTTCGGGTATTTTTTCGTGTTGTTGTTTCTTTCTTTCTTTTTGTTGTTGCTTTTTCTGAAAGAAAAGCCGTGAATTGATCCGGTATGTAGAGTTGCGGCTGCCGCTGTCACCTCCCGGTTTTAGTCCTCGCCGGAGAGAGAGAAATGCAAGTTCAGCACCGGACAGCTCCCTCCGCGGGGCGCAGCAGCGACCGAGCGGGCGGCGGAAGGATGGAAGGCGCCCTGCGGAGCGCCGCGGCTCCCGGCCTCTCTACACCGGAGGAGATGAAGAGGAGGAGGAGGAGGAGGAGGAGGAGGAGGGAGGGAGGGATGCGAAGAAAAGAAGAGGGGGGGGAGCAAAAAATGGAAGGGAGATTTTTTGGAAGATTTTCAGAAATACGTCGGGCACCTCGTCCTTCCGTCTTCGCAGCAGAAATAGTCCTTAATTCCCGTCAGCAGCGACTACTCAGCGGTAAATAATCACAACGTAAAGATTCCCCCCCGGCGGCAGACCCCATCAACAGCGTCCCCCTCTTTCTCTTTCTGTATCCCTCTCTTCTCTTCTCTCGGTCTCTCTCTCTCTTCCTGCAGCTCCGGCGAGGTGCTCCCGTGAGTGTGGCGTCTCCCGATCAGCTGTTGGCATTTATAAGGCGCAGGGAGAGAGAGAGAGAGAGAGAGAGAGAGAGAGAGAGAGAGAGAGAGAGAGAGAGAATACTGTGTTACCCTTTTCTTGTCTTATCTTAATTTATGAAATGTATTGATTTGATTTTATTGATTGCTGATGCTTTGGCTATATTGTTGTTCTAACATTCATGCCAATAAAGCAAATTGAATTGAGAGGCAGAGAGAGAGAGAGAGAGAGGGGGGGGGGAGAGAGAGAGAGAGAGAGAGGAGATGTGGAGAGAGGGAGGAAGATAGTGAGAGAAAGAGTGTGGGAAAGAGAGAGAGAGAGAGATGGATAGACATACAGGTAGAGAGAGTGCTTAATTTAATCCATCCCACATCCCTGGGGAGCAGCGACTGGTCCTGTGATTTATTGAAGCTGTTATCACCCCCCTCCATTTCTCTTTCTTTCTTTCTTTCTCTCTTCCTTTCTTTCTTTCATTCTTTCTTTCCTTTTCTCCTGATTTTTTGTGCATGTGTGTGTGTGTGCGTGTGTGTGTGTGTGTGGTAGTTTCATTGTGTTTGAGGCCAGGCGCCATGTTTTAGGGAGATAAGAATGGAACTTATTGTTAAGGATTTCTTTTATTATTTATTTTTTTCCGAGCACTCATCGATTTGATTCAGCAATCACAGTGTGTAACATGAATTTTAAATATTGTCCCGTTCTCATGGCTATACTTTCGTTTGTTTTGCCCTTCTTTTATCTCCCCTAATTCCTTCTATCTTTTCTTGCTTTTCTTCTCCTGATGACATGGATTTTATGGGGGAATATTAACTAGCATACCGAGAGCCTCGTAATTATCATTAATGTGGCCCCGGAGGCAAATGGATGTAGACCAAATGGAGTGTTTTACAGTGACTGCCGTGTTTATGTGGGAGTGGAGTAGTATGTGCTCCAGGGTCACACCGGGTTCACGGTTTAACAGCAAAATCCAGGACTGATGCGGCTCTGTGTTGGTATTATGTAAACATGACAGCAAAAATAATTTGAGCGATTAATGACTCATCTGTCGTTTGACTCTGTCTGCCTTTCTGTCCCAAAATATCAGTGAAATAGAACAGATATATAGGCTTATAACTGCATTGTAAAACTTTGCTGTGAAATCTGTAGTTATTTACTGTGTTGAACACAGGAAGGATTATTACAGTAGATTGTTGTATATTTTACAGTAAATCACAGTCGTCACATCAGTGAAGATCTTCTGTAGTAAACCATAGTAGTCAAAGAGTTAGTGTTTTATAATAGAGTTCATCACCCAGTACTGTAAATGCAACTGAAATCACAGTGTTTAATTGATTTTTACCATACAATGAATCACCCAATACCGTAAATACAACTTAAATCACACTATATAATTGTTTTTTTTAGATATTTTTAGTAAAGACACAATACTGAAAACAGAAGTACAGTACTTTTACTGTAAAAAAAAATGATTACAGTAACTTTCTAGCTAATTACTGCCAGTTAGTTATCATACATTTTAAAGTCACTAATGGTTTTACAGTGTGTTTTTAAAGAGCGTGACAACAAGGTTGATTGGTGTATTAGGTTATTATTTATTTATTTATTATCCTGTAAGTTATTTTTACAGGATCCAATATCAAGTTGTAAAGTTTGTTCTTTCATTTAAATTACATGATTAGGACTAACTAAATAAAGTACCTGCATGTTTTAATTGTGCTTAGTGTCAGGGATCTCACACACACACACACACACACACACACACACACACACACACACACTCAATGACAGGGTATAAATATTTTAATTAAACCCACAGAGTGAAAGTAGACATTACCAAGTTGGTGTCCCTACAAGGTAAAATAAACTATGCTTTAATGAGTAAGATAAAACTATCTGACTGAAGTTTGTAGGCTCAGAAAGTTGCTGAACATTTGTTAACATTTACAGAAAGTTCAGTGGACAACTTCTGATCCACAGAAAAACCTCAAATATCAAATATTTGCAGTAATTTCAAGATTTGTAGGACAAACTCTGGCATCATAGATTATGCTGTTTAAGTCTGGTCTCATATAACCTCAGTGAGTTTAATTAACATATATATTAATATAGATATATCTACTCTATGTCTGATAGATTGTGTTAAAGACAATTTGGAGAATGATTATATATGATTATATATATATATATATATATATATATATATATATATATATATATATACACAGTTTAATAAACTATATACAGTTTATGTTTGTTAAAGTTGAAGAAAATGTTCATATGACTCATATGTTTCCATACTGTATGTCTAGAATTGATTACAAGCCACATGACTCAAACAATATGTGCGTATGTGTATGTTTGACGATGTCTGTGTGCGTGTGCATGTGCGTGTGCGTGTGCATGTGTGTGTGTGTGTGTGTGTTTCTGCCGCCAGTCCATCTGTTGTCCTTAATCAGGGAAAGAGCAGATGAGTTCCGTCACCTGGAGACTAGCTCAGGGAGGTCCAATTAAACACACATACACACACCTACACACACACACATGCACATACACACACACATGCACCTACACATACACCTACACACATACAATACAACAACCTCTACATCAACTGTCAGTCGACTGAAATAACCTACAACATTAACACATTTCATCATCATTAGAGGACACACATGTGGACACACACGCTCACACACACACACACACACATGCACACACACACACACAATGCATCAGCATATGGACAGAAACAAACATTATACACACACAGATTTGACACACAACCAGTGCACACACATACATGAGGATATTCAGTTTACTGTATTTCAAGTCACATTTGATTGAACAAGGTCACTAAAATGTTTTCTCGTCAGTGACGTCTGGCTTTTTCAAAATTAGATCGACTGTATTTCCTACAATCAAGGAAAGGTGCCGAAATTACAGTGAGTCATTAGGTGTGTCTGCATCAGATGGTTGGGGATGTGAGAGTAATTTCTAAAGATGGAAGAGACTATTTCACTGCAGCGGATGAGTGTGATTTTCTGCCAAAAGTGGAAAGCTCTGGGTGTTCTCTGGTTGGTGTCATCCTCGCACGTCTCTAATAGCAACACGCTTTATTTTTGGGAGGAAAAAGTTGTTGTTTTTTTACTTACTTTGTTGGCAAGCTTTGTGAGAAAATCTCAACCTCAAATTATGTTTTCCCACCATTTTTTATTAAATTCAGGCAATATGTAGATCATGAAACTAAGCTCTTAATGTAAAAATCTTACTACAAAATGTGTCTGAATTATGTAATAAAACCGAGATAAGATTTCATATATTTTGTATTTAATGAAGTACTGTCAATTAATTAATGTCAAACATGAAAAATTGAAATGAATCTTTTTTTCTTCTTAATATTCAAGGTTTTATTAAGAGATATATGAATGTAAATATTAAAGTAGAATGAACATGAAAAGGAAGTATTTCAACTAAACTACAATACTAATAATGAGTAATAATAATGTATGTTTGTTAAATTGGGGATATAGGCTCTTCTGCTAGGACACAGGGTGTTTTATGTTGCTTAGATCCATTAACTGAAAGAAACCCCAAAACATTTTAAAGAATTTTAATTAAACTACACATATTATAAAGGCTTATATATTGTTAATATAACATTAGAGTCATGATTAGGAAGCAGTATATTTGCTTTGTTCTGAGGTTAGCTGTGATAGATGTCCCATTTTGTTTAATTGATGCCACGTTCATGGCTGAACACATGTGTTGTACACCAAACTCAGAGCCACTGCCCAGCTGGTCTGTGCAGACATGTGTTGGTGTGTGTGTAGGTGTGTGTGGGTGTGTATGGGGTGCACAGTGCGTGTGACAGGCTGCAGGCAGCAGCTGCTGCAGGCCGTCCTGTCCAATACCCCGATATAAACACATGCACATATACACAAATGTCTAATGATCCGCTGGAATAACACACAGTGCTTTTAGAGAATCATTCACTTCCACCGTAGATTTAACACATCACCCCTGACCCTAACATACACACACACATAGAGGCACGTGCACATGCATACAAGGAAATAAACACATGCTGAAGTCTGCAGTATTTGATCATTGTTGAAAATAGTTTTATTTCTAGTGTTACTGTTCTGAACAATTTAAGGTCACATTAAGGGTCTGTTCTTCCTCACCTATTTCTGTGTCAAGAAATGTGATTCTAGCGACCGGCACTGAGATTTCCCCTTTGAATAAAATGTTTCTATCAAGGGGCATAAAAAGTCAAAACATATTTCTGACTCCGTCCCTCTCTGCCTCTCCCTCCTCTTTTTGTCTCTTCTGAAGGTGAGCCTCGTTCTGTTCTGTCCTAAAGCTGGTCTGTCGCAGTAACGCTAAATATTGCTGAGCAGCTCTTCTCATCAGGCACACACACACGCACACACACACACACATTTACAAGCATATGCACACACACCACACACACACATACATGCACACTTGCATACACACTCAGAAGTGCTGGGCTAGGGGAGAAATGTGGCCTGTTTCTTTGCAGTTTTTGATGACTCCCGCTGTACTGGTGAAACAGAATGCAGCGTACATTAGCACAGGATAGAGTGTCCCAAAACAGAGGAGAGGAGAGGAGAGGAGAAAACATACAAAATATATACTGCAGATTTTGAAAACAGTTTTCCTTGAACATTTACTCACTGGTTGTGAAGCTTTTGATCATATTATTCAGTCCTCATGTTTTTGAGTGGAGCCAAATTTTTATTCTGAGGCTCTACTCATATATATTTGCATGATTTGCAGTTCTAAAACCTCATTTTATCTTACACCGACCCTCTATGCAGCCCCTTTAGCTCAGGCTGAAACTGTTTTTCTCTCCTGTCTCTTTAAGGCCCGCCTCCCTTCTCTGTGATTGGTTAGCTCCTGAAGCTGCAACTAAGCAGTACAATAGCAGTTGGATTTCACTTCTTGTCCTTATTCTTTATTACAAAAATGTAAAGTTCTCAATTAAATTTGTATATACTTCATTGAAATTGAAATCTAAAATATGAGTGGACGATGCAAATGACTATTAGAACGTTCTTAGCAACAACCCTAACAACTGCAATAGCCTCTCTCTGGGTATCTACCTAGATATCTTATGTGTACTTCAAAATGCTTTATTTTATTTTCAATTTGATCTCTTCGGTTTGTTAACATAAGATTTGGAGATTCTTGAAGAGTCAGAGGCCCAAAAATAAATTAGCCAACAAAGAAAGTGGCTTTTTTAGCTCCACACAATGCACAACTTATACATCCATTCACAGACAATGTTGAAAGGAGCTGTTTTAGTTTATGACCACCTATGACCATGTTTAACATCAATCTCCAGAATCATATACTGTATATATATTGCAAAAAAATGCATATGGACACTTTAAAGGTAAAGCATGAACTAGTCTCTTTAATGACAAACCAGAAACCATCTTTATAAAGGAAGTATGGTTAAAAAAATGGCACACTAATATAATTTATGTAGCAATTACTGTGAACAGATTTCAGCAAATTGCACAAATATTTATTTGAAGCACAGAGAAGCCAAGAATTGTTTCCGTCCTATAAAAGCCTTGTATTTTTCCTAAACTTTCATGAGCTAAGAAAAAGAGTTTTGTACTGTATTTTTCCATCTTTCTCAACTCATGAAAAGAAGTTCTGCAAAATTAAAAAGAAATCACCATATTAGAAGTACATAATTCTCACTGTAGCGTGAGGAAAAACTCGGCCTGTCTGAACACTTCTCCAAGAAATTAATATGTCCGTCCTCCACATGGCAAAAATTGTAATTGCTGTTACTGGTTGACCAAGAGGACACGCCGCATTATTCACTCTGTGATATACCCACCCACATGTTGTTGTTCTTCAGTCTTTGCGGCCTGATCTACAAAACCAATGTAATGCTTCATTAGCTAAATGAATCTGTAAGAAATATAAGATTAATGAGCTCTTTAGGAAGTGGTTGGCTCCATTTAGGGTTGTATAATCTAAACGTATAATAACATTCATAATGAATCCTTAACAGAAGATTTCACAGTCTGCAAAGTGTAGATTAATGCGTCTGACATGTATTTCACTACAGCGCATATTCACTCTATCTAAACAAACTACCCTCGTGCACGTATAGACGCCGCTGGCCCCGTTTGGAAAAAGCACTGAGGTAGCCCTCCTCTCTTTTTCTGTGTATTTCCCTAAACTCTGTCTGAGCCACAATGCTGTTGCGAGAGATATTTCTCTTCCTCTCTCTATCTCGGGGTAAATTGTGTGAATCAGGAGAGATTGCATTTACCCAGACAGCTGAGTGGTGAGCTGGCAGGGTAATAAATGGCCTGATAACCAGCACTACTCTGATCCTGCTCAATGCAGAAATAAGAACAAAAAAATCATTACCTGCCTCAGACAGGCCTATCCTGCGATGTCACATGCGATAAAGAGAGACATATTTTGGAAGCACGGACAGGGGGAAGGGTGGGATGGGAGGAGAGAGGAAAGGAGAGAAAAATGAAGGGAGGGATGAGAGGAGTTAAAGGAGTTATAGAAACGTTCCAGGTAACATTTGTATTTGTTTTACAGGTCGCTCCATTTATTCAAAGTTTTTCGGAGCATAGAGCAAGACGGATACGGGAGATAAAATCGAATAAAACAATGAATTGGAGTACTATCTGTGGACTAGAGAGTTATTTGGCTTTGTTCTCAATATCCATCAACTGTGATTTAAGGGGGGGGGGGTGCAAAAGGTTTGGAAGGGTCAGAAAAAAACAATTTTACCCGAGATTTAACTCATATTCTTTTTATTTTCTGTCTACTCTGACTCTTTATATACATCTTAAATGGATAGATCAAGCATATCAAGCAAATACACACACACACACACACATACACGTCTCAGCAGTGTATGCAAATGCCAGATTTGGCTTTGAAACTGACATTACTTATTTAGCTCGCGTTCATGTACAAAGGCAGCCACTGCAGCGGCATCAGGTTGATGTTTCTGGGTTTTGTTTGTTCCAGGACTGAGTCACATGACCATGAGGCGGTGAGTTTGTGCTGCAGCCAACAATCCATGTCAAATCAGGGGAGGAGATCTGCCGTGTAGCTCTGGATTAATCAGGAGTAGAAATAGGTTTCAAATGGAACACGCGCTGAACTTTAAGCTGCCGGTATTATTTTTTCTTTATATTGATCATGTGATTATTTGTATGTGTAAGGGTTGCCTGCACTGATGAACCCATAAATCTCCTGGAAATTATATTCATAAAACTATATTTTGACCTAATTACGCTGCTTTGGCAAACGTTAAAGGGAACATTTTGTTTTGTGTTACATTCAAGTATTATGGTGTAGGCGCAGGGAGGGCAACTGGATGGATGGAGGTTAGATTCAAGGCATTTTCAAGCAGAATATCAACTTCAAATTTTTATTTCAGTTTTTTCTCACTTCTATATAACAACTTTATTTTTTTGTTGTTATTAAAAAAGGTCAAATCATATTTTCTTGTCACTACAATCTCTGGACAGCACAACTGAACCTTAAATGGCTGAACCACACATCTGAATATGAATCCAGTGACCCCAGCCACAGGGTGTGTGTCCTCGTCTTTGGCAGCGAACTCTGAAAAAATGAGATATCTGCTGCAAGATATTCAATATTTTGGAGATGAAAAATAGAACATTTTACTCTCAACATTTTAGGTACTTCCCAAATATACTACCATACATTACCAGATAATAGTTGAGTTTTAATTAACCGCCAGGTCAGGTTCATATTTTGATAGTATACCAAATAAGATCATAGTTTTAAATTCCAAATAAACGCTGAGTCTAATTTATTGAAAAAAAAAAATCAAGGAAGAAGAAGAAGACATGACCACTGATGCGGCACGTTTTTCTTCTTCATTTTTTTTTTTCGCAAGCGCATCATAGTTGTCCTCAAATGACGATAAAGAACACCCTCTCAGGTAATATTGATTAATTGTCTATCTACTATGGCTCTGGTGCAGCAAAAAAAAAACAAAAAGTACGGCATAAATTTTAAACTTTATGTCATAAAATATGCAGTGGAAAACTGGGCAGAAGCAGCTGTGAGAAGTTTAACTACAGTACTATAATATTAATTAATAGAAACAGTAGGAGTAAATTACCATATTTTCCAGCTTTGCTGAGCAAGATTTTTGTCAGGACAGATTTAATCTTCTGTCCCAAATTGCCGCCTGGTCTCAAATAAACACCTGATGTGTTAAGTGATTGAAACAAATGCGTGTATGTGGTGATTGAACAACTAATTTTAATTAATTTTAAATTATTTTAATTTAATTAACAACTGTTGTTTTCTGCTGATGAAAATCATATTTCAGCCAGAATTACATTTCTGTCTAAATGTATTCGTTTGCCCGCACTGTTTACCTGCTCAGCATCAGATGAGGTGAATAAAGTGAAGGACTGAGCTGCTAAAGAGCCTGAGCTTTCCCTCAGGAGTCGGTGGAGAACAAAACAGAGCTAAAAGGAGAGTGAATGATGGACTTCCATCCACCATGTGGCCAGAAACGGGACTCCATCTTGCTTTGTATCTGCTGGATGTGTAAATAGACAACAGTTTGCTAAGAATACGGAAGAATTTTGTCCCATCAGTTTAAATATTGTTAACTTCTTCATCTCAACACTCCGAACACATTATAGTATTCACCTATCTCAGTGCTGCTGCTGCTGCTGCTGGATGTTTTTTTTCTCTTGAACGTGCAAACAAAGGCGTTAGTGCTCTTTCTCCCCTCCCTCCTCCTCCTCCTCCTCCTCCTCATCTCTGAGTGTTTCCAATATAATCTGAGATTTCATTCCTTTATTCCATCCACACTATTATTGCTTCTCAGATTTTTTTTTCTTCTTCTTCTTCGTTCATCTCACACACAAGCAATCTGTTTCACGCACACACACAGGGACACACTCATACAAACACTTCAGCGTGCTCACATGATTACAAACACACATAACCACCCTGCAGGGCAACACGCATGACACCAATTCATGCTCACACACGCAGCGGTGTATGTATGTATCCCTGAGGCAGTGCTGTAACATCAGTAGTGGCCTGATGTTCCATCAGCAGGACAACACATTACTATTCTAACACTCCACTGTTGAAATGTTCTAATGTTTTGTCAATACCGTTAAATCAACTTTATTTGTCCCCAGAGGGCGAACACTTTACAAACACACTTCTGTTATGAGAGATGAAATGAACTTTGAATGAACCGCATTATATGTTTGTTTTTTTTTTATTATTCTTATTTAATGTTTTTTAATAAGTTTTAGGCCTCTTCCCATTTTCGAAGATTTATATATATATATATATATATATATATATATATATATATATATATATATATATATATATATATATATTGTCTCTGCTGTATAAAGATATATAATAGATCCCTCTGAGGGAACCGCGAGTTTTTATCTCAACCACAGATGTGATGTGAAGTTTTGCGACATCCGAAACGTGACGCATGCCCATATAAGCACCCGATCCTGTGAAGGATGGGAGAGAAAATAATCTCTGACAGTGAGGAAATGTGTTAAGAGAAAATAATACGCAGCGTTTTGAGAAGGTGAACTGTAAAGGTGAGTGTTGACTGTTTCTAATTCTGGGACACGGGCGGCGAGGGTTTGTCTCCAGGGTTTCCCTCCCAGTGTTTGGAGAGTGTTATGTGAAAATGTCGTCGCTGTAGTGCGTTTTGTGTGGCCATGACCTTTTATAGATCACGAGGATGCAGAAGCTCCGCGGCGCAAAGGAGCACCACTCCTGCAAGTAAATTATGTTTAGGTTTATGCTGTGAAAAGTACTAAGTATGCAGCGTAGGTTGTTTCACATTTTCCTCAGGAGGGTCAGCAGGAAAAAAAAAAGTATCAGTGAAAGGCCCAAAGTCAGCTTTCATACCCTTTTCTGATGGTTTAAAGAAGCATAAAAATGTGGATGACTTGATGTAACAAAACTACTGCTACTAGAGTGATAAACAGCTTCAGTAAAATTTCCTCCACTGACTATACGATGAAGGGAACATCACCTCCAGTCAGAACTGATATAGATGGCTCCTTTAAAGACAGTTCAGCCTCGGTTTACCAGCCAAAGAATCTTTCAGAGGTTTATTCACTCAGTTCTTATCATGACTAAAACACACACATCTCTATGAAGGAGAATCATGCATTAGTTAATGACGTAAACTCTGTAAATCTCATTTCACATGCAGCATGGTGTCATTTCCATGGTGTTTATTGAGATGCTGATTGTAACATCTGGGAATATCATTAGTAGTTTCTTTCAGCTGTAGGATGTATCATACAGTAAACGGCAGTTTAGTGTATGGTGCATTGATTAGACATTCACTACTGACATCTTTAGCTTTTCATATTTATGTAAAACTGATATGTGCACCTCTCTACTATCAATACTACTGCCTCTTAAATAGAAAACCACACTCAAACAATTAACACGTATAGTATAGAAAAGATTAAACTGTAGACTTCCTGTGCCTCAGATGACTACTACTTAAAGATATGTGTTTAGGCAAAAGGAACATTTTTGTTTGAATCTACAAATTACTGACGACATTTCCCCCAAATTCCAAATAAAAATGACAAATGTTCAGAATAACAAAAAAGATGCATTGTTTTCAGACCTCAAACAATGCGAAGAAACAAGATCAAATTCATTTTACATAATATTAATGTTTACACTTAAGAAGAGTTCAGAAATCAATATTTGTTGCAATAATCCTTATTTTTAATCACAACAGAATGAGGTGTGCATGTGTTGGAATTCAACAGATGTTGGAATAGAATAGCTGGAATACATGTGGAGATGCTGATTTCAGAAAAAAAATGCAGTGGTCTCTTATTTTTTTCCAGAGCTGTATTTAGTGGTATTTATGTGGTGTTTAGTTCTTGTTGGTTTGATATATCCAATAATATTATATACTCTGGTAGATGTTAAAATAACAAAGATGACTGCCATTAAAATATAATTGGGCTCATTTTGCAAAATTGAGAACTCATTGACATAAAACTTGTTAATTCCATTTTATTGCCACCCAAACACACAACCAGCCTCTCAGTCTCAGTGGTGGAACATTAACCCAACAGTAGTGGCAATTAAATACATTGGAATATGTTGAAATATGAGTGTTGCAGATGTTCACTGGAGAAATTCAATCTCGAAAAGGTGCTTTAGTACATCCAAGAGGTGAAAACAATTACACGGTAAGGCATTAATCAGAAATCCCCCGGTGGGTTGAACTATATGTTATACGACATATAAATGAATTTAATAAAAGGTGTGAAAACTTTGAGAATGAATAGTGATTGATTAGAGTCGGGTCCCGAAGAGGAAACTGTCATTCATCTGTATTATTTTGTAAATTGAATCACTTCACTCGCTTTAAAAAAATAATTTGTGAATCAAGTGCCGCTTTGCTCTTCTCTTGTTTTAGGCAAGTCTCTGTTCTATTTTAAAACAGTGCTAATTATAAAATGACCATATGATCATCCATATGGCACATTCTAATTGCATCTCTTCTCATCAGTCATTACACACTGATAACAAGCCACAGCTCTCTCTGTGTGTGTTTGTGTACCTGTTCCCTTTCAGTCCACTGTGTGCAGCTCAAAAGTTGATGGAAGAATCTAGAAAACAAATAAAAAAATATCACCTGGACTCCTTCCACCGTCCTCTCTTTGTTTTACTCCTTATTATACATTTGCCAACTTCCTTTTATTACCTTTCTTTTTATGCTTGTTTGCTCGTCTACTTCTTTCCTTCTTTCTGCTCCTTTGCTCTGAAGATGCAATAGGTTGTCTGCCAAGACATCTGTGTCCACCATAATATCACTGTGCCTGTATGCCAGGAACCTGCAGAGATAAATTAAAGTGTTTTATTTACTTTATTTACTCGGTATCAGGGCTAACACTGCACTGCACACATAGAAATATTTGGAAAATGTGCTTATTCACTTTCTTTGCAGGAGGATATAAGTCCAGTGTTCAGTTCACACTGTTTAAAATCAACAAGTTTGAAAGTTTAACGAAGTTCAAAGGTGAATTCCGGTTCCTTTCTTCAGTTTTGACTCTTTTCATATAACTTATAAAAAGTGCCTGATGTAGAAATTAATGCAATATTGTTGTTAATTTTAGCATCTAATTATTAAAAATGCTGCAGTAAAAGAATGTGGAAAATCATTATGGAAAATCTAGAGATGTGTATGGTGTGCAGGAGTTTGCAGATTAAAACTGTTGCCAACAATTTGGTTATTTTATGGACGTTTGAAGATTAGAATTTATTGCTATATGTGGTTTTGCTCTGCTATGTGATTATTAAAAAATGCTTTAGTGAAAGAACTAGAAAGTCATGACAGCTGTTTGTATTGCAGCAGGGGAACGATTCATTAGTGCACAGTAAAGTCCCTTGTTTTAACAGTTCATAATAGCTGGCACTTTACAATGTGTGTTGAAGTTTTTAAATGGAGATGACATGGCAGCAAAAAAAAATAAATAAATAAGCAACTGAATAATTCATTAAAAATATTTTTTTTTAAATTAATTAAATAAAATAACTTAGATGTCTACTCATGGTAACTTCAAGTTTTGCCATAGATATCCAACTTTATAACAGTATATAAACAACTAATAACGAATGAAAACATACTGTATATCCCCTTTAAACTACTCCCTGGAAACAAGTTTTATAGTAACTCTATACCGAACTACTCCAACACAAAGACATCTATCCTCATTTAACTTTAACCACAACTAAGCTTATTTCTCAAAATGACAAAAAGACTTGCAGCTCTTCAAGATAAAGTCAAGTCACCATTCATTACATCCCCACTAACATCCCTGGACTGTATCTGACCCTTTGGTTTAAAATTTAAACATTTTATAGTTAACCCAACATTTAAGGACCATTTTATTTTCAAGTAATATACACATGTAGTCGGATATTTTGTCACGGTAAGTGTAACAGGGAATCCTCATAATGACAAATACAATTTAAAAGTCTGTGATTCGGTTTGTCGCACTCACTTATTACACTATAGTAATAATTATGGTGGACTGGCAATCTGCTAATAATGTGTGTGTTTGATTAACTGAATGCTTTATGAGCTCCACTTCAAAATACAGCTGTTGCAGTCAAATGAAACTGGAGGAATGCTTAAATAACAGCAAACAGAGGCTCGCTGGGCAGTTGGTTTAGCACTATAATATTAGTATTAGCAGTAAAATAACAGCCTGGCAATAATAATAATAAAAAAAAAAAACAGTCCACCTATTGATTTATTTAGCTACAGCCTCAGGCAATAGTAAACTGGTGCCCTGTCAGCTACATCAACCAGTGGAAAAGCCCCTCCGTGTGTGTGTGTGTGTGTGTGTGTGTGTGAGTGTGAGTGTGAGTGTGAGTGTGTCTGATTGCTTAAGACAAAGCAGAGCAATAATAATTCTCCTTTACATACTGCACCTCTGGTTACAGTCTAAGTTTGTCCCCCTCTTTGCTGCCCTTCCCCTTTCCTTCTCACTCCCCATCTGTCCCTCTCTCTCTCTCTCTCTCTCTCTCTCTCTCTCTCCCCTCCTCTCTGTGCTCAGTCGGTGAAGATGGATCACTCTGTGTCTGTCAGCAGTAGTATCACAGAATGAGAATGTATTGTCTGCTGTCTCAGATAATAAATGCTGCTATCTACGCTACTGTTCCCGGTCATAATAGATGGCCCATATCTACACAGCTTCTGTTTATGAGATTATCACAGCCCTCTGCCGTCCTCCAAGCCCCCCGACAGGAGAGATGGAGAAATTACTTTATCGCTAGGGGGCCCGAAAGTTATCATTTGTGAGGAATTCGTCGAGTGGGAGCTTTGTGAATTGGCAGTTACTGCCACTTCTACTGTCACACGCGCCGAGAGTCTGAGCACAGAAGCAGGAGAGGTTAAATTGTTCTGTGATTGCTCTTTTATGCTGCTTGAATCCGTGATGTGTTATTGAGAGAGGCCACCTGAAGGAGGGAGAAAAAGATTAGCATCCTGCCGAACTCCCCTTTTCTCTCCTCCCGCGTCCTCATGGCGCATCGCCATTTATCATTTTCTCTTTTTTTTTATCTTGTTTTGATTTCTCCGAGCATGTGCTTAGTTCATGCGAGTAATCACACGCGGATCTCGTAGCTACTGTGGGCTTTTTATATACGCTCGCGGAGGCTGAGCCTGCTGAGCGCAGCATTAAGTTGTTCGCAGCTTGTTCCAGCTGGTGTAGCTTTTCGAGCCACTCATTCAAATCAGTGCAGGTCATGTGATAAATGAAGGTCTGGGCAGCGGAGAGAATCAGTCACAGTCACTGGTCACTGTCGGACAGGGTTGGCAGTCGTTAGAGAATGTACTTGTGTGTGTGTGTGCGTGCGTGTGTGTGTGTGACATTTATTAGTGCTGGTCACTGAAGGAGTCTGTTGACATTTGACCTCAGGCTTGACCAGCTGACCCCGGCCTGACCTTTGTGTCTGGCTCGGACTGCGGAGCAGAGGGTCTTATTGGCTCAAGCTGCTAGCTGATGGTTCTCCTCTCCACTCTTGGCTAAAAGCCTTGACCTGTGCCTGTCCACAACAGGACGATGCGGCCAGAGCCAACATGACCTGAGCATATATATACAGTACCCTGCAAGATACAGCTCAGTTACTCGTCTATATTCATGCCTACAGTTTTATGAAATTAAATAAATTGCTGCCAAGGTATTCAACATATAATAAATAAGGCAAGGTAAGTTTATTTCTATAGCACATTTCAACAACAATGTAATTCAAAGTGCTTTACGTAAAACATTAAAAGATGGAATCTAGATGGAATTTAAAAACAGTTGATTAAAAGGGGAACAAATTCAGGTTAATTAAAATTAGATAAGATTAAAAATTAAGAAATTTAAAATTAAAGACAAAAAACAAGCAAGATTTAATTTAAAACCAGTTGATTAAAAGGGGAAAAATCAAAAATAAAATTAAACACAATATCAAAGTTACAGGGCAGTGGAAAATAATTAATAAATGACATCAGCAATAGGCAGCAGCAAACAGAAATACAATTCAGCTCTCAAATAACACAGAGATAAATATATTAATAATTATTTTATATTTTCAATTTCATATTAATGTCAGATAATTGTGAAAATTGTCTAATATCATGTTGATTATTCAGTGGTGATGACTTGTTTTGTCCGATCATCACTCCACAATTCAAAGAAATTCAGTTAATTCTTATGTATGACACAGAAAAGATTCAAATCTTTACATTTGAGAAGCTGCAAGCAGTGAATGTTTGGAATTTTTCGCTTAAAAAAATGACTAAAACAAGTATCAAAACTATTGAAGATTAAACTTTCTGTCAACTGACTTATTGATAAATTGTCTATAGCTGCAGTTGTAAAATCTTCATGATGCAGTGGTGATGTAAAAATCATGTTATGTTCCCAGATGTGAGCAGGGGAACAACGTTTTCAGCTTTAACCCAGTTCAAAATTCAAGTGAAAGAATCATCTGTTTCTAGAGCAGACGACAATAAAGCGTGTTGATTGACTGATATGAATAATAAGCAGCAAAGCCGACTAGCCATGTTCAGATAACTCGTCCAGGACTCTGACCAATGGCTCTAATTGGCCCAAGACCTGAACAAGGGCTTTAATTGGCTGTTGGCCTTGTGCGTGGGAGCAGATTGGACAGTTGGCTCTAAGCCGCGCCGCCTGCTCCGCTGCACATGGCTATTAATCTGAACCTCTGTAGAGTTTTGCTTGAATTTCATCTCCACACAGAGCAAAAAACAGTCCAATTCAAAAAAGAATTTGCACTTATTTGGTGCAAACTTGATGCAATCTGATAAGATGAATCAGAATCATGTTATAAAACTAGACGCCCTTTTTTAATAGTGTCATCATGAGACGAGAGGCAGTGTTTTGGAAACCAGTTTTTGACTTTTCTGGTATTTCTTTTTTTTTCTTGCTAATCTTTGTGCACATATTTATAAGATTATTTAGTAGTGAAATAAATCTCACTAAATGAGGCTCCAATTACCACCAAAAAGCTTAAAGTTACATTGAAGTTTAATTTATAATCTGTGCTGCATCTGGGTTCCTGCCATGCGATTCTAAGAAGAAAGGGTTCTTATCTACAGTTGATAGCGGAGCCAGAGAGATGAAGTTAAAAAAAAAATGCTATGTTTAATATTTTACAGTTTTTCTTAGTTGCTTTGGTTCAATTCTCGAATGACGGTTGAAGTCATCAAAACAATGTAAGAAATTCTTCACATTGGTTTACTTTTGAACAACAGAAAGCAGCTCTCATTCTTCATTACTGGTTGCAAATGTTTTAGCACATTTAGGAAAATGACTAACCACAATTGTCTATAATTTTAACCATTTTTGGTCTTATTAATTCAATCTACAATATATTTTTATTTGATTGTGTACGCCCACACATGCAGAATAGCCAAATTGCTTGATGAGCCCATATTTCATAAATTGCATGGATATAGAGTGAGTAAATTTGTTGTTAGGTGAAATTTGAACTTCAATAATGAATTAGGTGTTGAGGTTGATGAGAATCTGTGGCCAAACAGATGGAGTGACAGGATGTCCAGTGTATTGCACTGTGTTGATTGACCATTACAGGAAAATAATGTTGTTTTTCCTCATATTACATGCAAGTCTAATGCTGAGGCCATGTACTGTTGACATTAGTAATGAGGAACACAATTCCAGAGTCCACTGTCATTCTGACAAAACTTCATCTTCTGCTCTCGGTAAAAAAATAAAAAATAAAATAAAAAAAGTCTCTTAACCGAAACTTAATTATTTTCAGACCATGAAAAATGTCATCTCAGACCAGGTCCAAGGTCCTCAGACAGTTCACCATGTACAATACATGAGTGGATTTGTAGCACATGTTGTGACACCCGGTCGGCTCTGTTCAGCCGTCGTATGTTTTGACTGCATGTGTCGTAATCAGCTGCTGTTTGAGAGGAACATCCATCTAGCTGTCACACCAGAGTCCATAGGGAGAGACAGGCTAACACCGGGACTAGACACACACGCAAACACACATCCACACACACCTTATCTTTGTCTGGCAGACCATTGGATACTCATTAGATACAAAAGGGTGAAGAGACAGACTGGAGACAAAGAGAAGCTATGCTAATGCTCTTTGATTTTCATCTTCCCTCTCCTCTCTCAGCAGTTGTGAAATCCAGTCTATTTGTATTATTTTCTAATAAGACACTGTTGCATTGTCTTTATTTTAACATAGAGAACATTTGGTTCCAGTCAATAAATCAGCCTTCATCAAGTGAAGTCTTTGACACTTTTACCTGTTAATATAATAGGATTGACATGTTGGCCTTATACGATTAATGTTGGCAGTTACGTAATATCAAAAGATATTAAATTTGTTCGTTTGTGGTAATTTTTCATTAAAAAAAAAATCCGCTCACTAGTAGTTTGCCATTTTTGTTTACTTTGCAAAGCATTCTGGGTAACATTATCATATGGTTGCTTGGATTTGTTGTTGTTGTTGTTGTTGATTAAGCCAGTCAGCAAATGATAAAATGGAGAGCATGAGGATGATCCAAGAGTCGAGGAAGTGAGAGTTGGTGACGATCGATGGTGCCTGTGCAACAACTGTTTTCCAGTGTTAACAGAGGGAGAGGGTCAGTTGTAAGGAGGTTTTCTGTCATGGTTCAAATTGAGCAAATTTACTAATTTAGCATTTGTGTAAGCAATTGTGTGATGAAAACCAGTTTATATCCTTCCTGGAATTGGAATCCTGGAATCCTCTGACATTTCTGTTTATGGTTTTTTGATGTTACATGCAGACGTTCAGACTTCTTGTGGAGGGAATTGCAGCTAAAGTGACAAAAACATCACATTTTTCTTGGTAGCCAACGGCATATTCCCATTGTATTCTTTTTTTTTTGCATCCCATGGAATGCGGTGAATGCTCACATTAGTTTCCTTGTTGCCTTTAGACTAGAAATTACAACTGAAAGCCACACACTCTGACATTATGTCAATTGTTGTGCTAAACTTAGCAAGACTAAGCAAGATTAAGCTTAGCACTAAGTTGAAGTCACCTTTAATAAGTTGGATCAGTTGTTCTGAATGTGTATGAAAATGCGTTGTCTTAAAATGACATTTTGTAAACGTTTAAATCAATGTTATTTTGTCCAGTACATCGATAATAGCATATTTAGACATAAAGGTCCATATAACCAGGGATCATTTCAACATTTAATAAATTATCAATTACAGTTACAACTGACACTGTCCCTTTAAGCAGCTGACTGAGTGAATAATATGATCTCTTTAATATTTACACTTAACTCTGTAGCTTCATTCTGCTGTTTAAGTTGGTGTAACATATGATAGAAGTAAGAGGTGAATTTAGAAATATCTGTGATGTTTTGTTTGACTGGAAATGTCCTTGATCCCTCTAATTAGGTAGCAGGCAACACAGTGCAAATTTGTCTTACTGATGTTGGACTTACTGTCTAACATGCAGTAATTGGTTTGACTTTCTGGTGCACCTGCCTTTACGAAAGCACTAATTAAGAGTCCAATTAGGATCTGGGAGCTCAGAATTAATAAGCCTGAAATACAGAGTATGTATTTGTATTTTATTGAAACTTGACTTTATTGAGTCAGTATGGGAGGCAAACGTCAACAGAGAAAAATGTAAATTAGTATTAAAAATCACAGGCTTATGGTGTAATTAATAAAAAGCTGAAGCATGTCTGAGCCCTGGACACTAACACAAGTCAACATTTATTAAAAGTGCATTATCATATGAGAGTGTCTCTACAAAAAGCATGGATCATTTTTTTAAATATATTTTTTATTCATAACGAGACTCACCTTCAGCTAAGTAAACTAAAAAAAGATTCTAGGCCCCTTTCACACCTGACCAAGTGCACTCGGTTCACTTGTGGAGCTGAAAGTTGCAGCATTGTTGCTTTTATCATTTGGTTCAGTTCTGCTTTCACACTGCAAAAAAACACACATGGATGTATTATTAAAACTGGATAGGGTACAGCCTTTTTTCCAGTGGTCACTCGTGGTACTGCAGCAAAAAATCCCATGTGACCCAAAAAGCATTTTTCCCATAGACCAAAACCTTTAAAACTGACAGAGAAGGAAACCCTCAACTATAACCCCTGTTAATTACAAATCTTTGTATTCCATATATTTTTTTTTTTTTCCATATTTTTAAGCATGACATCACAGCTGTGTGATGCAGCACGGTCCTGCTGTGTCTCAGGCAGGGCCGCTGCTAAGGTTTTGGAGGCCCTAAGCTCAGCTTGTAGGGAGGCCCCCCCGCCCGCGCCCGTCCGCCCGTCCACCAAACTCCTGGAAGCTCACGAAATTTACAGTTGAAAATAAGTCTTATATAGACATGTAGATATCAAAAAATTAACTTTTTACTATACAATAATATACTGTATGTTAAATAATAAATCAGAGAGAGCAACAACACAATAACAAATAAATAAAACAACTGCCTCCGAGGGCAGGCTTTCAGTTGTGGATGTCTCTTCTAAGGTGACTGTTGTTGTTTGTGGCTGTTTACTTGAACCTTCAGACACGTTGGATGGTTGTTGGCTGCTTACTGCACTGCTTGTCGATGGTTCATCATCTGGTTCATCTTCTTGCTGATGTGGTGGTCCATGTATGTATTTGAGCATTGACCCTATGAATATGATTTAAATGAAAAAATATCTCATTAGTAAAACTTGAATAAAAATACCAAAAATATCACTTCATTATATTATGCTATCTAGTAGCATTTGTATTTATATGATATTAATATGGTCGGACAAAATCAAATACCTTAAAAATTAACATATTCTAATCCTACGCATTAAACAAAACAATATGGCATTTTGTGAATGACCAAAGGTGGCCAAACATTTTTTGCACTACACACGACTTTAACACACCTTCTACAACACTGTGGCCAGATGTAAAATCATCCCCCAACCACCGCCCCCTCCCCTCCTCCTCCTCACTACCAGGACAGCCTTGGAGTTATCCCCAACGACCCCTGGAGCAGAGAAAAGATGCTACAGCTGTATTTTATTCTCTGTCCAATCCTGTTTACTGTTGGGCTAACCTAGCCTAGCTTGTCGAGTTTATCACGTAACGCTGTGTTAGCAAAACAAACAAACACGGTATAACACAGACTTACCAGAAAGGGACGCAAGTTTGTCGTCTTTCTCTTTTTTCCTCTTTCGCTTTTCAGCTCCAGATTCATGGTGTCTCTTGGATGATATTCTCTCATTTCAATTGTTGAAGTTTTTAACTGAATAAAATTGCTTATTAAAGCTGTTTCAGAGGGTAGTAAGAAAAGTGGCTCCGAAGCTTTGTGCCGTCGTGAATGATCCGAGTCTTTGAAGTTGAACGATCCGACTCGACTCTTTGAAGTGACAGATAGGAGCCGGCTCCTCGTTGGGAGCAACAGAGGAGCCGAACGAGCCGACTCGTATTAGCGAGCTGAGCCAAAAGATCCGACTCTCCAAATAGAGACGGAATTCCCATCACTCGCTGTACTGCTGGGGTCTGAGTCTTTTTATTACGCAATAAATAACATTTAATTTTCCCGATTTCAGTGATGGTATACAAAACCCCCGTAGAACTAATTAATATTTTTGATATTGATTAGTGTAATATTTATTATCTTTTTTTTCCCAATCTTAATTTTAGAGGCCCCCCCTCCACTAGTTGAGGCCCTACGCTGGCTGCGTAGTCTGCGTGTACGGAACGGCGGGCCTGGTCTCAGGAGCGAGGACAGTTTATTGGTTTATTTTAGTTTATTATTTGTTTTTCTTCAAACATTTTTTAAGGTGGTCACAAAGTAAATTTAAAGATGGGAATGTGGAAATGTGGTGTATGTGTGGGTGTATCCCTGCCTCTTGCCAGAAGTACGATGGGTTTGGCTCCAGCAGAACCCCAGTACCCGAGTGAAGAATAAGTCGGTATAGAAAAGGACTGACATGAATCAGCAAGCTATGCAATACAACCACCATAAGGCAACAAGGATGCTGACAGGAGAGAAATGGCACCAGAGGAAATGAACCACCAGTGAGGGATGGTAAGTTGTTGGTGTTGTTGGTCATATAAAAGGAGGCCTAATATATCCTAATAGCTAAGATGTAGAAACTCAGAAAGATAGCGGATCAGAGCGATCCCTCCCTCCGCAAAAATTCTGGAACTGAAATATAAAGAAATATAAAATGTATATTTGGTCCAGTGAGCACAAACTGCACCAGGATTTACTTGCAAACAAACCGAGAATCCGGTTTTTAAGTGGACTAGAGTTTGTATGAGCTTTTCACACCTGAACAAACAAAGCAGACTATCTGAGGAAGCAAACTCTGGTCCGTTTAACATGGACCAAATGAGGACAGTGTTGAAGAGCCATTAATTAAACTCCACACATACATGATTTACCAAACCTTTCTTAAAAAACAAACCGTATACTGTATCTCACATGCTACATGCTAACAGTGGTTAGATATAATTTTTGAAGCAAAAGGCTGCTAAGCATAATCATGCTTACTGTCTTTATCATCATGTCACCACATCTGATCTAAGTTTCAAGTACTGCATTGTCAGTGCAGTGTTGCGTGACCATCCCAACAGTGTGTCAAGAATAAAAGACAGTTTAAAAGAAAAACATAAAAGTTCCAACAAAAGAAAATATAAATCATAGTGTCTTTCTACACAAAGTTTTTCTTTGACCCTGACGTCTCCTCTTTTTTTTTTGGACTTGCTGCAGTGCACCCGTCTGCTTGCCTCATCAATCCTACAGCATGTCACCACATTCTGTTTCCAGTTTATAGTCTTAGCTAGCCTTGAGGCAGACAGGCTAAACTGACATAGTGGGCGGTGAGGCTGTCCTATTTAATGTTTCCTTCAGCAACAAGATTTCTAATTAAAATCAAAACCAGGGGAAAAAACACGCACACCTCCTGTTTGATGTAGCCGGGTTATACTTCCTATATCATTAAATTGAAAATATCCTAAAGTTGTGTGTCTACACCTCTGAACTCTGGCTGTTTTTGCTGCCAAAAAGGTGGGTTGAACTTTACTTGAACTAAATTTGCATGAAATAACAGGATTGGACAAGCACTGCCCACCTAGCATGCATTAGTGGGGGAGCTGAGGGCTTTCTGATCTTAGTGGCAGTCGGCAGCAATGTTGGAAAAATATATCAAGGATGGAGGACATCTTAGTGGAAACTTCATGGAAATGGAGATGAATTTTCAAACTTGGTTTGCTGAATATATTGAATTTGTTGTTTACCACGGGCGTAGCAGATGCAGGGTACATGGGGCATGATGGGAGGCCCCAGAGCATCATGGGAGGTGACTCCACTGTGCAGTTTCTATGGGTCACATAATGCGGAATTTAAACCCGAAGTCAGGAACTTTTTCAATGTATGAGCCATGCGAGCAACTTCCACTGAAATGAACGGCGGCCAGTTTTTAGTCCGGTATCTTCTGTAATATAGTACCTACACCATGAGTAGGTGGAGCTAAGATGGCAAACAAACAACGCTGACGTGTCATCAGTGACTGACAGGTTTGTGCTTCAAACATGTTCAATAACTCATAACAAACCATGTATGTTGACTTTTGCTGTTGCATATAGAAACTGTGACATTGTATTATGTATTATTGCCTAAGACTTTGATAAAATAGATGTCAATTTAGTTATCTAGCTAGTTATAAACCCACTTCTCTTTAATCTCTTTACAGAACATACGCTGAGTATTTTTTGCACATATTTTTAAAAATCTTTACAAAATAGAAAGAACAAGATGTGTTAAATTGCATAGAAAAAGTGTAGGAACTGAAAAATGAAACCAGTTTTTCAAGGTTATGTGCAATCTCTAGAACTGATTTAAAAAATCTTATCAGAAAGAAAGAAATTCTTGCAGGGTCCCTGTGCAAGACCTTTATCAAGCAAATGTTTGTGTCAGTAGAGAAAACTGAAATCTTAAACAGGAGTGGCTATGTGACTCCAACCAATCACTTTGTTGTATATCTAATATACCAAACATAAATATGCAATCAATCAGTAGCTTTTCACTCCCCTTTAATTTTGGTGCCAATGATTTTAAACAGATATGGTGTTTTACAGAATTTTTGGTGTTCAGTGTTTTCATTTGGCGCTTAATTATCTGGCTACTCACCCTGTTCTTATTCCTAGATTCCCCAGAGTCATTCTATGACAACTCAACCAGAGCTTGGCCGCTTTAGAGTTTAGATTTTGACTTTGATAGTAAATCATTTTTAAAGAGCTAATCATCTATTGCACACCTGTCTGTCCTGGAAGAGGGATTCCTCCTGTTACTCTTCCTAAGATACTCTTCCCCTTTTTCATGTTAAAGTTTTTTTTAGGGAGTTTTTCCTTGTACAATATGAGTGTCTAAGGACGGGGGATGATGTGTTGCTCTGGTAACAAACTGTGAAGCCCATTGAGGCGATTCTGTGATTTGTGATTTTGGACTATACAAAAAAGAAAAATGAGTTGACTTGACAAAAAAATTGACGAGGCAGGAACACACGTTACAATGCGCTTTGCTATTTGAACATTTTTTTGCTGTATTCTGCAAAGTAAGGTGTGAAGTTTCATATAATTAAAATCATCAAGTACTGATCCAGCTCATCCAAATAACACATTTGCAAATGTTTAGACATTTCACATTATCCTTATATCCATGCATAGTCCTTTAGCATCCATGCAAAGATAAAAAAAAGAGCTTCTCTATAAATTATTATGAATGAAAACTATAGGAGGAGCCTTTTTTTAAATTGAAAGACTTATAATAAGTTGTCTGACTGAAAAATATGAACGTCTATATAACTACATATTATTATTAATATTATTATTTACAGTAAGTTGTATTGAATTTCTATGAATGGATTGGTTCTTCGGCAGCATCACTTATATAGCTGACAATCGACGGGGGGTCAAGCACAATGGTGAAACAATACATAGGCCGTCTGCTCTGAACCACACACACACACACACACTCACCCCATGTGGAGCCATAAGCAGGTCTGCTGAATGGAATCGGTGGGATTAACACATAAACAATAGTGTGGAAAAGGACACACTCATGTAGTGTCACATTCACACATGAGCGACACCGACACACAAAAACACACTCACACACTGGCAGACACACAGACACACTGAAACCAATCTGTGAGCTAGTGTCTGTTTCTTTTTCAGAGGGAACAATGTGGTGCCCCCTTTCATTTTCATGTAGATGATGAACGAGCCCCCTCACTCCCACGCACACACATTTGCAGTCCATCAATGTAAATCAAAGAGTGTGAGAGCGAGATTTAAGGTCAAGTTCAGCATGTTTGAGAAGATTACTTATGTTTCTTATTCGTCTACACCTGATAAAATACCGCCACGAGTCATTAAATGTGTTCACTTAAACATTTCAATGTAAAATTACCTGTTTCCTCCAAATCTGGATAGGCAAGCCATCGTCTTTTCTACTTTTCTACATGTAGAGTGAAGGCCTGTCTAAATGACGTCTTTTTCGCTTCCCGGTATGACACGGCTCTGGTCTTGTGAGGTTAGTTCCTGTTGCTGTATTGACTTGGAGTGAAAACACTCCAGCTGCAGCTCTTCCTTTTTTCAAACTGCTCCTGAACAAGTCTCTGGATTATAGTGATAACATTACTAAACGTGCTCTCAAAGAAAACCGTACAAGGGAACCCCTGCCTCTGGGCTGTGAGTGCAACGTCCTCCTGTGTTTCTCTGTGCGTCCTGAACGATGTTCTTTCAAACATAAATCACACTTCCAAGCAGCGATGAATTCTGAAGGGTTCTCATGATCAAGGTTATTGTCCTCGAGTGTGCGCGCCGCCTCTGACTGCATCCTTCTATAAGCTAGGCCCTCCCTTGCCTCGGGACTTCACTAAATTAAAGGCATGCCGGCATCTCTTTCAAGACCTCAGATCTGTGTGAGCACCGCTGAGCAAACTTTTAGTGTCTACACAGCTCCTGTGAATTTTAATGTTTTGAGACTCCTGCACACACAGGCCAGACAACCAATAACTTTCCTCCATGAAGATACTGTTGACAGAGGGCTCTCAATTCGCAGAAGAATGGAAGAATAGAGTGTATGAATCGATTCACATAGGCTGATTTATTTATTTTATAGCTTTATAACTTTAAAAAAAAAAGAAAAGAATGGCCATCAAGACAACTCAACACAGAGTTAGAAAGGAAGGAGGGGTAGATATCTGACTTTGGCACAAAGTCACAGTTTGAATCCCGACACATGCCAACGGACAACATTGAAGGCAATATTTGCGTAATGTTAAGCTCATCATAGTTGTAGATGGAAATGGCAAAATTTTGAAAATTCTGTTTAAAACTATTTTGAGGTGGTTTTACTAGTTGTTATTTTTTTTTTTTTTTTCAAAAAAGAGTTAATGTCCTGAAATGTTGTTGAATAAGTTCTGACATAGCCAACTCACCTAACAGACTGTTTCTACTTTTTACACTACTACACTTTGCATGATCACATCGACTTTACTTCCTCCAAATCAGTTGGTGGAAACACATCTAATTTGCATTTTATTGTTTGTACAATTCCAAATTTTCAGTAGTAGATGGAAACTATTAAGTGACAGGTCAGAAGACACAGCAAATATTTCTTTTTGGAAGGCGCTGGTAAACTGTGTTGTACTGTCAAAAAGTATGGTGGCCCTAAAAGGACAAAGCACTCAATGATTTGAAGTGGATGGTTCTCATAGTGGTTTTTATCTTTCTCTTTTGTGTTTGCTTCTTCTTGAAAAGCAACTGTCTAAAAAAGGCTGCAACTTAAGCAAAATCTCATATTGGTTGTTGTGACTGGAAACGTTAAACATCTAACAACCAGTGGTGCTATAGTCACTACATCCCTGCTTCTATTCTGGTTCACAACCTTTGCTGTATGACATCTGCCTCACTCTCCCCACACATTTACCATCAGTCTCTCAACAATCTAGTAAAGACCTAAAAAAAATGCTCCCATACATGCACAGACACACACCTCCATGCATGTAACAGAGACAGGAACACAGGTGTGAGATGTTGGCTGTGATTATTGTTAAAAATGAACACATACAGTATCCGTATGTATGTGTGTGTGTGTGTGTGTGTGTGTGTGTGTGTGTGTGTGTGTGTGTGTGTGTGTGTGTGTGTGTGTGTGTGTGTGTGTGTGTGTGTGTGTGTGGGCAGTGCGTTGCAGTTTGCGGGGGATGTTAGAATGTGTCTGTGTGTTTTCAGAGGACCCCCTCTGTGTCGCAACATGTTCGCACACACACTCCTATACTCCAGATGGTGTAGGTGACTCTCAGACTCACACACACACACACACACACACACACACAGCAGACACATTCAAACTGCCAGACAGACATATAGCGGAGATGTAAATCATTACAGATTGGTGACAGGATTTGATTAATTACTCCTGATGGAGGGTGAGTGTACACTGATGTTCAGCAAAATGCATAATGGCCTACATTATAGTCAAAGACACACACAGTTCTGCTCATTTGCAAATATTTAGCACATGAACCTTCTCAGGAAGAAGCAGTAAGGATCTACCTATTAAACAAGAGTTTAGGTGTATTTTGTGTGTGTGTGTGTGTGTGTGTGTGTGTGTGTGTGTGTGTGTGTGTGTGTGTGTGTGTGTGTGTGTGTGTGTGTGTGTGTGTGTGTGTGTGTGTGTGTGATTAGGTGCTCATTATGTCCCAGGAGTTATGACTGGAAAGAAAAAGAAAAACAGAAAAGATGAACTATATGTAAAGATAAAGATGAAGCAGCGGAAAAGAGGAGAAGAGACAATTAAAAAGAATAAAGCGTCTCACTTAATAATTTCTGTTCGGCTGAGATACCTTGACATTTGACTCCTACTCTACTTCAATAAGGAGGGATCAATTGAAAGTGTATAACTATATTAATTGAGGTTAGCGACAGCGGAAGAGTTAGCAATTAGACTCCAGCTATGTGAGGCGTCTTTATTGAGCTCAGAGGAATATAAAAATACTGGTGGTGGAGTAAAACCAGCAGCAAACTCTCAGTTGAATCTCTCTTGACATCCAGGAAGTCATGGGGGTGGTTCAGGGACTGAATAGACTGACTTGTGGAACACAGGCTGGAAGCTCAGTGGTCAGATGTTTGACTTCAGGTGACTCCAGGTTTGTGAATGTGGGGACTTTGACATTGGGGAAAATGGATTAACTTACAGGTTTAGAATGGGAAGAAATAGCAGAAATTCAACCATTAAAATATACAAGCATGGCAAATGGGCAAAAGCTGTTCTGCTTTCTAGGTTCTGTCGTGATTACTAACTATCTAACATGCACATTCAGCATGTTACATTTTAACCAATGAGGAACCAGGTCGGACTGTGGTAATTACTGCTCCTAATTAAGCATACTGCACTGAAACTATGGAACTGCTTATTGCCTCTAACAAAATCTAAATTATTTACAACTATATTTCTACTAAATGAATGGCTCTAACTAGGTGAACCAATGAGCTGAGATGTGGTATCAGATAGAGTAAGCAGTACCTCAGGTTTTTAAAACATATTTGGAAGAGAAAATGAAAGTGAATGGTAAAATGATGACCCATATTCTCCATCACAGTGTACAGAGTTTGACCTTCTGTGCTTACCAGAATGTTTATTAGTTGTGTGCTCTCATGGTTTTCCTATTGAGAGATTATTAGCAACATGTTAAGCAACATTAAGTGGCTAATATGTTGGCTGTAAGATGGTAAGGCTACATTATATGACTGATGATTATATTTACCTCCAAGAAGGTTGTCTATTAGCAAGATAACTCCAAAAGTTCTGGACTGATTGTCATCAAACTTTCAGTGAATCTTGGGGATGGTACCATGAACATGTGATAAATTTTGGTAATGATCCAGAAGAAATCTGGTCCAATTTAACAACGAGGTTCATAGTCGAATCAGTCCTCTCCAAATCAAATCATTGAATAGTCAACTATTGGAGGTCAGCCCTAGTATTCATTGAAGGCTATTTCATCTTAATGATCCAGTTGACTGCCTGGAGTTGGATTTCTTCATGCCATACCCTACACATTCATGTAGGAATGTTTTTCCTCTGTAGAAGTAAATAATATCAGCAGTTGTTGACAATTGAGCGACAAACGTAGAAACATTTCTCTCAGTTTGCCCTGTGAGTAAATGGACCTTCGATCGAACATGTCAAGGTATGGCTTTAATGAGGCAGATGTGATTTAATTGAACACTTCCTGCTCAGCAGACCGGACATTTGGGGTTTCTGGGGATTATACGAAAGGTCTATGGTGCGTAGCTGGAACTTTAATCGTGTCACTCCAAAAACTTCACTTCCAAGAACTCTCCACAATGCATTTCACTGAAACTCCAACAAATGCGCACAAAAAGAAAAAAGGATTCCTGTGCCCTATATTTGTTGGAGTGAGTGAGTAAATGGGTCCCTTAAGGCCGAGCTATGTGACCATCAAGACAATGGGGTATTTTACAACTCCCTCCAGCCATTTAGACGGCTGTTTCTAAAGCAGTGACAGCCACTTTAGCCAGAGTCCCACATGGTGCTGTGGGCAGATCTGGATGGACAGGGCAATTACACTGAACTTTTTTATATATACACACTCACACACACACATTCACATACTTACATTCACTTCTAATAGAACTGTGATTCCAAGCACCTTGGGAGGTAACCATGTGACACACACAGACGACTGCCCTTTGTCTCAGCTGTAAAGCTTCCTGTATCATCTTACATGGTAATCTATGGCATCATCCTTCTTCTTCTTCTTTGGGCTGGTCCCATTATGGGTCCCCACATCCGTTTACGTCTCTCCCTGTCGTCTGCGTCTCCCTTCTTCTGTCTACGGCATCATTAACAGCAATAATTAACATATGTTCTACATGAACATCTGATACTAAAAGATAACCATTCAGATTGTCTCTGTGTTCTTGGCTCTGTTTTCTCTCCGTTTCTCTTTTAATCATTTAAGTATATAAGACTTTAGCATCAACCCACCTTCTTAGCAGTTCAACACCTCCTCAGCAATGTACTGTTTAATTGGCAACTTCATAAATCCTGATTCCATGTCCCTGGGTCATAGGAAGGAAATCTGAGATTGAGTGGTATGCCACTTAAAAATTGCAGCTAAAGATAGTACTGTAGCTGGCAGGACCTTTCTCAGTGTGTATCTATTGGTGGTTTAGAAGCTACTCTGAACCCCTGCTGTTATTCTGTAAAGAACCGACCAGCCTGCAGCCTGGTAATGACTCTGTTGAATAGATGCATGATTATACCTCTTTCTGTGAAATGTTTGTCTTTTCCCCCCCTTCTGCATTTTGTCTGCATCTCTCCTTTTTGTCTATTTTTTCCGCTATTATTCTTATTTTCTACTTTTCTCCTTCCCGTTTGCTGCTTCTTTCTGTTTGTCATTGTCTGTACTCCCTTTACAACCTTTTTTTTCATATTGACTGGAACAGAATTCTTCTCCTACCAATTTTAGCAACAGTAATGAACCAACTAACCAGTAACATACTCAGTCAGTCTTTCTATAAAATTATGCTAAATGTCCGAAGTGTGGGCTCACGTCACATGACTTGGACTCAAGTCAGAAATTTGATGATTTTAGACTTGACCCAACTTCACAAAATCAAAAGCTGCAACTAAAACTTTAACACCAATGACTCATGGGTCACTACTATATATATATATATATATATATATATATATATATATATATATATATATATATATATATATATATATATATATATATATATATATATATATATATATAGAGATATATATATATAGATATATATAGATATAGATATAGATATATAGCACCATGAAACAATTCATTTGTCTTCAGCTCCGTTTTAGTTAGTTGAAAGTTATTAAGGCTCAGCTCAGTGCTGCACACAGGCACAATGTTCAAAGGTGTGTTTGAAACTGAATTTGGGGAACAATGAAACATGCATTTTGCTGTCAACACAAGATGGGACTCTGCAGCAATCATTATTTTTTCTTTTCTTTTTCAGTTCAACACACTGCATCACAAACACTTTTGCCTCTTTTTACATGTTTTGCCAGAACTAATCCGGCAAGGTGCTGCAGAAACAGAGCAACCTGTGCCTTTTGTTGATGAGGAAGAGCGAGAGGACCTTGAACAAGGGGAACGTCTGTTTCCCGCATAAGGGGCAGAAGAAGGGTATTGGGACAAATCCAGCTCTACAGCTAAGTCACTACCTTGACATATCCGAAGGACAGAACACCCTCTTGTTCTGGGCAATGAACATGAAGGCTCTTCCTTCACTGTTCTGAATGGCCATCAGGGTTTTGGCAGCACCTGCCTCCAGTTCCCTGGTGGAGTGAGTTTCCAGTCATGGCGGCATCTTACTGTGGCCCTATACAAAAATAACTTCTGAAAATGCAATGCCTGATAGGGCCCTGAGATAACAGAAAAACACAACCCTGTGGGTAACCTCATCTATCCAACATACAATGTCATTTTAAAGGAGGAAGAGTCTTGCAAAATCTCGGGATAGAATCTTATACTGTAGACACTATTCTTATTTGAGATGAGTTAAGAACAAGTCAGAACATCTTTTTGTGCCTAATTCTAATTAGATCTTAAATATAACTTCACAAGATGATAAAACATCATATAAATAATTTTTGTTATCATTGTATATAACAGATGTGGAAGGCACTGGCCAATTAGTTTGGAAGACTCGTTAACTGACTCTGCCTCCTTCTTCTCAGTAAGCAGAATTTGTGGGTTGTATCATATTTTTTATACTGACCTTCGTGTGACATGAGAGAGAGACATATCATTTTATGAGACAACCTTGTGCATGTCCGCATGTGTACTACATGATTGCTGCATCGGTGCCTGCTGTAACTAATGCATGCTGCAACACACAGTGTTAAACCCCTCACCTGATGCAGCCTCCATCTTCCCTTTTTCAGTAACCTTCTATTGTCTCTGTGTGTACACCTTCATCATCATCTGCTCTGCTCACACACACACACAGGCCTTATGTATACTTCTTTCCACTGCACGCACACAGATGCATCCGACCCACTCACACACACATACACTCATAATGCGTGCTATGGCATTATTATAACTTAATGCTAATCTTACAGAATCACATTATTAGCTGCTAATGTATTCTGGGACACTATTAGCTGCTAACACTAATGCTAGGGCACTATTAATGCTTAATGCTAATGCAGTAACAGTGAGAGTCCTGAGCCAGCCCGCCCATCCAGGATTATGTGAAGCTTGATAATCCCTTGTTAGCTAGCAGCGGAGGCATACATCACACCCCCGAGCTAATCTGAGCACTGTGTGACAGCTATACACCTCGACTTGTCCTCATCTACTTCTACAATCTACTCCTTCTGGGATAGTCGCTCTATCAGCTACTTTAGTGACGACGTGTACGCGGCAGGGCTGTTGTCAGTTTGATCTCCCTTCAGTGCAAAGCAAACACATAAAGTGTGAGGTAGATGCTGTAAATCAGTATTAGCCATTTTCTTTTTGCCAGAGGGGTAGAGTCACTATAGGTCAAATATCCACTTGATGTTCTATTGTACATTTAGTATTGCATTTAGTATTGTAAATGCCTCTATGTGTTACTATGGATCAACAAAAGGTAGTCTATGACTCTTGTATTTAGATTCTTTCTATTATGAATCCTATCTCTGTACCTGTTGTCAAAATCTCCAATTTTATGTTCTAAGCCATCCCTTGCTGGTTGTATGTATGTGCGTGTGTGTGTGTGTGTGTGTGTGTGTGTGCGTGCGTGCGTGCGTGCGTGCGTGCGTGCGTGCGTGCGTGCGTGTGTGTGTGTCTATATGTCGAAATGGGGTGGGGGTTACTGTAGTTTATCTCTCTACGTGTTTTCTTTTGTGAAGCACTTTGTGCTATGTTTTTAAATGTATGAAAACTGTTATATAGTTTAATCTTTATATAGATAAAGATTGATTGACAAAGATAACTGATTGATATGAAAAATAACTGCTACTTTATGTGGTAATGTTACCTGAGGCAGCCTCTTACAGAGGTGGTTTTGTGGCTTTCATCAATTTTCTTATGCAAATGGTTTTTACAAGGGTCTGTCTGCAGGATCCTTATTTGGCAACTTTAAACACTTAAATTTGAGTTTCACCTATTCACATTTGTTGATTTTGAAATTCAACAACAAAGGTTTTTTTCTTCTTTGGAGAAAAAAAATCTGGGCTCTATCAGACTCAGACATGTCTCCTGTGTTGCAGTCAGGAGATCCATCTGTCCGTCCATCCAACGGACCTCCATTTTCTAAACCCAGGTATCCTGTTTGGGGTCATAAAGGTCCGACACTAGGAGGTAAACTCCGAATTAAATCTCTAAATTAAATTTGCTCTTTCCTGCCCTCTGTTTGGTAAAACTGTTCTTTCATTCTCTTCTAATCTTACAGGTCTGACCTTGCTGTATTGTAACTGCTATATTAAAGTTGCTGTCTAACTCAAAAGACTGGGTAAACAGATAGACAATGTATCTCAATGACCAGACGTTCAGGTAGGCAACATACATACTTACTAATGCCCGTTTCTCTTCTGGTTATCTCACCATGATAAGGAACCAGCGGATGAAAAGCTGAGAAGTGTGATAGGAGGTGGGGGGAGAAAGGGAGGACGGGACAGCGGAGGTAAGGGGGGGAGCAGCGGAGGGGAGAGAAGAGAGGTGAAAGAGGGGCGATAGGGATGAGAGGAGAAGCAGGAGGCAAAAAGGGGGGAGGTGGGGGTGGCAGGAGAGGGGAGGGGAGGGGGAGATAATGTACTGTAGGCTGATTAATGTCAAAGGCGCTGAGTCCTGAATACTTATGAAGCAGATGTCAATGGAGCTTTACCCCGCAAGGTTACACAGAGGGAGGGGTGTGATGGGAAGGGGGTGTCAGGAATCAGAGGCGGGAGAGAAGGAGATGAGGAAGTGAAGGTGAGAATGAAACAGAGGGGAAAAAATGAAAGACAGAGAAAAGACAAACAAAGAATACCAAGACTGTGACAAACAGGGCAGCAATGTCCGCAATTTGAAAACACAAAGTTTTCCACCCACACTCGTGGCTTCATTTATTTATTAAAAGTTTTTCCTTCTACAGTGAAACTCCAGCCTGTTTTTTTTTTTTTTCCCCGAGCATGTTTGTGCAGGACTGCATGCCGTTTGAATGCGAGCAGCTTCATGCAGGTTTTGAAGCTCTGTTTGTTGTGTGCAAAGCCCGAACAGTGGGCCGAGCCAGCGAGTTATTTTAGATGTTGTGGCTGGACCCGGGGTCGCATGACAATCAGACACCTGAGATCAAACGATGAACACACCTCAGCATTTTATGAAAAACCTGTTTCCTCGTCCAAATAAAAAAAATAAAAAGGGAAAACGTGGAGCTCTCAGATCTATTCTCTTTGAGCGAGCAGCGTTTTTTTAAAAACAAGGAACCTGTGGACCGAATCAGACTGTATGCCTGAAAAAGCTCCAACTAACTAAACTCCACAAGGTGAACATTCATCTTAAGTGAGTGCATTCAACAGTGAAAGGGCAACACACATTGCAGCTGCAGTGCATAATGTATTCTACGTTTAAATAAGCATCACATACAAAACAAACCAAAGCTTCACTCCTCATCCCATTTACTCAGCCCTCTGGGAGCGGACCCCTCTGTCTCTGCCTGTCACTACTTGTAGACAACAATAGACCTTATACTCTATGTTTGTTATTGATGACAGAGCAGGGACCTTTCACCTTTGACCTCTAGGAGCAGCCTTGACCTCCGGTTTGACCTCTCGGGACAGTTGATACTGATAATGACACTGGGATACATCTAATGACCCCTGGGCAGCTGAGAGGTCGTAGATGAAAGGTCAAGAGCAGATGTCCCACGGCCACGGTGACCTGAGGAAGGAACCGGATCGACTGATTAACTGACCGGACAGTCAATCGGAAGAAGAGGAAGAACAGAGAAAGGAAAGGCTGTGCTCATAGATTACAGGTTACAGGAGCCTCTTTGTTTAAAACACAAGTCAGGAATTAAAGAGAGACAATAAGGAGGGGAGAGAGAAATAAAAGTGTGATTAGTAGGATCTCCTCCATGGGATCTACTGGAAAACCAGCATGGTCAGTCTATCATCAAATCTATTCTTTTGATTTTGACAGGTTGAAAGTAAAGCAACTACAGAAAGTGGCATGGAGAAATATAAATGAAACAAATGTACATATTTCAGGCAAACACTATGCAAACTGGTTGGATTTTGGTCAGATCTCCTCCATGGGATCCACTGGAAAACCAGCATGGTCATGGTCTATCATCAAGTATCTTTTTTTTTTTTTTTGACAGGTTGACCTTTATTTATTATCACACAATCGGGGCTTGACATTAACATTTTTGCTCTGCAGCCATTGTGTCTAGTGTTGTTCCTAAGTTACTAACCACTGTGCATTTTCACTATTTTATGCAACATTTGATGCAAGTATAAATATGGTTGGCCGACAAGATTTATTTAACTTTACAACCCAGCCATCCTTCCATTCATCAAACTACAACTGCTCATCCAAAGTCAGGTTGTGGAGGCAGCAACTCCAGCAGAGGGCCTCAAACATCCCTTTTTCCTGACTACATTAGCCAGATGTGATAAGGTTTGGTGCATAAAAGCAACTTTTATATGAAAACAGGCAACCATTAAAGGCAAAGAGTGTGTGTATGTGCTAGTGTGCATGCGTGTGTGAGTGAGAGCAGTGTCACTGTGTAACAAGTTTCAGTTACGAGCAGGAGGTCAAAACTGGAGTGGAGCAAATTAAACAGTGGCACAGCTTAACAGAGAAAGAGGTTTATATCATCGAGAGTGAATGTGAACTGTGAGTGGAGGCAGCAGTAAGGTCTGTGTGTGTGTGCATGTGTGTGTGTATGTGTGTGTATGTGTGTGTGTGTATGTGTGTGTGTGTGTGTGTGTGTGTGTGTGTGTGTGTGTGTGTGTGTGTGTGTGTGTGTGTGTGTGTGTGTGTGTGTGTGTGTGCGTGTGTTCAACCTGGCCACAGCTGCAGGAGAGGGGAGAGGCCTTTCTGGTTGTAGGAAAAGTGATACTGGCAGGGAGTTGAACTGACAGCACTTTCCCCTGGATCCATGAGTTTTCCTCAAAACGTTCTGCAGCACTGCTCCGGTTTTATGACAAAAGAGTTCTGGACACAGAATGGCGCCCGCCAAAGTGGCTAGTCAGAGTCACCACGTTACAAACAGCTGCCGAATTCTACCCACATTTGGCGAGTGGGTGGGTGTTAGTGTCAATCCCTGGAAACATGTGGAGAGAGTAAGTGGAAGTCTGCCCAGGTGCAGCTTCCAGAAGCTGACCAATCAGAATAAAGTGGGGTGATTAGGAGGGGGGCCTTAAAGAGACAGGAGCAGTCTGTTTCAGGCAGAGGCTGAACTGAGGGGTGGCATTAGGTGGCTCTACAAGATTTAATGATTAGTTTTTATATCAGTAGAACCCCTTTTATAATTTATTTATTCTTATTTTCCTGTAAAATTTGCTGTTTTTTCTTCCAAAAATGTGAATAATTATGCTTTCAAATTTGAATCTTAACTACAAAGAAAGAAAATGAAAAGAATTAAACTAAAGCAGCAACAGTGAGTGGGATGGGGAAATGAAAATGAAACAAATATTATATATTATATTATATTTCAGGCAAATACGATGCAAACTGTTTGGATTTTGGTTAAGTCTGCAGTTTGTATGTAATATTTTGCTTTAAAAAAAAACTTTCATGAAGGCGGGAGAAAAAGCTGCAAGTACAATCATTATAGCAAAGGGTGAGGAAATGGAATAAAAAATAGCGCACTGATAAGGACAATCAACCCATTCCCCTTCCAAACTAGATATAATTCAGCTTGTCAGATCTTTTTGAGGAAGATCTGAGGGAGTGGTGCTCTGAACAAAAACTGTTGCGCCAGAACATGGATAAAAATAGAATAATCAATTACAGTCGGGTATAGTCACACATCTAAGATACATGTCTACTGTAAGTTTAATTTTGCTGCTACAGGTGTGACTCAGTGGCACTTCTTCCCTTGCTTGGTCACATCAGGAGGTAGACTGCTGGTCTGCTGACATTACTATTCCTCTCTCATCTCCTTCTTCCTCTTCTCTTTCATATCTCTCCTCTACTGTCCTCCCCTCCACTCCTCGAATCTCTCTCTCTATTAGTAGTCTATTTACAGCGTATTCAGTCTGGAGTCTGCCAACACTTACCGCTCTCCAGAGCTTTATCAAGCCGCTGATAAACGCTACGCACATTTACACATTTACATACAGACACACATGCATGCGTGCAATTTCATGGCGAGATTGCATAGAAGGTGTGTGTGCGCGTGCGTCTGCAGGACACTCACTCTTGTGTAGAAATGTGTAAATTCGTACACATATAAATGCATTTGCCCTCCGTTTCTATGAGTGTGTTGTTATATAAACCTGTGTATACGTGTGTTTGTACGCATCCATTTTTGCGTGTGTCCGTGCACGTGTATATGTTATCAGCAGTGTCCCAGTGTGCTCGCCGAGGGCCAGTCTATTTAGTGTTCATAACAAAGCCTTTTACTGAGGCTCCAATCAGGATTAAACCCTTATCAGCACACACAGACCACAGGACACAGCCAGGGAGTGTGTGTGTGTGTGTGTTTGTGTGTGTGTGTGTGTGTGTGTGTGTGTGTGTGTGTGTGTGTGTGTGTGTGTGTGTGTGTGTGTGTGAGAGAGAGAGAGAGAGAGAGAGAGAGAGTGTGTGTGAGGGAAAGAGAGAGACAGGGGTGGGGGGTAAAGGGGATTATTTTGTACGTGTGTGTATTGTATATTGTGCATTGTGTACATCGTGTGTGTGTGTCTGTACTGTACAGGCTGCATACAATATCTGCTTGTGTGTTTGTATGTGTATATACAGGTATCATGTGTTTATGTACACATGGGTGCGTCGTTGTGTAATGTTGTGTGTGTTTTTGGATGTATACTGTACGTGTGTGTGTGTGTGTGTGTGTGTGTGTGTGTGTGTGTGTGTGTGTGTGTGTGTGTGTGTGTGTCGGTGGACTTAAGTGTTGCAGTAGATCTGAAGCTCTGAAACCACATTAAATCCACACTCAAAGCTGGCAACCCCCTGTGGGCTCGATAATTATCATCAATGTGTGTGTGTGTGTGTGTGTGTGTGTGTGTGTGTGTGTGTGTGTGTGTGTGTGTGTGTGTGTGTGTGTGTGTGTGGGTGTGTGTGTGTGTGTGTGTGTGTGTGCGCGTGTGTGTGTCTTGCTCCAACTGAACTCATAACATCATGAGGTGGAGAGACACAAAGAGAGTAGTAGGAAAAGAACTGTATGGACAATATAATAGTGAGGTAGATAATATAAGAAAACAAATGTATGTAGTTGCAAGAAGTAAGACGAGAAAAAGGAGAAACCCATAATGAAATGCAGGGTTTGTGCATTGCCAGACACTATAAAAACAAACATGCAACAATTTCTGAATATAAAAAAAAGTTTCACCAGCACATAAAATCTCTGAACATCACCCACAAAAATTGTCCTCCTTAGTTTTTTTTTCCTGTTGCTTCAGTGAAAAATGTATTTTAAAACCGAGATTGTGTTGTGCCGAAAAATGTAAAAACGTAAAAATAAAAGTTGCGTGCATCTTGTTGCCCTCAGCTGCAGATCCACAGAGGGATCTTGCCAGAGCAGTCATCTTTGTTCTTTTTCTAGGTCAGAGCTCAAAGATTTGATCTGAGGTCTAGGATCATTTTAAAGATACAATATACAGTAGGTCTTTATTATTATGATAACACCGCATCTAATTATGCAAATTCCAGCATTAATATTCATGAGCCACACTGCCGCCTGGGAGGAGCCTGCAATAGACACAACAATGAGCCGGCAAAATTAGAGTAAACTGAATCTATGAATAAAAATTGGAGGCCCCGATAGGATTATTCACACCCGTCTGTCTGCTCACTGTTCCTACTACAATAAAGGAACATTTTTTTTTAATCAAACAAATAAAAGTGATACATCTCTCTCTCTTTGCATGTTTTGAGTTTTGTCATTTTAAAAATAATTTCAATGGAAAATAAATACAAGTCAAACTAATTAATTTAATTACATTGTTGCTTTTTTTCTCTGTAATTGATTGTAAATCAAATATACATTCATCTTAAATTATAAAATGTGATTAATATGTTTTTCCTACTTTTAAAGGCACAGTTATTTTGCTGTTAGACTGCAGCACAATGAGAGTCATGAAAGAAGATTGAAAGAAAAAATATCCACAGATGATAATTTCATACTGCTCTATAATCTACTGCATAGCAAATATGTTAAGCTCTAATTAAAACTTGTGAGAAAATCCCCAAAGAAGACCATCACTCAATTTAAAACTCTCCCTGATGATTTTGCTTTAAATTTGCTTTTAGTCTGGTCTCTTGCCTGATTTAATAAGCATTGAAATTCAGAAATATATAAAAAAATATATATATATAAAATAAAACATAATAAAAGCACTTCTTCCTCTTTGCTCTCAGCATCCACACAGTGCTTTCAATGATCTAGTGATGCAGGGGAATTTCTGAGTTGCATATTAGTTCCAATTATAATTATTCATAAATCATAATCTGAGTTATTGCTCTGAAGTTACATAGCTCACAAATCATTGCATTAATCTTAGAACACTAAAGGTATATGCTGTTCCTAATGGGGACTGTGGTGTGACATGTGACAAATAAAACTAGATTAATTGATACTGCAGCAGAAACAAACATACAAAAACACTCCAAAAAGCACCTTACATAAGAATGTAACAAATTGATTTCCCACTGAAAAACATGCTTAAATAGATCAATGATGAACTGAATCTATCAACATCTCAGTTTCCACAAAAATCCCATATTTTTCTGCATATACATACAATACTGTACGATAAAGCCTCTATGGTGAAATGATGATGAAGATTTAATATGACACTTCCTGTCTGCACACTGTGCCTGATATACAGTAAAGGTACATCAAAACCGAATGAAATTTGGGTGAGCCATCACGATGCATTTGGATATAGGAGAGGAATTAGGCTGAAGCGAATCCATGAATAAATATGTGGGTCCTTAGAGGATCATTAACACCTGTCTGCCTGCTCATAACCACTACTGTATGCTAATGTGTTGTACAGTTACGACCTGCTGCTTGCTTTTAAATGCAGAATAATGAAACTCAGTCGTATTGTGACTGGATCAAGAGTATAAAGAATATTTCTAATCACATTCACTCATATTGTAGCACGAGTGCCTAAAATCACTATCACATTAAGCATTGATGAGCTGAATCTATGAATAAATATACTGTATCTGCCTCTTTGGAGAATAATGTTCATTTTCTGTATACACACACACACAGACATAGTTTGCATTCACAGTTAGGAACTAATGAAACACTTAGCCGGTGGTGATTCACAAACAAATGTGTTGTGTTTGTGGGGAATATTGTGCAATCAGTTTTTTATAGTAAGATATCACTCTCACATTTGTAGTTCTGACAGCGTTGTGCATTCAAACAGCTGCCAGTCAACAGGCACAAAAACACTGCTGATATATCATCTTTTACTTAATCTACAGGGTCAGTTACAGAAGAGAAAAGATAGAAGAGGAGTGAAAGAACACAAGCGACAAGAAGATTAAACTTTTATAGTCTCCATCGAGAAACTGGGACATTGCAGCACTAATAGTGACAAAACTGTACATTTGAAATGGCAAAAAAAATGGATATGAAAATACATATATCTCAGGGGCTTGTTTAAATCACAGTTGAAGCCATGTCAACACTAGATGTGTCGGTGAAAAGTGTGAATCAATGAATGATAGAATTAACGATGTAGCCAATAAACACGTGTCAGATTCTAATCGTTCTTCTGGGAGCCTCAGTGAGGAGGTGTGGGTGTGAAAGGCAAGGAGAGTCAAAGAGGTGGCTGTCCCCAGATCCCAGCCTGATTATTGTTTGTAAATGTATGGTAATGAATAAGGTAGAACAGTCGTAGATGAAAAGCCTCTGCTGATTCCTACAGGATGCATACACAGTATACTATGCTAAGTTGTGTTTCATAATTGTATTAAATTCTACTTTTTCCTTTCTTATCCGATCAGAATAAGTTTTAGCAGGGAGCATTCATTCTTACTGAAATATCAATGTTAGTTCAAAGTGAGATTGAAGAAAACAGATGATGTTCTTCATTCTCCTCTGCACAGCATCCACAAATCTAACATACAGAAACCAGAAAGAAGGAACTGAACTATTCAAGTACAGAGAAATTTATCAAGTTATCCGCTCTGTGTGTGTGTGTGTGTATGTGTGTGTGTGTGTGTGTGTGTGTGTGTGTGTGTGTGTGCGTGTGTGCGTGTGCACGTGCGTGTGCATGCTGCTGTGCTTGTTTGTTCTAATGAGCATCTGTCACTACAGAGCTGATAACCATGGTAACACCCGAGGTGATTTTCTGCCCATGCTCACAGCCGCTCTAAGGCTTTTCAGGGAGGTCAACATCTGGGCTAAAAGAACAACCCTCACACCCGCAACACTATTATCACTGCTGTCATGCGTTGTAACTGAGGTACACTGATACTATCTGTAGCACCAGTAACAGCAACAGAATTTAAGTGTTTCACACACCAGGACAGACTAATGCACTTACCAAACCAAATTGTGTTAAATCATATTTTAATTATTAAAAGTTGTGTTTGGAGAGTCTTGAATAATTGTGAACAAAGCTGCAGTTACAGTAAGTCCTTCAGGGCTAAAGGCGCCTTTAGACAAGGATGGTGTATGTTTATTACATGCCCCACTGTGCACAACGCCACAATCTGTGTCAGACTGTACACAATATCAATTTAAGGGATGTCAGATCGGGCACTGAATGCATGGTAAATCTGCAATGTAAATTAAAAAAGAGTATAGGAAAGCAGATGCACATCATCTACTCACTTCATTGGTTTTGAAAACGCAGCAAACTTCTTCTTCGTTCCACTTCAGTCATTTTGTTTTTCTGTGCCATGGGGACGTACTAAAGTGAACTATGTCCAGTTTTGTGTTGTATTTTAAATTGTTTGCTTGTAGACTTGGCCCAGCATGGCAGTAGATATCACTGTTGTCACAAGAAGGTCACAGGTTCAGGGACTTAGACTGGGACATTTCTGTGTGGAGTTTACATGTTCTCCTCATGTCTGTGTGGGTTTTCTCCAGGTTCTCCGGTTTCCTCCTACAGTCCAAAGACATGCTTAGTTTAATTAGAGACTGGTGTAAGTGAATGGTGTGTGTGCCCCACAATAGACTGGTGACTTGTCTAGGTGTATCCCAGCCTCTCGCTCAAAGTAAACTGGGATTGGCTCCAGGAGACCATGTGACCCTAGTGAGGAATAATGGATGGATGGATGGATGGATGGATGGATGGATGGATGGATGGACATGGAAGACAACATGTCTCACAGTGCAATCTACAGCATGACAACATTTCTGTCAGGGTTGTCAACTTTGGTCTAGACAACCTAAAATCACAGTGTACAGGAGCCTTAAGTCAAATTCCAAGTTAATTGCCAGTCTTTCATCATCCCATTAAAAAAAGCAACCAAGGCATTGGACAAGCTTAAAAAAACATGTCCTCCTATCCACAAAAAGCCATATGCCATAAAGCTTTCCTTCTGAATTCTTCATTGGTTTGGTCAGCTCCGGTTGTCATCTCAGACTCTGTCGAGGGTTGGGATGTATCAGCATTTCTTTAAGCTCTTGTTACAGTGATAAATCCTACACCCACTTGCACTCGACAGGCACTGTTTCAGATCGCTGTGCACCTAGAAATCTAATGTGCCAGAGAGCCATTTGTGTAACTGCTGCAACCAGCAACCGTGAGCTGTCACCACCACACTCACCTGCAGCTTCATTGCAGCATTTTTAACAGGATGATTTGAATGTTCATTGCTTATTTTAGTATGTGCAGCACTAAGAAGATTTATGGACTCATATGTAACATTATGTAACTGTTGCACTTTTCGGTCCCCCAGCAAAGGAACATTGACCTTTTTCAATTTTGCTTGAGAGTATTACACGTTGTATGAAAATTGTACAGATGCTTAGACAGGATAAATTATGTCATGCAGGGAGTGAGGCATAATTTGTTCGCATCGTACTACAGGAAATAGTGTTGATCTGTCACTTTCACACATGTGGCAGGTTGCACTTTTGTGTAAAGATGTGTGTGTATGCATGTAAAACCTGAGAGTTTCCACCAGTGGAATGTGGTTGTCTTTATTTGGACACCTGTGTGACCAGCACCTCCCCTGGAGATGAAAATGCTTTATTTTACTTGTAGTGCATGTAGGTGTGGATATCCGTGTGTGTGTCTGTGTGTGTGTGTGTGTGTGTGTTGGGAGAAAAGGTAGTGTGTAATGATTTTGTATGTGTTCATGTGTGTAAGCATGGCCGTTTGTGTTTCCATCGGCCCATTAAAGTGAACACAGGATGTCTGTCAGTTTGAAACATCGCGGGGGACAGTGTGTGTTATCCTGAGGCCCCTAAGGTATGAGTTTGCGTGTGTCTACGTATGTCTGCATGTGTGTGTGTGTGTATGGGGTGCACAGAAGCGTGACGGTGCCAGAGGCAAAGGAAGGTCACCTCACATGCACGGCTCGGTGGAACAGCGCCTGGTGACTGTGCACGAGAAGCCAAGCACCAGCAGTCTCCCAAGGACAACAAAGTGCTTATCCAGGAGGAAAAAAAGAAGAAGGCTATAGAGCTCTGTGATCACACACACACACAAACACTCAGTATTCAATATGTAGGCTCAAATGCACAACCATAAAAACTCCTATATTCATGCAATGTGTTTAAATATCTTTCTTTTCATCTCAGAATGTCGTTTTGTGTCATCACTTACATACATGTATCTACCTTCATCTCTTTATACAGACTAGTAATCTATCTGTGCATCCCTGCACCAATGTCCACAACACACTTACTTTGCACATTTAATATTGTTAAAATTATTCTGAGAGCATCTATTACAAACTTTTAGAGGGATCTGTCACAGAGACCTTTGTACACAGAAGTATTTTTTGGCATGTCACAGTAGGAACAACGCTGGTGTAAATAATAAATTGACGATGGCTGGATTCCATTTTACTGCTATGGTTTCAAGGTACTGGTGTTTTGCATGCTGGCACACTGTCACAACTTACTGGAACACTAATAAATAATAGAACAGAGCCATTGTTAGTGTTTTTACTAACACCTGTGCTAACATTTATCTCTTTATTTGCATATGTAAACAGTGTTTGCCCTTGCTTCAAATCCCTCCAACTTTTTCCTTCTTTACTTATTTTTACTTTTATTTATTCATGTTTCAAATATTAAAACATAGGAGAAATACAAACATTTTCTTACAGATTCATAGGAACTCCCAGCACTATCACCTAATCTAGAACTAAACTCATTTATTTAGAAACACATATAAGTAACATGCCCAGGTTGTTACACTATACAGGAAAAACTGCAAAGTAAGAGATTCATCATACGTCTATCAACATAATTTCCAAACATCCAACTTTTAATAGAAATTGTAGCCTTTTTCTTACAATTACTGTATTTGCATGTCTCACCTTATCTCAATATATATCCATGTCCCACCCAAGTACAATTTGACTATTCAAACTTTGCAACAGTCCAACACACCCTCATTTGGCCAAACATGAAAAATCTACTTAAGCTTCCACTTTTGTATAGGAATACATACTTCCTAAGGGCACTGCACTAGTGTAGGAAAACTGACATTAATGTATAACTGCAGTGAGCTTTATTGTTACAAAATAAGCATTCACAACAGTGGGTTTCATCACTTACTTTAAGTACTGTGAGAACAGATTGAATAATACAGCAATATAGTTCAAGAATGGGCCTTTATGTCTTGAGCAGCAATGATATTGAAATCTCTCAAATGTTTTAATAATTTTTATTTTTCATATTTTATTAATAAAAAACATTGATATACTTTCATACCTCACATGATCACCTACATGTTGTTTCAAGGCCTTCTCCACTCTGCCAGGAATACTTCTACTTTATTGAATATTTCATTTTGTTTATATTGTTGTGTCGACTGATGATGAGTTGTGGGGTTTGTATTTACAGTGAGTGCTTTGCACCAAAACACATTGTTTGTGATCTCACAAATGTGTTCAATGATATTCTTTTCCTTCATAAAACAGTTTTTTACATGCATATTTAAAATCTATTTTCCTCCATTAACTTACTTTATCAGTAACTAGTTTATATGCATCATATAACCTCTTTCTAATTCAGCAGAGACCCTTGATTTATTCAGCGAGTGGAGCTCTAAATTGCCTGCAACCAGGGTTAGAATTAGCACCAGCAACCAACAAATGCAGGTCATTTTGTGTAGAAGCAGTTGAATTTGCTCAATTGGAAAACAAACAAGAGAAAAGAAACAAGAGTTTTCAAGGAGACAATGTGTCTCATGCAGCAACATTCTCTTATATTTTCATTCAGTCCCCCTTCACACCCAGATTGCAACTAATTAATTAAATGCTTCGGCACATACAGAAAAAAATAGCAACCTGTGGGATTGGCAGGACTGAATAAAGTTTTTCCAAGATCCTCCACCCTACCTTTAATCCAAATCTGCTTTTACCCAGGTGTGCTGAAAGATGATCAAAACTGAAAAACTCAAACTGATTGTTTGTTATTAGCATAAGTAACAGCCCTAAACATTATAATACATATAGACATATATAATGTTCTACCACATGCCCAAGAATTGGAACGGTGCCACCAAAGAAAAGGCTGTGAGAAGTAAATCTTCAGCAGTAGTAAGATCGATGTACTGTTAAATAGACATTAACAAAAGTAAACATGTGATTTTCCAGAGCGCAAGCAAGTCACACAAAATTCAAAAACTCAGTAATGCTGCGTTAGCAGAGGCACGCACAGTAACTGGAATTAAAATGGTCTGACATGAAAATGGAATCAAAAGACCAGCGCTCCGTAATGATCCACAGCCGAGTACATAAAGGGTCTCAGACATACACCAGCATCTACACACACCAGTTGCTGAACGTGCTGAACATGCAAAATGCATGTAAAATACTAGTACTGTAAAAACGCTTTCAAATTAATATCAGGATTTTCTCATTATTAATTGGAATGAATGGACCGGTATCATTTTATTTAGCCCACAAATTTAATAATCCAATCATTAAAATAACCCTAAAACATATAATCTAAATTAAACAACATGATATTCATGCAATGTTCTATGTTCCTCAGATTAAAATCGTATGATTCCTTATGTTGGAAAAACAATTTGTGGACTGTAAAACATAATTCTTTTCTTATCTTAGTGTGGTGCTCTCGGCCACCAGAAATCAATGGCCACTAACAAAATAAGAAGTCAGAGCTCATCAAATGTAACTTCCATCAGTTTATGGTTTGTGCATGTGTGTATGTGTTTTGTGTTTTGTGTGTGTGTGTGTGTGTGTGTGTGTGTACTATGGAATCCACCAGCCACAGTGGCAGGTGGACAAAAAAGTTAATTTCCAACCGTGCCTGCAACCGTTCTCACTCTCCTCGCTGCCATCGGTGGTTCAGCTGTTGTTTCTCATTATAAAAAAACACCTTATTGTGTTTCTTATTATCCCGAGCTGCTCCAAGCAACCAGTATACTGTGTGTACTGTATACTGTGTGTATGTGTGCATCTGTGTCTCTGTGTGTGTGTCTGTGTGTACAGTAGCTGCCAAATGGAGTCTTTATTTGCCTCCAACCTTCTCTCTCTCGTTCTCTACGAAGGTGTTTGTCTCTTCTGTCCCCTCATTATAAAAAAACACTGTTCCCCCTCTCCCCCCTTCTCTCCTCCCCATCTCTTCCTTCCTCTCTCTCCTCATCCCATCCTCTCTTTCTCTCTTCTCTGCCCCACTCCCTCCCCGTTTCTCTTTACCTTTCTCTCACTCATTATCCAACAGCTTGAAGCAACCAGTCAGCCATATGTGAGTGAAACTGCCACCTCACACTGTTAGCTTGTATTATATTGAGTCTGCTCCTTGCCTTAAACTTTGCCCTAAACCTTTGGCTATTTCTGTTCTTTTTAACAGCCAAACTAATTAACCAAGCAGCTCACAGCTAGCATCCAGCATCCGGCATCCAGCCATATGTGATTCTATTTCACAATTGTAGCTGGTTTTGAACTTGTGTTTATTTGAATTTTTTTGTATTTTTTTTTTCTTGTATAACTAATTAGCGGAGGAGCTCACCATCAGCCATGTGAGAAGCTTGTTTGTGCAAAAAGCTGTGATGGCCGTGAGCTATCTCGCTCCTGTCTTTCATTAAGGCATACGATTTGCAAAAATATGCATTCTAACATGTCATCATTTTTTGATTTGGATATATTTTAAAGATGCAATGCTAAATATTTATGTTTTACATTAACAATGGATGAAATGAGTATGTGCAATGTAAAACAAACTGTTGCTTTTGCTCCACAGAGCTTTTTTTTAGCTTTAAAATGGGGCTTTATCTATATGTTTTAACAATGTAATAACTAACAATGTGTAAAGTCAGATGACCCTACAGAGAATAATCACAGGCTTTATAGCCTGTTTCAGCCTGTTTTTATCTTTGTTGTTTGATTGGTTTTGGTTCCCTCCCCCTACTTTCTAAGTGTGATTTTAGTTTCTTTTTTACTATCATGTTTAATAAATTAAAAGAGCTCCAACTGCTCAGCACCAAATGGCAAAATGACACAGATAGCAACTAGAATTTAGTAGGATTTTAGGAGCTAGACAGACAGATCTCTCCCTCAGCAGAGTCAAAGAAGGGTGAATATAGGACTTACCTTCATCAGGTGGCCAGAAACACGACTCCAAATAGATTGTAATGTTGCTCCCTAACTGCTGGGTGTTTAATAAGCAACTTTTTGCTAAAAAAGTTAAGTCAACTTAAAACAGTGGCCAAAAATCATTTGCTGAAGGTTTAAAGTTCACCTAAACTGTTTTTTTTATCCTTTTAGATCACATCCCAGGTCATGTTGTTCACTTGTTAACTATATTTGCCAAAAAATATAAAAAATAAGTTTCTTTTTTCTTTTATTTGAAAAAAACATTAAATCTGGCAACAAAACTAGGTACCAGCTTTACGTCTCCATTAATGTAAGAAATTTAACTCAGGTACATCTACATTTGTCAGTTGGACACAGACATCCCCACACACCCCACATTTTAAATGGTTTAAAAACAAATGTCCTTGGTAACTTTGACCCAAATTAGTCTGTAATAAACAGTAGACTATGTTTCATCTGATTATTTCTTAGAGTCAAAATAATCCAGAAACAGTTTTAGAACTTGATTTCAAGATGTATAAGTTCAGATCAATGAGACATACAGGCCATAAATAAAATAAAACTTGTAATGTTCACATAAAGTTATGTTGATATAAAAAAACTAACACAACAAGAGATGATAATATATGTATAATTACAGTTTTGATTCCTAATTAATTATCATAAAGGGAACACAACATGTAACAATCAATGTAGAATTAAAAAGGTAAGAGTATGTTAAAAAGCATAGGAAAAATAAATTGCTATTTAAAAGTCACAGTCCAGTGCAAGGAGTAATTGTTTGACTTAATGAAAGGTAGCAGCCAACGTAATAGTCTTCAGTCTTGATTTAAAATAACTGAGAGTTGTAGCTGACCTGCAGTTTTCTGGGAGTTTGTTCCAGACATGTGGAGCACAAAAACCCAACGCTGCATAAATACTGAACGCTACGAAGCTCCGGAGTGACAGCTCTCAATCAATTGTTTAACAGGAGCAGAAGAAAACAAGCTTCTGTCATTGATTATTCTTTCATTCAGATTTGACAGTTTGTCCTCTGACAGAATCACTCGGGCGAAACTATCATTCAGTTCACTACTGCTCAGGTTAACAAGATGATTCTATTTCTTAAACAAGCAAGTCAGCAGTCTTTGTAAAAGTCCTCTTGACAAAGATGACAACGCTATAATTCACTTCCTGTGTCCCAGAGGGTCGAGCGTAACTTGATCCAATCAGAAACCATGCCAATTAGACGCCTCAATTGTCACTTAATTACCACTCTGAATAGGCCGATGGGCCATTAATTAGCAGGACATTAACGAGACTGATTGTCATTAACAGCAGAGCATATTAGAGGAGATAAGACATGATTGTAATGGACTCTGGTGGAAAAGAGAAAGGCTGAAGCTGTCTCCAATAAAATAAGGTGACCTGCTATGGCAGTCAAGACTGGGATAATAATGTTAACAGTGGCCATTGAAGGGAAATACCACTTACTTTTAATGTCGGAGTATGTCAGTCATAAGGCTGATGTCTGTGTACTTTCCCATTGATACAAATCAGCATCAAGCACTCGCAGGGTGTGGAAGACCTCGGAATTACCTCAGCCATCAAGACAACAGACTATAGAAAAACATATTTAGGTGGATGGTATGAATGATGGATGGGTTACATATCCTGTTTGACCCAGGAAGGTCTCGAGATTGCCCAGGAAGAGGAGAGAAGGGCATCTGGGTCACTGCTTATTGAAAAAATCTTTCTGTGGTCAAGAATCTTAATGACTTGAATAAGACATGACAAACTGTTTCAGGTCCACACTCCAGGAAATGAAGATTTGCTCAGACACAAGCTGAGAAAAAAATGAATGGATAAGTTTAATCAAGGTGGTTGCTGTTTAACACAGATCCGTGTTTATGTTCATTGACCAGTGTGTGCATTACTGCTACAACTGATAGATGCCCTGATTCCAGTCCACTGCACACATTTTAAGCCTGGCATAATGCTCATTAATGACTTTATCACAACTAATTAGATACGATTGGCCATATATGTGTTTGTAAGTTGACTTGCAGGAATAGCATCTGATGTGAAAATGCATTTTATGCCTTTTTGTCTGGATTTGTCAGACTCAATATTTTAAAGCTGTTGTGCAAAATTCTTGCCTCCTCCTTCTGGCGATGAGAGTAACTGCACAAACACTAAATAAAAACAAAAGAAAAGAAAAATGTTAAAGGCTCCATGAAATGGAAGTTAGAGAGTCTTTTGTGACTTTGGCTATATCTCAGTGAAACGACTGGAGCTTAGTATTGACATAACAGATAACATATGACAGATAACAACATATAGATTTTCTTTTTTTAATATAAACAACATTTATTGGATGAACTTTTGTAAACACCCAAGTGTAGGATGGGTCATCAAACATTTGATACTGAATAGATGAAATAAAGATCTGGTTGTTAGAAGACTGAAGCATCTTTATTCTGGCCAGAGACAAGAGGTTAGAGCACATCTGAGAAGCAGTTACAATACAGTTTTATACACGTCATTTCATACTTTTAGAAGAACTGTCTGGTTTCCCAACTCAAGTTGTCCTAAAAAAGTTTTATCAGCCTTTTCAGCTATCTACACACACATATCAAAAGGTTGTCTTCAGTACCAAGCATCCTTCCTTAAATGTACCGCGGTAAAGGAGAAATGAAAGGTCTTAATTAAGGCCAAATTTCACAATACATAAGATTAACTTTACAAAGTAATAAGTGCAATCATAAGAAATATTTATTACAAATAATTAATAGTTATTTATCTGAATCATTTCAATTATCAAGATCAATAATTTCCTCTACAAACATTTTTTTGCATATTTTTGGCATATACTATGAGATACATAAACAATTATATATAATGTTTTATATATTATTATACATACTATGCATTTATTCTGCTATGAAGAGTGTCACCACAGACACAAGATTACAAACTGTGAAACACAGACAGATTTACCTGGTGGTGATATTCTTAAACACCATTTTGTGAACTTGTTTGGCCAGGACTTGTATGGGTCAGATGTTCAGTATGTAAACATTACAGATTAAAATATGAGCAAGTCTTTTGCTCTGCATATACTTGTAAAATGCTGATTAGAAACCTGGTTATCCATAAATATGGCCAAGAAATTGTCTTTCTCCAGGAAAATCAAGATTCTCTAATCCCTTAACCTGTCGAACAGGTTTCTCATTTACAGGTAAGAAGCTTCTTTTTTACAAGAATCCTCTGCATGGAACCTCAAAGGAAGCGCTACGGCAGCTTCTGCCTCAAATGAAATGAACGAGGGACAGATGCTCCACTAAAAAGCAAAAGTGAAGAAAGGATTTTTTTAAAAAAGTAACTAATTCATTAGGTGTTATAAAGATTCGTCTCACCCATATATGTAATGTTTAGTTCATACCAAGGAGTGTGTTGATGCAGTCAGCCTGAAGGTTTTGTTTTGGTTGTCCTGATCTATCTGGGCCTGGTCTATGTCAGTCCGCTGTAGAGGTTCCCTGGGGAAGGAATGTTCTAACATTTCTGACTCTTCATTTCACGCTTCATTTACCATCACACTCTCCCAAAACACTAACTGTGCATCTAAGTGTGTGTGTGTATGTGCGTGTGTGTGTGGGCGTGTGCGTGTATGTGTGCTCGGAGTCGTTCGTTGTTCCTCTCCATACATACCCCTTGTCGCATTCATTCTCTTACACATACAAAACACACACAAAGTACACACACATGCTTAAAAGTTAAATGATAGTAAACGGGGGACCAGCTTATATCTGCTAGAGTCAATAGGTACTGTATTGTTCCCCAAGGGCAAGCAGAGCATAATGCAGAGTGAACCAGAGTTCTCGCACAGTGATATGGATGGATGAAAACTTTAAACACACTGCAGTCACACACACACACACACAGACACACACTCACTTACACACACACACTAATGCTGTAACTGTTGTTTTACTTCTTAAGTCAATGCAATTACCTATCCCCTCTCTCTGCATTGTAACTGATGTATGACTATAGCTAGAAGACATGCAGTAAATGTGAGTGTGTGTGTGTCTTTGTGTGTTATTAGAGAATCATAAAGCTCATAAAGCCTCTGCAGCATCAATATAAACTTTCTCCACAGCTACGGCGCGGAGGATTTTACTGCTATAGACGTTGCTTTTTATTTTCAGTTTACAAAATGACTTCTATTTTCGCCGCACATGAATAAAAACCATGAGTTTTGACACTCCTGTTTATCTGTTAATGTATGAATTTACCTAAAATGTAATGGTTTGAAAGCCAGCGTGACACGCTCCCAGGGGGAAAAAAATAGGACATTCGCAAGTTCATTCAAAGTCAGCCAAGATTATTTTCCAAGTCTGCAATTGAAATCCACACAACAGCCATCAGACAGTAAATTGGCTTCTGGAACTGAGCTGGTGATAAAATATCAGGTCTGAGACACAGGTTCAAAGATACACACTTACACACAGAAACACACACACACATCTGAAAGAGCATAAATCCAGCTCTGACATGTAATAGCTTTTAAGCACAGTGAGGCATTGAGTTGCATCACCAGCAGCAGCTATCATTACACACACACACACACTCACACACACACATACACCACGGTAGGTAGGTATGAATAGATGGTGTGTCTAGGATTGGCGAGATTGGTTCCATCTGTCGTGGAGAGGGTTGCAGGGTCACATCCCTCCTATTACCTCGCTCTCTATCCAATGACACTTTATTCACCTGAATGTAGAAGTGTGCAATGGATTGAGCAACGTCCACACAGCAGGGATACGGGAGGAGAACGATGTGCACAGTGTGCACAGTAATGTATGTGCAGAGTTTGACACTAGAAGACTGTTTTCACATTCATCTGCTGAAAGTGGAAAGTTTCTCTGTGCTCACGGAGCTCAGAGCACGTACCTACAGGGATGATTTGTGATATCCCGATGACTTTGGAGCCAATTGCGCTCCAGTATGCAATTTACACAAGTGTCCAATGTACAAAAATAAGTTAAGAAGAAAAAAAAATCTAAAATGTTTGGATATTCACTAATTCTGAACAAGGAATATATATATATTTCAAGGATTTTAAGAGTGTACTTTAGTTTACTTAACCTGTTAAAATAAAAAAAAAAACTGATACGGGCGCAGCATTGAGTTGTATTCATATATCAAAACCTCAGCTCCAGCACTACATAAAGTATTTTTATGTGTAGTATAACACAATGTTACTGTTACAGCATCAGCATAAATCTTCAATATCCACATCATCAATACAATAAGAAAATGGTTTAATATAATATCAGCAGTAGGGCTGCAACTAACCAACTAGTTTGATATTTAATTTATATTTGAGCTGTTTGCGTGATTATTTATTTGGATCCTTTATAAATTTACTTTTTAAACATCTTACAGAATATATTCTTCATGTTCTGGAATGATCCTCAGTGTGAGTTCTATGATTTTAAGGACAAATAATAGATCTTTAATGTCTTATTAATCAAATCTTATTAATCATTTAACTTCGAATTGCAGATAATTTTGCTTATTTTTAAGCTTTTTTCCTGATTTGGGTCAATATGGTCTTGTTTTAAGTTTTAAATGAAGTATTTTTATCTACAGTAAAACTTTATATATATATTTTTTACAATATTCTAACAATATTTGCTCCATATCAACAACATAAATTGATTCTGACTCTTATGTAGACACCTCACATGTGGATTTCTTTTGATACCAGGTCTAAATTCATAACCTTTGTGGTTGTGATATGTTAATATCATATGTAATATCCACCTTAGCGGGTCTCAGCCCAGACAACACAACCTGCTGCAGTCTTTCAAAACCAGTTTGGTACACAGAGACACTGTGTGCAGCAGTAACTGTGTCATTATTTGATTTGGACAAATTATCATACAAACAAAGCAGACAGAATAAATAAATACAAATTAATTGTTGCAAAGTTTGAAAAGCTTTGCACAGAAGAAATGATCAGACACTGGATAAATAATTTTACACATCGAAAGGGAGTGGGAAGAAATGCAAACATATTCATAATTAACTTAACTGAATGTGTTGGCATTCTAAAAGAAAATAGTCAAATCAAAACACGTGTTACAGTACGTTGTCAAAGTACTTTCTTTCTGAGGATGCATGTGAGGGCTGTGCAAAAGTGTGAAGACAGGAGATGCTTCAAACATACAAGAGGAGTGAGACGGATAGACAAAGAATGATAGACTGACAGAGGTTTTATCAATCAAAGACCAAAGCGGAGTGCTAATCCTGCAGCCAGCAGAGATAGGAGGAGGGCCAGGCGAGGAGAGAGAAAAGAGGGGAAAGGAGAGGAGGAGAGATAGGAGGGGACAGGAAAGGAAAACAAAGAGGAGAAGGAGGAGGACGGGGAGACGAGCAGAGACGAGATGGTGAATGTGGTCCGTTGAAGGACAATCATTGTCTATCAACATGAAGAATTACCTTTCTCTGCGTCCTTTATGGCCACATGTGAGCACACGTACACACAAAGAAGAACAAGTTGACCTGTGAAGGGAACACTGATTGAATCTTCAGAGGGATTAACAGGGATTTGGCCCAGTGTAATGATATCTGAATGAGTTGATTAGCTATCAGATGACACTTTGCTGTTTGACCTCCACTGCTTAATAACAACTGGTAACTCTTCACATTTGCTCATGGCTGAATTCAAACAAGGAAAGTGAAAAAAAAAAAAAAAAAACTCATATGGAACTCCTTGAGGCACCGATCAGTGTTTTTTCTTCGCTAAATGATCCGTGAAACTGTGTCACTGTGTGGGCAGCCATGGCCTGATCAGTTATGGTTAAAAATCGGTTTTCATGTGGTCAACAAGACAGTGACGAATCACACAAGCGGTGACACCGTGAAGGTGGTGAAGGGCAAAAGCCTCCCAAGAAGGCAATATTGCAAACAAAAAACACACTGCTGCAAGTAGTGATTTACAGACGGCAACGCACACACAAAGAAACTGTCATGATGTGGACCAGAAGGAAAGTGTTTCTTCAAGCAAATAATCACATAGACATGAATCATAAAACAACAGTGAGACCACACAAGTGTGAAATTCTCTATGCACTGAATAGATGATAAAACTCTGTAAAATATTGCACATCATTCTGCTGCTCGCGGGTATATCATTAAACATTTTGGTGAAATTTCTTCAAAGACTTGATAGAAAATGTGCTTAAAGTACAAATCACAGCTGGATATTGAATATCAAATGCACATAAATTGACATGCATGTATTTTGAAACTTTTAAACCACAAGACATCACAACAGGTGGATCAGAAACGAAGATTCATACAGGTGACTTTAGTTTCATCTAGAGTTTAGTGGCCCAGACCATTGTCTCTGACAGTAGATGACACTATTTGTTTTTACATACAATAATTGAATTATTGCATTGAAGTCAATGAGAGCGAATTACTTGGATGAACGAGGTGTGTGCTCGCCAAAAAAAACACAGACTCCACTTGGCTGGTGGACGCCTGAGAGGAAGACAAAAAGGCTGAGGCCTAAACTAACTAACCAGGTGCAGATATATTCCACCCATTGGCTCTTGTGCCTGAAAATCGAATCAAACTCAAAAGCAGGTTGCAGAGAGAGCAAAAACTTAACCTGTTAAAATAAAAAAAAAAACTGATACAGGTGTTGAGTTTTATTCATATATACATAAGGAAACCTACATAAAAACACAATGTTACTATTACAGTATCAATATATGTTATCAATATCCACTTCATCAATACATTAAGAAATTTATATCATATTTATAATATAAATATATATTTAAATTTATTTTATAGTTTTTTTAAACATCTTACAGAATATATTCATCATGTTCTGGAATGATCCTCAGTGTGATTTCTATGATTTGAGTCAGTTTGATCTTGTTTAAAATAAAGTTAAGTTTTAAATAAAGTATTTTTATCTGTGGTAAAACACAATGTTAGATTTTTTTTTTGCAATATTCTAGCTATATTTGTTCAGTAACAACATAAATTGATTCTGACTCTTCTGTCATCACCTCACATGTAGATTTATTTTGATACCAGGTTTAAATACATTACTTTTGTGGTTGTAGAGATATTCCATATTTATTATCATTTATAGCAGGAAAACTGAAGAATAAGCCTGGGGCTTGAATTGTTAAACAGTGTGCAACAAATTAACTGTTGGTAAATGCAATTTGGAACATTTTTGATTTCAATCAAATGAAGTCAGAATGATGTTAAGTACGTTAGTAGCAGTCAGAATCCCAACGGAAGTGGGTTCCATTGGGATTCCGGTGGAACCGTGCTTCAGCCCTGCTGTAATAAAGTAATTCACATCCCGAAAATAGCATCCAACAGAATCTGACTGTTATGTCTCTGTTAACGGGTAAAGAAGTTCTCTCCACTACTTCTTCTGCTGTTCCAATAGGTCAGAGACATAAATATGAAAGTTCCCCTGCTGGCTCAGCATGCGCTGGAGTTGGTTTATCGATCAGCTTACCAGAGCTGAGTGTAGTCTGTTTCTGTGACCTGACATTTTCGGGCAGTTCTCATGATTTTTTTCCCCACATATTTTAACCCTCTATTTCATATTGTTGCCATATGGCAACAATTACTTTATCTTCATTTTTGTAAAAAGATTTGATATAAAATCTATGTTTTTACAGTTAGGCATGACAAGGGTTTTTTTTTTATTTTTGAAGGACAATTTATGAGGTCACATGACCACAATATCCTGTTGACCAGTCCCTTTTCTCATGTACATTTGACATGTGAGCATCACTGTTTCACAACTGAATATTGTCTTATATTTAGAATTTTGGAAAATTTTCACCAAGTAAAAAATTGAACTCACTATCTGGGGTAAGTGAACTTTTTTTTCCACTTAATTCAATTTTGATGTTATACGTTTTTTTCTAAGCTGAAAAACGATTTGTTGGCATATAGCAACAATATGCAAATATGGAAAATTCCTAGTGTATACAACCGAATGGAGTCCCATTGACTTACATAGCATGAAACTATGTTTATATGTTAAAATGTTATATATATATATATTTATATATATGTATAAACATTTTAATCATGTCTAAGTAATATTTCATGCAATAGAAGGTTAAAGAAGACATGTGAGCTCAGTAATGCAGCATTCATTCAATCTCAGACAACAGCCTTCCACCAACCTGTCATATGGTCCAGATTTGTTTCCACACTGAAGGTCTACACTAGTGACATTTCTGTTCATGTCTTTTTTAAATCAGGGACAAGAAAATATAGGTGGAGCTTCCCGATGAACTGGATGTGATTTCCCACTGAGCTACATGTTGGACATAGTCATGGACCTGACCTGCTCATTCAGCAGCAGGGATGGAAAAAAACACACAGCACCAGAATAGTTAACCCATTGAAGCCTTTAAGTCTATGACTGTTATTTTATACTTAAAATAAAAACTGAAATGTTACTCATACAGTTTTTTCTGATATGATAGAAGACAACCTTTTATGTTTTAAGCAAAAAAAAAAGTTGACAGCAGATGACATCATCAACTTCCTGCCCCTTTCTCCCGAGAACATGGTTCCTCCCAGAAAGAGTTCAAGATTCAATCCTGACATGTATATATCTGTTTAATCATCCAAGTCTCTAGAATAATCCCTCAAAAAAGAATTTTGTACATGGTATATATAGATTTTTGTTTATGGGCGTATTTGTGCAAGCTGCAAATATAATAGCCATTAAAATGATATTTTCTGCAAAGGAAAGAGTACAAAATGTAAAAAAAAAAAATATATATATATATATATAAAATAGATACATAACATGATTGTTAGTGAGGAAACTGATATAAATATATCCATGAAAAAATTTGGGCTCAAATGGGTTAATCCAATGCCACCTGTAAAAAGCAGTCGAGGGTAAAACTGCATGCCCTGCACAGGAATGAAAGAAAATATATCATTACTGCCTATCCATTATACAGCACAGATACCTTTTCTCCATCACTGTTAAAATGTGACAGTGACAAAAACCCGAGGGCAGGCAGGGCCTAAATGAGCACCAAGACAGCATCGGTTGATAGTCGGCGTCTCCCAAGTGTCACGGAAACTTGCCTGCAGAAGTTCAGCAAAGTACACAACGGAAAACAAAATCAACAGAGGAGCCACTCGTTGATTTCAGCTAACAAGCTGCTGCTGCTGCCTGAAAACACACATCCTGTGCCAGTACAGCAGGTGCCAAATCCTCCATCAAAGGAAGATGAGGCGTTTTATGCACACCACAATCAATTTCTTAATGATGGTTATTATATGATTGAGCTGTAGTCCTAAATTGCTTACATTAATTTCCGGGCCCATACTAAAATTAGTAATGATTGTCATCAGCCTGTTAAATCAGTGTGCTTTCATGCCCTCTTGTTTTTATTAGAGTTTATTATAGAAACTATATGGACTGCCAATATGCATTTTATGACGACGTGTTTGTCAACCTAACAGTAGCATTTATAATAACTATGTTTGTTATATTGAATATTATTTAGCCTGTTCTCCTGATTTATGATTTCTTAGTTGTTCATGAACCACCGTGACTGAATTCATTCAAAATTATGCTGCTTCGACACCAGCTGATATCAGAGAGGGACACCTTTATCTGTCATTGCCGGAAGGTGGGTTGAGCAGATCTCTGGCGCACCCAGGTGGTGGTGAAGTGTGCCTGCAAAGACAGATGCTGCAGGATTTGTTGGATACTGTCACATAAGATATTTCCATTTATTCTGAAGTAGGTAATCTCAATTCAGCAGATATAAGCCATATATACAATATTCACACACGTTTTTTTTCCACTTTTGAAGATTTAATGATTAAGATTCCTTAAATGTATCACTAACCAGCTTCTGATTTTAACACACTTCCAAATTTAAATACCACTACAATATACTTGAGTGGAAACGCAGCAGAGACGCTCCAAAATGTGAAAGCACACACACACACACACACACAGATTCACTCTATTGGGTCGTGTGCTTGGGTAGCAGAAAGCCCTGGCGCTGTTCATTAATCACTATGTTGAGGTTTTGATGCCACAGCAGGAACGGGAATGCTGGTCTAACTCTCATAGATATACTATACTGCCTTCATCAGCTTCACTGAAGTGTTGCAGTTGCAGGGAGAAGTGAACAGGAGCAGCGGTCATCTGCAGCACCGCTGTGGCCACACTGGACCTGGACCAGTTGCTGGTTCGTCCATATAGTAGTGAGGATTCGGTTATTTACGAAAACACACAAGACAAGTAAAAGCTACAGAGACGGCTTTAAACACAATAATTTTACTAGTTTGAGTTGACAAATCAGAATCCAGATCTGAATCCAATCCAATAAATGGTGATTCGATTGCAGAGTTTTCTTTTTTACTTTGACATATCATTCTAAAGAAACAACTTATAAAAACATAAATTATACTTCTCATTAAAAAAATATGGTGTTGGTAACACAGTAGTAATAACAGGAATATTAATATACAGGAAAAAGCTTATTCACAGAGCCTGTTTAAACTAAATGTCACGACTGGCTGAATTTACAGAAATGTATTCAGAATTATTGATCTGTCACCAACTCAACAGGTCAGAACTCAGTGGTTTCACAGTGGATTCAAGTCCAATTTGGGAGTTTTTTTCTGTTTTGCATAACAGAGATCACTCACATGAGAGATACATTAGTCCTCATTCATCAAGTTTGTGAAAATAGCGTAAAATATACCATGGAAATGATCCTGGATGGCTGCCATGTGTGATTAATGAGACGTCCTCACTCAACCAATCGGGGTACAAATCATACATCAAAAGCAGCCATGGAATTAGAACCATGTGAAACCAATTCGACATTTACACTATGACACATAAGAAATTAGGCCCGCTCCTTGGCAGGCTTGTTCGAGCCACATTTGCATAAATTACATGGATGCGAGCTACTCGATGTAACGGAGGATTCCGGACACAGCTACGTAACAAAGCAGGTGTTGATGTTTCAATTAAGGCGCTTATTATCAGGGAGTGTTTTATACGACGGTGTAATTACAGGTTGTCACAAGAAAAACTGAGGAATGAAATAAATTTTAGCCTTTCTTTCTATTTCTGCCAGGGCATATCCGTGTCAGGCGAGAAAGAAACACATTGAACTAAAACTTGTTAGCTTTAATAAGATTTTTTGAAAAAAAAAGCACTGATATGAAAAAATACCTTCCGAAAAGCTTGTGTAAAGCCTGTCACTACTTCCAAACTGAGGGAATATCCTGTTCCTGACATCTCAATGGATTTTTCTCTCAATTGAAAATGAATGTCACATATAATTTCTCATATGGTCGTGTTTTGTCCCAGACTGCCCTCTTAGAAACAGCAGTGCAAACATTTCTCAGCGGCCAGCTCAGTGAGCTTGAGCTCCGAGTCTGTGAGTTATGGTTTGAGCCCATTTCAGGATTCAAGCCTTTGCTTGGCTGTCAGGGCACGATGCACGTTGCCTTTCGAAGAGCCAGGTAGCCCGTAACGACATCGGTGGGGAGGAGGCGGATGTAGGAGAACTCCTCGGAGGATGTGAAGCGCAGTTTTGTCTGAGGGTCTGTGTAGTTGGCCTGAGGACGGATGGAAGAGATTACTCAGTGAGTGCCTTCTACGAGACTTGGCTAAAGTAAAGCTGTTCATTGTTCGATGAAATTCATGGCGAGGTGATTACTCACAGGGAGCCCAGAGATGTCAGAATACTTTTTGGCTGGTTTTAAGGAGGGAGGTGCATCAATACTGTAGTCTGTGAGCATAGAAATGTCATTCAACCACTGATCAGAATCACTTTTATGATCATTCTTTTAACAAATCACACCAATGTATCATTCAGGGTTCTGACAGGTTACTTCAAGTTAAATTCAAATCTTTTTATGTCATGGATCTACCAATCAATTTTTTTGTATTTGTTCATTTATATTTGTATTAAATGCATACTACATCCATATTAAATCATGTTTTCACTAAAACCTCACCTGTAGGAGTTAGGGCATTGTGAAAATTATGCACTACAGAAAACAGAGTAGGGAAAAGCCATGCTTTTTATTTTTGGTGAACATTTTCCTTCAATCAATTCACAGTGAAACGTGAAACTTGCAGATTGTCCTTAACATGACCATAGTGAATGATGGTAGATTGGCAATGTGGAGATGCTGTTTTCTGCTAAAATGGTGATGAAAGTTAATAGTTATACAATAGTATATCAGTGGATGATGCTGCTGCTGTATATACTACACCCTTTATAAACAAGGACATTGCCTAGCTTGCTCTGATTAAAAGCTCAGATGAAACCAAACAAAGAAGTATCCAATAACGAGCCAATTTCACTGTAGTTTATACCTGAGGTAATCTAAAAATAATCAAAATACTAGTGGTTGACAAATGAGAATTTTGAGAAGAATGCGATAAGGAGATATCGAAATTAAAGACTTAAGACAAGATCTTTTTAAGGTATTACTTCCAAATTCAACCTCCTTGGTCCTGGGTCTGGGACCTTTCTGTGTGGAGTTTGCATGTTCTCCCCGTGTCTGCGTGGGTTTTCACCGGGTACTCCGGCTTCCTCCCACAGTCCATAAACATGCTCAGGTTAATTGGCAACTCTAAATTGCCCATAGGTGTGAGTGTGTGAGTGAATGGTGTGTGTGCCCCACGATTGGCTGGCGACCATCTGGGGTGTATCCCTGCCTCTCGCCGTAACGCACTGGGATAGGCTCCAGCAGACCATGTGACCCTAATGAGGAATAAGCAGTTATAGAAACTGACTGACTGACTTCCAAATTCATGAATTCAATGCTTTTAGCACTTATTAAGACCCCACAGGAACCCTGTGAAAGGCGCAGAGCACGACTTCATATGAGGCTTTCAAAGCTTCTATTTGCCTAAACCATTACATCACTTTAACCTAGAAATGTACTAAATTCCTTTTGAACGGGAAAGTGGGAATTAAGTGTATTAGTGATATTCAATTTCAGGTTGGAAATCAGTAGAATTTTATCAGTTTTGTGTAGTTGTGGTGAAAAATAAATCCAGGAAAAGTCTGCTGCACACCTTAAAAATATATTCACATCTTGTTTCTGTATTTGAAGTCAACGGCATCTACTTATTTTTGCTATAATCTTAAATATATAAATGAAGCCTTATTGTTTTAAGTGCATGAATGTATGAATGGAAAAAATAAGGGACACGGAACTCACAGTTGGGGTCGCTGAGTTTCCAGGGTAAAGCCCGTTCCAAAGTGAGAATCTGCTTCAGATTCTTCCAGGTCCTGTTCTTTTTGCCCGCGGCTGCTCCACCAATCCCAGAATGCTGCCAAGATTGCAGAGGAGGCAGAGACTGAGAGAGAAGCACACAGAGGCAGACAAACTCTAAGCCAGGTAGATGCAGATACTCACCATAAATGCTGGGTCTTTGAATGGAGGAGGCTTTGCAGTGGACTCTGTTGTGGTGGTGGTGGTGGTGTTGGTGCTGCTGGTGGAAGTGGTGGTTGCAGCACTGTCTACTGATCCTACTGCCTTCACCTCAACCACAGTGTCTACTGCTGTTATCTGATGAAACATAATAATAATCATAATCTTTATTGTCACAAAGGTTATTCATATTCACAAGTCTGTACACCACCCATAAAAACCAACATATAGTGCAGAGAAACATTACATTTAAGAAAAAAAACATGAGGTTCCATAGTGTAAAACATGGAGAAATGTACAATATAATAGGTTGAATGCTGCTTTTGTATAATAATAACAGAAGGTGAGATGCAACAGATCTTAACTTATGGATTACATGGAGTCTTTGCAGAAAACACAAGTGGATAAATGTGATATGTTGATCAAAGCTAAGTCTATTTTTCCAGAGTGAGTTCAAAATATGTTAAAGACAACACCACTGCAGACAAACTGATCATATTTAAATAACTTAAGTTTTAAATCACTTACGTTTCATGTGTTTTGAACATAAATAAAATCTACTATAGCTATGCATATTGTAGGCTGTCTACATAACTACATAAGATAGCTATTGGTACTTTACAATCAAATTAAGATTTTGAATTATATTTGAAACTGTTACTTCATTTCACTTTAGTTCAATGGCCTCACAACCAGAGTGTAATTTGTTTTTGGTACTGCATCTTAAAAAAAAGAAGATCAGCACACAGTGACAGAATAGGCAGACACAATACACAATAATTAATAGTCACTACATTCTTACAGTGAAGCTATGCATCGCAATGCAACAGTCAGGAATTATAGATTAAGAGGCAGAATTTAAAGTCTTATAGCAACAGGAAAAGCTGATCTTCGTCCGGGTTGTTTTGGTGGACTGTAGCGCCTCCTAGAGGACAACAGGTGAAACACTAAATAGTATTCAATCTAAAATATCTAACTCTTACTGATAAAATGAGGACTGTTTCAACAATAACTTGAACTGTAGAGCTGCAATGACACAAATAAACGTTTTCATAAATTAAAAAAAATGCCAAAAGGATATCAGCTTTAGCTTCATAAATGTATGTATATTCTTGTCTTTGTCAAACTGTGGACTGTTGATCAGGACAAAGATACATTTATCGATACGAAATAAGCAGAATTTCTACTGCCTTCAATGTTGCCCTGAATGTGAATGTAAAAGCTCTTGAATCGTGTCAAACAAGTAATATACTGAATTTTAAGTAACGCTGTCATTACACTACACTAAATGGCAAAACCTGTAATATACTATTTACTATTAGCTTCTTCGTGTTCTCCAAGAAGAGGGATGGGGCAACCATTACTGTTAACTACAGCATTCCAATAATTGATTAGTCTAAATATTAATAATAATAACGTGAAACTGAGTGAAGTGGAGATGCCATTAACAAGATTAAGGATTGTGGTGATTGGAAAACGGAAATAAATAGAACATTATTACTGTTTATCGTGACTATACAGTCCATGACATATATTATATCGGTACCTGTGGCTGTGTGGCCGGTGTCGCTGTCATCTGTCCTTTCTTCTTCTTGTTGCTGCAAGGCTGCTGGACGGCGGACACCGCCGGACTACCGGGACGTTTCTTCCCTTTCAGAGCCGCAGAGCCGCCGGCTGCCGACTGGCTCCTCACGGTTACGGGGATCTGAGAGGCCATCGGTGGTGATTCCAAGGCAAAGCGACTGTAAAATACGAGATAAATACCGCCTTCTCACCGGATAGTTAGCATTAGCCGTCCTCTAGCCGTGAACGTTGCCACCCGGATTGTAATCATAGCTTCACCCGGATGTGGAAATGTTTCACTTCCGGCGACAGTAAGAACTTTTTGTCTGTGAATATTCTCATTTATCCAGGTCATTTGTTCTCTCTCTCGAATTGAATCAAGCAAACTAGGCTCATAATTGTCAAAGAAGATGTTTTGTCTCTCATCCAAAGGGCTTCATCAGTTCATAGGCATCGGTCTGACTAGTGAAACAGTGGAATGGATGTAACAACAGTGGAGCTGGTGTTACCTGTACGCAGGGAAATCAACAACTTTACCCCAGATGACTGTCAAAGATCGTTGTCCACCAGGAGTACACCTGACCCTTACAACTGTTGTTCTCCAGGGGTCACAAAACCCTAATGACCTTTGTTCTCCAGGATTACACTAGACCCTAACGACTGTTGATCTCCAGGGGTCACAAGATTCTAACGTTGTTCACATGAGATACTAACAATGGTCAAGTGAAACCAGTACTTATACAGATATTTTTCGTGAATACACCCACAAAGGGTAAATACCTGGATCTCACTCTACCGACTAGTGCGGACTAGTCAGACCAATGACTATGAACTGAAGAAGCCCCTTGGATGAGAGGGGAAATAGGTTCCTTGACAATTGTGAGTCCAGTTTCCTTGCCGAGACAGGAGGATATGTTTCTTATGATCCTGATGAGAAATGAGTGAGAGAAATGAGCAGAGTTTGTTGGGTGCTTAAAGAAAAGTAACAGCAAAAAAAGACGTACGGTTAATACTTTACATGTGTTTTTCTTCATTTGTAGAGAGTTAACTAGTTGATCAAGGAGAAATGGGGCAAACCACACATTTTGCATGGTTACATGCACACAACATTTTTAAAGCACATTAGCGGAAAAGGAAAAAACAGCAGAGTTACTATTTACCAATAGACAGTATGGTCAAGGGCGACACGGTGGCGCAGGGGTTAGCGCTGTTGCCTCACAGCAAGAAGGTTCAAGACCTCCTTGGTCCGGGGTCTGGGACCTTTCTGTGTGGAGTTTGCATGTTCTCCCCATGTCTGCGTGGGTTTTCACCAGGTACTCCGGCTTCCTCCCACAGTCGCCCGTAGGTGTGAGTGTGTGAGTGAATAGTGTGTGTGCCCCACGATTGGCTGGCGACCATCTGGGGTGTATCCCTGCCTCTCGCCGTAACGCGCTGGGATAGGCTCCAGCAGACCATGTGACCCTAATGAGGAATAAGCAGGTATAGAAAATGACTGACTGACAGTATGGTCAATGTGGTATGGACGTTCTCCTGTCAGTGGAGTGTTGCTGCCACCATGTGTTTAATGGGGAGACCTGCACAGAGATACCTGAAAATCTAAGACAACAGGATTAAGGTTCAGATCAATCACATGTGAAATGTGTTCCTGTCAGTTCTTTTAATTGTGCAATAAAACAAATATTGATTATAATTCATTTGTAATCATTAAAAACAAAATAAAACAGCAAATAATATGTGTGTATACTGATATAATCAGAGGATGAGGGGGTCTAGGTGGGGTAGTTAAAACAGTGACCTCATTCAGTGGTCTAAGGATAGAAGCTCTTCCTGAACCTCAGGCTGGCCTGGTGCATCCGGTACCTTCTTCCTGACCACAGCAGGGAGAAAAAGCCATTACCCAATAAAATGTGCAGTCCATTCAGATAACTTCCATTCTGACTCAGTACGGATCATATAGTGATTAATTAATTCATGGTTGCATCATGCACAGTGACGTACGTCCCAAATGACTCATGACTTGTCCTGTGTTACTATTTGCTCTTACACCACAAGTAGCATGTGCTATTTTTATGCTTTACAACCTTTTTGATTGATCGATGTCTGCCTCTGTCTCTTTGTCACATGTTGAATGTTATCTTTTTATCTAAAGAGGTACAGCTATTTTGTATTTCACAGGAAAAGGGAAACAAAGTACAAATATAAGAAAAGATAATATAATAACTGTAGCATAACATGATTCTCTTCTCTTTCTCTTTCATTATTCATTCCACACATTCCTTCACATTTATCTTGCAAACCCTCGCAGGAGCCTGGAGTTGGAAGTGAGACAAACATTCTCTTAGAGCCACTTGGCAAAATATTTCTCCTCAGTGTTTAAACGATTGGATGTTCAGTTAAAATTAAACAAGCTTTTTATAGGCTGAGGTGGCCTCCGGTGATCTGCCGCTTTCTTGAGTAAGGTGCCATGCCTTGGGAGGTACATAATTATTCTCCTGTCTTTCAATCACAGCTTTGAGGGAAGAGTGTCTGCAGCATATCCATCATTCTGCACTGGTCCACCAGGGAAGGCCCTGTCAGCATCCAGGCAACACAGATCTGCCACATCCAGGCCGAAGCCAAGCTACTACGGAGACCTTGATGAAGCGAGAGTTACTGATGTAAATTGTATGCATGTGTACATGTGTGTGTATCTATGTGTGTTTGCGTGTGCGGACCTCGCTCACAGACGCGATACTGATTCAGAAGAAGTTCTTTTCAAACGTCTCATTCATTTTTCATCCTCGGTATACTGCTGCTGCCAGACACATTAATAAAGTATAGCTAGGGACTCAACTCGAGCTCAATTGCAAACAGATATGAATGTTTTATGGGTGAAGTTAAACTATAAGCTGTGTCTGTGGGGTATTGGACCCATACAGCCGTTTTCCTGATGAACACATCACCTTTCTTTGTCAGGCAGACACTAGGCTGGAACAGCATGCTGGAACCAGTAACATCAAAGTCTACAATCTATCTGTGTGGCTCGGGTGCCACACAGAGCTCTTCTGTCACAGAAAGCTGTCTTGTGTTGTTCCCGACTGTCTGCAACACCCTCCAAACTGTCCCGTTGCTACAGAAAGCCACCACAAAAAGCTTTTTCCACCATGAAGTTGATTTTCATTTTGACACACACATGCATAAGCGCTGGGGTGTCATTTAAAAGCAGATTATGTAAGCCGGTTGGTGGATTTTTCTGCTCCAGTGACTCCGGGTGGTATGTGAGCCAAACATGAAAAACACAGCCTGGAGCACAACTTATTGATCTGTGTCAGCAAGGCATTGACTGGTGCTGGATATATGTCAATGTTTTAATGTACTGTTGCTCACACGTGTCTACATGGAGAAGTGGAGTCATAAGTGTGAAAGTGCTCTTCATGTTTCATTTGCAAAAAGCCTCAAACAAACAAAAAAAACATTTGTAATATTCAAAGCATGTGTATATACTGTTTTTATCTTTTACCTCTTTTACTGTTTTTTATGTTTAGAGTGTGGTGTTTTTCAGTTTCACCTTTCATCACAATTGAATGCAGTTTAGTTGCTTGCCTAACCCTCTATTCCATAATGTTGCCATATTGTAACAATTACTTTATCTTAATCTTTCTAAAAAAAAAAGTTATGATATAAAATATATGTTTTTACAGTTTGGCTTGGGAAGGGGGCTTTTATTTCTGAAGAACATACAATTTATGAGGTCATTTGACAAGATAGGACATTTGACATGTGAGCATCATTGTCTTACAACAGTAGATTGTCTTTTATTCAGAATTTTGGAAAATTTTCACCAAATAAAAAATTGAAATTACAATTTAGGGCAAGTAACCTTTATTATTATTATTATTATTATTATTATATTTTGCATTAATTTTTAATTCAGTTTTGATGTCATACATTTTTTCTAATATGCTTTAAAAAGATCTATTGCCATATAGCAACAATGTACAATTATGGAAGGTTCCTAGTGCATACAACCTAATGGAGTCCCATTGACTTACATAGCACTACCCTATATATTGACCTATATATAGATTTTTAATATATCTATTATTTAGGCCATTTTAGGTAACAAACACATTCAAAACATTTTACCATGTCTAAGGCATATTTCATGCAATAGAGGGTTAAGGGTTATTTTTCTTCCTTTTTTTTTGCTACCTGGTTTATAGTTAAAACAATGTGTTTTTTTAAATAGGAAACTTGCCTCTGTGTTGTTTGTGTGCCTGCATGTAATGACCTTTGTGCATTTGTTTACTTGATATTGTGTGCTCTGGTAATCTAAGAGTCTCTGTGTTTATTGACAAAAGGCCTGTCCTGTGCAGGTGTAGTTTTCATTCTTGAAGGATTGTTCTGGCCAACAGAGGCGCCTCAGTCTGTGTCCTTGTCAGTGTGCTAAATCCCTCGCAGTTAGAATGTATAATTAAGCGCGTATCTCAACTTTTATGCTGGTACACACAGGTGTGGCGATTTAACTCTGCAAATCTCCCTTTCTCTCTGTTCATTTTTCTTTTGTAATAAATTAACAAATAAAGACAAAGGTGGGTTGAGTAGACTTATTTATTCATCCTCTCAGATCAGGAAAAGCTTTTCTCTGACACTTCTTTAAACTTTAACATATGCCTTACATATCAAAATTTTTATTTCCATGATAGGACAGAAATCAAAGTGCTCAAACAGATTATAGCCTTTGCAGCTTTAAAGTGGATATTGCACATCTAAAATGCAGCAGTCAATAGGTTTTCTCTTTCAAATGAACAATAGAATTATTGACAACAAAAAAAAACCAAGGTTGTGAAATGTCCTTTCCAGATGTATGATGACTAATACAAAATAGCAGGCTTGTCAGAGGAGAATGCAAATAGGTACAGTGTATATCATGTTTAATCCATCACTGCGCTGAATCTCACTTCCTGAATACATTCTGCATGACCTGACCTAGCAGCGCAGGTGTATTGCTATTTACATCTCATCAAGTCGAGGCAGAGTCTTCTCTGTCTGTGCAGGTAGGACGTTGAGTCATAAAATTGAGACATGGCTCCTCGCTGACTTCATTATGTGCAACAGGAGTTTGGCAGTGACGCTGGCACAAACCAATTTGCGTGCATATATATCTCACATCATACAGTATATTGGCCACAGTGAATCTTTCTCCCAATTACTCCTCAGACTCTATTGCCAATCAGGGGCAAGATTTACTGTCCCTGTGAATTAGAGGACAATAAATTGGTATCAACTGAAGAAAATGAACTCAATGAGTCAGGCTACCCTGCTCGGTGCTGGCAGCAATCTGAACTGTCTCAGGTCCTTCTCTTATACTGGTAATAAATTGTAACCAAAAAAAAAAAAGGTAGTGCCAGTGGTCAAGACATTTAAACACTCCCCTGACGGAACAGGTAATAGTGAGCAATACGGCTGACATCTTATTTACAGCTGCTGGTAAGTGACCTATTTGCTATAAACAATCCTCCCTTTTCTTGTGGTAGAAAAGAAGAACCAATTTTCTTCTCCAGTATTTCTGTCCTATTTTTCTTCATCTTCCGTCCAATTTTTATCCTCAGTATATGACTAGCCCTCAGCCGCTTCTGAGCTCTAATTGGATTGATGGCACATTTGGAAGTGCTGCCTCATAAAAACTACAGGCTATGTTGTGATCCTCTGTCTAACCGACCTACAGCTCTGGAGAAAAATAAGAGACCACTGCAAAATTATTATATTTTTGTTTGAGTCTATAAACTACTGATAACATTTCCACCGAATTCCACATATAAATATTATCATTTAGAACATTTATTTGCAGAAGATGACAAATGGTCAAAATAACAAAAAAGCTACAATGTTTTTCAGACCTCAAACAATGCAGAGAAACAAGATCTAATTAATTTTAAAACAACATAATACTAATGTTTACATTTTAGAAGAGTTCAGAAATCAATATTTGGTGCAATTACCCTTATTTTTAATCCCATCTTTCATGCGTCTTGTCATGCTCTCCACAGTCTTTACCATTGATCTTGGGTGTCTTTATTCCACTCCTGGTTCCTCTTTAAGCAGAATGAGGTGTTCATGTTTGGAATTCAATAGATGCTGGAATGAAATGGCTGGAATACATGTAGAGATGCTGATTTCAGAAAAAAATGCAGTGGGCTCTTATTTTTTTCCAGAGCTGTATAAGAGTTTCTTCACCAATTCCACTTTGTAGTCTATGTGTACATATTTCAACACAGAGCTACAGAGTATTTTATAGAATTTGAAACTAAAAAGTTGGATACTAGGATGATATTTACTTTTTTGCTTATGGACGGATAACCGAAAAATTATTACTTTTGTTATCAGCGTTGGAATATCACCACCAACTCTGATATGAAATATTCCTGCACGATCAAGATTCTAATCGGATGACCTGATAAGAATTTGTAACAGGAAATTAGATTTGATTAATACACACTGATAAGTACATGAATGGATCAGAAAGTACAGGAGAAAAAAATATGGCAAGGATCTAGGCCACAGTTCCATATCTCGTGTTTTTCCAGGTAGTGAAATATTCCAAAACATCTCAAAAAGAAAAGAGAGCTTTAGGTGGGTTTCTTTGTATGTGTTTGTTTGTATGTGTATTGTAAGTGTCTGCTTTGAGGGTCTTTTTTCATTGAAAAGAGAATATATGAATGAAGTAAAGCTTTTACTTCTTTTTTCTGTTAACTGGCTCAAAACTACATATTCAAATACATACTTCAACACATCAAGAAGAGGCGCTGTTTATTTGTCCGTTCTTTGGTGAATGTCACTATAGCATGTCTTGAAGGTGATGAGCCTCAATATTTTATTTCTTTTTCCTCTTAAGAAACAGTCTGTCAGCAGATGAACATAAAAACAGACAAATCTGCACATGCATCATTCTGCAGCTCAGACATTCAACTGTAGAAACAAGAAGAAAGACACATTTTTCTTGTTCTTACTCTTCTTTAAACAGGAAAAACTGTCAGGTTTATCATCTAGTGATTAGTAATACGTGATTCATGGAGCAAATTGTAATACAAATATGGTCTGTTTCATGCAAAGACATGGACTTTATTTTTGTTTGTTTGCTTTGACTTGATCAGTGATGCGAATTTTGCATAAAACTGATATGAATAATGCATAAACAGACTAGTCTTTGTGGCTCTTATGCTTAGTTTATTCTTTTTCATGAATTAAACAATGCATGAATATATTTGTAAATGTAGCCTATTTGTTGCTGCGGCTCCTATAATAACCTGAACCTCATCCCTAGCCATGATGACCCCACCTCTATCCCATTGATGCCTCGACCATATGTGTCAAACCCAAGGCCCGGGGGCCAAATGTGGCCCAGTGAATAAATGTTTGAACTTAACGAAGACGCACTGGTCACGTTGTCTTTGTAAGACTTCATTAACTTAATTAAATAAAATCTTTATTTATTTATTTATTTATTTTATCTTTATTATTAAGTGGCCACAAATGTTGTTTAAAAACAGGAAAGTTTTTCCTTATTTTCCTTTGTTGAAGTACATGTGTCATTACTTTCTTGTACTTTCCATTCTTTAATATTTAACAGCGACACAAAATTATAGATTCCAATCTTTGAAAAATCCATTAAATTAATAAAATAGTTAATAGTGGTTATCAGCATATTCTTGTATGAGTCTCTAGATATCTGTGATGATATTCAATGCTTTGCTGCAGCATTTTAATAATTAGAGGCCAACAACAATATAACATTATTTCTGCATCAGCATATATTTAAAGTCTATTTAAAATTGTCAGCAGTACTATTATGAGTGGAGAGGCAATTATCTAATATAACAATATATATAATAATTATACATAGATATATATGATCTTTATAATTTTGAGGGAAACCAGAACGCTGATGTGGGCCGGAATGAAGCTGAGTTTGACGCCCCTGCTCTAGACGCAACTGAATGAAGTTGTAATTATTAGTTTTTTAAGGAGGGGGGTGTAACAGGGGATGGGATAGTATTTCTTCCGGGTTGAGGAAGTAAAGGGAGGGATGAGCAGTGATGCTGCCTCTGATCGCTCCGCACATCAGCAGCACCAGCACCTCTCTCTCTCTCTCTCTCTCACACACACACACACATAAACACAGACACCCAGGCAGCGGCAGCACGTCCGCCCGCAGAGACCGATCACACCGCATAGCGTTACAGCTGCACCGACAGCCGCTTACGCTCTCTCCTCAAATGGATGTCTCCTCTGATAACGCCCTTTGACACCGGACGCCTTTAGATGCGTTGATCCCTCATACAACCTCATATCCCGGGCTTTTTTTTAGGTATCTGGTTTGTCTCGACGACACATAGAGAGAGACAGAAAAAAGGAGAGAGAGGGGGAGAGAGAGAGAGGACCACACTCCCCCCTCCTCATCGCTAGCTCTGGCTAAGCTAACCTAGCCCGCTAACTTAGCGGTGATACTTTGTACCGCGTCGGGTTTTCGAGCCTGTGGTCCCGTGCGCCACGGTGGTGGATTGAGGAGCCGCGAACACATCGGGGTAAGACAACAACACGTTGAGAAAAAGGCTGGTTTTATTGTGAGACTGTGCAGGAAGGACCGGTATCGTTGTCTGTAGCAGCAGCAGCTATGGCAGAGACAGACTCTTGTTGACAGAAGCAGCCAAGCAACGCTGGATGCGACTCACCGTAAAACACACAGATTGTCACTTTACTTCCCAGGGAATTGCCCGGAAATCGCTGTTCTACAAACAGCGTGTTTAATGGAGGAATTGCTGTATTGTCGACGATAAGGCTCACGAGTACTTCTTTTTTTTGTTTAAAGTCACAGCGCTAGCGTTTTACTCATCGACTGAATGGGCCACTGCCAGGTTAACGTGATGTGTCTTTGACGCATTTGACCGCAGAGAGTTTTCCTGACGGGTTTTGTTCACATGAGCTGCACGAGCCCGTTATCACGCAGCCGGAGCGCGAGCGGCGGCGCGTCTGCAGCTGATCGCGATCGCTGCGGTGGGATGTAAATGTTGGTGTTCTTCAGTGGACGTTTCCCCCGTTTATCCGCTGATCTTTCCAGATCTCCGGTGTTGCATCACAGCCTGGAAAGATGAGCTGTGCACGGGGAATTTAACCCCTGCCTGGCGCGTGGTTGTTTCTCCTGTGTCCTGATAGAGGTCAGATGGTTTGACTCAGTTTGGTGCAGATGGGGTGGGGGAGATAACTAGTGTCCAATTGAACCTTTTCCCCCTCCTTGTTGAGCGGATGGCTTTGAGGGCCCTTCCTTTCATTCATCTCAACAGAGGTTAATTATTAGTATTCTTTAAATTGATTAAGGTTTTATTATATTGTATTTGAAATAATTGTTTATTATTAAATAGTTGGTATTTCCTGTTAATCATTTTCTTTACTGCTTTGGCAATATCTGTTCCTGATCTTGCCATGTTAGTGAAGCTTATTTTGAATTGAATTTGAGAGAGATTTTTGACCCACTTTATTTCAATAAAATAAAATATTTTGGCAGTACAGCTATAGAAAAAATATAGATCAAGAATAATTCATAGAAAACGCATACAAATTTATTTCAGATATCAAATATGTCTATAAATAACAATTCATCCTCGTTTATGACATATCTATAGCACCATTCTTGATTAAAAGTACCTAAATCTTCCATAGCTTTATAAAAATCTGAAGTCTTGTCTGACTGGATTGCCGTTTTATTAGTTTTACTGAGAGAGAGAGAGAGAGAGAGAGAGAGAGAGAGAGATGAGCGGGCATGAGTGGGCACAAATTAACAATACTGTAATTATCTCCAGAGATAAGAAAATGGATTCACTATCAATGCTGCACGAGTCGGCAGTTGAGCAGCAGAGCAGATGAAGATTTAGGATAGACAGGGAACCAGTTAAATTAATCTGTCATGTTCCTTAAAGGGAGGGGAGAAGGGGAGCATGTATTATTTATCCCCAGTGTGTGTGTGGCGTCATCTCTACCTGTGCAGTAGGAGAATATGCCGTGTTGCTGGAGGGGAGCTGCTGTGCCTTTTTCTGCGACCTGTAGCACTGCACCACGAGCTAACGTCTTTGATCATACACGGCACAAAAAAAAGCAGCTCTGATTTAATCATGTAGGTGGAGATCGTAAAACGTGACAGTCATTGCCTCGAAACAAATAAAGAACATATGACTTTAAAGGTCTCAGCGCTCAAGTCTTTCTTTTTCCGACCTGCGTGTCACGTTCAGGACCTCGTCTCAGAGCTCTACATATCCGAACTCGGCCGTGTGAAGGCATGACTGTCCAACATTGTAAGGAAATGAATCATGTTCCTCATTTCAAGGCTGTGGAATCGGCATGATGCGTTTCCTTGGTTGTGTGTTCAGGCCTGAGCAGATGTGACTGCCGGTATGTTTGTGCCTCTCTGCTGCTGTATTCATGAGGCTGATTTGGGGTTTTACAAAAGGGAGTCTTTAGAACCTGGGTTTTGTTCGATGATTAGTATCCAGGTTAGGAATGGACAAATGACAGCCTTTGCATGTATAGAATCTAAAAATATGTGTGTAGGTAGATGCGTCACTCTGGCTTTATCTCATGTGGAGGCTATATGTAAGTAATGGGTTGTGTGTGTTTCCGCTGTGTAATAGTAACACAAGTGGTAATAATCCTAATGATAGCATGCCTTGGAATATAATTAGTCTAATCTTTACACAACCCCAAAATATAAAACATGTGTACCAATGCAACCAAGATGTTTTACACTTCCTGTGTTGTTAATCAATTTCTGAAAGCAGCACAATTTCTTCCCGTAATTTTGTGGTCCCGGTGAGGTGAGTGTCTTTGATATCCATGTGCGTGTGTGTGTGTGTGTGCGTGCTCTTCATAGAGAGTTGCTTTGGTGCATTTATTGCTCCGAGCTGGTTTGGAACAATAGCTCTATTCTGGCTCATGTCTCCGGAGGGAGGCAGCAGCATTCGGCGTTCCCGGCACTCTGTGTGCCAGCAAGGCTTGGTTTAGGATTGGGTTTCCACAGCCACCTGGAGCCCAGAGCACAGGAATGCCATTGTTCCTCCTTCCAGACTATGGCCGGATCAGACACACATGCAAATATGCATGCACATACACACGCTTAGTTCATAGTATGCAAAAGGAGTTCTTATCTCACCTGCCTGCCCCCCCCCCCCAAAAAAAAAAAAAAAACTTAGGTCACCCTTTGTAATGTTGTTATTGTTGGTATAAATAGAAAGTGAAACATGTGCAGACACTGAGACCTGACATTAGCAGCAGGGGAATATGCTCGTCTGAGTGGCTGTTTTAGTATTTTCAGCTGCAAAACAGTAAATAACTGAGAGCTGAACTCATTGTTCTACTCATTCTGTAGTTTATCTCATCTGGCTCATTGGCTGCAACCTGCTAAAGACATGAGGTAAGCATGTGAAGAGAGTGAGAAATGGAAAAGAAAATGAAACAACTGGTCAGTGAATCAATTAGTTGATTGATGGAAAAATGGTTTTGTAACTGTGCCACTTCCACTATTTTCAGACTTTTCTAGACAAAGGAACCGATCTATCGGTCATGAAAATACAGGTATTGGCAGATTAACTGTGAAAATAATAGTGATGTGCTGATCAAAATGCAGCCAAACTTCGAATTCAATTTGAGCTCAAAGTGACAAAGTTGAGCTCAAAGTGACGCCGGAGCAACTGTAGCAAAAACTGTTATCTGTTGCAGCCAGCAAAATGTCAGTTTGACTTTGGTAACTTCAAGGTTCTCTTTTTAATCAAATCTACCCCTTGCAAGAAAAACAACATACGCATCAGCTTTCAGTCAAACATCAGATTACTACTACATCAGACTACTTTTTAGCCAGCTACTTCTCTGAGGGGGATTTTGTTTTTTATAATGATGTCTGATCACCCACACATCTCACAGACTTATCTACTTATCCACACTTTGCATCAATTGGTTTTAGCAATGTGTCAGCGCAGAGGAAAGCTGATTTGCTTATCACAGAACCATGCATTGCATAGTTGCCTCACTACCACATTGTAATAACCTTGTTTAATAATGAAGAACCACATTAACATAAAATCTGAATTTTTTTTTTTTTTTGAAGAGTGGATTGATCTGCCTGAGTATTTTCTGGGCATTTCTTCTTCCTCAGAAAGGAGACCGTAGAGAAAGAAGATGACATTGCAATTACGGTGGTCAGCTTCTTAAACCCCTGGGCCATCAAGAGGAAAGGATAAAGAGGAAGAAAAGAGGAAGCAAAAGAGGAAGATACCTCCTGAAGAGGAGGGATCCCTCTTCCAGGAGAGAGAATAGATGATGTGTGCACAGAATGGAAACAATTCATTTATAACCGGAAAAGAGTTGAGTATGACATTAATTAGAATAACAGAAATATATTGATTCATGGTGTATGTGGAGGATGAGGTGACAGGATCCATTGCAGTTTCCAGGTGAACCAGGACATAGTCAGAGCCTCCAACATCGAAGGCTCCTTGCAACAAAACAGATTTAAAAATGGTGGGTCATAAGTGTTACAGATGGAAGAAAGAAAGAGAAGCTCAGAAAAAATCATAATAGAAAAACTAAACTTGTTAGTGGATTGACTTTTCTACTGTAAACTGGCAACCTAGAAATCGTTGTTGTGTAAATGAGGCCTTAGTGTAGGTCCCGCTCTGGATGTTGATTAAGTAATTTAGCTAGATCAGATAGTGATCTCAGTTGATCTCAGAGTAAGTGAGAAAAACAGAAAACAAGAACAGACGGAGAGATAACCATCAGCAGCATTTAGCATTTTTTCCCCTCTCCCTCAGTTTGAAGTCAGTCAATTTCAACCGTGTGTTTGCCTATGTGTGTGTGTCTTCCGGCTCTCCAGCGGGTCACATTAGGGATAGAGTTGCATAGAAGTGGGTCAGTCAGTGCCACCAGGGAGTCTTGCCAGCGTCCTGCTCACATTCAGGCTGGAACTAACCAACTACAGGCCAAGTCAAAAATATGAAGCCTCACTTTTCATTTGTGGTCAGCAAATGAGAAATGTTTGTGAGTATTAGCCTAACGACATGTGTGCTCAGACTCATAGAAAGTGTACGCTCATCATTCATTGACTAAATTCCTCCCTGTTTGCTCACTGCACTTTGACTCCTCGTAAATAGTTTTGCTGGAAACGGAAATATTGTAAATCTGTGAAGGAAAAGAAAGCAGCAACCCTAAGCTATGGTGTAGTATGTTTAGGCTGCATATAGGATCTCTGCAAATGATTCAGAGCCTGTCGCACTCAGTGTGTCTCAGCTGGACAGACACTGTTTCTGCTGGCTTAATGATAAGGAAATAGGATTTAACCCAGTATTCAGTCAGGGTTTATTTCATCTCCTGGTTGCATATTCTTGTTTTTTTCTGCATCGGTTGTCCTCTGACAAGGAAATAACAGTCTGTTTCTGTCTCGGTTTGCTTGCCTATGTTCCTGAATTGTTGAATTGAGATGGCGATCACACTTATCTCCATCCAATACAAATGAAAGCTGCCCCTTCAAATCAAATGCATCTCCGGTTGTCGGATAGTTTTGTAAAGCTTCTTCCTGACAGTGAGATTGGGGCAGGTCCAGGCTGCCTGTCTGCGACTGCTTGTGCCTTTCAATTCAAACACTTCTGTCTGGGTGTAGTCGGCACCCAATTTCTGCTGCAACAGGCCTATTGTGGAAATAGGCAGGGTGTTAAATTGTAAGCAGTAATTATTGCTCAGTTTACTGTCTCGAACCTGTGATGCATGATTGTGGAATGTATATAAATATTTATATGTAAAGTAGTGCGTCTCAAATTGCAAGTTGTCGGCATTCTATCAAATGAATGATGACTTAGTCCCAAGATTACATGCTTATGTCTAAACAAAAGTTTAGAATAGATAAGTTACATGAAACAAAGTGGTGGCACTTGCAGAGTCTGTTATGAATGAGCTTTTATTGACAATAAAACCAGATTTGTGGAATGTTTTGGATTGTAATCTACAATTTTGATGTCATTAATCGGTGGTAAAGTATTGGCCTGAATAGGCCTGATGGGAACATGTCTGTTATCCCTGGTTCTTTGCAGGATCATTAGAGTTTCCCTAAATATAAAAGTTAATTGTTTGCCTTAAACCATGGTGCACACTGAAATACAAATTTAAAAAGGAGCCTGGATTGGGGACATGAATATTATTAGTGTGTGGGAAATGAACATCAAGAGATTTCAGATTCCAGTGTGTATATAGGAGACACATGTTTCAACCTTATTTGAAAGAATCTCTTATCAAGTTATAATCAAATCCTATTTTCCTTATTCTGTGTTCACCTGAACACATCAGTGCAACTTTGTTAGCTTGAACGAAATCCAATTGCATCTGCATTTGAAATTGACCTGTTGTTGCACATCCATCTGGCTTTGTACTAGACTGAGTACTTCAGTTCATCCAATGACACGGTTGACTTTATAGAGGATATAGAGTAAATAATATGGCTGGTAGCATTAAGTAACCCTACACTCCGTGTTCGGCTTAGCTCCAACAATTCCCCTCTTTGTAAGAGTGGGCTGTTCATGTGTGTCCGTGTGCTGCTCGCAGCATCTGTTTCACTCTGAGATATGACCTGACAGGAAAAGACAGGGTTTCCATGGCGACAGCCCCTGCTCCTTACCCATCCCCCCCTACACCCGCCATAGGAGGAAGTGGAATATGTCCAATATCTGCTGACTCATGGAGAAACAATAGTGTGACACAGATTTAAACCCGTTTTTCTCTCTTCACCCTGGAATAATTGTGTTTTTATGCCTCAGCGCTGGCAACAGTCAGCATGGCCGGAGGCGTTATGTTTTCAGTTTGTACGTCCATCGCTCCCATTGTTGTGCACATGCTATCCCAGGGAACACCTCAAGGAAATTTCTTCAAATTTGGCACAAACGTCCGCTTGGACTCGAGGATGAACTGGTTTTATTTTGGTGATCAAAGGTCAGGGTCGCTGTGACCTGACACACCTTTTTGGTCCTAACTTGAGAATTCATATGCCAAATATGATGTAAACTGCAACTTGAGTGCCTGTTGCACTCCAAAGCAAGGTGCTATTTCTATTTTTTTGTATGTTTTTTGTGACTTTTTAGACTTTGTTTGTTTGTGATACTACGTTGGCTTCTCCAGCTACCTTGTAGGCCTGTTTGTATTATAACACTCGGAAGTCATGGGGATTTTCAATACCTTTGAAGCACTGCATGGGGATTAACTCCAGTACCAAAGACAGCAGGCAGCAGCAGAAGTACCATGTAGTGTAGCTTCCCCGTCACCTGGGCAGACATTAGCAGCTGGACCTGTTTGTTGTGAGGTGACACTACTAAACACCCTGTCACCGTAAGCACAGAACTTCTAAATCAAGAAAAACACAGAGAGGATTTATAGAGATTTATGATACAATTCTTACTGCTTTCATCCTAAAAGAGAGAACCTGGGTTGTACCTGGATTACAGCTTCAGCTTTGTTCACAGTGCATTCACACTTATATGGTTGAAAGAAGGACCAATTTTGGAAAAGTCAGTTGTCTTGCATGATGCTGTAATGTCCTGATTAAGATTTTAATTAAAATGGACAAAACTAAATATTCTTTATTCCTGTGTCTGGGTATGAAAAGAGATATAAGTACTTTGAGAATCATTCAACAAAATGTCCTATGATTATCAGATGCCCCACAGGGATTATATGACAGTGGAAAACCAGTGAGCGTGCACAAAAGTAGAGTTGTGTGTCTTATGAATTACTATGATTTATCAGCAATTTAATTTGTTGGATAAGCCAAAAATATGTGTGGTTATTTTATCAAGCCAATCTAACAGTTTCTCAATTGGTCTTCAAAAAACATGTTTATTGATTTCACTAAATAGAATTATATGTAACATTATAGATCATTTTATGTATATTGTCCTTCCTTAGGCATCATCGTCAATGCCTTCAATTACCTGTAATGAGATTTTATTGTTAGAACAGTAGCAGGTAACTTTTAACTTAAAAGGGGTAATTAAATTAGCGTTTGGGACAACTGGTAACTATATTAACTGGTAACTTATATTAAAAACATACAGTTGGTACTGCATATATAGGATTCTATGCCAAGTAGTATAACTGTTAGCTTATGCTTCTTTAGGACTGTTTGGGTGTGGTTTAGTAATATCTGATGGGCATTGACCAAAAACCCACCAACTGTCGTCAGTTTCATTGCACAGATGTACATAAGATCATCCATGATCATATGTGAAATAATAACTGTAGAAACACAAGGGAACAAAATTGCTTAAATTCCATGGATGACTTCATTTTTACATTTTTTTTAATTCACTCATGACTCAATTAGGAATTTTCTGTTGTAATGTTTCTTTTCTGAAAAACTGTTTTGACAGAAGGAAACAGACATTCAAAAATCTGCCCAACAATGTACATCAAAGCATTGCTTAACACAGTGGTCTTGGTTTGAATGAGTTTCACATGTTGTTTTTGTTATTTGTCTCGACTATGAATGAAGCCTTGCGGTTTGAGTCATCCAGGCATCGCAGCTGATTGTCAGTGATATGGCTCACTGTGCTTTTGTTTTCAGATATATTCTAGTAGTTTAACCACCTTAACCGGGGGCAAAAATCTGCTCTTTAGATTATCAAACGTTGCAAACAACAGACAAAATTTGTATCCTAAATACCTGACACGCACTCAAACTCTGAAAAGTACATGTGCAGGTTTTAGATAGAAAGGAAGACAAGAAATGAGAGAAGAGGGGAGGGATGGCTCCTGCTGTGGCAGCGCTGTGCTCCGTCTTGTCCTGACAGTCGGAGGCTGTGGTCAGAGCGAGCTATCTGCCCCGGGCTCACCCTGACCAAGGTACAGCACTGCCCTCTGGGCCTGCAAACACACACCCATCCATCTCAAGGTCTTATCTGCTACTGGGCTGCTCCTCTTGAGTAGTAGTGTGTGCGTTTGCGTCTATGGACATTTTGGAGTTGTTCTAGCCCGGTCACAGTGATAGTCATATCAACGCTTACTCCTGGCTGATGGACCACAGAACAACAGACCCATTGTTTTCCTGATTGTGTGGGTGTGGGCGTCGTGTGTAAAGCCACCAGAAACTACATCTGTACCAGCCACAAATATTGGATGAGCTGCGGTCATGTATCTCTGGAATGTGAGTGTGCGTGTTTGTCATATGCGCTGCAGTGTAATCTGCCAGAGGCTGGGATGTGGGTCAGTGTGGCTGCAGTGGAGGATACCGCCTCTCTAGTTTCCATGAGGGGAAATAGCTTGACTAAAAAAAAAAAAAGTTTCACAACAGCGCAGAATGAAGCGGACCCCATACCTCCACTTTTTTAAATTTGACTGCTTTTTTATTGACCACCTGTGCCGAACACAAGCTTTGGCCTTTTTAGTAATTCTTGCTTTAATAGACATGCCGAAGTGTGCAGAGCTAGCCTTTTTATAATAGGGCCCACCAATGCATAGTAAAACGAAATAGAGATCTGTGTGATTTCTTAATAAGGCTAGATTGAAAAGAGGATGGCCAGATTAGTCACGCCTCAGCCTCATACTGGATTCCACCTGCAGTCATTAAGCCGAAGCAATTGCAGAACATTTGGAAGTCAGAGCTTATTGGAGGTTATGTAGAGTGACTAGGTGTGTGTGCGTGTGTGGGCACACTTGTGTGTTTGGGCTATTGACCTCATGGCAGAACTGCTTAAATGAAATATTGATAGCGCTAGCTTGGTAAGTGCGTGTGTGTGTGTGTGTGTGTATGTGTGTTTGTTCGTTTCCCTGAGATAGATTTGTGCGTTTTGCAGCTGCCAATGGGCTATTGAGTGTCCACTTTTTTGAAATATGGTCTAACAGATCAAACCACTTGAACTAACCCAGTAGTGTTAAACGGTCAGATTAATGAGGGCCGAGCCCATAAACAGACAGGCCAGTTACATGATGCTGCTGACTGCCAGTGGAGGCCAGAAGGTAATAGAATGGGACATATAAATATAGATTTGTTCCAAAACTCGAGTTGTGAGACAAAATCCAGGGCTTCAACCTGTGTCTGAATGCTTGTCACACTAACGTCCCTTCATTCCATAGCCCTGGTTGCTAAGGTTGTTGCTGAGGTTTTTACATCATTTGTTTGCGTTGGCTACTCATATTTTGGACCAGATTCTGGCTCAGACATGTACAGCTGTATTTGACTTTTCAAGTAAAGATTATAGTTTGCCTGGTTTGTTGCTGAACTGCTGAACTACCTCTTGGGAAGATGACTGCATTGAACTCTGAATTAAATCTGTTGTCAGTATATGGCTGCTCAAGGAAAAAATCGCATATAAACGGTCAGCTATATGTCTCAAACAATTATTTGGATGAAAATCCCCAAATTCAATATTATGATTACATTATTCACTGTGTACAAAGTGCTTATTTGACACCAACGACAACCAAAGACTGTTGGGACAGTGTTTTAAAACTGGAAATTGTGTCAGGTCTCTGCAGTATTGGTCAAAGTGCATGAATGTTTTGTTTTTGTTTCTGCATAATATAATGTAATTCCGAAAAACTGTTACTGTCGAGGTTAAACCAAATCATTCCTCAGTAACTTCTGAGCAATTATACTACGTTCTGAGGGGCTAATTCAATCAAAGTTCTGTTCTCCACAATTTTCCACAACTCACTTTCTTGCAAAAATAAAACAAAAATATTTGTATCACAAGATCTCAGAAACACCACTGTGTTTTCATTCAGCCACAGTTACAGAAGGAAAAAACACACACAACAATGTTTCAAACGATAAACCAGCAAATAAATTATCACTGTTTGAGATAAAAAAAAAAAATAGTTTTATTTTCCATCTAAAAGTTTATTTATTTAAAAAAAAAAAATTCTGTCAGGGATATTCATCCTGGTTTATCCACAAACTGACTTCAGGCTTTTAAAAAACATTTTGCTATGAAAGGAACTTATTACTGTTGGGTGTGAGCGATGTTCGTCATACCAGCCATATGTCACCGCAAATGTTCTGGAAAATGGGAACAATAATCCCCAGTGTGCAGGGAACTTGCATTAATGTAAGTGTTTTGCTTTCCCCCCATTTTAGGAGTTAGTTATATTTATGTGCTTTTCTTTTTTAAATGACTTCTGAAGATGAATTCATCGACATCTTATGTTTTACTGTCTTTGGTTTGTGTGGGTTTTAAAGCCTTTCAAACACTCATGCTTTTAGAGAAGTACCGCATGAGAAATTGAGTTTAGGATCATTAATGTTACTGCAGTGTACACTGCTAAAAACAGCCTCTGTCGTTCATAAAATGGTTTTAATTCACGCTACGCTACAAAAGGAGGCGGTTGCGTGCTGCGCTGAATTGCTAGGAAGTCTGTCCTGGATTGGGAATGTTGCCGGTTTGAGCTCACAGCTGGGGGCATGCACGTCCTTAAGCCTGATCCTGTTAACATGGCTGCAGACCAGACCAGAGCAGGAACAGCAGGCAGATATGGAAGTCTCCAGATGTCACAAAGACACACAGAGATAGATAGGAATTTGGGTTAAATCTGTTCTGTGTAAGCAGGGGGACAGGACGCAGAGGAGGGAAGGTAGCATATGCCTGTGCTGTCATCACTGTCGTGCCCGTTCAGTGGTGTAGTGGCCTGCGGCTCGGCTTCCTGTGCTCTCTACTCTCCGTAAACAGGAAGCAGATATCTCTCGTTCTTGCTGTAACTCTCTCCTTTCATCTGTCCTTTTCTGTCTGTCCCTCCGTCCTTTCGTTCTTGCTCTCTTCACCATGCCTCGTTCCGTGAGTGCACGCAATTTATCTAGAAAGTGACAGGTCCCCAATTCCCAGTGCTGGTCCTTATTATGGAAAGCAAAACAGGCTGTTGTGTGAACCGTTTCATCTAGAATAAGTGTGACATAGTGGTATGTCCTGCGAGGTTAGGCCAGCTGCTTCTTACCTTTTTTCCTCCTTTCTCTATTCCTGGCATCCCTATTTATCCTGCCTGGGCTTCCCCTGGAAAGCTGTCAGAACACAGCAAGCTATGACTGCAGTCGCCTGTGATACTGTTGTTGTCATCTTCTTACCTATTCTCTCCTTGCTCTATTCCTGGCATTCCTGTTTTTCCCTCCCTGGGCTTCCCCTGGAAAGCTGTCAGAAAGCGGTGAGCTACGGCTACAGCCTTCTGCGATACTGTTGTTGTCATCTTTTGTTGCTTTTCCTTCTGGTCCCTATTTAGCATGGGTTTCGCGTGCATGGGGTGCAGCAGGCCCCTCGAGGCCTTCCTTTTCCCACACCGCTGGGGACACGAGGTGTTTGACAGAACAGGAGGTTGAAGTGACAGCTGGAAACGAAGTGGAGGGGAGGTGCAGTTGGCACAGGATTGGCACTGTTTGTTGTTGGTAAGACCAAAGATGTCATCGTCGGACTCCCTCTGTTACAACATACGCTACAAAACAGTCACATAACACATAGAGAAACCCTGGCAGGCAACCAAACACACACGCACACACAGACGCTTCACCCTAATAGCAAGCTATCACATGGTCTTAAGAAAAGAAACCTTTCTCCCTGTTTTACCTCGCCCCTTTGTGTCTTTCTCTGTCTTTTGAGAGAAAGCAGAACAATTAGGTTTAATTCCCGGCTGCAGCTGGTTGGTCAAAGTGTCCTCCTGCTGAGCTCGGGGAATTGTGAAGAACTAATTTAACTGTCTGCGAGTTTTAGCTCGGCCCACACTCCTCTCCAAACCGTTCGGAACAAAGGTTGTTTTAGTGCTCCTCAACCTCGTTTGGCTCGAGTCCTGCTTTGAGCCCTCACGTGTTAAGCATGCCAATTTGAGCTTGTAAGGTGTTACGTGGGTTCAGACAGGCATAAATCACATTATGCGTTAAGTGATTTCTGCTCGCTGAAAGAAGACGTGCGCGCGCGAGGAGAGATTTCTTCATTTATCCGCCCACGACTCCTCCTCACCTCCGCATTTGTAATTCTGCCTCAGTTGCTGGCCTTCTGGATTTTTGACAAGAATTACGTCGACCCGGGCTGAATGGAAAGAAGGCCTATGTGAGAGAAGAGTCCGGCTTTGCGGATTAAAAACAGGGAGTGTAGTGTAGGGAGGGAGAGATAGGATGGGATGGCGGGGATGCAGCCTTTTGGCTGCAGCGCTGCTTTCTCTGTGTTGGTGCTCAGCCGGAGCACCGCTCACAGCTGGAACAAAGTGAAGTAAGGAGGGTGAAAAACAAGACTGTGAAACGAAACAAAGGTGATGCAACGATCCAACTTCTTCTTTACCAGCATTTAAGTTAAAATGTGTAACACATTAATTAACTGTGCATGTAGATGTTGGTGGACTTTTCTTTTTTCTTTATTATATTGTTGTTATTGTGGTTTTATTGCTTTAATATAACATGTGTTCCAGTTTTATGAAATTCCAAGGTTTGTAGCATTCAAATTAGCTGACTGCAGAAAAACCATTTAATATAGGTCATCACTTCTGGTCGATACCTAAGGGAGCGGATTGCTGCCACCATGGCAAAAATATTTTCTCAGACTCATGTATTAATGAGAAATCGTTCTCATTTTAACAAAATACTTTTCATGTTATTATCAGGTCCTTTTTTACGTTGGAGTTTCATGTTTTAATGACATTTCTTGTTATTACTAGACATTCAATTATTGTTTTAACAAGAAACCTTTCTATCTCGTTCATTATCTTATTTATATTGCAAATCATAAGAAACTGTTTTATATAGTTTGCTATGCTTGTGTCTATACAGCATTGGCCTAAATAATGTCATTACTGGCACAGATCAGTATTTACACAGGTCCATCGCTGCTCTGTTGCTCTGCATTACACACGATTCCATCTGTCAACCTAACCAGTGAGGCATCACATCTCCGTGTACCCAAGTGTACCAGGTTTAAGTAGGTGCATGCTGCTTGGTGTTCAAATCCTGCATATTCTGTGAATGTAAATTCACGTCTGTCTCACAGCGCCAGTGTAGTTCAGCTCCCTTTAGTATTTGGGTAAGACCTCCCAGTTGCACTGCACTACTGGAGAGGAGCCCAGTGAAGCGCACACTGGGTTTCGCCCTCATTCACATGTTGAGAATTAAAATTTGTTCTATTAGCATAACTGTCTGTCTCTCATCCTCTTTACCTTGGGAACAAACAGTACTCGTGTACAGTAGTGACTAAAATCAGAACAAGAAGAGGAAGAGGTTTGCTCTGCAAAGACAGAGATGTGTGGCTCTTTGCAGTTGTGTGCGTGTGTGCGTGTGTGGCTCTGTAGGTTTATTTTGTGATTGTCAGGGGAATCTGATGTGTATTTATAGAAGCTTGTGCTTGTCCTGCTTCCAATTTGCAGATGGATTACATTCCACTCAAACTTTGTGGCAGTGTGTACGTGTGTAAGATAATGGGAGAGAAGAGAAGATAAAGAGGGGGAGAATTTGTGACGTTTGTGTGTGAGATAAAGAGAGAGGGATGGAGGGAAAGGCAGGGAGGAGACGAAGAACCATGACTCACCTCGGAGAGGAGACTGGCACAGAGGCACCTTTAGGTGGCCAGGACCCTTCACATACTGAAGCATACCCGCACTGCAGTGCAGCCCCCTCACACTCACTGATGCAGGAGTGTGTGGGCTGGCTGGAAGAGATTTATGGTATGGCCCTTCTTGTAATACAAACTCTAATACCCTCACATACACAGACAGGCAGTATTAAGTCACAGTGGACCAGAATGATGACTTGTCTTAAAAGTAGGCCAAGGACCAGATTGAAGGACACACGCACATATATGCCCACACTGAGTCATATTCACTCTCATCTTCATTCTCTGCGGATTTCTCAAAAATAGCAGATTAATCCAATGAAATGAGCAGTTGTGAGAGTTTGTCAGTTGTCCATCCCTTTATCCCTCTACCCCTCTACTACTTCATCCCTCCTGCCTCCTCCCTGCCGCTCCTTTTATCCCTCTCCAAGGCAGACATAGAGACTCTTTGGTTATGTTTGACCTTTGGGCGGGTGTGAAGGAGGGAGGATAATGGATTTATAACACAATACAGAGAGATGCAGAGCCGACAATCTGTAAATCACCCACAGCCACAAACTTTCGAAGTCCGCTCTTCAGACATGTTTAACTGGATGATGATGCATTTCCACGAATGCCGGGAAATGTTGGTGCAGCTGGAAACATGCCTAGTGACATTGTGTCTCTGACCGGTGTGATTATGTGACTAAGATGAGTGTTGTTATTATGCGAGCGCAGCCAGGAAGTGGGCTTCAGGCGGCTGAGTGACACCTTCTCTCTGGTCTTCCTGTGTTGCTTTGAGGCTCTGCATCCCCGAAGTGCGAATGTAATGCTCTGTCTCCTTTCCAGGACTTTCGGAAAAAGTCCACACATTGCACCTGGAATGTTTAAGAGAACTGGACAAGGACGGAGTATTTCCTAACTTAGATTCTCAGCTTCAGAATCACAAGACTGTTAACTGTTCTTCAGGCTGTTCTGACTTGTAGCCAAGCAATGATTAATCTGTGTCTTTGTCTCTTGTTTCTTGTCCTTTTTAAAGGAGCATGTTTGAGTGACAGACTAAGGAGGAATTGGGATCTCTGACGCTCCGCCCTCTCTGCTGGTGGAGCACCCTGCACATCTGACCAGAGACCCCTTTAGTCACTAGTACAGGTATGAATAATGTGTGAGTAATAACTGTGTATGAATAATGAGTGTGTGAATAATCAACTAAGGCTGCGCAATTCATTGAATTTTGGTAGCGATTTTGATTTGCATGTCGCTCTCCAAACTCATATAATCAAGTTGAAACAATTTATTTGACATTTTTCTTTACACAATTTCTGAAAGTGATGCACATGTGCAGTAAATACGCAGAGCGGTCTGAAAAGTGCTCTTTTCTAGGAACACTTCGGGTTCCAAGAATCCAACAAGGAGAATAAGCACATGATAACATGCATGATTTGCTATATAGTAATAACCATGACTCTTGGCAACACAATAAATCTGTCTAACCATCTATAACAAAAGCACAAAGTCACTCATGCTGAATAAATATGCGCTATGTAACTAAAAATAATCGTTGGAATAAACGCGAGTTCAGTATTGACCAAGATAATCGTGATAATGATTTGTTTCCATAATGGAGCAACTATATAATGAGCGTTGTGTCCATTCAGACAGAACACTGTAGACATGGCTGCAGCAGCTGATCAGTTATCGGCTGTTTCTCATGCTTCAGCATCAGCGGTTAATTGATTGATTTTTAACTTTGCTGATATTCAATGTTCATATCTGCGGTCAAGTATCTCTACACTCTGTATGCTGTAGTGTTTTGCGCTTTATAAGTTCTTTGATTTCCCAATCTTCACTGCATCTTCACTACACTTGATGTAATTTTGTTTATGGCTATATTTTAATGATAAAGATTAAGGAGCTTGCTGACACAGTGGCCTGAACCTCAGCCTCCCAGTTGTTTTCACCATGCTGAATTGCTTCAACAGTAAAATTATTCAAACACTCAAGCATGCACCAGCTTGTCTGTGTGCAGTATGGGTTTACCGCAGTTAAACAAATGAATCTATTGGGTAATGTTCTTGTTTGTTACTTCTTACAGTAGGTAGCAACATTGTTCATGTATAAGGATTCATGGGGTTCAATGTTCACTAAATGTATTCAACAGTACTGTTAAGAAGACCCCAGTCCTTCAAGAGGAAGAGATTAGAGTGTGTGGTTCATCTGTAAGAATAGACACATCCCTACCAGAATTCTACGTTTGATTTTCAAAAGAATTACTGATGCAAATCATCCTTCCTGCTTCCATAGTGCTGTATATTTGCATTCAGATTGATTCAGCCTTACATGGGTGTGTGTGGGTGGCATATCAATATATCAACTCAATGCTCTATTATGAATTATTATAGCATAATAATGAATAGCAACATTGTAACACTACTTGGCTGTTGGACTGATATTTTAAGAGTCTGTAAATACCACATTAACCTCTCAACAATGTTCATGTTTGTTTATTGTGAGTATTCTGTATATTAGGTTCTTAAGCCTCATTCGTCACTATGAGAAAAACTAACATGATATATTTACTCTAAGGTATTAACAAGCTCAAGCCAGTTCTTTCACACTCTGGGAATATATCTTGACCAATTGCTGCCTGAGAGGAAAAAAAACATTGCAAAACATTGCTTTTAAGGAAAAGAAAACCGTTTTTCACCTTAATGGCCAGATTAAAGCTATTTGACAGATGTTTAAGATTGCACTCTTATGCGTTTGCTGAGGGTACTGTAGTATTGGTATATTAACATCCACAAAATTGTATGGTTATACTGGAGCAAGTTTCTGTCTATAAAGTTGAAGCACAGTCTATTTTTTTCACACTTTGACCTGGAAAAAATCTAGGTACACTGTTAAAGTGGTTAGTAGGCAGGGAAACCCTATATACCAGAGCCACGGAAATCCTGCCTGGTTGGCATGAATGGTCAGAGTAGCTGAGAGCAGCTGATTTACAGCAGAGGCCAGGCACACACACTGCTGTTCAGTCTGGTAGTATTTTTATTTTTATTTTTTTTGTGTGTGTGCGTATGCGTGACACAATCAAGTAACAATACTAACAGTCTGTGACATTAATTAGGTCTTTGACGCTGTTTATTGTGTTAATCGTTGTAATACGTTTCTTTTTTTTCCTTCTACTGTGTCAAACGTGGGATTACGAGTCATTAAAAGACCAATTACAGGCATCACACAGACCAAGAGACATGATGCTGTGGTTTGTGTGTTCATAAGTCTGTTATAATTTATATATTCCTACACGTGTGCTGTGGATGGGCCTGTGTGTGTGTATGTGGTTTTTCGGGTGTAGTCAGGCAGCTGCGTTCTCTCCAACCATCAAGGGAACGCTCACTGTGACAGTAATATGTATTGATTTTGGCCGAAAATGCCAGAGTGATTGGAGATTGAAGTGTTTAATTCCACTTTGCGCCTGTGCCAAGCTTTGAATTGGTAATCAATTTCAGCTGGAGCTTTAATGCTGCTGTGGGCATTTCTCTCTCGTTTACTCTGTGTTTTTTACACCATATCTTTAAACTTTCTTTTTCTCTTTCTCCCACTGACATTTTTTCTCTTTCTCACTACAAACTGCTTCAGCCATGCATAGAAAAATTTAAACGGTAGCAAAAGAGAGTGCTGATCGACCAATACTCGATATATGAGGCTCTTACCAACATCAATATTTAGTATTCTAGTGTAAAACACATGATTGGGATCCATCAACCACTACTCACTTTTTTTACATATAAACATAGCACTTTTGATAAGGATCCCAGATTGATTCAGGAGAGAGCTGTGATACAACCATGAATATAAATATATTTAAGTCAAATATAATAAAACAATAAAAATGAATGAACCTAGATTTGATTATCTGTGAATCATAAATGTCTGTATAAGACATCCAATCCATCCAGTAGATGTTTAGATATATTTTACTGAATAATATGATATAATACAATAATACATTGTCAGAGTCTGAAAGTCTGAAATTTTTCTTGCATCAAAGCAGCATTTTGTTGCATTCCAACATCACAAAAGGGCAAACATTACAATGATGCATTTAACATAACACTACAGTCACTAATGACATATCATTACAATCTCAGAAAACATAACATTACAGTCTGTCTAGGCCCTTTTTAAAGTACATTTGGTACTTTAAGATCTGGGATTAAGCTCTGTATTTAGTTTTAGGATTGACCGGTACACAAAAGTGCTTCAATCTAACCCAATTAAATCAAGGAACCCTGTATCTCTGGTTTCATGGCAGCAAATTGTATTAACTGTCCAGGATGTGGTTGGGGTCTGAGGCAATGTTGTTGTTCAGCCTTAATATATTATGATGTTAGACAGATTTATTGAGTTTCTCAAGTGGTTGACCTACAGTCTTTGAACAGATCTGTATTTAGTGGAGCGGTTTTGACTTTAAAGTAACGTGTGTTCAGGTACTGGTGAGACAGTAAAATATGGTCCTGGACGTCCAGTTGGAGGTCCAGAATAACACATTTAAAGGAAGCGGTTTGTAATACACACAAACAGAGTTTTACAACTCTGAAGAGTTATTGCAGCATTTTTTTTTATTTTTACACACAACACAATACCAACCTGAAGGTTACTTCAGTGGAAACTTGTGGAACCTGCTTGTGCCACTGTGGGGAAAATTTTGGCTGTAGGACCCATTGTCTATTACCATTACATTACAAGTATTTTTCATTTCATGGCAATTTATCTGGTATTATCTAGTTTATAGAGCCGTTTCCATTTCTAGAGCCATTTAATCGGTATGGCTACAGAGATAAACAACGAGATCTATAGCACCAGCACCATTCTCATCAGTACATGTAATCATAACATCTGTAAAGAGTCAAATGAAAAGACGTTCGCTATTGTTTCAACTAGGTTACAAATCAAGCTTCCTCCTGCAGTGTACAGGCACATAGATCCAGCTGCATCCTGTCTTCTGATCATTTATTTGTAGATGACAGCCTAATAAATAGCTACACTCATTAAATAAATGCCTGCTTAGTGCTTGTTCAGTTTAATAGTGCCTCCACTCCTTTTCTCTAAAGGTACATTTTTATTTCATTAAACTGTGGACATTTTTACAATGTGAGCCTTTGTTTTAAACTAAATGATCCATCTTTGCTGTAATAATATACTCATATATTGTAGATATAAAGCACACAATGAATCTCTAAATTGCAACCACAGGCACATATGGTGTTTCTCCTTTTTGCTGTCAGAGCTAATCGTGGCTCTCTCTCTCTCTGTCTCTCACTGGCCTGGTCCTCTGGTCCTGGTTTTGCTCTCCTTCCTCTACAGAACTACTCTGTGTTCTGCAGTCAAGGTTGTGACCTGGAAATTAAGTGACCCCGGCCTTTTTTTTCCCTTTTTTTTGCTATGAGCATCTTCGTACTTCGGCGACTCCACAGAGAGCAGTGGACTCAAGGCTTCAGGCCACCTTGTTCTGTTTCACTTCCCTAATATTAGCCTGTGTCTTGTTCTGCCCCAGTTGAGGCATTACGACTGTTCAATCACCGCTCCCATCAGTGTTGTCTTGGAAACTGGTGAGCTTATTAAGCCCACATGACCCAAGGACAGCTCGCAGACTTGAATTGCTCCCTCTCTGATTTCCTCATTGAAGATGCTTCAAAGAGCAACATGCATTTTTAAAACACTTGTTTATGACCGAGCAAGTGGTGAGGGGGGGAAAATAAATAAATAAATAAACCAGGCTGTCCAGAGAGCAAACAAATGAATATGTCAGTAGTTTATTATATGAATTAGCAGCACAAAGTTTATGTTGATTGGTAACCCACATATCCTCCTCTCTCATTGGCACTCATTTAAATACTATCTCCCTAACTCCCTCTTAATTTTCTTTTACACTTCTAAACATAAAATCCCCACAAGGGAGGCTCCTCTATCTCATAAATTGCAAGGCGAGTGAAGTCTTGGATCCTCTTGCTCTAGAGTTTTTTTTCCATGTGCTTGCGAGAAACACTGGTTGTGCAATCTCTAAAGGGGGATTAAGCGTGTGGAGAAGAGGAGGGGATTTGAGACACAGAGAAGGATGTGAAGAGGGAAATTGTGTTCTTGTAGGGGAGTAGTGATGGCAACCGCTCTTGAAAGGAGACAACATCACTAAGAGACGAACGGGAGAGGGGGGTGAGGGAGGTGGCGGGGGCGGGGCAGCTGAGTGAGCAACAGGGAGGGAAAGAGCGAGATGCCCGGGATGGAAAGATATAAAAGAAAGATGGAGGGAACGTGATATATTAATGGATTTCAGAGAGAGCGCGGAGATAGATGGAGAATTACGTCTTTGTTTAATGTCATATGGAGCCAGGCAGTTTAAAAGGGACTTCAAAGAGACTAGCACCCAACATAAACTAAACTGACACACACACACAGCGAAGCAGGGCCTGGGGCTGCTGTGAGCGCAGAAGAGACCTGAGGTGTCCTCTGCCATGCCTGATTAGAAATACATTGAGTGGGAAGGCATGGCTGGGAGATAGAGAGACAGTGCAGGGAAAGTGTGTGTGTGTGTGTTTTTAGTCAACGTACATGCATATACATCTTCTGTGCTGATGCTCAGAGCTCTTCCTACGTTCCCTGCGAACAAATAGCGTTCAGAGACCTATCTTGACGGCATTTTGATGCGACTTTGTGAGCAAGAACATGTGAGTCCACCGTCCACTGTCTCGGCATATGTAGAATTGTTTCCACAGGAGGAAAGGTGACGATATTTCTGAGTTTCTGCTATGTTATCAGGTTGTGTCGTGTAGGTTAAACCAGGTCTGCCCAAACCAGAGGAGAGAGACTAGAGAGTGAAGAATCTCAGGCGTCCCACTGGTCCAGGAATTTGTGGAATTTTCGGAGGAGTAATCTAAACAGCGAGACAAGCAATTTGATCAATTCTTTGAGGATATCCGGGAGGATTTGGGAATTTTCCAAACACTTACTTCACGGTAATATACCAGAATGTGTTTTAAAAACTCCTGCCATATGGTTATTGTGGTGATTTTCCCCCCGACTCCTGACTGCAGTGTGAAACCAAACTGTCTATGAGTGGTATCAGGGATGTGGTGGGATCCCTGGAAAAAATGGAGAAAACCCTGGGGCTTTACTGTGACTTACAGAAAACACAGAGGTTATATATCAAAGAAAGTAGGTAGATAGATACATGATAGATGTATAAATCAGTCAGGGAGAGAGCTATTAAAAGTTTCGATACCATATATTATGACAATATTTTATAGCAGCCGTTGCCCATGTGCTGACTTTATAGTTAGTGCACTAGAAGTGTGTGTGTGTGTGTGTGTGTGTGTGTGTGTGTGTGTGTGTGTGTGTGTGTGTGTGTGTGTGTGTGTGTGTGTGTGTGTGTGTGTGTGTGTGTGTGTGTGTGTGTGTGTGTGTGTGTGTGTGTGTGTGTGTGTGTGTGTGTGTTAATTATAGTCAATAGTGTGAGTATTCTGCAGTGACACTACAGAATCTAGCAAGCCTTTTTTCTCTCCTCTTCACACAAGCATTTGTTTTTCTTGTCTTGCAAGGACCTCCACTGGCATAATGCATTCCCTAGCCCTTAATAAACCCTCACAAATAAATATCTAAACCCAGCCCTAACCTCAACCTAAATCCAATTCCAAACCCTCAAACAGCCCAATTTCATGTTAATCCCAAAGTGAAGACCATTATCATTACTACCAAATTGGTCCCTGCAAACACATCCTAATCTATTTTAATAGTATAATAATAATCTTTATTTATTCTCACTTTTTATAGAGCAAATGCAGCTTAAAGACAGTAAATTGCAATGAACAAATCAGCAAATCTTAATCAATAAAACAAAGTAAAACAATAAAAAATGTAATAAAATTATACCTGCAATTATAGACTTGGTTAAAATTGAATGGTTTTAGTTGCTGTTTAAAAATGTAAAGTGGGCCAGCTTCTCTCGAACTTTGTAGCACAGTGTTCCACAGTTTGGGTGCATAGGGGACAAAGGCTGTTTCACTCATTTTCTTTTGGGGACTGTTGGAATGTTTAGCAGAGCTGCTGTGGAGGACCTGAGGGCTGGTGAATGGACATAAAACAACAGTGACTCAGTTAAATAAGAGGGTGCTAGGCCATTAAGAGCTCTGTAAACAAGTAGTAGGACTTTAAAATCAATTCTGAAAGATATGGGAATCCTGAGTATCCTACCGAAAACAGGAGTAATGTGCTCTTCTGTGGTCTGGCACCAGAATTCAGAATTAATTGTAGTTTTTCAACTGACTTTTTTTGAAAACCAGTGAATAGAGCAGTGCTTTAGTCCATTCTGCTTGAAATAAAAGCATGAATGAGCCTTTGGGTTTACTTTGGCAATAACTCAAAGGTAAAAGAAAGGTGTTTTTGTCACTTTGGTATTGAGTAGTTCAATACTTGGATCACAGTGTAGGATTTCACCTAGTACACCAAATGACCATTTATAGCTGACTGAGTACTGAAGTAAAGATTTTGATGCAACTGCTGTTACAACTAAATTAACCTTGTCAAAAGCTCTGTTAGGTTTTTTTTCTTCTGTTATAGAAAACAAAGCAGCATTGATCTACTGGTGGTTGCCCTGCACCAGTTCCTCTTCTTTCAAACAGAGTGATACAATATACAATAAATATAATTGTCTCTGTATAATAATAATCAAATATAATATAATTAAATGTTGTATCTCATAGCAATAGCTATAAAATCTCCATTCAGGGTCAGTCTTGTACTAGTGAGCAGTAATTTGACTGATCTGATATGTTTCTCTGCTGATAACTGTTGATTGCAGAGCTATCTCTCATTACTAGTAGTATATCATTTATTATCATGTTTTGCAAGATTGGTTCTTTCTCTCAATATCTTTATATATTTTTACTAGTGCTGCAATTTTAACGTGTTAATTTGATTCATTAATTACACCGCAATTTAACACGTTAAAAATTTAACGCAATTAATTATAAGTATTAATGGTGGCGAGCCAATGCATTTGAATTTTGGCCCATTGAAGGACCCGTAGTCTTCTCGGCCATGTTACGTCACCTGCGCCAGCAAATTAACAACAATAACAGACATGGAACAGACTCAGGAGGATGAGGCAAGTGCGTCTTCAGTCACTGAACGACAAGTTTATTTACAAAAAGAACCGAACTGCAGCCTGACGAAACATTTAAATGTTTTTGATTTCAGAGGTTGATACTTAAACCACAGATCCTCTTTGGGGTTGAGGTGTTGTTCCTCTGATCTTTGTTAACCTGTATTTGTTTTACATTTCTGAATAATGCACCTGGCCTAACTGGTTTAATGTGCTGGACCTTTACTTTTGGATTTAATTCATGAAGCACAGTTCATCAATGAAAAATCGGATTTCAAATCTTCTCTTGTTACTGTATTCAATTGATTAGTCATGCACTACAATTTTTTAATATCCTAGAATTCAAATTCTTTATCAGGAGACCTTTAACAGATATGACATTTAAATGTTATTAATTCGATTAATTAATTACAAAATCCTGTAATTAATTCGATTAATTGTTTTAATCAACTGACAGCACTAATTTTTACATGTCTGCCCTGTACGAACACATATTACAGGGTTCCCACATGTCCTGGAAAACCTCGAAAAATGATTGATGATGATTTTCCAGTCGTGGAAAACATGAAAAATAAAAAAAAAAAAGGTCAAATGGAAATTATTAAGTTATCGTGGAAAATTATGGCAGTGAAAACGTAAAGTACCCTATTACATGTTCATTTGAACCGCTGGCATTTTTATTTTCACTGTTGTGAGCATTTATTAAATTGATATTAAGAGCATTAAATTTATTAAATGCTCACAAGATAAATTAGCATTAAAACTATCCATCAATTGATTTGACTTTATTCAAGAGTTTTTATAGTCATTTTCATGGATAAGGAAATATTTGTTGGACCCGAGGCTTACATAAAATAGAATAATAAATAGAATAGACAGATATGTGTGTTATTGCATTTTAAGGCACATTTTAAGGCACATCCAATTAAAGCGGAATGCATTGGTGTATGATATGGTAACATGTCTCTGTAGCAGCTGAAAATGGCCTGGAAAATAATTTCAGCTTAGGAGTATGAATCCTGATATTATACTGTGTATTTATTGCTCTGCTGTGTACATTATTGTAGATGCATATATTCAGCACACAGCTTTTACTATGTAAAACGGGTAAGGCCTCAGGTACATCCTTGTCAGAACATTTTAACTTGTTGGCAGCACAGGCAAGAAACTTCGAGAACAGTCAGATCTTCACTTTTTTTTCTGCTGTGCATGGAACTTTTTTTTTGCCACTTTGAATCCTATCAGGTGGAATTTCGAAATGCTGCTCTGCAGTTCTCCATCCTCCATGGATACTAAGCAAAGCTAAACTAAGCTAAGCTAGCTTTGCACAAACACCTTCTTTTTTTCCTTCTCCCAGGGGCACGAGAGAAATCACCGTGGCCAAATTAATTTTCTCCCTTCTGCTTGTGCTGCTGCAACCTGAGGGATCATTGAGGCAGAGAATCAGCCAAAGAGGGAGAGATGGTGCTGGAGGAGAGAAGGAAAGGGGAGCAGAGGAATTTTAATGTGGCTGTGTCTGTCTCTCGCTGCCTGCCAAAGAAAAGCAATTACTATCACAGCTCCTCTCTCTCCGTGGTGTGCGAGTGTTTGTGTGCGTGTGTGTGTGTGTGCATGCTTGTCTGTAGTTGTATGTGCACGTCTGACTGCACTGGCACACAGGGATTTGGTATGTTACATGTACAAAAGCATAGATTGGTTCGTACACTGCAGGGTGTTTAGGAACTGTGATACAGTAGATGCCTGTTTGCCTGACACATGAAAGCATCTAAAGCATTGATTACATAACATAAAACATTCACGCCATGACATATGCCAGTGTTCTGCGCGCTAATAACCGTGCCAAATGCTAACCTAATTATTAACGTTTACAAGTGTCACCACAGATTTACACCTTTTCTTCCGGAGTGATGAAAGGCAGAAAGGCATCGATGCACAGTGCTCATTTTGAGGCTTTTTCTGAGTGTGGAGGTGACCGTTTGGAGAAGGGCTGATAACCAGCCCGCTGATAAGAGCCAAGAGTCGGACAGACAGGCAGGCGGATGGACAGATGGAGGTGTTGAGGAGATACTCGGGCGTGGAACTGCGGGAGGAGGATGAGCGAAGGGAGGAGAGAGGCAGGATTACCAGCACTCCTCACCTCCACCAGAGCTTTAATATTCTTCTCTTCTGTCCCCGTTTCTGTCCGTGTCACATCACGTTTTCAGGATGCGGAGGTTCGCCTACTGTAAGGTGGTTCTGGCCACCTCTCTGGTGTGGGTGATGCTGGACATGTTCATTCTGCTCTACTTCAGCGAGTGCAACAAGTGTGACGACAAGAAGGAGAGAGGACTGCCCGGTAGAGACGGTGAGTGTATATTTATTCACATAATACACACACGATAACACACAGAGACACCTCTGCTTAACGTTGCGTGTGTGTGTGTGTGTGTCTACTGCAGACACCTTGTCCAGGCCGCGGGATGGGCCCGGTGAAGGGGGAAAGCCTGTGGTGATCCCTAAAGAAAACCAGGAGAAGATGAAGGAAATGTTTAAGATCAACCAGTTCAACCTCATGGCCTCTGAGATGATCGCTCTGAATCGTACACTGCCTGATGTTCGCCTGGAAGGGTGAGCATCCTGCAGCTAATCAGCTGTCCTATTACTTGCTCTTACTAAACTCATAATGTTCCTCCTCCGTCTTCCATCGTGGAGGTTGTCTGCACTGATGATCTAATCAAAACCACGAGCCTGATGTCTGGCCTTAAACTTGCACAATTAGTCACACATTAAGAGTTGAGTTGAATCAGAGCTGGTTCATACTATGTCTATATATGTCTATATGTTTATTCTTCTTATGTTTTTTTTTCTTCTTCTTCTTCTCCTTCACATATACATACAGCTCTGGAAAAAATAAAAGACCATTGCAAATGTATCTTTTTTTTCAGATTTTATTACTTATAGGTATGTGTTCGTGCAAAAGGAACATTTTTATTTGAGTCTATAAACTACTGACAACATTTCCCCTAAATTTCAAATATAAACATTATAGTTTAGAGCATTTATTTGCAGAAAATGACAAATGGTCAAAATAAAAGATGGTCAAAAAAGATGCAATGTTTTCAGACCTCAAACAATGAATGAAACAAGATTAAATTCATTGTAAACAACATGATACTAATGTTTGCACTTGCAATAACCCTTATTTTTAATCACAGCTTCCATGCATCATTTACCATTCTTGGGTTTATTCTACTTCTGGTACCTCTTTAAGCAGAATGAGATGTGTTGGAATTCAACAGACGCTGGAATGAAATGGAAAAAAAATGCAGTGGTCGCTTGTTTTTTCAAAAAGTGTGTGTTTTAAATAAGAATAGACACAATTTACAGCCAGGGGCGGACTTTACCATTGGTTAAAGTAGGCAACTAACTGAGGTAAATAAAAGCTATAGATTTCTGATGTTTACCTATCATACACAAATATTTTCTAAAATAATTCTTTAAAACACAAAATTACATACAATGTATGACCTCCCCCCCAGCACGCTCATAAATTGTGAAATTGTGATACTACATTACATGACTTTAAATTGAACTCCAGCACTTTGAATTCTAACAGAGAAACACAGTAGGGATTTTGGGTAATTTAACAATTTGGTCACAGCTCTTTCTGCTCCCTGAATTTTAATCTCTGAGAATTTGGCTCCCAGTAAAAGCGTCTGAACTGTGAACACTGAAAGAATTCTACTGACAGCAGTTGACTGCAGACACTACTTAATGACGTCATTGACACTGTGTTTTGTTATTGTTTTGATGTGAGACCCCTAGTGGCAGAAAATTAGGTATTGTGCATCTAAGGCACAAAACACAACTGCAAACTGCAACTTCCACGCTTTGCATTCTATACCACACCCAAAAAAGATTGTACCGATTTTGGCTGAGCACATATCAGAAGAGGAAGGATGCTGATATCTTGCCACATTGATATTTTGAGCACACCGCTAGTAGACACTCACATGGGTCACTTGCTGCTGCTGCTGCTGCTCAAAGGTGCTGCTCAAGCTACACTTTCTGTCTAGACACAGAGTTAGAATTGAATTGGTGACCTTATCATGCACTTGTGGATGTAACTTGTAGGTGCAACCAATAAAGCCCATCCAGCTTAATCAAATACTTTCCCTCCAATGCTATTACAGACTGATCCCCACTGTCGTTTTACAGCAGAAAGTACATCGCTTTAAGGAAGAAAACTTTTATGAGCCCTTAAGAATAAATGCACCTTGACTCCTGCTGCACCTTACCCTTGCGTTTTTTTTACTGCCCCATTTTTACTTTTGCTTTCATAATACATGTAATTCATAAGTCCTTCCTCTCCTTAATGAGGACTTTACTGTTGTTGAAGTGTGTGTCAGCTCCAGATTGTGCAGTCAGTTCAGTAGACTGGTTTGCAGTTGGCCAACAGCTTGGAAGATATGTCAAGGTTAGTTCAAGCAGGTGAAACCAAACCAACTCCCCCTGCTATACCCATTCGCTCCTCTTCTCGCTTCAATAGGGGAACATGCATGGATCAGTAATGGAGGGTTTGAGAGTGACAAACAGACTGACTGACTGACAGACACAAGACTGACAGGCAGGGGCACATGCACACTACACAGGCAGGAAAGAAAGAGGACATTGATCCGTGAAATGGGTTTTAGTCTTTGAGCAAGAGTTGATTACTAGGTGTCTTTTCGTTCAGCCTTCTCTCCGTCTATCTGCTTTTCCAATTAGGAGATAAGGCCGAGTCAATATCGAGCAAGGGAATGTGTGCTGTGTGTGGTGGCATGTTTATTTTTTTTGTGTGTGTGGGTTTGGATAGGTGGGTTTAGGAAAACAGAATAAATTCATCATGGCCACGCGGGTCGCCATTAGCCAACACCGTGGAGCGGAACCTCACTGATAGCTCATTTTTATTATTGTCACCAGTGCAGTGTGAAAAGACAACAGGGGTGGACAGGTCATTCGGACATTACAGTCAAGCCTGTGTTTGTTTATATGCGGTGTAACATACACGTGTTTGGGTGGATCTGCAGTTTATGAAAACACTTTCCACGACCACACCTTTCAGAAAACTTGACATTTACTCCTTTTTATAGAATTTAACTGCACTGGTTTCATGTGAGTGCATATATAGACACATGTGAGTGTGTAATCTTGCGAGACTGCCTCCGTTTAATCAGAACCAGTCTGCCTGCCCATCCCGACTATCCCCACAACCCACTGGCTTGGGAAACAGCCTGTGACTCATTACGCTGCTCTGCTGTTGCCAAATGTTGCTCCGCCACAGTTTTGAATAGACAACACTTACAACCAGTCCTCAGTTTTTTAAAATCCACATCATTCGCCAGTGTGTCATGTATGTGTGTGTGTATGTGTCACCACATGTCGGTTTGGTGGGGACACAGAGGTCTTGTTTTCCGTCAGTTACACAGCAAACATCATGGCTGGATAGTGGAAAGTCTTAGTTCTGTCCGCGGTGGGTGTGTGAAACAGGGGAGGGCGAAATAATGACGTGTATGAAATTTGAAAGAGGGTGTCTCTTGTTTTTACAGTGAATCATCTTGCGAGTTCATCACCCTAACCCTCCTCACAGAGTACATTTGCATGCACACTTGCACACCACACTGTTTGCTATTTAGCATGTTCAAGATGCTGCTGCAGGATGGAGTGTATTCTTGAGCTTCTCTCCTCTATTTCTGTTACATTCCTTCTGTCAGAAGCAGCTGAAAGAGATAGAAAGAATTCCAATGTTCTGGCTGATCAGGAGAGGGAGGGAGTTAATACAACATGAGGAAGAAAGATATTTCTTTTAGCTATTATGAGAGTTGAATCTGTCAGCGGAATGAAGTCAGCCTTGTCAGTACTCTCATCAATAGATACAGTAGCTGATTAGCCAGGTTCTTCTGAGAAAACACTTGTCAAAGTGACTGTGAAAGAGCTGGTAAAATTGTGTTTTTATTAAAAATCATAAAGCCTTACTTTAGTTACTTCTCTGTGCTGTAGACCTCCTTTAATTGAAACTATACATCCAAAACCTATTTTTAAAGATTTATTTTTTACTTCCTACTTTAGTAGTAATAAATGGCTTGGGAGTGATGAAAAGGTCTGAAAGTATTGAGAGATGGTCTGACACATTTGTTTTGGTTGATTCATTGATAATAAAAATATTGAAAATTGGCAGACGTATTATAATATTAAATACACAAGAGTATGCATAGACTTAATTTGGGCACTTGTCCTAGATATGAGCCTACTCCTATCCCTTTCTTTCTCTGTGACTCCCGTGTTGCTCAGTGATTCACAGACTGAAGAATGAATCCTCTTTATGGCCACTGATAACCTGCAAATAAAATAATCACCATTTGCTTCTCTTTGAGCGCAGCACAACAAAAGGGCATAACACCACTTCTCTTTTTCATCTAAACAGTGATACCATCTCTTCCTGTAACCTGTGTTTTGCAATTTCAGATTTCACAAGAACTACATTTATTTCACACAGTTTAAAATAAACTAGTTCATGTTCATAGAATTATAAACCAAGTTCACAGTTCCAAAAATGAACAAGAACATACATTTCTTGTCTGATATAAAATCAATGGGATATTGTTTTTTATGATTTTAACATCTAATTATCAAAGATTCTGCAGTAAAACATAGAAAATCATCAGAGATCCCTAGAGATTCATACAATAATATGCTAATAACTACTGCTAAAAAATATATTTGATTATTTTTTTATAGCAATGCTATAAATAGATTTTTTAAATTCTATATAAAATCCAATTTTTTCCCACAGATGCAAATATTCTTCTCAAAACTTATTCTGTCAGCCATTATAATATTAAGAGTGTTTGCAAGCTGCAAACCAGGGATGATCAATATGGATGTGACCTTATTTCATGGTGTATGATGTAATGACATAAAAGCCATATATATGATAAAATATCCATCCATCCATTTTCTATACCGTCACCAGTCTACCATGGGACACACCCACTATTCACTCATATCAACTGGCAATTTAGTGTCTAATTAACCTCAGCATGTTGTTGTACTGTGGGAGTAAGTACAGAAAACCCACACAAACACAAGGAGAACACGCAAACTCCCCATAGAAAGGTCCCAGCTCAAGTCCTTGAACCTGCAACCTTCTTGCTGTGAGGCAGCAGCACTACCCACTGTTTCACTGTGCTGCCGTCATAAAATTATATATGATATCATAAATAATGTGAATGAGAAGTCAAACCCACCAGTACATTATATGTTTAAGTAGGCAGTATTTTTCAGAAACTTTTTAATAAATCGTCTTTTTTAATAACCCAGCTACCACCGCACTGATATCCATCTTCTTTTGTCTCCACTCGTAGCTGCTCTCTTCTGTCAGACTTTTAGATCCTTCTCTGTCTCTCAACAAGGGAGTTTGATGCGTGTGCACCACACTGCTGCGATAATGGCTCACTCTGTAATTAGCATCACTAATCAACTATCATCATCATGTTGACCCACAATTTCCATGTCTGTCTCTCTCTGTCTAAATTTGGAGATTTACGGTTGGTTGCTCACTCATTAATTACCCTCAGTTTTCTTTGTTTAGGAGAAGCTTTGAAGTTGATGAGATAAAGATTTATCATCATAAGAGATCATCTGATTAATGGCAGAGTTTCATGACTGACTAATGCTGTTTAGCTGATGTCTGAGTTCCTTCAGTTCCCTCTTGTTCAGCTCTCTCTTGGGTAGATTCACTTTAGTGGCAGCTCTGTCTGTAACAGTCTCTTAGAATCAGACAGAGGCTGGATTGTGATGTCTCTACTGGATTGTTATTCTCTTTTCTCGCTCAGTCTGTCAGCTCAATTTTGTCTTTGTGCAAAGCCTACAACTTCACTTATTGCACACATGGTTGTCTTTGTGTAACTGTGTTTCTTTAGTTTTTTTCAATGTAATTCACACAGTGCAAGCTTGTTGCACCGTGTCATGTTTTGTTGTTTTGACACAGTGTTACCTGTTCATTGTTAGAATGATTTATTTTGTGCTTTGTAAGTATCTTTCTATAATGGCAAACTGAAAGCCAATCTCTGCAAATAAATAACGATGTTGTTATTGTTTCCTGTTCTCTCTCTCTCTGTTCTCACTCTCTGTAGGTGCAAGAACAAGCTGTACCCTGATAATCTTCCTCGTACCAGCGTGGTGATTGTATTTCACAATGAGGCGTGGAGCACGCTGCTGCGAACCGTCCACTCCGTGATCGACCGCTCCCCACACACACTGCTGGAGGAGATCGTCCTGGTGGACGATGCCAGTGAGAGAGGTACACACACACATAAACACACTCCAATACCACCACAGACATCAGATAATTCCTTTAGTGCTTGTCCCTCTTGTTTGAGGCTTAGCCTATTTTTTTTTTTTTTTTTTTTTTTTTTTTTTAGAGCTTTTGTATGATTTCCCTGGGTTTGTGTGTGTGTGTGTAGCTGTGTTTGTACATGGGTGTGTCTATGAGTGTGTCTGCACAGATGCCCAACAGCCAGTCAGCATATATGTGCTATGTGTGCCGCTCCACCCTGTGCAATGCTCTTAATCCCTGTTTGGGGGAGATTAGGTCTTTAATTCGCCAGCCACAGGGATTACACTCTGTTATTACCCTCAATCTGCTCCAGCAATGTTCACACAGCACCATTTCACCCTACTGGACCTCAGGTTAGAAGTCAGAGGGTGTGTGGGTGTGTGTAAGTGAAGGGAGGGGTGTTCGCTGCATGTTTGAGTGACGTCGGCAGGCATGCTAAAACACATTCACGCAAGTATACATTAACCTTTTGGTTGTCGACTGTCTGTCTTTGTGTGGGTTCACAGTATGTGTTTCCATTGATTTTTTTTTTTTTTTAATTAATTTATGTGTTTTTTTGCATGTTAAAGATTTCCTGAAGCGGCCATTGGAGCAGTACGTCAGGAGGCTGGAAGTCCCTGTCAAGGTGGTGAGGATGGAGCAGAGGTCCGGTCTCATCCGAGCTCGCCTCAAGGGAGCGTCCTTCTCCACTGGACAGGTGTGTGTGCGTGTGCACGTGACACCTGCATTGCATATGGTGTGCGCACATGTGGGGGTTTCCTTACATCTCGTCTCCATGTTCCTAGGTCATAACCTTTCTGGATGCTCATTGTGAATGCACAACAGGGTGGCTCGAGCCGCTGCTCGCCCGCATCAAGCAAGACAAGTAAGACTCACACAAATGCACAATGAAAGGCATACACACCATTGGCAAGCATAAAAAAATCAATAAACCATTGTTGAGCCTGCAGGGGGCTTGCCCTTGTGTTTGTTTGATGCTTAATTACTCATTCTCTGTTTACTGCTTCCTGCAAGCAGGTACACACACACACAGAAACATACGAAAGGTTTACAAAGGCCGTAATGAGTGATGGCTGACGTCTGATGGGCAGACACAGCATGGGCCACTGTTTAAATGTATTTAATTCTGGAGGTGCCACACCTTATAGACGGGCACTTACTTGTGATTGATGACCACCCGAGGTTACGAACAGCGAGCCGACGCATGTGTGAGCGGTGGTTTGTGTTGTGTTTGTATGCAGGCATGTATTGATCTGTGTTCGTCTCTGCGTTCACTGTAGGAGAACAGTGGTGTGTCCCATTATCGACGTGATCAGCGACGATACGTTTGAGTACATGGCAGGATCCGACATGACGTATGGAGGTTTCAACTGGAAGCTCAACTTCCGCTGGTACCCTGTGCCCCAGAGAGAGATGGACCGTCGCAAAGGAGACCGCACGCTGCCCGTCAGGTCAGTGATACAGCAGTGAACTTTTCTCCAATTAACCTTTAACTGGAAAGATCTGAGTTTGGCTCACCTCATTGAAGCATCCTCAGCATGTTGTTCAGTCTCATCAGCTCCAGTGATGCTCTTGTGCTGACGAGGGATGAACGATTAATTGCATTTGCAATAATACTGCAATATGATAAAACAAATTTTCGAACCACAATATGCACGATTACAACGTGATCACATGACATGAGTAAAAGAGTGGAGGACTCTCCTGCATCAACTTTTCATGCTGCTCTTTAATCTCTTGTGCAATGGCGTCTAGCTTGACAGAACAGTTAGAAATGGACACAACCAGGACTTTAGTCTCAAAGAGGAGCAGCACGTTCGTGGCGTGGAACTACTTTAGTTTCGAGAAAAGCAGATGCTACACAGCAGCAGGTGTCGTGTAGAGCATGGCGTGCTCCTGTTGCTACTTCACGCCAAGTCGTACTGGCTACAAACTTGTTCCACCACTTAAAAATATACCACATATGTCAGCTATATATGGTGCTACATGACAGCTGTATGGCTGAAATGCACCGATATTCCAGACAAGCTAAATACCTCAAGACAGGGAACTGACAGATGTTTCTGTAATAAGCAGTTTAATAAAAGGTCATTCATTTGAAGTCATACATCTTTTAATATAAATCTAACAAATTGAAATACTTAGTGAAAGAACATTTAGAGAAAGAAAAAAATATATATTTTACACATATTTGTGTGTGGCCTATTTAAATCATTCATTATATTTTGTTGAGGAAATAAAGGATAAAAAATCATATTAACATATTAAATCACAATTGCAATATTGGAGGAAAAGATCGCAATTGGATTATTTTCCCAAATCATTCAGCCCTAGTCCTGATCCTCATATTTGTCCTCCCAGCCCAAGCAAGATGGAATTCCCCTACAGAAAAAACACCAATAATAATGTTAGTACCAGACACATATAGTCATACACAACACTACACTCTGTCAGTCAGCTGGTTAAAATAACTTATATCCTGTGAGCTTCAGCATGGCTAAGAGGCATTCACAATTGATGTGTGCAGAGTAATGATGTTTAACCATTTCATTCACCATAGTTAATAATCATGAAATATTCTTAAGGCAGGAATACTGAAATAATACAGCAACACTTCCCCTCTCGCTGAAGTCAAGATGTTTATGTAACAACCCGTTATTTGTCCCTCGTTTCATTTCTCATGGCCCAGGCCTTGGAGCTCAAATTAGGAGCTTTCTGTATTTTCTGCCTGTCCATCATCTCTTCTTCCTGCCCTTGTTTCTAAGCGGGCTTGACGCCATTATTCAAGGTCACACACACACAAACACACACACATACACACATTATGTCTTATGTAACATGCTGTGCCCTTGTTTTCAGTTTGTTTTTTCACAGTTCTGCATGTCAAACTTTTCCTCAGGGTGTCTTGTAAGTGCCCTAAAAAACAAAAAAAAAAATAGGTTGTAGTGTCAGGGCAGAAATTAAGAACTACTTGACACTAATGGTACAATTTACATACACACAGTCACGAAACAGTAACATTATTCAGAACGCTTCAGTGTGAATTTTGACAGCAAATTTTGATTTAGTTTTAGTCTGTCTTTTCACTAAATTACCATTTGGTTTTCAGTCATCTGAATTATTTTAGTTAAAGTTAACTAAAAACAGGTTTACCTGTAGGACTGCTGTGGTTTCTTTTAGTGAGTAATGTGTAAGGTTTATTAACGGATAAAATAACATTAGCTTAACTAATTAAAAAAAAAAAAGAAATAAAAACTTCAAGGAGTGCTTACCTTTGCATGAATTTCAGGATGAGTTGCCTGCAAACCTCACTTCATGTTAGTTATGTTTTCTCTGGTCATCATTGCTCCGCTGGTTTTAAAAGGGTCTAGTTTTCCTTGGCTTCAAATGTGAATTCTATCCATATGTATGATCTTTTTCCAGCTCGTCTCTCCCTAATATTTTAGGTTAGTAGTCACTTAATTAATCCCTGGGGGGATATTTCTTCTGGACAGCTGAAGGATTATGGGTGTGGGGTGTGGGGGACTTCCTAATAAGTCCAGGGATGTGTTATATAATCTGATGGCAGTGGATAAGAAGGACCCCCCATGCCTTTCTGTGGTACACTGTAGTAGGATGAGTCTTTCACCTCCTCTGTCTGGCCACAGTGTCTTCTGGAAATGGATGGGTGGTGTTATCCAGGATGGCCAGCAATTTAGCCAGCAGTCTCCTCTCAACCACCGTACTCACTGGCTCCCAGGACACATCTTTGGCAGTTTGTCCATCCTGCTGGCATCTGCATCTGTAACGCTGTGCTTCCAGCATATTGCAGCAAATAAGAGAGCGCATCCCACCACAGAGAGTCAACACAGTCCTGCCAAAAGACCTGAGTCTCCTCAAAAAGGAGAGTGAGCTTTGGCTCTTTTTGTTTAGTTTTTATTAGATGATGAAAGCATCAGTAGTTTTTGTCATCATAAATAAGATTTTATTCAGTTATCGTCTAGCTTTTTTCGTTTGTATTTGGTGTTAAACAGCTATTTAAAAATTCCCTCGGGTCCTCCTTTTTCATCAGCCAATTCATCGGAAGCTACAGGCCATTTAGGCTTTTTAGCATGCAGGCGTGTTGCTGTTACAGTCTGAGGAGCATCACAGAGTGACAGGACAGCAGGAAACCTCTACAACTAAACTGGTTGTTATGGGTGCATCGACCTTGTAATTTGCAGAACTGTACAAAACATCTTCGGTCACATGGAAAGAGTCTGGGATTGGATAAAGAAAACACATCAAACATTCTAGTCTAAAGAAGAATTATGAGAGATTGTCACATGAAATACCTTTTTCAACTCAATGATAACTGTGACTGTGTTTGCTGTTGTGTTTCTATTCATTGTAGCAGTTTGTTTATTTCAATGTCACAATGGATTTTACTCCTTGGTTAGATAAACAGCTTTATTCAAGGATTTACCACAGTTTAGTTTAGTTTGTTTTTCTCTGACATGTTGGCATCTTGTAAAAAGTAGTGATTCCGTTGTTATCTGGAGCTTTTAGAGTGTTCATATGTTTACAGTAAAAAAGAAAAGCACAAAAACATCTATTATTTATGTTGCCATCATAACTCCCCACACTGTTTTGGGTCCCATAGCTGTAATCTGCGATTCTTAAACGTCTATGTGTTGTTTAAGAGGCAAGTGTTTGTTTTTCTCTGCTTGTGCTTATTATTTCCCATTTTTCAGCCAAATGCAGCACTCTGCAAACAAACCATTACCCCTGCATGCGTCAGGATACGCTTCATCTGTGTTTAGCCTATTTGTATGCAAGGTATTGTGTTTTGGTAAGCAGGTTAAACGAAAGCAAAAACAGGCAGTAAGGAAAATAAGCCCCATCTACAATGGAGGAAGCTAGGAAAAAATAGAAGTCAAGTCTTGACACGACCATCACAGCAACAGTGGGAAGAAAAACAGAATTGGGGGGAAAAAACAGGAAAATGACAAAGAGCAGGAGGCCTGAGCAGTGAAATATAAAACTCTGATACTGTGATGTAGATACTGTTTGACCTTTAGAAACAGGGACTCCAGTGAATTGAGTGGCACCTCATTTCTTTATTTTCTCTTGCTCTCCTCCCAGGACTCCCACCATGGCAGGTGGCCTGTTCTCCATAGACAGAGATTATTTCCAGGAGATCGGCACATATGACGCCGGCATGGACATCTGGGGTGGAGAGAACCTGGAGATCTCTTTCAGAGTGAGTGAGCACACCTGCAGCTGCTGGTTGACAAGACCGTATTCTTCCATGCACCGGCGGGTGTTCAGGAGCGTCCGCTCGGGTGCAGAAACACACAAATGTATTCAGACTGTCACAACACAGACAGGACCACTCTGAGTCATCCGTCTCCCAGCAGAGTTCTCTGGTCAGCAGTGTTGGGCAAGTTACTTCAAAACTGTAATGCATTATTTATTAGTAATTTCAAAGTAATACATTAAATTACAATATTACTGTATTTAAAATGTAAGGCACTACTATTGCATTACTTTTAAGTTACCCTCACAAAAATAACTGGAAATGTGGATTTAGCGATCTAAATATAAATCACCTTTGTCATTATTGCTGCATGTCACAACAGGAATCCTGCTGACAAGTTTTCAAAAAGCTGGTGATTCCACTGTTGAAAGTGATTTTAATGTCTTCAACAACAAGTCTCCTAACCTCTTGTTGCTAAAGAATCTCAGAGCAGGAGAAGGTTCATTTTGTCTGTTTTGTGGTTTTATCTCCATTCTCATACTCCACTTGCTTCCTTCTAACCTCATGTTACTATGGCACCTCTGTAAATGTTAAATTACTGCTGCTATTTCAGGAAGTGGACAGTTCTTTAGGTGTAGCACACAAAGTGAGTTTGACTATGATGTTCTTCAGATCCTTATTTTCCCAAACGTAAAGTAATGAGTGTGTGTCCATTTGGAGAATGTGCTATCCAACATTTTCTGCAGGTTCACTCATCTCCATCTTCTGTCTGAGTCAAAAGAAAAAGAAAGTGAAACATTTTTACACAGATGTTTCACTGCTGTTGATCTTGCAGTGATTTTAGCAGATTGGTATGAAGAAAAACAAGAAAGTGACCTCTTTAATTCAGCTTAAAGACGCATTGTAATGTCCGTTACTGACATTTGTATGGAGTAAAATATTACCATTTTTTCCAGTAATACCTTAAATTACTGCATTACAGCAAATACATTACATTAATTTATTTATTTTGTTACATGTTACTCCCAACACTGCTGCTCAGCCTTTGCTCATGTAGCGATCCCATCTTACATGGTTTGCTGTGTGTGTGTGTGCTAATGAGGTTTGTTCTTCACAGATCTGGCAGTGTGGGGGAACTCTAGAAATCGTCACATGCTCTCACGTGGGTCACGTGTTCAGAAAGGCGACGCCCTACACGTTTCCTGGAGGAACGGGACAGATCATCAACAAGAACAACCGGCGGCTGGCGGAAGTCTGGATGGATGAATTTAAAAACTTCTTCTATATCATCTCTCCTGGTGAGTTGTGTGTGCCTCCATGTGTGGAGGTTAATCTCTGTGGCTGGTGTGATTTATCCATTAACCCAGCGACAGTGTGATATTGCAGTAGAGACCGAACAGTGTGGGACGGGGGTGGGGGGGTGGAGGCGGCGAGTAATTTCACGCTACGAAGCATCTATTAACTTACTCACACACACTCTCACAGGCTGGCAAAGGAGAGGCGACCAAAAGTAAAACCAGACTTGCTAAATAAATCACATTTTTACATGTGAAGAGCCTCATGGAGGTGGATTGAACTCACTGGAAAACTCACTTTCATTTAGCGGGCTGCTGATCGCGTTATTGACGGCTGCCGAGCTGCTTTGTGATTGTCAATCTGTTCCACACTCGCTGAACTCGAACCACCTACCAGGAAGGAAAATAACAGCAGCACGGACTGGTTTCTTCCTGAAAACGGGTCTTAATTGGAATCTTATGAACTCACAACAGCCGCTGCCCTCTGCAGAGGAGCAGGCCCTTTTAAAGCCACCTGGCCTAAAGAGGTTTGATGCTCGACAAATAGGTTTTTGTTGGAGTAGTTCTTTCAGCACAGGCTCTTTTAGGTAATTCACTATCAGAGGTCTACTTTGCAGCAGTGACACTGTGCTCTCATTCTACTTTACCACTGACAACCTTTAAATGACTCGTATATGAGAAAATGTTTCTGACAGCCATTCAGCAAACTGGACTGTATAAATGCAGTTTGGTGCAATAGTTACTAACCTTCCTGTTGTGTGTGTGTGTGTGTGTGTGTGTGCAGGTGTGACCAAAGTGGACTACGGTGATATTGGGGCTCGCTCAGCTTTGAGACAAAAGCTTCAATGTAAACCCTTCAGTTGGTACTTGGAGAACGTCTACCCTGACTCCCAGATCCCCAGGCACTATTACTCACTGGGAGAGGTACACTTATTCTCTCTCTCTCTCTCTCTCTCTCTCTCTCACACACACACACACACAATTAATATGTGGCTCACACAATTTTTGACACCTGCCATTCAAGATTAACACAAACATGCCTCTATGATTCGCTTCCTTTAGGCTGGAATCCAATGAAAGTAAATGTGTTTGGGTTGAAGGGCGTCAGTTTTGTGGTTAATATAACACTGTTTCTGTTTCTGACGTCTGTGCGTTTTCTGCCCAGATCCGTAACGTGGAAACCAACCAGTGCCTGGACAACATGGCCCGCAAAGAGAATGAGAAGGTTGGCATTTTCAACTGCCACGGCATGGGAGGCAACCAGGTAACACAAGAACAACACTGACAACAAATCAATGAAAGAAACAAACACTGGGAAAAAAGCATGAAGTAAACAAAGTGGCTGACCTCAGTTGTCCTGTATATTTTTCTCTGTGTACTGATACTGTGACAAACGAGTCATGGAGTAGTCATGAAAAGACAGAAATTCTACTATGGCCGTGCAGGAGGAGAAAGATTTATCTTTTTTGTATTTGCTGACTCGCAGGTTTTCTCCTACACGGCCAATAAGGAGATCAGGACAGACGACTTGTGTCTAGATGTGTCCAAGCTAAACGGACCGGTCATGATGCTCAAGTGCCATCATCTCAAAGGAAACCAGCTGTGGGAGTACGACCCTGTGGTGAGTGCAGCTGTGTGCAGCTGACATGATGAGAATGTTAATGTCAGAAAATGATAAAGATAGACATTTATTGGATAAAGGCGCTCAGTTACCACTCATTAAGGTTGCATAATTCCAGGAATTTTAAATGTTATTAATGGACCTAATTAATGGAAATATATGGGAATAAACAGGAATAAATCTAAAATTTACAAAGGTTGGCCCTTACCAGGGAAGTTAAATATAGTTAAGGAAAATATATTGTAGCATAACCTTGGCTAAAACAACCAGATTTAAAGTGATAGTTCAAAATTCGCACAACATCATGATTCCCACACTCATAACAATAGGTGCTTTACTGCTACTACATGTCTAATGGTATTTGGTGGTTTACCTCATCAAACTCAGCATATAAACAATCCAGCCACTCCCAAACGCTGCTTCATGTGTCATCATGTTCCAATTATCGTTTTCATAGTGTGGTGAATGTGCAGGTCATGATTTGTCCACCACAGCATTTGGGAGTTGCTGGATTGTGTATTTGCTGAGTTTGATGAGGTAAACCACCAAATACCATCAGCCGCGTAGTAGCAGCTGAGCAGCTCATGGCTTTGCTCCACTGGTCTGGAAACAGCTTGTATTGACAAAAATACGTAAACATCTATTGCTGTGACTTCAGGAATCATGGGTGAATTTTTTTTTTAAAATGTTGAACTATCCCTTTAGTGCATGTAACCGCCTACATTTCATGCACACAGCACACTGTGGTGTGATTATTTGCAATTCAAATGTATTTTAATCAATTGACAGCACTAGTTTAAACCAATTTCACCTGGATCTATTTAAATATTGCATTTCCAGGCATCTGGTAATAAAAAGTGAAGAAAATAATATGAAAAAAATAAGATGCTGATTCTGCACCAGAGCCTGAAGTACAAAAAATATAAATGTTTAAACTAACATGTTGCTGCTAATATGATGTAATCTTTTATACAGATGAATATATGTTTAGTCTGTCATTATCCAACTGCAGCAAACCTCTAAACAAAATAAGTTTTACAACTGTAGTTATAAAGAACCCAGTACACTTACATTCTACTTCTTTAAGGATTCTTTTACATGCTTGTGGAAATTCAAACCAATGAACTCTGATTTGCATCCCCTCACACACACTCTCTCTCTGTGTGTGGTCTCATGCAGAAGCTGACCCTGGTCCACGTCAACAGCAACCAGTGTCTGGACAAGGCCAGCGAGGAGGACAGCCAGGTGCCCAGCGTCAGAGACTGCACACACACGCGCTCCCAACAGTGGCTGCTCCGCAACGTCACACTACCAGAGGTCTTCTGACCACACTCCACACACTCACAAGCACACACACTCACACACACAGCAGCCCAGAGTAAGCAATCAGAGGAACGGACATGTTTGTTAAAATTGGGCACCGGGAAAGGAGGGACTTCCCATGAGGGGACTCGGGAAGAGAGGAGGACGGATCGGACGGTACTACCTCTGCCGGAGATCAGAGGGAGGAGTGTGTTTGACCCTCCTCAGAGCGAGAAGAGAGGAAAGACTCCCACCAGGAGACGACGGCTCATGTTTTACATTTATTTTTTGTTTTTTTAAGAGATCCTAACGGCGGAGAGTGACTCGCTCCTCATGTGTGTGAATATTCGACTGGCGGAGGCAAGGTTCTGCACTCACAGCTTCCCCGGACTAAGCAGTCTACCCCTCAACTCATCATTTAACGTTTACTGACTGCCTCTTAAGAAAGAGTGTGTGCACTTATCTGTGTGTGAATGGATGGAGATGAATGTATGGTTTGAGAAGGGGGATTGTGTCCTTGTTGATTTCTTTCTTTTCTTTTTTTAATTTAATTTTGTAAAGGATTTTAAAAATGAACTGGTGAACTCCTATGAAGAAGGGTGCATGTATAAGTGATTGTGTGTGTGAGAGCGTGTGTGTGCGTGTGTGTGTGTCAGAGCCCCTCCTACAGTCTTGCAGCAGTGTATGTCTCCCTCTGGTGTTGCTCCTCTGCATTTCATCCTAAAGACTGAAGCCTCCTTGCCGCGGAACTCCAAGGGACACGTAACAAAAGGAGAGAGGACCGAACAAGACGTCTGCCATCAGCAGAGATCTAGAGATAGAGAAATATGATGTTTGTGATATCTTGAGATTTCTATGTCCAGTTTTTACATGGCTTTGTGTGTTTCTACAGTCCTGTGAGAGTGCCACAGAGCAGTAGTCTGTTTGTCTATGTTGTCTTTAAAGATGTTTAACATAGAGCTAACACACACACGCACACACAGAACTCTGCATATGTAACTGATGCTCACTGCCTAATGTAGTGTTAAAACATAGGGAGTTCTCCTATAAGACACTACATAGTCTCACACACACACACACACACACACATCCTGTATACGTATAGGAAAAAGGCTGCACTAGCCTGATTTAATCCGTTTTGTCATATCTTCTTCTCAACGACCTCTTAAAAAAAATATATACACTCCAAGGGCTTCTTTCCTCCAGCGGAGTGTGCGGGTGCATCAGTGTGGATGTGGATGTTGAACACCTGCCTTCAGTACTAATCGCAGTCCCATCAGCTCCCTGTTTACTTAGAACAAACGGCTCTCAGATCCCTCGCCGTACGACAGAGCCCGTAGCATAGACTGACAGCAAATCAGCATATCCCTGCTTCCGTTGTACAAAAGAGCAAAAAAAAAGAGAAAAAAAGCTGCTTTATTTTCTAAACAGAGCCACATCTCTGCTCTCTCCTGGGGGACACATATACAGTGGGAAAGGGACTGCAGTCGTTAGAATAGCGAATGTCGCCGAGGTGCGTCAGGAGGCTCGATCAGAGGCAGCATAGGGAGCGAAAAGGGTGGAACTGTGGATTACAAAGAGCACAGCAAGCAGCAGCAGACATATCCTAATCCATAACTACATATCTCACTTGGCAAGCTCAACTGCTGTATTTCACAATGGTTTAATCATATCTCAGCGAGCCACACAGCTCAACCTTAACATCAATGCATCATTCTCATTTCAGCCATCATGCTTTCTTTCTTTCTTCTTTTTTAATTTCTTTTTTTTATTTTAAGTATCACTCCAGTCGCTGCGAGTCAGGGCAGGAGAAGTGATTTCATAAAAGGTTTTGAACCGTTTGGGCTTCCTCCAGTGGAGGAAGGGTTTACACATAGGACACATCATTGGTTCATCTTTGTTGTGGACACGGTAGCGAGAGGAGGCCGTCGACTGAATCATGTCTGAGCGAGTGACTGTAGCGAAGATGTGAGAGTTCTGACTGTGACAAAGAGGGAGTGCATCGATTGTTCGGATTTTTTTTGTTGTGGGGTGGGCCGGGGAGGGGGAGTTTGAAGTTGACCGACATGTCCAGGCTTCCACACTGAGCTGATCCAAATCTAGACAAATAAAGGTGAAAAAGTTTACAGAACATGACAAGGAGAATGTTGATTTCTGCCTATTTTTTGTACACACACACACACACAGTTTAAACTTTTCTTTCTCACAAACAACTTCAAGTCTGTTAAAGGAAAGATGGATAAAAAATGCTCATGGATCCAGAGATATGCACCGATTATTGTGTTGGTTGATTGACAGAAACATCGTTTTGGAACTATTTTGATAACCAAACAGTTTAATAGCTGCTAAAGCAAAAGACAAAGTAAGTGCGTCACTGTGGACTCTCAGAATTTATTTTGTTTGACATTTTTACTATTCACTGATATTTTATAGATAAAACGATTAACCAATTATTTCAAAAGATTATCAGAAGATTGGTCGATATTGAAAATAATCATAAGTTCACTCTTGACTTTAGAAACAACTTTGTCTTGTCAGTTCTCTCTGACATTTTTTATATGTCAGACACATCTTTGACATTTTCTTTTATGCAGGTTTTTCATACAGTAGACGCCATTGATCTAATTGATTAGTAAAATGTCATCTTCAACTGTTAACTCACTTCCTCTACTGCTTGAAACAAATAATTACGTTTTTAGCAGAAAGAGAAAGTGTAGGACGGTGTAAAACACATGATCATGGGGTTTTTGTGAATTGTGCCCATTCATGTGGCAGCCACTAATTAAAAAAAAAAGACTGCACTTAAACACATTGCTGCAGGAGCATTGAGTCTGGACAGAAACCAGATAAGTCATGTGGACTGTTGTGTTCCTCCTAATAAACAGGACAATGCAGTGTGAAGGTAATGGAGTCAGGCAGCAGGCTCAGTGCATGTTTTGTGGAGAGTGGATTATTCAAACTCCTTGACTTGATCTGCTGAATTATTCATGCGGCAGGATTAGACCCACCGGAGTCATCAGAAAGACGTAGCAGACAGAGAGTTTTGCATACACACCTTGATGTTGATTCTCTGCATCCTTTGTGGGGGTCTGAATGCATCTTCTGTACAGTAAATGATGCTCTGTGATGTTTTCATTCTACAACAGCTTCTCATTACACATTACAAATCACCACAGTTGAAGTTTTGTCTTCCAGTGGGGCCAAAAATTATGCATCAGACTCCAGTTCCATTAACATTTTAGAAAAGCAAAGAACCTCCGATGTGACAGTAAATCTTCACAGCCTGTTTCTATTTGTTTATTCATGTATTTAGTTATATGAACTCTATGAAAAATTGAAAAGAGGTCAAGAAGGTACCAATACTGGAAAAAAAGAATATATATGTACAAATATACCTCAAGAAATAATTAGACATCAAGAGGCCATTTTTCATTTGATGTAAAGTTGAAGATAATCAACCTGTGGGTTTTGGAATTAGAGCTGAAGAAGTTGCTTTACAATGTTTGTAGAGAAAAAGGTAAAACATGTATATAAACACATATCTGATGAATATTTATGTATGAACAAATATCCAGTTGTGAACGGGGGGACAGACCGTCACTCATTCCTCCTGGTGCTCAGTGGAAATGAATCTTCCATGTACATCCAAGAAAAGGAGACCTCCATTTCTCTGAACGAGTGATTCTGCTGTTTCGGGGACTTAGAGATGTGATGTGTGGAAGCTTTGATCTGGAGAAATGGATCAAAGACGAATCAGACCACAGCCCAGAGGGAAACTTCAAGAAAAGACAGAATATCGAAGCAGTTTGAGAAAAAAACGGAGTGAATTTATGAACTAATTAATTTGTTTTGAGTGTCTTATTTATGCTTGTTGAAATCAGCTTCATATTTTGTTATGAAGACACATTTGATTCATTTAACTCTACAGCATCACTGGTGCAGTGCAGTGGAGCTGGTGACGACTTTCATTTTTAGACAGATTGGTTGAACATTTGCTGATAAAAATGATTCTTTCCAATCATCACAAACACAATCTCATTATTTCTTGTTATTACACATTATGTAATAACTGATTACAACAGTCAGTAGTTATCTGTAGAGAGAGATCTTATCATGTTTGACAGGCTGTTATTATATTAATCTTCTAGCTTTTACGGCCATAATATTCAAGTTATATAAAAATATGAGATAGAAAGTCAAAAAATACAAAATAAATAACCAAAAATATGAGATAAAAGTAAAAATATGAGATAAATATTTGAAAATATTAAATAAAAATACCAAAATATAAGATAAAAATTCAAAAACATAAAATAAAAGCTCAAAAATCTGAATAAAATATACTTTTTTATTTGGCTATTTAAAAAATACTTTTGGTAAATAGTCAAAAATATTAGATGAAAAAAAATACGAGAAAATAAATTAGGGAAAATGTGCAATAAAAGGCAAAAGTAAGAGATAAACAGTTGAAAAATAGAGAGATAACAATTTATTAGATAAAACTGCAACCATGAGATAAATAGGCAAAATTATTATTATGATTCATCATTATGATTAAAGTCAAACTCAAGAAAAAAAAAACAGCATTGCAGTTTTTGTACCAAATAGAAGATACTTAAAATTTCATTTTTTTTCCCCTTTAGCCTCGTTCCAAAAACACCTCCAACTCTATGGAGCTACATATGTTCTATATATATTATTCAATCAAACAAAATAGGTTTCCAAATAAAAATGCATTTTTTCTTTCTTTGCAAATGTTTTCTTTTTCAGACATGTTTTTACATGACTTACAATCTGTAAAACAAGTCCCTTTTGACCCGTCCTCATCAGAATCTGCTTCTAAATCATCATTAAGTAACACGTTGTTTTTGAGGCTGAAATCAGCAGCAGCCACTGCAGCTTTTCCAGGATTTGGTATTTATTCTTTCCATCTGTCCAGATCCTCGCTGACACACTGACAATCTGTAAAGCCTTCACAGACCAGACGACGGAGTCTGACTCAACTCACACAAACACAGAGGGACGTGTTCACTGCTTCTGGAAACATTACATGGTGAATTTAAAAAAGTAAAAAAAAAAACTTAGGAAGTAAGGAAGTTTAGTTTTCATAAGCTTTTAGTACTGAAAACTACAATTGTTTATCTGTGAACAGAAAAACTACTGGGCCTATTTACATGAAACTTGCTGGTAGGTTGAACAACTACTGGATTCCACATGAAATTTCAAGACATTTGTTTAATGATATATATTTTTTTAACATTTTGAAACACATCTGTCTCTTATACATGGCAAAATCCACAAAAATATAAGATTTAAAGGTTCTGTATGTAAGAATTGTGAAGCAATTTACATGTATGAATTTATTATTGCAAAAAATTGCAATGGTTTTCGGTTTTAAATGATTTATCAACCAACATCAGGAATTTGACAACATTACCTTGGCCTCCAGAAAATTAGTCACAGGGTAGAATTATCTATTCCACTAGCAGATAATTTAGCTTATTTCATTTTTTTTCTTGATTTTAGCCAATGAAATCTTTTTTTAAAGAAAATGTTAGTCTTGTTTTCTTAAAACAGACTAAATTAACCCAAATCAGAAAAAAGAACTTGAAATAAGATAACTTATCTTCCAGTGGAATAAGACAAATCTACTCAATATCCGAATGTACCAAAAACATGTTTCCACCTGTTAAGATGCCAGTTTTTGCGATGTTGGTGGAAGTATTTATTATTTCACTGCTGATTTATCATTTTTATTAATTATTAATAATAAATCATATATTATTATTTAATCATTAAATATTATTAAGATTTCAGTGTTTGCAGTGAAAAAGCAGCCCAACAAACCCACTTCAGTTTAAATGGTGATGTTTATTGGGTCAGTGCATATCCAGAACTTTAAGAAACAGCAACAGTGTCAAACGAAACTACAGTGATTAAATTAAACAGTGGAAGCTTCACTGAACCAGAACACACAGACCCCTCCACCCTCAGGCAGCCACGTTATGATCAACGTGCTGCTTCACATACACAACTCATCTGTACACTTTATTAAAGCCTCAAGTGACATAAACTACTTTGTACCCTGCTTTCAGAAAAGTGCTCTAACAGGCAAGTGCAAGAACAGATGATGTTAGTAGAGAATAAAAAATACACCGAACAAATGACGTTGAAACGTAAGATTAGTGGTGATGGAGATGATAAAGTCACAGTTCTCAGACTTGAAAGTACCGAGTGTAAACTTGAGTGTAAACGTGCATAAGATGTAAAACATAAAAAATGTGTGTTTGTGTTGATGTGTGCACTCACAGTGTGTTTAAAGACAAACTTAAGCTCAAAAATGAATAAATAGTGTAAAGACAGAAACCCAACGATATAATCCTCTGGTCTTGGACCGATCTGATCCGTTAAAGTAGTTTTCATCAGTCTAAAGTGACCCTGCCCTATGTGGCGAGTTCGCCTTTATCATCGATACATAGGCTCGTGTAGAGACTTTGCAGAGGAGAGGTAGGGAGTTCAAACGCTGCACGACCACACGCTGCAGCTTCAACAACCGCCAAACGGTGTGCAACACGGAAATCAGGGGCTTCGTGGATAAAACGCATCATGTCACGACTCGCCACAAAATTGCACAGGAATTTTTTAGGCATTTGTCAACGTTATGAAATGGATTTTAGGCACTGAGATGACGTGATTAGCATCAATGTTTAACCCCCCCCGGAACAGCTCTGGTGAGCAGACGGCATCGTGGGTAGCCAGTCAATATGCCGCCATGTCTTCTTGGCCACAGGGGGGGGCCGGCCCTGTGGAGCAGGCCGGGACAGGGAGGGGAACCGTTCCCCCGACCAATCAGCCGACAGGAAGCCAGACGACGTTCCACAAGGACACGCCCTCCTGGTTTCAGTCACTGGTCTTCTTCAGGACCAAGGGGGTGGAGTCCACGAAGGTCCTGGAGGTGACAAACAAGGACGTTAGAGTTTTTTCCAGCCGCCTGCGTGTTTTTTTTCCTCTGGTGGTCATCGTTCACCTGATGGGGTGCAGGGGCCAGCTGCTCTGCACCGGCGTGGGCACCGTGGAGCTGGGGCTCATCAGCATGGCGCTGTAGATGTTGGCAGCCACCACCAGGATGCAGAGCAGGATGGGCCCGATGATGGCGCCCTCCAGACCCAGGTAGTAGGCTCCACCCGCCACCGCCAGGCCTGTCAGGTAGGGGTGACCACCCCTGAAACACACACACAGTTTACATTACATTTACTACAAGTCAGGTCCATGACAGTGTTTTCTGAAAGATCATCACAGCCCATATATCTGAAATGACCCAAGAACAGCTGGGATGTTTATTTGTTTCAATCACTTAACAGATCAGGGCGATATTCCAGGAAGAAGGTTATGTGAAAACTGAGAGTAGGTTAACCCTGAGATGAGGAAAACTCTGAGATATCGGTTTAAATGCTACTGTTTATATATATATATATATATATATATATATATATATATAAAGTAGGCTATACAGACCCATTTTGTCAGCTTTTGCCTTCTTTCTGTTGGCTGTTTTTTAAATTAATTACTGAGTGTTCATGCTCACATCATCACAATTTAAATGACTTTAATACATATAAAATAAAAATATGTAACCACTGTATCAAGTGTTACTGTGGGGGGATGAAGTTACACCAATATTTTGTTTGTTAGGGGTTTAAATTACTACTTGAAGTAACCACAGAATTAATATTTACTTCATACTGAATATTTAATATTTAATTATGTTTAACAGCCTATGCCAATTAAATCAAAGTGAGTTGCAATCATAGCAAGAAAATATACCTTACCTTTTTGGATCATATTATATTTATATTCTTTATATTTTTCTATATTTCTTTTTTAGATGCTTCCAACTTCTCCTCTCCCCTGTTGGATTTAATTCCTATTCATATTCCTACTATATTCTATGAACTTGCTACTCAGTGGAATAGTCCATTCAGACTTATAGCAGTTTTCTCTCATGTCCCATCTCTCTCCTTTGCTGCTGCAGCAGTGTTACTGTTACAGTTAAATGTGTTGGTTCTCTCCGTAGGCTGCATTAATGCTGCTAGTTATATTGCGGTAAAATAAATATTTTTTTTCTGCAGTTATGTCTGTTGCCATGGTTTCTCATGGTATCAGTGCTCCATTGATGATGGCTTTTTGTGCACACGCATAACTCAAGATAAACATACTCAGTTGATTGAACGAATTCAGATCAGCTGTTGTGGAACTGGATACTCAGAGTTTCAATCTCAGAGTAAGTCAACTCAGAATTGAAGGATAAACTCAGAGTTTTTTTTAACCTCCTTTCTGGAATAACCCCCAGGTGTTTATTTGAGACCAAGTGGCAGTTTTGGACAGGAGATTAACTGGAAAAATAATATGGTCATTTACCCAAATTCTTTAAGTAAACCAGTATGACTATCGTAGAACTTAAAATTTTTCAAAATCAGATTACAGTACTGTAGTTAAACATCTCATGGCTGCTTCTACCCAGTTTTATTCTGTGTATTTTACAACAGAAAGTTTTAATTTCATGTGGTACTTTTTTTTCCACTGCAACAGAGACATGGGGATCGCTAAGTAAGCAACATTACACAAGAGGGTGTTCTTTAACTTCATTAGAGCACGACAGTGATGTGATCACGACAGAAGCACTTACCCCAAAAAGGTGAAAAAGAAAAATGTGGTTACATCATGTTCTTCCCTCATTTTTTATTGTTTTTAATTGAAACTACTGAAACTCTATTATTTGGTCATTTATGGTATAAACGTCTTGTCAGAGCTTTGATGTTGATGCAGGATAATTCATTCAGCATCTGACTAATTTTACTTTTTAACAGCAAAGATCATCGTTTGTTAGCCAACAACAACCACAGCAATTCCTGGAAGGAGCGTTCATGAACGCATCATAACAAAGACTAAAAAATCTTTACAAAACACTCACAGCTCTAGTAGCATGAGACTTTTATTAAATAAGTAAAGATAATTAATTATTATTTTAAGATTCTCCAACTTAATATTGGCTGCTCTGTGTTTCCCTGCTGCACCTTAAGCCTAAACTATCGGGTGGAACATCAACACACTAATTATGAACATTTATTAGTTACTATGTCATGGTTCACGCTACTTATACTGATACACACAACTGCTGTTGTGTGTATCAGTATAAGTATAATGCTCTGCTAAACAGTAAATTTCGGTTCAAAAAACAACCCGATGAAAGCGTTGGCAACGACATTGTTTGTTGCAAACTGAGTATAAAAGAGTTTGCATATAAATGCAAAATATGTCACAGTGAGGACAGAAACTCTGGAGCTGTTAGCAGTTCTGGTTCTGATTCTGGTCCAATGAAGAAAATTAGTACAACATTGGAAACACTTAATTTCCCAGAACTGCAGACATCAGTGGTTGATGATAAGATTTTAGAAAATGTGCTACAGATAGTCACTTAAATTCATTTACATAAAATAAATATTACCTTTAGAGCAAATATTTTATGTAATTAATTGTATTTAATTATTTACATAACCTGTACGTAATTAGATGAATCCCTACCCTTAATGTTAATCAATCACTTATTTAACTTACAATAAAACATTGTTTGATTGCAGTCTTGCACTCAGCAGCGTTCCTGCAACCGCCACCTAACATTACACAGAGCAGCTGTGACTCAAACAGCCGACAGTTTACACAACTGACAGCAGCTGGACAGGCTGTTTACAGACCTCACACCAACAGCACGGTTTCCTTTCAAAGCCTTATTAGGCCACCGAGCAGACGTCATGGCAGAGTGGAGAAACGTGTTAGTCAAGAGTTTCAAGAGGAAATGATGCAAGACGAGCTGGCGCGTCGTCAAACATACCCAGATATCTCAGAGTAGATGGCTGTGTCTACAAAGTAGGTCGGCAGCAGGTGGCAGATGAGCAGCAGCACGGCCTTCACGCCTTCGCCCTGCGCCAGCCACAGGTCACACATGGCCGGCACCGCCGCCCAGTAGGTGCCCAGGAATGGCACCGCGCCCAGGATGGCGGCCAGAGCTTCAGAACCACAGAGAGAGATTCAGCGAGAGAGGAGAATATCCACAGCATGATCTATGCTGCAAAAACTGAGATCCTAACAGGTGAAAATATCTTGTTTTTGGTACAATTAGTCCAATATTAAGGCAAATAATTTAGCTTATTTTAAGGTTTTTCTTGATTTTAGTCCATTTATTTATTCATAAAAACAAATTGACCCAAACCAGGAATAAATACATAAAAAAAGATAAATTATCTGCCAGTGGAATAAGATTCCAAAAAAAAGTTTGACTCAATATTGGCCTAATTGTACCAAAAACAATGATAAGGTGCATTTGTGAACACACGGACTCACCGGAAGGAATGAAGACGATGTTGATGCCGAAGATGGTGTGAGTGAGCCACGTGTAGAGGCCGTAGAAGACGGCCATTTTCAGAGAGGCGTCAAACACTCCTCTGAAAATCAAACACACAAAGATCAAAATAATCTATCTGAGGTTTAAACTCTTTAGCACAGGGGAGTCAGGGGAGTCTATTTATTTTATGGGCCACATTCAGCGCAAAAAAAACACACACACACACACACATATATATATACACACGATACCTACAAATGTCCCCCTCTTTATGTGAACAAATATATTATACATATTTATGTGATTAATATGATTTTACTAACCTTCAATTCATAAAACAGAGGAGATGAAGAGATGGCATTAAATAAGTGAGATTTCAATAATATGATGTCTCACTTATTCCATATTCAGTCAGTCTACTGTTCAAATCAAAACATTTACTCACTAAACAGTATTTACTTTTTAAGCCAGATTGGACCCTTTAGCCTGTGCTGTATGTTTGACACCCCTGCTTTAGCACATGGGATGATTTAGTGTGTGTGTGTGTGTGTGTGTGTGTGTGTGTGTGTGTGTGTGTGTGTGTGTGTGTGTGTGTATGTGTGTGTGTCTACCTGATAGCCTCCTCTACAGATTGGCCTATGATATTAGAGGAAGGCCCCGGCTGGGAGAGTGGAGTCAGGTTGATGACCCATTTGACAGGTTTGTAGTATTCTCCACTGGAGCTCAGCAGGTAGAACAGAGTCGTCAGGAAAATCACCTGCAGACAAACATGTATGTGATGAACAGAACACGTGATGAGGAGCTGCTGTGATGGCAGACGCATGACAGTTGGAGTTTTTAAGTTTGAACTTAACCATTTGCAGGTTAGGTTAAAAACAAATGGAAAAAAGTCTACATGCAGGGAGAGTAGCCCAGGCTACAGGCAGGATTAGCTCAGCCTCAAGAATATACATTACAATATATACACTTTATTCTATAAATAAATCTAAAGACACACTATTAAAGGAATAATACAAAAAAATGGGATTATGAAAAAGTCTTTATTTAAATATGTTCTACAGGGCTTAAAGGATGAGAACCTTTTAACTTAATGAGAACAGTACTTCCATACATGTGGTCTTCTGTATCTGAAAATCTGGTTGTCAGATGTTTGGGAAAATAAAAATTTGATTGTTGTCTGGTTGACTGAATTTGAGAATTCATTTCTAAATAAGACCTGAAATTATCTAGAATATTTATCTCTTTAAGAATTGTACCTTATATACAAAAGTATATGTTTGGAAAATGTTCAATCTTAACTTGTAGGAAGTTGATATTCTTAAAAAAAAAAAAAAATCTCAAGTTTCTATCAGGTATTGTGCTTCGTACCAGACTGAGGGCAAAATTGAGCAGCGCCGTGCCGCTGTGGAACAGAACGGTGAAGAGCGTGGTCGCCGTGGAGATGAGGAGGCCGACGTTCCTGCTCATCACCACCCACAGAGACTCCACGATCTGCACGACGACAAGGCCACAGGAAACATTATGTCAAATATCACTCGACAACCTCTGGTTCAGTTTAGGCAAATTAAGTGTCTGGAATAGTTTGTGTTGACCGACAGATACATGAAGGCAAAACACATGCAAATTCAGTGCTGAAACACGGCGTACTTACTGACAGCAGAGTCTCGATGTTTTCCTGCAGAAAGGAGGCCACGTCCTGCCAGTCCAGGATGTCCACTAACCAGCTGTTCTGCCGCTGGACCGCCATCTTGTGTCCACGGTGGCGTCCACTGTGGGTCACATTCTGGACACAATGAAGAAAATGTTTTATCGTCAAGTCATTTTTTGATGAAAGTGAGTTTTTGTCCTAAATCATATCTAGACGATGATGCCACATCTGGTAAAATCACTTTAATCCTCAGTTGAAAAGATCAGACGCTTCATGCCTTACAGGACAATGGCCATTTTAGTTTGGCCATTTTATTTTAAGTCAAGGTTTTTTTTATTCTTTACAACATAATGTCTTGACTTGGGCATTTTAACAAGCTTTTATGATCTTGGCTGCTTTAAGAAGCTTCTATGGTGCAGAAGAATTAATTTCTACTGGTGAGTGATAAAGGCTATAGGCTATAATGTTAATTGAATCTCAGATATAATGGTAATTTAGTCTAAATTTCACCAGTTATACTAATAATATATTATAAAGTGCTGTGCATATCAATAAATCCAATATATATGTTGCCAAATATAAAGAAAGAAAGGAAGTTCCAGGATCTTGAGTCCATTAAACATGATCCATGCTGCAAAAACTAAGATCTTAACAGGTGAAAATATTTTGTTTAGTAATTAGTCCAATATTGAGTAGAATTATCTTATTCTGCTGGGAGATAGTTTAGCGTATTTCAAACAAACAAACTGACCCAAATCAGGAATAAATACATAAAATATAAAATAATATCTATAAGATAAGATAAAGTTCTAAACATTATTCTTGAATCACTTTCTACTAGTGAGTGATAAAGGCTATAGGCTATAATGTTAATTTAATCTCAGATATAATGGTAATTTAGTTGAATAATTTAATATAAAGTGCTGTGCATATCAATAAATTTAATACATATATAATATTCTATATATATATTAATATGCATTTGATTAAGTTTCTGTGTTTTCTCAAAAACTTGAAAAAAAGGTGGTAATTTTAATAGAGTGATGATATATAAAACAGTGAGTATGAGATTAGTGGAGACTGTGACTGTCACTCCTCTCATGCTACCTTCACAAACCAGGAGTGGTAGAGTCTGTCCCAAAGCTCCAAAACCTGCTTTTCAATCACAGCCGTGTGGTTCACCTTGTCTCCTAACATCTTATGGAGCTGCGAACAAAGAAAGAAAACAAATAAGCAGATATTCATCACATAAAGGTCTGGAAAAGTGGTCACATGAATTAATATAGAGGACCACCATACTTTAAAACTAATACATTTATTTAATTCAGTATTATCTATAATTTGTGTTATTTTCCCTCTGCACATGAATTTATTTAATTTCAAATATTGTTTTCCATTTGATATATTGAAGTGAAAATGAACGAGGTGAGTGAATAAATAAATAAAAGATAATAAATTAATAAATAAAATGGAAAATCAAATTATTGTGAAAACAATACACACAAAATACATTTTATGAATAATTAAATATACAAATTAAATAAATATGGACATTTACTGGTATATTTATGTACTGAGTCATTATTAACTTATTCTTGATTATGGCAATTTCAGTCCTCCATAATTTTGGTCTTAGGTTTCTGACACTTTCTTTTATAAAACACCTTATATCACACATCTTATGAGCTGGGGTCTGTGCTGTAGTTTTCATGAGTTTAAGGCTCCTTGATGTGAAAAAGTTTGAGAACCACTGGATTAGAAACAGGCACAATACAGACAGTTTAATTCTTACCCGATGTGTTATCCATTCTCTCCCGTGCTGATAGACATTAGTAGCAGCTGAGTTCAGAGCCTTCTGGACCACACAAGCCTCTGGAAGCCAACTAGAGGAGAGATGAAAGACAAACAGAGGAGGTTAGAAGAGGAGAAACCATAACTCCAAAAAAAGTTATGGCAGAAAGAGGGAATAACGAGTACTTTGCCCATTCTGGGTGGTTGGAGACCGTCTCGTTGATGAGGTTACTGGTCACATCGATCATGTGAACACTTTCATGATGAACCTGGGAAAAGGTCAAAGAAAAGGATTTGAATATGTTAAGTATGACAGTATTTCCATGATGCCGTGAAGTCAATAAACATTTACCATGGCAGTGAGCAGCAGAGCCATGAGCAGTGTCCCTGTGACCAGGAGGATGATGATGAAGATGCTGATGATTTTATCCAGAGATCGCTCCAACCACACGATCATCTGCACGGAGTAGGAGGAGGAGGAGACAGACGAGAAGGAGACAAGAGGAGGAACCAGGGGAGGGAGAAGCAGACAGGAAGTCAGTTCTGCTGGAAGAGTTTAGAAAAACATAGAGAAACACATGGAGAAACCTGTGTCCTTCACATGTGAAGAAGCTGCCACCTCAGGTCTGAAGGACAACGAAGTAGTTGACCTAATGAATGAGTAGATTTTATTTTAACATTGCCCTAATGGTGTTCGTCTTTCAAAGTTTAGATTGTCCTGGTGTAAACTGATGCAACTCTTAACTCAGGTTTCTCAATGCTCCAAAACTGCATCAACAGTAAATGTATAACAGCTTCAGTCTGTAAGTGTAGGTGTGTGTGTGTGTGTGTGTGCACTAGGGGTGGGACGAAATATCGATATTGCAATATTGAGATACAACCTCTTGAAATGTTAAGCGATACTCTTACCTCAAATATGGATTTAAAAAGGAAATGCTTATTTGTAATTTTTTTGTGCAAGAGAGATATGACAGATTATAGATTTAGTGAAATTGATGCCTCCATACAATGAATTAACACAAAATTACAGCTTTTTAACTATTGAGGGATATTCTTTTGTTCTTGAAGGAAAATGTTCATTTTTCAACCCTTTTAGTGTCTAATAGAGTGATCAGATTTTCTATAATGGAGATACACACAGAGACGCTGCAGCTCCTTCTGTAAATGCTTTAAGTCTCAGTTATATCACCTTGATAAACACACTATGTGTTTCTGTATTGACCTTTTCTATTTTTAAAGATGATTATAGAGTAACAGCACATAGTGCAAAAATAATCACTTCGTTAAGGACGGCAGAATTATTGATAGTGTTCTATTATTCACTCCCGGTACAAAAAAAGAAGCAAATCTATATTTCACCTCTTTGGCAAAGTTGTGACAAATAGGATTTTGGCTGAAAAGACATTCATCCTGCTCACAGCCTGATTACCACCCACACATAATAATGGGAAAACGTCTATTCTCTAGTTGCAGCGTGTGGGTGGTGTGGTGCTTCCACCCCAAGCAGAACAAACATATATGGTATGAATGGTCTAATCTGTTAATATGTATTATAAATGAAAATGGACTAAAAACCTCCAACCACACACAGCTTTTGCTCTGAATGCAGCCTGACACTGTCATCCCTCTGCCTTATGATAACAATCTAAACCTGGCAGCGGCAAAAAAGTTTAGACAAATATCTGGTCATACATCTATTATAGTTTATTGGCTGTGAAGTGGACTGATATTTCTTGCTAATGGACAAAAATGAGAAATTTCTGCTCAGATCACTCTAATAGACACCAAGTTATAGGAAAATAGGGTCCAGGTTAAAAAATGCAGTAATTCTCCTTTCAGATGTCGTGATGTATCATGGATGAAATGTCTTGTAATAGATTCATTATCACAAATTGGCCATTTGTAATAATACCATTATCATGGGGCAGGTGTTGTAATCGGATGATTCCCACCCCTAGTGTGCACCTACGTGTTATAGTTACAGACGCAACATGTTAAAAGTGAAGCTACTGGAGTCAATGGGAGGTTACTGGGAGAGTGAACCCATTTCCTGATGGTTTGTCAGTATATTAATGGTGACAGGTTATTGCAGGTAAATGGCTGTTTCTTACCGTCTATAAGAACTCAGCCACCTTACCTTAAACAAAGGAGTTGTTAACTGTAAGCTGACTGATGTGGTTTAGATCCGTTGCAGAAAAAGCATTGGTGAACAAAAAAATGGAAACACCACATCTAAGAAAGGATTTAAAGTTTGAATGATGTACTTACTATGACAATCACCACCACTTTTATGCAGCATGAATAGATTATTAACACTGATTTGATTTGATTTTTCAACCTTTTGATATTTCTAGCAGCCCAATATGATAACACATATCTACAAATCTACAAAGAATCATTTGATGTTTTTTCCAACATTCAACAAGAACATATTAACTAGTGTAAAGAATAAATCTCCAACCTTCTCAAAAAAGTGTCATTTTTCTTGCACTGAGATCAGTCTTTACTTTAACCAACCAAAACCCAGCCAGCAGCTGGCTGCTTACACACTCCTGAAATTGCACCAGCATGATCATCTTGTGGAGGTGATTAGTCTAAATGGTTCACCCTGACCAACCCAGAGTCCAAGAGCTAAACTTCACTGGAATAGTTAAGCTAAGCTGATTTCTCATTTCATCTTATGACCCTAAAAACGGTGGCACTTATACTTCATACTACATACTTCATACTTCATACTACATACTACATACTTCATACTACATACTTCATACTTCATACTACATACTACATACTTCATACTACATACTACATACTACATACTACATACTACATACTTCATACTACATACTTCATACTACATGCTACATACTTCATACTACATACTACATACTTCATACTACATACTACATACTACATGCTACATACTTCATACTACATGCTACATACTTCATACTTCATACTTCATACTACATACTACATACTACATACTACATACTTCATACTTCATAGAGCTCAGGCTCAACAACGAGCTGCTTGGGGTTTCCATTGTTTTGTCCCACATTTCCACCCGTAGCCAACGAGACTATGGTCTCAGAGGGTTCTTTCTTACTTTCTTTCTGGGAGATAGCGGACAGTGTTTCTCCTAAATCTTCATTAACGTTTCGACAAGGTCAATCGTCTGGAATGTTCTAGAAACACTGCCGCTCTCCTCCCACTCTGCAGCGCTCTGTCTACGCCAGCCATCCATCATCTCTCCATGCAGCTCACGCACACTCAAGCCAAAGCTGCTGGTTACATCACAGCAGGGAAGATACAGACGGGGCTGAGGGGCAGATGATCACCCCCTCCCCCTCCCCTCACCCCCCACATCCCGGCTGTAGCTTCCTGAAAGAATAAAAGCAGGAAGCGGGGAAGCGGCAGCGAGCAGACAAGCGTTCAGGCAGCATGGGGGTAGGCGATGACAGTGGACGGGTGAAATACCAGTTCCAGCTACCGCACTAAGGTATGCTCACACCTCCATACACACCTACAGGTTCTTTTCTTCTTCTTCTTTTCCTCACACACACACCCACACACACACTTTCTGTCAGTCTCCCTCTCAGCATATTATTGCCCCAGATCATTACCTGCTTGTTAAGCCAATGCCAGAGCTTGGGGAAGGAGACAAAGAGACATTGGGAAGATTATTATTGGAAAGACGTGTGCAGCAGTCATCACACACACGTGTGATAAGAAGGGAACCTGTGTTTGGATGCAGGCAGTGGGGGAGGGTCAGGAAGAGGAGTGAGGCAGGCAGGGAGCATGGTCCAGCTATACAGTTCAGTGGGATGCAAATCCTTGTGATTACAAACACATGACATGTCTACAGCTCTCAACCATCAAGACAAAGACATTTGTTCAAGTAAAAAGTGTCAGCAATGAGGCCATTAGTGTCATGACAACTAGAAAACTATGAAACATTGTAGATTTCATCATCTTAATGACCCGAAAGTCATGAAACTCATCCCTCCTGAGATCCACCTCAGTTTCCTCTAGACTCTGGAGTGTATGCTGAAGGAAGAGAACGTCCAAACAGATGTAAAAATGCATTTTAATAACTGCAGACAGCTGTTTTTATGACTTAACCAGAGCTTGACGCTATAAGTGTCCAGATGTTCTGCAATAAAAACATTGGCATCAAAAACTTTTCTTCATTTCTTTTTGAGGCCTTTTTAATTGTGATTTTGACAATTATTTATTGAATAAAGAAGCATAAGGCTGGACATGGTTTATGTTTTGTGTCAAAGTGCAAAATAATTCTAGCACAATCCTGCTGGATTTGATCCTAAAATTAATGAAAACGTAGAACAGTAGTTTTTAAAATCTGAATGAAAACACAAATGAAAATATCATTTTCAAATCCCACATGAAACACGCAAGGAGAAGTTTGACAGAGAAAGGATCCTGCATGGTATCTGAAACTGATTATGGGAGTAAATTTGTCTCACCAGATTTTGAAATTCAAAAGCAATTGAATTTCTAAGCACAGTTTTTTTTTTCATTGAAATTATGTTTTTGAGTCTTCCCCTGATTTCAACTCATTTTCAAATTCAGGATAAAAAATTCCAGGTTTTATAAATTCAAATATATGTTCATGTTGCTATAGCGATAGGCCAAATTGGGATCCTAAACTTAAACTCCTAGATTTAAAAATTATGATTAAACAGCCATAAAACAAATCAAGTCCCAAGTCACCTGTTTTTTCTGAATTAAAAAATGTGATTGGAATTTAAAAAAAAGAAAGTCAGATTTTTTTTATTTTTCTAGCCAATCAAATTGTAGCAACTTGAATATTTGTCATTTGAACTTTTTTAACCTTTACCTTTTTTGTCAAAGCAAAAAAAACAGTTCTTTACAAAAAATTGTATGACTTTAATATTTATAAATCTAGTGAGACTTCCATACTGATACCGAATAACATCTGTTTTGTTGGTGTTCCAGTTGAGAGCTTTGAACAGTCCTAACAGTATAATCCTTAGCGTATTTTGTGAGAAGCTAATATGTTTATATTAAATTCAAGGAATCATTTTGGTGGATTATTTTACTACTCTTCCAGAATCCTTAATGACCAATAAATAAATCAAACAGATCAGCCCCAGTAGTCTGTGAGGGGCTTTAATGGTGAGAGTGAACACTGTGACGCTAGAAAGATGCACCAGTGACAAAAGGAAACGTGTGCACGCTGATTAGACGTTTAAAATCAACGACTGAGGGAAAAAGAGGATATTAGAGGCGTTACCTTAGTGTCGATGCGCAGCAGGAACTGAGCAAGGCCTTTGATTGGTCCGGGCAGCAGCGCCTCCTCTCGCTCACGTCCAAACTTCTCCAGGACGGCCCACCACGCAGCCAGAGTCCGCTCGGCGAAGCCCTTCATGCCAAAGTGAACCACCAGCTTCTTCAGCACCCACACTAAAGCATCAATGCAACAACAGTGTGAGCGCGGCAGATCTGACGTCATGCAGCAGGGACTGTTGCTTCCTGTGTGTGTGTGTGTGTGTGTGTGTGTGTGTGTGTGTGTATTACCAGCCACGGGGATGGGAAGCAGCTGCAGGATCCAGAGGTTGAGCCAGATCTGCACCAGGACGATGGCCCAGACCAGCAGGATGAAGTAGATATCGCTGGCTCGGTGGGGGCTCTTCTCTTTGTGGAAGAAGCCGGTCTGTAACGAACCTCGAGGGAACCCCGGGGTGGCAGGGAGCGGGTTTACAGACTCTGTCCCGTCTAGGAGGAGACGACAGAGACACACAGGACATATTAGAATGAGGAAGGAAGCTTAAACAAAACAGACCTGGATCAGTTGTGTGGATTGCCACCACGGATCATCAAAGTTTAATAAAAGTGCTCCATTCAAATGCAGTCTTTTTGTTAAGGCCATACTGTAAATTAATATTTTCCACTATATTTATTATATGAATATTGTGTACTTGCAAGGATTTTGCATTTTGGCAATTTCAAAAATGTATTTTCATCATTTAATTACAGAGCAAATGTAATTTAGTTTTAAATAAGGTTATCTAAGGTAATGTTCATGTTATCAGGCATTGAGTGGAAGCTATATCTGTGCTCCATTAGTCCTCCCTGAGCTTGCATGATTTTGGGTGATTAAGCACATGAGAGAAAGATGATGAGCAACATTTTTCTGACTGTAACCAGACTCTGTCCTGTTTTTTGTTGATTTTATTAGTTTTATTAGTCTGCTTAGAAATAGTAAGCATAGGACTCCATGTGGAGACATTTTGTTTGTTTTTTAAAAGGTTGTTAAACCAAATGTGTTTATTTTGTACTTTATTCCGGCCTCATTTTTTTGGGAAAAGTGGACTTTAAACAGGGAAAACACAAGTCAGAAACTTTGCATTTTACAGAAAACTTAGTCACAACAGTATAGTTTTCTCATTGTAGCATCTGGTTTTCTTAAGTCATCGTCCCTGTAACATGAAGAGTCAGCGGCCTCACCTGCACCAGAGCTGTCGCCGGGTTCAGTTTTCATCTGAACGTTGCTGCAGGAGATGGCCATGTATATAGTGTTGGCAGCAAAGGACAGAACCTGCCCTGACAGCTCACCTAGAGAGACCAGGAGAAAAAGAAAAGAAGTTTAACACATAGAACCAACTGTGGTACAGAGAAAAACTACACACTTATTCATGCTAATGTGAGACATGTGTTAGGTAAACCTGGGACTACACAGATCATTTACTTAAAATAAAAGAAGAACAAAATACTCAATAAAAGTCCTGAATTGTCAATGTTACTTATGTAAATAAAAAGAACAGGTACTTACTATGCAGGCTGTGTTTGGGGGAGATTCATTGTAAAAGTATTGCATCATAATTTATCACATAAAGTGTGTAGTCAATGTAAAGAAAAGTGGGACAATATAATAGAACATAAATAAGAGAATATTAAAGTGCAGCTGTATAAAGTAGCATAACAGAAATACTCAAGTAAAGTGCAAGTACCTCCAAGTTGTATAAAACTTGAGTAAATGTTCTTATTTAATTCCCACCACTGAATCTAAATGCTAAATCTATGTATATTACAAAATAATAGTAATAATAATAATAATAATAATAATGAACTGGATGCATATTTTCGATGTGTGTGATATAATGTGGAACCTCTGCCAGGGACAGGTGGTTTCTCCTGAGATCCCACGATGAGAAGAATAACCACAAACACAAATATGGGGACCCTCCATGAGCCGCTCAGAGACACTAGAGAGAAGAGAAACGGGTGAACAAAAGCAGCTTCTTTGTGGAACTTATTACTTATCAACTTCAAACCATTTATTTTTGATTAAACAGTGCAGTAGAGTATAATTTTGGGACTATGTATAAATTATAACAAAATAAATAGAGATTTAGACAATAGATAATATCATCACTCTATTAAAATAAAGGTCAAAGTCATTTTTTGACAACAGTGAGTTTTCATCCTAAATCATCTCTAGATGATGCTGCCACATCTGGTAAAATCATCTTAATCCTGAGTTGAAAGGATCAGACTCTTAACGCACTATAAGACAATGACTTAAGTAAAGAGGATGACTTAGGTCATTTTATTTTTGCCCAAGTCAATTTTTTTTTGTTCAACTCCGTATAAAATGCCTTGACTTGGGCAATTTAAAAAGCGTTCATGTTGGTGGCTGCTTGAAGAAAAGAAGCTCTAAACATGATTCTAGAATCAGTTTCTACTGGTGAGTGATAAGGTTTATTTCATATAGGCTATAAATAAATATGTAGCCAAATATATAGAGAGAAAGAAAGTTCTAAAATCTTCAGTGCATTAAATATGTTGATGCCCGTTGAGCATCACCATTTCATTAAAAATTTACTGTATCTCAGGTTCCATAAAGTCAAAACTGGATGTTGAAAATGAGTTACGTTCAATAAAATATATGGAAAAGATCTGGAAAAGTGATGAAGAAGGGAACTTCCTCCTGACCAATTTAATTTACCTGACATTTCAGGTAGGACATTTCAGTTTAAGCCAGGTTTAAAGTTGTCTAAATTCACACTAGAATGTTCAAAAATTGGCCTGAGTCACTTTATTCTTTAATGTTACATAACTGCACACATTGTTCTATGTACAACACCAGTAAAAAGTTTTAGAACACCATGATTTTTCAGTTTTTATTAAAATTGTCACAGTTTAATGTCTGATCTGACAGATGATGATGTGACAGCCCAGAGGTCTGATGTGGATTATGTTGCTGTAGGATGAACTCCTGACTAACTAGGTCTAGATCATGGGGTTCTGCTTAGCTCTAGAGCTCTAGTCCTAGAAAAGACCCAGACATCAGGCTTCATCCATGCTGATATACAGACGGGGGTTAATTAACCAGAGAAACTTGGTTGGATCAACTTTACACTTTATTTAAGTCCATTACTGCAGAAAAGCTGTAAGTCTAAGTTGTTAACTATTACTTGATTACAGAAAGTTAATATCTCTCTCTTTTGGGTTGTTGGGTAGTTAACTAATTTTTTTTTTTTTTTAAATGTCTCATATTATACACCTTCATGTTTTTATATGGAATTTTGACATCCCTAACAAGATTTTAAGTACCATGGCTGTATGTATGCAAGTATGGCTGTGGGGAGTGTTGGTGGTGACTGTATAGTAGTGACATCACAAATTCACGTAAGTCATGACTGCTTGTTTTAAGCCTCAGTTTCTGAATAGAGGCTGTGTATGTTTCTCTGTGGATTGAGTGTTTTTTTTAAACATGGGACAGTATTAATACACTCTCTGCTGTCACATACACAGTAAAATATATATAGGGCTCTAATAAATCTATCAGGTGTTCATTGGAATTAAACTGATTAAATGTCAATAATAATGTAAAATGTGTGTTTTAAAACTTTTGAACTGTAGCGTATGTCCACAGTCGTCCACTGTCAAAGCCCTTTTTGATTGAAATTAATAATAATTATATTATTCTCTGCATTTGATAAAGATTTTTGCTTGAAAAAATGGCTTTTATTTTAATAAGGTGACAATATTTGTCCACAGCCTGGCACTTTTTCTTCTAATTTACTCTCAGACACATTTAACATTTCACATATGAAGGTCAGCCCCTCTCAGCACGCTGTAAGTGAGCTAAAAATATTGGCGACTTCCTCATCTTACAATGCAGCTCTGCATGTGCGGACCTGCCGAGGAGGGTACTCGTCTTAACTAGAAAATTATTTGCCTTTGGCACAAAAGAAATACAGTTGTCTTCAAATAAATTCTGAACCTGCTGCACGCATGCAGGTAAATGAGTTTGTAGTAGGAAAGTAGGAAGCGCTGGCGTGTTTCAGCGGGTTCCCTGGGCTTCTACTCCTCTAAAAACTCACCGATGTAGAAGAGAAACACGGCCCAGACCGGGAGAGCCAGAGCCCGCAGGTAACACTCAGTCTGAGGACTCCACTTAAAGCAGACCGCCAGCATGTAGCCCACCACCACGGTACCCACCTGACAGGAGGAACAAAGGTGACAAAATCATAAAGAGACAATGCTTCTTCAACAAAAACTCATTTATTTCAAACCCTGCAGCCCACTCTCCAGAAATCCTGAACTTCCTGGATCATTTAAAGGAATTTAGTTGGTATTTGGGTCAGTGTCAAATCAGGTTTGGCAAGATGAGAAAGTCAGAAACTTTTTAAAATACAGTTTTAAGAAGCATTCTTCAGCTCTCTCAAAACGTACATAGATTTTTGGACATGAATGATAAATCTTAGAATATTTAATCCATCGAGAATATAAAACTTGCCGATAGCATGTGTTTTCACCATTTTAAAACCTTTTTTAAGAGAGTTAAACTATCTGGTACCAAGTGTTTAGGGTTGCACCAAAGGATAGCTTTGACATTGTTCCATCTACTGAGGACAATGGGTAATAATTTCATTGTTTTCATTATTATCAGTGACACATCAATGACCATTGTGCTAAATTATGCGGATGCTAAATTATTTTAAGCAAAGATTGACTAAAACGTAAGAAATTGCTGATTTTGTTTAAAGATATGAAGAGTTTAGCGTTGTAATGGCATTACATCATTGTGTATTGATCATCAATTCTGCTGCTTCACAAGGCTTTTCATTATCGTTAATGGCTTCATCTATCTTGATGATGACATATCGGCCAGCCGCCCTATGAGAGCGTCTGCTGACATCAATCATCATGTTCTTCGATAATAGCTCAACGATAAATACACAATGTGTCTGCCTCGCAGAGTTTTCATGGCAGAGCAGCATCTCTGCTCTGGTCTGCTGCACATTTTAGGAAACTTGAAGAGATCAGATTGATTTATTATGAACTTTGACCTCTGAAAACAAACTGCAGCAACATGCTGTGCCTTGTTGTCTGTTAGTAAAAATGTGTAATTTCATACTCCTGTCTGCAATTAACTATTCATCACAAAGGTCTTTGCTGCTTTTTCTGTGTTTCACAACACACATACACACACACACTCACATGCACACACACACTCACATGCACACACACACACACACGCACACGCACACGCACACGCACACACACACACACACACACACAATCTTTCGATGTAATTCGATAAAGTGTCCTCTGACCTATTTATAGACAAGGAGTGAACCTCTGCGTTTGGAGAAAGGACAGACTGTCTGAGCAGGAACATTTAATGACATTAGTCTCTTGTAAAAGTGCAACTGGGCCCAGGCCCCTGCAGCTGTTTTGGAATAATAAGGTACTGATCGATCAGACACTGGAACTGTAGGGAATTAGATCAGATGACAGATAAGTTCAGGCAATATATACCAAGAAAAACACTTTTTTTCCACTGAGGTTAACAGGATTAACGTTATTAGAAAAGAACAAATCAAAGACAAACTATTTACAGCTGGGAGTCAGTCTGCAGCGCTTCTTAATCAGCATTATGACCATTTATGATACGTCATGATGTGTCATCTATTAACAAAGCTCTGATACACACATATACCATTCAGCAAGTAACAGTTCTTTTCATAACCAACTGATCTTGAGATTAAATAATCAATTCATTTATACAAATAAAGGTTATAATTATTATAGATTAATCTGTCTGTACAAGTTGGCGACTCATTTCGGGGTTTGTGATCAATCAATTGTTGCAACTCTAATAATAAAATCAATGAATCAGATGGTTTATGAAATGTCAGAAAGGTTTGTCCAATTATTTAATCAAATTTATATTTAATTAACTATCTATAAGACAAACTAAAACCAGCAGCTCCAACACAACTGAGAAACCGATCACTGGGTTTGAGGCAATTTTGATTAAAATGAAAAACAAGTCAAAGCAAAAGTTACTTTTCTATCTTTTGACTAATCTAATTTGTTGATTTATCTGCTATTTGACATATTGGATTACAGTAAAATATCGAAACAAATATATAAATATGCTGGTATTAATGATGATTAATATTGTGCTATTAATGATCACAAATGGTGAGTGGTGGACCTTATGACCAGGGTCATAAGCTGGAACTCTGGGTGTGGTGTGCGTTAGTGGGGTGTGCAGTGGTGTGTGTTAGTGGAGTGTGTGTTTGTGTGTTAGTGGGGTGTGTGTTAGTGGAATGTGTGTGTGTTAGTGGGGTGTGTGTTAGTGGAATGTGTGTGTATTAGTGGGGTGTGCAGTGGTGTGTGTGTGTTTGTGGTGTGTGTTAGTGGAGTGTGCAGTGGTGTGTGTGTGTGTGTGTGTGTGTGTGTGTGTGTTAAGTTGTCCCATCACTCACCCACACAGTGTGGAACCAGTCCAGCGCGGCCCCGATGACGTCACAGACGTGCCCGAGCAGCACCTGCATACCGATGACGCTCCAGAACAGGTAGAGGAAGTAGAGCAGCGGGGCACCGGCACCGATCACCAGCAGCACCGTGAGCCTCTCCAGCACCAGGCGGCCCATCGCCTCCACCCCGTAGTTCAGACACCACACCGGGACCAGCAGGGTCCCCAGCACGACGGGCGTCCCGGTGTCCTGCAGGCCGCTGAGCCAGGAGCGGCCGAGCCGGGCCAGGGAGTACTTGAAGGGGTGCAGGAAGGTCCCGCACAGCACGGCCCAGAGCAGCGGCCGGAGAAAGGCCTCCAGGATGAAGTAGACCAGCACCGCCGCCCCGCAGCAGATCCCCACGAAGATCATGGCCCCGGTGTTGTAGAAGGCCTGCTTGATGTTCTTGTCGAACTTGAGGGAGGACGGCTGGCTCAGCAGCTGACTCACCATCCCGACGGCCGGCTGCACGCTCTCCGAGAACGACACGAAGTGAGGCCGCTCCGCGTGAGGGCTCCTCGGGGGAGAGGCTGCGGCCGCCTCCGGCGCCGAGTCCTCCTCGTCTGCCATCTTCCCCGATTCCGGTTCGGACCGAGGAGGCACCCACCACAACGTGAGGGAGGAAAACATGTGACGTCACGCCGACGACGCCCAGCGGCCTCACGGGAAGTGGAGTTTAAATAGAAAAAACGAAATATTTAAATATTTCTTTTATTTTAATTTTGTTGCATATTTTTAAAAATATTTTTCACTAATTCATTGATTTATATATATTATATATCAACATATAATGTATAATAAAATATTACTTGTTCGTGTATTTATTATTAATAAAATATTACAGCATTTTTTTTTAAGTGTCCCATGTTTTAAAATTTTCAATTCAAATGCACCCAGCCCATATTCAGGTCTTGAGCCGGCAGAACAAACAACTGTGATGTTGTGATGTCACAACTCTATAGTCACTGCCCACCACCAATAGTAACCTTAACTATAACCAGCTCAGTGGTCTAGAGGTAAAGGGTTCACCCTGGGACTGGGAGATCATGGAGTTAAACCCTGACTGAGTCATACCATAGACTAATATTATTCCATTTTATTTTATTATTTGAATGTTTATTTATTCTTTTATACTTAATCTGGCTTTCTGAAACTGTTTCTTTTATCACATTCTTATAATCTATACAATTATTTTGGATCCATATTATATTGTTATATATGTTTATATAGGTTAATATTAACTTTTAATGTTCTTATTTGACTTTATCATAAAATGTTTTTTATACTTTCACCCCATATATCCAGTGTTTCCTCAGTGGGGGCCCTCTGTGCTGCAGGCTGTTATCAGCTGGGACTGTTATGGCGATGTGGGGCACATCAGCTAGAGTGGGGGGGGGGGTCCTCTGTACTTGTGTGTGTGTGTGTGTGAGAGAGAGAGAGAGAAAGAGAGAGAGGGGGGGAGTGAGAGAGAGTCACAGGGTGGGAATTGTCGAGTTAGATAAGAAGTTGGACTCAGGGATTAGATGCCACTGCTGCTGCTCTCTACTTCCTGAGGGGACGGGTCAAATGCAAGCAACAACATTCACACACTCAGATATGTAACAATCTGTGGGACTTTAGCCTTCTAACCTTTAACACCCCATTCATTGCCATTCAAATCAGCCAATCAGTGGAGAGTATCGTTAATATTAATAAGACAGGCATAAAACCTGTTCTTGAGCTCCACATTGGAGGAGATAATAAACTATATTGAAATAAGTTTTGGTCATTTCAACCTTGTTAGGAATATCAAAATTTAAAATAACCTCAGGAAAAGTGTACGACATAGAACCTTTAAGAAAAGATATTTGTTTTAGGCACATCAATAAACATTTTCAAAGCCTTTATATGTAGAATTTTTTATTTCACTCTGGTGTCCTACAGTGATAGCACCAAAAAACCACACTGTAGAAGAAAGCAATGATTGTCACTTATGTCATCAGGATAATTTGAAAGATGCTACAATCATATAACATTTTTCTTTACACATAGTAGTGTTACTATAATCAGGGTTGAAATATGGGCTAAATTCAGTACAAATATTTACTCAACTTGTACAATTCATCAGTATATGCATCATAATTAACAGCAGAATTTCCTAGATCCCTGGAGGGTATGAAGGAGGGGAGAGACATCAGAGGATCAAAGTGTCCACTTTGTTTGCATATACTGTTTGTGCTACATACCATGTGACCATGGTCTCCACTCAAATGAAGCATATCCAGAGTCCTGCATTTTATCTACTGGAAGTACGGTGTAGTTAAGATAGTGACCTACCAGTAGGGTTAGGTTCACAGTTAGCTGATCATTACCAGACATCACAGGTGGAAAGTAACAAAGTACATTGTACATTTACACTATTTAGTACTGTATTGGAGTACACGTTTGAGGTACTTGTTATTCTACTTGAGGATTTCCATTTCAAGCTACTTTGCACTTATACTCCACTATATTTCAGAGGGGGGAATATTTAGTTTATTTAATATTTACTAATGTAAATATTTAATATTTACTAATGTTCAGCTTTAGTTAGAAGATACTTTTCTGGTTAGTATTTTATACATAAAACACATGATTAATTTCTAAAATATACATTTTTTTCATTTTTAGTACTAATAAAAGTTCAATTTAAATTTACTGTGTCTTTACTGATTCAATGTGTACATGAATGGGTATAATATTTCCAATTATAATCATACAGACTGGATATTATATTTTGTATAACAAGTCCTTTTGCGTCTTCCTTTAAGCAATATTTTCAATAAAAGACTTTTGTAATAAAATATTTTTTTCACTGTGATATTGCTACTGTTACTTACATTAAAGATCATAAAACATCTTTCACCACTGCCAAACACATTATTATAATATATTATATTATAATTATATCTTTTTAGCGTAAATGTTGGTGCATGTAAATAAAGAAGGCAGGTCCCTCAAACCAATGCAGAGAGTTAAGTATTATTATTAATTATAATTTGATGCATGTAATAATGACACAAAAAGGTTTGTGGTAAATGACATTATAGAGTTTTTCTGTTCCACAGGATCTGTTTTTTCTTCCTTGTGTACGTTCTTCAATGCTTTATTGATAATACACACAGGCAGGGTCGATTCTTTTAACATACCCAGACATTTTTAATACAGATCAAAAGGCTACAATAACAACCTGGGGGAAAAATAGCCCATGTTTAAGCAAAATGTCCTTTAAACTGCTCCTGTTTAATGTGCATCTCACTGTGAAACACACAGTCATTATACCACAGTGCTGATAATCTAACCCAACAGCCAGTGTGGGTGAGAAAGAAGGAAAAGAAACTCCTAAAATGAAAACATAAAACACAGAAACATCAATGAAATCTTCTCATAGTAAATGCTGTCTGCAGATTCTTAAAACCTTGGAAATGTAAATGAAAAGTTAATCCGTCTTTTTCTTCTGTTTGTTAGCAACGGGCGACAGATCCATGAAGATGACAGAGTGAAGGGACAGAAATGAGAATGTGAAGGAGCCAGGCTGCTTGGTTGCTTTTTTTGTCCTCAGAATTCCTTTGTGCTTCAGCCAAGTTCAACACGACACACTGTCCTCTCATCGCCAGTGAACAGTGGGCGCTTCACATTTCCAGGGCCTCAGTGGTTTCCGAGTACATGCTGTATTTGACTTATAGATTTGTTTATTTTGGCATGTGTACTCCTTGTATTCTTAAATGTGCACTAGCTATCATAAATACTGAAAATAACTGGCCTATTTTAAACTATAATACTTTTATTAGACCTACACTTTTAACAATTTGTCAAATCTTTGCTATGAGTTTAGAGTAATGAATATATTCTCTATCTTGTTTTATATATCTAACACACTGTCTCTCTCTGTGCAAAGTGCACGCTTGAATGTGGCATCGGACAAAAATGGCATGTTGTTTTTTATTGCTGCTTCACCTCTTCTGTGCTCTGCTGTTCTCCATCATGGCGTTCCCATTAGTAAATAGAAGGTGAGGGCGACTATGAGCAGTAGGCAGAGGGGAGAGTTGAAGGTCTGGTAGGCTGTGGATGGCATGAAGATGTCCTCATACTTGTAGATGCTGATCATGAAGTCGCTGACCGGCGGACTGTCGATGTCGTGCCTCGTGATGGAACCTGTTGGAAGAAGTTAGATGACGTCAAATGACATGAAAGACCAAAAACGATGTAACGATTGTGGATTTGTTGCAGACGCTCTGTTACTTCCCTTGTATGGCAGGTCCCCAGGCAAACAGGTAATACCAGGACAGGTGTAGGTCCACCAGTGTTTCCTCTCTGGGGACGTACAACGGCCGCTTGAAGCGGCAGGTCACACGGTTGTTTTCAAAAATGCCTTCTTCATCTCTGGCCGGGTTCCTCTTGATCTCCTTGGCCCACTGGCCCACGTTGTAGAAGTGATGAATCCGCACACGTCCGTTATCGTCATGGACACAACCCATGACATCATCACCTCCCTGAAGAAATAGCAGAGAAGAAGAAATCAGAACCAGAATAAAATCCTGATTTACACAGTAGCTCCAACATATAACCAGTTATTATGACAGACAGGACACTATAATCAGTTACACCCCAGTGTTTTCTGGAAGACTAAATTTAAAAGTGCGAGATTGTCATTGCAATGTGTGAAAATAAACAATAAAATAAACAATAAACAAATAAAAGTGTCAAGTTGGAAGTTAATTTAGATCCATTATTTTCAGCTTCAAAGCTGTAAAACAAATTGCCCTTCAGGGATAATGGAGAGTTTTTATTCTATTCAAAAGTCATGTTGGAGAATATCTTTATATTTGCCTTTACTAACTTATGACTGGTTAACTATGTAAACGTATGTTATGTTATTATGTAGATATCACACAGTAAATAGATGCTGAGATACTGCTCAAAATCTAAATATTTTTTTAATATCTAAAAAAACAGATTTTGGCCTCAGTGTGGACATGAGCTGTAAGCAGATGAACGGAGTAAATTTTCCTTTAATTATTTATTATTATTTATAAGATGTAAATTTAATGATTTAGAGGTCACAAAGAAGTTCAAGGACAAATGAAACATAGACTAAAATGAATACAAACATCTTTCTGTAAGAAAAATAAGTTTTTTGCAAACAATAAATATTGTCTATTATTTTAATTATGACTCTAAAGAAATTCTATTTCTTTAGACTATTTGACTAATTTTCTACTAATTGATGTTCATGCAAATCTGTAAAATTTGAGTTTTCCACATGTTCCCCACATGTTCCACATCCACAGTTTTTTTCTTGATATTACTAATTCAGCTTGAAAAATGGATGCAAACCTGTTAATCAACTGATGAATCCTTCATTGATGAAGACCAAACCAGCCTATCAATGAGGGTCAACCCTGACATTAATCTGATCAATGACTGGGTGAAAGATGTGTACTGTATAGAATTTAAATGTAAAGGTTTTATTTACTTCTGTAAAGTTATTTCATATGAACTATAACTAACTAGAACAAATGTAACACGTTTAAAACAGTAGACCAATACTTGATAAAAGTCAAAACATGTTATTGATCATTTGGTATCACAAACCAAAGCAAGCTCTTAAAAAGTTGCATCATTTTCAGCAGATTCTATACAAATGATCCTGGACTGCACATTTACACCAGCTGAGGTGTGTTATACTGTCTTAGATTAGACTAGACAAGGCCTGGGGTTTCATCACTTTAGAGGCAAGGCCACTTGGCCTTTTTTGTTATCATGGTGCTCTATAATGCCAATGTGCTCCTCTTGCATATATATACGTATATATATTTTTCACAAGGATATATGAACAGTCTAGTCAGACCGGCTGTGCTGCTGCTCACCATCTTCTTATCAGAGGAGAAGCCTACGGCCACCCAGCCGTCAGTGTCTGCACTCATCTCATACTCCACATCTGTCCCGATGCGGCGATAACTCAGAAAGTAGTCACACGACTCTGCATCACACCCCGGCTTCCCGTACCTGCAGAGACAAATGCAAGCCCTGAATGTCTCCTCCAAGTAATGTGATTCACTTTCAGTAGCGTTTAAAATACAGTGGAGAGTTCCTGCGTTTAGCTCTAGTATTCTGGAGTGAGGCCACAGCATCTAGGATGAAGCAGCTCCAGGGAATACAGCAGCACTGGATATCTGCTTCTGGAAAAAGAGATCTGGCCCTGAGTCAGCCTGGGATATGTTGTATTGTGTGATGATATGACTACAATATATCCCAGGTTGACTCTTACAGATTCCTGGGCAGAAACAGCCACAACAAACTGTCATGGACATGGAGTGATGCTGCTTTCCAGATGAACTCATACACACGAACACTTTATGATGACTCTATGTTAATGAGACTGCTTTCCCCTTACTGCAAATGCTATGTGCACCATAATGATGACTGCAGGAGAAAAATGATGCAATCACAGAAAAGCAGCAGAAGCAAAGACTCAAAATCCATGAAACAAATGCAAAAAATGCTGCAACTATCAAAAAAACATCCAAGGAGGAGAGTGAAAGGGTACATTTTCCTTTATATAGTTTTTAAACACTTGGACGTCATCTTTTACATTATCATAGAAGAACAGCATAGTAATGTAGCTCATCTTGGCGTGTTTTAATTTAATTTAACCATAGTTTTCACTCAGCAACATTGTCTCCTCATATTGGGCACTTAATGTTAGATAGTCAGAGACATGATAAGCCGAGTACAGGACAGGGAGATGGTGAGAAAAGAAAAAAGAGAGCAAATGTGAACAAAACATAGTGAATTTGCAGCGTTTAGCCACTGTAGAACTGCCTGAAATAGATGATATATGATAGACTTTTATTGTGCTGATTGAAAACTGTTATACAGTGAGCAGTGAGGGATCAGCAGCAGAAACGGGATAAACTGAGATGAGTGAAATATTATATGACAGCTGCAACAAAGAAAGGTTTAGTTCACTGATACTGCAGTAGTGAGGTGTGTGAGGATGGATGGGCCTAAACTGAGATGGGTGAAATATTGTCCTTATCTAACCTGATGCATCCTTTAGTTACACCACAGTCCACCACTTTGATCTTGGCAAAAGGATCCACTGGAGGGGCGGTGGGGAATGGATAACCTGCAAAAGATGCTAAATTAGCACTCAACACACACAAAAACACACACTGATGCTTATTTCCAAGTCAAAGGGACAACTAGGGGGAGGCCATCTGCTCGCTCTGTGTGTGTGTGTGTGTGTGTGTGTGTGTGTGTGTGTGTGTGTGTGTGTGTGTGTGTGTGTGTGTGTGTGTGTGTGTGTGTGTGTTGTTGTTGTTGAGGGAGAGGGGGAGGTGGGCAGCAGGGAGCTGGCCTGGGTGCTGAAAGGCCCTGTGCAGTCTATAGATGCCAAATGTGACGAACAGGTTCAGTTTCAGCTCTGTTGTTTATTTGTTTGTCATACACGTCCAGTTTGTTTACTGTCCACGAAGATGCAAATACAATCAGCCAATCGGAGAGCCGGGAAGTGAAGTGGATCCTTACCGTCGTCGGACAGGTATCTGGACTCCAGGAACTCGGAGGCGAACGTGCTGTATGAGTCTTTGTGGGGCTCCTGGTGACCCGGCTCTCCGTGATCCCCGTGGCCGGCCCGGAGCGCGCCCTCGTCGGTGGGACTCGGCGCGACCCCCCACCATCCGGTCTGGATCAGCAGCACCAAGAGCTGCACGAGCCTCCGCAGGAACATCACGGCCAATTATATGTATATTTATATATATATATATATATTTAATTTTAAAAAGAGCGATGCAAATGACTAAAGTAGCCTTGAATCAAACCGGATCCTCATTATCGTTTGAATCCGGGGATATTCGCAGGTGTCCATCCCCGCGTCACCACAACCATCTCCGCATCCTCCCCGCCTGTCCGTCCGGTTATCAGCAGCGATGAGGCGGATGCAGGGGGGATCCGGAGCCGCCGAGCCGCCGATTGAGAGGCTAATCCAGTCCTAAATTAGCCAGATTTGAAATGTTGCCGTCTAATTCGAATACACGCCGATAATCCTCTTTGAAATCCGAGTCTAGATGCTCGAATCTTAACATATTTATCAGTGGGACGCTTGTTGTGCAGGATGAATGGTTTCGCCCGGCCTTCCTCTTCTCTCCCTCCTCAATCAGTCACAGTTACAGCCAATGAGGAGCAGCTACGTGCTGATATTAAGATCAATACCTCATCAGGCCTCATAGAAGCTGCCTGGGATGCTCAAACAGGCAACGAAACTTTTTTTTTTATTGAACGCATAAGTAAATGTACAAATAAATGAGAAGATGAAAGCCTGTCATAAACTACCCAAACATATTTTAAAAATATATATATATATTAAATAAAATGATTGTCTTCCCAGATTTATATTATAGGAACATGAAAAAAACATCAGTTGGAGTCATGGAATCAACAAAGATTATAATTTAATGCTTCCTTATGTGAAAATTAGCTTAGTATGTATGGTTTTTAATATAACTTTCACACGAACATGACATTATGGTTTAGGTATAGAATTTATTTCAGTTCATGGTTAGAGTCAAAACAATTCATTAAATCATAAAATATGGCATAAGATCTGCCTTGTATCAATAAATAAATAAATAATATGCTATTTGTTAAATATTCTACCTTGAAAGGAAGTCTCTTTGATCTAGCCTAGGAAATTACACTACTTTGACCTATTCATTTACATTTTCTATAAATTTGATTTACCACAAATATTATCTAATGCTGGTTTATCCACACTGCCTGAGAAATCCCTCAGGTTTTCTATTATGGTCATAATTTAATTTTAATATACTGTGTTTGAAAATACTAAAGTCAACCAAAAATGCACGTAAGTGTTAAAAGACTTTAGCGTTACATCATTTTTTCAGCCAGAAGAATTAAAAAAAAATATTTCAAGAGCAATTAAATGGGAATAAGAAAGCATCATAATCATCAAGAAAGCATCATAAATTATGCCTCATTTTCTGTGAAATGCTTCATTCTTCACTTGAAAAACTGGCATATGTATACCACATCTACATCCGGGTGTAAATATACATATCTATATGTATATTTATCTCAATGTGCTCTCTGAGTTTATTTCATAAATATGTGTGCAAACATGTATATTAGAAATGTATGACTATGGTTTACTTTAATTAGGCAGAAGTGTTATTCTCCTTAGAAACATCATCTAATTATAATGTTGTTCAGCTGTGACTCCATCCTCATCTTACTCATCGGTTATACTCAGTTCTGCCACTTGATGGTGATATAAACCCATTGTTTGAACTCCATATTCCAGTTGGCAAGTTGACTCTGGCTTACACCTATATTAATTTATTTACTTATTTATTTTTACATTTTTCTTTTTTATACCAGAAAATACAACCACATTCCAACAATGCAGTATCTAATATAGACACATATTTATTATTTAATATTATAATAATATAATGTTTAAAAAAGTTTCAAGTTAAATTTGCAGACAGGGTTATATATACATATGTATGTGAGATGTTCAGTCACCTCAGTAGGCCAGTGTGTTGTTTACTAGTTATTTATTAACAGTTGGTTAAATATTAGTGGACTACTACATCGCAATAGATGAGAAATACAGACGTCACTGAGAAAATCTGGAGCGTTTGTAGCCATCTGATCCATAAATATCCCCCTGATTGAAATAAATATTAGCAAATGTGCAAGTGCATCCAAAATTGTGCCAAAATTCTAATAAGATATTAAACAAACCATTTCATGTAATCTTCAAAATTTTGAACTATTCCAACAGCACACAATCTTATCTAATATGAATTCAGATTATTGCATAAGTACTTAAATTGTTTAGTGTTATTTTTGGCCCAAAAATGCAAATATTCTGGGAGTGAGGATTTTTTCTTTTTTTTAGCATGGAGAGCAGCCTGGGGAGGCTGGAGACTGCTGTTCATGTCTGTGTCCTGTAGGTGATGCTGGCGTCACACTGTGTGAGAGGGTAAAGGGACAATGAAGAGAGATTAAAGGCTGATTGATAGTCATATTTACACACGCACACACACACACACGCACGCATATACGCACACACACACACACACACAGACAAACACACGCACACACAAAACAGACAAAAAATCCCAAATCCATCACGTCTGTTGATGTCTATATGAAATGTGATTGGTGAAATATTTTAATATTTAGACCAATTAAAGATTAAAGATAAACCTATATCCTATATCTATCCTAGTCTATCAACACGTTGAGGTTTCATACATGTTCCAGTGAGTGATCAGAAGATAAGAAAAGTGCAATATAAATGTTGTTCATTTACCACTTATACTATAACCAACTGTGTGTGTGTGTGTGTGTGTGTGTGTGTGTGTGTGTGTGTGTGTGTGTGTGTGTATGAATCCGTGCTTCTACAGACATTTGACTGTGTTCTGGTCTTCAAGAGTCTCCACTCATGCTTGTAAAACATGCACGCGTTGTATCCTGCCTGTGCACATACGTGTGTGTACATACAAGTGTGCCTGACCTTTAACCCCTCCCCTATTCACACCGTCTGTCTCTGCAGAAACAAATCTACCTGATCAATCGCTCCTCTTGTTCTCAATCCGCCCTATTATCCCTCGTTTATCCTCCTATTATTTCCACTTCTTACCCCGGCCTTCCCACTCTCTCAAACACTCTCTCTCCTTCCCAATTACCATTCTGTGTACAGGCAATGCTTGCCGGGTAATGAGGAACTCTGGGCATACCAATCTCATTTTAATAGCCTTAAAGGGCCACTCATTAACGCAAACGTTCACTCTGTCTCACACGCGCACACATACCCACACGCATCTGTCCCCACGCATCATGCTTGGAGAAAGAGATGGAGTGACGGGAGGAGAGAACGAGTGAAGGGGTTTGATGGAAACAGTGGGAGAGAGGCTGGGAGAAAGAGAGAATAAGACAGGGGAGAGGATGGTGGGAGAGATGCGATGAGGAGTAGGCGAGGTGGGGGTGGGGGGGGGGGGGTCTGGTAAATGTCACCGGCGTGTCTCCTGGGCCTGAGAGACGAGTTAGTGACAGGAGAACAATGGCGTCTGGACCCATTCAGAAACACAGATGCTATGAGTGCATGCCCGGATCTGTCTTCTGCTTAGCCATCAACGAGCACTTGTAAAGGCAGAGACTAAACACACACGCCGACACACACACACACACACACTGATGGATAAGTGCATGCCATTGCACACTCAGTCGCACACAATCGTGCATCCGGACACACGAGGTAAGCCCTGGATGTTATGAGGGATCAGCAGCGATGTGGACGGCTTAGTCAGGGCTGTCAGTCAATAACAGACCCTCTAGACTTAAAAAAAACTGGCCAATTGAACATAAATCTTTCTAATTTCTACTCTCTGCCAATGCCTTGCTTTCTTTTTAAGATAAATTAACTATCCTTTTTATACTATTTTTGTTTTGTCCACAAATAAAAATGAAATGACCAAAAACCAGAAACCAAAAATCCTACCAGCAAATGACATTGTCTTATTTCTCTCCACTAATATCTTCATAATCTTATAACACATCAGTGCAGCCTTGCTGTCGCACTGGGTGACGTTTCACATTTCACGTTTGAGTCAGACCCAGAAGGTCGGTTCAAAACACTTTCTGCAGCTCAGAAGGTGTTCTCACAATCCTCTAACACTCTATTGTTATGCAAAATAATGTCTTTCTGTCTGTGCTGTGCTGCATGCAACAAGGAGATGTGTAATTTCTTGCTACGTGGACCGAAAATACAATTGTAATTTAGTTTTTTTTAAAATAAAGAATCATTCTCAAATATGAAGATAATATGATGAGAGGCACAAACTGGAGTTATCCTATATCGTCCACTCTAAAGATGTAAATGCTAATTAGTGCAACAAGCTGAACGAATCCCTAATAAATTCACAATTTCTTTGCTAAAACAATGCTTATCTCATTCAGTATTTAACTTTTGATGGAAATTGAGCAATGTATTAGGGTTCCCTGTCTTCAGTAGTAATAAATGGGGCTTGGGGCTAGGTGCTTTAAACAAGGTGAGGGAGTCAACTTTTCAACGATGGCTGAAAGTTCTGTTTGTGTTTGGGTCTTTTTTCTACATTGACCATAATACAAATATAGAAGAAGAAAACCTTTATGGTTTCCTTAAATCCAAGTCTTCCTTTTGCACATCTCTGTGTCTCCTGTAGTTAAAAATATCTCTTCTCATTCATCGAGTTATTGCTCCTTGAATGTACATAAATCTGCAGAGTTATTGTTTGATTCCCACGACAGGCTTTTTTTTTCTTCTTCTCTTTTTTTGGCATCAATGCTGGATTCCTCTCACCTCCTTCTCCATCGGACAGTAGCTAGATCACTTATCGACTCCACTCTACTTATAAAGCCAAGCTATTACCTCTGTCTCTCTGACTCTCTGACTCTCTCTCTCTCTCTCTCTCTCTCACACACACACACACACACACACACACACACACACACACAAACAGTCATAAAGCAGGTGTGTGATCTAACCGCAGGGCTCCCCGCCCTCAGGGCTTCATTTAGGAGTTGTCAGAAATCACTTGACTCACAGAGGACAGTAAGCACTATTGGCATGCTAGCCCAGATCAGTAGAGAGCAGTGCCGCCAGAAGGTCTGACTGCAGAGCAAATGCACCTCCACCCGACCCTCACCACCTCCACCCACACAACTCCACTTATTATAATTAGAGCTGTATGGCAGTATGGTATGAAACAAAAGTAGGCCTGTCCTTGTCTTATTTGCATACATTGTTGGGTTTGTGCCGTTTCTCTACTGGGGTCTCTGTGTACCAAAGGCTGAACAGTTCCATTGTGCTGATGAAATGTTTGCTTTAGAGATAAGAAGGCACAGATGAGGCATCGATCAGCGCTCATTAAACACACCAACACACACAGAGTCATTCACATGCACACACTCAGCCACATGCACTGTACACCTGACAAACACTGCAACATGTATTTAAGCTCCGAATGTGTTTGATCTCATTCCAGCCTCTCATATTTTGGCCTCCCGCCATGTGAGCGACTCTCAAAGCTGGTATTGACAGCTGACTTAAAATGTTTGTTGTCAGTAGACTTATCCATTAAGCTTGTGACACCACTCTCTCTCCATATAGACACGCTGACTGGCTGGGGCCTTAAGCAGTGATTATGGTGTTGGGCAGTGGGAGCTGGGGGCCGCGCCGTCATTAGTCTGGTTAATCAGAGCCTTGCTCCAGGTTAAGCTCCGCAGCCTCAGGAGACAGGCTGATGAGCTGAGAGCCGTGCCCAGCCTGCAGTTCCTGGTTCCTGGGCTCCAGTGGCTCCCCCGGCCCCTGCCCGCTCCAGCCAGTAATCTATAACTCTCCCCTGGAGCACGGAGCGGAGGCTCAGCCTCCTGGACAGCACATGATGCATGGCAATGAGACACACAGGAAAATGACACACTGTCACACAGACACCTGTTCACACACACACTTCCCTACTGTTACCAATCATCACTGTGTTTCTGTGAGTTGCCTCTGCCCGGCTTCAATAAGTTTCCAGAAACAAGCGAGAGATTCCATGTACTTATAAAAGTAATAAATTACTGTAATGCATTGATTTTTGCTGTAACACAGTAAAATAAGGCATTACAGGAAAAAAATAGTAATATTTTACTCAGTATAAATGTCAGTAAAGTGCATTACAATGTTTTTAACATGGATTGAAGTGGTTGGGTTTTTTTTGTTTTTTTCGTTATACTAATTTGCTAAAATCCCTATAAGATCAGCAGCAGTGAAATATGTGTACAAAAAATGTTTCACTTCCTTTCACTTTTGGCTCATCAGACAGAAGATGGAGATGAGTGAACCTGCAGAAAATGTTGGATAGCACATTCTCCAGATTCTCCGGACACAACATCAGAGATCATAGAGTAGTGTATGCTCTGTTCACATGTAAAAGGAGAGGCCCTGTATTTAGAAACCATGCAGGTTGTGAACTGGACATGCAATGGGGACAGATTTGGGAGAGTGGTCAAAAGGTCTACAGCCAAACTTAGAAGTTGCAAAACCTCCATTGTATTTTCTTTAGTTTGTTCCTTTTATAGCTGACTGTTTTATTATAGGACAACAGGTGAGATGTTTCCCCATGGAAAGCGACCCTCTGAAATGTCCAGAGGAAGGGACCTAAATACTGAATAAATGGAAGAACTTTAGAGGTGAAGGAGAGAGATCTACAATTTAGCCCCAGAGATGCTCTCAGATTCAGCTTGGTTTTGACAATGTTCTTTTAGGAATAAAACTTTATGCGTGGTGATTTCTCTCATCAGCACATGAAGAAGTCAAATGCACTTTCTGTGGTACACATAAAGAATTGTCCACTTCCTGAAATAGCACCGATAATTTAATATTTACAAAGGTGCCATAGAAACATTAAGGAAGCGAGTGGAGATAAAACCATAAAATTAACGTCCTCCTGCTCTGAGATTCCTCAGCATCAAGAGTTTAGGAGACTGGTGTTGGAAGATGTTGTTGAAGATATGAAAACCACTTTCAACAGTGGAATCACCAGCTTTTTAAAAAACTTGTCAGCATGATCCCTGTAGCACTAGGAGTAATAATGACAAAGGAGAGCTATATTTAGATCGCCAAATCCATGCTTCCAGTCATTTTGGTGAGAGTAACTTAAAGTAAAGCAATAGTAGTGTAATGCCTTACATTTTAAACACAGTAATATTGTAATGTAATGAATTACTTTGAAATGACAGTAGCAAGTAATAAATAATGCATTACAGTTTTGAAGTAACTTGCTCAACACTGCTTACCAGTTAGCTGTGACCTTGACTTAATGACCGATGTGATTCGACATCTAAATGCTTAACTACCCCTGTCTGTGGGGCGCAGTAAGAGCCAGCTCAGCACAACGACTGTATAATGACCGTGGGGACTGTTGGGTTTTCAAACGGGAACCATCCAGACACACATACACTCATATACAAACAAAATCCCCATGAGGACGGGGAGGGCCTCGGCTCAGCAGGGACCCTCCAGAGAGCCAGTTCTGCCATTGGCCAGTCTCCTCTATCCCGGCGTCCCCTGTGTGCTCATTAGCCCCAATCATAACCACTTCCCCATGTCTACTTTACACGCTCCATCCATCGCCATGCTGCCACACACAAATTACACTCTCCATCAGGATCGGGCGGATGGTGTGTGTGCGTGCGTCTGTAACTGCAGGAGTGTATATGTGTTTAAAGGACAAGGAAGGTCAGGAAGCCCCGAGAGCCCCCGACATTTCCCAGCGGACCTCGTAGACCCTATAGAGGCGGGACGTGGGTTAAAAAGTAGGTGGAAGGAGGTTATGGAGTGGGTTTTCAGGTGATGGAGTGGACGACCAGATTTCAGTTCCGGGGGGCTCCCGGTGCTGCTCTTTTGTGCCAATGTGACCCAGATGGGCGGTGAGGGGGGAAAAAGAGGAAGGAGAGAGCAGGGGGGCGGAGGAGGGAGGGAAAGAGATAAAGCAAGATGCTTTTCATTTTTAAAAAAATGAGGGTAGGCTGCAGACGCCAGGAAGGACCCCAGAGAACCACAGAATGGGATGAGACAACAAAGAGCCCCATCATCAGTTTAGTGAATAGATCTGTCTATCTAGCCCTTTTATCTCCCTCTGCTCTCCTTTTTCTCCCGCATGTCTTCCTCCCTTAATCAGCCGCTCATTGTGTCATTACCTGAACCTGTAGTCTTAATCAGGGGCTTGGCACAGGCATCATCGCCATCCACTGCCCTTCTCACACGCCTGCACACACGCGCACAAACACTAAATAAACACATTTTAATGCGACACCAATCATGTCATCCATTCAATGAGCCCTCCTCCCCTCTCCCTCCCTGTGTGTGTGTGTGTGTGTGTGTGTGTGTGTGTGTGTGTGTGTGTGTGTGTGTGTGTGTGTGTGTGTGTGTGTGTGTGTGTTTGTGCGTCTGCGCATGGCTTTCTGATGTGGATCCCCGAGGGGGGAGGGAAAATGATTTTAACTCAGTAACCTGAATCACCTCCTATCCCAAATCTTTTCTGCATGAATACTGGACACACACACACTCCTATGCATGTCAGTGAGTGTGTATTGATAATGGCCATTAGCATATTTATGATCATTGCCAGCCTGTTATTGTTTGCACGCTCCATTAATCTTCATCTGCTGCCTGCCGACTGACAGCTCAATCTACCAAGCCATCACTGGCCACTGGGCACACACACACACACACACACACACACGTACATGCACGCACACACACACATTAGGAATGCATAGTTGTACATAAAGCATACTTGCATCAACAATTGAGTGGCATTGTCTCACACAGGCAGTCACACACACACATTGAGGCAGACCGGCGTGATTGACATTCACCCCTGTGAGTGTAATCACCGGAGGTTATCCTCCCCAGCTGTGTGGGGGTCTGCTCGGTTTCTCCCATGCAGTGCCGTGGCGTCGCACCCGCGGGCCACAGGGTCCTGCTGGGCCAGAGGTGGGTGACGGTGGCCCCTGGATCAGAGGGAACCGAGCCAGCCTCCGACTGTTCCACAAATGCACCAGTGTGTATCCCAGCCCTCCTCCCTCATCATCACCCCTCACAAAACACACCCCTCAGGCCAACGTTCTGTAAAGAAACAAACACTCAAAAAAAAGGATTAGAAACAGAAAAATGTAGCAGGTAAGGAAGGGAGCAGAAGGAACAGCCAGGGTGCTAAACTGTGCCCAGCTGTGGGTGTGTGTGTGGTTGTGTGTGTGTGTGTGTGTGTGTGTGTGTCATGCGATGACGGCATGTGTCTGTGCGTGCGCAAGTGAGCGCTCGTGTAATGTGCGCTCAAATGTTAATGTGTTTGTTTAAAGCCAGGATGACTGACTGGCTCACAGCTGATTACTGGGTGAATAAGTGCTGGAAGTGAGCCAAGTTCAATGGGAGGTCTGTTCTCCTGTTGCCTTTTCCTTTCTCTTCCTGCTCCTCTCCCCCTCCTCATCCTGCATCTCCCTGCTGCTCTAGGAAGAGCAAGCAGGGAGACAGGATATCTGTATGCATGCATGTATGTGTGTGTGTGTGTGTGTGTGTGTGTGTGCGTGTGTGTGTATGTGCGTGTGTGTATTTAACCTACAGTAGCAGATGAATGAAAGTTGAAATGAAATTTTAAAAAATCTAATGAATGAAAAATCTGCATTCATTCTTAAAGGAATAGTTCAACATTTTAGGAAAAATAATGAATTGACATTCGTTTCCAGAAAAAAATTTCAAAGATGGATGGAGGTGATTAATTATCTTGATGGTCAGATTGAATTGCAGTTTTGTTTCACAATAGCCATAGCGTAATTTGATGCTCATTTAAAGTATTCAAAGTAAAATAAAAAAAAAAGAAAATAGCAGACCACTGATTTATTTGACTATGCCACATACAGTGTTCTATTACCCCACCTCTGAATATTAATAGATCTTAAAACAAAAAGTATAAGTAAATATAGTGTACTTCGCAGCCAGGTACACTGGTCCACATGTTCACAGCACTATTCAGCTTTCCAGGGGTTTGGGGGAATAGTAGAGCACAAATATTTAAAGGACCCCAAGAATGGCTGATGGTGGTTGGGAATTTGCCACAATTTTAGAGGGATTTCTTTGCCCCAGTCCAGCCCTGAGTTCAACACTTCAAAAACTTCATAATTATCCTGTTGTAGTTTTTGTTCTGATCTATACACAGAACAACAGGAATAAATGAAGGAGCACAGTTCATCAACCCACATTAATTCTGTGAAGCGTTTCAATCTCAATGATACAACATTGGTCAGGTGTTGCTTGCCAAGTAATAAGTTTGTTTTTAACACATTAGAGGCACATCATTGCTCAGGGAAACTTTGATGGTTCTATATTTTCATCAATGAATCAGAGCAGAGTGCAGTCCACTTCTTTTCATTTTCTCCTTCCTTTTGTCTGGTGTTGTTTCATATCTGACTGCACTCCATCAATGCTGCTGGACACTCCCTCATAACTTTACAGCTGAAAGAAGAATCCCAACATTTTTATTGATAAACCTGTGAATTAGATGATGTCTGGGGTGTGAAATCTATGGACGCGTTTATCTTTAAGCTATAAGATAGTTTAAACCATAACACACAGGGTAGAACAAGTCGTAATGCTTCTCTTTCCTGAGCCATAAAGCTATTTTTATTGAGGCTATCTATAATATTCCACTATCAGAGATTATAGAAGTTTTATTGTGATCTCCCACAGAGTAGTTTTATGTAGCTTTAGTAAATCATCCTTTTCCTCTATGATATCAGCTTCTCAGAGTGTTTGCCTGTGTGACTATAAGAGTTGTGCAGTGTTAACATTTATGAGGTAAAAGCTAATATATTTGAATAGTTTATGGAAGCAGTAAAGTGTGAAATACATAATTTGCTAACATGTACCATGTAAAACAGCTCTTAAAGATGAGCTGTGAATACAAATGCAGATTCTCTATTGTTTAAGCACATTCTATCATTCATGACCAGGAACGCTCTTTTTTTTCTCTCTGTATCATCTCTAATAGTAAAACTCCTCCTGTCAGCAGAACAGAAAGTGGGAATGTTTAAAATAAGAATGAGGAATATGTAATATTATACTATATTCATCACAGGGAATTGAGGAATATAATCTTATAAGTTCTTACCTTTTCCCTAGATCTCAAAACCCCTTTCAACCAGTAGTGTTTGAGAAATGATTGATGAAAGATGAAGTGTTATTATGTTTTAGAAATGTTAGTTTTTGTACTGAAAAGCCAACATTTTGAGCTCTAGGACTACACACACATGAATTACTTTTGATTTACTGTATATCCTAAAGAACTGTACACCTCACTTTTTAATTCAAATTTAACAGCATTATAAATGAACCTGTACAATAAGAACTCATACTACCGTATATACTCATATGGTAAATTGTTACAAGTCAGACTTTTTGCTGCACAACAGTTTTATTGTGCATTTCTTTATTTAATTTCTGTATTATCTTCTTTTATACGTAGGGACTTTCTTCAACTTCCCATTTTAAGCTTAAGCATTTTGGTTCCATGGAGCATCAGAGAAGTAAATTCATTGTACAGTGACAAAAATAATCCCTATTCTTAAATGAAAAACTGTATTGGGTGAAATATTTTGAGTAAAGGCAGTGGTGATGTTAAATGTCTTCTTTTTTTGATGTGAAAAGAAAAAGTTGTCAGGATATATACTCACCGGTCACTTTATTAGGTACACCTGTCCAACTGCTCGTTAACACTTAATTTCTAATCAGCCAATCACATGGCAGCAACTCAGTGCATTTAGGCATGTAGACATGGTCAAGACAATCTCCTGCAGTTCAAACCGAGCATCAGTATGGGGAAGAAAGGTGATTTGAGTGACTTTGAACGTGGCATGGTTGTTGGTGCCAGAAGGGCTGGTCTGAGTATTTCAGAAACTGCTGATCTACTGGGATTTTCACGCACAACCATCTCTAGGGTTTACAGAGAATGGTCCGAAAAAGAAAAAATATCCAGTGAGCGGCAGTTCTGTGGGCGGAAATGCCTTGTTGATGCCAGAGGTCAGAGGAGAATGGCCAGACTGGTTTGAGCTGATAGAAAGGCAACAGTGACTCAAATAACCACCCGTTACAACCAAGGTAGGCAGAAGAGCATCTCTGAACGCACAGTACGTCCAACTTTGAGGCAGATGGGCTACAGCAGCAGAAGACCACGCCGGGTGCCACTCCTTTCAGCTAAGAACAGGAAACTGAGGCTACAATTTGCACAAGATCATCGAAATTGGACAATAGAAGATTGGAAAAACGTTGCCTGGTCTGATGAGTCTCGATTTCTGCTGCGACATTTGGATGGTAGGGTCAGAATTTGGTGTCAACAACATGAAAGCATGGATCCATCCTGCCTTGTATCAACGGTTCAGGCTGGTGGTGGTGGTGTAATGGTGTGGGGAATATTTTCTTGGCACTCTTTGGGCCCCTTGGTACCAATTGATCATCGTTGCAACGCCACAGCCTTCCTGAATATTGTTGCTGACCATGTCCATCCCTTTATGACCACAATGTACCCAACTTCTGATGGCTACTTTCAGCAGGATAATGCGCCATGTCATAAAGCTGGAATCATCTCAGACTGGTTTCTTGAACATGACAATGAGTTCACTGTACTCAAATGGCCTCCACAGTCACCAGATCTCAATCCAATAGAGCATCTTTGGGATGTGGTGGAACGGGAGATTCACATCATGGATGTGCAGCCGACAAATCTGCACCAACTGTGTGATGCCATCATGTCAATATGGACCAAACTCTCTGAGGAATGCTTCCAGCACCTTGTTGAATCTATGCCACGAAGAATTGAGGCAGTTCTGAAGGCAAAAGGGGGTCCAACCCGTAACTAGCACGGTGGACCTAATAAAGTGGCTGGTGAGTGTATGTAAACCTAGTATTCATGGTGGTTTATATATTTCTCTAGTGACGTCATATGACTGATTAATTGACATAAAGAAACAAGAAACAATCTCAGAAACTAAGAAGATGAATGTAAGATCACAAAATATGGAGATAAAAGATAATGTAATGCAGAGTTGTGCAAGATGCTTAAATGTGATGTTTGTTTGTGAAATTAATACATTACTGGTAAAAGTATTTTATATTTTATACGTTTATTTCTATTCTTGTCCTCCAACGTATTTTTTTAATTGTAGAACTTTATTTCCTTTTGATTCAACACAGGAATATAGAAATATTGGATTATTTGTTCCCATTTGATATATAATATCTGATTTAAAATAAAGAAATACAACAATCACAGAAATGATCTGAGACTTTTAACAATCTGAACCCTACATCACCTAATTCATTATACTTCAGCCTTAATAACACACAAACCTCATGCTGCTCTAGAACCATCCAGTACTTGTGGATGTTGTATAGAGGATGAAAACATCTCAGGTACAATTCTTTGTTTTTCAGGGCAATGAGTCCATGACCTGGTTAGTGTGCAGGAGGAAGAGTTCAGATTGATGTATTAACACTCCGTTTCTCTCATCATCAGCTTCATTTAGCCCATGATTAACACCCAATCGTAACGCGTGATTAAAAGTCGGAGTAAAAATATTCCACACATATTTAATATTCCACTAACAAGGAAACCAGCTCCCAAACTGCCAACAAAATAGATATACACCCATAACCCGCTCACACTCCCACATACATCTCTCCTTTTCCTCGCCTGGAAACACAAACCTAAACATTCCGCGGCTATCTCCCCCCTCACCCCGGTGCTGGCGAAGGTGGAATTAGAAAACCAACCCCGCGGTCTCATTAATTAATTAAACACCATGTGCCAGTGGCACCGGGGTACCGGTTATCACTGCCACTCAGACACACCGTGATCTCAATAACCAGCCCACCACAGGGCAGGCAGAGGGGGGGAGGGGAGAGGGATGGCGATTCTTCTTTCACAACTTTGAGGTAAAGACAGTTTTCTTGAAACGGGAAAAGATATAGAAAAGGAGGCTTCAGACAGCATCTCTCTGTGCAGGGAGCAAAGTGGGACACGTTTGTACTGAGCAGATACAGCAGAGCGTGATGAGTGATGTTTACTGCTGTGTGTTTTGTTTGTGTGCCTTTGCCTCCCTTACAGGCTCCATGGGGCCTTTTTATCATCTGGCCTAGCAGGGCCCCTAAATCACTGCAGCAACGCCCTCCTCATCATCTACTCTTAAGATCTCTGCATGTGGAAAACACTGCTGCCTGAACACACGCAGACACACACAAAACAAACACACACACACACAATCTGCTCTTTGATTCTTGCCTCTGTTCCTGATTTCTAGTAGCCACCTTTTGCCTCCTTAAAACTGCCTATAAACATTTTCATTTATATTCAAGATTTGTATCCTCTGTGTTTTCTATACATTAGAAGCAACAATGCACTTATTTATTAAACCAGTGGCAAAAACCTATTGGATTTCTCAACCATAATAATTCATGATGTAATGCATAATAATATTTAAAGCTTAAATACAAATATTGCCTTATGAGTTTCCCACAATAGCAAAGTAGAGTCCACTAGAGCATGAAGGGAACAGCATATTTGCTGCTTTTGCTGTTTTTTTTAATTCATATATTTACTGTTAATGTGTTTTTTGCACAAGCATTTCATTTCACTGGTTCACAATCACAACTTTATGTCACATACATAAATTGACATTGCTGCGATATTCCAAATGCTAAACCAAGTATATATTTTAAATTAAACCGAGGCTACAGGCACTAATTGGACCTATAGGGACAATTAATTTGCAGTTCTGAAAAATCAAGCAGTATCGCTGTTTCGCGTTTCAGCATTTGACATTGACTGTGAAGAAATGCGAATCAATATGAGGTGTGGGAATTGAAAACTCAATGCAGATGGACCACACATTTTAAACTAAATGAAACAAATAGGTGAATGCGTTATTTAGAAAGGAGGACGCTCGCAGTGCCTGACCCTGAATAACAGTGCTTTAGATTAGAAGATTGAGAGTCGTCTTCAAACAGTTGAGGCTGTCTGCCACTGAAAGGCTTTCAGCTATTACATGGCCACTGTCATAATCATTTCAAACCACACTTCAGTTCATCTGTTAACTTCAGCTCTAAGGAAAAATGGACCCAGGTAACATGCTGAAATGTGAGCTTTTCTAAATATATTAAGAAATGTTCCATCTTGTTGCAGCAGTAATTGAAGCTTATCTTGGTTTGTGAACGTGTGTTCAAAGATCAGTTTTAACAATTAGTATACGCATTTATTAATACTCATATTGGAACTAATAAAAATCGTATTTGTGTTCATTTCAACTTGACTCCTATAACATTATACATCCTAACATACAGAAAGATGTTACTGGTTATTGTAAGATATCATGATGTAAGATGTCATAATGATGCACCTTGACTTTATTTTCCTATATATAAATATATTGTCCCAGTCTTCCTAATAATGTCTTTACACATTCCTCTAGAGAAAGAAAACAGATTTGATTTTACATCCATCAACTTTTAATTTCAGATTTCCATCATAAATATAAATTTTCTTCACATTTGAATTCACTGAGAACATCAAGAGAAAAGAGGAAAAGGAGAGAAAAGGGAAACCATGTGTGGTGCTCTTTGTCTTATTAGTTGATAAGAGTGTGTCCACAGCAGAGTTTATTGAGTTGAGGCTGGGAATGTTTCTTTGGGGATTTTATGTTGGAGAAGGCCTTGTTATCCATTTTGGAGTTGTAGATGAGAAACTTGATTTAAACTAATTTATTTTATGTTAAGTAAAGAAGTAGATTTTATATTTTCTTGGAGCGGGTTGTGGGTTATTCTTTTTAAGAAAGGCTACTCTAAAACAAAAATATACTGTTTTTTCTGCTAAGAGCTCGCAGTCTTCACATTTCCCCTCAAGATGAAGACAGGACACAGAAAAGATGCTGCACCTTCCTTTAAAAATTGACTCTAAAGTCAAATTGTTATTAGCTTATGAAGAAAACCAGAATCTATGAGTGGCTCATTGTGGAACTCCAAGTGGCTACAGTGATCAGCATCAAAAACAACAGGCTCAATCTGGTGCTGATGAGGCATCGCTGTAAGACTTTTCTGCAACAACTGATTGAGTGTTGTGGTTAATATTAGGTCTGAAACTAAGCAGCCTGTAATTTCATGTTCCAATAATTACTTCTTTGCTTTTTTTGATCCCCTTTACAAAAAAAAAAACAAAAACAACTCAAACTTGATAAATGATAATGCAGCAACTGCAGTTTGGGATCTTCCATGGTGTCCCTTATCCGTCACAACAACTTAAAATCTTAACGAGTGAAATAAAAATGACTTTGCCGTCAACTTGTCTAATTAAAGAATGTTTCATTAAACATCTAAACACATCACATCTGTTCACTGATAAAAACAAAAAAGGATGCAACACTAGCGATGTCTCTGTGCCTCCACTCTCTACAAAGTTCTTAGAAAACTCTACTGAAGGCCAAAAAAATACTTCACAACAAAGCAAACCCTACAAGAGTCAGGAAAGTATGTGTCCTCTTGTTTAATTATGAGTTGAGGAATGTCAATAAGAGCGTTTCTATACAGTAGGAGGGCTGAGGAGGCCAGTGCTCAGACACAATGACCTTCTGCTATTCTCCTCGTTGATAATGACCCAGACACAGGCACACTGCCCATCAGCCATCAGCCAGACCTCTAATGAAGCCAAACACTCTCTATCATCTGCTAATAACCTCCGCGCAGCCACATGAGTCATGGACAGGCCAGAGTCTCCTGAATGCAAGGAGGGGAACAAAGCTCTGGGTGGACAGGAAGTGGTGGAACGCGTCCTGGTTATTGATCTGGGACTGTGCACTGCCTCATGGCGTGTGGTGGTAACTACATTCTTCTTATCAGCCCCAAACACACAAAGACAAAGAGTAGTGACTGTAGAGAGGACAGAGGAGAGGAGGAGGAAAAAAAAAAACATACACAGTGCAAAACATTTCACTCTAACAATGAATCATTTTGGTTGGCTCGTTTGCTAGACTCCCGGTTGCCGTGCTGCTACGTGCACGCATGGTATTTTTCTGGAGATAGGGTAGGTAAACTCGTTACTCTTTTCTTAATTGGTATAAAAAATTCCGTCCTGTTTTTTCCTCTCAGCAACCCCTCCGGGGGAATGCTGATTAATTGTCCTCTTAAGTCCTCATAATAAACCCCCTCCACCTCCCTGCAGATACACACATACATTCTCTATTAGAAGACTCTGCAGAACCCCCGTCACCCGCTCTCAGTTTTACGGTTCGTTTCTGCCATTCCCCTCGCAGTCTCCTGCTTTAACATCACTCGTTCAGCCTGACAATGTAGCCATACAGCTGGTCTGAGAAGGCCTGCAGGGAGAACTTATCCTGTACCCTCCTCCTCCCGGCTTGTCCCATGTCCCTACGGAGCTGCGGCTCCCTGACCAGCCTCTCCATGGCTTTTGAGAAGGCCTCAGCCGTGGGTTCGCACAGGAACCCGGTCTCCCCGTCCGCCACGCTCTCCAGGGGCCCCCCGGAGTTCACCGCGATGACAGGGCAGCAGCAGTACATGGCCTCGACGGGAACTATCCCAAAGTGCTCCCTGCTCGGGGTGTAGAGCACCGCGGCGCTTTCCCGCAGCAGAGCCACCTTCGTTGAATCGGAGGGGGAACGCAGGAAGGTAACGCACTTGTCCAGGTGCAGCTCGGCTGCCAGTTCTTTCAGTTCAGCGTAGTGTTGGACGTTCTCAGCCACGCGGTCGTCATAGCCCCCCGCCACCACCAGGTGGATGCCCGCTCTTTGGTGTGGAAGCAGGTCGCTCCTCAGGGCTGCCAGAGCCTCCAGAGCTAGGCCCAGATTCTTCTTCCGCTCGTATCGGTTCAGAGAGAGAAACAGGCAGGAGGTTCCCTCCGGGAGCAGCCCATCCAGACCTCGTGTGTCAGCAGACGGACGGTCAAAGGTGCACGTGTTGAGGGAAGGATAGAGGACGTCTGTCTGTACTCCTCTGAGACTATGGAAGGTCTCCCTGAAGATCCCCGCGGTGAACTGGCTGTTTACCAGAATCTGAGAGGAAGTGCAAAGATATTAGTTCATAAGGATTTCACATATATTACAAAACGTCAAAATTTTGAAGCTGGAATGCAGCCTGAGGTCTTTGATATTCCTCAAAGTCTAGACTGAATCCAAATGTCATTTAATTTCTATCAGGGCCCTGAGGTTTTTACAACAGCTTGCCTGTGAAGATCAGGCTACATCACATTTTTAAATTATCACTTTGGTTTATGAAGCCAGTTTAAGTCAAAATAATATGCCCTGAACTTTGATTTATAACTTTTAAACATAGTTCAAACCAGGGTTGCAAGGGGTTTGTGGTTAAAAAAAGAGAAAAATTTATCAAACATCGAAATGGGATAAAAAAAAAATACTTAGCTTTCAAGGAGCAGTATTTAATTTGTTTGTAGGCAAAAAAATCAGAAGACAACATATTGATGATAACTGCAGAATGTTGCACTGGAGGTGGACACAGAGACAAAATTTGGGAAAAACTGCTTTTATGCCAGTTGCATGAGGTGCATAAAGTCTCAAACAGAAAATAAACAACAAATGTCAGTTTTTCCTAAAGGCAACTCATGTACATGTAGTTAACTGTTTTTAGATATTTTAAGATGAGAATGAGATGCTTGTGCTGGTCAGCTGGTCCACCACTTTCACTTCTACCACTAAGATATCACAACAATTATTAACAGGTTGCCCTGAAGGTTTCCTCAGACATTCGTGGTTCCCAGGGGATGAACATTTGACATTTTGAAAAAGCCTTAGCCCCCTGACCTTTCTTTATTTGACATAATCAGGTCAAAATTGCTGTTTGTCTTTTTTCCCCACTCGTTCCCAATATATCTGCATAACTAACTAAACTCCCATCAGCCTCAGCCATACTTTCTGTTCAGCAATAATTATCAAACATCATCACACTAACATTCTTTACCACTCATGGATTATAACAAACTGTGTGATCCAGCATACAACACTCAGCGTTTACGCACCATATCAGCCATGCCAGTGGTGCATTCCTCCAGGAAGTCGATGGGAGCGCGGTAAAGCTTCTTCAGAGCTGATTTCCTCTGTGTCAGCAGCTGGTCGGGGAAGTGACAGTAGAACAAAACCTTCTTCCTACGACGAGACAGCCTCAGCACCGGGATACACACCGATACCTGGGGAGGAACACACAGTGTAAAAATACCAGTATTCATTTTTTTGTGACCGACTTTTCCCAGTTGGTGAGAGTAAATGAAGGGCACTTAAAACAAAAGGGATTGAATTCACTCTATATCAGGGATTTTACAAATAACAATTAAACAGCCCACACCCACTAATAATTAAATGCTATATAGCGACAGAGAGAGAGAAAGAGAGAAAAGTAAATAAATACAAGAAAGGAAAAAAATACATTTACCCTATCTGGAACTGCCAAGCAAAACCAAAAACTGTTCCTTCCTCCTGACTAATCAGTGACAAATATGACAGCTTGTTTTAGTCTATAAAATATTGTTCTTGTTCTCCAGAAATCGCTGTAATTTTAAATATGCCACCTTAATATCAGGGTGTATTTTACATATACAGAAACAGAATAAAACAATAGAAAAATACACTGAATGCAAAACTAAAATGCTAAACAATGTACTTAAAGCACTATGTACATATTTTAAGAACTATTACAAAAAAACATAGATTTTTTTAATCTTGTTATTCAAAGTCCAATTGTGTCATAATTTAATTTACAAAAATCATGATTTTGTGCCTTTTTTTTTTTTACAAGAAATGTCAAATGGTGTAAAAAAGAACAATACATTTAAATGTATTTTTAAATTCACACATTATTCATTTTAAATTTATTCTACCTAGAATAGCATTCATTTTTTAAAACCTTTTTACACCACCTATCATTGACCCACATATATTGATGAACATAAATTCAACATTTGCTATAACATGATCTCTACGTGGCAACACAACTAATCTGTTTAACATCTCAAAGAAAAGCGCAGTCACTCATCAGTCGTTTGAATAATGATTTCAATATTGACCAAAAATAATCCTGATAATGATTTTTTCCATAACCGAGCAGCCCTAAATAAAAGATATGTGAAAACAGAGACAACGGTGGCACCTATGTGTATTTGTGTGAAAGAGAAAACAGTGAAAATTAAGTAAGGGAGCGAGTGTTCACTTCATGACGTGGGAGAGAAAAAGGGTGTGACAGAAAACAGGAGACACAGAGAGACAGATAAAGACAGACTGAGAGCCAGTCAGTGTTTACACCAAACATAAGGCTCAGACAAAGTCAACTGAGTGACAAATAAACAGACAGATAGACAGAGAGTATGTGATGAAAATCACCTGATCACAGAAGACGACATCATACTCCACCCCACTGAGGAAGACCAGGTAGAAAGCCACGTAGATCATCCTCAGGTAAGCACACAGGGCATGGAGGTAACCAAACACACTGGTGGGAAGCCAGTCGCCCACACATACCTGTTACAGGAGCAAGACACAGCTCAAATTTATATATAGTGTTTGCTGCATAGGATTATGGGTGTGAGTGTGTGTGTGAGTGTGTGTGTGAGTGTGTGTTCACGCACTACGGACAGGTCTGGGTCCAGGGTCTCAGAGAAGCAGTGAGTTGAGTCATAATGAGCGGTCCAGATCTGGACGCTACACCCCTGAGACTTCAGAGCGACAGCAGCATCCACCACCAGACGCTCTGCTCCACCTATACCCAGATCTGGATGGAGAAACACCACCCGCGCCATCCTGGACACACACCAAAGTATCATCAAACTCTGATTCTGCAATATACTTCCCAATAAGAGAGTAGTGGTTTAAATACAGGGTTTAAAAAACAGTAATGACTCATGAAACATTATCATGTAGTATGTAGAGCCGGAACTATTTTGATAATTCTTTAATCACTTTAAGTCATTGAAACCAGTAAACATTTACATTTTAAAAGCTGGAATCAGAGAATATAAACTTTTTTTCAGTTCAAATTCTGTAAATCCAACTTTTAAAATGTAAATATTTACTAATTTCTTCTTTTTCTTATAGTCTTCTATAAGAAAAATTGGAAATGAATATTTTTTTGCCAACTAAGGCGTTTGAAGTCATCATCGTTGGCCTAAGAAAGGCTGCCATCAACCCTTTTTTAATAATTTATGACAATTTATAGGTCAAATGACTAATCAATCAAGATAGTAATCAATGGATTAATCAAAAAATGAAAATAATCTTAATTACATGCCTATTAGAATGACATATAGTAAACTATGAATGCAAAAAGTAGAACATCTAAAAATTGCAGAACCTGATATAAAAGGCTTTTTATGTGATATTTGTTTTTTTCTGCTTTTTTACCAGCTTAATGTTCTGTAATGATTAATTGTGATGTATTTTAATGTCTTTCTAATATGTAGAATTATGCACCTTGAATTACTACAGTAAAGTGACATGTATTGACTATTAATATGAACATAGTACTTGGTCTTCAATAGGTAATCGGTTGTGTGTTTGTTTGTGTTTTTGTTTATTTCTTGCCTGTTGTGGGAAAGTTTGAAGGATTTTATGTCATGCTGATATATCACGTGTTTCAGTTATGATGTGAAGTAGAGTTCATCTTTGACAGAAAATGTGTCTACATGTGAAGTTCCTGGGAACAACCACAACAGCCAGTGTCCCCAAATTTTGTTAGATTTTAAGTAATAAGTTAAACTGTAAGCAAGAAAACAAATTAGACTTCTTATATCAGCTAGATACCTGTTAGCTTCAGAAAATGTAATGTTTAATGTCTGCAGCTACATTGGCAGGATTATAGACACTATAGCTACCATAAATTACAACCCGTTTTAGATTAATTCAGTGACAACTACAACTACATCTCCCTACAACATAATTAACTACACTAATGTTTACCTTTGGATGTCTTGTCCACCTTGTTCAAAGTATGGAAACCTGCTCGTTTAGCTGCTGCACGAAACGCCTGAACTACAGTTGGGAAACGCTACTGTTGGGACGCCATGTTGGCTCAAATTCTACCGTTATTCTTCAGCAGTTCGCGTTTCTTGTTTGCGCCACAATGGCGCCAGTTTCCCCCTGACGAAGAACAGACACGTCTCCTTCTGAGTGGAGACGGTTCTTCAAGATGCCTTTGAAATAAAGTAAAATAAAACCGCCCATTTCAATATAAAAAATAACAGATTAACTTTAAAAAAAATGCATATTGTAGGTTTATTATAAAAATATACCCCTAAAACATATTTTATTTGATTGTTTTTGTGTTTAATGAGACAAGCCGATCAGGCTTCTGCTCGGTCACCTACGCTGGTCTTGTCGCTTTGCAGTCGTGTCCTTTTCTAGACGAGCGTCAGCTCTTGAAGTTTTGTCCAGTTCTCACGCCGACTGTCTGCTGCCTGTTTGACGTGGACATCTAGAAGAGAGGCTCCGGGATTCATCTCGCATCGGGAGTAAGAACAACAAAATGGTACGATTCATTAGCTCCATCTGAAAATGTCCTGTTAAAGCTAAAACCAGCTATGCGGGATTTAAGGAGATATTAGCTATATCACGTTTTGCTATCTGTTAGCAGTAATGCTAACGTTAGCTTATCATTTGTGGACGTGGCTGTTTTTAAACAGCTTAAGCCGTCAAAAATACATATGTTAGGCGGCTCAAGTACTTGGGTATTGACTTATTTATATATATGCATGTTATATTTGGTAATTTAGAGACTGTATGTTAACACTGGAAGTTACAAGCAATGAATGGGTAATGAAGGCCTCCAAAGTCTGAAACACACTGTATAGTTCAGCTTCAAATGTAACTTGGCTATTAAAGAATATATATAAAAAATCCCTATTTAAGTATTATAAGTTAGCTTCAGTTGTGATAATGTTTGAATATGTGTTTGTGTAAGAGAGAGAGAGACTAAAGAGAAATAATGGATCTAAGTATGTATATATTTTAAAACCTGATCTTTCTTTCTTTCAGCCTGGACCAGCAGCAAGTGCAACCAATGTTGGGGCGTCTAGTCGTTCCCCCAGTAAGACAGTGGCTCCCCGTGCAGCAGGTTCCACAGTCAGACAAAGGTATACACACTCACAATCTGACCACTAAACCTTAAACTTCAAAACTTTCCACAAGTTAGGAGGAACACAAGGAGAACCCTGGAAAAAATAAGTGGAGAAATGTGGAATGAGGGGGGCACTGAAAGATTCAATAAGCGAAATCATACAAATATGTTATGGCCTTCACGCTCAGCAAATCTTAACATGGACTACAATGAGTTATAAAATAAAGTCTATCTGAAACATTAACATATTGTCCCTTTTAACCACAACAACTCTCCACTCAAGACACGTCTGGGCAAAACAATACAAACTGCTGGTAACAAATGGAAAGAAATTCTAGCACATTAGCAATTCAGACTTTGAATTAATACCGGAAAGTAATTCATGTAAAAACTCAAAAAGGGAGACGGGCAAAAGAAGACAAAAAGTAAATTTTAGATTAACTTTATTGATCCCAAGGAGCTCAGAGTAACAACACAACAAATGAAAACACAAGGACAGAAAAAAAAATCTACTTGAGATTTTGGATTCACAGGTTTATATTAAGTGATGGAACATATTAAATACACTATTTTGTACGAGTCTCTTTAGCAGAGTTAAGACCCAAGAAGCATTTAAACTCGTAGTGGTCCAACACGGTTTAATTTGTCACATGTATTGGTCACTACTATGAACGGGTACGTCTGCCTTTCGGTCTGCATACACCCCATAATCATGTTCCTGATACTCCCAATATTGACTCCACCTCCTAATATCATCACACTGTGAAGAGTGTGATTAATGAATTTCAAATAGCCCTTCCATGCATTTTTGTGTGCCCTCTATAGATTAGAGCAGCAGATAGATGATGTGCTCTGGGCTTAATCAGTGTGTAATCAGAGGCTCGTTGTTACCTCTCATTATTACCCATTACTATCACCCTCTTCATTACCTCATTAACCTCCATTTAATCTCATCACATGGGTGAAGCAGCCATGACTCACCCTGCTTTTTCATCACCGGAGTTGTAGTTTACAGTGTATAATAGGACAGATTTGTTTTGTCCTAATACTGTGGCACGTTTTAAATTCCTCTCAAATTTAAGTTTAATGGGTTCAAGGTTCAGTTAAATTGGCTTGGTTGCTTGAATTTGTAATTTTAAAAAATGGGTTGTGCTTCTTTAATATTGTTCGAGGCTAAAAAAAATGATTAATTCTCAATAATGAGACATTTTTTACTAAATATTGTTTAATAATTGGTGTAATAGTTTTATATTGATCGGTAATTGTCGATACTTATCCGTATTTATATATTATTGACTTGTTTGTGTGTTGCACAGGAAAGCCACCAGCAGCGGCACACGCAGTGGCGGCAGGACCACAGGGTCAGCGGGTACAGGGGGTATGTGGCGCTTCTACACCGAGGATTCACCAGGCCTCAAAGTGTAAGTGTCATTTACCACAGCAGTCTTATCAAGCTGTTTTTTTTTTTTTACACAAACACTGATCACTGGTGACTATAAACACATTTAGCCTGTGACATTTAAACCTGCGTCCGCTCACAAATAAATTGTCGGATTTCCGACACTTACAGTGTCATTAGTGTTGTTTAAGAGTCAAATAGGAGAAATGTTTAAAGACGGGAAATAAGGCAGACGTGCTCCTGGTGTCCAGCAGATAATCTGCTTGATTTGAGCGTGTCTTCATGTGCACTCACACACGTTATCCAAGCACGCGTTTCGAAAACTTTTTTATTTCTTCAACAACTATTCCACCCCAACCTCCCCTCCCAATATTAGAGAAAGCGTCCGGTCTCCTGGCCGTGGCTGATCGATGGTGCTGTGGTGGTTATTGAGTGTGTCTCTCCAGTCGAAGGAGGGCAGCCTCGCCATACAGTGCTGTGTATCGAGTGTGTGTTTGTTCCTGCGTTAGACGGCCGGCCTCAAAGCTTCATTAAAGGATCCACTCTGAAAGGTCAACTCAATTACAGCCTTCTGACAGGAGGAGGATGGGGCTGCGGAGGATATGGTTGGCATGGCAATGCTGCTACTTAGCGATGCGCCCCTCCATCCCCCTAACACACACACACACACACTCAGTCCCTCCTTCAGAGATGAGGGCCCCTCCTTGTTTCCAAAGCTCATCAATAAATTCAGCCACTCCACTAAGACTCTGGTTGGGGTTACAGCAAATGATGGGATTTTGTGTGTATCTGGGTGTTAATCGATGTCTCTTTTGTGACAGCGGGCCGGTGCCGGTGCTGGTGATGAGTCTGCTCTTCATCGCTTCAGTCTTCATGCTGCACATCTGGGGGAAGTACACCCGCTCCTAAACCCGTACCTGATGACCTCTGACCCTGCGCCTCGACTTCTTAACATATTGGATCTGGACCAAACAAAAAACGAACAACAATCTTACCCCCTGTTCCCCTCTCCCACGTCACTACAACACACACAACTGGATTTTTTTTAATGCAAGACCGTTTTCGTACATGATCTTCAACAGCACTGATGTTGGTTATCCACCTTGTTGCTTTTGCACATCCTGTGTGTTTAAGACCTGATAGGATGAAGGGGGTGAGGCCATGCTCGTCCACCTCGGATGCAGTGTGTGTGCGTGTGGCCCTCCCTCCAAGTGATTGCAGCATGGGTTCACCTCACTGCTGCCTGAAGGTTCATTGCTGTGCTGAAGGACATTATTGTTTTCAGGCCCCCAGCAAACATTTCTCCTTCAAGCCTGAATTGCATTTTTTTGTTAACACCATTTGTACAAAATATAATTGTAATATTGTACAATAAAAGTTTTAAAAATCAATGGCTGAAATTAACTTTTTTGATTTAGTCAAGTAGTGACTGTTTAGTTTTGTAGACATTTCTAGTATGTCTACAAAACTGAGTTTTTTTGTCTTCAGATATTTCTCAGCTGAAGGAGAGGAGTTATATGCACATCACCTCGGGGCAGTAGCACCTGCACATTTACTCTAAGCCATAAAATTTAGCCAGCACCGCGTTTCTTAACTTCTACTCCGATCCTTCAGAGTAGAAGTCAGGTCAAAATGTCCTGATTAAATTTTGTGGCTTGGAGTAAGTGATCAAATATTTCCCAGTTACATTTTTAGTTGATATGACAAGACTTTGTTATCAACTGTAACTTTCCCAACTATTAAAAGGAATTTAAAAACCTTAGTTATGACCAAAACGGTTGTGTAGTATGAGGTTTCAGTGTGATTGACGGCTATCTGAGGTTCTTGTAAAAACATAGTTAATGGGGGTTTTGGCCGTTAAAGGTGCAGTCAGGAATTCTAAACCTATCGGACCGTTCGGACACCATTCGTGTTCAGCAGAGCTTCTGAAGCCAGAGGTGTGTTTGTTTAGCTGTTGGCTTCAAATATCAACAATCCAGAATCACAGACTCCACCTTTAATCCTCTAAACAATTCAGTTTGCTGAAGGACGTGGAATGACACCTGAAAGTTTGCCTAATAGTCTCATGTAATTACGTCATACTATGCGTTGCACGCTGGCCTCAACATGACTATGCAGCCCTCACACCAGGGCAGTAAAATATCTGCATGTGCAGAAAAGCCCAGACTTCTCTATACATCCAGTTAACACCAGCTGCTTGAAGTTTGACTGGATGAAAGCGTCGCAGGACGCGATTCTCTGCAGAGGTTCAGAGGCACCGGGCTGCCTCAGGGCTTTTTTTGTCATCACTGAAGCTGTATTCTGCTTCAAGGCAGATGTAATAAATTTTTGAAAAAGTAACAAATCTCTATGGAGACAGAGTAACACCAGAAGGCATACAGGACAGAGAACTTCAGAAAGCAAAGTCTGGCAATGCCCCGACAGGTTTTATGGAAGACTATAGCATTATTGTAGGTTTTAGAAAAAAACAGCTTCATTTGCATGATGAAATAAAAACTGTGATTTTCTAGGTGTTCCTCCATGATCACTGTTAAATTTTGCTCAGGGTTTGTTCTTCCTTCTCCTGAAGGGGGCACTGCAGACTATTTTGTGAATATCACAGAAGCTCCTCAGATATGAAGCCATCCTCATTTGAGGGACGGGTCTGAACATGTGTCGTGTGTGGTGGCTTTTAGCTCACCAAGCCAAATAATTATATTATGATGTGGTGTAACGTGTTTATTCAGCTGTCAAAACCACATCATGTGATAAACTGGTTCATACTACAATTTAGAACATTGAGTAATTTTCTTTTGGGAGATGGAAAAAAAAGTGAAGGATGATGAGCTTAAAGATAAACAGGAAACTTTGGAAGGATGAACCATATAAAGTTTGGCTGCTGTGAACCACATGATTTGCAGTTGTAAAAGTAGTTCAGGCTGAAGCTGCATCACCAGGTTATCAGTGTTGAATATGAAACCACCAGCTGTCATGGCTTGTGCTTCTGTGTGTGTGTCCGTGTGTGTGTGTGTGTGCGCGCACATTGGTTGTGATAAACGTAGCATTCGGGTCCTGTTCATTAATTCATTCTGTTGCTATGGCTCTGCTTTCCCAAAGGCTTCCAGTGTTCGTGGCAAACTCAAGCACTACTGCCACATCACTCTCGTCCCTGTCTCTCTCTCTCTCTCACACACACACACACACACAGTTACACTCGCGGCCCAATTCACGGTGGCACAACACGGCAGCGAGCCAGAATAATTCAACATAACAATTAAATATGAAGGAGCCGTGGCAAAGCTGTCCCTCAGTGCTCAGGACTCCAACAGGCCCGGGCAGCATGTGGAGTCCATACTGCTGCAACCTGTAGTTCTAAACTGCTCCTGACACCGTCCACACAAGTCAGATCAATGTTTCATCAAGGGGGGAAAATGAGGTAAAACTGCTTTTTAATTTCCTTAATTTATGGGATCACAATGTTCTTGTTGTTCGGCAGATAGACACAACGACAATGGTCAAACAATTAAATATTCCTTCAAGCACTAAAATAAAACCTATTTGGAATATTATTATTTATTCTGTATCAGTTTGTGCTTGTAGGTTTTTTTATGTGAAAATGTTTTATCACAGGCGTTCCAGGGTAAAGAGTGGCCTCTTTAGCAGTGGTGGAATATAACATAAAGTGTAAAGAGCATTTATTTGTGTAAAACTTTAGTACAATTTTGAGTATTTCCATTTTATGCTGCTTAATACAGTAATTATACTCTACTACGTTTCAGTAATATTGGATGCTTCACTCCTCTAAATGTATTTGACAGCATTAGTCACTTTGCAAATTTAGATCTTTAAAACAAATTATAAATCAACTAATAAATTGTGATATTTATTCAAATATTAAACTAGCCATATATAAAATGATTTAATATGATTCTAAAATGGGTCATTCCGCATAGTAAGTACTTTTACTTTTGCTACTCTATGTATATTTTACATTATTATTCCTTATACCGTTGTACTCCTAAGTATTTTATCTTTAAAATAAACGTTTTTTGATCAAATAAGACATTAACTCATCTGTGTAAACATGAATGTAGAGTATAATATTTGCTGTACATGGCATTATTAGATTGTCTGAAAACATTTTCTAAAGTGATTTCATCAGCTTGTGAGGACAAAGTGTGTCTTGTGGAAGACAACAAAGAGAGGAGTGGAAGATAGGAAGAGAAAGAAAGAAAAAAAGAGACGCCTTTCTTTATAAGCACTTCCTTTCTGTCTGTTTAACCAGAAACCTATATCCTGCAAAGAAACCACAAGCTTTTACAGGGGATGGTCCCTTACATAGAGAGACATGCAGATATACACACAAACATATACACACACATATACTGGAGGAGACCTGCAAATAGGTCACATGTATTCTCTGTTCTATATGACACATGCTGCCCTGTGGTTTAACATAAAAGTCAAAGACACTGTTTAAGTGTCTGTCTATTTCTATGTCACACACTCTGTCGCCCATCACATACACACACATGTTTAGGAGATGTTCCACCCTGCAGGTAAACACAGCGATCAGGATATCAGGTGCAGCAGAAGGCTTGTTTTTCCTTTCAGAGACGACGCAGAATATTCCTCCTTTAGATGAGTGTGAGCGGCCAGTCATGCATGCACACATGCCAAAATGTGTCTGTATTTTTGAACGGATCACACGGTTGGCAAAGCATGGAATGGACAGGCGGGTGGAATCAATCCGCACTCGTTGATCAAGTGAATCCTGAGGGCTGTCACCACGTGGCGTGACACCGGCTACTATACACGGGGAAATGTCACCGATGCTGACGAAATTAGGTTTTTATCGTTTCAAATTACCACCTCAGATTGATGTTGTTACTTTCATAAACTCCTGAAGATCAAATAATGACAAAATCGCTGCTAATGCATGGATACATGAGTTTTAAGAATAGTGATTTATAATAGAATTTATTATATGTATACTTATAATATAATATAAACTTATATATAGGTTTCTGCAAAACACTTACTTGAAATACTTTTTCATAACAACTAATACTTTATCTTGTATTATGCAACATTTACACTAATTAATTTTGTATTTCGTTTTCGTTCGTATCTTTTTGATGCTGCTTAAGTCCTATCACTGTCAAGTTACTGCGCTTATTTCCTTAACTCCTGAAAAAATGTTGACTATTTCCTAAGTGTTCTATTAATAAGACGATATTATTATTCATACCAGTGACTAAAATTCTACCAGAGTACACTAATAATCTCGTCTACATAGATTTCCTATTACTTTCCATCCACTAAGTATCAGAATATTGACTATTATTCATGTTTAAGTGTTTTACATTGTGTGTGAATGTGTGTTCATGATGTTCACTGCGATCATGAGACCAGTGACTTGTATAGCAGTTAATTTGTGCAACCCTCTGTTAATGGCCAGTGAGCAGTTGCCCTGCCTGGTGAGAGGTGAGAACTTGTTCACTGTAAAATAATATGACTTCCTTTTCTGCTATCTAGGCAACCCAGTCCCAGTCATGAGTACTGAATGTCGGCCAGCGGGCGGCAGAGCCAAGGCTGAGTCTGCATCTATCAGTACATCATCTCACTAATCTTCGGTGTGACTGTCACTCACCTCGTGCTTAATGCTTAAAAGATTTGCTCATCTCTCCTAATTATAATAGGGAAAATAAGTAGGTGCTTTCATTAGTTTTATTAATCATCTATGCTGTTGATCTACACATCAACACAACACACAGACAAAACAGATTAAAACATTATTCAAGTATTTTAATCTAATCACAGCAGAGAATGTCCATTTAACAAACAGCTGGTGTCCAGCAACCAAATCCACATTAAATCATTTGAGAAGCTAAAACCACCAAATTATTTTTATTAATTTTGCTTGAAAAATTGCTAACATTTCAATCGACTAATCATTCCAGCTGTAGATTTAATAATTGATAATAGTGCAATCAGATGATAAAGAAGAGACCCACAAAAAAAAAAAATAATAATATCTAAAAAGACAGGAAGTAAATAAGTAAAAAAAAAAACATTAGCGTTGTTAAAAATAGAAATGGAAATTGAAATCTTAAAGAAGGGTAAAGCTGCAATGGTTTAAGTTTAAAAGACAAAGGAAAGAAAACACATATGAACAGAGGAGTTAAAAGACTTCAGAGCAAAAGGGAAATAAAAGAGAGGAATAGAAACTAAAAAGAACACAAGGCGCTGGAGAAAAAAAAGCTATGAATAACTACAGGAAGATGGAAACAAGTGGAGAGAGTCGATGGTGGGAGAAAAGCAGAAGAAATTGAACGGGTCTTTTTGTCAAACGTGCAAAGAATTTAACAGAATGGAACAATGTGGAGGCTCAGGTAAAGATTAAAAAAATGAACAAAACTTAAAGGAGCAGAAAAGGAAACCGGGCCACAACTTACCTTTTTGATGAAAACTCAGCGCACACGGGGCAGAGGAACGGTTAGAAAACAAACAAAAAATCTGAATATTTCACATTTTGTAGAAGAAAAAAAACAGCATTGTGTGTGTGTGTGTGTGTGGAGTAAGGTGTGAGGTATAGTGAGGGCATGGTCCTTTGATAAGGAGAATCCCGGTATGGAGGCCACAGAATAGAACCTGTGACCTTTTCACACACATACAATGTCTCGCCTCCCGTCAGGGCCAAGCCCACGTCAGGCCTGGTGATGCCCCGTGTGACTGCCGCAGGCATGCAGGACCAACTGTGCTGTAACCCCCTCCACCCCCTACCCTCCACCAACCCCCCCTCCTACCAGCCTGCAGCAGAGCGGATCAGACTGGACCCTCTGGGACACACTGGCCACGGCTGGACTAATTTAGGGCGGAGGAAGAGGGGGTGAGGAGGGTGACACCGCCGCGCTGAGTGTCTCAGGTGTCAGCCTTGTGCTTTCTGATATTAAAGACACTTGGCCTGCGTGTGTGCACCGATGTGCCCATGCGTTTGTAAGTGTGTGTTGTTTATGTGTAGTGTAGTGTATTTTTAGGTGACTGTATTTTCCACTCCTTGTGCAGCGCTCCAGGGCAGTGACACAGGGGGGAGAGGGGGGGTGGTGTGTGTGGGGGTAGGGGGTTACAATGACTCTAGGAATCACCTGGCTCTTATTTAATTTTGTTCCTGATTACATTATATAAAAGGAATTCGCTCTCAGTTTATTTCATTGTGCAATTCCTCGCAATATTTATTGCATTCCTTTGGCAGAGCTGGCCTTTTCTTCCCTTCACAGAGTCAAAATTATTGTACATCTTAGCCCACATAAACAGCAGAAATAGTCCAAATTATGACGTACGTACACAGATTTTTATTAAAGATAAAATAAAAAAAGAAAAATCAAGAGCTTTTATTTTCTGAGTCATTTTCTTGGCTCGTGCATGTGTGCCAACGTCCTGTGTTACATAAAAATGAGATGAAACGATATTCTGAGATCAATATTCTGGATGCGAAAGAGCAAAACGAGCTGTAATTACGGGTCAAACTCAAGTGCTACATGTCCTGACATTCTGTTGCTGTGCCAAATAGTAGGTTTATTGGAATAAAATGTAAAATAATAATAATCATAGTTTAATATATTCTGTGAGGTCTCATTTTAAATGTTTACCTGCTCATCCTCCAGCTGATTTTTAAGCCTTCTACATGACGTCCAACAGTGCTGATGAATGAAGAAGACCATCATATACAAGGAGAGCAGCTTTCAGTCACACATCTGCTGGACACACCTGGAACATGATGCTTTTCTTATGAATTGATAAATAATATCACTGTATATCTGTTGACTAGTGAATGAAGTTATTAATGATTTAACATCTTCTACCACAGCTGCTGTGCTTACAATTCAGTGCCACGCATTCCTAAAGGGTGGTAATTAAACAGTCGGTGGGTTTCCTCTCATTTTAAACCTAAATTAACACATTTTCAGGCTACTTGAAACCAAAAATAAGATATATTATGACCTTATAAACCACTGCCATTCATTTGTAGTTGTGTTTCTAGTCACCTGGCAATATTCAGCTCTCTTTTAGCTCTGTTTTTGGTTTCCAACGACTCCTGAGGTGAATATCTGGCTCATTAAATAATTAAAACCATAACTGCCAAAGCTTGAGGCTCAAGGAAGGAAGTTCCTTAAAGTACAACCGAGTGACGCAGTACACTCGCTCCAGAAAAATCCCTGCTCCAACTGATGCGCAGATACAGTCTGTTTCCTCTTGTGTCTGGTTTGTTTGGTGCTTGCAGGTAGTTGCACGGTGGCTTTATCAGAGCTTTTCACAGAAAACAGCTGCCTGCTGTGGTCCAAAAATGACGCAGAGGAGAGTGGTGAGAGTGAAACAAGACAATGAGCCTCATTCACCGATCCTTCTGAAGAGGATATGTTTTCAGTTTTTAAGTTTCTGACATTAACCAGTGTTTTCAGTGAGAACAAGATCTACACACACACACACACACAATTAGAACACTGACACTGAACACTGAAATAATTGGTTATAGTGTTTTCTTAAAAGTTACAGTTGTATAAGATTTAAATTACAATAACATTTTATAATCTGTGATCTTTTATATATAATTATACTCCATATTTTATATAATGGACATGTGGTGTTCTACTTCCTCCTCAGCCAACACACCAATAAGTGGATGTGATGGCTGAGACCTGACAGTAGATTTCTGTCCATATTCAACAGCAACTAATTGCTTGTTCGGAAATAAAGTGATTTGAGTTTTGACTTTTACAGTGTGATTATTATATCTTACAATTAATTTCAATAAAGATATGCATAACTTAAAAGAAAAAAAAATGAAAAGGTTTCAGTGCATATCTGAAAAAGCATTAACTCAGAGAGGCCATTCTCTCTTGGTCGTCCATACTTGAAAAAAGCCAACCTGTATTTTTTGGCCTAAAACAGTAATTTTTGTTAGTAAAACTTGAAAATATAAATTATTGACATTTAAGACAATTATGTAACTCAGCACAACAAACAAGACAGTTGTCTGCTCCAAATAATTTGGTGAGGTGTTAATACTTAAATCATTAAGATGTGGTTTTAATGTATTTTAACATTAAACTATAGAGGAATTTTATTTTGAGTTGTGTCGTAATGGAGAAAGCAACCTACAAACATTACAAACATTTAAACACAAAGCTTTTCAGTCCTTATCAGTTAGCAGCTAACTGCTGCAGCCTTGCTAGCATCATTTAGCCGCTAACATTAGCTTATCTGGGCAAATCCCATGTAGATAGGAAGGCATGTTGTCTTCTGACTGGTTTGGTATTGTGTAAAGGGAAAGTTTAACATTTTTGAAAATTCGCCCATCATTATGAAATTAAATTAAATTTTTGAGAGAGTTAAAAAAGTTATTACAACGTAAAATTATGTTATCTAAGAACTTACTGTTGAGTTGGCAAAAATCTGAATTCAGTGTTGAGCTAACTCAGAAGCAAAACTTAAAATATTTAGTTTAATTGTCCAACTCAAAATTTCTTATCAGTTTATTGCCTTGAAGTTTTTAACTGACCCACTTTTATTTTTTTGCAGTGCAGGACCCGTTCTGAGATCAGACTGCAGTCCCGTGCTCCAGTCTTTAGATTTTCATTCAAGCATTCATTCAACTTCTGTGTATGATTTCTGTGTTTATACATGGCCCTGCAGTGTCATGCACTTTTATGGGGATTGGCACAGCGTTTGCCTATGCTAATTAGGATCACCTGGAGATGCCTTCAGCTTACAAGTACAATGGGATTTATCATTAGAAGAACACACATGCAAACAATTCTGCAATTTAAGATACATCACAAATCCAACGCAGACTGTTCTCAAGAGCAAATTTAGGAAAATGTAAGGATATCAGTGAGCTGGAAATCTCTTAAAGCCTATTACTCTAATGAGCCCCATGCCCGTATTTATAAATTCCATACAATTCTGTGTCTGCCAGATTTGCATATAGTATACGTTCTGTCATGCTCATTCCTTCTCAACAGGTTTGTCAGGGCATGTTACTATATTAGCGTGTGAATGTGTGTGCATTTGTTCAAGTGTGCATGAGTGTGTGTGCCGGTTCACCCAGGTGAGCCGTTTTTGAAGTGTTTAAGGAATGGGGATGTTATGAGTCTGTTTCTCATGCAGTGATGTTTGCATCATTTTATATATCGTGTCCTCCTATAAGTGCTTTCATGCATCTTCTGTGAGCCTGAGGTCAGGATAATGTATGCGGATGTGGCTGTACTTTAATTCATTATCTCCTTCAGCTGATGTCAGCGCTCCTCTTACCTCTTACCCAGTGTGTTGCTGTGACCCCGGCAGGCAGCAGCTGCAGTCTTGACACACTGCCCTGACTTACAAATCCTCCAACACTGTTACATAAGCTCTCTCTGCTTACGAAATGCAAGAATTTGCATGTTGGTGCAGTTTGTGCTTATGAATGGGCACATACCGTACTATACTACAGGGATGCCTGCCTTTCTCTCCCACTCACAGCCGCCTACCTGCTGCAGGTCTGAGCAGGGGAACTACCTTGAATTGTAATTCAGAGTACGTTTTGGGGTTTCTGTGAATTTGCGCATGTGCGTGGGTGTTAGAATAATAACATAATGACAGGCTGGTCTTTCAGCCATTATTCTCCGGTAGCCTTGGGGTGAGGTGTGTGTGTGTGAGCCGGGAAAGCCGCTGACACAAGCTCCTTCTTTCATGTTATCCCTCTCCATTCCTACTCTTTCTCTCTCTCTCTCTCTCTCTCTCTCTCTATATATATATATATATATATATATATATATATATATATATCCTATATAATACATCCTAAGTATTCATATATATTCAAATATAAACTGATTTGTAAAATACTCCCTATATAACACATATATTCTGCATGCTAAAACCATACTTCAGTAAGAGTCCAGAAGTATTTTCAGCAAATGTACTTTAAGCATCAAAATTACTCTTTGTGCATAGGTAAGTAAAAATCTGTCACATACTGTAAACACAGCACAATAAAGTTCACAATATCTCCCTCTGAAGTGAGTGAAAATAAAATTATAATGGTTTCTTCCCTCTTTTAACGTCACACGCTCTGGGCTCCAAAATCCCCCCAAACAATCACCAGTTACTCCCATGAATAAATGGATGAAAGCACAAACAGGTAAAACCAAGCCAAAGACACAATCTGCTGGGGGAGAAAAATGCAGACTTGCAGAATGTTTCTCACAGTGATTTGTCAGGGTGAATGACTGATGAGAGGGGACAGACAATAAACATGAGTAAATATGACTGTTGAAGCATGTGTGTGTGTGTGTGTTTTAGCTTTTGAGCATTGGACTTTAGCCGATTCTCAATGTATTATTAAGAAGTTGAGAAATACAAGGAAAAACAGAAGCTCGCCTGTTTAGCAGGCAGCGACTTATCATTATTTTATGAGGGTGTTTCATATTGATGACTCTTCTGTGAGTCACTGATTTGTAGCCAAACAAATAACTTTGATTCAACTTCATGTTTTGGGAACAAAACAATGACCTTTCAGTTACTTTCAATTAAAATGCTTTCACCGTTAGACACTGTAGGTCAGATTAGTCACAGATTTTCCAAGGTTACACAGAAATATGTGCATGTATGTTTTTGTCTGTGCACGTGTCTCTTAGGAGTGGTGGATCCAGCTTGTCGTCACATGTCATGTTTAATATGATCCCATGGCCACTGGAGCTCTATTATTCATGAGATCAATGCTTAGATTTAGCCAGGCCTGATGCAGGACAACCCTCCCTCAGGCTCTTTCCGTCCATCCTTCCTCCTCAATATTTCACAAATTATTTTCCCTTCGCCCTACCCTCCACTGCTAAGATTGAGTTGTGAGAGTTGAACATAAAAGCTGAGAATGTTCCCCTCAAGGGATGACAGCCAGTGAGAGACAGTGAGGTGGACACCTCAACTGACAGGGCTGTAGAGCCTGAGGCCGAACAGGGCCAGAGAGAAGGGAAAAGGTGCAAGAGAAGAGAAGCAAAAAAGGTGATAGAATGTAGGTTTGCAGCTGGGTGTGGGTGTGAGACACCCAGTAATGACCAGGGAGTGTGAACTTTTGCTGCGGGTCCCCCAATTCCTTAAACTGTGTCTAAAATAACCCTGTCATTTGACAATTCATGATGTATATTCATAGAGTCTCTATGACTGATGAATTGTCAATTACTCCACGATAGGGTTCAAGACCGTGAGTAATAAATCAAGACTTTACACATATATGAATTATGGATGATCCTCTTTTTGCAGGTAATAGCTGATAGCTGGAAGTGATGCTTTGAAAATTAAAAAAAAATTGAATTTAAAGTAATTTTATTTCTCATCCTAGTGTGAGAGTTTCGATTGCATTTTTCTGTGCCATCCATGAGTAATACACCTACTGAAAATGCACAGCTAAAAATGGCTGAAGTAAATTGTCAGTGCTGACGTTAATCCAAGTCCTTGCATTTTACCAGAAAAGCGGTTGATATGCGGGCAAGTTAAATTTCCAACAAAAAGAAAAAGGCCGGAATGAAAACACTCAAATGGAAGAAAGAACAATGAGTGGTATTAGTCAGTCCCGATAACTCTTTCCACACCAAGTGTCAGCATGCAACATTTACACCCACACAAACATGCAAATATACACATTTGTATTCTTCCAAGTGGAAAACATGACTGGTATGCTGGGAGCTGGAGCATCAAGGAAGTAGGGACTATCCATGCATGCTGCTTGATGCCTGCAAGTGCATCAAATATTCACTCTTTACAGCGCAGCAACCCAAACTGTTATACATGCTGGACCACACACACCAAGACTCAGCAGTAGTAGGATTTATTCACAGCAGAACTGTTATCTTGTCATTGCAGGAAAAGGACATTATCATTGACTGTTCTATTCAAGTGTTCCAGTAACCATGATAGCGGGGGTCAACATGCACAGGACCAGGACCCTGAAACTAAAGCATCTATATGGAATTCATCCATCATCGATTTTATTATTTACACCTGTGCTTTTCCTGTTGTGACCTGTACAAACATCTTCTGTAAAAAAGCGCCACTCACTTAACAGGAGGGAGATAACAGGAGGGAGATGTCGCTCAAACCCAGTGTGTGCATGCCCTGACAGTCCAAAGAAGATAATTAGGCATAATTAAGTATAATTAGACAAATATGTGAAAGCATCTGCGTAGTTGTACCATAGACATGTAGGGCCTTTCATACCTGAATAATGAGCAAAGTTTTCTGGTTTTCTGATTTCAATTTTTTTGTTTTAATTGGCCAATCAAGAAAAAAAAACATGCATGTTGGTATGCTACAGATACATTTCACTCAGTACTAACAAAGTATTGAGGTTAGAGGTGTCCATATAGCCAAGTGGTTAAGGTGCCATATGGGTCTTGAGCAACGAGTTCCCAATTTGACTCCTGGCTGGCTGGACCGTTTCTGTCATTTCCCCTTTCCTGTCTTCCTACTGTCCTATATAAATAAAAGCCAGTCAGTCAGTCATTTTCTATCCCCACTTTTTCCTTATTAGGGTCATACATCCCAGATGGTCACCAGTCTATTCTATTGTGGGGCACACACACTATTCACTAACACACTCTCACTTATGGGCAGTTTAGAGTCTTCAATTAACATCAGCATATTTTTAGACTGTGGAAGAAGCTGGAGAACCCAGAGAGAACACAGAGATATGGGGAGAACATGATGCATACTCTACACAGAAAGGTCCCAGACCAAGGTCTTGAACCTGTGACCTTCTTGCTGTGAGGCAACAGCGCTAACCACTGAACCACTGTGTCGCCCTATAAATAAAAGCAAAAAAGCCAAAAAAGAAAGTATTGAAGTTAAAATTCCAGTCCTTTTCTTATATCAGTAATATTATACTCCAATATGTATATTTTTATTAACCTAATAATTTATTATATATATAGCAACTTAGAAATATTTAGAAGTCCAGCAAGTTTCACTCCTGAGAACTACAACTCCAAGACCCTGGGAACTACAACTTCTGCAACAGGGAGGCATCGACGTGTCTGCGCGTCGTCCCGTCATGGCCCTGACGTCTCAGGAGGAGTGTGCATCCGCTGGTCTGAGCTGCAGCGCGTACGTCTGTGCGTGGTGGCCCGGGCGGTGATGTCAGCGCAGGCTGTGGCCGTGACCGGCTGAGGTTTGGGACTGCGCAGAGCCGCAGCAGCTGGAACGGACTCCTGAGGGAGCGCTGGGAAAGTGGCCACAAAGCTGCCCCAGAGGACTCGGCGAGAGACGGAGATAGGGGACGCCCCTCGCTGCAGCATGTTATTAGTAGATGTATTGTGATGCTGTTCTCCCTCGCTGTGCCACACTGTTGTACGTAGTCACTAAAGTCATCTTGTGCCTGTACGTGTGTGTGCATGTGTGTGTGCAAACAGGAAGCAGTAGTGATGTAGATGTTACACAAGAAAAGCCAAAGCTGCACCCACTGCCCCCTATTCTATTCTACCATTTCCACACGGAAAACTACCATAAGGCTGTCCTATAGATGTGGTCTATATTCACCACCACTGGCTCAATAAAGGCTGAGTCAGGACACATTAGTGTCTCTCTGTGTATGTTTGGGGACAGTGAAGAGATGATGGCAAAGCAAAGGGGCGTGCACACACTGGTACGCTTCTCTCTTGACACGTGTGAGGATAAACATGGATTCCCTTGACTGACGTTAACACCCTGTTGAGTAAACATACACCTTTAGTTCACACACACATACACACACACACACAGTGGTGGCATACAACAGGCCCCATGCACACTCAGATGCCTATAAGCGCCCCGGCTGCGTCTCAGAGCGTCTGGCTTTACAGCGGCAGGCCCAACAAACAGCGCCAGTTCATGGTTCAGAGCTGCTTCAGCTACAGCTCTCGCACACACTTATAGCTTCTAAACACAACAGCACATACCTGTATTTTGGTTTACAAGAATCCAATTGTCAACACGGTTTATTGTCATGCCCCGCAGGGAGCGAAACAGAGACACAGGTCACACACAAAAAAACTCTGACTTATTTATCCTCTCTCACATTCAAGGCCATGTCTCTAATGTTAATTATATAATAATGTTAGGAAAACAACAAGAACCATGGCCAAACATGAGGAGCCCCTTCTGAATAGGCGGCATAAGCCCTTATACCAGTATAGACCCAAATTCTAAATATTTAATGATTTTATATTTATTCAGAATTTGTTGATTCACTGTTTCACAATCAATCACCCTTTGAGGACAAATAAATTGATTAATTAAATATAGCAAAATCAATTGACATACAATGAACCTGTTTTTTTTTGTTTTTTTTCGGCCAGTAACCTGTGACACTGAATCTAATAAACTGTAAAACAGAGCCAGTGTCTCAGTTACAAACGTTGTGAACAGCTGGGAGCCATAGGCAGGGAGATAAGAGGAAGCCTAATAAAAAAAAAATAATAATAATACTTATTGAGGGAAAAATATGTTACTTTGAGGAAAAAAACTTCTCACATGAAGGGCAGCATGGGATTTTGTAACAGTGTGAGGGAAATGTAATTTTAGGATTCCCCCTCAGGCCGCCCGGCTGATAAAAAAACAGTGAGCTCATGGACGTCATCCTTGGAGTAATTAGGTGTGTATTGCGTATGCCCTGAAAAATTAAAAGAATACTTAGAATTTTCTGAATTTTTGAGGATGCCTTTGTAAAACAATGTGATCAAATGCGCAATTAGGTTCATTACCTAATGTCTGTTTATGTTAGTGGTGTTTGTGCAACAGAGTTCAGTAATATTGAGACAGTCTAGAGGGGGCAGTCACGATGCTATGAATGAACTCTCCCAAGTCTAGCAGGAACCTGAGGGGACTCATAGAGGGTTATTGAGGGCCCCTGTTTATTCAGAATGTTGCAGAAAGGAAATATCTGTACATAAGTGGCTAGTTACTCAAAAACTAGGGTTAGGTTTAAAGCTGTGAAGCAAAAGACCATTATGTGTGCAATGAGTCACTGAGTTAGGAGGCCAAAAAAACTACTGTGAATGAAATGGTCTTTGATGTGGTCCGGCCTGCTTTGTAATAAAAAATCTCAAGAAACCAATACTCCAATAAGATAGGGGACATCACAATATATATATTACATAATCATAATCCAAAGTTTTATTCTTATTGATTTCAAAACCTTACTCTATTGGTGAAGATGCATTCCATTGCTTTTTTCCACATCTGGACCATATTGGACCAGGTCCAGAATAAAAAAAAAAAAAACTTCCTGTTTCAATTCAGAGGGAACATAGCTCATATATGACATTTTAGGGGGCTTTGATTTTGGAATTCATCATTAATTATTGATATTGTTTGAGCAACAGGTGTGTGAGGTGGTGTGTTAATATTCAGCCAAGTCTGAACATGAGACAAATAAACCACTTCAATTATCTTCTTAACAGGAGATAACAAAATAATGACTATTGATCTTGAGATAAAGGCCTTAAACATGATGAGACATTTAGGGTTTCTGTACAATTCTGAATGACTGAATGAAAGTTACACTAAATAATACACAGAGACTAGTGGCGTAATCATAAGCAATACAGGTTTTATGCACATTGTGTGTGTGTGTGTGTGTGTGTGTGTGTGTGTGTGCGTGTGTGTGTGTGTGTGTGTGTGTGTGTGTGTGTGTGTGTTCCCACACCAAGTGTAGCTGTAAAGCTACACTGTGCAAGGCAATGATTTTTTTTTTGTAGTTGTTCTGTGGTGCCATGCAGTCACTAATTTAAGGCTTCATTACTTGTTTCTCTTGGTAGGTAACAACCCCTATCAACTTAAATCAATTTAACACATTATTTTGACAGCTCTACTGGCACTGGAAGAATAAATGTTGATGCTTATCCAGTATGTTATGCTAAGTATATCTATAAATGTGTCATTCAAACTCCAGGAAGGAGCCAGCCTTACTACATTCCTGGAAAGACAGCCCTTCCACCTCTGCATCGAAGAGCAAAGGAAAAAGATCCAAAGGTTCTTCATTGTTGTATTTAGAAAAGAAAGCTATCCCATGCAATATTCAGATATTGGTGGCTGCTTTTGATGTGCTATTGAAAGCTCACTTTGTCTACAGCCTCTCTGTTCTACACTTCCGTCCAAACCACAGTGTGCTACAGCACTGTTGGAAACACAAAGGAAACCCCATGAATCAAATAAATGAGAGCACAGCTACTGTAAGATCATTAAGTGCCACCAATTCACAAAGATCAGAGGACAGTTAGAAAAATTGTCTTTTTGTGCCTGAAATGCGAAGAGCAAGGATGTGCTTCATCTTTTAGTTTGTACAATAGGTTCAGAATGCACCTCAACACTGTACATAGTTACCATGGTGAACTGGTTGATACTAACCAGGACTTGGCCACACAAAGACATTTTGAGGTTGAATTTCCAAGTGATCGGCCAACAACTTCTGCTGCATTCATGTAGGATGTTTTTTAGTGGAGGAATTTATTAGTGATGTTCAAGCACCAGAAGCATCCATCCATCCATTTTCTATACCCATTTATTCCTCACTAGGGGGGTCTGCTGGTGCCAATCCCAGCGTAGTTCAGATGAGAAGCAATGATATACCCCAGTCAGGTCACCAGCCTATGATGGGGTACACACAAAATTCACTCACACACTCACACCTATGGGTAATTTAGAGTCTCCACTTAACCGAAACATGTTTTTGGAATGTGGGAGGAAGCCGGACACAGAGAGAACATGCAAACTCCACACAGAAAGGTCCCAAACCAAGTCCAAGAGCAGCAGTTCTCCAAAATGTTTCTCCTGAAAACAAAGAGTCTGAAATTTGGTAAAGTAAAGTACAGTTTAAACCAAATAGATAATAATGTGAGCCTGACACTTTGCAATGATAACTAATATCTTTATTAGTAATAAAATGAGGTATAGTAGCATTGTAAACAGCAGGGTATTGTAGTACCTTTCCAGTGTCTGTATTTACGAACAACACCAGCATCCACTACAACAAACACAGGGTTATCTGACTACAAACACCATGCAGATATTAGCTCTCCAGCTAACGGCTAGCACGAGAATGCAATAGTGAGTTGCCCACTCCCCGAGCACACACACACACACGCGTGCACACACATGCACGCACGCATGCATACACACACACAGGCACACACACACACACACGCACACAGCTAAAACACGATATTTCGTCAACAAAGGAGCAGAAAACAAACACCTGAGTGATAGCAGAACATAGTTTACCACCCTTTGATTCTCCTGATGGTAATTAATCCAAAAGTGTAACCTGACAACTTGCCGGCCTGTCCTGCAGGGTCAGTGTGTGTTTGTGTATGTGTGTGTGTGTGTGTGTGAACCACAGCATGGGTGGGGGACATGCTGCATTTTGCTGCTGTATGCTGCCAAACACACAGTTCGATATTTTGTGTTACTATGAGATAATATTTTCAGAAAACACATCACCTGCAATAATTTCACACTGCTCCCACCACAAGGGCGTTGCTGTTGAGAAGGTGTTTCTGACCCTTTAATGTCATTTATGTTTATTTTTTGCTTAATAAAATCTTCCTTACAGGTATATAGTATTTTTGCATGATTTATATCAAGATATTTAGGCAGGCATTGTATCAAAGTCAGAATTCTGACAAGACTAGCGTGTATGAAAATGCTGCGGATGTATGTGTGTGTAATCCTTAAACACAAACCCCTTAAACCCCTTCACTTATCTCGCCTGTTTCTTCTGTCATCCCGTCAGTCAAGCCATGACAGAAACAGGGTCAAGCACCTCTTCTCTCCTTTCATCTTAAATACACGTAGATCTGCAGAATACGATGAAAGAAAAGACTGAAAGCACGGAGCGGCGAGGAAGGGAATGTCCTGAATGTGCTCGTGTGAAGGGTGGAGGGCAGATGGAGCGAGGTGAGGCTGGGTTTGCACAGGAACATGCTAGAGGATAAGGCGTGTTCCCTTTGGCAGCGCATGCAGTGTAAATCCACCGATGCCATCTGATGCCTGTGTTTGTGACGGTGCAACAGTGTGCTGAGAAAAGATCTGGCAGCTATAAATAGGCCGTGTTTTAAAGAGGCGTGTTGTAAATATAGTGCCCTGGTGTGGTGTCACTTTACACCCCACCACCGCCACCCTCCACCCCCTCGTGGTCTCAGCCCCAGCCTCTACCGGACTCCTCTTAACGGTTTCATTATGCCAGAGTGCGTCATGAGTGCTGGAAAGGAAAAGACTTGAAAAACACAGGAAGAAAGGGAGAAAGAAAGAAAGAAAGAAAGAAAGGAAGAAAGGAAGAAAGGAAAGACGGGGGCTGGCACCCGCGTAGTTATGGGACAGATTACGCTCAAGTTGTGTGTGTGCGCGTGTGTGTGTGTATGTGTGTGTGTGTGTGTGTGTGTGTGTGTGTGTGTGTGTGTGTGTGTGTGTGTGTGTGTGATGTAATGTAACTGAGGCCAGGCTTCCCCCAGTCCTCTAGTGTCTGCAGGTTTGGGAAGCCTCCAAAGTAAAATTGAACAGAGAAGTACTGAGAGGGAGATGATTCTCTGGCCATTTCTTCTTTTCTCATCTATTCTGTTCTCTTCTTCTTTTCCATTTCCATCTCCTTTCTTCCCCATATTCTTTTCCTCCTTCCTTTCCATCGCCCTGCTCCTATCCTCTCCTTACCTCCTTTTCCTCTCAACCTGTTCACAAAGTGCTTTGCTGGGTGTGGTCTCCATGCAGGCAAACTCTACTCACTGTGTCCACTGTGTGTGTGTGTGTATGTGTGTGTTTGACTTGCTCCTATCGCATATAAAATCCTTCCTATGACATCACACCATGACGTCCACTGACATTCAAATGTCCGCTAAACCACCTATCAAAGGCACAGTGTTAGTGTCAAGTGTGTGTGTGTGTGTGTGGTTGTGCTCGTCCACATCTGGCAAGGATTTTCAAGAGCTTTTTCCTCTTTGTTCCTTTTCAGCTTGAACAAGCGACTTCTTTACAAGAAAAAAAAGTCGGATACACTCTTTTGCTCTCTCTTTCTCTCTCTCTCTCTCTCTCACATACACATACACACACACAGACACACACACACTTTGTGACGCAACAGCCACTGGTCATGTTCCCAAGGTCCTGTTCTCAGAGCAGTCTGACTGGAGGCCTTTGTCTGAGCTCACTTTAAAAATAAAACGAGAGCAGAGTTACCACACACACATATACACACACATACTTTCTCTCTCTCACACACACACACACACACACACGCACACACACACACACACACACACACATGCACACACACATGCACACATGCACACATGCACAACCTCACTCACTCTTTGTGTATGAACTAAGCCTGACCTGAGGTGGAAAAGGAGCCCACTGCCAACTCATGATGCTGTTTAAGTAAAGTGTGTATATATGTGTGTGTGTCTGTGTGTGTGTGTGAGTGTGTGTGTGTGTGTGTGTGTGTGTGTGTGTGTGTGTGTGTGTGTGTGTGTGTGTGTGTGTACTCCAACAGGGTATGCATGTGTGTATTATTCCACTCAGTCTCCTCCTGCCAGTGTAATTATGGGCTTGTGTAACACCCATGTCTATATGAGCACACACACGAACATGATCACACCACCTGCCTGCCATTTTACTGTTGTGCACCGAAACTTGATCCCCCACAAATTATAGGACCAAGATTGAACTCGTCCAGCTCTTCATAACTCCTCATAAGTTGTGACCTAATGTTCGTGTTACTTACTGACCCTCCCCGACACTTGTGGATCAGTGTCTGGAAGTACAGGCTCAGGTTTCAGTTTCACCGGACCTCAATCACTAACATGTGATTACTATCAGCAGTATAATACCAACTCATAACTTCAAATAGATGCTTCTGAATCGGGTGAGATTAACACTTAAAGGTAGATTTGCATTTTTTTTAAAATCTGTATGAAAACAGTAGTTAGGTGTACATATATGTACGAAGACTGAAACAGGCTTTGCTTGCTGTTATCATTGCAACTTTTCATACTAGCTAGCACAAAAAGCTTATCTGAGGCCTCTATCTGGTTGGTTATCTCTGTCTGGTTGGTCAAAATGAAGTGTCTTGTTCAGTCTTGTTTCAGTCTTGTGTCAGTCTTGTTAGTATAAATGTCCTCATTCTGGATGATAGTAACAAAAAGAGGAAAATTTATACTAAAAACTCCAAATATATTCTCTTGATTTGATTATTAGAGACTACTAAAGCATGTATCACCTTCAGATAAACATCTAAATATATTTTTTCACAGAGCAAAGACTGTAGAGCAGGAGGATTTCAATGTTTCAATGTTCATTTGAGCACCTAAATATTTTTAAATACAGAATTTTAAAATTGTGTATCTATCCTTTATATATATATATATATATATATTGACAAAACCAATTAATTAAACTAAAAAATGTGGTTTTTTAAATTGATGGCACACAGAATTTTGTTGTTGACGAGCACTAATGTACCAATAGGAGGTCAACATTGGTGCCAATGAAGGCCTAACAGGGTAAAACATGTTGTTCTCCCCTCAAGCTGTAAGAATTCCGATGAAATAATCCTCATAAAACTACATCAAGGTGCTTGTGATCTCTTAGATTAGTTGAAAGACAAGTTTTGATTCCAAGATAAACAGCAGGTCTTCGCTTGTCAGTATTCACCTTCTGGCAATTTTTAACCAAACCATTCAGAATACCACAAGTGCTTCTGTTTCCATCAGGGATGGTCACACTGGGATTCATGTGCCACGTTTTACCGATTGAGAACCACTGTACGCATAATTCAAGACGCGCTTAATTAGCTTTGTCTAGTAAATCCAAATCCCTTCGCTTCTCCATTAGCTTCTACTCCAAAAGCATCCCAGCCACAAATGAATCACTGCCATCCTGAAGGTTTCAAGGATGTGTACTGGCAACGAGCACAGATGATACCCAATGAGAGCTCTTGTTACATCCCAAAGAGGATTTGCAAAGCGTTGCCACAACAAGGCCCTGAAGTTCCATGTACATGATAACAGAGATGGCAAATGGAGAATTAAATGTGTAAAAATAGAGAAAACAATCCCTGTAAATGTATTATTACTTCTTTATTTCTCTGGTCATATTTCTTTTGACACGGTTAGTAAGTCCTGCTTTTTAAAATAATATGCCATTATAGGTATGTAATAACATTTTAAAAACATCGATATTAACAGATCACTAATTTTTATTTATTGTTTGTTTGCTGCATCAATTTTGTATTTCATCATATCTTGATATAATAATAATCCAAATTAATAAATTGAATTCAAAAACTTGCTACATGGGCACTTCTGATGCTCCCTAGTTACCCCAAAACCCTCAGCGTCACCTCTTTGACTAATGTTACTCCTCTGCATTGTATTCACATGTGTGTGACTCCTGGCATGGCAATGGCCGAGCTGCATCACACGGCATACCCTGTACTCAGGACCCCGAGGAGCCAAAGAGCCACGAGTACATTGAGGGGGACACCTGCTGAATCAGGCGCTTCTACGCCACAGAGTGTGATGGAAACCGATCCACTAATATCAGCCATGTGGCTATTAGCGGCCTGTAAAAACACACAGTCGTCTATTAATACTGTAACCTGGCACACACACGCACTGCTCTATAAATGCACACTCACGAGGTGGCTGTCACACATATCTGATCTGGTTTCAGCTGCGCAAACCTTCCCGGCAACACATTATACAAGCGAGTACACTGGCCCACATATGCAGACCCCCCCACCACCACACACACACACACACACTAGTTGGCCGTGGCTCCCAGTAGTGTCCCGTTCAGCAGACACTTGAAAGGACACCCTAGAGAGGGGTCCTTTTCACAGTAATAGTGCCCAGCAGCACTTAGTCCGGACCCAGTGGCTCTCTCCCACTGTAGTGAAGGGGATGAGGGTTCTCAATTCTACGGCAGCGGCACTCTTCTCTTCCTGCTGAGTGGAAGAAGAAGAGTCTTTCATGGACACAGCACTCCAGCGGCTGCACACTCGCGTACACTCCAAAGCACTCACTCACCTGCCGTCCACTATGGAGTGCGAGATCTCTAATTTGAGTGAACGAGTAAGTAGAAATTGGCAATGAGTGTGAAATATTTTTGATTAATTCAGACCGGTCGCACTCAAAACGCTGATACTCAGCTGCCCACACCATGGTGAATGCACAAGTATGTTCAGTGTACACGTACGGATGTGTAGCGGATGAACGGAAGAAACAACATAAAGTTCCTTCCTTAAGGTGTCAAGCTACAACAGCTCCAATGCTCTACTCTAAGTCTCCTGAACTCTGCTGGTGGGTGGGTGAGCACTGCTCTTTCAATAGATATCTCATCATTTGATTTTTTGATGATGGGGGTAGAGAGCTCTCTAAAGTCGTATTCAGACAGAAATCGCAAAAAAAAAAACTGTTTAAATGCAGCGCCCTTGTTGAATTCAATGAAACCACTGCATTGACACAGCATGCTCTGGCAAAAGAAAAGTTGAATCCCTTGCTGCAACTCGATGTGACATCATCTGGCAATGCACCATGTTGGTAAATTAAATATATGCAAGCCACTTTCTGGTGGATGACTATGTAACACGAACATCTTACCTTGCAATGGTAAAACAGAGAATAATATTATAGTTACCATAATAACTTTTCAGAATTGGAAAATCGTGTCTCATAGCATTATAAACCGCTGTATGGTGGTTCGGGGTCTAATGGATCTATAACTCAAACCAGCCATCCTGAAACATACTTCATGGTCTCACTAACACCCATAATAACTGTCCCCCACCAATGTGTCATTGTGTATTTAATGTGGTGCTTTTCAGGCTGAATGCCCAGTATCTCATTGGTCCAAAATCTCCCAAAGGTGTTCAGCTGGCTTCAGATCTGCTGACTGTGGAGCCCGTATTATATAATTCACGTCATTTCATACCCATCAAACCACCCAGGCACCACGTTATGTTTCTCCACTATTCCAGTCTTTTTCTACTTTTTGTCAGCAGCCTCTGACATTAGTGCACAAATCATTTCAATCCATTCTTATTGAATCTCAGTTCCAATTCAAATACTTTTGGAAAGAAAAAAAAATGGAGTAATCCGTACAGGATGCTCCAAGAAGTAAAGCGATCATTTCATTAACCAACACTACACCTGGCCTTCTGTTGCTTGGTGGATTTGATCTGGTTGTTCTATGCAAAATCCAAGAGCAGAACAGAAATCTGAGAGAAAATCTGAGACATTTGACAAGCGCACAGAAGCAGCCTGAGTGTGAGGAGAAGGGTTTAGGCTGGAACGCAGGAAACCTGTGTAAGCAACAATATATCTGAGTGCAAGCAAACTGTTTGAGCAGAAGCAGAGCATTTGAGTGTGAGGACAAGGTTCAAGAGAAACCGGGTATTTGGGATCCCTAATGATAGCTTTATTCCTGATGTCATTTAGACATGTTAAAGCACTGTCCCTGGTTTGCTCCAGGCATGATGCTTAGATTTGAGGCCAAATAGTTCAATCACTGTTTCATTAGACCAGAGAATCTTGATTTCTCACAGACTAAGAGTCATTTAGGTGTGTCTTTGCAAACCTGTCTGGCCACTGGCCATAAAACCCAAATGGGAGCAGTGTTGTAGTGATGATTGTCCTTCTGGAAGGTTCTATGGACCTCAGTGAGTGACCATTAGGTTCTGGGTCACCTCTTTTACCAATGACCCCCCAAGAATAACTTTTGTGTGCCCTTCCCCAGATCTGTGCTCCTGAGCTCTGCAGGCACTTCCTTCCACCTCATGGCTTAGTTTTTGCTCTGATATGCATTGTTTGAAAAAAGTGTACACAGCAATGTAAGACAGGGGTGGGTAATCCTGGTCCTGGAGGGCCGGTGTGGGTGCAGGATTTTGTTCCAACCAAGAAGTTACACACCTGATTCTACTAATGAAGGCCTTGGCAATGGTTCTAGAGGTTGATTAGTAGAATCAGGTGTGTTACTTCTTGGTTGGAACAAAATCCTGCACCCACACCGGCCCTCCAGGACCAGGATTGCCCACCCCTGATGTAAGACAAAGAAAAAACAGAACAAACAAATGTAATAATTGCGCTAAATGTCAGCTGTGAGACCTTATATACAGGAGTGTGCCTCTCCTTCTGTACATTTGGACTCTAATCAAGGTAGAAACAGACCTGAGATAAATTTCATGTGTCATGACAGTCTAAAAAGTCTGAATACTTATGTCAATGGGATATTTCATCTTTCCTTAATACATTTTGAAAATAAAATCTAAATTCCTCCTTTTCATTTATTTATTTTCCATTATGGTGTATTCATATTAATAGATTAATGAGAGAAAACTACAATTCGAAGTGCTTTAGCATAAGGCAGCAACATATCAAATTGTGAAAAAAGAGGTCAGAATACTTTCTGAATGCACTGTATTTTGCATATTCTGTTCCCTCTGTGGTATTCCCGCGTGTGGTGTCTCTGTGCCAACTCAGCATCATCACTGGAATTCATCACTTGCTGTTCGGCAGGGCCAGGATTACAGCAGCATTCCCCGCTGCTCAGTCACGGCGTAAATTCAGCTTGTCCAAGTGGATTTCTGGGCTTGTTGGATTGTGACTGTGCTGGTGTGTTTCTTGGCTGAGGAACTAGACAGGATGAGCAGAAGAGTAAGCCTTTAGGAATCAGGAAGATAGTTCCCGGGATGCTTGGAATTCCGTCCGGAAAACTTGCTGTCTGACATAAAGGGTGAATTAGAGTCCAGCAAGTGTGTGTGTGTGTGTGTGTGTGTGTGTGTGTGTGTGTGTGTGTGTGTGTGTGTGTGTGTGTGTGTGTGTGTGTGTGTATGTATGTATGTGTGTGTGTGTGTGTATGTTTGAAGCTGAGAGTGAAAGTGAGTGTTACAGCAACTATATGCCCCTCTCTCTCTTCCTTTTGAGGCCAGAGCCGGCTGTATCTACTCACAAGACTAGAATTACGGGACAGTTATTCAGAGAAGCCTAATATGGTATGAGGACACAACACGTCTAACTCCCACACTCCCTAACACATGCACGCACACAAACACACACACACACACACACAGACACACACTCAGAGACAGTTACACCATCCCAGGTGATAGGAATCAGGCCGTTCCAGTGTTATCAGGCCAGAATGATCCAGTAGATTCCGCAGATACCTAAGTGGTCAGGTTTACTCCTCACTATAGATGAATACTGCAGACAATTACCTAATAGCAGTCCAGAGTGCAATAAAACAAAATCTATGATTCTCCGTTTTACTCATGAAGTCATCCAGTGGAAAAAGAAACAGATTCATAGATGAAAGGAATGCAGAGGAAAAGACTAGTGACACATTAGAAATACTCACAGTCTGTCTCCGTCCCTGTTACTATAGCATCAGCTATTAGTTCAAAACCCATTTTTAGAATGCTGAAATCAGAGAGAAATGGTAAAAATGCTTAACAGGATGACTCCTCTTCATTAAAACTGTTCTTTTCTAATTTTTGTAAATGAGGTCGGCATTTCTATCAATTATGATGACATTTTACTGAAAGTATTTGCTGAGATCACTTTAACAAGTATCAATAGTTCAAGAAACGAACATTCAGGCAGCAACCAGGGCTGCTTTGGAAAGTCAAAGATTCTAATCATCAGTCAGTGACACCTCAGTCGACAGATTTTTAAGATATTCCTCTCTTTTTTTTTTTAGTCAGTCAGTGTGCAGCATATTTCCGGGGGCATTTTGGTCCCCAGAAGCAAGTGAGCGCTCCTCAATTTCAAGCTGCTCTTCAAGTCGTCCTGTCTGTAAACTCATTGAGATCATTGTTTACAATGAAATATTTAGTTGGTAATTTTATCATATCATGGTAATTTTCATCTTCATTTATCATTTATGTTCTTCATTTATCTGAATACTTAACTTGCAAGATATAATGGCCAACTAACTTAACTTTGCTTTGTATGTGTGTGTGTGTGTACTTGTGTGTAAGTTTTTGGCTGCCATCAGGCTGATTTTCCTGTCGTATTGTTTCTTGTTGAGTAGTGTTGCATTGTCACACCATAAAATGGTTTATCTGTTCGTGTTTATCAGTGCATATCTGTCCTTTTAAGCAGCTGAGACAATGGACAGGGATCAGGTTCACCGGGCAAGCAGGGACTGATATTAAAACGATGCCACATAGCAGAGGCACACCTTGTGGGACGTTAGTGCAGCTAAGAAAGAAAGAACCTGCCACACAAATCCTACACCGCTCACAAACACACACACGCACACGCATAAGGCTTATGGGAGTTCAACTAAGGTGTGCAGTTGTGGGCATACCTCCTTTCTTAGTTAGTACATACTCTCCCTCACTCTCACTCACACATGCCACACACGCACATATCTGTACAATGTCAGTCAGAACAAAGACACAATACATTTGCACTGCATGTTGGCAAATGAACAGTCAATTTGTCCCACTTTGGTTTGTTTTAACACACATCCAGCAGTTGTTTCCCACTACTGGAAACTTGCAGCAGAAAAGAATAGTGCCCTTGAGGTTTTGTTTTTTGACGCACTTTTTGCCACTTTCTCCTACTGCTGGCATATTTTTGCTATTCTCCTTCATGCAGCACACTGAATCTATTTTTTTTTTTTTTTATCAGAACACTGTCCAATAAATCTTTCACACCCAGAATGCACTGGAAAGAATCCCCAATCGTCACCAGTTCCCACAGCTCACCTACAGTGGCCCGTGAGGGACAATAGATGCATTCACATATGAATAGCTGGCAAATCTGAACAGGGCGAAAGGATAGTCCTAAATCACTCTGCAATAATTTCAAAATCGCATCCAGAACTATTAGGTCTTTTTTTTTTAACTTAGCCTCAAACTTATAGCTCAAACAGCAAATACCTCTCTGACTTATTCAGTTTCTTTCCAGCATCTTCTTATTTAGCACCTGACAACATAACTTCAGAGACTCAAACAGTTCAGTGGTTTCAAACCCACAGAAAAGCAAATCAGAATTTAACAGCTGACCAACAGAACTGCACTGATATGGAGGCCATATTCTGTTTTTCCTAATAAATGGGCAGTCAACTGTGATGAATACTTTTATCTTAAAAATGACTTGCTGATCATCTATTGTATGTGTGTGTTTGTGATATATGTCACTTGGAGGCTCCCAGCACTATTATAACAAGCATACGGTTGGCCTCACACAGCGCATATTAACCCGTTGGCACTTGCAGCATTGTGTGTCTGCGTCTTAGTCTCAATCTTTGCTAACGTGCACGCACATGTGTGTTTATGCATGCATGAGCGTCCTCATCCACAGCGAAGCGATGGCTAATGTAAATGTTTCACTCATGTCTGATTATGTGCAGTGAGTCAGGGAGAGAATGAGGCAGAGTCTTTGGCTCAGAGCTACGACTCGAGAGCCCCATCATCCATCTTTATCAAACCCCAAAGCCTCCAGTCGCTGTCCTGAACTTCTGCAGACGGTGCCCTGAGAGAAGTCAGTCATGTACCCAGAAAACTCCCTCACACTCCCACAGCTGCTCAATAAGGACTATTCATGGCTGACACTATAGACCGTAACAGAACAGAACATTGTGCATACGCACATTTATGCCAATGGAAGGGTGAGCCAGAGGTGAGCAACAAACCCCAAGAAGTCCCAATACGAAGCTCGCTGCAGAAAAGAAAAGAAAAAACTCCAAGAGACACAATGAGATGCTTCAAATGCAACTTCAGTCTCGGAGGAATCGCAGTCAAACGTCCCAGGGATCCAACACTCCCCTCCCTACTCAAATCCCCTTCTCCTGCTGGAACAAGATCCTTGAGTGGCTGAGGCAGATATCTAACCTGGCAAGCATATGTATGCCTATGTGTGTGTGTGTGTGTGTGTGTGTGTGTGTGTGTGTGTGTGTGTGTGTGTGTGTGTGTGTGTGTGTGTTTGTTCTTTGGGCCATCCCAGAGGGGATACATGCGTCTCGTCTGAGTCACAGGCAGGGTCTGTGTCTGTGTGTGAGTCCATCAGAACACATCAGCATCAACATCCCATAGTTCACCTCAGGCAGACACACACACACACACACACACACACACACAGAGTCACACACTTGTATTGTACATCGTCAAACCTCCCCAGGGCTATGTGTTATCCCCCCACGTCCCCTCAAGCTGAAACCTCTGTTTCTCTCCTCCCTTCACTTTCCATGTCAGGCAGGTCGTTCTCTCACTCTGGACAACTGCTAGCATATGCTGCTCACCTGGGAAACACAGGGCGTCATCCCAGGCTGGATGAGATACTTCACACATACACACATTCATACCACAGACAAATTACAGTCACCCTACTGTTTTTTGTTGTTGTTCGCTCTTTTAGTGAAATAATACAGCTCAGATTGGTTTAAACAGATTTTCCCTCAGATTTTATGGCCTCAAGTTGTTGTGTTGCCTTCTACCAGAAAACATTAAACAATGTCCTTATAAGAAAAATGGAAAAAAAAACAAAACACAAAGGACTTAAAGTCGAAGTTGAACTTGAAGTGAACCTCTTTATCTTTAAGTCAACTCAATTAAATTCCCATATTCCCATATGTATATTTATTTGAATTTATGTACTGGCACATCATGAGGGTATATATATATATATATATATATATATATATATATATATATATATATATATATATATATAAAACCATAATCTGTATAAGAAAAAAATAATAATAATGATAATAATGATAATAAATTCTGAAGAATCTGAGTAACAGGAAGAGACAGATACTAGACAGAGGTAAACAGGGAAACAGACAGAGACGCAGAGACGCACAAATACAGACAGAGACGGGGAGTGTGGAATCAGAGGCAGATGAATAGAAAAAGGTAAAGGGACAAACAGGCGGAGAGGCTGACTGTGGAGTGGCCTGCTTAGCTTTACTCTGTTTCTGAGTGCTTCGGTGCTGTGCTCTACACTGAGAGTCATTATCATTTTGTGACACTGATGATTAACATGAAGCAGCATGAGCATGAACACGATACATAATGGACACTACTAACTCTCTTTCACTTTGTCACCTTTTTATCGGCCTTCTCTCTCTTTTCTATCTCCTTCCTGCCTGCAGCGTGCATTGGCGTGTGTGGAGTTTGCTACGGGAGCACTGGTCTTCAACATCCACAGAGCAGTTCATCACTTTAAAAGAGGACAGGCCATTGTACTCGATCACGCTGCCTGAGCTAACTGTTGATATGGTATGCAGGCTCTGGATGTGTGTGTGTGTGTGTGTGTGTGTGTGTGTGTGTGTGTGTGTGTGTGTGTGTGTGGTGTGTGTGTGTGTGTGTGTGTGTGTAGAAGAGAATAAAAGAGAATATAACAGCCCTGCAGAGCCCCACTAAATAGTGAGTGTTAGATAAGAGCCTCTGTATGGACTTGTGGCCTTGTTTGGAGTGGTCCTCGTTCTGATGTGTTGTCTAATGAAGAGCCTCTCAGAAAACACACACATCCACACACACACACAAGGACACACACACATTCTCAACAAATGGTATCAATGTTTTTTTAGCACATGGAAATCGAGCACATGTTTGGTGGATGAAAGCAGCATCCCAAGGTCTTCCATCCGTTGATTGTTCTGTGTTCCTGTTAATAATTTCCAGAGTGTATATGTCTGTGACTATTCCTGGCATGTGATTAGGAGTTTTGTGTAGACAGGGCCCGTGCGTAGGGGAAAGTCTCTTACCCTGGCTAAGCTCTGGGTTTCTGGTTCATTCTCTGCAACTCTGCTGACAGAGTGGAAGTCACTCTTGGCTTCTTCTTCCTCTTTGTTGACTCACCAGGCAGGCCTGCATGTAAGTCCACAAAAATAGCAGGGGGATCCTTTGTGCGTAAGAGGTGTCCTCCTGATGCAGTGGCACAGAGCCACTTAAGCACCTTAGAGCTGGGAAAGACTGGGTATTGCCTGGCCTATCCATCCTTTAATAATTGGATCAGGCTGTGTCTGAGGAGGCCCGGGCCAGACTGTCACTAACTAATGTTCTGATTGGATTAGAGAGTGTGGCTTCGCATGTGTGTGTGTGTGTGTGTGTGTTCGAGGGTTTCCCCGACTTACCGTATCTATGGCGTACACGGTAAAGCCGATGGAGGAAGACGTGCGTGTGACGTCACTCCCTAAGACAGTCGTCCGGTCACCGGTGTGACCCGGTGACGGGCTTTTTCCTGCTGGCACGGCAACCCCCAGCAGAAATTCCATCAGCAAGGGAAAAGACAGAGAGTGGGAAAGATTGATTACTTGACAGGACCCAACCAGCCAAGTTAACGCTGTTAACGCTGTCTGAGTGTTGACAGGTGGGGCTGGAGCCTGCAGTGTGGGACACACACAAAAAAAAAAAACCTGAAACTCAACAAAGGGTTTCCATTACCATAACTCAAGTAAGCTGAGCAAGAAGACATTTAGGTAGTAGGCAAACTGGAATCTCATAATTGCTTGTAGGTGTAAGTAGGGCTGGGTGATGAAACAGTCTTGATAATTTTCAAGATGTAATCCTCCATGATAATGATATATTTATTAGATTTATTTTCAATAGTTACTTTTTAGTCAGTTTTTCTCCTTCTATAAATCAACAGGAACACTGCCTGACAATGCAGAATCTATGAAATCACAGGAACAAAACTATTTGTATGATGTGGCAGTGTTTTAAAGGCAAAAAGTTGGTTGACAAAAGCTGAACAAAGCACATGCTAATGAGACAGTCATGACAGAGATGAGTGCTACATACAAGGGAATTACAAGTGTTGTTGAAGAGGCCAACAACTGAGCAGCCACTGCAACTTCAAGACGTCAGTACTTTGATGACTTAAAGTCCAACTCGCAACAGACTGGAGTGTATGTAGTAACTTCTGCTGAAAATGAGTGTCAACTAAACCTGGAAATGCCCCAAACTTTTTTTTTATTCCCTGAAATACTGTCATCCAACAGAACATGCAGAGTGCAAGTGTTTAATATCACACCAGCATCTCAAAACTGATGATGATTAAATGATTTGATCATTGTTGTTTTTTAAGGTTAAAAATACTTGTTTATGGGTGTTGACCTAAATGTGTGTTTATTTTCCTTGAACAACCGATCAGCTTTGGTTGATGTGGGGCAGGCATATTGGTTTTGTTTGAGATGCCATATTATTAAGTACCATGTTGGAATTGGAAGTTTCCTTGTTTTAAAATAGGGAGAACTAGTTACACACCTGTTAACCAACAGCTGTGCAGAAGAGAAAGCAATGGTACAAAAGCAAAAAAACACCTGATAAAGGCCATTTAATAAATCTACCATACATGTTGACAGCGTATATTTTTTTGTTTGTACAAAAGTTAACCTGTTATAATTATGATAAGGATGTTGTAGTAAACGCTATTTATTTCAAAAGTCTGAAAACTGTCAATCACGATAACTCTGACATGACAAAAATGTATTTTCAGTTCAGGATGAACCCCTCTACTTCTCACGCAACGCATGCTTGGACAGGTTCCAGCTCCCTGCAGCCTTGAACTGGATAAAGCAAATTTGTGTAATTTTTGCTCAACAGCAGCCACTGTGGCCATAAGTAACAATTAAGGGATTATGATGGTGAATGCTGAAACATAATGTGTAACAGTGGCACAAGTACAGAAATGTCATAAATCAGTAAACTGACTCATTAGTGCCTGTTATACAGCAATAGAAAGTCTAAGGACTTCCCTTTCCACTTACACCATGGGACCCTATTTTGGATAAATTATGAATTGTTGTCAATGGTGAAAGACAATTTATCTGTTTGAATTGTGCCATAAATCACATATATGATGTTTGTCAACTTATATCACTACAAAAAGTTCCTGGATTTAAAAGCTCAAGTGTATATAGAGAAGTTCTTAGTAGCTTTGTGTGAAACCGCTTTTTCTCATCTCACACAATCTACATCACCAACACAGATTTGGAATCTCTGTTAACAGTTTTACATCAAAATGCGACATTCTTGACTTGACAAAACAATCTTTTAAACAGACAAAAACATATGTGTGATTCATGTTTCGAACAGAATCAATTGCACATATGATATTGTTTTCCGATCTAGAGTCACGTGGGGTAACCAGAAGGCAGAATTACTTCGACTCTCTATATCCATTTACAGCAGGGGTCTCAAACTGCCGGCCCGTGGGCCGTTTGCGGCCACCGCTTCCCCTCCTGATGGCCCGCAGCTAATATCAAAAATATAATGTAATCTATATAATGTAGGGGAAAAAAATTATTTATCTATTTGTATAATTGTTTCATAGCAATTAAAATTATCCTCATCGTATACATTTGAAATAAAAAAGGAAAAAGGAAAGTGGATGACAAACACAGGGAGTTTCAAGATAGAAGATAACAAGTGAGGGGAAATAAATACTATAAATATAAAAACTGTTATAACTGATATATGATATAAAACAATGATTAAATTGTATGTTTCAGGTCAGTATGTCATGTATGGGATTGTAAAAGAAGTAAAATTTCAGACACATTGCACTTTTTTGTCCTACTTAAATGCTGAACTGGCCCTCTTATGAGATGGCAGATACCTGCAGTGGCCCCGAGGCAATCTGAGTTTGAGACCCCTGATTTAGAGTTCGATGACATTAGCAAACATCACTCAATAGCCATCGAAATGTAATGTTTTGATGGAACACTGCAAACCAGGTGAGGCTAAAGTGGAAAACCTCTGAGTGTCTTGAATTCATCAAGGGTGTGTTTTATTTGGATTTAACTTTACAGTTATGAGAGGAATCCTGTTTTTCTTCATCTGTAATTTTGTTATAGTATATAGTTTTAATTTAAGGGTTAGGTTATTTGATGCATTTTCTTAGTTTAGGTCACCTCCCATTATTCCACCTTCTCTTTTTGTGTCACTAAAATAAAAAGCTTCTCAGCCCAAAGAGGAATATCTAATTCTTCAGTCATTGTGAGAAAACATTAAACTCATCAAAAAGAACATCCCTAAAGGAATAACTTCCCAGTAAATCAAGCCTTATGATAGTAATTTCATGTGTGGATTTGTTCAATGTATCATTTACGTCATAAAATGTCCGTAAATCCAAGTCTACCTGCCACACGAGGAATTAATGACCAATTATGCAACTTAGGGCGCAACCTAATTTTACAAAAGGCACAAACACAAAGACTCCTCTTCTGTCTCACTCTAAGTGTTTGGAATCGGTATTTACGTTGTTTCTGAGGAAACCGCATGGCCTTCTCGTCCACAACTAAAGAATTGTTGGTTAAGGCTTAAGGTTATAGCATCTAGGAAGCCTTAAGTTATGCCTCTTTAATACTAAAAGGTCAACACCCATAAACGAGCACATAGAACATGTTTGTTGGGCTCAGTTCCTCAACTGTAAGCAGCCATGTGGCCTCAAGAGAGACAGGCCTACTTGTCTTTTCAAAAGCCTGAGGTTTCCTACTTTTTCTGACAAAGATCCCAGAATTCCAAGTGACGTGACAAGAGAGGCTCCCATTGGGTGGAGCTCTGTGACATCACAGCCACATGCCCTCCTGACAAGTTTTCTGGCACCATGCAAACACATCGACTGATGTGAGATCTCTGTTTTGGATCGATACACACTGAGATTCCTCCAGCAGACACACACACTACTTACTGAAGGGAACATGTGAGAGGCATCCATTTTATTAGTGTTATTTATGCTTTATCACTGAGTGTAAAGTTACAAACTCTTGATTGTTGTTGACTTGTACTAGCACCTGATTTTTCTGGCGCTCTGATATTGATACTTAAAGAGTATTTGTTTAGCTGTGCTTAGCACACTTCAGCTGGTTTTGTGTTGTCCTCCAAATCCTTGGACTGTTTGTGTTAGTTCTTCAGTGTGTGTTTGAGATGTTGGTTGTATTTTTCACTCACAAGACCAGAGATCCAATGGCTATCCTCCATTGGCTCTGAGTTGTGGCGATTGCCAACTATCTTTGTATACTGATTGCTAGATCTATGTTGCCTCTGTGTTTCATCCCTTCTGTTCTAGTAACCGCACACACACACATGCTCCTGCACACACACACATTGAGGGAGCTAATGTTAACTTTGCAGACAAGTTTAGCGCTGCTTCTTGAGTTTTTATTGTTAGAGAAATGCTGCCTGGCTAACACCAGACATCATCTCATATTCAGTCTGGACGATGACGATTAAATAGTATAAGTGCTAAAAGTTTATCATTTTTCAAAATAAACGTGCGGTCTAAATTACTTAAAACACTTTCTAAGGCAGCGCTGTTGCCTCACAGCAAGAAGGTCGCAGGTTCAAGACCTCCTTGGTCCTGGGTCTGGGACCTTTCTGTGTGGAGTTTGCATGTTCTCCCCGTGTCTGCGTGGGTTTTCACCAGGTACTCTGGCTTCCTCCCACAGTCCAAAAACATGCTGAGGTTAATTGGAGACTCTAAATTGCCCGTAGGTGTGAGTGTGTGAGTGAATGGTGTGTGTGCCCCACGATTGGCTGGTGACCATCTGGGGTGTATCCCTGCCTCTCGCCGTAACGTGCTGGGATAGGCTCCAGCAGACCCCTGCGACCCTAATGAGGAATAAGCAGTTATAGAAAATGACTTTCTAAGGCTGCATCGAAAAGTAACTTACTGTCTGCCGCCATGTTGCCGTATCGACAGTCACTTTTGTGTTATGTCATCGTCTTGCTGCACCCTCCCTGTTCTGTGATTGGCTCCCTCCATGAGGGAAAAATTGGGTCCTTGGTGTCCAGACTAAATTGCAGAGCGAAGTGAATCTGCGTGCAATGAAAGAAGGATACATCCCAGCTAAGAGAAACATGGCTCTCAGCTAAAACTGGCTGCCACTGTTTCCACGTGGTCCATTCCCTTGCCCACAGATCTACTGAGATGCAGCCATTGTGTTCCTCCAAACATTGTGTGACATTTTTTTAGTCCTGATTCAACATTCCTAGACCCGGATGTTCTGCCTGTATGTAGACTTTCCTAGATCTGTGACTTTAGATCTAAATGGAGGCCATTCATCCAAACTTGGAATGGCCGCAAGTCCAGGAGGCCGGAGCAACACTGATGTCACTGACGTCACTGACATCAATATACCTAACATCCTGAGAAAAATGGATTGTAGCCTGTACACCATGGGTATCGAGTCACTGTACAACTGAGTGTTTCTATCATGTGGACATGCGTGTGTATATATTTTCCCGGGTGAGATCAATGACAAATTTCCTGCCTCAGTGAGACAATGAAAATTATTCTATTTTATTCTAATGTGAATGCTCTAACTCAAGACCCGCGTCTGTCACCCCAGACCAATACAATAAAGTCTGAATCTACTTTGTTCCTGTGTTTGCCTGTGTGGGTGAGTGAGTGGGGGCAGGGATGCTGAATGTGCCAATCCACAAGCCCCATCGACAGAAAAACTACTGTTCCTCAACCGGAAAAAGCATTGGAGGAGAAACACTCAAACTGGATGTCCTCAGAGCAGTTCAAACACACACACGCACACAAACACACGCACATGCACAAGCAGCAAGTGAAGATGTCAATACAGAATTCTGACAACAGAAACATCTAACATACACACTTTTCACTCCTTTCTTTTATGACATGTAATTTAGCATTAACACCCAATAGTCAAAACAAGCTGAAAGCTGAAAATGATCAAGGATAACAGACATGCAACTGATAGCTGATCAAATAGAGCTGCAGCTATTTCCCTCCAAAACAAAAAAAAGGTTAATATAATCAGGATGGAAACATCTCAAAGGCAGTTACCTGAAAACCGGCCCAAATAAAATCAAAACTATCAGCATAGAACCAGTGGGTAAATAAGAAAATATGTTTTTTGTAATATGGGTAAACTGGTACTTTCGAATGACATTTTACACCCATACTAAATAAAAATAGAAGAGTGTATGTTCACAATAAATGCATTGTAATTGAAGTAGTCACAGAACAGCGTCCAGAAGAGGATTCCAATTACAATATCGAGAGCATCATTGTGTGAGCGTGCTCGTGTGCTCGTGTGTGTTTTTAAGCGCTGCATGTGGCTTGTTACCACAGATCTTTTATGGCATGCTGATTAAACATTCAGCTGCTTTATCTGAACTGTCCATGAAGACACATCCTACTGTGGGGAATTAAAACACAATGCCACAAATGTATACACGTTACATTTCATTAAAGTCACATTACAAAAAGGATCAAATCAAGTTCACCATCACCTCTATGACCTCTGACACAACCTGTGTCATTTTAAACACAGAGTGTGTGTAGAGGCCTCATATTCACACATCAATCACACACCTCCTCCCACACAAAGCACCACCACACATGCCCATACACACGCATGTAAGAACAAACACAACCTGCATGGATATACTTATGGCACATGGATAGTTACAGTTATGGGTACAGGACTGTACCTGTTCTCTGATACTCTAATCCAAAAAGACTTTCGATGTATCAATTATCCAAACTGGAAGTATGCAAATGTAAATGCCTTCCAGCCATTTCCATCCATGCACGTCACTCCTTATATACTTATTATATAAGGAGTGATTATACAAGCATATGCTTGTATGTGCAATGTATTTTTGCAGGCCTTAAGGAGGTAACAAAAAAAGTTCTGTGACTGAACTTTATTTGGATATATATAAATGTGTGAAAATCTGATTTAAAGAAAACACCAAAATGCAGGTGAAAATAAGATTATAAAAATAAATTTTGCAGTACAAATATTGATTGTGGGTGATTGTATTTAAATACAGAGAAGCGATCTGGCCCAATAGGACCTTTTTTTACTATAAACTGTGACAATCAGAATCCTATCTCTGCAGGAAACACCTATGTGTTTGGTACTTATGAACAGGAAATCCTGGTGATAATCAGTTTATCTCTATCTTTTTCCATTTTTTGTGAAAACAGGAATAAATTGAAAAGAACTGGCCTTAAAGATTGCAACAGGGAAACGCATCTGCTTTAAAAAAAACAACAGTACTCAATGCTTCTGTTTTTTGATTTGTGGCTGTGTAATGTAAGATTTGTCATTAAAGTGAAGCTACCTGCTCCCTAACATCAAGTTATTTGCAATTTCCTTGACAGCTGTCAGCTTGTCATACTTTGAAAAAATAAATGTGTTCATTTTTGCGTGGGTTGGTTGACATCATTCGAAGGAAAAAAAAATAACTGTTTATCTCCGTTGGAAACAGGATGTTTTTATCAATTATCTCTGAATAGAAGCCCACTGAGACCCCTCAACACTCTGACCCACATGCATATATGCACACACACACACAAAATATACCTAAAAAAGTATGCATTCACTATAACCTCAAAGACGAACAGACTTTGCCATTGAGCGGGGAGCCTTAGCCAATCAGAAGAAGGAGGGCTATAGAGGAGGAAGTGGAAGTGTGGTCACACTGTATGTGTTCATCATCAGCACTGACAGAAATAGCTCTGTCAGAGAGTAAACAACACATCCCATTCATAAAAAAAAAAAAAATTAAAAAACAGCCAGCAAACGCCTACTCCCAGACAGTGCGGCAAGGAGGGAAACAGACAGACAGAGAGACTGATACTGTACAGAGACATAAAAGAGAGATGGAAATATAGAGAGACAAAGAGAAAGTGATAAAAGAGTAGTGTGAGATGAGGGGCCACAGTTCGGGTGAGAAAGAAAGCCGAGTGATGACATCACATCCTTGCCACTGTTGGTTCCAGTTCTTTGGTTTGGAAAACACCAGACACCTACGTCACGTAGCGAGACACCACTTTCCAACACTCACTCTGTCTCAATAAGTCACACACACACTCCCATGTATGCGCACACACACACACACACACACACAGGTACACCACACACACTTCTTAAATGTATATACATATTTACTATCACAGATGTACATGCATAGTAACCCTTTGTAACACACGCTCTGTGTGCATTCATGCGCATTGAGTGGAGACACCAGCTGTTTCCCTGCTCACACAATGTGCCATTACACCAAAGCACTTTCCACACATACACACGCACACAGAATGACACACAATCAAATGAGTACACAACGTGGTTACCACGCAATGCCAGATAAGGAAATTGTTAAGCATTGTTCGGTTACATGTGTGTGCATGGGTATGTGTATGGCATGTCAGAAAGAGGAAGTGATGCAGGCTGCAGTGGAAGGTCTATTTTTAGAAAACGAGCGGAAGTGTCCATCTCACTTCTCTTTCCAGGATTAACACATAGACAAAATACATGCACACACACACACACATGAGAGCAACCAGTGAAAGTACATACTTCCTTACCACAAACACCCACACAGCCTTCCAGCGGTGTATAGTGGTGGAGCTATTGCCATGTGTAGAAGTTTTAAATATAAAAATCCTCAATCACCACCTGCACGTGATTCTAACGCTGTGCGGGCCTGCAGCCAACAAGCCTCCATTCATTTCCATTCAGGCAGGTATGAATGGAAATGGCCAGACAAGGTGCACACTGTTTCAAATCATCTATCGACCGATCAGCAACTGATCCAATCCTACTCTCTGAAGTACACCTCCAGGACTACACAGGTGAGCTGCTGTGTCATTGCAATACTGACGCCACATGATTTTCATGGCACTGAGGAGAGAGTGGGTGTTTTCACTTCCATTTACATCACATGATAACAGGATGAAAGCAGCAAGTGACTCAAGTGGGTGACGTTGTCAGCACCTTGTTCACTGGACCACAAATCTGCTCACTTTGTGATAAAGGGATTCTGAGAAAGAAATGACAGTTTGTCTGGCCCTACCAGGCAAACAGTTTAAATCTCAATCCCCACAACACTGTGATAATATCAGTGGAGTTGGCTTCGTTCTCATGCAACATGATTAGAGATACATACCTTACCCGGACTGTTCACTGTTCATTTTTCACCGAAACTCGAAAATTAGGTCTGTGTTAGAAGAAAAGATTCAGTATTGTGGTAGGCCTTTTTCTGCTGCACTAATCTACATATTATCAATGAAGGACATTTTTTAAAGCGTACAATACATTTTTAGATGATGAAATCAAATCGATCAAAGGATCATCTGATTCATACTTTCTGTTCGTACTGTCTGCATTCAAGGAGGACCTGACACTCAGGATTTCATAGTTGGCTGATATGAAATACTCTATTCATGAGAACTGTCTGAATGTTGTTGGAAAATCTAAAACAGAGGAATCAGGAAACAATAAGAAAACATGGACGTCACATAAAACAGGATGTAACCGGTACTGTAGCTTCTAACATTAAACAGGTTGTTTTGGAGTTCCCCTGTAGCACATGAATGCATCAATGAACAAGGACCTTTCCAAATGGTTCCATTTCAGAGCTGCATTTCGACATGACGATGTGTGTGATAAAAAAAGATTCAATGTTGATGATAATTGATCACCTGTCTAAAGATATCTGTCTCTGAGATATTTATAGCATGTTGAAGTGGATGGAAAACAAAAGGCTGCTTGAAGGATAGGAATAAAGCCAAAGAAATGTCAATAAAGGAGAATTCTACTTACTTTTTATGTTAAAGTCAATGTATTCTTCACAGGGAATGTCCCACGTATCTCAACTTTTGATAAAAAGAAAAAAAAGGCAAAACAGACAGGACAGATGTGAGCATTTCACAGCAGTGGAGACTGCTGCTTGACTCATGCAGGTATTAGTGTAGTCAGGATATTATGCTGCATCTGTTTGGTCCATTCCTTTCTTTTTTTTAAATCTCACTCTTGCATTTTACCACTAACACTAAATTACAAGAATGTCTCTTAAAGGGGACATATCATGTTAAGTCAAGTTTATTTTTATGGCACTTATCAAACTACAGGCATAGACTCAATATGTCATTTATACACTGTTATAATAGATATGATGTTAGATGATAACATGTTCAAAATTACAAAAATTGAGGTAAAAGTGTATAAAATGCTCCCAGGGCTTCAAGCTGCTTTAAATATTCCATTTGCAATGTTACCTCTACTTTATTGTAGCACAGTAGTAGGTAGTACTAGTATATAGTCAGTATGGATGTATGTATGGATGAATTTATATTATGAGTAAAAAACGAGAAATTACCTAGTCTGACTGCTGAGTGGAGGGTGGTATAAAAAGATGGCAAAAGCAAGATAGATAAGGAATGTTATTTAACTGTAAATCATGCAGTTTTATTCCAGTAGAGTCCTAGAATAAAAACACATAGTTCAGAAGTAGAGCAGTTATCCACCACCAATCAGATGGTCGTCAGTTCACATGTCGACATGCTATTTTTTATGAGCAGCCGCAGCCATCGGTGTGTGAATGTGTGTGAATGGGTGAATATACACTTGTAGTGTAAAGTGGTTTGAGTGGTCATAGGATTAGACAGGCACTGTACTGCTGCAGTCCATTTAGCATTTACCTGCAAATGTGGTTAAAATGCTGCCCTCTTTAAAAGGTCCTTCAAACATTACCAACCCAGTGTACCAGTAGCAGTAAGAAAGACACACTGAAATGTTTTCTGATGTTCTGTTTGAGAGGGGAGGTTGTTGATGTATTTTTTTTAGATCCACTATCCTTCCAATAACACAAGTAAACACACATAAACACACACACATGCACACTTAGCGCGAGGGCCAATCCCCTCGCCCCCCTGGAGCGTACCTCTGGGGGGGTTAATGGATGGACTCACTCACCCTGATACTTTCCTCAAGCTCATCTTCCTCCCACTTCCATCTTTTTTTCCCACTCCACTAGTGTTTTCCACCCCAGTGGAAACAAGGAGGGGTGGGTGGCAGAGCGAGTTGCAGGGTTAGCATGCAGGAAAATGGGTCAGATACAGGAACGGATAAAGGGGGGGGGGCTTGTTTCCCTCACGTCAAGCAGTGTAGTGTGTGTGCTGGGGGCAAGGTGTGTGTATATGTGTGTGTTTGTGTGTGTGTGTGTGTGTGTGTGTGTGTGTGTGTGTGTGTGTGTGTGTGTGTGTGTGTGTGTGTGTGTGTGTGTGTGTGTGTGTGTGTGTGTGTGTGTGTGTGTTCAGAGGTGAGCGGTTCACCTTCAGGCATATGCTGCTAACACATCTCTCACAAAGACACACTTTGATGCTAATAGATTAAAAAAAAGCTTTACCTTAAATAAAATGTAAAAAAAAAAAAAAAAAAAGCAAAAACAGAGGTACTTACATTTTATTCAATATTTGTAGCAAACTAATCAACTTAATTATATATTATTTTGGTGTGGATTTATTTAAATTTAAAGTAAGGACGGTAACATTACGGCTGTGTAAATTATTAGAGTTGATGTGTTAAAATAAAAAAGGAGCCAAACACTCTAAAGATATTAAAGGTTGTTGTATTTTAGGGCCTCTCTTCTGCTCAGTCTGAGCAACAACACACTAATTTTATCTCATAAACAAGTTTTGTGATGTCTATTTTGACACTCTTTTTTAAATCTGTCGCATGCGTCATTATGCATGTGGGCGTCTTTGTTGGTGTGTGTGTGTGTGTGTGTGTGTGTGTGTGTAGTAAATGGTGTTGATGCGTAGGAGACAGTTACGTGTTTTGGCTTACAACATGGCTGTCGATGGCTTTGGTTGTCATGACGATTTTTAGTAGGACTTCACCATTGTGACTGTGACTGGAGACACACAAAAACAAGTACACACGCAAACACATTTAAAGCAGAGCAATGGGATGTTTTTCAAACACGCAGACACGCTTTCATTACTTTTTACACAAATGCAATTCAGCCTGATACTGTTTTATAAAGACGTTTCCATTAAATTTCATCCTTCTATCCCACTGTCTGCTACTGTCAATTCAGTAAACCCAGATCAATTTCACATTTCATTTAGACATGTGGACATGAGTATTTAGAGCCTGTTTCAAAATATATTCTCTAATCAAGAGACTAATTGAATTGCATAAATTGTATCATTGTATTAGTTCCGTTCCATGTGTGTCTATATATCTGGTACCTAAGTGGATCCAAAAGGCCTTTTTCATGGCAGTCAAACTGCCCTGAAATATTACAATAAGTTTCCATTCATTTACATTTATTGTAGCAGAACCTTTCCAGTGAGCCTGTGTATACCTACAATTTCATGTCAATGTGGCTGCCATGAAAAAGGACTTTTAAACTTGATTATTACAAATTTCAATGATTTATTGCAATTATTGATTACCACAATAATTTAATATTAACACTCTCTTTTTCTTATATGTCAGGATTAAGGCGAGTTTTGCAGTCAGTGGTTTGATTGTCCAACTGAAAAATCAGATTTTGTTGTAGCAATGAGTTCCCACATTCCAGTAGTTACTTTGGAAAGGACAAAGTTATTGAAACATCAACCTAAACTACAATAATAAAGTGGACTTATTCTTATTCAATCCTATGTTCTGATCTTTTAACTTTGCAGCTCCAGCTGGCTTCAACTTAACTTACTTCCATGACAAGAACGTCGCACGTTTTTCAAACAGTGGCGACAAGAAAGACGCAACTGTTCTGCTGCTGGGGTGAAAGGTCGCCGAGCCGTTGACCGTTTCATCCGTGACCACGACTCTGTGGCACACAAAAGCGGAGAGCTCCCACATAGAAGCTCCCACATACACAGGATGCACTCAGACGTCAGCCAATCACACACAACAAAGCTCTGACATCATGGCTGACATGACAGCTAAGCAGGAACAGCTGTCAGTAGTTACATGCCACACCACAGGAGAGTGACGCAACACTGTCTGTCTGTCTGTCCGGCTGTCTGCGTGTGTGTGTGTAGGAGTGTGTGTGTGTGTTGGCACGCATGTGCTATAAGAGACTAGGTCAGCACTGCGTCGGTATAGGATAGACAGCGCTGGTGTGGTCAGTGTGGGACAGATGAGTCACAAGGTCAAACTGAAGTTACATTCCAGTGAAGGGGAAAAAAGAGGAAGAAAAGAGAAGACAGGCAGTCAGACAGCACCAGATTACGTTGTATTGATGTGGTAACACATCCTCATAACCTGGAAATCAATTTTTACACACTCGCCTAAAGTAGAAATCTCATTATCTGTGTGAAAAGTTTAAGTCCATACAAATGAACACGAGTCCATGCTTTGCTGTGCTACGTGTTCATGTTGCGTACAGATAGTCGTGTGTGAATGGTCCGCTCCGCTGGGGAAAAGAGGGAATACTGCCCAGACATTCCATGGCACCGCTTCCCAAAGAGTTTCCACTACAAGTAAGACAAACACACACGCACACACACACACACACACACACACACACGCATGCAGCCTCTCTGGATGAATTCCCGTCGAATGTACGATGGGAAACAGAAGAAAAAAAATGAAGACAAGGCCATAAGGGAGGTAGAGATGGTCAGCACAGACACCCTGACAGTGTAAAGTATATTAGTGTCACAAAGAGCGACAGGTAGCATGTAATTAGGCAGCCTGTTACACTGAACCAGCCTGTACCCAGCATGCAAATTCCAAACGAGGCACAGTTCTAAATGGGGCTTCCCATAATGCAAAGTAAGGGTGTTAGTCCCTCCAACACATAAGAAAAATTTCCTTCAGTGCACTGAAATACACTAACACCTTTGTTGCAGGGTTGTGAGTCACACTTTAAAAACACTACAAAAGAGAACTGAAAATAGTCCACTAAGTAGTTTATTTACCCCACCAGCAGACTAAACTCCAATTATAGACAGTTCATGTAAATATATTTGCAAAATTGTAAAGGAATAATAATAATAAGGATAATTTAAATTTTTTTTTCTGATTTGGGTCAATTTGGTCTTGTTTTGAAAACAAGACCAACATTTTCTTCAAAAAAAGAATAAATTGACTAAAATCAAGAAAAACAAAACCTATAATAAGCTCATTTATCTGCCAGTGGAGTAAGATAATGTCAATAAAACATGTCAAAGGGGGTACACTTACACTGGCCCAACGTTTTCAACCAACCCAAGCAATAACTTCCACCTCAAGTTAAGTTAACTCTGCCAAATTCAAATTGTTCCAGACATTTGACTTCTACAACGTAATGGTGTAAAAAAAAATCTCTCATGGATATGATCGATTTTACTGGCAACGATTACAGCTTTGATTGTTTTGGGTCAGCCCGAGTTACAATGTTAAATGTTTGTTTTAAATTTCCATTTTAAAGTTAAACCTGTTTCACAAATTGTAGGACGGTAACAAATCTTAATCAATGAAAAAAGTTTTTAAAAAGTTCAACATTTGGATTAATGGACTTTGTCATATTGACCTCTTCTCTTGAAGACTAGCTGTTTCTCCTGGCCCATCGTCTATGCTAAGCTAAGCTAACCATCTTCTGGCTGTGGTTTCACACTGTGTCCATTAGAGTGGTATCAATCCTCTCATCCAACTCTCAGCAAGAAAGTGAAAAAAAAGCTTTTTCCCCCAAATGTTGTCCTCCTTTGAGATTTGACCTCTTTATTTTGGGTAGATCCAGAGCAGGAACCAACATGTTGATGCACTGTGTTCGTGTGGCGCAGCAACAGTTGAGGAATTGTTAGAAATGAGAAACAAAATGAAGTGTGACAGTGACATAAGCCCGTCACAAAAAGTCCATCACTGCAGCCAAGTGAAAACAGAGGAGGTCTGGTTTACATAAAATGGAAGTAAGCGCAACTTTTCCTTCTCATTTTGCCACTGTCTTTCTGGCAATGCCACTTCAACAGTTCCTCTTCTCCATCCAACCATCAGAGCCTTCAACCCTCCCTCCTTCCATCATCCATTCATCCATCCTCTCCACCACTGTCCCCACTGAGCAGAGTGGGGCATTTCCACAGCCGTGGCCAGGAGAGCTTCCAAGGCGTCACAGACACACACACACACACACAATCACACAATTACAGTTCAACAAGCTTTCCAGATACACACAGAGAAACTTAAAGCGCCAGGAATTATATAAGTCCCAGGCATACCTTATATAAAGACCAGATATGTTCATGGAGAAAAGGAATATCGCGAGTATGGAAAAGGCATCTTTGACACACTGTATTCCTGCCTACAAACACACACACACACACATATTGGCTTACCTTTATTTCCTGGAGACTTACCCCAACCCTAACTTTAACCACTACTTACCCAAATCTAATCCAAGCCTATCCATTAACCCCAAAATCTGCCGTTATTTGAATTTAGAACATGGCTTTTGTCCCCAATTGGACAAGCTATCCCCAATTAACTGGTCTTGAGTATGACACACACACACACACACAAAGAAGGCTACTGGTCATGGTCATTGTTGAGGTAATGGCTACTGCTTACGCCACTGTGGTTACCTCATGTAGTCTGTTTCTATTCCTGTCTGCTTTGAATATGATGACTCTTTCTGTGTTTCCTGGGTGTGTGTGTTTGTGGGCGTGTTAAAGGAAAGGAGTGAACACATCATGCAATTAAATTTTAGAATTATTAGAATCTTTTTAACTCAGTATTCATTCAGTATTGACACTCAGCTACCTCCTTCTTGTCTTTTCTACCCATTAATGCTGATATGAGACCAATTAATGCAACGATCTTTCAGGAGAAGTTCAAAACTACACACACAGTGACAGATATAGACCTCTACTTTGCATGCTGCAATTCTTTTGGGATGTCAATGGATGTTGAACTCTGTATTTCAATGGGAGTAATAATGATGGATGGCGAGATAAAAACAATCTTTCTCTCAGGTCTATTAAATCATCTGCTCTGAGGCTATTTGAAATCATTTGTATGGTAATAAAAAGAAGACTAGTATACAACTGAAATAATGTCATTAATGCTTAGTGTGAGTTGGGAATGTTTGTGGAAATGTGTGTGTGTGCATGAGTGTGTGTGTGTGCTCCCCCCTCCTCTGCTTGCTGTGGAAAGCGAAGCTGGGCAGGGTTATGTAGCTCTGTTTCCACAGTGGAAGCCTGTTCCTGGATAGGAGCTCCAGTGGAAGTTCCCCCTCATGGAGCGAAGGAACACAAGGAGGGAAAGAAGACAGAGAAAGAGGAAAGAGAGAGCAGAGGAAGGAGTGAGTGGGAAGTTTAAAGAGAGTGCAACCAAGGGAAAAGAGAATAGTTAGAAAGGAGGAAAGTAGAACAGAGACGGTGATGGGTGAAAGAGTTTCAGTGAAGGAGGAGGCTACTGACGGTGGCTTGATTCTGAGGTCATGACCTGCCATTGACCTGAGTCTGGGCTAGCAGCTGTCTGGCACACTATAAAAGCCCCTATTTGTAGGTAAAATATGTAAATGCAAATACAAAAAGTGACTTATAGGTAGTCTGTGGAGTTTTAAACCAGTAGGGGTGCAATGGAGCAATGTTTTTGATAAGCAGGTCCATGTTTTGCTTGTAGCTCCCTCTCTACTGGCCTGCACACAAGGTCGCAGGTGGTCACATACATGTTCCTGCTGAGAGGCCGAAAATGTCAAAGTATGTCAAAGTATGAAGAGGTGAAACAAGATCCAGAGATGTTTCAACTGACCGATTGTGAAATGAATAGAAACAATGTTAAGCATTCATGTTACAAAGTGAGGTAACAGGCATGCCAGTTTGTACGTACGCAAATGCACCATCTTGTGTGTTTCAACAAATAGTTGAAACAAGATCAAATTTCTCCAAGACAACACTGAGTTTTTCTTGAAGGCGTATCTTGCATTGGCTCATTAAAATGAATGGGGGGGGATCAAACTGCTTAATGGTGGTTCATGTTGTGTGTACTAGTGTTGTTTTTCTTTTTTTACAATCTGTTTGACTATATGAACTTACTAAGAAAAAGAAGAAGAAGTCATTATCTTGCACACAACATGGCCGCTTGCCACACAATTAAAATGTACTATAAGTATTGTATTGTAGTAGATGATATTTACGTTATATAATATTCTATATATAACATTAGTCCTATATTTCAGACACTTGGAAAAAATAAAAATACAATACAAATGATTATTATTAGAACTTCATTTAAACTTTAAACTGTAGACACACAACATTTTGAAACGTGATTCTTACAATGATTGGATGGAGTTTATTCAGTCCTGCCCATCCCACAGCTGAATATTTTTTTCTGTATATGTCGGAGCATTCAATTAATTGGTTGCAATCTGGGTGTGAAGGAGATTTAAGCGATATGATAAAAATACTCTGGGAAAATCCACCCCACCTTTAACATGTTTAAACCCTGACCCACCCCTACATTTGTCACCTTACACAGATACATACATACACACACACACATCTCAGTGAAAAACAAGCATAACATAATGAATGTACACAATATACATCTTACTACTCACAAATTATTTGATTTGAAGCCTGGAAAAAAGTATGGAATTTTAAAATGTCAAATGTGTATACTAAACTTGTTGAAGGGACATGTGTTGCTGAATAAATACTGAAAGGTCTGTTGTAGGTGTACATCTTGTATATAATGCCATCAATTTACTAATATTATTTGTTTAAAATCTCATCATAATGTACACACTCAGGGCAGTAGCTCTCAAAGCCTTTTTAAAATTTCCCCATAGGAAATTGTCTAGTTCGGCCTTCAAGCCACTGTGTTAGAGCCAGACAGCTCACGATCCAGCCAATCAGGCATGATTATTCTCTGCAGTAGTAACAATATGGTATAAAATAATATGAATATTACTCCATCTATGCGAAAACATCTGTGCTTTTCTGATTAATCTAAAGCCAGTTATTAAATGAAGCTTTCAAAGCAGGATAGCAGCCAGCCGACTCAAATGAAGTTATTTATCTCACAAGCACACAACTTTCTAAACATTACACAACATAACTGACCAAACATTTAGACGACAGAACCCTCTTTCTAACAGAGTTAGTTAGGTGAATCACATCCGGTGAGTAAGAAGATTATTCAGCTGAGAGGGAGGGGAGGAGTGCCATCTTCCTTGTCCTGGTGACAGAGCTAAAGCTGCTCTGCTGGTCACTCCTACCATCACCAGATGATCAATAACACACAACCATAGATATATTTCACAGATACATGGATGCACTGTGTACAAGGTACAGCTCACACTGGCATTAATATTAGGCCGTTGCTGTAAAACGATAGTTGGTTTTACTCATGTTGCCAGAATTACAGAAAAAAACTGTGAAGAAAGAACTCTAGAATATATGCATGTGCAGGCTATGTCACCTTTAAATGTCCAGTTTGCATCTCCATAATATGTGCACACAGGCAATATATCAATATAATATTGATATCATGGCATGAGATTAGTTTATTGAGTTTAATCAGCAAAGTCATCACAGCAATGTAAGATGGACAGAAAAGACAGAACAAATTTAATAAATAGGAGACAGACAAGGGAAATCCCAGAAAACCCTCAAAGGGCTTGACAAGTGTGATTTCCCTGAAATGATAAAACATGTAGACTACACTGAAATGATAATCACCACTACACAAAGATACTCAGATAATTATAGCTATATTCAGCTATTTACAACTAGATCATCTTAGATTTTGGATATTATAATATTTTATATACATCAGAAATGTTGTCTATTACTGGTTGACTGGTCTATTAAGGCTGTATCGCAGTAATCTGATGCCATTTTCAGACGATAAACTGTTCTTGCTGAGCCTTTATTTGACATCACTCACTTTAGTCCATATATCCACATAAATATTGAAAATGTTGGAATATCTGATCAGAAATATTGTGATATTTGATTTTTTCCACATCACTCAGCCCTATTCCATATGATAACAGAGTAGATACTGAATGGAATTGTAAAAATGTTATTCAAATTCAATTTTGTCAAAATAAATAAATATATGAAACATGTCTCCTAATGGTATTGTACTAAAATAGCTCCCATTTGAACATAAAGAGTCTTCATCAGACAAACAGCTGTGAAGACAAAAGGAAGGTATGTATAGTTTATATATGGCTTTGCCCTGGATGACCCAGTGAGGCCAAAACATTACATTGTTTACAAAAAAGTACTTTGCTGTGCAAAAATTTTAGGTACTTAAGATGTTTAGATTCTTATTCAGATCAACTAGGCATTTGATTGGTCGGAAATGACAATGACCAGAAACAACCAGCAATGACCAGAAATGACCAGAAACAACCAGCCAGACATAAAGAATTATCTTCAGGAACAAGAAGAGCAAGGAGTATCGGAAAAGATGGTATGGCCCCCATACCATACCGTCAGTCTGGGATTACATGAAGAGCGAGTAGCAAATGAGTGGCCTAAATCCACAAAAATACTGTGGCAAGTTCTCAAGTTCTAACATTTAGCCTGAAAAGGTGTGTTTAAGTATACCAAGGTTTAAATGTAGCAACGCAAAATATGGATTTAATTTATGTTTCTTCTGTTAACTAATAAAAGCTTTTCATGCCACTTTTAAAGGCACTTTCATTTTTCTTTTACTACCTAAAACCCTTTCCCTGTACTGTATTTCTCTAACTTAGAGTGAAACTGATTTAGTATAAATATGAGTTTATCTGCCCTATTTTATCTAATACAAGAAAACCCCTACAGAATGTGCATAAACCAAATGTTTATGAGCAGGTTTTAACAGATGTGCCCTAGTTTCTAGATTTTGTCACACTTCTCGGTGGATCACATGACAGTGGCCTATCTAGAGAGCAGTGTGGGCAAATTACAGCAGAGCATTATGTAAGTATCTCTGGCTTCAACAGAGAGAACAGGACTTTGGAGGTCTCAAGCTTGGCAGAAACCTCCAGTCTTGATTCCTGTTATGTGGTCAGCTGAGCGTGTGTGGGTGAGAATGGAGAGCGACTGCGAGTGGAAAATCACAGAGGATCTATGCTATGCAATATAACTCCCCTATGTTGCCATTGCCCAGGCAGGTGGCAATTAATAGCCAATCAAAATGTATAAATTACAATATACATCGGGAGATAAATTATGACAGACACATGCTCCCATAACTAAAGTCAGCACTTCCACGTCATGGGGAGTGGTGCGTAAATTGTTGTGCAGGTATGCAGCTGGCTGAACATCACGAGGGAAATCCTGATGCTACATTTTTGGGAGTGCCTCACTACGAGGGCTTCTGGGAAGATCACAATGGCATTCTAGGCCAGGCGCCAGGTCTTTATAGTGTTTTCTGCTTTTTTTTATTTTTAATAGGTTGTGTCATGTTTTTTTTTTGGGGACATGTTTCTGGTGAAATGATGTACAATGTAAAAATTAAGGTGCTGCAATTACATGAACAGGGGATATCCCGAAACAAAGGGGAAATCATTGAAAAATAAGATTCAGATGCGGGAAAAAAAAGTAATAGAAAACATCCTGAGGGCACGACCTGGCACCAGGATTTTTCTGGAGTGCTTAAGAATAATAAGAGATATGAGAGCCATGATATAATTCCATGATGAGTAGATTAGATTACTCAGGTAACTGTCATGAACCAGGTAGCTGTCGTGAGAAGGATATGAATTTTAAATGTCAAAGTTAAAATGAAGTTATTCATGAGGGGTGAACTTTTAAAAAGAAAAGGTCACGGCTGAGGAGGAATCACCTTAAACAACACAATGAATTCTCTGATGCTCACAAACAAGATGTCATACCACAGTGACTTTTAAGAGAGAGAAACCAACAGATTGAGCAATAATAATACAGTGTACATCAAGTTGTTGATGATGAGGCTGGTAGATGAAGGCAATGTCTTTCTTTTGTCCTTGTTTGTTTCATGTTTATAATTACATTTATTATATTTTATTCCACTTTATTTATGTATCTGTTTATTCATTTTATTGCCAGAACTTTGTATTACCACCTACACTAGGTATCCTTCCTTCCCTGTACTTATCCTTTCGGTTTTACTACTGTGGATGTTTTTAATGAGCAAAAAAAGAAACTCTTACCTTAGGTTAATCAATAATCTTTACTCATTAAATATACGTTTTCCCTTTCAAAAATTAAATCCATAAAAATCATTTGCAATAATTGGATGTTTATTTATTTGGCAATTTATTCTTTTTTCATTTTTAGGATTATTTTTTGGGGCATTTTTTGCCTTTATTTTAGTTGAAAGTAGAGAGACAGAAAAACACACATGACTATGGGGTCACCCCAAACAGATGCAATTTCAAAGTTGGTTACGTTGCATATAACATTGTACAATAATTAAATCATTCATATAATTCATTATCTAAAACTTTAGTAGCTAAAAGTAATATTACGTTTGTCCAATCACTTTGAAAACCAAAAACTCTTTTCACAGAAATTTCACATTTTTATGCTTCTGGTTTTGTGACTAAAGTATGTTTTGTGCTGTCAAATGAGGAAAAGACATATAAATAGTTAGTTTATTAAAACAGAAAAATATCCATCCCATGATGTGCGTATTTCGTCATCATCACTTTTGCAATTGCATGACAAATCATCAGTTCTTAAGCACCATGATCAATTCACTTTTTCTGTCTAAGTTCTCCTTTTTCCACCCACTACAACCTAATTTGAAACAAGGATTCACTGGAAATTCATTGCCTGAGTAGTTGTCAAGACTTTACTTATATAAACTGATATAGGAAAGTATGGAAACTCCCTACAAATGTTACATCATCTACCAAGCAGAAAATGTGTTACTTAGAAGTCCCTATAAAAACAGCAAATTTCAACAGTTGAGGAAAGAAAATCTACCTGAAGATCAAATGGGCAATCTTTTGACTCAATCATCCTTGCATAATTAAAAAGGCTTGTGAAACATTGGAAAATAGTTGGATTATGCCATCCACCTACATCATTCAATTATTAAAGTAGAGTGACAAATGATCACATGAGTCAACTAACAAAAATAATAAACTTTATATAGCACAACATTCCCAGGCAAAGACAAGATAAGACAAGCCCCCCCATAAAAACTGACATTTGCTGTTCCCTTTATCTAAGCTAAGCTGCACATACCTGACATTTATAACATATAAACTTATCATCTCCCAATAACAATAGGCATCGATACACACATTTGATTCAAGCACCATGAGGAAAAAAAATGAAAGCGTGTGAATGGAAGCTTTTTAAAATGTGTTTGTAAAAACTGAATGCATCATTTGTCCCTGTGTTGACCCTGGGTAAAATACAAATACAAATAATTGCCACCAAAAGAAAAAAATAAAAGTGTCCAGAATTTAGATACGGTATAATAATTCCAACTGTTTATTTTTGTTATTACTATTTTGGGTAATTTCACTGAAAGCAATGCTCCTTTTCTCTCAGAATGAGAATTATGGAGAATGAGAAAGTGCGGTTTTCCCCTGTAGATTAGTCCAAGTTTTATTTTCTCAAGAATTAAAAAGCTGGGACTTGCTGTAACTACAAGAAACATATCTGATTTAAAACAAACCATTTCTTTTTAGAAACTCATAAACCAAAGAATGTAAAAATTCATTGGTAAAGGACCATGTAAAATATCAAACATAAATGTTATTTTAATGTATTACACCAGAAAAAGACTAAAGAAAATTTTGATCAGATTATAGATCAAACAGAACAGATCTGTTTTTTATGGTCTTGATGACAAGTCAAAATGTTTGTAAACAGAAACGACACAATACGAAATCGTACACAATGGTACATGACATATGTTAAAAACAATATTGTAATAGATAAGGATAGCATATTCTGGACACTTCACGGTCCAGAAAGAAAAACCATTAAGGTGTGTATGGGTCTCTGCCGCTGTGATGATACAATAAGCACTGTATATACAGTATGAGCATGTGTTTCTGTGTTAGTGAGAAGAGGGGAAACCTGAAGAGTAGTTAAGATATGTGTTGTCTCAGTAGGCAGGACCTGAATCTGCTGTCCACTACAAGCTGAGAGCAGAAACACGTCAAATACTTCAAAAATGTATCAAAAATGTCAGCAGGGGGGAATAGCCCAAACAAGGAAACTTTCCACCTCTGCCCACGAGTGTGACTCATACAGAAATGTAACCACTTGTTTATCTCTTTGAATGCGTGTGTTGTGTGTGTGTGTGCGCATGTGTGTGTGTGTCTTTTGCCCCTATGCATGACCATGTGGTCAGTGTGTACGTGACCCAGGATGACATTGGTCTGAGCCACAGCGACGCTTCAAACAGCACAGCACATATTTAGACCCCATACGCTGAGTGAAAATCACACACACACACACACACACACACACACACATTCTGCTCAAGTGTTGAATATCTGAACGGCGACGAAGACGCTGACTCAGCTGCCGAAATGTCATCACTCCTTTATATGAAGGAAGCCTGAACTACAATTAGAAGCTATGGGGCAGCTACCTGGGCTGGAGTTGTGGGAAGGAACGAGCGGAGGTGAAATTAATTGAGGTGTGCAGGGTTTTTGCAGCCAGTGTGTCTCCCCACAGCAGGTCCCAGCTGTTTCTGGTTGCAAGTGCATATGTGCACATTTAAATGCAGCTGAAATTCCACTGCATCATTCCACGGCTGCCATTCTATTGTATATTAAATTTATTTATAGGCTGCATGCAAATACTTAGCTATTTAGCTGTGTGTGATTTGCTGTTCTGCAGAGCGCGTGTTTCTGAGCGGAGGCCTGTCATCAACTGTGAGGAGGTTGGGCCTCTCCTGTGTGTTGTCTGATATCTATCTAAACACGCTGAGAGGGACAGTCCTGCGATGTTTCAGCTTGAGTGAGGAAACCACAACACACGTATATATACACTAATACATGTTCCTGTTTCATACATCTCCTAGAAAATGGCCTTTAAACAACTGCCCACACCGTGGTGACTCATACGCCCACTCTGACATATTTCCACACTAACTTACAAATTACACCCACGCACACTTTAAAAATCACCACTGGCGAGTTGCGTTGCAAAATTTAATGCCTATAGCTGTGACCCGATTTGTTGTTTCAAATAACCTTACAGCTGCCAGACCTCTGAATGGCAGGTGTGCAAGTTTAGTTTAGTCGTGTTAGTTTACCACATTTGAGACAGCAGTGGTGACTGTGTTTGGGATTTCCTCGTTGAAAATCATGTGCCCAAAAGATATGGGGCCACTGTTCAATGACAAGTCTAATTAATGCCAAATGCTACTGGGTTCAATGTCTTTATCGTAGTTGTTTTTTAGTTTGTTTTTTGTCTTTTTTTCTGCAGTGTGTGGAAATATATAGCACACCAAGTTAGATTCACACTACAAACCATGAGCCATAGTGAGATGTAATCAAATTTCATCTGGAAATGGCTATCAGTAACTTCTGCATTTGAATACAGCTCTGGAAAAAAATAAGAGAGCAAAGAGAGCAAAATTATCAACATTTTCAGATTTGACTACTTAGAGGTATGTGTTTGAGTTGTTTTGAGTCTATAAACTACTGACAACATTTCCCAAATTCCAAATAAAAATATTAAAATGACAAATAGTGAAAATAACAAAAAAAGATAGTGTTTTCAGACCTCAAACAATGCAAAGGAACAAGATCAAATTAATTTAAAACAACTTAATACTAATGTTTACACTTAAGAAGATCCCAGCTTTCATGCGTCTTGTCATGCTCTCCACAGTCTTTACCATTGTTCTTGGGTCACTTTATTCCACTCCTGGTTCCTCTTTAAGCAGAATGAGGTGTGCATGTGTGAAATGTTGGACGCTGGAATGGAATGGCTGGAATACATGTAGAGATGCTGATTTCAGGAAAAAATGCAGCGGTCGCTTATTTTTTTCCAGAGCTGTATGCATCCTTTTAATTTGCATCGTGGACTGACGAAAAAGCTATTTGGCTTTTTCTTAAGTCCACAGTTGCACTTTGTTGTCGCACTGTTACCCACAGGGAACTCTTTTTGTTACGAGCCTGTTGCATCTTTGTGTGACCGACATGACTCCTAAACCACACCCATCAAAGGCCAGAATGCGTCATCTCACCAATTATACTTTTATTACCGATCTGCATCGGCAGTGTCTCATTAAACATTTACATGCGAGTGCGGCTTGAGGCGAAGACACACTATATTCTATTGAGGGCTGGGCCTCGGTGAAATAATCTGCAGCTTAAGAAGTCATTGAATTGCACACATTATGTCAAGTGCTGTGACATGCTGGATCCTGCCTGATGCACACCTGTTGCTCGCAAGTGTGTGTGAATGTGTGTGCGAGAGAAGGATATATTGTATATACTGTTCTTTTCCTAAAGAGGTTTATGAGTAAGTGCTTCAGGAAACATTTCTGAGCTGATGGGAAGAGATGATAGGTAAAAACACTCTTTGCCCTTTGACCCTCCACTACAGTCAGAATAAACTCTATTACCCCTGATGGGTTTTTTTTTCAAATTATAGGCACTTGACAGCAAGAATGCATGACCTTTAATAGATCTTTCTATTAAAGGTCATGCATTCTCTTTCTGAAGAATTACAAAAATTCATATGAACCCAGTGCATAAAAAATGAAACTTAGAGGTTGTATAAGAATGAAGCTGGTGATGTTCTTTATTTTCTTCTTATCAACAAATCTCATGTGCAGAGCCAAACCACCAATGAACTCATCCTCATATCGACCTTTATACTTCTTGACTCATGCACGTACATAAATATATATACATATAACATATATAAACACATAAATGTAAACACGCACACAAGAAACTGTCTCGTATTCACCCCATCATACACCCTCCAAAAATGTACACAAAGCAATGAATCACGCTGTTAAAATTCATTGCAGGGTAATAATGAAAAGTGATAAATCTGCCACCACAGCACCGAGGGAAACTACAGAACATTACGCACAAGCTGCTTTGCAATCCCGCCACCCCCCCCACTGTCGAGACACACACGAACACAAGAATAAAAAAATACAATAAAGTGTAAAAACACATCATGATAACATCATATAAAGGGCCCAGAATCCCTGAGTGATACACAGTAAAGCTCCTGTGCTGCTGTTCATGGAAACACTTCTCTACACTCCCCTCTCCTGTCTTTGGGCACTGGTGTGATAAGGCAGTGATGGGTTGTATTACTTCACTTGGGTACTCCCGGGGGGGAATCCCCCTGGTGTGGCTGTGTGTGTGTGTGTGTGTGTGTGTGCGCGCGCAATCTGCGTATGTGTGTGTATGTGTGTCCACAGAAAAGGGAAGAATGCCACCATTGAGCACCCTGCCATTGCGCCAGCGATCCTCTGCCCCCGCACCCCCACCCCTCGCCGTCCTTGCTTGCACTCTGACGTACAGTTGGAGCAGATTTGGTGACACCGAGATAAAAGCCTTCCTCTGTTTCTCTCTTTCTCCGCTTTCCTCTTTCTCCAGTGTCACCAGAACGCTGAGTGCCGGTTCCTTGGCCGTAGACATAGAGAGCTCATTCAAAGTGACACAATCACTTTTCACTTCTGCTCTGTGATAAGCCAAAGTTCAGTGCATCTCGGGGCAATATGTTCACCATACAGTCAGCAGCTCTGTGCCGAGGCCTAAAGATGCTGAAACGCTGTATATACTCCAACTGCACCCTCACAACTGTGACAGGCGGCGCCTTTATGCAAAGTCCCTATCTTCCTCTGTCGTAAATGTGACAACACTGGCAGGCCCGCACAGATTTAACAGTTCTATACAATGGCAGCAGACACTCAATCTGTCTCTATTGTCAGATGATTCGTTTTAGATGCAGCAAAAAAAAGAAAAGCGAGAAGAACTGGCTTGAAAAATTAGATTTTCCTGTCACAAAATATACTGCCCCAGTGGTATATGATATATATTATTTTTTTCCAGTGTTTTTGCTGTTTGTCACAAGTTCATCTGTTCATGCTGTGCAGAGCTCAGTCTGGATGAACTTAAAAAAAAGACTGATGTCCAACAACTTTTTATGCAGAGGACAGGACTGACATGTCCTTCAAAAGATTATGAATGCGGTCTCTTTTTTTGCATGTAAATGCATGATAGATGAACACAGGCAGCAGATTACAAAAAGTATGACATGAGACACAGTATGTGCTAGTAAAACTACTAATGCTCTGACCATATCATTAGGCAGAATGAAGTAAAACAGTTTGAGTTATCTGTCACATTTCATTCATTGTTTCTCACTTAACCACATAGAGAGAAAGCCCATTGGGAGACAAAAAACAGTCTCTACAAAGTAAATCATTAGGCTTAGTGTTAAAGTACAGGTTCAGGATTTGTCAAGAAATAGTAATAGTCAGGTGTCCAAATGAACACTACCACTGGTTTTCTACTTCCTTCAGGATGCCCTTTCAATGTCGCCTTGTTCAATCAATTCATTAATTTTCACAGTTACTGCACTCTACTCCACTGCAGCCAAACAGGAACTCTTTCCATCAAGACACACAAAGAGAATTTATACTAAAAAGAATGCAACTGTGGGCACTGTCTACATTATTTGACTAACTCAGACTGCTGAAGTCTCATATTATCTTCAAATGAACTTTTAAATGCAAATTTGTCTCCTACTACTGACATTGAAGACACATTAGGAATGGATTTTCTAATAGTATGAATAAGGGGAATGATTCTGGCAAGTAAAACTTGATCCAATGTTCTTTTGGGAACCTGATTATTATTATAACACTGCTTAACCTGCATGCACGTAAAGGTAGGTTATGTTTTGTGTGATGGCGATCCTCCGAAAATATTTATGTAAATCGGTGCAATGTCATCCCAAACGACAAAAACAGGATGCTTATGTGAGCCTGTGACACTGCAAAGTGTGTGAGTGAGTCACCTGACATGGAACGCCGGTGGACGCAGTTGATTATCCACACGTCTAATTCTATTAAAAGGACACGGTCATAATCTCTAATCACTTCCACGTCTGGCGGAATAAGAGAGCAGGTTAATCTGGATTACACGTCACTGCAGTGAGGTCACAGCTGAGGCAGCTGATTCCCTGAAAAACACACAGACAGAAACAATGAAGGTGATGAGAAGTAATAAAGATGATTATTATTTCCTATGATAAAAATATTTCCTAAAGATAAATGATCGGTTTACAAAATCGTATCCTAAATGACTTCAGGCAACTGACTACTGCTGCTGACATACTGTATGTGTACTGCTGACATACAGTAGTATACAGTGTGATGATGAAGGACCCTTTTATTAAAAATAAATGATTCATTATAAGAATTTGCCTTGATGACCCAGGCGTTGCTTTACAGTTCTGACAGGAGAGAGAACATCAGGCCTACAGGAAATGATGAAGAACTCGTGATCTATGCCTATAGGATATGTTTTGTTCTACAAGACACAGGGAGGGAATTGGGTCAAGTAATTTTTTTTTTATTTCTCATGATAAAATGGCACATGAGAAACAGATAAGAACTACATCACAGAGCTTCTTTTTTAAAAAAATTTTTTACATTTTTTATGATGCTGTATGATGGGTTTAATATTCACTCTGAAGTGTATGCACCTGCACTGTCAAACACTTTGCTCACCCCAGAACTATAGAAGACAATAGTAGTGTAATTAGAATCGACTTTTCAACAAGAGGGAAATGTTATAGTTAAATTTCATATGTGTGTCGTCAGAGTCCTGGTGGCACCATGTGATCTGTCTGCGGAGCAGCTGATCCTGGCACTGGGACTGGCTCCAGTAAACCCCACACCCCCCCACATCAAGCATGTTACAAACAAATTTGGCAAATGACTGGAATGTTGGATTTCCCTCAGTGGTGGATGAAGTACTCACATCCTTTACTTGTGTAAAAGGAGAAACACTGGCATGACAGGTAAAAGTCCTGAACGGAAAATGTTACTTCAGTACACAAGGATGATCAGCAAAGTCAGTGTGTTAATTATTATAGAACTACTACTACTTCATTAAACATCATTGAATACATGTGAGAGAATTTAAATGTTTAATTTATCAACGTGAAGCCAATACTTTGTTGGATTAATAGCATTATTAGTAAAAGTACTGCACCTTTCACACAAAAAGCATGGCAGATTTAAAACAGAACAGACAATTTATTAGAATATAGATTATACAGTATCAATCAGTGTATGTCAACTATTACAATTTTCACTCAGAAAGATTTAAAACGATATTACAGCAGTGGATAAGGCATCATCATGTATACTTGGGTATCGTCCCCCACATTAGAACACACTATAGATCTTTCTGGGTGAATCGAGGACATTGTGGCGTCACACACAAACATAAATAAGCACACGCGTGGTTTCCTTCCTCCAGTTCAGCGTGTCTGTTTCCAGGTGTAACACAGGACAGGGACTTCCCGCACACATCCATCACTCGTCTCACTAAAATCCCTTTAGCCCACTACTTTTGCCCCTTAAAAAAACTTTCCCTGCGCAACGGTGAAGTCTGACCAGTTTTTTTATTATTATTTATTTTTTTGTTTTTAAATCTCCGGACCGGGTCTTGAGCTTCAGCTGGTGAGGAAGAAGCGGAGCAGAAAGCCGTCATATCTCACAAACCTGATTATGTGTCTTCCTGTCGCACCGGACTTTATCTTCGGGTCTGACTTTAAACTCCACTACAGAGTAACTGGGAAACATTGTTCTGATTTTTTTTTTAATTATTATTTTGGAGCTCACTTCAAACTATATCCTGTATCGCCCAGGTCGCCTTTTAGCCGATTGAACAAGGGGAACACGCTTTACGGCTAAAAATACCTGTCTACGACTATATTTGGCTTGGCTGGATCACAATTGCAACGTTAAAATAGGCGGGCCCGCCCCGGCCGGAGCAATGAATGGGCTTTCTGCTATCTCACCCTGCCTCCGACGGCCAGCCGCTAAATTTAGTAACAAAGCTTGCGTCAATCACGAGCCTCAGTGCGTCAAGGCTTCCCCCGCCCCCCGGGGCTCATCATTGGTCAGAATTTGGACGTCGGACTGAAAAATACGCGCCTCGTGATTGGCCGCCGTGAATTATTGTTCTCAGCGGCTCCGGAGGCAGCTTTTTTTTCCTTTTTTAATTTTGTGGTTGCTGTGCGCGCCAGCTGTAAAACACAGCTCCCTCATATCCTGTCAGGCTGATTTATTCATCCCTAGCCGAATTTATTTAAAAAAAGATATCGAATTGATTTTATGTTGTAGAAATGTTTTCTAGGAGATTAAATAAGTGTGAAAGTCGGTTTCATCAAAGATGTGTTTCCCTGGTCTAAAAAAACAAAATCTGCTAATAAGATGAAATTGTCTCATTTGTTTGCTGCTGTCCGCCTTGTTTCAGGGCTAGACTCTGTAATCTGATACTACATCATTTCAATAATTTGATTTGTATTGGAAAAAAACTGTGAAATAAACAAATTGGGTCGTTTCACTTAACAAAATAACATTTTGTACCTGATAATGGACTAAATCACTTGTTAGAATGCTGTTTTTAAAGGGTTTTTTTAAAACAGCATTAAAAAAACAGCCTAACATTTAGCAGTTTAGACTTGTGGCCTTAAGGCAGACACCCTTTATATAACATTATCACACATTACAGCAGCAGATTTGTGTCTTCCAGGAAACGATAGCTGACAATCCACCGTGATCACATTGTGATTACATGAGACAAATACCGATGACTGATCAATTGACAGTCCGACATCATGCAGGCGATTTATTATTCTCTCTCGTTGACCCCTGAGGAAGCACACAAGACACGGCAGCATATGCAGTGACTTGCAGGTCAGTAGGTCACAGAAGACTCAGCAGTTTCAGCACTATCTTTTGTTATACCATTAATACAATGTCAAATTGATTTTGCAAAGAAACGATTGTATTGGAAAAAAAAAGTTCTCCTATGAAATTAAATACAGAACTCCAGGAAAAATAACTACTTTCTATCATTGGCACAAACTGATTCATCATTTATTTTGTCTACTTGCTGTTTTGTTTTCTGTATTATTATTATTAATAATATTTACTTAAGTCAACACGGTGGAACAGTGGTTAGCTCTGTTGCCTCACAGAAAGAAGGTCGCAGGTTCAAGACCTCCTTGGTCTGGGACCTTTCTGTGTGGAGTTTGCATGTTCTCTCCGTATCTGCGTAGCTCCGGCTTCCTCCTACAGGAAGCCGGAGTTAATTATCAAGAGGATGATAATTAATTTTTAAGTTAATTAGAGACTCTAAATTGCCCATAGGTGTGAGTGTGTGAGTGAATGGTGTGTGTGCCCCACAATAGGCTGGCGACCATCTGGGGTGTATCCCTGCCTCTCGCCTGTAATGTGCTGGGATTGGCTCCAGCAGACCCCCGTGACTCTAATAAGGAAAAAGGCGTAGAGAAAATGAATGAATGAATTAGTTACTTAACTCTCAGCTATCAGAGTCAAATTTGTAGCCTGAAAAACGCACATAATGAGGCTTATCTGCCACACTATGCGCCAGCTCGCCAGCCGGATCCCCCTCAGCGTCTTCACACGCAACCATCAAACCAACCAGCTCTCTCTCGCTCTTTCTGATCCTCTCTCTCTCTCTCTCTCTCTCTCTCTCTGGCACGGCGCGTGGAGCTTATGTGTCTGGTACTGTACAGAGAGCGCGAGACACTGAAAGAGAGAGCTCGGCTATGAGTGACGTAATTTTTTCCCCCGATGGCGTCACATTTGACGTAGCGCATACCAGAAGCGCTATGTGGAGGCAGAGCCCGCATAAATGCACTATTTGACTTTCTCCCTTCAGAAGGCGCACATAGGTAAACAAACCCGCGTTACAACTCCACACTTTGCAAATCACCGTCACCACTGACACCAGTCAGCTCACGGCAACGGACGCACTCCTTATACTCGGGAGTTTTTGATTTATTTTTTTTTAGTTTTCAATTTCATTATTTTTTTATACTTTGTGTACTTTAGACAAAAAGTAAGAAGGAAGCAAGAAACTTTTTTCACCTCTGCCGCTCCAATATTAGGTTGGACTTAGAGGTTTTTTTAAATATACATATTTTTTTCTCGTCATTACTCCGACTCTTGGTGATTATTCTGGATGGAAGTAGGATACTTCATGCGAGGTTATTATCACATGTAAAGACGGAACCGCTACAGCAACCCAGTAAGTAAATTGTGAATGAATGAGTCCGCCGTTCTGTCGTAGCGACACCGCACTTGTTAGATTTCCAGATTAAGACTAAATACAAGCTACTATATCATTTTCTTTATCACATTCGCACAATAGTTCATCTTATACTACCTCAAAACCTGCCATGATGAATTTATACTCTAATACCCTCATCTGTGTCTAGACTGTCCAACTTTGTGCGGGTATAACCTGTTGCTATATATCAAGCCTTCACGACGCTCACAGCTGCTCATATTGTCCGTCTCTGTGCGTGTGTGTGTGTGTGTGTGTGTGTGTGTGTGTGTGTGATAGTGTGTGTAGAGTGTGTGTGTGGTGTCTCCAAAGCAGATGAAGCTGAATTCGAATTTAATTTGCGCCGGGAAGGTATCATGTCCTTTCTGGTTGTCATGGAAATTAGATGCCTCTCACTCGCACAATGAATAGTGGAGTCAGACGCACTAATGGTCTGAGTGGAGAATAGTCTAACCTACATTCAGGCAGGAGCTGAGAGAAGACTTACAGCTCTATGGTTTTATGCTCTTATTGTTTTTTTATGTTTATTTTTTATATTACCTCATTTTATTTTGAGTGATTTATAAGTGTGCGTGCGCGTGCGTGTGTGTGTTTATACAGTTCACACCGTGTCATTGATAAGCGAGTCCATGACAGCAGCCTGTATTGTTTGACAAGTTCTCCCCGTGCCGCAATAGCCGTGGTTGTTTACCCTCTAGGTTCAAATCCGCACTAAAAAGGTGACAGTTGTTTCCCAACTGTTTTTTTTAATATTATTGTTATTAATTCAAGCCAGTGGAAGCCAATCGCAAATGTCAGCAGTCCCACTGTCTGCTGTCACCGTGAGGACACGGCCTCTCCTCCCATTGATCGCAGGAAAACACCCTCAGCCGTTCACCGTGGAGCGGTATCAGATTTTGAGGAGCGCTCCGTGAAATGTTTCCTGGAGACGTCTGATGGCAGCACATGCCCCGCGTGTGCGTCCCACAGCAGCTGCCGAGGCTGGTGGCTATAGTTTAACCACAACACCGATCTATCACTGCTCACTCTAAATATTTCGCAGATTTGTACGTTTCCTTTCTTCCACACACTTTGCGCACGCACGCAGCCGCGCACGGAGCCACTTCTGACAGACTCCCCCTCAGGGCTGATTTACAGTACTCACATATTTCTCTGCTCTCTCCTTTATGTCTCCTCTTTTCTCTGTCTCTGTTTGCTGGAAGCCTCGCGCTGTCCGGGGTTATTGGTGCGAGGGGCTACCGGGGGCTACCGGCGCTCCGGGGCGCGTGCTTTGCAGCTCTTATGTCGTTCTCTTGGTTACCGGTGCGCGCAGGGCCAGAGCCCCACCGACCGACTCGGCCTGGGAAGAAAGCAAAGAGGGGGACCCGTTTACTCATTAAAGAAAACAGACTGAATGTCTCACTTCGCAGATAAAGTGTGTTTGTTTTTTGTTTACAATATGGCACTTTATTTCCACGCTTAGCCATAAACAGAAGAGCGCTTTTTACGCACAGTTACGCACTTAACTCCACGGTTTTGTATAAGAACGGAGCTATTTTGACGTGTATCATAGAAAAACATTTCTTCTGCTGCAACTGTTTTTTTTCGGCGCCAAGGTTTCTTCTGCGCTGGAATGGCTCCTCACAGAATAGAAGAATGGCTTTACTGTTCCAAATCGGCCGTAATCAAATACATGTTTTACTGACTGACTGATTTGTTTACTCTTCTTTGTCTTTTTTCCCCTCTGTATTCAACATATTTGAAGTTTCTGTGAAGGGATTAAATTTGAGTTAAAGCTCTTTCTTCCGTCCAGAGGGTTCATAGAGGCGCACTGTTTCCTCTAGGAGTTGGTCTGAAAGTTGAGCGTTTTGGAGAAAAGTGGAGGGTCTATGAAGCACCAAGTGAAGGAGTTTGATGTGTTGACACAAAAAGAGTGAGCTGCAGGTGCCTGGAGCCCGGAGGGTCGGTTATGAGGGCTGTGGCTTGTCAACAGGTCGTACTGGGAGGAATATCAGGAGATCTGGTAGAGTCTCTTAACTTCACCGTATCCCAGAGGGTCCGTGTGTCTGGATGTGTCTGTGTGTGTGCGTAAGAGAGAGAGAGAGAGAGAGAGAGAGAGAGAGAGAGAGAGAGCGTGTGTGTGTGTGTGTGTGTGTGTGTGTGTGTGTGTGTGTGTGTGTGTGTGTGTGTGTGTGTGTGTGTGTGTGTGTGTGTGTGTGCGTAAGAGAGAGAGAGAGAGAGAGAGAGAGAGAGAGCGTGTGTGTGTGTGTGTGTGTGTATGTATGTGTGTGTGTGTGTGTGTGTGTGACAGAAAGGGGGCGCTCTGGGCCTTGAAATCCGCCGACCGAGGTGAGTCCTGCTGCAGTGAGAGAGGGAGTCGGAGGCGCACAGCGCACTGGAGTCCTCTGGTTTGGTTTCGGGTCCGACTCTCCAAATTTCTAGATTTCTCTCTCCCTCTGGATGAACCCTGAGCAGGCAAATACGGTGGTGATCAGAGGCAAGCAAAGCGATGGCCTGGAGGCACTGGCACAGACTGCTTTTATAAAAGTTGTCACTTTTCTAGGTCTGTATCTATAGAAGTTTCTATTTTGTCCAAGCCTGGTCGAATTTGACATTTGCGGCGCAAAATTAAAACTGTAATAACGGAGCAAAGCTTAACTTGATAGAATGAAACTTGTCGCCCACGTAAGTGAAATGAGCTCAGTTTTGGTTGTTAATTTTTCTCTTTGTAGCATGAACTCAGTCAAATCTTTATTGGCAAAATTGCACGGTGTTTGATTTAAATGCGTGACTTCTGTGGATTTGCACTAATGATTGCAATGATTTATTGCCTGCTGACAGCTACTGGCACATTGTTCTGACGTGCGCACGGTTTGCATGCCTCTTCTGCTGCTTTCAACCCGATTTAATGAGTTAATTGGTAAGATAAGCCCTTTATGTGTGCAAATCATCATTCCTTTTTGGTGTTAAAAATGATGAATTTGGAATCGTGGCGTCATTTCTGTGGGTCAAAAAATATTCAGGCTTTAAGGAACATAGCAAAAGTCGAATCTCACCTAGAATTTTCGAAGTAAAGTTTGGGAAAGCAATGTAAAAGATATTATTTCATATCGGGGATATATAGTGAAAAATGTCTTTAAGAGTGCGTTTTTAAAGGCCTATTGCTACTTTTAAAATGATCAGTGATTGGAATTTACCCAGCGTTGGCTCCCACGTCTTTATTTAGCCATGCCGTCCCATCACTGGCTCTAACCCAGACGACTCTCCTTCCAGACACAGGTTCGGAAGAGCGCGCCCAGCCCCGGCGATTGGACACTTCCTCCGAATCCTCCCCGCTCCAAGAGCACTGTCCCGGCCGCAGCCACGCCACCCCTCAATCCCGGACACCCAGCACCATTCAGCGCGAGGCTCTTTCACCAGGTACATCAACCGAGACCCGACTTCTCACTTTCATTCTTTCTTTTACTTTCTATTCTTCCTTTCACTCTCTCCCTCTCTTTTCTTACACTTTAATCTCCTCTCTCGGCTCATGCTTTAGTAGTGAGAGCGACTGTTGTGGCGCAGGCCCTCTTTTTAGTGCATTTAATGTGGTGTGAGAGGTGTTGGTCATGATTTATTGCAGAAGAATTACGCATAATATATGTTAAATATAAAAGACAGGTTTTTTGAAATGGGCAAGGGGCTTACCTAAAATAATTATCTGTTAAAAGTGTTTTAAAAAAACACAATTTATCTTAAAAAAACATATATTTATCCTGTTTATTCAAATTAAGATTTGTAGTTTCATGAACATGTTGGTGATGCGTGCGTACGTGTGCGTGCATTTTTAGCTCGTGTCTGTGTGTCGGCTGGTTAAAGTGCGGACTGAGTTGACATTTCAATCTTCAGACAAACTGGCAGAAATAAGAGACTTCTGAGAGCAGGCACACCTAAACCAGAAGCTGGGGGCGATTCACATAGGTCATAGATCCTCCTATGACTCAATAAGGTCCTCAAAAGCTTTTATGACTAAAATAGCCCAAATTATAGCTGTAATTTTGTATTGTTCCATCGATTTTTTTTATCCTCTCAATATTTGCTATTTTATCCTCAATGTGTCAACTGAAGGATCCTCTTAATTTAATTTCTCTCTCAGATTATAAATTCCTCAAATAAAAGGTTCAAGGAAATTTTTAAAACATATTGTGTCTGTGCGTGTGTGCGTGTGTGTGGGTGAAAAATCAGTTTACCCATTGCGTAAAAGGCCCTTGAATTCAAATAATTTCTTTCATTATTCACTGACAGAAATACCAGAATGTGTTTTTTTTTGTTATTTATGACTGCACCTTCATGTTTTTATTTGTTAGATCTATGGCATTCTGACAATGAACAAGCGCGCTCAGTTATTGGAACAGCTGCAGTTTGTCCAGTTGAAATGCACACCTCGAGGTTAGAGACTGTTTCCCTTCACCTCACTATCTGCACCACCTGTGTCTTACTCTGCTTGGGTTGTCTGTCCTCTTGCTTTCACACATAAACACACACAAACACACACAAACACACGCACACACACACACACACACACTCCTGCTTGTATGCAAGCGTTAAAAGTCATCTGATGGTGGTGTTGGGAGGGTAGAAGGTTTTCTACAGATTTGCTCTAATGACTGAATTAAAGACACTGCTGATGTGCTTGTAAGGGAGGTTGCAAGCATGTTAATATGAGTGTGTGTGTGTGTGTTTGTGCGTGTGTGTGTGTGTATGTTACTGAGAAGACATGGCACACCACCAAATGTAAAGCACCGAAGAGGATGAGGTGTTTGCAGACACAAGTGGTTTTACAGGTTCTTCTCAGGATATGGGCGCATGTTATTGGCAGAATGAGCGTACACAGGTTCATGTTTACATCTTGAACATCATTAGTGAGGGAAACGTGTGTGTGCGCGTGTGTGTGTGCATGTGCAAGTTGCGTATGAAAAAACAAGTGATCAAAAGATTTTCACCTCAACTGACACACAGGGAAACATAATCATCTCTACGGTTTGAAGTAATTGTAAACGTTGCCTTTTCTTATTCTTTCAGCTCTTCTCAGGCAATTCAACACCATTGTATTTTTTAAGCCATCTGTGCATACCTTCAATACACACACACTTGTGCAGGCAGGATTTATCCTGTTCTCAATCTAAATCGCTGTTAGCCTAGTTTATATTTATTGTGTGCTTAGATTAGTGGTTGTCTTTGTTGATTTTATTTAATTCTCCCAGCTTCCAGGGTTTCCAATGCTTAGTGCAGCTCTTTTATTTTGAAAAGTGATATTAAAATAAAGTTATTATAATTATTATTACGTAGCTGCCAGTAAGACACTGTAAGACAGGTGCAATGAGCCTTAAACACACACACACACACACACACACACACGCACACACACACACACACACACACACACACGCACACGCACTCATTTACAAGTCATAAGGCTTGACCTACAGACATAAGGCAGAAAGCCACAACTTTCACCGCCGTCCTCTTTGCCTTTCTCTTCATTTTTGTTCTTGTGTCTCTTGTTCCTCTGATGCCTCATCATTTGCACACACACACACACACACACACACACACACACACACACACACACACACACACACACACTCTTGGTGTGGCTGAGAAAGGCCCCATGACGCCAATAATGCTGCATGTGTGTTTTTCCACGTGGGCTGAAGAGCTGGTCACTTGCAGAAGATGAAAAAAAAAAACTTGATGACGTCAAGCCCACGTAGGCCTGCGACTTGACTCACATCCTCAATTTAAAACTTAATCCTGCATCTTAATGTCTCAGTTGAGGCATAATATCCTTAGTAGTGAATTTTAATTTAAAAATATATGCAAGCTCAAATTATTTTTTATTTACCCATGAAACCATAATGTGATTTTTCTCAAATTAATTGTAGGATTATTTGTTTTAAACCAGAGGTCAGTTCTCTCATGACCTTCTGTCTCTGGCACATGTCGCCAGCTACAGGAATATTCTAGATAAATAAATGATGTAGCCAGATGAGTGTCCTTCATTTATTTTCTCTTTTTTCTTAATTAACGCTTTGAGTCATCCCTTTGTTTTCCGAGCCCCCACAGCCACAGGGCGCACAGCCCCTCAGGTGCACTTTAATTGTGTTAGAGCAATTCAAATGAACGTGTCACTCCGCCTGCTTCCGCCATGAGTGACATGTAGGGTTTTTTTGCAATATGTATTTTTATTTGCCTTTCAGTAGAATTTAATAGCCTATTTAAAAAATAATAATAATAATATAAAAAAATACACAACTTGTATTTTGTTTCTGACCTTTTTCAAATAACAATAAAAAGACAAATGATGATTAAAAAGCAGCTTTTAATTCCCTAAGTCCGTTTGGATGGATGTATTTGTGTATTTTAAAAGAGCAGGACCGATATGTCCCACATTTGACTAGACAAACATGACGCGCTTGGAACGGGGGCGATTACGGCAGAGCGCGTGCATGCTGGGCGTCAATGGGAGCAGCGGCGTGTTGACAGTTCCCTGCTCGGGAGCGACGAGCAAACACCGCAAAACCCTGGTGCGCTGACACTCATGACCGATTAGCCCGCACACACTCCCTGTGCGCACACACGCGTGCACGCTCAAACGCTGGAGGAGTGTATTACGTCAGGGGTTTGATAAGACAGGACCCCCCCCCACACACACACACACACAAACACACACACAATACACACACATCATGCGTGCGCGCGCGCACAGATGATGAAGAGGTGGCCTGCTGCTTTGACTGTCTGAATTAAATCAAGGAGAAAACTCAAGACATCCCGACTGGCGTCTGCAGCAGTTAAGGAAATATCTGTCTGTGTGTGTGTGTGTGTGTGTGTGTGTGTGTGTGTGTGTGTGTGTGTGTGTGTGTGTGTGTGTGTGTGTGTGTGTGTGTGTGTGTGTGTGATTGTGTGTGTGTCTGTGTGTGTGTGTGATTGTGTGTGTAGTTTGTGTAAAAAGTATCCAGCACCACCATGGGGATCCATTATTATTTAATGTTATCTCATCTGATTTGCCATCTGATTAACCGGAGTACACACACACATGCTCACACACACACACTATAGTTACAGATACTCCAGCATTTCAGCACATAGTGCAGATTGTTTTTTGCTTTGACTGCTTTGCCTCCAAATCGCTCAGCTTCTCTAACCGTGCACTAACTGTGGGAGAATCAGCGGCGTTCGAGGCTGTGAGTCCATGCTCCAAATATTCTACTATGCTTTCCTCAATGAAGTGCGAGGGGTGTTAAAGCAGGAAATTGAGTAAATGGAAATATTTGTTCAAAGCTTTTCACATTTCTTGTTCGCTGAAAACAGAACGCCGCATTCAGAAAAAAAAAAAAAAAGTTTGAGGACATCACAAATTTTTTTTGATACCTCAAGAACAACTGCCTGTTCCAATAGAGCTGTGCAGTTTATTGTTGAGTGTGTTTAGCGCTGCCCTATGTGTGCATGTAGGCTCGTTCCTGTCCTGTGCTTCTGTGGGCTACCTCCTCCCCAAAGTCCCGCTTCTGTGTCCAATAACTTCTATGTAAAGTTTCCTCGACTGACTGATGATTGTCGGTGTACAGCTGTCCTCTACTAACATACCCATGCTTTTTTTTTTGAATCAACACTTTTTGCAGTAGATTGGGCCTGATGTGCCACGCAGCTCTAACCTACGTGTGTGCTCTTGTTTCCCTGGCAGACATGCCCTGTGTGCAGGCTCAGTACGGGCCCGCCCCGCCAGGCTCAGCCTACTCCGGCCAGTCCTTCAGTTACCAGGGCGACAGCTACAGCTCTGACCTCATGACCCCCGACTACACCAAGCTGGACTTGGGCGGCGGCGAGATCTCTGCCGCCGCCACCACCTCCCTCCCCAGCTTCAACGTGTTTGTGGAGGGGAGCTACGAGCCCAAGTCCTCCTGCCTCTACCAGATGCCTGCGCACAGGCCGACCATCAAAAAGGAGGAGGAGAGCTACCCGACGGCCCCGCCGCTGGAGGCCATGTCCTCCTCCACCATGTACTTTAAACAGTCCCCCCCTTCCACCCCCACGACCCCGTCCCTGCCGCCCCAGCCGGGCACCTCCTTCCTGTGGGAGGAGCACTCGCTGGTCCCCCCGTCGCACGCCCACCCCCTGAGCTCCAGCCTGGAAACGGGCCTCAAGTCACCCCGCTACCCGCACTTCTACCAGCACTCACCGCCCCACAGCGGCGGCAGCGTGGGCGGCTACGAGAGCCTGGGAGGGGGGCTGGGCCGCACCTCGTCCTCCTCCTCGTCCTCGTCCTCCTCCGTGTCCCACCCCCATGGCCCACCTCTGGAGCAGCCCATGTACCAGCTGCACCGTGGGGCCGGGGGCAGCAGCCTCGCCTTCCGCTCCCTGTCTCTCGGGCCCTGCGGCCCCCTACTAGGAGACAGCCTGCCCTCACCTCCCCCCCGCGGCTCCCAGGGAGAGGGCACCTGTGCCGTGTGCGGGGACAACGCGGCCTGCCAGCACTACGGCGTACGCACCTGTGAGGGCTGCAAGGGCTTCTTCAAGGTAAAAAAACAAAAACCCAAAACCAACCCAGTAGCCTCTTTTTGTTTATGTCGTTATTTTTTAATACAGCTCTGGAAAAATTATCCACTGCAAAATTATCTTTTTTTTTTAATTTACTATTTAAATTACTGATAACATTTACCCCAAATTCCAAATAAAGATATTATCGTTTGGAGCGTTTAGTTGCAGAAAATGACAAATGGTCATAATAACAAAAATACAATGTTTTTAGACCTTAAACAATTCAAAGAAAGGAGATCAAATTCATTTTAAAACAACATAATACTCATACACTCAAGAAGATTTCAGAAATCAATATTTGGTGAAATAACCCTTATTTTTAATCTCAGCTTTCATGTGTCTTGACATGTTCTCCACAGTCTTTACCATTGTTCTTGGGTGACTTTATTCCACTCCTGGTTCCTCTTTAAGAAGAGTGAGATGTGTATGTGTTGGAATTCAACAGACGCTGGAAAGAAATGGCTGGAATACATGTAGAGATGCTGATTTTAGAAAGCTGTATCTCCTACTGTCTCTGATCTCAGTCCATTCAACATAAGCAGCTTAAAACGTTGCTCCCTTATCTGTAAACAAGCAGAAAACTGACTAAAGTATTTCATTTGAAACAATTTTCTTGCTTTGGCCTCGCTCTTCACGCTCTAAATCGTCTTTAGAGTCATTATGAAAAGCACAACACACCCACGAGGGTCGTCTCGCCCATCAACCCGAGTGGTCTGTATGTGTGTGCGTAGATGGTTCGTGTTATGTGAGAACACAGGGTGATAAAACACATGTAGCCTGCTCTCTTTGAAACAACCAGTGAAAATTGCCCTCCACGCTTGATGCTCAGCCGCTCAATAAAGTGCAGCGAGAGCGCCGTGGAAACGGAATCCTCCTTGAAATCAGAATTTCCTTTCAGCGTGTTCATTGTGAATCAGTGGCCACAAAAATTGACCACAATTCACTGACATAATACTGGGACTATATGAGTCAGTTTGAGATTTGACGCTTTTCAGTCCATTGACTCACATCCTATGCCACCACACACACACATACAAACTCAGAGTTTAACATCACAAAAAACTGATTGTTAGTCAGAAAGTCACCTCTCTGAAACATGTGAGCTATATATTGGTTATTATAACAGTCTCTATACAACACTGTTTACATTACATTAACTCACATTCACTGACACTGGAGTAGATTTTGTGCAAAGTTTTTGGTTTTACAACATTTCCCTGCACACTTGTTAAGCATTCTATTGTTTGCACGAGACAAGAGAGCGAAATTAAGAGACAGAGCAAGAAGCAGGGTGCAAACACAGAGGTAATTGAATAATGCCTCTGGTAGGTGGAAATGAATTATCCTTCTTTTCAATTAGTTTCACAATTTGTTTTTATTTAGTAATTAATGAAAGCAGCGTCTGGTGACAGCAGGCCGCGGGCTGTCTGCCTGCTGCAGCTACACAGCTTGTCAAACCTCACTATGTTTCCTTTGCACACACATGCAAATGCAACCAACCATATGCGAGTATGCATACACACACACACACACACACACACACACACACGCACACACACACACACACACACACACACACACACACGAAACATGTAGAAAAACATATTTTTTCAGACAGTAGCATGTTCCTATTTTTTTCAGTCTGCTACTCACAGGAATCCAAAATGCAGCAGCAAAACATTTTATACAGCTGCTCTTTTTTCATATTCATATTATGAGACACGCATTATCCTGATGGTTTTATTGTCCCCTAAAAATACTTTACTGATTATAATTATACCTGAATAGTTATTACACATTAAACTACAACAGAGGCTTGCTGCAAATTATTGTTATTTCATTAGTGCAATTTGAAACACATTTTCTCTATGAATTAATTTCAGCTCTTAAGCAAGTCATTATAATTTCCTGTGTTTATTATTTTGACAGAATAATGTGACGCATTCACGGGTTTCCATTAATTCATTGACCCTATTCAGAATTTGAATTTTAAAATTGAAAACTCAGCTGATAGAATAAACATAATGTGAGGAATAAAAAAGCTCAAATTAAAAAGTGATCGGTTTATGTGGAGCCACTGTCCTAACTGATATGTTACTGTAGCTGTGCTGTTATCAGTGAATATACATGTTCAGCTCAGTTTAATGCACGCTTTTTTCATTTTTCATGTTTGCACTGCATGACCGTCATAAAGAGGTCGAGGTGACATTTCAATAATGAAAATGATTTCAGTGTTTGTGAAAAACAGGCCAGGCTGGTAGTACAAACATAACTTCATCACTTAATTGTAAACCTGATAGCCTCCAAATAAAACCCTGCTTCCACCAAAGTTTCAGGTATTTTGGACCCAGAGGAACTAATCTCAGGAACTAAACTTAGAATTTTAGTGTCCCTGTCTTTTGTTTTGCTTTTCCAACACATCTGAGGAACCAGGTAGATCATGCAAAGTAGACCCATGAAGAATTTTAAAACTTTGGCAGCATTTAGATACATTATTAACAGATAATAAAAACACATATGTGTTTATTGCTGCATAAGTTGGATGTAATAAATGAATGAAAAGGAGAAATACTGAAGAGAGAAATGAAACTGAAAGTAAGAGCTGGGTTCCATAGTAACTCTGTTGAGTGTTTGATGGTTATTTATTTATTTTTTCTGTTTTAGAATATATCTGCCATAATCGGGAAAATAATGTTTATTTTATGACTTTTTCACAGAAAAAGAACTTGTTAAAATCATTGAAATTACAATTACTTCTTCTCCCTCGTAAAAAAAAATCCATATTCTATAAATATGTCAATAATGTTCATTTCAGAAGTTTAACTGCTGGATACAAGATGTTTCTTACTCCACTGAAAAGTCAATTCTCTGAAGTTTCCACATTGCACAAGCTGAACAGGCTTCCAAACTATTTGTGATGTCACAAATTCTGCCCTATATATAGCACTTAATTTTCAATTAGTACAAGAAACTTTACACTTTTAGTGAGTGAATGTCAAACACATTCATCATTCTATACAGTGGAGCTCCAATGTTCAACTATAAGAACAATGACAAAAAACATATTTTTGAGTATAGGGGGACTTTAATTTAGGCCCTGATTCCTTCGGTAGAAACATAAGTTGAGGAAATAAGTTTCTCAAAAGGATGTGATTAGTACCTATGGAAAGTTCCCTTGGTTGAAACCGGACTAAAGTTAATTAGTTTAGCCTATTTGGGAAAAAATAGCACAGTCAACACACTCATGCACATCATAGCCAGCAGTAGCTATAAAAACATATGCTAAAGCTTCATGAGTACTTCAAATCATGTGACAAAAGTTAAGTTATTTCTGTAACCTCAGCTACATAAATCCACTTTTGCTATAAAACCTACCAGAGCAGAGGCAGTCATTTAAACTTGACAGACGGAGAGAAGAGAGGTCTGATTGCGGCTGATTAGGAAGCAGAGGAGAGGAGGAGATAGAAAAGACAGGAGGAGGAGGAGGGGGGGGGGAGGAGGGGGGGGTGGTCCCTAAAGGGTTTTAATTTAAGCCAAGGCTATTAGCACATGTTACATGTCAGGAATCTGCCTCTGCATGCCTCCATCCTGCCCCCGCAACACCCACAGCATGTTCAATAGGCTCTTCATTTGCGAATGTGCTTTTAGTGCCTATAACTCATTCCTCAACATTTGTAGTAACCCTTTTCACTTAAATTCAGTACTCGCCCATAAAACATTGTGGTCACCCTAAAATTCCAGTTAGTAATAGTAATCGGATAAAGAGCAAATTAAAAATTTGACATACACACACTGTCCTGGCCTAAATTGGTAGGCAATGTAGCTACAGGGCACAAGAAGGATCTAAAGATTTGATAATCATATTGAGATAATTTGATCTGTGTGCGTGTGTGTGTGTGTCCACCTGCACACGGCAGCCCATTGATGAGTATCAGTTAGTTACGCAGTATTAGCTCTGATATGTAGTGTCTCTGCTGAGACGCCGGTCATGCTCCACGCTGTGTTAGAACCAAAGTCACAAGAGTCTCTATCACACACACACATACACACACACACACACACACACAGAGAGAGAGAGAGAGAGAGAGAGAGAGAGGTGGGGAGAGACAGGAGACAGTAAGAGACAGACCAGCAATTACTCATGAGGGCTTCATTTATCAGACCCTTAATTAGACCCTGAGGTAACTGAAGGAAAGAACTTCCTCCTCAGCCAAAGACTAGGGTCAACTTCATTGCACCAGGTTTACTGGAACTTTCAGGACGCTGCAGGAAATCATCAACTCATCTTGTAAAAGATATATTTGAATATGAATCATAGTTATCCGTGATAATAATAATAATTTTAAAAATGCAATAACAAATCAATTTTCCCAAGACTGCTGGTCTTGCTGCAGTGCTGCTGAGGACATGTTGGCATGTCGCGGTTTAATTTGAGCGTCGTTCAGCCTCTCATGCAGTTAATGTTGCAGTCGGACTCCCCCCTAAACGGATGCTGCTTTCCCTCAACCACATTAATGACCATAACTAACTTATCCCCGCGCACACGGGTCACTGACCATTGAAGGGATGAGAGGGAGATATTCACAGCGATCTGCGGTGCCATGGCAACGACTCTCATCCGGCGCTGGCGCCCATTACGCGCCGGTTCCGCGCTCGCGCCGGAGCATATGGAATAATTGGTGTTATTGGTCTCCCGGGGGCACGGGCATGTGTGGCGCGAGGGGCTCCTAATTGGATTTATTTGTTTTGATGTGTTTTAGAGGCGTTAAAGAAGATGGGAAGCTGCGACACTTTGTGTGTGTTTGTTAAAATTACAGTTTGTCTTATTGGAGTCGCAGCTTTGACAGTTATTATAGTGACAGATGTTTGTTTGCAGATGTAATAGTTTTGTTGTACCAGATTTGCACCGCAGGCAAAGGCTTTCCCAAGACTTCTGAGCCTCATGTCAAAGACTCCTGGAAAGATTTGTGGTTTGGTTATTGACAATGATTACCTCACCTCGGTGCATGGGCGTAGCGGACAAGCAGGGTACAGGGTGGGGGGGGGGGGTGTAGAAGTAAGAATTTGTGGTTAAATTCTTACTTCTACTCCTTCCTACTTCTATTTCAAGATGTTTTTTATCTTTATTTCCACGCATAGCTAATATACCAAACATAAGTATGCAATCAATCAGTAACTTTTCACTCACATTTAATTTTGGTGATACAGCAGTGGTTCACAAAGTGGCGTCCTTGAGGTGGTTCCAGGGGGTTTCCAGTAAAAAGGTGAATCATTTATCCACCCATAAGGAACACAAGAACATTTTCTATATGGGTTTCATACACGTTCTTAAATATCTAAAAGCAAAAATCCCGTGGTCTAATTTGTGTCCTTGACATGAAATAGATTGAATACCACTGTTTCACAGACCTTTTTTGTTCATTGCTTTCATTTGGCGCTTATTTATCTGGCTACTCACCCCGTTCTTATTCTTAGATTCTCATTTTATGACAACTCAAAGAGAGTTTGGCAGCTTTAGAGTTTAGATTTCGACTTTGATAGTACATCATTTTTAAAGAGCTTTCTTGGTGCTGTGCTGTTTGTGTTTGTGTGGTTCTTCAGCTGTTAAGGAGAGGTGTAATTGAATGGACTCAATACACCTCTGACCAATTTGTCCCCCAAATGATGGTTAGGGCCCTGCCTCAGTGTTTACTTTATAGATCCCCACCAGAAATGTTTTAAAGTGTATAGAATTTGAATAAAATCTAGTGTTAAATACGGCTTTTCCACAAAATTAATATTTTATTAAAATCCTTTACAAATTACATATATTCTTTGTCAGAAATCCAGAATATATGAATAAGCAAATATATTTCATTTAAAGAATTAACTGCTGTCAATATGTCTCCTACTTAGTCAATTCTCAGTGTTTGTGCACCAATGGCTCCACGTTTCCACTTCGATTTGTGTTATTTGAATACTGAACAAGGTTTGTCTTCGAAACTATTTTGTGATATAACAAATCATTATTTTATGTCCCGCCCCTAAAAATGAGATTTTCAACGAACACAGACACTTCCCACTTTCGGAAAATGAATGTACAAACATCCTCCTAGTGACAAACGGTGCACAGAGCCCCATCGTTCTGCACAATGAAGCTCAAACAAGACGTGTCTTATGTCTTGCATTCCCACACTGCAATGGGCTCTATTAAATGAAAACACCTCGGCTTATAACGTCACATTGTGGAAATTGCTCTGATTCTGCTTTCATTGACTCATTAGAGCACTTTTCCACTTAGAATTGACTTTATGAGCAACTTTACGCAGACCCAAGCGCGCGGGATGGGACCATTGGTGCGCAGTTCTGTTGTTAGTCTGTCATCGGCGCGGGGCACCCGGCCCCCACGTGGCCCGTTTCTGATATCATTTTAATAAGGTCAGTAATAATCGAGGAGCCAGCCGAGGAGAAAACAGCTCCCGCGGGGCCGATCGAGAGAGGCGCCAGGCCCCGGAGGTGCCACGAGCTGACCCGCGAGCTTCACAAACGATCTGATCACGCAGCACTGCGGCCGCTGCCCCGCGTGTCTCACGGGACCCTTCATCGGCACGCCACGCTCCGGTCTCCATTGTCAGCGCTGGCGCTAATAAAACTGTCCCTCCTGCAGGCGAGGCTTGTTGGGAAATTAATTTTATCTAATTATACTGATGTCACCGCCGCCTTTCAGCGCGTAATTAAAATCTGACCTGCGAGCTTCTGCTTTCATTCTTTAACGGGGGAGAGAGGGGGGGTGAAGGAAAAAAAACAGAAATTGAATTAAACAAATCAAATATTAGGTGGTTGATTGTGTTTGGAGGCTGATTATCGGTATGCTTGTTTCTTCTCTCTCCAGCGCACAGTGCAGAAAAACGCCAAGTACGTGTGTCTGGCCAGTAAGAACTGTCCTGTGGACAAGAGGAGACGCAACCGCTGCCAGTACTGCCGCTTCCAGAAGTGTCTGAGCGTCGGCATGGTAAAGGAAGGTAAGACTCGGGCTCCAGACAGGCAACAATCTGACCTCCAGCCTGGAGGCAGCGTCACACACATCTACACAGCACTAACTCCTCTCTCAGGCGTCAACTCACCAATTAGAAACTTCAGCTGTTTAAACCTCTGCATCTGGTTTGAAACTGACTCAAACGGGACCCCATTCTCACATTTTCTCACACTCTGCATTTGTGTCATCCGGGTCTGAAGATGAGTCCTCAGCTGATGTGTAGCATCAGTGCCACTCATATTGGCTTATTTCCCCTGAGGTCTCTTTCACATGCCTCTGTCCTGTAATACCCCCACCCACTTGCAAACAGCACCTAGAACAACTCCACTGCCATCTGCTGGCTAGTAGCTTCCTATGTAGGGATTGTGGGAACGTTCTTGTGCAAAAAAAAAGCTTATTTCCAGTGCTGTAAAATACCGATAACAAGCTTATCAGTTGGAGGATAGAAGTTCTTTATGCATGCTGCATAAATGCTAGTTGATACTGAACAACCTCTTTGTTTTCTCTCGTCTCTTCCTCTGCATACAGTGGTGCGTACTGATAGCTTGAAGGGGCGCCGAGGCCGTCTGCCTTCCAAACCAAAGAGCCCTCTACAGACGGAGGCGTCTCCTCCTTCTCCGCCCCTCAGCCTGCTCTCTGCTCTGCTCAGGGCTTATTCCCACTCCACGCCCCGTGACCTCGACTACAGCCAGGTATACCCGCCAACTCCTTCTTTGTGTCCATATAAAACACACACCTCCAGTGAGAAACGTGAGATTAATCTCTTCTCCCTGTCCCACAGTTCAGTGCGGCCGACCCTCCCACCTCCTCCTCAGACGCCGAGCACATCCAGCTCTTCTACAGGCTGCTCACCAGCTCGATGGAGACCACGCAGTGCTGGGCCGACCGGCTGCCCGGGTTCTCCGAGCTTCAGCGTAGCGATCAGAACCTGCTCATAGACTCTGCCTTCCTGGAGCTGTTTGTCCTGCGATTGGCTCACAGGTGAGAAGAGGGGGAAATGAAGGCAAACCGATGACCAGACCATAAAGGAAGGGGAAAAAAAAAGTTTGGCGTGCAAGATGAGAACTTTAACAGCTTTCCACCCGTACACACACATATGAACTGTTATGGATTTCTTCTTTCACACAATTTCCTATAAGCACCCACGACTTTATGAGCAGCCTGACTAAATTTGGCATCATAGCAACAACAACAGGCAGTTAATATCCTTTATCGTTACGGTACAGCATGTAACTGTGCTGGCAGAGCCGCGCGCTGCCGTGTCGGTGTATCTCCAGAGTAGGAGGGAGTGGAGCTGAGTAATCGCCATATGAACCAAATTATGAATGGAGTCTGCAGCTATGACAGCAGCTACACCCACAGAGTTCCGCTCCGCTCGTCTGATATCTGACGCACAGAGAGCTCTGTGTGCGTTCGGTGAGGCTAGAACTGTGCTAACATTGTGAACTGTGAATTGACAGGATCAATTCCATCTGAAAGCCAGTCAGCTGAGAAACTGAAAAGGGCTGTACGGAAGGGAATACATATTCAATTCAGCTGACTGAAATAAAAAAAGAGGGGGGGGTTGACTTCATTTACCTCATACGACCAGTTGATGTGTGCATATGCATGTGCATGTGTTGTGTGAGCATGTGTGTGTCTCGCATTTGGATACCTGTGGTGCCATTATGACTGTCCCGGCCGTCTTTGCCTCAGAATTGCCCTGGGTTACCGGTCTGCTCTTGTTAGGCATGTGGCTGGTTAAATTTATGGGGAGGAGGGGGGTCGGGCTACAAGCTCATCCTTTTGTCTGGTCTGTCGTCTAGGGCAGAAAACCAACACAGTCAGACACAAGTGCACTTACTCACCCAAACACACACACACACACACACACACACACACACTGATGATGTAGAATCCCAGCTTTCTCTCCTCCTGCCCAGGAGTAGGTCCAGGTGCAGGGTGGGTAGAGGATGGGCGGTGGCATCACAGTCCCAGCAGGGGAGGGCTCAGCCTGGGACTCTGACTCATGCTAAACAGTGGACTCATAGGGCCCTCTATCAATCACGCTCACACACACTGCTCATCCTCCCATCGGCCAAACTCCCACGGCACAGAGGGAAAACACGCACAAACGTAGCACTGTCTTACTTTCTCCATCTTCTGTGAGAGCGCTGGATGCGGTCCACGCTCCCATCTCATTGTGGACGCGGCCCTGCATTGACCCCGTGTTGAACCCAGATGCCTCGCAGACCCCTGTGCAAGCGTACGTCTGTATGCTTATGAGTGTGTTTGTGTGTGTGTATGTGTGCTCAGTGTGTGTCGAGTAAATTTGCTCCGCTCTTCTGGGCTGGCATTGCTGTAAGCACCCGCGTTACCAAACAGTTACTGTGGTTATTGGTTGATTACCGTGGTGACAGTGTAGTCAGGGGTGAGTGGAATGTGTGGCAGACATCCAGCTGTGTATGTGTGTGTGTGTGTGTGTGTATGTATGCTTGTGTATGTGTATCTGCCTGGCTGCTGCTTGTCTGCCAGACTGTCTGTGTGGTTTTGCTCATGTGCTACTATCTGACATGGGTCAAATAGTATTTTGAAATCATTCTTCGCATTGACTTTAACCTGCTTAGTGGTACAAGATGGACATGATTTACTTAATGAGGACAGTGCAGACCCTGTCCGATAAGAATCACAGACATTTAATATGAATTGGTTAATTATTTTATTCTATAACAAGGTTTGGGGTACTTAATATATTCTCCTTTTTTTAGACGGCAAACGCCAGAATATTGTTTAGAAGATTTAATCTGTTCTTCCTTGCTTTAACCTGTCGCATCATGTTACTAATACTAAATTTGATAGAAATTTATAAAAAAAAATAATAGAGAGAGAGACATTGAGGATTTTTAAAGCAAAATAACACTTACACAGCCATGAAAATAATGACATTTTTGGTTTGTGTAATTGGCTTTGGTTTGCTTAATAGACCGGGGCTAAACAGGCAGATCAAAAGTATAGAAGTGTAGCACTTTTAAGAGTTTAAATCATTACTAAAAATATATGAATATATTATTATAGGAATATACAAGAAGTCAAAGCAGCAGAGTTCTTAAGGTTAGCAAGAAATTCAGTCTTCTTCAACAACAGGTGATGAGCTTCTCCCACCTGCATCCCTCCCTGCCTCTCCTTGTCCATCTCTGTCCACTCATATTTGACCATCTTAGGAGAAGCGGAAGGTGTTTTTTATGTATGACTGATGATGTGCAAACATCTGTGTGCGTGTGTTCTGCTGAGAGTAGGTGGAGCACTTCTTTTAAACTGTAGGGAGGATAATTAGACACAAATGGTATTTCATCTTCTCCTCATAACTGCTAAACCAATGTTTGTGCAGGGTGTAATTTGAGGCTTCCCATTCCCCCCCCCAAACCCCCCCTTCCTCCTCCTCTTTCGATCTTTTTACTTACCATCAGCTGTTTTTTCAAGCACTTACGGCTCTTGTCCTGCTTCTTCCATCTGTCTTGGTTTCCTTTGTTGTCTTCTTGAGATCTCCCCACCAGCTCTTGGTTTCAGGATTTATTCATGACAGCTCTTAATATGAAGGAAGCCATGCTCTTCTGTCAGGCACTAATAAAGACCAGTCACAGCTCTCTTTCATTCACTGCTCTGTCTTTTCAGTTTCTTATGGGATGGTTTATGTGTCGTGAGTAGCTGATGGTTAAATACATCTGAGAAGCCTTTTCATTCCCTCATTAAGGCTTTGTGTTTCCACTCCACACCGCAGCCGGGGCACATTAAAGCTATAACAGTTTAGCTATCTCCAAATGCACACAACACACAGCAGCCCTCTGCCCTAACCCTTCACCCCACCCCTTCAAAAGGGAAATGCAGGAATGTTTTAAAATGCTATAATTTGGAAAACACAACCTTAATCAGCTGCATGCCTGTGTTTGATGTGTGTCCCGTTTGTGTGTGAGCGTGCATACTGGCAGGTTTTCTCATTGTTTTTTATTGTAATTGTTTCCTTGCCCCGGTATCCCGAGCCATATTTACAACACACAGGGGAAAATGCAACGTTTCGTTGGAAGAGAGAGCTGAAAATGAGAATGCGAGATTTCAAAGAGATCCATAAAACTGACCCGACACTTTTCCCCTTCTCTTTCTCAGGTCGATGCTGTCAGAGGATAAACTAGTGTTCTGCAACGGTTTGGTGCTGCACAGGTTCCAGTGCCTTCGTGGATTCGGAGAGTGGCTGGACTCCATCCGGGACTTCTCCACCCACCTCCAGAGCCTAAACCTGGACGCCTCTGCCTTCGCCTGTCTGGCCGCCCTCGTGCTGCTCACAGGTAAAAAACACAAGAAAAAAACATTGGATTTCAACATCTCAAAATTACCATGAGGAGAAAATAAATTTACAAGATATTAATCTGGATTATGAACAGAAATAGCAGCTGGTTTTCATAAGTCTTCATTTTGCTTTTAAACATGAAGCTGCTCCTCTCTGTTCTACACAAACATTTTCAATCATGCAAGCTGCTTTTACGTAAATACAAGGACACAAATCCCTGTTTCAGCACCTCCCCCCCTTTTTTTGTCTGGAGATTTGCCTGCTGGGTCATTCAATGTGACAGTGATCAGGTGGATACATCCACTAACGTCATATATACGCTCAAAGACACACATGTGCGCGCCTGTTCTCACACATCTCCGCCTGAAACAAGAACCCAATACCCAGAAGCACCTGCTGCACCTGCTACACACCTGGCCCTCTAATCAGTGGACATGTGTGAAAAAAACAGAGGAGATTTGCTGCTTTCTCTGTGAGTACGGGTCCAGCACTAGAGACAGGACAGGACAGACAGCTGCCAGTAAAGTACATTAGAAATGTACAAATGTAGCCCAAGCTAATTAAGTGTTCCACATTTCAGTTTATTATTACCTTCATGTCAGTCTGGATCTGTGCATAAATGTGTGTAACATGTGAATCAACCCTCCCCCCACGCTCGACTTCCTTACCTCACCCAGCCCCCGCCGCCTCCTCTTCCTCCACCTCCTCTTCCTCTTTGCCCTCCAACCCCATCCTGGCTCTCTGGGGGAGCACTTAACTCTGTGCCTGATCGACCAGCCCACCATGGAGCACAGCTTTGGAATGGCGTCTGCGCTGTTCTCAGTGGCGCTCTGCCACCTCACACAAGCACACTGCCACGACAGAGCCACCGGGCAATCGACCGCTTCAGAGTGGCCTGTGCAGAAAGGCAGCCATCGATCCCTCCCCAGGAGCTCGCGCGCATAGAGAAAGGAGGGACGGGGGGAGAGGGAGGCGAGAGTGTGTAAGAGGTCTGGAACGGCGGTGAAAGGAGGGCTGGAGTGACTCTGCGGCAGCAAACACAGAACAAACAAAAGAGTCACATAAACAAACAATAAATAAGCTTTGGATAATAGATACCTCAAAGTGAGACTGGTCTCACTGACAGCCTCCCTGCAGCACAGACTGGGCTGGGTGTGTGTGTGTGTGTGTGTGTGTGTGTGTGTGTGTGTGTGTGTGTGTGTGTGTGTGTGGTTGAGGGCTGTCATGGGTAGGGGGTGGTTTGGGGGGGGAGATGGGGGACACACTGTTCTCTGCAGAAAGAGTTAGTGTCACATTAAGCCCTGGTACGGGTGCCACTGGAGTTGCTATGGGCAGCAATGTGTGTATGTGTGTGTGTGTGTGTGTGTGTGTTTCTAATTTCATTTGGCTGCTCACAGGGCCAAATAATCAGCTAATTGTTGAGCACTTTTGTTTCTGTCAATGTCTTAAATTGCATGGAGTGTGTGTGTGTGTGTGTGTGTGCAGATGTTTATATAAATATATATACATTGTGTGTGAGTGTACACAGTGTACAGGGGGCTTATTAGGTTAGGCTGTGTATTGATCTGTAGTGAGTGAGACAGGTTAAGGCCTGTTAAGAACATGAGCCATACAGGCTAATGAGGTGGAATTCAATATAAAAGAAGATGTAGCTAATGCTCTTTCAGCTGAATGAGCTGTGTGTGTGTGTGTGTGTGTGTGTGTGTGTTTGTGCCTTTTTTTCCCACTGACTTAATTTTTGCCATTTAATGAATTATTCTCCTAATGTCTCTGTCTGTCTGTCTGTCTATCCGCAGAGCAAGTCCCAGGTCTGAAGGACTCAAAGCGGGTGGAGGACCTGCAGAATAAAGTGATTTGTTGTCTCAGAGACCACCTGGGCTGCGGCCCTTCTTCTTCCTCCTCGTCCAAGGCTGCCCCCACCCTGAGTCGTATTCTGGGTTTAAGGGCGGAACTTCGTTCCCAGAGGACCCAGGGCCTTCAGCGGATCTTCTACCTGAAGTTGGAGGACCTGGTACCGCCCCCGCCATTGATTGACAGGTTCCTGGACACTCTGCCCTACTGATGGCCCAGGGGATGACCCGGGCATTGAGAGAAACCCACGTCCTGTTCAGGCCTCCCCCCCGACCCCCCACCCCATCCCAGGAGCACATACACACACCTTCAGACAAGAGAATCACTCCCCTCTGACTGATGCAGAGAAACGCTTTTGACTCAACGGGACAACCGGTTGAGAACACCTTTCATCCAAACGGACAACCGACTAAATGCTTTTCACCAATATAAAAAGACAACTGCTCAAACGCTTTATCACTTTTTATTTGATCCTCCTGTTTTTTCTCATGTGGGGGAGGATGATGAGGCTGAGATGGACAACTGGGCAAAAAAAATGACTTTTTTACTGTCCTCCTTCCATCTGGGTGGCATCTCATCCAGCAAAAAAAAGGTTTATGATACTGTTTATCTGTGTTTTGGCCTGGCTCATCCATTGTGAGGACTTCTTTTGAATAAGAGGGAAGGGGAAGTGTCAGTGTGAGCGAATGTTTTCAAAAACCCGGTGATGTCCCACCGAAACACAAGTGGCTGTGTGTTCTAGTTCCTCCTGCCGAAAGGAGGAAGGGGGCATTTTCATGCTCAGCGTCAGAGGTCTGGCAGCGCGGGCACATGTAGGCGTAGATGCGCATGAACCATCACAGAGCAGATATTTCATAAACATGTGGAAGTGGCTGTTGAGTTGGGCTCTTGATTCCAAGTGCAATTTCTTACGTGCTGTCTCATCACAAAAAGGATGAGACAGCGAAGGAACGGTTTAACTTCAAACTCTAAATTATTTTAATACAAAGACTCGATCCATACTGTCAGTAGTGAAAAGAGAGAAAGAAGACAGTTTCCGTCTGGCTTTAGACAGCAGAGGAGATACTGTGCACTAACGATTGATGACCGAGTCACCCAGACTTGAACTTGCTCTAGAATGTTTGTTTTTTTTAGTAACTCCTTTTGAAATTATAGGTCGAGTAGGAGTGTGGAGGAATGAACATTGAGCAGAATTTGGCTTTTGAAGCACTTACATCCTGAGAAGGGCTAGAAGCACAGACACACACCCGAACCTGCTCCCCCTCCGGAGGTGGGGGGTCGGCGGGGGAGAGGAGGGTGCTCGACAGATAGCTGTACATCCAGGGGTAACACATTCCGCAGTCATGCTCTTTTTTCTATTTGTTTCTATTGTGGAGGCTGTGTGAGAGTGTGGAGGACAACAGTTGCATACTGTCTTTGTGTGTACGCTTAGAGAAGCCAGGATCATATGCATGGTGTGTTATAAGCTGTCAAGAGCTGCCATAGCCTGTCAAAACAGCTCGACCTGTGTTTGTGTCTCAGACTGCAGCTCCACAGGGATCTCCCTGGGCCTCCACCACCCACTCACACACTCATGGCAGCAGTTTGAAATATGAAAAAAGCAAATTATATAGATATAAATATAAATATATATATATACAAAACTAATATTTTGAAGTGTTTTTAGCTTTTTCAAATATTGTGGTACAAGTTGTGCATTGTTTTTTGAAGAAGAGAAACAAAAAAGAAAAAAAGTTGCTGTTTTTTCAATGTCCCTCTTTGGTTTGAGTTTTCCTGTTCGATTAATTTTTTTTTCTTTCTCTTTGGTTCACTGGATTTTTCTGTTCAGCACTTTGAAATCATAAACTAGTTCTGATTATTCTGTCTGACTGTGTCCTGTGTTTTAATTGTTTTCATTAATTTACGCTTTCACATAAAAAAAGAGAAAGAGGGAGAGAACAAAAAAAAAGTGTTTCATGACTTCTGAGTGTAAAACAAGCCAAATCTGAGCTGATATACACTCTGATGTCTGCACTTTCTGTCCACATGTGTGTGTGGGTGTGTTTAGTCAGACACATAAGCCTCTTGACAGGTAAAAGGCCTCGTCTTCCTCCCTCGGGACCCTCGGGCTCTCACAGAGAGTAGAGGGGGGATTAGGGGAGTGAGGAGGGGAGGAAGAGGGAGGAGAGGAGAGCTTCATGTTAGCATGAGGTCCAGATCAGCCTCCAGCCTCGTTAAACACCATCGATCGCTGCGGTGACATTTCACAGCACATGCCGTCTATACTGTCACTGCCATCACTCACTCACTCACACACACACACACACACGCACACATGCACACACACACACACACACACACACTGTCGGACAGCCCGGTGATTGATAGTAACTGTTGTAGTGAAATTGTGAACAGCTTTCTCTGTCTGTGAGAAGAACCAGAGTAAAGTTCAGAATGAATATAACTTTCAAGAACACAATTCTCTATGCTGCATAGAAAAAAGTTGTATGGAGCTTTTTAGCAACAGATTTTCTAATAACAAAGCAGGAAAAGCACACATACGAATGATCACAATAATCACGGCTGAGTCCCATTTATTATTTCCAAAATTCACGATGTTGCTGTACTGCATAATGGTTCATCAGTCTGATTTCCTTGGCACTGAGACATCATTCACATTATCAGTAAAAATTTCTGCTGTAAATAAGATTCAATGGGACACCAACTTAACAGCAAATTTTCTGTCCCAAGGTATTAACATTTAGCCCCTTCTAATTAGATGGAAATTTTAAGGAAGTGAAACAAAAAAGTCTCATTGAGATTAAAATCTATTTAATGACAGACCCAGATGCTGATCACCTTAGCTATGTAGAACTGTGTGTGTGTGTGTGTGTGTGTGTGTGTGTGTGTGTGTGTGTGTGTGTGTGTTCATTGATACAGGGGGATTATGTGTGTATTATGACAGACAAAAATATGTCCAACATGTTTTCTTCTGCTCCTGTCATGGATTGTGATATATCTAGATTTGATAAGCCTGCAAGAGTATACATTTGTGCGTGTGTGTGTGTGCGCGCGCGCGGGCACATGTACCTGCAAATGAATATGTGATAATCCTTGTTCTACGACAGTGACATTTCTGAGTGACAAGAAAAATAACATGACCACGAAGCAGATAGCTCAGCTTGAAGATTTGAACACACACACACACACAGGCACATGCGCGCACACACACACAGTGAGCTGTCAGTCTCCCGGCCAATCGATCAGTGCTGACAGATAGCAGATACCCCCAGAGTCTTAATTAGAGGTCCCATTAGAACATATGCACACACATACATATGCACACACACAAACACGTGCACATTCAAAGCAGCTATTTTCCTATCTGGAGCTTTCTAATATAACCTAATCCAATCAGAATTGTAAAATGGTTCTTTTGAGATCACAAATATATTTTCTAAAAAACAAAATATAAAGCAAATGATGCCATTTGTTGACATTCTTGTTGACAGCGTATAGTCAACGTTATTGACTTTTTTCAAAGTATCATGATATCAAAATGTGTACATGTGGATAGAGTTCTATAGGCTCACAAACATAGAGAAAATTGTGATTTGAGTCCTTTTTTTTGTTTTGACATGTTACAGTAGACAAAGCACGGCTGTAAATAATACAATCAATGTTAGCTGATTTACATTCAGCTGCTCCAGAGTCAGGGTCCTGGTGTTGTGCACACTGCCGTGACTTAAACAGAACTGAGCCATTGTTAATATTATTAGTAACACCTGTTCCCACTTTGACATGTCAAGATGTCTGTTATCAGGATTTGCTGATCTGATCCTGATGCTTTAAAAGCAGTAAGATGCAGGAGGTGAGGAGTGAACGGAGCAGCTCCCTGCTGGCTTCCTCTCCTGCTGACAAACTTCCTGGATTAGACTGAAATGGATGGCACCTGAGTCCTGTGTCTAACATACACACGCACACACACACACACACACACACATGCACGCACACAGGCAGACACGAATTTAAACATTTTGACGATTTGCTATCTAGACTTTCAGTCTCAGCTTTGTTCTTCCCCCTCAGTCTTTAACTTGGGAGTCCCCTAAAAGTGGACAGACAGACTAATGTTCAGGCCCACACACACACACACACACACACACACACACACACACACACACAAATAGAAGCATACATATATTCACATAGACAACATGTCTACAGCAGCAGGGAAATCCCCTGTCGCTGGGGACTGTGTGTTTTACTGTGGCCCCTCGGTTGGAGCAACCGCTAAGGGAAGAGTGTGTGGGGGTTTGGCCTAAATGTCAAAGGTAAAAGGTAGAGAAAAGAAGTGAAGTGGAAACATGCAATATACCCACTCACACAGGCTGATCTCAGAGTAGAGGAGGGGGAACCCCAATTGTCTCTCTCCCTCTCTCTCTTTCTCTTTCTTGCAAACACTTATTTATGATGAACTCACTGAACTCTTTGCTATTGGGCAATAATAATTATTACTGAACAGCTTCATTGACACCTTATTGACACCAAGGTTTCAGTTCCCCTTGTGGAGTTTTGCACCCTGATTAAGAATGTCTGATTAAGAATGTCAGTAGTATACCTGTTATAACACATTTTGATTTGTAGAGCATTCAGCCTAACATTCACCTGTTATGTAAGATTTGGACCCTATAATCTATATTGAGAATATAACATTTTTTTTAAAAATGACAGAACCTCACCCACCTAAGATATTTTTAGACATTTAACTGTTCAGTTACATTTTCTGTAATTCCTTATCTCTCTTTATGATGGAGATTGTTATATTCTAATTTTGTTTGGTTTAATCACTTTGCCTAAAAATAGTTTAGTATAAAAAAAACCCTATCATACAATAGAATGCAAACATTTTGGGATTACATTCCAATATCATTACGATATTTCTTTTAAATGTAATAAAATAAATGTTGGTAACCGTGCTAGAAACTGGTAGCCAATAGACCTTTCTCGCGGCAGCCATTTTGACATGAAATAGTAGGTAAACACAGGTGTTACCTATGATGTTAATTAAGGTTCTATTCCATATTTAGTGTAGCAGACAATTTCCAGTGAACATGCACAATAATAGCATCTAACTCTGAGTGAACTGAATGGAACCTTAATTAGTATCATTTATAACACATGTGTTTACCTACTATTTCATGTCAATATGACTGCCAGAAAAATAAGGTTTATAGTGTTTCGTATTCTCCATTATTCTGGGCATTCTTCACGATTAAATAGAATAAATACGAGAAATAAAACGCAAAATACCCGTCGTGTTATTCCAGGAACTTTGCCCGGGACAAATCATGAGGAACAGAAAGTGGGACTCGCTGGTTGAGGTCGGAAACTATTCTTGGACGCACTCGGAAGAGAGATGTTTACAAAACAACAAACTGTCAGAAACAAGCTGAAAGCGTTGCTGCAATCAGCGAATATATGACATCGTTCATTTTCTCAACAGCATGGAAGCTCACATCAGGCTTTAGCGGATAGGATATACATTAAATCCCGGGTTTGTGTTTTAACTGGTGAGTGTCGCCACATGTCCATTAAGTCTGGTTACCTTATCGACAAACTGCTGCTTCACTGTTTGCTGGCAAAACGAATAAGTTAGCTAGTGTCGAGTTATCATTAAGCTATTTGCTAAAGTGGCTAAAAACACGCCGACCTATTCATTTAGCTCCGAATATAGCCAGCAGCTGCTAGACTGTGTGTAAACGCTGTAACTTAGTGTCTGGTGTTATAAACATGACTGTATCTGCTAAAACTAGACCGGAAGTAAAACGACTTTTCCTTTAAGGAAAGTTAGTTTTAGAACAGCAACATTCAGTTTAGGTCATAGGTCAGAGGGGTGCATAAGGGAGTTAATGTGTATTATCTATTATATGACTGGTAATACTGGTTTTAAAGTGATATCAATGGTAACATTTGACATTTTCTGCCCAGTAGCTGGCTATAATAAAGCAGCTATAATAATGTTAAAAATAGCCTTGTCTGAAAAGTTAGACCTATTATTGCATAATTGTGTCTTTGTTCCATATAACAATTTAAATAACCTATTGTCCAATGACCATAGAGCAGGTTGGTGCTGAAATAATGAGTTTGTTGTAGGGCTGCCACTTTTGGTTCAAATTATTGCTTAATTATGTACTGAATAATCTATTGTCTTTTGTTCTATACAATGCTAATATTAGTGGTAAAATGGCACACTGATGATTTTTTTTCTTAGAATAGATTAGATAGGACTTTTTTTTTCCCTCAGGGAAAATGAAGTCTTTTCTCTGTCTAAATCTAAAAAGTTAAGATATTCCAATTAAAAGGAGAGACAGTAAATCATCATATTTGAGAAGAGGGAACCACTGAATGTTACACTTACAAAAATCAAGCAAAATGACTTAAGTATACATTCATTTTTGCCTTTCAAATGTGAGAATTTGCAGCTTTATTTGCAGAATGTCCATCTGTTGGACAAAAGAAGAAATGTAAAGACATCAAGACACACTCTTCAACTTACCATCCATTCATCTATTTTCTATACGTAGTCATTTCTCACTAGGTCCATGGAGGTCTCCAGGAGCCAATCCCAGCATAGGAGTCAGGGATACACCCCAGACAGGTCGCCACACACACCATTCACTCACACCTAAGGACAAATTAGAGTCTCCAATTAACCTAAGAATGTTTTTGGACTGTGATGCATGGGGAGGTCTTGCAAACTCCACATAGAAAGGTCCCATCCCAAGTCCTTGAACCTGCGATCTTCTTGCTAGACACTTGCTAGACTCCCTGAGTCCTTGAACCTGCGATCTTCTAGACTCCCTGCTAGACAATTATGAAAATGATAATTAATACCAAACCTACTTACTTTTCATCTTTCTGAGACAGTCTTACATACTGTCAGTATAGAATACTTTAGTTACTCTTTCACAGAGAAGATGGATGTTGGTGAGGAAACAGTGTTTATTCATATTATGGAGATGGCAATTTTAGATCATGTGGGCAGACTCCAATGTGTCAGAGAGTTTATTAATTTGATTCACGTTTAAAAAGCAGAGTCTCTGCTGATATTTACAGTGTCTGTGGGAGAAGAGAGATAAAGCTGAGCAGGTGCGGTGTCGAAGATACACAGAGGTGTTGGCTGTGGGCAGTCAACAGGACACATGGCAGAGGAAGGGAACAAGCTGACACTGAGGCGCCTGGAGGCACCGATCCACAAGTTCATTAAAGTGGCTCTACCCACGGACCTGGAGAGACTGCAGAAACACCACAATAACATACTGAAGGTGACGGCTGAAATCTGGCCCAACACATGATCACACCACACATCCACACTGTTACTTCCAGCCCACAGATAGACGTCTGATGCGTTTTTGCCTTCGTCCTTGTAGTTCCAACACAGCCAGCAATGGGACCGCCTTCATCTGGAGCACATCAACGCCAGCCGAACTGTTCAGGTATAACATGAGACTCCATCCACTTCAAGTGTTTGTATGTGTGAGTGTCAGTGTCAATCTGCCTCAATGAAATCACTGAGGCGTTTGTTGTCATTCAAGTTTAAGCCTGGCAGATATGTGAATGTGAGGATTGTTTACATGACTCATCATGTCATAAAATTCCAGAACCAGCATGAATATTTTTCATCCAGATTTTTTTAGAGCTAAGTTTAGGAGACACTTATTTTAGTGACTGAGGTTCGTTCCAAAAGTGAAGACCAGCGATGTCTCTCAAAAAACGACAATGGACACTTGGCATGAAAATTCTCAACAGAAGGTCCAATTTACTTGTGTTTCCAACCAAATCCAGTGGCCTGCATGAGTTCCTTAGAGACCCATTTTTGTATATGGACTTCCAATATAAGCACAGTTGTCACATAATGATTTCATACTTATGTCACATGATAGCCACTAAATCATTTCCATGACAACTAATAGTCTCCATCTGGTGTGATAGACCACGAGATGTAATTGAATAATAGTCTAGTCCATTCATTTAGTATTCACGTCCTGCATAGAAATTCACTACTGTCATTATAAGAATCAGGACAAGAAAATAGCTGCCGCCAAACCTCAAATGCTCTGGCGTTTCTGTGCGCATGTGTGTGTGTGTGCGTGTGTGTGTGCGTGCGTGCCTGTGTGTTTGTAAGCACTAGCGTACTTGTTCACATGTTGGGTCTGAAGTGCCTCATGGGATGTTGTTGCCTGGAAGCCACTATGTCTCAAAAGGTGAAATAACTCTAAATAAGCACACACCTATCCTCTCACCATTACCCTACATACCCCAGAGACACACACAGAGTGCTTTCCCATGTCTGCACAGTGTTAATCCTGAGTAGGTGTTAGTCTATGTTAGTCTACTGCTCTGCTGTAGGCCTGAATGTATTGTCTGTGTGTGCTTAAGGTATGTATAGATGGATGTCTTTCTGCTTTTCTTATCCTTTATCCATCTGTCCTGTGTCCTGATTTTTCCCTTTTCCAGCAACAGATTGCAGACTCTCTCCTCTATTGATCATTGACATATACTCCAACCAACCTAGTGCTTTACTTCACCACATAAGAAATGCACAGGCAAACTCTATAGCCCCCCCCCCCCCCCCCCCCCCCCCCCCCCCCCCCCCCCCTTACCATAGCAGCCATAGCAAACACCTTGAGACAGGAGATTTTTGAATATCTGCTATTGAGTATGTGTGTGTTGTGTGTTTGAGCCATGTATTGTAGGTTAATTTGCAGGTTGACAGGTGCCCCCGACCTGATCGTCTCGATGTTAATCAGTGTGTTTTTCAGTTTTATGTACAAGCGCGAGGACAAGCATACCCATGTATGTTTATTCATGTTGCTTAATTAGAAAAACGTGTTATCGGCAGCACGCTGACCCACTGAGCCCGGGTCGTGCTGTGGCCTGGAGGGCTGATGGCTGGGATGTAATCCTCCTGTCACCCTCAGGGCACGGCGGGGATGAGGGGCACTCATGCGCCCCCCCCACACACACACACACACACACCACACACACACACACCACACACACTTCCTTCAACTCAGACATTTCCATCATTTGAACATGATGCTGAACCCGACAGCTTTCCCACTGTTGAAACAAGCAAAATGAACAGAAAATGGGATTTGAAGGGGCATTATTTTTAGCGAGGCTTATTAGGATTATATTTTTTTTGTACTGCTGTTACCAGGTAACAGCAGTACAGAATCATTTAATGTTATATTGTCTCATTGTATCTTTATCTTGAATATTATTTCTGTGACAGTTTTGATTTAACCAGTCTGTTTGCTTGTCTTTCTGTCTGTTTTTGTCCGTTAATCAAGCATGTCAGTCATGATCATCTCTCCTCCACCGAAATGCCTCATACATGAAGCTCAAACTTCAAACTCACTGCTTCTTGTCCATCTCCCTGCAGCAGTTGAGGGCTAACATGAGAGAGATGGAGAAACTGTGCGCCCGCGTCCGCCCTGAAGACGCCGCCGCTCTAGAGACACTGGTCAGGCCGGTCAGAGACAGGGCGTCAGCCGCCACACGAGACTTCCTGCATTTGCACTCTAACCCCGTCCCTCAGCCCTTGCCACCGTCGCCACCTGCCACTCCGCCGTCCAGCTGCGTGTCCGGCAGTTACCACGACGATGACGATGCAGGCGAGGAGCCGGCATCTGGCAGGCAAACTCAGCTCCAGCTTCCAGAAATCCCTGCTGATCAGAACGCGGCCGAGTCCTGGGACAACCTGGAAGAGGTAGGAACGTTGTTTCTCCCCCGTTAACACCGTTTAGGTGTTTTAATTTCAATGTAAAGTTGATTCTTTACATTAGTTAAAGGGTTTAGTTACTTTAGTCATATCAAGCTTCACTTTCTTGTGAAAATTGTGAAATCCAATTGTCCTCTGTGAATAAGGAAAGTATTTTCTATCTTTGTTCTGTACTAAAATGTTGCCATGGTTACATGGATTATGCATAGCTATTACAAGATCATCTAAGGCAATTGACCCCCCCTCCCTCCTCTTATGTGTTCCTGCAGATGCACTTGTTTCACTCTGCTATACTGTAATACACACAACACACACACACAGTTAAGTTTCTCTGTATCATGAAATTCTTTCTTTTACTTCCACTCTGAATGTCATACAACAACAAAAACATGAGGTATAGAAAATGAAAAATGAAAAAAAAAAATCTCAGGAGAGATAGAAGAAACTAAAGACAGTATGTAAAATATACAATTAAAGTGACAGTCGGATTACTGTTATGGGGACTGGAGAAACCAGAGGATGTTCATGAATAAAATAAAAAGTGTTTTTTCCTCACAGGATCTGAAGGAGCTGAGTGGCCTAGTGATGGAGTTCTCTCTGCTCGTCCATGTAAGTACCAACACTCAGCTCCGCTTTGTGCTTCCCGGCTGCTGCCTTTCCACAGTGTATGCCTTCCTCTCCTCTTTCTACATGTGTGCACAGCAGCCAGCCCTGTGAGTGAAAACAGTGTGACAGCCTATAGTGTTTCCAGGAAGTGGTGTGTGTGTTTGACCATGTCCGCCCGTGTTGCCGGGGTAAGGCTCCTCAGAGAGGCGCTTACACAGATCAGTTCAGGACTAGTGCGGGGGCCCCAGAGGCCCCTCCGCCGAGGCGAGGGGAGAGATTGAGGAGTACAACGCAGGAGGATTTGTGGGAGGACGGGCGGGTTTTGTCCACAGGGGGGGAAAGAGGTGGGGGAATCGGAGCAGGTGGAGAACAGACGGCTCAGATTATCAATCTATCCTCGGGGATGGAGGGAGAGATGCAGGGGAGGACGAGCGAAGGGGAGATTAACAGCGAAAGAGAAAGGAAGAGAGTGAATATGTAGTTGGGTTTGAAAACAGACTGAGGCATGGGAAGGGGGGTGCAGAAAGAGCATAGACATGTTGTTGTGGTGTCTCTAGGGTGAGAGAGACACCGGTAGGGGAGTAATATTCCAGCGCTCAGTGGAAATACTGAGTGAGTGTGTGGTTGTCTCTGTACGTGCGTCATGTTAGTGGCTGTTCCGGCTGTTTGTGTTCTTATCTGTCTTTTCTTTCTTCTAGGGCCATAAAATCATATAAGCATGATTATCCTTTCTACTAGGGTTAACAACGACACTATGTTTACTACTGATTACATGATGCATGTACTGTTCTATTGTTCAGTTTGTTTTAATTAGTTGAAACCAAGCTGCAAAGATTAATTGATTTGTTTAACAGAGAAAAACTGGATCAGCAACTATTATGATAATGTATTAATTGCTTTGAGTCATTTGACCAATATTAATAATAAAACTCTCTGATTCCAGCTTCTCGATTGTGAATATCTTCTGCCTTCTTTAGTCTACTGTGATAGCAAACTGTGTACCTTTTGGTTGTCGACTGTTGGTCTGGACAAAAGACGCATTTGAGGATCTCACTTTAAGATTTTGGAAACATTTTTCACAATTTTCTGGCATTTTATAGACCAAAGGACTCTATCGATTAATTTATTCAACAGATTTTCACTTTAGCAAGAGCTTCCACATTGAATAATAATTGAAAATGACAGTTTTTCACTGGCGAGTTGTTGAAAAAAATATAAATAAAATAAATATAACCCATATCCATTATCCACTGTTCTGGAGCTTTACATTACATTACACAATCTTTCTCAGCAGGTAGAATTTGCCTAGTTTTTCTGGATCGTTTCCTGAATACTGCAGCTCTGTCTGGGTTCGACTGTTTATTTTTACAGGAGAGAAAACAACATAGAAAGTGAGATGGAGGATGTTTTTTTTTGTTTGTTTTATTTTTGGCTAGTTTCAAATCTTCCTGGACAGGTTTAAAAACTTGAAAAACAATCACAAATAACAGCAGGGTTTTACATAGATATGTGTGAGAGAAGTGTTAAAAACATGAAGAAGAAATAGGGCTGAATCTGTCAAAGGCAACACTGAGGACAGGTGAAGAGGAGGAGGAGGGAGAGAAAACGGGGGAAAAGGGGGAAGAGGAAGATGAAGAGGAGGAGGAGGGGGAAAGTGCTCTGGTTGTTGTTTGGTCACTGTGTCCATCCAGCTCTCATATGGAGAGAGACAGCTGCCACTCTGAATATTTCATGAGATCTACACAATGCCACACACACACACACACACACACACACACACACACACACACACACACATATATATATATATATATATATATATATATATATATATATATATGTATATATATGTATGTATGTATGTATATATACACCCCCAGCCTAATCTCCCTTAAATATACCTACATTCTCCACACACACACACACATTCTCATACACACCCTTTTTATGTCAACTTGTGGCACAGAGCAAAATTTGGACTAAAAAAAAACTGAATGTGTGTATTTATGCGTGTGTGTGTGTGTGTGTGTGTGTGTGTCTAACCTCTGTGCATCAGTCCCAGCAGGAGAAGATTGACAGCATAGAGGACAACGTCAACACAGCCGCTGCCAACGTGGAGGAGGGGACCAAGAGCCTGGGGAAGGTGTGTATGTGCTTGTGTGTCCTGATGATCTGGTGTGTGTGCGTGCGTGCGTGCGCGTGCGTGTGTGTGTGTGTGTGGTGTTTGGGAGCTGGGGAGATCGATGGCACTTTGCCTCCCAGCCGGTCCACAGCGTTTGTCCCTATTGATCCATTCGAATACGGAGGAAAGCTGCAATTAAGGAAATAGAGAGAGGAGAGGGATAGAGAGGAGTGGAGGGGAGGAAGAGTGATAGAGAGGTAGGATGAGAGCAGCGACAAGGTGCGTGTGTGTGTGTACTATTAAGGAGAGGTTTGAATGACTTTTTAATAGTTTTTCAGGAGCAGCGTTGAGGCTTCCACCGTAGGTTCACCACTCTTAGACTGATCTGAGTGTAACTCAGAGGGATCTCAGTGTCCTTCACATATTACACACTTAAAGTATTGAAGTTTTTCTCTGTATTACTTAGAATGAATCGCCTATTTGTCACAGTCAATAATATACACATAAACACACACACAGGAACAACTTTCCACCATCCCAAAATACATTTCTAAAACTTGACTTTCATCAATTTTTTAAGAGGAGCGGTGAATCAGTCTATTTTTACAGTTCACACAACAAAATGAAATAATTAGACCGTTAACATTAGTAAATTGCAGACACTCAGAGAAGGGGAAGACGGTATGATTCCTGTCTGCTGATGAAAACCTGTGAATGAGAACACTGGTCTGTAAATAATCTGGAATGAAAGACAAATGAAAAAAAGACATTTTAATGTTTAAACTGTTTTCTATTAACTAATATATTTTTCTTACTTGCTGTTAGCAGTATCTATCCAGTTGTCCTGGCTTGACACTCAAAACATTTATTATACCATTTCATAAGAAACTTCCTATCTAGACAACAATAGAAGCAGTGTTCCCATTAATCTGAATACACCTATTGGTCAACAGTTGTCCTAGGGACTTTCTATTTTATCAGAAAGTTGTTCCAAAGAAAACCACTCACATTAAAAAACAGAGCATTCAGAACATCTCTGGAAATATTACTCATTCATATAATAATAATTTAAATGCGGTTGAAATATTTTTTCTTTGAAATGTTTGATAAGCAAACCTTGTTATAAAACAATTGATGCTTCTTTTCCCCATATTTAACAACTAATACATCATACAGGCTGACACAATACACATTTTAATTTGAGGTCAAAGAAAAAAAACGTCAAAGCCACCCATATGAAGCTGTATGAATGAGGAAAAATACACTGAATAAAATCAATATGAATTAAAATATATTATATTATATAATATTATTTGATGCTGTGAGCACAACAAACTCACATGGTCTTGGGATGACTGCAGGAATCTAACTAATCTTAACTAATTTACCAAAAAACTTTTTTTTAATAAAAAATAAAACCCATACTTTTTGCATGGCAAGATGCCAGTAAAAGTAAGTGAGAAAACCTGTATTTATTATGTAATGTGGGTGTACCGATGTGTTAACAATTATGAACAATGAACTTTAGTGGCTAACATTTATAGAATATTCCTCAAATAATGATATAGACTTTTTAAATTGTTCGTCTAAATTAAATTTGCCCCAGATGGGAATGCAAACAAAGGTCGACCTCTCTGTAAGGTTGCTGCTAGATGTAGTGGGCTGCACATTAGAGGAGGTGGGTACGGAGAGATAACACAGATGAGAGGGATGTCAGATGTTTCAACGTGTTTGAAAGCTTGTAATCTGTCATCAGGTCAAACAGCATTACACACACACACACACACACACACACACACACACACACACACACACACACACACACACAAACATTCCCTCCATCCTCTACAACCTGTATCCAGAGTCCTTTTAACTCTGCTCAGATGAAATTAAAATTCCCTCAACTGCCAGAGGGGGTGGGGACAAGGAAAGCTAGCTTTTGAACTAGATTAATTTAATAGTGAAGTGTTAATCAAGTGTGTGTCCCCGTGCGTGTGCGTGTGTGTGTGAGGATGGTCAGAGAATCAGTCATTAATTGCCATCAGCAAAGCACACCTTCCACTCTGATGATAACGGCCGCAATAACACACAGGCCGCATCTCTTGGATTTCTCCTAAATGAAGATAATGAAAACGCTTTGATGCAGCCATGGAAGTGTCAGTTTACATTTACACAGGGTGGCTTGTTTGTGTCTGTTTTTTTTTCTTCTGTGGTCTGATGTGTGATCATGAAAGGATATACACATTCCACCTCTATCGCAGACTGTCTTGAAGCCACAAAGTAGTCGTGGCTCCAAAGGTTTGTGTGTGTGTGTGTGTGTGCGCGTGTGTGTAATTAAAGTAGAACATATCTCTTCTTTCTGTCTCTCTAGGCGGTGGGCTACAAGTTGATGGTGCTGCCGGTTGCCGGGGCATTGCTGGGTGGAGCGTTAGGGGGTCCACTGGGCCTGTTGGCTGGGTTTAAAGCCGCGGGGGTGGCTGCCGCTCTGGGGGGGGGTGCCCTCGGGTTTGCGGGCGGCAACCTCGTCCAAAAACACCGCCGAGCCCAAGTGGACATCCAGATGAAACAGCTGAAAGCGCTGCCGCCAGAAGCAGCGGCCGCACCAGAGGCCGCACCAGAGGCCGCACCAGAGGCGAGCAAGGACAAATGACCGTGACACCTGTGGTCAAGTTCTCAGGGCCCAGCTGATCAGTGACTGAAGGCTCCTGGTGTTTGGAAGCAGCACAAACTACAAACTCGACCTCCAGCACCGCTCAGACTGCCACACTCAATATAAGGCCGTAGCTGCCAAGCACTGCTGTAGAACAATTACGTAATAACCATGGCAACAACAGCCTTACACAAGAGTCAGATGTTTTGATGTTTGGCCACGTATGATGTGTATGCCAAGACGTTAGTCAAATTTTGTAAAAACAGTTTCTTTTTTTATTATTATTTAAACTACAGCTTTTAGTGCATGATTGATTAAACCTGACAAATACATGTAGTCACAGAACCATCCAGTGGGATAAACGGTATCACCAACAAGAACATTGTGTTTTTTCCTCAGCCTTTCTTTAAAAAAATTGTTTTTCAAGTTTATCTCAATATCCATTCACGTAGGAATTACTGTGCCATTGTGAACAGCTGTAGTACTGACATGAGAAGACTGTGGAATCTGTCCTAACATCACTGTGTGGTTATATTAGCTCAATGTAAATTTAAGTGAAATTACTTCAGTGTTTATAAAATAATGTTGTGTATAGATAGCATCTTGTTTTTGTGAAGTGTGGAAGCGAAATTGCACAAGCCCCGCCAAAGTGCCACTTTCCAGATCACTTTAGAGACTGGATTGTAAAAACCTGCCATGTATCAGTTCCACTGCTGCTGTTTTTTCTGCCAAATAAAATGTTTCTTGTCAGCCGCTTATTCATTGGAGGAAGTGAACGCTAAATGACAGCAGAGACAAAGCATCAGACGACACAACATCCTGTAAAATGGTTTTTAATTTACTTTTTTTTCTCTTCTTCCCCTCTGAGATGACTGGTTTAGAAATGGCATCACAACCCCCCTCCCCCTGTTGCTCTCCTGTATGTGTAGCTGATATGTCACTATGCAGGCATCTGTTGGCCTCTATGGAAGGGCAGGACAGCACGAACTTAGCAAATGGGTCCCCGTTCTCTTATTTAATCCCACTTTTGGATTCATTCATTCAGCGGATCTCAGGAATCTACACTTGTACCAAAACCTCAAAGACATATAAAGAGACAAAAAACATTTTTAAGAGAACTCGTATAAAGTGGCAGACTGTAAATTTCCACCATTCCTCACGTTGGGGGTTCCGCTCTTGACTCTTGGCTTTTAAAAACACTGGGGAGGACGCAGTCTTTCTCCCCCAGCGTTGGTGACACTTTTGACAACAGTTAACAGCGGAAAAAAAAACAAAAAACAGCCATTTCGTTAATTCACGATCATGTTACATGTACACCATTTCAAATCATTTTTTCCCCTTGATTTGAGCCCCAGGAACAAAACTCAGAGGTGTTACGGCAAATATTGTGCCTATATAAAGAGTATCCAGCCCCTTAGACTTTTAATGTTTTACACCAGTGGAGATGATCAGCCTTTTACATACGGAGAGCAAACTAATTCCTTCAGATTGGTTTTGGCTATAAAATTCACAAAATTTGCATAACTATCCATGTCTATCAAGACAAAACCTAATGGAGGCACATTTGGCAAAAGTTACAGCCTGAAGTCAATAGGTCTGTAAGTGATTTACACATCTGACTCATAATCTGAGTGAACGGCTATTATTTGAAAACAAATTCTGGATTGGATTTACATATTTTACTGTTTGCATGTTTAAGACCATCTAGCTGCAAAATGCGCAATCATTCAATCATTTGCATGTTTTCTCCCAGGATTTTTTCTGCATTTTGCTGCGTTCACTTGACCTCGTACCATCAACAGCCACCGAGGGCTTGTTGCAGAGAAGCCTCCACACAGCATGATGATGCTGCCACCACCAGGCTTCACTGTGGGGTGGTGTCTTTTAGGTTATGTTAGAACAAACATAGTGTTTTGTATATAGCTCATTGGCTTTGATAGTACTGTATTTTTTTGTTGAGTTGCAACAAAAAAAAAAAAAAAACTACTTACGTCCACCATGATTTAATGATGCAAAACATTAAAAAGCTCCAAGACGAGTGATTTCTTTTTATAGACACATTAAGTGACATCATTACCCAATAACCATTTAGTACCAGGGAAAGAACGAGGTGCATCTCAATAGGCTGGACCAAGTATTTCAAAATATGTTTCTATTCCTTCAGAACTGTGTGTGAGGAGATAAAGCTACTTCAAACAGGCATGTTTTTACGACTTGTGCTATACAAATGAGTTAGAGTTGGTCGTATTGAGATGCAGCCATGAGGTCAGTGAGACTAAACAAATGTCTCCTATCAGACAGGCTGAACTGGACTACCCACAGATAAGAACCATATAACTGGAGTGAGGGAACTGTTCTGGTTGGTTTTTCTACACAAAAAAAAAAAAAAAAAAAAAAATCAGGGTGATGGAAAAGAAAGGAATAAAATAAAGAAAACTCTGCATTTAATTTAGACTGACAATGAGACTCCAATGTAGCACAAACATATATACAAGCTCCAAAAAATAAAAGTAAAAACACTTCTCTTGATGTCCTAATGCCCCTAACCCCTACCCACACATTTCCTTCTTTAACCCTCTTCCTCTTAATCCAAAATAAAAATTGTACGTGAAAGAGTTATGAAAATATAGGTTATTCCAACATGGTTGTGTCATGGACTGCGCTCCTCTGCTCTCTTCCTCCTCTTTGTCTTTTTTTTTCTCCTCCTAATCCTTCCTCTTCATTCTCTTCTTCCTCCTCCTCCATATCTCTCTATCTTTCTCTCTTCAGTAAGGGTGTTGGGTGTTGCTGTTCTGTCCCGCTGGCCTGTCCCAACCCTAACCCCCTCCCTGACTCCGGGGCGTGGCATTGAGTCACAGGATCACTGGAAGGCCGTTGAGGGTCACAGCTCGTCGCGGTCCCGGCTGAGGATGGTGTAGCGGGTCTCGCTGGGCGCCAGCTTCTGGAACGAGCTCTCCGGAGGGCTGCTGGCCACTTCTCCTTCCGTCTCCTCCTGATGACGAAAAGACAAAATTGGCTTTTTTTGACATGAGAAGAACAAACAACTCAGCTGTTCAAACAGCTGGCTTGATCCTATCTGATTTTAATAAAATCTGCCTACCAGCACCTCTAAGGCTCAACAACTAGTTTTTTAATCAGTCCATTTTGGGATTTTTTCTTGTACAAATGAGATGTAACGCATTACTTAGTACGATATAAAGGTTCTGGGAGGTGGGTTATTTTTACCACTGGACAGAGGCAGGCTAGCAGTTTTCCCATCATTTCTTTTCTTCATCATGTCTTACATACAGACATAAGAGCGGTATCAAATTCTCATCTGATTCTTGAAGAGATAGCAAAAACTATGTGTGCTGCTGTCTGACCTGTCCGGGTGTGCTGTCTGTGGGGTCGGGGCCGTGGTGAAATTCTCGGTGTAGCTTTCCGGAGTGAAGGTCCAACACAAACTGTCTCAGCTTGCCAGGGATGCTGTGAGAAACGCACAAAAATACATAGGTTAACTGTGTTTTCATTTTTTGACAGACGCACCTGCAAGGAGGCATTCCTACACACGGAGCTCTGCAATGAAAACACATCAGCTCGGACTACGGAGAAGGTCAGAAATATGCCTCTGATATGAGACTAAACAGCTCTGGGCGGCAAGAGAGGACATGTCATGAAGCAGCATTAATCCATATCAACGCTGTCCTGGGAAGTGCGCTTATTAACGGCAGCTGTTGTCATATCACACAGGCGGAGCTGGTCCCCAGTCATAGCTAACCCCATGTGTCAGAACAGCAGGCAGATGCGCACACTCGCACACACACACACTCGCACATACACATACATACATATAACATACACTGTGCTAATGTAATTACAAGCTGTGTGCCACATGCAGTGGTGATGTGATGCAATTAGGTGGTGGAGGGCTGGTCAGTCCTCGGGGCTTCTGTCTATCTGATCAGACTCTGATTGGGGATGGGAGGGGTGGGGGAGGAGGAGTTGTGGGGGTGCGGAATAAATAAGATTAAATTAGATTAGACTGGATTAGTTTAGCACTTATTGCACGTGCCAAATCATGTCACATTAGCTCTGGTGTCCTGGCCCATTCATAAAGGACAGATTTTAGGAGGTGTGACATTTTTCTGGTGTTCAGTGCAGAGGATTATGGTCTGTGTGTGTGTGTGTGTGTGTGTGTGTAAATTGACTTTTATTTAGGAAGATCAGATCATGTATTGAGTAATTTGACATAGCAGCAAATAATATCATTTAGCTTAATTGCCAAAAAAATGTCCAAAAGAATGCCAAATACATCACACCAACTTGACATGTGGATGATTCATTTGATAATTACAAGTGCATTTGTCGTCAGATCTCATTTATATTTGGTTAATTCTCTTTGTCTGATACAATTACCAGCACATATTTTTTATTTCTAAAAAAATGTACGGTATTAATGTTTCAAGGGAGATGGACACACATAGTGATACTGCAAATGAAACTAAACTAAACTCATCCAAAAGAAATGGAAATTGACCATATTTCTGGTGTCACTATTAATAACACTGCATCTTACAGCATTAGAACGCTTGTTCATTTCCTTTCACGATGATGTCCCATTTAGGAGGATGATGCTGTTTGTTATTGGATGAGCAGCACAGCTGAGATGTGGGTGGCCTCCCAAGTGAAATTTCCCTGCCTTTGTCAAATCTCAAAGCCGGTCCACGGTGGTCAGTGACGTCACTGGTCTGCAGGACGTTATGACACTGATCACACAATCAGGAACAGGCTGCACACGGCCGATCTCAAGGCTAATAAGCCTGTCCAAGGTCTGCGATGACTGCCGTTCTCTGTCAGATCTGTCTGCAGCACAGACATGTGGAGGTAAATCACGTTCAGCTATGAATCCAGGTTCTGTTTGCAGAGTCACAGTGTGGAGACGACGTGAAGAACACTACACCAATTCTCGCATTGATCGAGTTAACAGCTTCTGGTGGGGGCAGTATCACGGTGTGTTGTAGCTTCTCCATCCCTGGCAAAACAAGGCTTGTCATAATTGAAGGTTATCTCAGCATTAAGATATCAGGAGGAGATGCTGCAGCCAGTGGCGATCCCGTATCTCCACAATCTGGGACCTACGCCATCCTCCAAGATAACGCTGCTCATCCCCACAGAGTTATCAGAGCCAGGACTGTCAGACTACCTCCAGAATATAAGAGTAGAGAGTGTAGAATAGCCTTATAGCAGCCCGGACCTTAACCCAATTGATCAATTATAGGCTCAGCTTTGTGGGCTATATGTGCCATGAGTGACCAACGCAGCCACATTGGCTGAACCACAACGCATCTCCAGGAATATGAAGCTGTCCCACAACGACGTGTGACCAGAATGAGGAGGAGGTGTCAGGCTGTTGTGGCTGCAGACGGTTCTTCCACCCACTCCCGAGGCTCCTGGTTGTTTGTTCAATGAATAAAACCTAAAATTACCAACGTGTCTTGTTTGTTCCTTATTATTGATAGAATCGGCCAAAAAACTCAAAACAATAGAGTCAATACCAGCAGGAGAGTCAAATATTTGACATTGAAAAAGGGTATTTTTTGGGACACCACCCATATCTTAACCAAGGCTGATCATCCCATAAACGCATCATCCTTACAAATGAGACATCACTGTAAACTTATTAAACTTTCCAATGATACGAGATACAATTACAGGAAAAGCTTAATTATATTCAGAGAAAGTGGAAGGTAGTACTTACTTAAGATCTTTAAAATCAGGAAACACATACATGTGCCTGAATGAGTCTATAGCGATAACAGGACAGTCAGCTGGAGTTTTCTGGATGTGGAGCAGAGGATGGCGGAACTTATCACAGTCCGCGTGCAGGAAGTTTATGGATCCTGAGTGAGAGAGAAATTAAGTATACCATGACATGTATACCAGCTCTGTACACAGGCAACGCTGCTACAAACACACAGGAACACTCACCTTTCTCACTGATAAGTTGGCGAGCCACTTCGTGTTGGAACTTCTCTAAGCTTTCCGCGTCTTCTTTAATATGAAACAAGATGAGGAACGGGATCCCTTCTTCAGTCAGCTCCTGCAACACAAAATACAGACAGAGCATTATAGACAGATCGAGTCAGTCTTTTTGTGGCTCAGCAGATGGACTACCCGCAGACTCACTGTATATCCCTGCTGCAGGTTTCAGTGTACATATCTACATATGTATATTTATACAACTACCTTCAGATGTAAACAGCCACAGAGCAGAAGTTTAGCATTATTCTGACCATGTTCCATGTGCAAAAACCAGGAAACAAACCTCTCCGTTTTCAAAGGTGATCTCCCTGACCAGGGGCACACACTTGTCCTGGGCCCAAGCGTAGGTGAGGTCGAAGTTGGTAAGGGACCCGAGGTAGACCATGTCAGGGACGCTCTCCCCCACCGGTTTGTAGATCACGTTGTCCCCGCTGAAGCGCTCGGTCGCAGACACGGTACTAGAGGTGGGAAATAGTCAAGAGGAGTTGGAGAGGGAACACCTAAAATATCCACTACATGTGGCCTTCATTTCAATGGTTGAAGGGAAAAAAAAAAAATCAGAAGAGCATGTCTCACCCGAAAGCAGCCAGGAACGTGCAGTCATCCCGAAGGATGTTGGCAACTTTTTCAAATGTGTGGTAGTTGTCTGACTCCTTTGTATCAAAGTAACCTATGATGTTCCTCTTGCTCCTCTGTTGAATAATACAGAGAAATACAGTGTTGGATCAAGAATGAGAACTGTGTGTGTGTGTGTGTGTGTGTGTGTGTGTGTGTGTGTGTGTGTGTGTGTCACACTCACATCCACATTATTAACTTCCTCCAGTGACTGGATCTCTTTCACAGGGTCGATCTGCTGCTGGCGGATGAAGTCAGCGATGGCTGCCACTGACCTCTGACCCCTGTACTCCCTCTTCATCATCATCCCATTGCGGAACAGCTTCAACGTGGGATATTTAGTGATGCGGTACCGCTGGGCGATGTCCGCTACGCAGAGGTGGAGGAGAAGTTCAGTAAAAATTTAAAAAAAAAGGGGGGGGGGGGCTTCCCCTTTATAGTTGACCACGATGAGGTTTCTGAGTTGACAGAGTGTTGCAAGAAAAAAAAAAAGGTATTGATGTGATTGATTTCAAAATAAATTCTAACAGCGGTACAGACCGTTTAACCTGCTTTCTTAAAATTCATAATCAGTTTTACCTATTGCGCTTTGACCTGTCAGGAAACCATAGGGAGTTGAGCCTTGTCTTTATTCAACGTTTATTGGATAACGAAGGGGAAGATCATCTGAAGCGTGGGATCTTTTTAGAACATGTAAAGGATAAAATTCAAAAAGATTCAACCTCAAACACAACTTATCTGAAACAGCCTAACGTTAGCCACCTAGCATGGCCGTTAGCATTGTAATTTTAATTAGCAGCTCCTTTAGTGCTAGTGCTTGTAAAATTTATGATTTAAAAGCTCATTATTATATTTTTATATTTCTTTGTTATCTAGCGGTGTTAAAAATGTTATTTATAATATTCTTTCTCAGCCCTGGAACTCCAAAAAATTCTGATGCTAAAAAAAATATATATATATTTAAATCATTCATTTACATCAAAAAATGTGTGACATCTAGTCAGCCAATATTCCAACTAGGAAAATCTTTGCTCAGGGGTAGCCTTATAAAAGGAGGAAGAATCAATTGATGAAGAGGAAGAAACGGAGTAAAAACACATGGGGATGGGTGGATAAGGAGTGGCGCGGTGACAGAGACGGCGGTTAAACCTCAGTTTGAAAACACTGCCTTCAGTCAGCTTGGAGCTCTGATCTGCACATGAAAGCTGCCCCCCACCAAGAGTAAATATTCTCTCTGCACACACTGAATGAATGTGTGTGTGTGTGCGGCAGGTGTCAATCTCCCTGTGGGGTGTCTCTAAACCTCCAGTCTTCACAGGAAGCAGCAGTTTTGTCATTAGTCTTCAAACAGTTTGCAGGTCATCAATAATTCTCTTTAATTTGCTTTATCTCAAAAGGCTGAGGCTGGCGGTTTGTGTCTCAGGGCTTTGGTGTCGTGGCCATCTATGTGTACATATCTGCATCAAATACAGTAGGAGAGTGTGTACGGGACCTTTTTTATTTCCTGTATGAATGTTATAGCAGGACATCAGGTCACCATAAACATCATATAACACAACTCACACTAACAACGATAAACAGCTCAAATGTAAAAAAATACCAAACATTGTTGATTTTCTCCTTTAATATCTGTAAAAAACAGTTTGTGGTTATGAAATAAATACTTTGGTTGCTGAACAAATATGAATGTTATCTTGTGATGAGCATTTCTCAGGTTAAATAAAATAAAACAAATATATGTGAAGTAATGCTTCTGTATGTTTTGTTGGTAATTTCTTGACGAGGTTAAAAAGAACAAAAAATGCTGATAAAAAGGTAAATTAATACTCACAATGTTGGTCACAGTCAACACGAGCAAACACCACCTGCTTGGTATCAGGGAACTCCTCTCTCACTATGTTAGAGGCCTCCTCAAAGATTGGATGAAGCATCTGACTGAACCTACACCTGAAGGGCGGATGAGGATGTGGGTGTAAATTTGTGATAAAAATCATGATTTGTTGTTAAATTAAAGCCACATATTTAAATCCACATATGGACACACTTTTTTTTTTTTTTACTATCTGAATATAATTTTTGCATTTATCAGTTTTATTCCACATCAATTAATTAAAAATAGCATAGAATTAATAAACATGGTTTGAAAATCTTTTTTTTTAAATGAAATATATTAAATCCACACATCCAGGATGACGGTAATGAATATATATTTGTGACATCACAGCATCCGTGATATATTGTACAGAGATTGGTTGACTGTGGGAGAGAAGTGACACACTTACCAGTCTGCGTAAAAATTCACTAACGACACCCCAGCATTGTCTATGATGAAACACACACAAACACAAGGAAATAAATAGAAGCCACTGCACGGTACTGAACACACTTGTGAATGTACACTCTGCTAATAAACTAAATTAATTTAGCTAATTAATCCTAAATTCTTTCGTTTTCTTGAGGAAAATAATATTGGGAAACGTTAGAGCAGAACTTTATAACCAGTAATTCATGGCCATACATGTTTATCTATTAAACTGCCTGTCATTAAAAGCTTATTGCTGTGAAAGTTCACAGCAAATAGGCCACACCTGCAACAATGTTGAGAACAATTATGCGAAAACAGTATTGAACATCAAAATCCTATTGGGTAATTTAGGTTATAGGTTTTATAGCACTATCCACATGTAATGGGCTGCACTAAAAACACAGAGAAATGGAAATGGAGAAGACAGCCAATCAGGAACAGTGGAGAGATTTAGGTGTGATCCTTACTTAGGACGTCGTCAATGTTGCCCGAGTCCAGACTGGTGATTTCTGCTTGTCCAGGAGTTGAGAGGCCCATCACCTAGAGACACACAGGAAGGAGGCGGGTTAGCAATTTAAGCATAAAAACTAAGGAATGAAGACATTCTGGTAACGACGACTTTGTTAACTATAATTAAGACTGAGTGAACAGACAGGATAGCCCTGCGTGTATATTTATCTCCAGCTCCATCTCTGTCAGCTCAGCAAACTATAAACCAGAGTACTAAACTCGTGCCTTTGTGAGACCCTCCTGTGCTCTCTGGCAGGTGGGGGCGGGGGGGGTGTCTAATCCCTGCAGCGTTTCCTGGATCTGCTCCCGGCTCTTCTGCCAGTCAGCTGTTCATGGCGTTGAGCTCAATATAAAGTAAACAATGTCACCTTTTCCCTGTCAGTGTCTGAAAATTTTGCTCTCATTATTTCCAGTGATCTGGTTTCTTGTTTGCTTGTAAAGGTGGACTGGAGTTACAGGTTCTCACAGCACAAAAGCAAATATTTCAACTAATTCGTTTGTCCCCTCTTAACCAATGAGCAAAAGTTATATTCATGGACTAATATGAATTATTTATGATTAGGATGTCCACCACCAAGGCACATATGACGTTTTTTCCAAAGCCAACAACATATATAAATAAAATGTTAAAAAATCTTTAACTTTGATTTGTGTAGCTAATGAGCATATTTAAACTGCTCTGCTCTTTGGTGAAGCACCATCCACATATCATCATATCACCAAACATCCACAAACACATGTCACCAAACATCTGTAACTGAAGCAGAACGGTTGACAGTGAGCTCCTCCCAATCATTCAAATAACCATTCGTATTGATCTCTATTTGCTTCCTTTCAGTCACTCCTTATTCAAACAATATGGCAATTAGACACGTTGCATTTTACAACAGTTTTACAAACATCCTCTTCCTGTCCAGACATTTCATCTGCTAGAGGACGTGGTTGATTCTAATGCTAAATTCCAACAAAAGTTGCACTTTCACCACAGTGAACTCTCTGAGAACTAAATATTTGACAGGTTTCATTTTTTGAATATTGTGTGACCCTAATACCACAAAAATCACCTGTAAATATGATGAACCCACTGGTGGTTTATTTTTTTTTGGTATTGACATAATTCATTATTTTGATATACATTTATATCTGTCTATGCACTGTTTTATACTGACCTGCACTTTAAATTACTTTTAAAGTAATTAATGGATACGTCTATGTAATATGTGTTGCATGGAGATATAAACGTGTATTATAGTTGTTTTTTAAACTGCACTGATCAGAAGTAGTACCCCACCCCACCTCCCTTATTCCACTGTATTATGAGCAATGTCAATAAAGGTTTCTATTTTTTTTATTCTGAATTCCAACTCTTACTGCAATGCTGCATGAAAAAAAATCAGCACAGAAAATTAAAGGGCGAAATTGACATGAATACTAGTGTAAGTTTCATAATTCTTTTACTAAACTATTAAGACTGCTGCCACAACTTTGACTGTCTTTTTTTTTTATAAAATTAGTCACTGAATTCAATACATAATTGGTACCCGATACATACAGGAAGGTTTTTTTTATCTTCAGTGGTCTGTGCTTAAGAAACACTGAAACAGAAAGATGACATACAACACAAATATGTGACTCAAGACTCTACTCAAGGGAAGTTGTTTAATCAATTAGTTGCCAAGTATTAAACTAATTAAATATTTCCAAAATCTGTTCATTGTTTCAAGTTATTTAAAAAAGCAATCTATGATTTCACCTTCTATGTCAATAAATATTTTGGAGTTGTGAACTTTTGCTTGCTACAAAGCATTTGAGGATACAAGTTTTTGAACACTGGTTGACATTCTTCTTATTTTATACACTATGGATGAAACAACTCACTGAATTATCTGTTTATAATTCAGTAAGTTAATAAGAAAATAACTAAGAGATTAACAAATAATGAAAATAATTGTTAGTTTCTAAAGTCAAGCATACTTACACTTGCACACTCTTTTTGATTAATCATTTAATCTATGAACTGTCTAAAGAGTGAAAACATGTCCCTCATCATGTCTCAGAATTCAGGATGACATCCTCAAATCTATTTTTCATGAAAACAAGTCCAGAACACAAACATATTAAATTAACACCAAAATATAAGAAAAGAAAGGCATCAGGATAAGATGGAACCAGCCATTTTGAAGCATTTATGCTTGAAACATGAATTAATGATTTACAATTATCACAGTATTTGCTAATTATTTTCCTACTTATTATTTCAGCTTGTCAATTAGGTTTCACTTGCAATTTAGAATACTGTACAATACTGTATTGTACACTCTCCAGCTCAAAGCCTCTTTACTTATTACAGTGCACTGAGCTCCATCACATGCACCGAAAACCACAAGCAACTAAGTTTTGAAAACATTGTTAAATACACTGACTCTATTTTGATTTACAAAATCTTCCGTGGCAAAGCGCCTCCTCCATTACAAGAATTTGTAAGAAAACACTCAAACAGATCAACCAGAGCATGTTCTAGAGGTGACGTCAGAAAGAATGCCTTTGGTCAAGCCACATTTGTGGCTGTCTGTGCTTCTCATACCTGAAATTCAACACCACACACAAAACATGACCTGTTTTACAAACAATCTCAAATCTTGGCTACTGGAAGAACAACAGTTACCACTAAAAGTGTAGAACATTTTAAAATACCAGCACTCTGCATTTTTATCACCTTCTGATTTTTTATAATTCTGTTCTTTTCTAATGCTCTAATCTTTTTAAATCTTAATGATCTCATTCTTTTTCTAATTATTTTCTTTTATTTTTCTGATTCTCATGCTGGTGACATCAACCTGCCAGTGGGGACTAAGGATGGAAATTAGCCGTTGGCTATAATCTTGCATATTTACAAATATGTGTTCATTAATATGCATCGTCTCAGTTTTAAATAAATAAACTCAAACCCTCACTCACCATTACATCATATACACAATGGTGAAATACCCTTCCTTAACAAATAGAAGGAAGCAACATTGTGTTTTGTTCATTTATAAGGTTCTACTGCATAAATAATTGGTTCCTCTACTCTCTGGTTCCAGAGAAGTACAGTATTACAATGTGAGCTGAGGTCACATGACATTTTACCATTAACTGAACCTGTTGTTCACACTGATTGGAAAAAGAGGGTTTAAATTCTATGTTGTGAAGTAACACTGTCAAATGTCACAGGAACATCTTAAAAAGGCTGAATTTATGCATCTTATGCACTTATTGTGAAAGTAATGTCTAACATGTCAATCTGTCAAAAATGTCTATCTATGTGCTAGGGGTGAAACTAACAACAATTTTCATCCCAAAGCCCAAGATGAGAGTCTCAAATGTTTTGTTTTGAGGAACTCAAAGATATTGAGCTTACTATCAACAGATTAAAAATAAACTAAAATATAATCATGTTTGAAATAATGGAATCAGAATTTGGATTTTTTTTCTTTATAATAACTTCAAATGATTAATCTAACATCAAAATAGTTGGTAATCAATGTAATAGGTGACTATAAATCCTATACACAGGTGTCTTTTGAAATAAAAAAAAATCATATTGAGACCACCTGTTTAAATAAAAGGGTTAAATCAATAGGTTTATTGTTTCCTGAATCACCATTTCAAGATGAATCATCTCAACTTTAAGGAAGTAAAATTTAGGAAGTAAAGCGTGTCACACACTTTTTTTATCGTTTTAACCATAAACAATCGCACATCCTCGCATCAGCATGAAATATCTGAGCTGCTGTGTGAAGATTACACTCAGCAGCACCACAAAGTTTACATGTCAGGCCTCAAACTCTCAAAACAGCACCAACACTCTAGTTCCGGGTTTTCAGCCAATGAGAATGAGCCACAACAGAGGAATTCACCAACCGGCGAGCATCACTCAGAGAGACACGACAACTTTAAACATCCGTCTTCTAACAAGTGATTTCACCTGAATAAACGCAGAACATCGGTCCATTCATTAAAATAAACGCTCTGAGCCACCAGGCCAGCAGAAAGCATGAATCTACTGCTGCTAGGACGCTGCAGCTACATGCTGCACTACACAAAGTCAGCTGCAGTCAAACTCCAGCTATTTTAATTAAAGTTTTGAGTAGCGGTGTATGATAAGGTGCAACGTCTGTCTTATATAAAACAGATTAAGGTGAGGTTATAGCCCTGCACGTGACGTTATTCAACACTACCGGCTGAGTTGGCATCTCAGCTGGATAACCTGGTTAGCTATCCGAGTCTTTGGCAATAATTTTTTTATTTAGAATAAATAACTTCACTCACAGCAGCGTAATGAGAAAGTCACATTATCCTGCTTTAACAGCCACGTCTGCTCGATTAGCTGGAAGCTAACTGGCTAACTCACGTTTACCCAGCTAGCGTTAGCTTAAAAAAAAAATAGACCGGCTGTTAGCGCATATTCCGGGGCTGTACGGTTCTTACCAGCAGTAAAACCGTGACGGAGCGGACATCCAGAGAGGGAGATATCGCTAAGAGTTTCATGGTATAGTGGAGTTTGTGGAGGTGGTGGTGTCTGTCTTTTCCTCACTGCAGCAGGAAACCAGCGGCGAACCGATCTTACGGTGACCACGGAAACGTGGAGTGAGTCGCGCGGCTTTATGGGAACTGCAGTCTTTCCGCGCCGCCGAACGGCTAACCGCTAATGTGCTGAAAAACTACAATCATGTGGGGTTGCGGCGAAGCGACGGGAGTTGTAGTTTTTTGTCGCCCAGACGGTGGCGATTCAACGGGACGCCTTGGAAGAAAACTTTGTAAAGACTCTTGTCTGAGAGGAAAATGGAATAAAACGGTAATTATAGCACCAACGAAGAAGTGGAGGGGACGCCATTTAATTAGAAAACAACGGCATTCACTTGATTATTCGTCTGTGCATTGTCACACGTTTGGACCAAGGGCTGGTTTAGTTCGCCTTATGAATAACTGATTTCTCTTCTACTGGGGTGAGTTGCATCATTTTGCTTCACTTTTTGCAATACTAAGTTCGACCTGTTTTCACGAACGGATGCAGCATTGCGTTTCTATTCGGATCAAAACAAACTTATTTTGTGACAGGACATTTGTTGAGTTTAAACGCTTCAACTAATGTTAATGTGATGCCCAACTCTCCCCAAATATCTCCACACATAGGCTCCTCAAAACAGTCAACACAGTGTAGTATAGCAGCCTGTTGAACACCACCTCCAAAACATCAAACCAAAGATTATAAATGAAAACTTAAAATTGTTGCAGCACATCAGATTAGACGAACAAAACACAAATGTGTCACTCTGAAGCATCCACCCACCGTCTATAAACAGCACAGTAGCAGTGTAATGCTGGCAGTTAATTGTGTGAACAGGTGGGCTAGTCTCAGGATGTGATTGATCCTCTTTCTCTTCCCTGGCAGGAGCCAGGATCAGGGCAGGTAGGGGACCTGGACGTGGATCCTCTCCCATCAAGGATGCATTGAACTGGGAAACATCTGCTGAAGTGTCCCCCTCAACAGCTATGGTAAGAATACAACACACAAAGAGAAACGATGCAGATTTAATTTGGCTTTATCTGAGTATCCTCGTCTTAATCAGGGGTTACTTTTGTGTCCCGCTACTGCTGGCTTGTGTTTCTCTTCTCAAGAGTCAAAACCATTTGAGACCTCATGTAACAAATCTAATTGTGTGTGTGCCGTAACAGCCTAATTGTTAAGGAGATTAAGATGGAAAGTTGAATTGAATCCCAGCATTAATATTTTATGGGCTAAAGCTGTCCATGGGGGGTTCACAGTGTGAGAGCAACTCACAGATGGAGACAGAGGAAGATTTCTCCCACTCCCTCTGTCTGAATATCAGTGGTAGAGAAAAGTTCTTAGTGCCTGGTATTATAGATCTATGTAAATAAACACAAAAAGCCTTCGTCCAATATTAATATGTATTACATATGTATTATGGTAATGTTAATTCAAACTGGAACCATTTTCAAGTACATTTCTCACATATTTAAAAAACCTAAATCAAAGATGTTAGAAAAACAAAATGTTATTATAAGGATGAATCTATACTGACTAAAGACGAGAGATACCACAAAGGTCTATAACAAGAGTTAATAGTCAACATCTTAAACTACAGGGTGCCATTGGGGATTGCACAGTTTTTACAGAAACTTAGACGTGTTAAAAATCAAAAGTGAGATATTGTGAGGCCAAAAGCTGACCTGCTGTATGACTGTGCTGTATGCTGTATGAAATTGGACTGTAATAGTTACATTCATCACTGACTAATACCTGGATTTTTCTCTTGAATTTTTCTCTAATCTATAAACATAATGTCAGATGCTGATTATATCATCAAATTGTTTGACTAATCTGACAATTAAACATTGACTAAAAATGTTTAATTTATAACAATATTTGAGCAAATAGCCACATTTGAGAACCATAATCAGCATATGTTGGTGCTCGACTAATAACAATTTGATTATCATTTTGTTTCATATTTTTCTTTGTGGATTGACAGATTATAGCACAATGCTCCTGTCAAATTTTGCCTTTTTTATTTTTGTTTTGTCACATTAAATTCAGAAACTTTGCCAGTATTCTGTGTTGTATTCAGAATCGAGACGCATCAGTATTTGTATTCCTCAGTAATCATACAGGTGTATTTTCTGAAGTAAATTAACCTCATCTGGAGACAGGATCCAGCGTCCTGTCACACTTTCACTCCATCCTCTCCCCTCTTCTCCCTTTTCTGATTTTCCTCCATCTTTATCCATTTCGCATTGCTCCCATTGATTTTTTTGTTTGTTTTTCCAGCTGATTATGTCCCTGTACTCTGATATGCCGGTGGGCACATTGCTCTCTGCACTTTAATTGGACATTTAATTAGATCACAGTTTTAGCCCAATTAGACTCAGAGGTGTAAGGAAAAGGGGGGGGGGGTGGAAAAGAGGAAAAAAAAGTCCCCAAGCTGGTCTCCTTCTCCATCTCCCTTCCCCTTTCACTCACCCCCTGCTCTTCCCTCGCTCGTTTTCTTCATCTGTCTTTTTCTGCCGCCTCGCTGTCTCCCCACCCCTCTCTCCTCAGGGCGGCTCATTAGTGATATAATGGGATGACACAAAACACACAGCTCCCCTAACTCCGGCTTGAACAAGGCCTCAACCACATGGACGAGGTGGCGGAGACTGTGTCAGAGTTTTGTTTTTCTTCATGAAGTCCTGTACTCTTCCTCCTCTTTTTTTGGTGCTGACGCCACGGAGGGTGTGAGCATAAAGTGTCCCGAGACCACCTGACAGTCGACAACATCGATCAACCCCTCACACACCACAAACATTAACAACACGCTGGGCTGAACCCTATCGACTCAGTGGAGCACTCCGGTATGATATCACTACACCTAATGAGACAAAGATAAGCCTCATTACCAGCAGCGCTCGCCTACATGCCAGTCAAATGCAGCGCCATTCTGGACCAGTTTAAAGATCCCCTATGGTTCCGCCCCTCCAGCCCCTTTTGTTGTCATGGTCCTTGCAACGCAGAGCGCCGACTCTTAGCATAAACAACAACGTGCCCCAAAGGGCGAGAAACACATGAGCAAATGTAAACACATGCAAACACACAACCAGACGTATGCAGATATGCACACACTTACACCCAGGTGTAAGTTCTCAGAGGACAAGAGTCAGTCTCTACGTCCCCCAAGCAGACACACACACACACACACACACACACACACATACACACACACACACACACCACCTCCCTCCCTGATGCCCTCCTCCTCTCCACCCTCAGGAGAAAGATAGACAGAACCAGCCACACACACACACAATCATGAATCTCTTCATATCTCTGCTTCTCCTTGTCCTCCCTCTCTGTATATCTGTGAATGTGTATGTGCATGTATAGATTGTGTGTGTGTGTGTGTGTGTGTGTGTGTGTGTGTGTGTGTGTGTGTGTGTGTGTGTGTGTGTGTGTGTGTGTGTGTGTGTGTGTGTGTGTGTGTGTGTGTGTGTGTGTGTGTGTACGACAGGCAGCCGGGTATTTTAGCCACGGGCATCGCTACCTGACCCCCATGGCTGTGAGATTGACAGCTGTGGTCCCGCCTAATTGCATTACTCTCCCAGGTGATTGGCTCGTACCCTGGGGGCTCATTTGTCAGGATGCATTGTGGTAACGATGTAAATTAGCAGATCCGCATGTCACTCAGCCTCCCTCCCCCCCGCCGATTGGCCCACGCTGTGCTCCGGGGCTCGGCCCCCCAGCCGAGGGAGCCAGCTCATTGGTCCTTGGGGAACCAGGAAGTCCCCCAGAAATAGGACTTTACACATCGGGCATCCCTGTGGGCTGATATTATCCGTCCTCCCACCACTTTACCTGTCAGTCACAATCCAGGGACTGATCCCCGCAGCTTCTATCTCCTATCAGACACACACACTCACACTCACACACTGAGACATGTAGGTGGTATAAGCACCTGTAGCCCCATGTTGGCCACGATCCTGAAAGCACTCTCTCGTCTTACTGTATAAACGGTTTGAAATATAAAAAGTGTGTGTGCGCCCGCCTAGAATAGAAATAAAGGCCACAGGCTGTGGTTGTGTTCCCCACTGCTTACCCAGCATGCACCAGCTATGTCCTCTATCAAAACCAGACACCTTCACAGTGACAGACAGCTGTAGAAACATATAGGCAAACACAAACTTTGACTCCCTGGTTTCTGTGTCTGTCTGTCTCAATGGCATCAATTGAAGCAATAGTTACAGTAAATGTCTGGGGCGTGTGTGTATATATGCGTGTATGTGTCAGGTGGCAGCAGTGTGTATGTGCACAGCACTCCTGTAGTGTTGCTGAAAGGGTTCACGGAAGTGTCTTGGTGCTTTGTTAAACTCTCTGCGGTTATATGAGGCAGAATATGAATAAAGACTAAATAATGTCAGCATCAGCATGAATCAATACTTATACAGATGCACAATCACTTGGTCTGGACCTCAGCCTGTGATCAATAGTTTACTCTGAGTTATTGTCTTCATATTAACAAGTAGAGTGCTCCCTGAGGAACACGTATGAATGGCTAAATGAGACCACTCCAAACCTCTCAACAGGACCTGGTGTTGTTTTTACGCTGGCCTTTGTTTGAGTTCAGACACTACATCTCAAAAGCCTTTTTAGCCAAATTTGGATGCACTGTAGGTGTTTCCAAAACACACGGGTCCTCGTAAAACTCTAATTGCCTGCTCTCTGCGATCTGAATGTCCCTCACATCAATTCATGTATTGACATGTGTCCCTCAGTGTTTCGCATAATGATATTTTGTTTTTGTTTTTGTTTTTTTTCTGCATCTAAGATTATTCACAAATCAATTCAGATGTTCATTGTAGCTGCCGAGGGACGTTCATATTGGCCACAAAAAAGGCAGAAAAACACCAAAATAAGTAAACACAAGTCAAGGAAAAGATTTTAATGAATTAGGAAAAACACAGAGTCAATGTCAGATATCTTCATTTTCTCTGTTATAGCATCAGAATCACAGTATTAGAGTTTGTGAAGGTGCTGCTGTGGCATCTTAATTCTCTTCTGCGTGTTTTGGATATTAATATTTGCAACACCTTCCAGACCATCCACAGGCTCTTTAAAAAAGCTTTTTCTTTCCTTTGTGTGTCTAATTTATCAATACTGTAGCACATTGAATTTCACTATGAATGAAAAGTACAGTACAAATTAAACGTATTATTATTATTAGATGTGTTAGCGTATCCACATATGTATGTGAATTACTGACTGAATACTCACTGTAAATGTCACAGGATGGTGTGTATGTGGCAGCAGGAGAAGGATACACACAATAGAGGCAGGCAGGGACAGCTCAGTGAGTTTATTGTCAAAAGAGAAGATACAAATCTCTCAGGCATGGGTGGCAAGTCAGAACAGTCCAACAGTTGTATTAAGTCTACAAGTTGCAGGGATGTGTCAGAAAAAAGTCCAGACAGGCAGGGAAGCTGGTACAGATAAGGTACAGGTGCAGGTAACAGGATACGTAAAACAGACGCTTGAAAGCAATGGCATAAAACAGCTCGACAATTAGAGAGATCTGAACAGGGGAACAAGAGATCTGGACCGGAATATGAAGTATGTGGCCGATGAATGTGGCGCATGTGAGGAGATGGGCGGGGAAGCACAGGTGAGAGGAATGAGGTGATTTCAGGACAGATAGGAGTGGCAGGATCTGGAAAGAGCATTTGGATGACTGGTGGAGATCAGCAACTAAAGCCTTGTTTCCACTGTCAGTACGGTGTGGTACAGTATGGATTCGTAGGGTTCAGGTCGGTAATGGACAGCTTTGCAATTCCAATTTGTAAGGGGGCTTTACTGTTACACAAGTGCTCCTCTTCTAGGGTACCTGGCCTCTGTGCTAGGTACCCCAACCAAAAGGGTTACTAAATGGTAACGGGTACCATGGGACCAGTATGGTTCCATAGTAATGGAAGCGATAAAATAAGCTCACCGTTCCGTACCGTACTGCATAGTAGAAACGGGGCTTAAGGGACCCAGGAAGACGGGGTGCAGCCGGAGGAAGAAATATACAGCCAGACTGTGACAGGATGGGGAGGCTGCAAAGGGGCAGAGCAGGAAACCTCTGGTGGTCATGTTTGACCAGGATGTAGGACCGAAGGGCAGAGCAGCTCTGGACCTCGGCCTCAATGCTGGTGACATAGATAGAGCCATAGATATACATAAGAAAGACTAGATGTTTTACAGCACAGACTCGAACGTCCTCGCCCAGCGGCCATCTTTCCACAGGCAAACAAAGTAAAATACTCTGATCTCAATGAAAACTTGGACTTACACACGGTTTGGTTTCTTACAAATGTTTTCAACGCTGCTGTAATTATATAACTATAATATATATACTTAAAAACACTATGTCTGCATTGTTATAACTACATCTCTGACGTTTATAACAAACCAAACCTTTTGAAAATTGGTTGAAAATTGAGCTAGTTTTGGTCATTTAAAAAAGCATGCACCGTTAAAATACATTGTTATGATTGAGCGAACTACCTGGGCAAGATGGCTGCTGGTGTGGACGTGCAGCCGATGGCGTGAGGTCTGGCGGGGCAGACCAGGTGCTAGGAATGAGGCGGTTGCCGTGATTGCAGAGCAGATGGGAGTGGCTCTGGAAAGCGAGGAGAAAAGTCTGGGGGGCATGGAGGACTGGTGCAGAACGATGAATAAGTGACGTGGGGAAGTGGGAATGCAGCTGGAGGACGACCGTATTAGAGATGTTAAGAGTTGCTTGTGGTTGATTCTGGTAAAGCCCCTGTAAAAAAAACAAAAAAACAACTCTCTCACGGAACATCACTTCCCATGACGCGGCACATGTGCCAAACACACAGAGACACACACACACACACACACCTTTAAGTGCTGCATCTATCATCTCTCCCGCTCAGCGTCTTTTACCTACTGTGCAGTAAATATAGTAACTAATCTGTATTAAGTCGTCGCCACTGCTTGGCAGAGCGTGAGAAAGCAGCGCACATGATGGGTAATTGCCATGCTGCACGCAGCGTCTACAGGAGCACTTTTTATGAGGTGACGGCTGGGAGTGAGAGGGGGATGAGAAGAAAGGATGGAAGACACTGGAGCAGTCCCTCCTCTATTCAAATCATCTCAGTTTTCCGAACAAGAGTTTAAAAATTTGAAGGATTGTTGTTAACGGTCTGCTCCCAATCAGATTTTTTCACTTTTTCTATCTTAGGTTTCATAAGAAGTGCTTCAAGATCTATTTGTGCGACAGTTAATGAAAACATCTTGGAGAAATCTCAAGATTGTGGCATGAGTTTGGTTTGTGCCTCTAGCATTTATGTGTTTAGGGGCAATAATTGATTTCTGTGTTGTGCCCCGCAGGGCTTGTCCCACATCTCTAAACACACACTTTCATGCACACTCACACAGACACGCGCACACACACACAGTAAAGCACATTGCAGTATTAATGAGACATGAATAAGACATGATGAGAGACCCCCCTCTTACACGCTCACACAGGGTCTCCCCCTCCACAGCTGCTTCCTGTCTGCAGATTACCCAGCTTTCACTGGGCTCTGGTTAAGTGGGGCCAGGAAGAGATTTAACCCCCTCAGCAGGATCAGACAAACGCACACACACACACACACTTGGTGCCCACATACAACCACAAACACACTCAAATTCCCGACTGTCAAACATTGGCTTGCTTATTACATTATGGGAAAGTATCTGTTGTGCTTCAGGTGTTCAGGTGTTATCTGAACAAAATATTGATGTTGAAGAATAATAATTTCATGTCTGTTCTCTGCTTAAGGTGTAACGTAAACTAAATTGACAATATTGAAACAGTGGAAGCGGTAGTTACATAATATTCATTTGATTTCTGTTTTATTGGAAGTGTTCTTGAGATTCCCAGTAGCCACTTAATATTGTTTAGCATGATACTATTGCATAGTGTTGCCATATGGCAACAATTACTCAATATTACTAAAAAGCAGTAATATAAAATCCATGTTTTACTGTTTATGCTGTTTAATTGTAAAAAAAAATGTCTTTTACTTTAAAGACAAAAATAATCACATTATATGACCAGGAAATACTGTTCGCTCCTTTTTACATGGACTGACAAAAATCTCCTGAACCTCCAGGGCACATTTGTTGCAGCAAACCCAAGTAATGCAGTGCATTCTGAGCCAAAATTAGAAAGTGCCCTATATGACAAACTATGCCATATGGCAACCATATGCAATAGATGATTAACTCTTTAATTGTGACTGGGTCCATTTGTTGGCGGTGTGCTTGGAGCTCAATAAATGTTAAGGAAACTGTCTAGACTGAATGTCACAGTATTCAGCTCCTGATAAGGTGTATGAATACGGTTGTATGTTGCTGCAAATCGAGCCGTGACCTGCCATCTGTTTGTGTCGTAGGCCTCGGCGACATCTAGCCAAGGACCGGCCTCTCTGGGCTCCCAGGTTCACGCTGCAGCTGTCAACGGGGATAGGAGTGCCCTCCTCAAACTCATCACAGGTAAGTAGCTTTGAAATTGATTAGTTGTATCACTCGAGTGAAGCGGACACACAGGAGAGCGTTCAATTCACATTTATACTGTAGTGCAGTATGGATTTCTATCAGGAGGTTTTCTATGCATCTTCCCCATCGGCAGAGAGGTCAGAGCGCAGGGTCAGCTGCAGCAGGGCCGCCATGCAGCTGCTAGGAAATTAGGCTTTTTTGCACAGACAAACTACAACAGAGCAGGTGCTCGCCACTCTGCAAGCTGCAGCTTTGCTCCTGCTGCTAAAGGCGAGTCCTCCTCACACACACAAAGGCACCCTTCTTGCAAAGTGCTGGCATTAGCCAGACAATTAGCCATGTTGATATTTAAACAGAAACATGTAGAACATTTTGTTTTTCTCAGGGCCGGAGAATAGAAAATGTGGCGAAAACAAAAATATGAAGAGCATTATATTCATTTAGCAAATGAGGCTTCTTCTGCGTAAGGAGAACAGTGTGGTGAGTGGTACAGTATTTCCTTTTGGCACCCAGATGAATAGAGGAATAGATAGATGAATAGATTTATTTTCTAAAAGTGGAAGTGGGGATTCCCACATAACTGAAGCAATGAAAGGCTGCAAGTCCCCTTTTAAAAACGGTTTCTAATGTACGTCACAAGCCACATAATTCCACTTAGTTAAAAAGAAAACAACAACTCAACACTTATTAACCAAAATCTCTCTTAACACATAACCTCTGACCTTCAACCTCTTCTTCTACTTTATATTTGCCTGCATATGTGTGTGTGCATAGCAGAGCCCTCGCTGCGGGACCGTGAAGACCAATTTGGCCGGACCCCTTTGATGTACTGTGTGCTGGCTGACCGCCTGGATTGTGCAGAGATTCTGCTGAAGGCCGGAGCCTCGGTCAACAAGACGGACCACAGCCAGCGCACCGCTCTGCACCTTGCTGCACAGAAGGTGAGGACTCCACATATCCTCCGAAGCGCAGCAAATGCTGACTGTGACATGCGTGGCGGTGTGTGTGTATGTATGAAATAAAGTTTAGCAAATGAATCCAGGAGAATGCATAGAAAAATGGATTTAAAAAAAGGGGGCAATGGATCTAGTAGAGATTTGGTGGCAAAAAGAGATATTTTGAAAGTCCATAAGCTCCAATGGGAAGCCAGTGCCCCCTAGTGGCTGCGGTTATAGCCTTAGGGTTTCTGGAGAGGAATTTTAACTCAGCTGTAATCCTGCCACACACACTGTAGCTGTGAGCATTACTTGCCCACACACATACCCATTATCAATTATTCTGGAAGGAGAAAGTCCCGTTTCACAGCCACCAAAACCTCCGAAAGAAGATAGAAAATTGTTCCAACATTTAGAGCCTCGATGCTCTTTTCATTTCAGTCCAGACTGGGGACAGTTAGAAGACAGACAACAATAATGAGACCACTTCTTCACAGGGTGGTCTTTTCTCTCTCTAGAGGGTACAGCTGCAAAACAGTGGGATGTGCTGCTAATAATATCTCTTTACATTGGTGTCTTTTTTTATGGGAGTTTACTGATGTAGGATCATCATATCATTGAAGAAAGAGGGGAGGTAAGAGGCTATTGGGATCTGTATGTGTGTGTGTGTGTGCGTGTGTGTGTGTTGGGGGAAGATAGTGATGGGAAGCCCTGTCTCTTTGACATCTGATCAATAAGCGGCTGAGACAGGGAGAGAGGCCAGGGATTACCGATCTAATTGGACTGAGAATAGGGAGGATGGGAACACACACACACACTCACACACAGGGTCTAGATGCATGCTCACACACAAGATAGATCTGTCAGACTGTGGCGTTGTGGTCACAGGACGGCAAATATACAAAACACACGTGTGTGCCGTCTCGCTCACATAGACGTAAAACCGGCCGTCCCGCGACAGCTGTTGCACAATACATCACCCAGAGGCCAAAACTGGGGATGATGATGAAGATGATGATGGGGTGGGGGTGGGGGTGGGGGGGGGGGGGCAGGTGGGTTTGGGGGGGGGTGACAGGCAGAGAGCAACTGCTCTGCCAGGCCACAGAGCCGCTCTTTACTGTTTAACAGCTCATCACACACGCTGAGCAGAGAGGCAGGAGGAGATGGATGACCTGTGGATTGAACCAGACACCTCTGAAAGCCCGGGGAGTGTGTGGGTGTGGGAGTGTGTGTGTGTCACTGCCGCCAGTTCATGACTAATGTCGAGGTTGAATCGCTGATATCTGAGCTCCGCCGGTTAGAATACTCCCTCACGCGGACCTCTGTGTGTCTGTGTGATGCAGGGGAACGTGCGTTTCCTGAAGCTGCTGCTGTCCAGGCGAGCTAACTGGCTGCAGAAGGACTTGGAGGAGATGACCCCTCTCCACCTGGCCACGCGACACCCCTCCCCTAAAGCCCTCGCCCTGCTGCTCAAACACATCGGACCCGGAGAGGTTGACACACAGGACAAGAACAAGGTAGTACGGTACTGGTGTACACACACACAAACACACAAAAAGGAATCGGAAAGCTTCGTTGCAGGTTCCTGCAGGGTCTTAAAGTCACATTCTCCTCAAAAGTTTCATTTGTAAACCACTATTTCTTTGATTAATTAACATAGATTAAATAAAGAGTGGTGGAAGAGTCATGGCCCAAAAGTTGTTAATTTGGATAATTTACCTCAGGAATCAAATTGGGGTGAAGTTAGTTGGTTATTAGATATTTTTTTGACCTTTGGTTTTATCTGAGCTTTTCAACTTTCTTCTACATTTTCCCTTTTACCATAAAACAGCATCTCCACGTTGCCAATCTACCGTCATTCCCTGTGGTTCATGTTAGGAACTGTCCGCAAGTTACATGTTTCACTATGAATTGATTGATGAAAATGTTCAAAGTCATTATTCACAATGGACTAACCACTACAGGTGAGGTTTTAGTGAAAAAATGTTTTATATGGACATAGTACATGAAAATGTTCACTAAAAAATCAATTAATAGACTTTTTATCTCTCTCTCTCTCTCTCTCTCTCTATATATATATATATATATATATATATATATATATATAAAGTTATATTAAGTTCACCTCTTAATTCTGCCTGACTGGGATTCTACCTGTAAACCAGTAAAGTTAGTGATCTGTGGGGGGAAGCAAGCAGAGTGGTTACAAAACAGAAATGAAAAAGAAAAGAAAACCAGCAGCGGTGCCCATATAGTTTTGCATGGCACCAACTAAACCTCCTCTCAAAAAAAAAATAAACAGGTGAAAATATGCACACAGCAAAAGCAGCCAATGGACTGCAGGGAAACACGTGTTAACAATCTTTAAAAAAAAACACTTTATAACACAAACAATAAATGCAAATGATTATAAGTTAAAATCTACATGACTAAACTTAAAAATATCTTTTATGTGGATCTAATTACCCAATGAATGTTACTACACTCAGCAGGGAAGCATGTCTGAAATAAGTAAAAACCACACACATTCAAACCTGACAATATAAAACACTATACACAGAAAACAGCCTTAAGCCTACCAGTCCCTCCTGCACTATTGGTTTCCGTGCACGCCACCGTGGAAACCTGTGTTCCTCCTGCAGGTTGCCCTGTATCTGCAAACCTCACTAATTGGTGAGGTTTGCCCCTTTTTTTTGTCAGTGACACCTGCCACAACAGTTTGTCCTCAATCAGACACCAGCCGTTCTGGGCATCTGACCAATAACCTGCAAAGAGATAGATGACCGACGATAGTTTGTTACAAGCAGTGGGATTTTTTGAGGTCACACACACATAAACACACTCGCATAGCAGTGGAACGATTTAACAATCTGCAGCTTTGTCCTGTGTTCCGTCGATAAGGACACAAACACACACTGTCTCCTCTGTCTGCTGCAGCTGATGTGTATCTGACATCAGTAGTTAGTTTTGTAATAATCCAATATGCATCATTGTGTCAGATGACACGACGGTTTTAGGAAATCTCAGAATAGCTCGGCAGTCGTCATGAAGGCAGTATCTGGGCGAGGATCTGAGCTCCCTGCTGGATCTTCAATATGAGCTTTGTGTAGCAAGGAGCCCTCATATTTCCTAGCCAGGTCATAGTGGGGTCATTATTTTACAGTTTACAACATACAGCTCTGGTGAAACAATGAGAGACTGCTGCATTTTTTTCTGAAATCAGCATCTCTACATGTATTCCAGCCATTCAATTCCAGCATCTGTTGAATTCCAACACATGCACACCTCATTCTGCTTAAAGAGGAACCAGGAGTGGAATAAAGCCACCCAAGAACAATGGTAAATCTATCCCATCTGTCCATCTCAGTCTCCTTTACATCTCTCTCTCTTTCTTTCATTACAGCAAACCGCTCTCCACTGGTCAGCGTTTTATAACCGACCAGAACACGTTCGCCTTCTGATCAAGCACGATTCCAACATCGGCATCCCCGACAGCGAGGGCAAGATCCCTCTGCACTGGGCCGCACACAGTCAGGAGCCCAGCGCCACACAGACTGTCCGCTGTATACTGGTACACACACCAGCGTTCACACACACTCTCACATGCACACACACACACACACACACACACACAGTTTGGCATTATCGTCCTCCATCCTGACCCATTAGTCTGTATGTGTTTTTCTTTAATGCACTTGCCTTATATGTATGTGTGTAGGAGGCAGCTCCCACAGAGTCGCTCTTAAACTGGCAGGACTACGAGGGTCGGACACCACTCCACTTCGCCGTTGCCGATGGTAACGAGGCGGTGGTGGAGGTGCTGACGTCCTATGAAGGCTGTAATGTGACGGCCTATGATAACCTGTTCAGGACGCCGCTGCACTGGGCAGCTCTGCTTGGTGAGTGGACACTGACTCCTGCCCATTACCTGCTGCTGAATCACTGAAAATAGAAGATTTCCATGTGCCAAAAACAATATTTTCATGAGGTAATGTCTTACACTAACTGGCTATTTGTAGTCTGGGTCATAATCAAATCAAAGCCAAATTGTATCTGTTATAAGACACATGGTAAGAAGATGTTTTCTGAATTTTCTTTGGGTTCATAGCTCTTACATTTAATAGTTTGCGATATTTTTTATCACTATACATATTTTACTGTTATTAACTGTTACTTATAAGTTGTATAAGTAACAGTTGACTGAGCTGTTGTAGTTTGGAACAATCTCCCAGAGAACTGCAGGTCTGCTGCAACTCTCACTGTTTCTAAATCACAGCTGAAGACTTTCCTGTTTGCTGCTGCTTGTCGCTGATGATGACTCCTAACTATTTTCCACTGTAACTTTGTTCTTCTTTTTATTTTTAATTTAAATTTTAGATTTTTCGTCTTTTAATCAACAGTTTTAAATTATATCTTCCTTGTTTTTTGTTTTTAATTTAATTGTTTTGATTTTTAATCTTATTTCATTTAAATTTCTGATTATTCTTATTTTTTAATTTAATTTTTTTATATTTCTTCTTTTAATTAAGTGTTTGTAAATTATATCTTGTCACTATGAATTACCTTACTTGCGGGAGGGAGGGACAGTAATAGTCGCTTACATCCTTTTCATTATCCGTCACCCTCTCTAATTACATGTGTCTTTCAGGCCACGCCAGGATCGTTCACCTGCTGTTGGAGAGAAACACGTCGGGCACGATTCCCTCCGACAGCCAAGGAGCGACACCGCTGCACTACGGCGCCCAGAGCAACAACGCCGTGAGTCATAACTATTATTCAAATGGAAAATTACAGAATGAATGTACAGGAACACAAAGGAAGTATGTTTAAAAGGACTATATATAATAGCATAGTAATAATAGTAATAATATTTTTGTGTGTGTGTGTGTGTGTGTGTGTGTGTGTGTGTGTGTGTGTGTGTGTGTGTGTGTGTGTGTGTGTGTGTGTGTGTGTGTGTGTGTGTGTGTGTGTGTGTGTGTGTGTGTGTGTGTGTGTGTGTGTGTGTAGGAGACAGTGGGTGTGTTTCTGTCCCACCCGTCAGTGAAGGATGAACCTGACCTGGAGGGGAGGACGGCCTTCATGTGGGCTGCTGGGAAGGGCAGCGATGACGTCATCCGCACGATGCTGGCCCTCACGCCGCACATCGACATCAACATGGCTGACAAGTACGGCGGCACCGGTGAGCTTCTGTGAAAAAAAGACGGGGAACCGAGGCTCCTCTAACCTGCTTTGACCCACCCGTGATAACAGGAACGCCCTGAACGTGATACGCAGACACACACCTTTACATCCTGTTTTTGTGTATTTTTTGGCCTGCTGGTTGTTTTAGGCGGGCGATGATGATGTCACAGGGGATTCCCCCTAAGGTGCTATAGAGACACTGTGAGACTGAGAGAGAGAGGGAAGTGATACTGTCAGCAAAATTAGTGTGAGCTCTGAATAGACTCCCACCACTGCCAGCACTGTCCTCCCACAAACACACACACATGCAGACACACACAACATATTGCCACGCTACCCCCACCACGGCTGTTAGTGCGTATAATCTCCATGGCGATAGCCCCTCTGCTCAGCCGGGCGGTCATTGTTTATGCATGCATAACATGCGGCGGTTGACTCATGCTAATGAGACGGTGTGAAGGGCAGTGCAGCTGACTGGTGCCCGGATCACTTCCATGCACTTGACTCTAGTCCTGTACTGTCTGGGGACTGGAGGGAGGGGGAGGCACCAAGAGGCTTAAGTGTGTTGCTCCTCATTAAATTTTCTCTGTCCGTTTAACCCTCCATTGACCAGGCTTTAGTCACAGCCCGGAGAGGAGCAGCGATCCAGAGGGGACAAATGAACAAAGACAAGGCAGGCGAGGGAGGAGCAATCATCCTGAGGGTGTTTATTGCCCAGTTAGGCACATTGTGTTCTTATCTCGGGATAATTTTCTGTGTGTGTGTTTAACAGCCCTGCATGCGGCCTCCCTGTCAGGCCATGTGAGCACAGTGAAGCTGCTGTTGGAGAGGGGAGCGATGGTCGACTCTCTGGACGTGATGAAGCACACGCCACTGTTTCGCGCCTGTGAGATGGGACACAGGGACGTTATACTCACTCTCATCAAAGGTCAGAAGATGGTTTGACTGTTACACACTGTACGTCTTGTCAGTTAAATGGTTCTAACTGAAGTCTAAATGTGTGGAATTAAAGGTTCTGCGCGTGTGGACCTGGTAGACGTGGATGGCCACACCGCTTTGCACTGGGCGGCTCTGGGAGGGAATGCTGAGGTCTGCCAGATACTGATGGAGAATGGGATCAGCCCCAATGTACAGGTACATACAGCAACATTAAAGGGTTTAGAAAGGTTTAACAGGTGTCTTGTTCTGAGTCATCTATCTCTTTATATTTTACTGGACAGCTGTTGAACTAATGAACTTCTTCACTTAGCACACAAAAAAACTTAAAGGACAGGTTCATCATTCATCATCAAGTCTGTCTTAAAACAACAGCCCAGTACCCATATGAACACTGAAAACTTGCCCTCCTGTCCATACTGACAATTAGAAGGTCTTCTCCATATGTGCTCACAATGTAAGTGATGGAACACAAAATCCACAGTCAAGTAAAGTGGAACTCTTTCATGGTTATACTGTTTTTATTAAAATAATTCCCACCTTGTGTCCCGACTGGCAGTCCTGGTTAGCTGTGGTGGAAGGATTGTAAAACAAAGAGGGATTTTGGCACTAAAAAGACATGAAACTTTGAAACTGCGAAATACATCAACTTAATTTGACATATTTGGGTGACTGAATTTCAAATTAACTTTTTTTTTGCACGGAAGCATCGGTGTGGATTTTGTCCCCAACAGTGCATCACAGTAAATGTGAGAGGTAATTTCACAATATTATAGCTATGTTTTTAGTATATTTCTAAATTAAGTTATTTTATGCCCGTCTCAGATAGAGTAATTCATCTGCATATTCATTGTGGCGAAAAATACATTTAAAAAGCCACATTGTCACTATGCAGTATGGGACCTTTAAGAAATAGGAGATTAAAGGACAAATGAATAGAAATGAAACCTTCCCATGTATTTAATGATAATAAGGCTTCTCGTCACTTTAATTCTTAAAATTACATGATATACTTTTTAATTACTTATAGCATTTGTTATTATTACCTTATATGTTGCAGTATTTTATTCACATTCTTTGTGAATTCAATTTAACGTCCCGTTTTATTTTTTATTTTTTTATTCTAAACTGGGACCCAAGTAATGTTAACTTTGTTCCTTTACATGTACAACATGTTTGAATATTTGAACATTGTAATATTTGACATCTGCTGGGTAGGACCAGGCAGGACGCACTCCTCTGCAGTGTGCCGCGTACGGCGGCTACATCACCTGCATGGCCGTGCTCATGGAGAACAATGCTGATCCAAACATACAGGACAAGGAGGTAAGAATCCTCTCATACGTCCACACATCTTCTTTGAGCTTGTGTGGACACAACTGCAGCGGGACTCTTTCTTCATGGGCTCACAGGGACGGACTGCTCTCCACTGGTCCTGCAACAACGGATACCTGGACGCTGTGAAGCTACTTCTGGGCTACAACGCGTTTCCTAACCACATGGAGCACACTGAGGAGAGGTGAAGACGGAGCTAGTGATGACAGGAATTAGCAGTAAAGTGAATATATTCAAATTCAACAATCATATTCCTGCAGGTACACGCCACTGGACTACGCTCTGCTGGGGGGTCACAGCGAGGTGACTCAGTTCATGCTGGAGCACGGCGCCCTGTCCATAGCAGCCATCCAAGACATCGCCGCCGCCTCCATCCAGGCTGTCTACAAGGGCTACACCGTCCGCAAGGCCTTCAGGGAGAGAAAGCAGCTCCTCATGAGGCACGAGCAGCTGCGCAAGGATGCAGCCAAGTGAGAGATGAGCTCATGCATTCACAACTCAGCCACACACACGTTTCTACATATTTGTGTGCCTTGACGTATACAGCGTCACACTATAGCTTTTACATCTGCATGTGTTCCGGTTTTCTGAGTTTGTTATCCATCTCTGTCGTCTTCTTCCTCTCACCCATATAGAAACAGTCACATTTGCTCAATATCTATCTTTCCTGCTGTCACCTCTGCACACATATGCGTCTTCTTCCTGTCTCTCTCTTCGAATTTGTTCTCCTTTTGTTATTTGCTTACATCTTTTTTCTCCCATTCATAAAGGACACGTTGACTTAAACTTTTGTTTTTACTCCACAAGCAGGCAGGTCCATTGTCATGTTGAGTTCTGCTGCTTTTCTTTGTGTTCAGGAAACGAGAGGAGGAACAGCGGCGGAGAGAGGCCGTGCAGCGGATCTCTGTGGCCGCTCCGGAGAAACGAAAGGTTTCTGTGGCGAGAGCTGAGCAGGAGAAAATCTCCTTAGTGAACATCATAGAGGACTTATCCATGAATGACTCGGTGGCGGAAACAAAGAAATCATCCAAAACCGAACGTGCTAAGAGCAGAGATGAGAGGCACAAAGGTACAAAACAGATGGGAAATCCCTGAAGATGAAATGATCCACTCTGGATTTTTCATAATAATGTGTTGACAGTTACAACATTGTTAGTTTAAGATTTGAAAACAATTTTTGAAAACGACAGTTGTGTTATGTGTGTAATAGCAGTGTGTATAAAAACATGAGTAAAGCCAAAATCCTTATTTTGGTACATTGAGAACACTGCATTTTATATCCTAATTCAAATCAAAATCAAAATGTGAAGAAAAGTCAATTTTTGAATTATCTTAGAGTGAGTGAGTTTCAACAAGTCCCTGAATTGTGAGTTAACGACCCCAAACACATTGGTAAACCAGCAGCATCTTGGTTCCAGACCAACAAATTAAAGTTCTGGAGTGGCTAACCCAATCCCCAAACCTTAATCCCAATGAAAACTTGTTCAGAGGAATTGTGAGGCTGAAACACCTGCTCATAGGAGCTATTAACAACATTACTGTAGTGATTCACAGGAATGCTAAATCCTGAAGATTCTTCAGAAAAATCTGCTATTTTTGAACAGCCTAATATTCATTTTTTTGCAAAGTTGAAAAAGGAGGACTTTGGCTTTACTCATGTTTTTAAACACACTGCTATTTTATTGAACACAACTTTAATGTTTTTTTTATATCAAGTAACTCACATATATACTTGTTCTTTTTTATCTTGACCCCATCAGGCCACAGGAGTAAATCCTCCAGAAGAAGTAAAGCAGCTGAACCACACGAGGCTCCTGATGCTCTGAGTCGCCGTTGTCCTGTGACCTATGACTCTGGGCCCTGTGTACCTCAGACCACCAGGCTGAAGGAGCTGCTCTCTCCTGCCGGCTGCAGCCAGCCCCCCGGCCTCAAACCCAGACCCCCCTCCACGCCCAAAGTCAAGGAGAGACCTTCCTCGAACACATGCGGCTCCGGCACTGAACAAACCGACACGGTTACCAGAGAAAGCGTCCCTCTAAAAAAGAGAGAGGCTCACAGGAACCATAAAGAGCAGACTTCAGAAAAGACTGCTGTCAAAGATCAAACTCACACGCCCCCGTTAAGAAACAGCTCATCCCCGGACCACAGAAGCCCTTCGAGGACCGTTCAGGTCGCCACACATGCGCCGGTCTCCAAACGCACACACAGGGGACAGGATAGAGAGCAGCGTAGGAGAAGGAACGAGGCTGCACGGATCATCCAGAGAGCCTGGAGGAGGCAAGTTCATGTCTTTGTTCTTGACAGTGCTTGTGCATTTGTTCCCTGGAGCGATGTTCAGTAGCCGAAACTTCTTGATCCGTGGGAGACAGGCGGTGCCATGTGGTGTCCACATGTGCCCGCATACGTGCCATCCCTCCTGTAACACCACCTCCCCCCGATCTATAGTCTGGATGCTATCAACACTGGAGCGGTGGGGGGGGAGCATGGGAGATGGGTGAGATGAGGAGTCAGGGGACAGACGGGCTATAATCTAGAGCTTTCATACTGGTTTAACAAGAGGGTAAAAGTTCAGCCGTGCTGCTCTAATAGGTAACAGCAGCTCCTCTTTGCTTTCCTCTGCTTCTCGCACACTGTGTTTCTCTTAGAGCCTGCCAGTCCACCGCAGGAGGCCCTCTGTTTTCATTCAGCCACACAATTATATTGTGAATGTGCTGCCTATTAACTGCCTTGAATAAACTCTGTTTACTTTGTTTAATGCTTAGTGAATATTAGTATGAGTAGTTGCCAGTTCTTAGACCTTTGATCGCTGTCTGAGATTTTTTTTTTCATTTACCGGTGTACTTGTCTGTACCCTCGCATGCCGACGTGTGTCTGCAGGTTCCACACACACAGACGGAGGGAAGCCAAGGCCTGTGAAGAGGTGAAGTTGAGTGATTTAAACCACACCCCTTACAGGAAGAAGCTGGAAATACGAGCTCCGCTCATCAAACCAGCAGCGAGTAAGAGTTCTGTGCTGCAAAGCATCTATGGTGAGATCAGTCATATACTCACATACTGCACAAAAAACATGATTGTTTTCGTTTTCATGATCACATTATCAATATTTACAAACTATAAGGCCACTTAGACAGCATGAACTTTCATCAAGACCAGTGGTCCTTTAGTCAACATGCAAATGTGCAACGGAACCAATATGTGTAGCTATTAGGATTTTGCCTAGCTGAATCACCATTAGGGTCTTTAAAATACTAGAATTTCTGATTTCAATACCATCTGATATCCGATCACTGTGTTCGTTCGTGTGTGTGTGTGTGTGTGTGTGTGTGTGCACACCACTTGAACCATGATCACCCAGGGAGTGATTTCCATCCAGCAGTGCCAGCCCCACTGGGCCCTGTTGTCCCGGCAACAGGACATTTCTGTTGACTGCTCATTCAGCTATCAACATTCCATTTGACCAGCAGGAGCCACTTATAGCCACAAAAATACTTAAACAATCATTGCGCAAATTTCGGAAGTGGGATCCATCACCAAAATGTAACAGGGTCAGCCCCTGGCCAATTTTACAGCCTTCTACCAAGTTATACAGAATCAGCCCAGTAGAATTTACATAGTCCTGTTCACAAACAAACTGCAGCAAAAAACATACTGGTCCTAATGGAAGCCCATGTTAAGAATAAACCAATTATGAATCACTTATATCAGGGTGATTTTCATTCCTTTATTAGTAATTTGAGAGTAGAAAGGTGGCAGGAAATGGGTCCATGGCTGGACTCAAACCAGGGATGTTGCTGTTCATGGTCTGAACCTTAAACCACTACACCACATCACATCACACCCCAATCAAATGCATGCATCCTTAATTATAGCTAGAGGTGCAGCATGGATTAAAGTTGCAAGAGCAGTGCAGCATCATCAGCATCAGAATAGGCGGTAAGAGTTTTCTGCCTTTGCATGATTCAGTGTTGATTTACTGTTTGAGGTGTCTTTCCATCATAATTGAATCAGTAGCTCTTATATTTATAACTAAAGTTTAAAAAAAACTAAAGTGACTAATACTGGGAGCAGGAAGCTGTGTAATGTCCATCTGATGCTTGAATCACATACCAGGCCAGTATCAGCCTGGTTGGCTGTTTGGACCCTCTGGTAGGGTTTCACCCTAGAGACAGGCCTGACCTTCATCACACATCACCAGGTGATGATGGGAGAAGGGGCAGAAACTTTGCCGTGCCATAACATACGAGCGTGCACGCCGTCTCCGCTCACAGACGGATGCCCCCCACACCCCGACCCAACCCAACCTTCTGACGTGGTATTCCCCTCCCCCTTCTCACCTCTCTCTCCTTCTCCCTCTCTCTGACAGTCCTGGCACTGTGAAAAGTTCAGAGCTGTCAGGGGGAATGTCAGACAACTGCGTAGAGCTATCTGCTAAACACACACACACACACCCCACACGGTGCCACACACACAGATTCACAACACTCATTCTTTCACTCCCTCGCCTGTAGACAAGACATTTGACACACAACTCTGAACTGGATTGCACTGCTCAATTTAATCTTAATCATCATGAACTTTTATTTAATTGCCTGAGAATTATTTCATCTCAAACATATCTCTCATCTGTTTTCATACAGCCTCACGTGTGCAGAGAGATTTATTTTTGCATTACTGATAACAAACAATTGTCAAAGAACTGTACAAGTGATGATTTGCTGATGAAAAAACACAATAAAATCTATTTATTTAACACCAGACAATCGGGCCCACTGTACAGGCAAAGGCAGTGGTGAATGTGCCAGGCTCTCATAAAATAAACCAGGGTAATTGCTCCAAAACTACCTTTTCAACCATCTTTAATTTTCTCTCTGATATGATACAACTAGTAGGAATTTTATAGGAAGAGTCATCAACTCCTAACACAAAACAATATAAACTGTCTTTAACCACCTCTTGTAAAATACAGAACCTTTCCCAAAAATGTGAATATGATGTGAAATTATTTTTTTTCATAAATCCTTTCTAAATGTGAAACTTTCATGAATTAGAAATTCCGTACACACAACGTAAACTGTGTAAGAACCTATAATCTATGACAGCTTTACTTTTTGAAGTTAAATATTGGGGGGAGGGAATGAGCTTTTCTTGATTTTCGACTTTTTTGAGAAAGGATCTGTATTTATGGGCTTCTTTAAACAGCAAAAAGTAGTTTACAATAAAGAAAAACAGCTGAAAGGCCCCAGCGAGAGTTGAACTCGCGACCCCTGGTTTACAAGACCAGTGCTCTAACCACTGAGCTATAGGGCCATTGCTGTGCAGGTTGTCGTTGGGTTGGTATTTAACATATTTAGCATATCTTGGACAATCATGGGCGTGGCACTAGACTGGATCATCCAGTTACAGCCACATCCTGGCTTCATTATGTCACACAACCTGGTTGACTTCAGAAAGTGTTATATGTTCTTATTAACTGTTAATCTAAACAGTAATATCATCATCATCCTTTTACTTTACCATCATTTAGGTAACTCTATGGCCAGACGAGGGCGGTCACTCCGGGGCTCTCAGTCTCAGCTGCTCCTGGACATGCCTTTACGCACCCAGAGCCAGTGTAAGTCTCACACACACACACACACACACACACACACACACACACACACACACACACAGACAGTATTGTGTGTAAGTGTGTTTAGTATAAATGTGTGCTTATTTCACAGTGAGCGGTATGGAGTGTGTGCACCTGACTGATGCCGTGAATCAAGCCAAGCAGTACTCTTACCACCTAAGACCACAAAGTGCTGGACAGGGGACCAGAGGCCGAGGGAAACATTGAAGCTCTACTCTCACTCTCACACTCTCTCACACACACACACACACACCCCTTATGTTCTTTGATGTTTTCTCAGCTGGCTGGCAGCCTTACCTCTATAGAATTACTATACACATTGTTCGCTGAATGTGCCAAGCTTTCTAAAATTAAGCCATATGACATCAGAGCCATGACCTCACAGGGTGGAGTTAAGTCTGTAGAGATGGTGTGTATAAAAGATAACCTTTCATCCATTGTGGAAGGAACACATACACACTCCATCTCACCCGTTCTCCATAGCCTCTCTCGCGCACACACACACACACACACACACCAAGATAACCTTTCCTCCTGTTGTGGAGAATGAGGCAGTCTATCAACAGCCGGTCATACAGATAGCCCACCTGCAGCCGTGGGCGAACACACACACATACACACACACATACGGTTATGCTCTCTACACATCGTTTTGGTCTCCAAGTGCTTTCCCTCTCAAGAGAAAGATGTATTTCTAAACTATGCTTTTTTTTATTATATTAATATGCATTTGCACAACAATCCTTATTGTGTAATTTTATAATTACAACTGTGTTTATTGCATTATAAAAAATAAAATAGATTGACACAAAAGGCCAGTGGACTTGATTAACTTTATTTTGCCTTTATTCTGCTTTTTTTTTTTGTTTAGTTTTTATTTATATAAAAGTTACCAGGTGCCCCATTAGGAAACAACAATACTCAAGAGGGGGCAAAACAAGGACAAACAACTTCCAGCTTATAGCATACGACCCAGAAAAAAAAGGTGAAACTCCTAAAACAATGTTGAGAATTCATTGTCACTCATGATACACACATTTTCACTGTATTCCTGTGAAAGTTTTGCCGTGAGCATGGTCACTACTGAAGGGAGCTGCAAGTATTGTGTCTTAAACTGTAGGATGAGCAACACACACCAGGTTCTGGTTTTGGTGGGTACGTCGATCAGTACATGTCTCGAAGGCCCAGGTTTCCGCGGTGAGAAGAAGAGCCGTGAGCTACTGTGACGCTGTAACAGTAGAGCAAGTCTGTCAACCACTGCTCCCTGGTCGCACCCCGGGAGTAACCCCTCTAAAAAAAAAAAAAACACACACACACACACACAGCAAGATCAAATCACCAGCTGGAGGCAATGCAGTTTCTAACATTCATCCAATTTTATGAAAAGCCCTTCTGAATTTTTTTTTTTTAATAGTGAAACCTATGCCTTTTATACCGTCAGGTGTTGTATGAGTTCTTGCAGCAGAGTGGCGTTGGCCAGCAGCTGGTTGTGGATCGGTGTGTGCTGCAGCAACATTGAAAGGATCTGTCCCAGTTGTGGCAGCTCTTCTTCGCTCAGATCTCCAACACGCAACAACTGCAAAACCATTCTCAGCAGGCGGGGAACGGAGCTCAACGCTGACACACAAGCACCCCAAATCGCCTCCCTGTGATTGTGGCACAAAGGGTTCATCTACTTATTTACCATCTGACAAGAGCACGGATTTTATCATTACGCTGGTGTTGTGGAAGGACCCGATTTTATCTCAGCAGGTGATCAACAGGAATCATTAGTAAAGATCTTGTCTGTACCCATTTACCTACACACCTTTTGTGGTTGGTGTCAGCAGGAGCCTCCTGCTGCAGCGTGATGAGCAGAGCCAGCAGGCTGAGGCAGCACTGAGACAAGAAGCGCAGCACGGGCTCAATGGGCAGGACAGACAGGTCCAGTAATCTGGATACAGCTCTGAGCAGCCCAGCCGCCATACTGTCAGGCACCACCCCCAACTTGATCTAAGACACACACACACACGACTCATTTGTTTTCCCTTAAAAACAATATAAATATAAATATATATATATATATATAAAAATAAATAAATTAGAGTATTACATACAGTACAGGCCAAAAGTTTGGACACACCTTCTTACTTATTCATGTGTTTTCTTTATTTTCATGACTATTTACATTGTAGATTGTCACTGAATGCATCAAAACTATGAATGATCACATGTTTATGGTGTTATGTACTTAACAAAAAAAGGTGAAATAACTGAAAACATGTTTTATATTCTAGTTTCTTCAAAATATCTACCCTTTGCTCTGATTGATAAAGCAAGAAATTCCACCAATTAACCCTGATAAGGCACAACTATGAAGTGAAAACCATTTCAGGTGACGACCTGAAATAGTAGTTAATCAAGAGAATGCCAAGAGTGGGCAAAGCAGTAATCAGAGCAAAGGGTGGCTATTTTGAAGAAACTAGAATATAAAACATGTTTTAAATAGTCGTAGTTCTCAGTGAGAATCTACAATGTAAATAGTCATGAAAATAAAGAAAATACATTGAATGAGAAGGTGTGTCCAAACTTTTGGCATGAACTGTATGTACAAATCAATGAAAATATTTTCTTACCAGATATTTACAAATGCCATTTTGCACGATGTCAAAGCACTGGGACTTTGAACCCAAAGTTTCCAGACAGTGGCAGATTTCCTGTTAATAAAAGTTATATTGTTAATTTATTTATAATAATGGTTTCATAGTGCCATCAATCATGAGTTTGAAGTTTTGGTTTATTCATGCTTAAGTCAGGGATCAGGGAACAGATTTGGTTAGATACAGTGCAGTTAATGAGCAGCCTGAAAGGGGGACAGCAAAGAAACAGAAAAGACAATCCTATATGAGTTCTTAATTTATATACAATAGATTACCTTTTTCTAGTCAAAAATGTTGGTTTATTCCTTTTTTTAACCATCATTTCATGTCAAATCTAGGCAAAGATTATAAACTTATGTCAGTTCTAAATTCCTCTCACTGTAACCGACACCTATTGTTCTCCATTTCCCACTGATCATTCATTTCCATTACTGTGTTGGTCAATGAAAGGCGACAGATATGAAAATTGAACAATCCTATTAAACAATGTTTCAGTCATGATTAGACCAAACCAATCTAGAGTATTTCCACATTCCACGTTCCTTTCTTACAACATGGGCTTCATTGCTCATTGAAGCACTTCTTTCACCAAAAAGCAAAAAAAAAAAGAGTTTGAATCTAAATTTAATTCTTGCTGGGATGAAGACAAGATGTGTTTCAGGATTAAAACGCCTTCAGACCACAAACTTTTCCTCATTTCATATCCAAATCAAATTTCTCATTAACTTTTATCAAATTAAGGTGTGCGTGAGTGCAGGAGTGAGTGCGAGCCAGCGCGTGTCAGCCCGGTGCACCTGTTGGCATTCTCTCCGTCATTAAAAACAATCCCGTCTCATTAGTCCGACCAGAGTTGACACAGTCCGTCTCTTAATGCCGCCCCCTCCTTGCCACCACGCGTCCCCTCCCTCCTCCTTAGCTGCCACTTGCCTGTGATTGCCTCAGACAGAGAGATGAGAGAGGCAGGATCTGAGGCCTTAATTGAGGAGCTGAATTAGTGATTATAAGCCCCCCACTTGCTCACACATTTGCCCCAGGGCACGGTTACGTTAACGGTAATTTCTGTGCAGAAATGTCACACTCCCATCATGCCATAGGCTCTCATTAGCATTTGTGCATATCCGCTATGCCCGATAACCACGCATCTCCAACCTGCGCAACGCGATAAAGATTCCCCTCTCAGCCGGAGCGCCACGATAAAGCTTCCACCCTCTGAGCTCTATATGAGAGACAGAGAGAGACCAGGGGGGGACTGAAAGACCACAGCTGTGTCCAGAATATCAACACTTTCAGATTTTCATAATATTGTTTTCCTTCACCTCTTAATCCCTGTCCCTTCTACATTCACGTTTTATGTTGCGTCTAGTGGCAGCCGTTCTTTTTAAGAATTATGTGAAGTTTGGGTCGTGGGTGTGCTTTTAACAAACCTCAACAACGTCCCAGTGGTGTGTGAACTGCTCCAGCGGGGTAAGGTAGAGGCTGAGGGGTGAGAGAGGGGAGGGAGGCACGGCGCTGTCGTCGCCGTCCTCCTGCAGAGCGGCGAGCTTGTCGGACGAGAAGCCCGTCAGGGTGGAGAACAGGAAGCTAATGTAGTGCACGTCCTGCAGAGCTGCTTCCTGGCTCCCCACCGACCAGCCGCTCAGAGACGACCTGGAGGACGTAATCGGTGAACACGTCACGCTAATATTGACACAAAATCTCTGTCAAACATCAATTTGGAAATCAAATGCTTTTCCAGCTTGTTTACACATATTATATTCATTCAATTCATTATTCCTGTTTTTATGACACACCGCTTAAATTCATTTCCTAAATAATATTATTCTCATAAATTCCTTATTGAATCTCTGTTACTCATGATGCCTTTTTCTGTGAGAGCATAATGGTATGTTGTGCGCAGAAATACAGTTTTGATGCTTCCCTGACCTGAGGGGAGGATAGATCTGTAGCAGTAGGAAATGTGTGTGAATAACAGTATGTTTTGTGAAGGCCGGGAGGCACATGCAGACAGAACTGTCTTCTCAACACTCCATGACAATGCTGCATTCCAGTCTCCCAAAGAGCTCTTTGTATCAAACTTATTACACACACACTCGATACAAACCATCCCATACAAACTCAGTACTTACTCCGCTCAAAATTTGTATAACACAGCCAAACTGAAACAAGCAACAGGTCACATATACACACACACAGAAAGGACAAAAGCTGGAGGTGTGTAAGAGGACGTAACTGCTCCTGTTATCACCAGTAAGCTGAATATAAAACTTACAGGGTATCCACATCAGCACTTGTCAACAGGTCTGGTATTCCTCTTTTGACAGCACAATACTGCCACCTGATGGTGGAAAGCTAGAGTGTCTCCTTACACATGTGCCAATGGAGAGTTTATATGTCTTTTGCTGATGTACAGGGGTTTTTTAACCTCACCTAAGGTGCACTATGCGAATCAGAGAGGCTGCGAGGCCAGCAGAGATCCGGCCAGCAGTGCAGCAGCAGCTCAGATTGGCCAGAAGAGACTGGGACATCTTGGGTAGAAAGTAGAGCAGCTGCACCATTCTTTGTTGGGACTCCGCTGGTAACAGCACCACAACTCCTTCTTGTGGATCTACACACACACATACATACATAGACAAAAAGAGGCACACACACGCATCATGTGTAATCACATAGAGACAGCAATACACTGCACCCTCCGGGGATATAACATGAACCTTTCAAGAAAATTATAGCGATACAAGGAAAAGCAGACTATGTGCGGATTGGTAAGAAAGGGACGGACAGCCTCTACAGTGCAGGCTCAGATAACGTGTGTGTGCGTGGTGTTCCGTCTGTCTCTGACGCACATGCTGATGTCAGAAGCCCTCAGACAAAAGGAGTCTTGTGATGGTGAATTGCTGGCTCTGTGGCAGTTTCTATCAGGACGTCAGACCCCCCCCCCCCTTCCTCACCCTCCTCCTCTTCCTCCTCCGCCCGTTCTCCTGACCCTGTCTATCACACACCAACATAACTATCTGACCATCCGCATAGATGTGGATGTGGATGGGTTCCCAGCACTGTCTTATTATTGCTTTCCACCTCTGGTTGCAGTTCTGTTCTGTAAAGTTGTCTTGGAGCACATGGGAGTTATACTGCCTCCTAGAGAAACTATGATGCAACTTTAGTCTGTAGTTCTGAATTTGTGGGGGATTTGGTAACAGGTTTCTCTTTTACAATCTGACCATTGTTGCTAAAGTGTTTATTGTGATAGTTTATACATATTCAACAATTATTTTGCCATACATATAAATAGATTTCTTTTTCATATTCATCATTCAGTACAGGTAATGAGTGACATCTGAACAGCATGCTTTCTCTCAATTAAATGAAACATTCCTAGTGAGCAGTGATTGTTTTGATATGCCAAACAAAGAGGAAGTCAACGCTGAATCTAAAAGCAGAAATCTGCTGCTACGTTGCTCTCTGAAACATGGCTCAAATTTTCACAAATGTTCCACCTTTGACCACATCTAATTAATGCTGCCGCATCAGATGTTTGCCAGTTGTACCATCGCTGTCTGGGGTGTGGATGGAGGTGCAATATGCTTTGAACTTTAGGCCTACAAAAAACAGTGTAGGTATGGTTTTCTGTCCTGTGTGAGTTGATGGTGATGCGCTTTTCAAGCATGGCTGTGATATAAAGCTGATTATTATGAGTTATGAGATTTAACAAAAAATGCCATGGTTCTGTACCAGGCTGCCAATGTGTCTAAATGAGTGTGTGTACCGTAGAGCTTGCAGGCTTGAGTCTGCAGACTGTTGAGCAGGTCTTTGTTGCCTCTAGATGCAGCAGCCTGGATGGACTGGATAAGTCGTGCAGACAGAGCTGGGTTACGGTGGCCCAGCTGGGACAACTGGACAGGAAGAGAAGCCAGCCACCGACAGAGCACCTTACTCCTTTAGAGACATAGAGGGATAATATACAGTCATACATGTGAGCAGAATGCAACTACACTGACAGTGAGTAATGATGTGTTGAGCATATGGGTTGTGATTGGTCAATCAGTATATCAAAGTGGAAACAAATTAGATGTAAATATGGTGTTATTACACTCTTATATGCCTACGCAATAGTCTACAGCCATGTTAGAAGATAAATGCCAATGTCAGATGTTTAAGGACGCATATTTAAAATTTTTCCTGTTTGAAGCTTTGATATCCCTGGCAAGATATATTTGTCTCATATTATCCTGAGGGAATGAATGAGAGGGAGAGCAAGTCTGTGTGTGTGTGTATGTGTGTGTGTGTGTGTGTGTGTGTGTGTGTGTGTGTGTGTGTGTGTGTGTGTGTGTGTGTGTGTGTGTGTGTGTGTGTGTAAGAGAGATAGATGTTGAGACATTTCACTCAAAACCATAAATGTCAACCTGCTGGTGGCAGGATGACATTTGTGTTGATGTTTTTTGCCCTTTTAATGAAAATAAGAAAGGAACACAACACAGTGCTTTAAAACCCAGAGGGTGATTAAAGCATAATTTCTTTGCCCTTCGCTTCACTTACAAGCACAAATATGAATTATTAGTTTTCTGTGGGAGCCCACAGATGTTACAGCCTGGCAGCTCCACCCCATAATTTTGACTGCTCATTGTGGTGTGGCCTCATCACGGATGAATTGACTTTAACAAAACATCACTTCATGTATAACACTTGATAATCATCTTGACTGGATGAACAAACCCATTCCCTACACTGGTCTGTGCTTACAGTTTTATAACAATTTGCACTAAAATTCTTATTATACAAATTATACTATACTAAAAAATACTATGTGTCTTGGAGTTAGGAGAAAAAGAAATATGAGTTCCAAATGTAAAAATGCACGGATTTATCCTAAATTGATCTGATCAGATTGATCTGATCAGATCAATTTATTTCTTGATTCTGTGATTCTTTACAGACTAAAATCATTTAGTGAAAACTGAGCTCATAAGTTTTTGTTTGGCTATACAAGGCTACTATGCTATTGTACGTGCGTATTTAATTTGTCATACAAATACAAAAAAACATTTCCAGCGTGCCAAGATGTGGGCTACTGGTGTCTACATGTCTTTACCTGGCAATGTGTGTGTGTCCTTGTTCCTGCAGGTAGAGCTTGCTGTAGAAAGACAGTAGAAGAGATCTTGTCTGTAGAGACAGGTTCCTCTGCTGATAGTAGGAATACACAGCTGCCAACAGGTCCTCCGTCACAGCTGCACAGATAACACATAAACACAGAGATTCATGTTAAACATGTTAATTCTTCTTATTTGTTCATAAATCTAGTCCATCTCCATAAACACTTTAATCCTGTTAAATTGTCAAAGTTAATTATAGTCCCGTAGTACCGTTTGTGGAATTCATGCTTCTGTTTTTATTGAATCAAACTTGTACCAAGCATGCTTACTTTTGCTCCTCTGTGTAAACACCATTTTCCACACAGTTCCAAGCAGCATGTGCAGCTGCCTGTAGCTCAGCTTCACATCGCTGCTCAGCGTGTCTCGGACAAACGTCCTCAGCGGTGTCAGCCAGTCCCCGTCCGTCTCTCGGCCGAGTCCCTGCCTCTGGCTGAGGGAAACCATGACCTGGCAGAGTGTGATGTTCAGGGCCAGAGGCTCCACTGTCAGACCTGGGACAGCTGCAGTCTGCTTACTCCTGCAGGGATGACAGAGAAGTGAGGGCTTGGTGCATGTTTATGTGCAATAGTCTATTACCTCAGAACCATCTCAATATCTAATGTGCAATGACTATTTCATCTACGTGCAATATATATAACAATCTCAGGCCAAACCCATTTCTCCATACATATTCTTGTTTTATTTATTGCCTTGCCTTATTTCCTTAGTGACTTTTTTAATTGCTTATTTATAAATGTGCAGCTCTTTTGTAAAATAATTTGTAACATAATTGTCTGTAATTTTCTGTAAAGTGGCAACTCTTGCACCTACATATTTTGTATTTTTTTTGTATATAGCTTCTTGTATGTAACACGTTGTTCTTCTGTCTCTCTGTGTTTTTTTAAGTGTTTAAGTTAAGATATTTTTGCTAGAAATGACTCAGACACGCACAAGAATTCTAATGTACTTGTTTAAACTTGTTTTTAACCTGTACAAATGGCAATAAACTCTATTCTATTCTATGTCTGCAGTAAATCCTGAGTGTTGATGATCTGAAATGTTTATTAATATTTACACACTGCATTTTGGTTGAATCTTTTCGAATATAAAATTGAGTTTCATGTTAGTTTTGTGTCAGTAAAGAAGCCTAAGTTTGTATCTACAACCGTCACACATTTGTTGCATTATCTCACATCATCCACACAACAATATATAATTTACCTTTTGAGATTAACCTTCTTTCTGTGTTTAGGTGTGTCTTGAGTACCGTAGGGAAAGTTTTTCATGAAATGCTGCTTAAAATCTCCCAGGTATTCTTTACGGAACCATGCATCCTACACAAAAATAGAAACAATACACTGTCATTTTCCTTGTAAACATTTTCCATGTACAAAAAAAATATACATCTTAGTTCATTCCTCATCTCACCAGTGCATCCTGGTGCTCCTGCTGTGGTGCCAATTTTCTCAGCAGCTGCAAAATAGACAGGACCTGGAACATTACTGACATGGCGTCCGGGCTGAGCAGGTGAATGCCCTCAGTGCTGTTCCAGGGAACGTCACTGGTACTGGCCTCGACCCACACTTCCAGCAGGAGAGGCACCAGTGTAGCTGCAAAACTCTGAACGGCCTCGGCTGAGTCCAAACTCTCACCCCCTGCAGGCCCGGTGTCCACATCAGGCCTACACGGTAAGAAAAAGAAATAAACGATTAAATAGTGTGTTAATCAGGAAACATAAACTTTTAAGTTTGACTGAACTGAGAATAATTATATGTTGAGTTGATAAAAAACAAAAGTCAGTTGTTAATTTCTAGTTGTTGATGTTTAGTCTGTGGTATTGTACCTGAGTCTAAAGGTGGAACGCGGAGTTGGTTTGGCCCCAGAATTTTCATACACTTTAACTCCAACCTTGCTGTAAGTGAGCTCCTCCCATATGAGATTCAGAGGTGTAAGTCGGCCCTCTCCAGTAGAGCCAAACACTCCCTCGATTGAGACGGACATGTCACCTTCCTCTACGGGAATTTCCTCGACGACTGCCTGCAAAAAACTTCCAAGCCTGAAACAGAAGTAGCACAAAACACAAGGTTAGCAGCGGGGATTGTGATTCAACAAATGTTTTCATGAGGGGTGTCCATGTACCTGAGGAGCACAGAAAGCCGCCACTGCTGGCTCGTCACAGCCCTGTTGGGGTTGACCGACAGCGCCCAGGTTCGTCCTTTGGCGTCCTGAGCCTTTTTAGCTCCTTTGCTGCTTTGTCTGTGAGAGATCAACTCCAGGAAGTTTGTGATGAGCACGGCAGGCCGCGCCGCGAGCAGAGCGGGGTAGTGTTCCAGCAACACGTCGAGGACCTTCATGGCGTCCTCCTGGATGCCGGCCTCGATGTGAGTCATGGCACAGGAGAGGTGGGCACTGAGGAGGGGAAAAAACGGAGCCACTCTTTCTGCCGGCACAGACTGTGCAATGAACCTGGAAGCAGTATTAGACAGCGTGTTATTTGAGAAGGAATACGACTTTAACAGATCTTTTTATTGCGCTGTGGTGTTTCAGCATCAGTGCTGCTTCTCTAACCTGAGCACACGTGTGGCTGCCACACGGACGTTTCCATCCTTGTCCGTGAAAACGGCAGCTACTTCAGAGAGCAATCGAGACAGATGCTGCTCTAGCAGAGAGGGATTAAGGGGAAGCAACTCTCGCAAACCCAACAGGGCAGCATGCTTCACATTGGCATTGTAATGATGAAGCTGAGACAGGAGGTCCTAGAGAAGGTGGAGGAACAACAGACAAAATGTAGCCTTTGAAAAAATTAACTTTAAGTGATATTAAGGTTGTACAATTGATTCCATCTGAATAAAGAGATCTTACATTGATACCGAGCTGTCTGTGTGTGGTGGGGCCGCTTGTGTCTCTCTTCAGCTGTTCAGTTAGATGGATTCCCTTTGTGCGGAAGTTGGTGTTGGTGGCATTATCAGCTTTAGGCTTAGTTTTTCCCACCTTTAACTTGACTTTTTGGAAATCATCCTGTCTCTTCCTCTTCTTGGACTTCATCTCAAGCAATCTATGCTGCTATCTATATTACCAGAAATGTAGGTGGATTATGGCATTGAATTATGTAATATATATCAGTGAAAAACACATATACACGTCATAGAATTAATTCACATTCCCAATTAGATCTCATGAATACTCAAAGGGTTGATACATGTCCAAAATCGGTGGTGGTTTCACGCATTTAAAATACATACATATAATTTTCTAGAAAAAAAAACATACTAATTTTCAACTTTTGTTCTGAATAACCAGATGTGTGTGCACATCTTAACAGGTATAGTGCAGCTGCACCTTCACGAGCGTCTGATAAAGTAAGCTACAGTGGCTACATAATAGCATCATGCACGAGCGATCGGTGTTTTACTTACTTCAGTAAACAGCCTTAGCTTCTCCGGTTAGAGATTTACAGCAACAAATATTCACCGGCAGTTGGAGAAAAGGCGCCCTAACAATAAAAAAATATATAAATATTCAGTATTCAGTCTCGTGTGAGTACATTGGGTCCTGCCTGTGTGTGTGTTTACAACACCGCGAGCTATGCGGGGCTTACAATACAAACCTCCGATGATTAAAATTGATATAAATTTGCAATTATGTATAATTAAAGCTAAATACTGTCTCTGCTTATATTTGAAAATGTAAAAATGTTCAACAATTATTTAATTTTTCTCCAGGAAAAAGTACGGAAAACCCTGGTGTATATAACGAGCGTACGTAGTTTCCGACTCAAGTGCCTGAAGAGAAAGTTTCCTTTATTTTTTCTTAAGCGAAAAATGCATATATTATCAATTTAATATATTATATTATCATATTTATCCAGTGTAGTGGTGATTTATTTTATTTCAGTTGCATAATTCTAGGTTAAAGTAATGTTGGTGTATGTTTTTAAACAGGCAGCAGCACTGGCCTCCATTCTTCACTCAGGCGGCTCTGTTCTACACGTTCGCCACTTCGTTGTAGTTCCTCGACCTTGGATTATTGTTTGTCGTTGAGAGATTTGCGGATTGTATTAAATATCTCGGGTCAGCTCGGTAATATTTCCCTATAATTCACCTACAGATGCACGTGATATTTGGCGCAGAGATGTGCTGAGATCTAGTTCTAGTTGATCCGCCATTATTCTCGTCAAGGCCTGGGTTGTGACAAAACAATGAAAGGGAAAAACGATTTACTCACACCAAGCTGTTGGCGGTATCTCTAACCTCAAACTGCAATAACCTTGAATGTGATTTGTTTATTTATTGTCTCACAGTGGAGAAATTAAGGAAATGGAGGCTCCCGCTTCAGTCGACCAGTTTACCAACGACAGACCAAGAACTGGACCGCAGAACTTCCAAAAGAGGGGTAAAACTGCCAAGGTAAGTATTAAAACTTTAAGATGACACATTCAACACACATTAACTTCACAATATTAGAAGTTACACTCACGGGGATTTGTCATATATTTATGAAACACGCAGGAAGAAAAATACATTTTCTCTCCTGATATTAATATATATATTTTTTTTACTAAATACTGATGTTAGCTGGCTGGTGTGATGCCTGGCGGGGAGCCATGCTGCACCAGTCCTTTGTATATGGACTTTATGCAGCTGATGTGTTCTCAGGCCTGGTTGTTTTTGCAGTTTTGCACCCTGGTCCATCACTCAGTGGCCTGTTATCACTGTTGTGATTTAATGGAATATCTCAGTAGCAGAGATGCAAACTTCCGGTCTTCAAAGTTCAAGCATTTCATGTTCTGAAATTGCTTAACCTCCTCCCTTCAGAATTTACAATGAGCCTTTGTGTATTGTGAACTGGGTTCTCTGAACCAACACCTCATGGCAGCGGCTCAGATTTTATTTCTGAGTGCAGCTGGGTCAACCTTCAACCTGCAGGGCTCTGGGGAAGGGAAACTTTACTTGTTTTACTGTCTGCAACTCCAGAATGATAAAATGCTGTAATTTGCTGTATTTATATGATTGGAACCACCAGTCTTAGTTATATTTATAGATTCACAACTTTTACTTAAAAGAAACAGATTTTTTTGGAAAAGATATCAGTAGATTTCCCAATCACACAGCCATAGAAATCATTGAAATGTATATAAACTTTTAACCTCTACTGTAAGTTAAAGTAGACTGTCACTACAGTGATTACTACAATATTATCTAAGGTATTCTGTGCAATGAAAGTTACTAAATGCCTCATAAAGTCAGTATTAAGCATTACAACGTTGCCAATCAAAATCCCCCTTCTTTGATTTTGCTTGCGTTTGCTTGTCTTTTACAAGTCTTAAAGTTTGTTTGGGAGTATGTGATCCTGATTGACAGATGTCTTCTACCCCAAAATTGGCCAGTTTTATTATTCCGGTTTAACTGCACCCAAGTGTTCCCCTCTCATTTTTTCTTTTTCTTGAAAAACAGGAGATTTAGTCGTCATCACGTTGTATTTCTTTCCTGCCTTTATCTTTTAGATCTAGATTCAGGGCTCCCAAACACACTACATTGGGTAATGAGGCGGCAATAGACAGTGATAGAAGAGCAGTAACTTGGACCACTATTGCGCATTTCTGCTTCATTTTACTGGGAAACCAACTGAGGTCTTGACTTCAGTGTGATGTCAGTAATTTTTGTGGCCACAGCCCTGGCCACTGTAGACGTGTGTGCGTATTATTTGTTTTACAGTCTAGTCAGTGTTATCTGCTTCTTTCCTTTACTACTTAAATGAAAAAAAAAAAGTTTCATTTTGCTACTCTACATTCTCATTTAATGAGAATTTAGACTAAATCTCACACAACATGATTTAGACTGTCTTTGTGACACTCTGCTGCTGATGCAGGCATCATAAAGACTGAGGAAAATATGGCATACATGTGTAATGTGGCGGACATGGACAGGGAGTTCAGTCCACTGCTGAGTGTCATCCTGTCACTAATGCCTGTATGTGTCTCTCTTCTTCATGTGGGTTTATTCCCTCCACTGACAGAGAAAGCAGCCGCAGCATTCTGCTGATATAGGTAAGTCTTTTTATACATGGTGCCACTGTCAGTGCTGAGAGTTGAAGCTTGAGGCCGTGATTTCCCGGCTTCATGTCAAGGGTGGTGGCATGTCCACCGCTTTGATACTCACACTCTCGGAGATGGGGGCTGTTGTGGCACCATCCATGCATTTCTTGTTGGAGATCACTTTCCACCACAGAAATAAAAATGAAAAATATTTCCAGTGTCTTGGCAAAAGTTTCTTATGTCTATGGTGTAAAATAAACTGAACAACTGTAGAAATCTCAACCCATTCTCTTTAGATGTTGCTACATTGAAGACCAGCACCACAAGCTCCTGAAACCACTAATGAGAAAACACAGTAATCCATCCAGGCATCTGTGATGGTTGCTGATCAAGTTTTAATGCGCTTTTTGTGCATTAAAAAAAGGGTTTTCTAGAATATATATTTACCACTGCATAATGCAGTATTCATTTTTTCATTCAGTTGCCGGTGCTACACCTTCCAGTACCTGGTTACCAGGGTATATAAGGTGACACAGGACTTTTTTTTCTTAGTTTTTTTTTGTCCAGTTGGACTGCTTCATTAGTGTCGACACAGAAGTGATACTTGTGTGTTCGGACACAGTGAGGAGCATCACGGGCTGGTGTCCTGCAGTTCAGTGCAGGCCTAAAAGGGGTTAGCTGAGAACTGCTGTTCCCATTCTTCCCCCAGGCTTCAAAAGCACAAAAGGAGTTTGGGTTTCTGATAGTTGTTCAGTTAATATAGATAGAACAGACAGAACCAGCCATCAGACACTGCACATAATATAAGAGCACAACACACTTCCATACTTGCAATGTATGTTCCATTTAATTGTCATAATGACAGGGGTCTCCCCCACTAATTTGTAACTGTTTTGAGTATGTCTTTTGGTCATTTTAGTTTGCTTTTGAGGAGAATCTTGAGTTTCTTGTCTATGAACCTTGTTGTGTCACTTATTCACTATAAAGTATTTGCTTTGTACTCACCATTGTTGTGTTCCTCCAGTGTACACCAAAGGGGCATCTATCCAGACCATACCCTCTCTCACCAAACAGTTGAGGGGGGTCACAGACTGTGTCATTGGTAAGAAGAAAGCCTAGCTTTTTCATATGCTGGTATAAATCTCTCATCCTATGCATAACTGGTGACCGTCACATGTAATTATGCATTTTTCCCACTGTGGGACAAATAAAGGATTATCTTATCTTATGTCTCCAGGTCTTCAGTATGTGTGGGAGTACCGCAGCCCAAGTAAATCTGTCCCACCACACTACCAATGCAAACTGTGTGCAGTGTCCCGTTTGCAGCATGACATGCTTGCTCATGTGAAAGGCTGGAAGCACAGCTTCAGATACTTGGTAAGTATGCAAAAAAGGGGGATTTTGACATTTTTATTTTACAAACATAGATCTTTGATTTCTAAGCTTAGGAAATATATTACCTTTGTAAGAGGGGTTTGAATGGATTCCCCTTACTGGATAACTACATAAAGCTAAGTATAAAAAAAGTTTGACTTGGATGAGTTGACCTTTTAAGAGAAATGGCTTCAGACTTCTGGGATTTGACATATACCTGTACATAAAAAGGCTTATTCAAATGGTATTATGTATAATGACTGTTTTGTAGCCACTGGCAGGGACCTCCTAGGGTGTGTTTCACACCTGGGGTATCCTGCAGGGTTTTGTATCCAGGCGGAAGGTTAAGAGGTATAGACGTCACAATTTAAAGCACAAAAGGGTCTGGGACCTTGATGAGAAAGTGGAAGGTGGGGTGGTTGGTATACAAAGAAATGAAATTTACATTTACAGTCACATAACCTCAAGCATGTTCCATTTGTGTATCTTTATCTGCCTTGCTCATAGAAAAAAGTCCACCCTGACAAGGTGACTTGTGAGGAGGAAGATGCCATCAAAGACCCTGCTGTAAGGAAGACAATTAAAGACGCTGCAACTGAGGTGGAAAAGACATCGGGGAGGGGACAACTCAAGGTGAGACTTTTGTTTGGACTGTCTTGGGTCAAAAATGACTGTGATATAGGCCGCACTGCCAGCTCAAAATACTTCTCTTTGGGTTGTTTCTGTGCAGCCAAACAGAAACATTATCCCATACTCATAGAAAAAGTGTGATTTTTTTTTTTCTATATCTTAGTCTCAGATTTCACATGTTTATTGTCCTTTTGTGGTTTTTAGGTAGTTGTGAAGGAGCCCTGTGATGTAATCGCTTTCAAAGGACTTCGTAAGTTTCTCTCCTATGAACTGCTTCATGTAATGTCATTATACATATTTCCAGTTGGGTTTGATTGTCTGAGCTGCATATCTCTCTCTCTCTCAGGTTCTGCTACCCCTAAGATTTTGCCACCACCAGGGATGGGGCCAAAGGGACCAGGCTTTGGTGAGTTACAGTATGGTTGTATAGCCTGTTTTCTATTGAATCACTATGCGTATTGATGTCTAATAATCACGTCTCTCTCACAGGTCCCAGATACCCTGACCAGAGGTTTTCTGGGGAGTTTCCTCCTCAGGATGGTTCTTTCTCTGACTTCTCAATGGGTGATTACGGTGAGCCTGACTTTGGAGGCTATCCCACCAGGCAAGGGTTCCCTGAGCCCGATATGGGTCACAGACCTTTTCCAGATGGTATGGGCCATCGTCCATCCATGGGTGGAAATGGTTTTGGATCAGGTGGTCCACTAGGAAGGACTGGACTTATGGGGGACAGCCCAGGCAGAACGTATCCTGATGAGTATCAAGGCAGCCAAGTGGGAAGTGGCTTAATGGACCGACCAGTCAACAAGCCACTCGACAGGCCAGGCTTGATGGGAGCAGCTCCAGACAACGGCAACAATCATAACACACTGCTTTCTTACCTGGTAGGTGTCTCATTTCACACAACATACCTTGCGAAATGTGTTAACACTATGTTGTTCACTACTTGTATTTCTGAACATCCACCATTTCATGTTTGTAGGACACCTTCCGGATAGAGAATGAGAGTGATGCACAGCTGGTGCTGAAGGTGACGCAGAAATTAACAGATGTGCTGATGGAGTACAGACTGAGGAGCGTATCAGCGGTATGGAGCTCTTGATAAACTAAAAATCTGTATGTGTGCAAGGATTTATGTATTGGATTTTGAATATTTGGCAGCAGTAGAGCAAATCCAGATTTTTCAGTCATCTTATTGATTGAAACAAGCATATTTGGGAACATGTCCATCATCTCTCCCATTTGTCTCAATTTCCTCCGCAGGGTTCGAGTCTGACCAGCATGTCAATGAGCTCCCCAGGCTTCTCCTCTACGTCCTCAAGAATGCCAAGTAGCAGTGACCGATATTTAAGTAGTTCTTTAAGTAGTCTCTCAGGTAGATAAGTTTCCTGTTCAATGCATTTGTTAAATGGACAATACAAATTCCTGCTCCTTTTTTTTTCTCTGCCCTTTTTAATACCATTTCGTGTTTTCTGCAGGTCCATCCAGGTACTCCGATGGACCATCCAGGTTCTACAAATGAAAATCAGATGCAACACTTTAATCTTTTCACATCTGTTCAATTTGAGTATCACTTGTTAAATGTCTGGGAGTCAAAATTACAATTGTTGATATGCATAGATTGCAGTTGTTGCCTAGTGGTTTTTGATTTTTTTTCAATGTGGCAAGATTTATAACTTTATTTTTTAACCACGTTACTTGTTTTCAGCAGTTTTAACTGATTGTAACTGTATTATTTGTTACCTACCCAGATGTCAGTGCTATTAAAATGCTGTAAAAAGACATGTGTCTAAAGGTGGAATCAATGAACCCATTTCATGGCAGCCATATACACATGAAATGGTAGTGCACATAAAGGTATTGCCAATGATACCGATGGGCTCACTCAATAGGCCCAGCTACACTCCATGTAACTAAATTATCATTAGTCATACCCGTGATTCTATACTACTTCATGTCTGCTGTGAAAAATTGTATATTATTTAAAGCAACTGCAATTAAAATAGTTCCTTGTCCTAGTTTCTATACCACACAGACTGCAAGGGAATTCAAGAAGCTTCCATAGCTTTTCCTTCTGTGGATTTGTTGAGTTTAAGTAATTCCAAGATGTTACTATGAAACGTACATATTTCCATATTGTGCGGTTGGTCCTTACCATCTTTTATTTAAGAAAAAAGGTTCTCTGCAGTTTTTAGAGTACCTTACTTGTAATACCGATAATCACTACATATATATATGTAATTCTTAAATGGAAAGTTCCATTTGGTCAATAAATAAAACTGAACATTTTAAGATGTACAGAAGGTTCACAGAAAGAATACACTGAAAATGATAAACATTTAATAAGTAGAAAACAAATCAAGTAAAATTAGCTGGAAGACAATGAGAACTAAGATCTCAGTCAGTCTTTGGTCATTAAGTCTTGATGCAAATAAATGCTCAAATACCATTCAACTTCTTCAAACATTTTTGGCCAAGATGTCCTCCATCTGCTTCACATTTATGAGAGTCAAAAGCACTTTTGCCCCCAGGAAATTCCGACTGTTGAGCTGTTGAGCCATTGTAGCATGCTTCTGTGATTTAAACTGAACCACAGCCTCACCAATGCATTTGCCATCGCTATCATGCAATATGGTGATACCATCATGGCTTGGTTTGTATCTGCGGAACAGCCCTTTAATATGACCTATGTGTACATTTTCAGGCAGGTTTCTAACAAACACACATGTCTGAGCTGCTGGGTCCAGGTTTGTGTCGGGCGTCTCTCCTGGTTTCTCAACTGAATTGAATATCCTCTTGGTGTCCTTGTTCAAACCCTGGTTAAGATTCCTTGGACGAGACTTTGCCATTATGTCCCTCATCTTCTCCCTGGTGACTGATGAGACCTCAATAGCTTCAGAGCCCACATGGCAGCCGCTGAGATTCATTGCATATTCATAATCCTCCATCTGGTCAAAAGTAAGAAATGCTGTGTCTGTCCTGTTACCTTCCTGGTCGAGTAGATGTAGGACTTTTTTGTGTGCAAGGTTTGGACATCCAAACAATTCTTTTATTTCAGTCTTTGTCATTGTTTTGGGCACTTTACGGACCATGACAATGTGCTCAGTCGTTGAGACGGTAGTTGAGTCACAAGTACTTCTTGGCTTTTTTGGTGGTTTACATGGCTTTGGCAAACTGTTGACTGGTTTTCTCTTCATTTGCAATGTAGAAGTTAATGTAGGTCTGTAGTTGACATTTTCCCTAAGAGGGCTTTGCTTGTGTAGCACTTTATCCTCAACATCAAAGCCATTTTCACACATTTGCAGCGCATTAGTCCACATCTTTTCAGTTGCTCCACGCACCTCCACACAGATAGAGCCCAGTGACTTTTGGTTGAAACAAAGGGCATCACATGCATCCTGTGCATTTGCAAACTTTACAAGGCAGCCATGCTTGAGTCCCAGCAACACATTCACTATGACCTCTTGTATTGTTAACCCTTTGAAAAAATGGCAAATGTCCTCTTTTGTAGTTGAGGCTGGCAAACCAAAGAGCCTGACATAGCCGGGCCCTGAGGAATCAACATTCTCTGGTTTATTCATCTCATTAGGAAAAACACCTCTGCTATCAACCTGTGGGAAATCAATCCTTGGCAACATCCCATTGTTTTCTCCTTCATTGTAGGACTGCTGGAGACTTTTGAGGACAGTACAAACCCCAAGAATGAAGGCAGCATTGGAATTAAGTGATTGTGCATCAATAGTTTGTGGAGTTGTAGTGGAAGGTGGTGAAGTTGCAGCAGAAGGTGATAGAGTTGCTGTAGACGAAGGTATATTAGCAGGATTGGGACTACAAAGTTTTTCACTCGAAGGGGACACAGCTGTTGGAGATGGTGGTTTCTTGGCAATTCCTGGCTTGGTGGGGAAGGATTTCTTCTCCTTTAACAATGACTTCAACTTGTGCTCCAGCTCTTCCATACTGCTTAAGCACAGAGTCACTTTAGACCTTTTGAGGAAAGTCCCATTTTGCTGCATGGCAAGCTGGGCATCTTGTTCTGTGGTGAAGGCAATGAACGCTTCTTTTTGCCTTCCTCCCACTATGTATACTCCACCATCAGGTATGTGAATGCAGTTGAAGAACCTCCGTATATCTTCAGTGCCTGCCTTCACATCTAAACCTCGCAATCGCAGGACTATGATCATGTTTTCTTATCAGGCCAGAACGTTTCTAAAAGAGAAGAAGAGAGTGGTGAAAAAAATACAAAAAAGACTCGACAACTCAGGACATTGCGTCATTACCACGTGATATTCAGCCAGACAAAAAACAACTGGGATATGCAGCAGCACTGAAAGGGAAAGAGAAAACACTCAATGACATGAAGTATCATTCTTCTGTGTCCCAAAAACAACTTACCTCAGCTGGATATCATAGATAATTGATATCAGGTGTGTTTGTGAGCGTTGTCGTCCTGTCTCAAACTAGTGATTACATGCTGAAAGGTCCGGTATTCCCCTCCCTCCCCATCAGCTCTTTCCCTCCCTTCGCGCTCATTGGCTATGGAATGTGGTGACGGCGCTTTATCGCCCCCCAATGGACGGAAGAGGGAACTACCGGCAGGACAACTCAATACACAACTTATCACTGTATACTAAACTCCTGTTTGTTTTTCTGATTTAAACACAAAAAAACACTAAAAAACTTTTGATTAGGTATACTTTATCTAAGATATGTTTGTGACTATTGTCTATTATTAATTACCTATTACAAAGAAAAGGCTTGGATATTATATCACTGTAATTAGACACAAGCCAAGGCTGCTATGTGTTTATTTAATATCTGAAACTCTTGATTGTGTTATCTACAAGTGTTATACAATTCTTCAAATCCCACAAAAAATATTATTCTTATGTTCAGAAAGAGAACAAATGCAAGGACATAAAAAGACCCTGGACATTTGTGGATGTATTGACTACATTATGATATGAATGAATTGCAAACATGGCTCTATTTTCAGTGGAGGAACGAAAGTTGTTACCACGCAGTAGTTATATGAGCATCTATTTATGTCGAAAGTGGAACTTAAAAAGTTCTGTGCGAGTTGGACATGTAACTGCTTTAGTGGTTTCTTACTTACATAAATCACAGAGAAGTGAAAATGCTGTCACAGCTATTTAACATGAAATGTAATATGTCTGTACATGTAAAAATCACTAAAATTTGTAATTAATTAGTTTAAAGACAGACCATAATCTTCAGCACTTGAAGTTAAATATCCTTTGACAATCCAAACGAATGTCCTGTCCCGAGTTGATGCTGATTGATAACAAAATGAATAGATCATCATCTACATTTTCCTCCTTACATGTTTTAATTTTACTTACTTATTCTTGTGAGGTTCTTTCTTCCTTGAAGATTATGCAACCACTGCAGTGTTTGTTTCAGGGAAATGAATCAAATGCAGCGTTTCCTGCCAAAAGTCCCCTATGAGTCATAGGCTATGACTCACCCTGAAGAACTTTTTCCTCAGCTAGCAGTATGAAGTGAGACATTTTATCAGTCCAACATTCTATCCTACCATGAGATTCATTAAGTCATTTGGCATCATCTGTCTGAAATCCGCAGGTTTTCCAGAGACAGCAATGTTGAGATCATCTTCTTTTAAAGCTGTTACAAACATAAAGGTCATTTTTGTAGTTACTCTACGGCAGGAAGCTCATCTATTGCAGGAAGCTCATTTATAATATATTTTCTTCTATTAACATCACAGAGAAACACATATACCCTCAATATCAGATCAGCTGAGTCATTCCCTCAGTTTAAAAAGCTTTTAAAGCCCAACTGTACACAATGGATTTTTTTAAATATTTTACATATTTAGTTGTTGCTTATAATATTTTGTTTTATATCTCTGTGTTTGACAATAACTTTTTTAGGTCACAGGAGTCAATTTCTCCCAGGAGAAATAATGAAATACAAAGCCAAATCTAATCCAACAATATAACATAGGCTCATCTAAATGTTGATCTGCACTTTAGGGGCATTTATAAATCCAATCCAATGCTTTACACTAAAATAACTGTTCCAAGATGCAGACTATAGCCCACTCTTTCTGTGTCAATTAACAAACAACTCAAATATTATGCCTCATTCATACATGCAGCCTTTCCTAGAAATATTTATATAATTATATAATAATTTATTTTCTAGGAAATATGCTGTGGTAAATTTTAATCTCTCACACATTGTCCCTAGTAAATTAAAAGGAACACACATGCAGCTAGAATTCTTGTTTTGTGCTTGACATAACATGATATGACAATAATAATGCAGGTAATAGGTAGGGCAAGGCTTTAGTAAAATGCAAACATATGACATTAAACATCTCAGATGGCCTTTCCAGAAAGGTTCCTGCTTGAAAACAATGCCCTTCATTGCATAGTCATGTGTGACAAGACTCCCTTTGTCTGCTAATCTCTGCTGTTAAACCCCACCCAAGACATTAAGAAGAAGAAAAAAGAGATAAATCAGTTGATAAAGATTTTGATCACCAATCCTCATTTGTTTTATCCTAAATCTCTATAAAGGTAAATTTACATACAGTTTTACAAAAGTACACAACAATACTACAAACGGCGCGCACATCAGTTGTCCGCGACGTCATCACGCTGGACGCGAAGTGGATTGTGGGTAAAGAGGAAGCCCGTTGTTTACCATGGCGACGGGGACGCTACCGTGTGTTATTAGCAGATACAGAGTGCCTCTAACGTTGTTTCTTTTATTGTACATAGATCAGTTTCCCTGCCAGCAGTTCATCATCCCGTTTAAGGCTCCGTCAGACTGTGGTGTAGAGGAATTCTTCGATATCTCGAGTCTGTCGTGTGCAAAGTGCGGACAAAACCAGCGACGGAGCACAACAGGTCGGTTTCTAACCGCGTTTTTATTCACGTAATGACGATACGTTACCACGGCAACCGGTTTACCGATATGTTACTGTAGGAAGTTGGAATTGTCTTAAGTTTAGTTTAAAATAAAGTCACATTAACTAAGGTGATCAGGTGCAGATAAACCAGGTGGGTCAAAGTTAGCTAAGCTAGGTACAAATGGCTAAAACTAAAAATATTTTAAACAGATTATTATGTAAAAGAAAAAAGAAAAGAAAAACTTCAAATATTAAAATATTAAATTCCTAATTCTAAGGAAGACATCAGTTGGGATAAATTCAGTAATATGTTCTACACACACACACACACACACACACACACACACACACACACACACACACACACACACACATATACACACACACACACACACACATATATATATATATATATATATATATATATATATATATATATATATAATGAGAGAGAGAGAGAGAGAGAGAGAGAGAGATAAAATAATTAAACGCATGGTCAAAGCAATGAAATGTGTTCTACAGTGTTCTTGATTTAAAAAAAAAAAACCCAAACAAAAACAGCATTTAACAATTATTTTCCATTTGTTAATGTCAATTGTTGAATTATTAATTGAATTATCTTTTTTCCACTCTATTGAAAAACTTGAAATAAGCAATAGTATCTGCAAATGGAAGTGAAATAAGATATTCAAGATAATTCTACTCAATATTTACTGTACCAAGCAGAAGTTGTTTGAGCGCTCATTTAGGCAGGTGTGAGATGCCTAAATTCACAAAAATATGAATAAATAAAATGTTCTTGTATGGTACTTTTTTTTTAGTTTTAACTTAATGTGTTAAATTGCTTGCAACAATCTTCTGATAGTGCCATCAAAGCCTGACTGTAGAAAATATAACATCTATCCCGACTACCATTTTAATATATAAATAATACAAAAAATTCTAAAATTATAAATCAAGTATAATAATTCTCAAGAAAAAATAATAAAAGTGCAAGAAAGATTTTTTGAATTACTTGAAACTAATAACTGATCCGTAAAGCTTCAGAAGAAGTAAAAATAAAATCAACGCTACTCAAATCTTGAACAGATTCCTCTTCTTAGTTTAAGGTCAGGATGGTAAAAGTCGCTGTTTCTTCTTCTTCACTTCTTGTCATCCACAATCGAACCAATAATTCAAATGTCATACAGTAGAACCAAAGTAATGTTGGTTGAAGTTAATACCGTCTACAATCAGACTTTGTTTGATGAAAATGATCTCACAAGAGGAATTAGAGCAGCGAAAAGATTAATATAAGAATTTCCAGTTCACTGTGCTTGTAATAGCATAGACTTTGTAAACCTGGATTTCTTGATGTCATCAACTCATCTATGATAGCATCTATTTACTAGCACATTCATAGCATAAGAAATAGTAGACTGTCATGCATGAATCCCAACAACTTCAACATTATTATGCCAAAATATCTCTAATATTAGATATGCTATATTAATAATAGAATACAGTATATTCCTTTAGCAATTCAAATAGTACTATTCTCAAATGAATCACTCTCCTAGAATCTCTTTTATTACTAATATTATTCCTTGTATCCTCCCTTTTGCATGGCCTTTTACTCTGCTGATGCCATTAGCAGCAATAGCATAGGTGATTCATATTTTAAAGCATGTACACACCCAGGAGTGTGATATGTTTTCACAAAAACTTATATTGAGATACTTTAGTAGACATCTAAATTTGAGTTTAGTAGGACTAATGGGTAAATTAAGAAACAGACATCACATAACTCTGCAATTCCGCAATGTGCTTTGCACTCACTAACCATGGTTTTCTTTGTTTTCTAGGACTGAGTTGCATTTGCAAAACTGGGTACAATGGTGTCACCACTGATAAGACATCCGTTGTTTGTCGGCAATGTCCCACTGACAAGCCTGTAAGTACAGTTAACTGTGAATATCTTCATTTGCTGCATATCTCACAGAACGGCAGATCTTGAATTTCTTTGTGTACTTTTATACAGGCTGTAACCAATGATGGGTATGGCTGTATTCGCTGCCCAGCTAGACTCAGTGATGAGGGAAAGTGCCTGTGCCCATCAGGCAGTGTCCTTGGTGAGTCACACAAGACTGGACTAGTTGAATAATTATACAAAGAGCATATGCAGTGCATTAACAAAACACAGTCCATAATGTTGAATGTGCTAGCGCATAGATTTAATTACATACTTGATGCATACATATTTTTTCCAGTTGAGAGGGATGTCCATGGAAACCTTTTGGACGAGGCCAGATGTGAGATGTGTAATGGAAATGGACCTTCCTTCTCAGTACCAAATATCCATGGAGACAGGTATCAACGACACACATACAGATATATGACCGTGTGTTCAGTGGTGTGTAGCACTAATCAAAGTTGTTTTTTTTTTTTTTATATATATAAATGATTTAATCTGGACTAGTAAATTCATGAAATTTCTTTTGTTCAGAAATTAATGATTAATATAATAATGCTTGATATAGTCAACAGAAAATATGACAGTGCTCAAATTGTAAAGATTAAGATAATCAGAACATATGCAACACAAAACCAACTGCAGTTCTCTTCTGTTACATTTATAACATTTAAATATTAATATTATAATAGTGCAGTAAATAGTACAATAATTGTACTTCTCATAATCTTTAGAACTGAGTGTTCTAAAGACCTCTAATCCACTGTGTATCTTCCCTGTTTTCATTCTTCTGTGCCCAGATTAGCCCATTATCTTCATCATTGCAAGGACAAATTTTTATCCTTGACATGTATTCTCTGTTTAGAGAACGGTTAATTAATTCCAGGTTTGATTTGTGTATTAAGTGAGGGAACTGTCTCCAAAACTGTCTTTCAGGTGTGAGAGATGTCAGGCTTCCTTCATTAACACCTCATGTGTGTGTAACCCTCCTAATGTCCCGGTGAGTTTTTCAAACCATACCCTCACACTCTCAAACATATACAAACACATTTTAAATGAAGAGCCCAGAGAAATATGTATTATTAACTGTCAATGTGATTTTTCAGGCCGGAGGATTATGTTTCCCTCCAGGCAGCCTCTCCACCAACGTGAATCCCAGTGTCAACTTTGCTCAGTTGGTACGTCTCCTCATCCTCTCTGTCTTATTCTGTTTCTTGTTTTGTTCATTTTCATATATCCTGATATGTGTTTTCTCTTCTTTAACCCTTTGCAGAAGTTCAGTATACAGTCTGCTTGGTTCGTCAAAAACATGTACTCCTCATCAGCAGCCTGCCTTGTAATTCCACTTTTTTCTCTTTAATAAATTCTAATTTGTCTGTTTAATTCCCTAAGAACAAATTCTAGTTCAGGCCCCTGCTACACATTGCCAGAATTGAAGTGCTCATTATGACAAAAATATATATTTGTGTTTCTATGATATTATATTGTAGCTGTTTATTTTATGTGAGTTGTTGGGGTTGATATATTCATAATAGACATAAAAATAATAACAGTAATTCATGCAAACATCTATCTAAAAAATAAGCATGTGTACCATAAATATGCAAAAAGTATTTAGTCAGTTTGATGTTTGGCAGTGAGATAGTAGCTCATATGACAGTTGTTGAATTGGGATTCTTTCTGAGACAGTTTGTATATAAAAGTCATGTTCCTACAGGTCTTCTCCAACCTGACGGCGTGCCAGGCTTTGGGGAACATGTGTGTGATGAACATGCACTCCTTCAGCGGTCTGAGCACTGATGCCTGTGGCCTCTTTAACACCATGTTCAGATCCAGGGCTGCTCTGAGCTCAACTCAAGACATTTCCTACTGGTAATCATCACTGTCATGGCACATATGTATATATTGTGCTATATTTGCAGATTACAAATGAAACTAGAAAATTACCTCTTGGGACATTTTAAAAAGACTCCAGGGGCTACTGCCACAGGTTTGTACATGCATGATATTCTATACCAGAAGCACACGGAGAACAGACATCACTATTGATTCAGGAACTGTTTAAACATGTTAAAGAGCACCAGGTGTTTGTTTATTAACCTTAACAAGCTGTGGCCTGAGCCTCAAAGGTTACCATGGCAACTTGACAATGGCTGCACTGCAGGTAGAGGCAGACAGAAATGTGGAGAAAAACAGCATTTTTCTCTCTCTGCGCTGGTCTCCTATTTGAGCTTCGACTGACAAGAGGGTAGCTCCTATCAGAAAATAACATGGACCATCATCGCTGTGAGAACTTCACAATGGTTTTTGTGTGATTTGGTGTTTCTACAGCAAATGTTTTGGAGACACTAACAATTTTAAAACAGAGGTCTGTTTTCCTTCTCTCTGAAAATGTGTGTATTGGAGTCAATGAGGAGCAGAGACAGACGCGGCTGCACTTAGTGGCTGCCCATTCAAATTCAGTAAATCTCTCATATATTTTGAGCACATAGTGAGAATCAGAACAGGGTTCTCTACAAAGTTGGAAAAAAATTACGTGTGTACGCTGTAAATTGTGGCCAAGAGGAGAATGGAAAAAGAAAAATTCTTTTATTTTGTTCTCCTACACTAAGAGATGATGTCACCCATTAAAGTACCTACATTCTTTCCCATAGGCTTCCATTATAAACTCAAAATTTCTGCAGAAATGATCATGACCATTGATTGGTGGCTGATCAAAAATATCTATTACCTATCAAAATGTGGAATAATATAATACACAAGACACGTGTCTGCAGTTTAAAGTTTAAATCTAGGTCTCTAGGTGAAAGTGTGCCTGAGAAGTAGGCAAGAGTTGGCAGTGCAAAAATTTAGATTTGTTAGTTTTTTTGACCTCGTCCCATTAATTCTGTATGAGAAATCTTGTGAAAAAGTGGTATTTTCTAAATATGGGTGACAGCACATCATTCGCAATTAAGACACACATTTTGATATATAATTCACTTGGGTCCTCTCAAAGCTGTAGGACGAGTTAGGTGCTGAAATCTTTCTGGAAGAGTAATAACATCAAATCCACGGTCTAACATTAGGGCATGGTGCAATTGCCTTGGAGCCCTAACAAGTCGTTTCATTTAAGTATACAGCCAGAGTTGACAGTAAGTGCTTTGTTTTTTCTGTCTCCAGGAGGGATAATCTGCCATGGCTTTACTACGGGGACGAACCAGGACTGGCCAGTCGAGTGCTTCAGACTGATCCAGTTCCGATTTCATTCAGTTTCAGAGGAGAAAGGAAGGTAAGTGATGAACTCAAACACAGGAGGAAAAAGTAATTAATAGAAATTAAAGCGATTAGAGATTAAAAGAAAAGGAAAAACTGTAAAATAACAATACTCTGTTCATTTTTTAATAGCACTAAAAATGTTGAGCAACAAGCATATAATGATACAGAAATTGTTCTTTTCTTTGACATCTGCTGGTGTGTTTAACAGAACACTGATATTAAGCTGATTGCTGCTGTCTATAACGCCAGAGGAGAGTTCCTGAGATGGGAAACCATAGGAGGACATAACCTTCAGGTACAATGTTAAATGAATGATAATTAAACTGCCCATCAAACATTAGCATGGTAAAACCACAAATTTATCAGTGCTTACTATTTTACATCTTCTGTATTAATTATACCCCGTGACCCTAATGAGGAATAACCATTGTGAAGCGGTATTTTATTGATATAATAAATATATATTTAACACCTCTCTTCTTACCTTCCTATATTTCAGCTTTGTCCACAAACAACCACTAAACAAGCGGCAGCCTTCAGCTTTGGAACCGCTTACCAAGAACGTGTAAGTGTGTCTTTTCATTAATTTACCTTTAGAAACTGTGTGTAATGTCTTGTGCATTATGAAATTGTAAACTTTGTGTGTGGTGTGTGTGTGTGTGTGTGTGTGTGTGTGTGTGTGTGTGTGTGTGTGTGTGTGTGTGTGTGTGTGTGTGTGTGTGCGTGTGTGTGTGCGTGTGTGTGTGCGTGTGCGTGTGCGTGTGTGTAGTGTGATCTTTCAGTGGCAGAGCTGGTGCAAACGTATCCTGAGCCATTGTTCTATGATGTGTTTATGGACCTCGTTGGTGGAGAGAACAGAAAGCTCCTTCCTCTACCAACACTAGTTTATAACCAGCAATACAATGGACGCTTTATCAACCAAGGTGGGATTTTTAGAGAGTGTGTATGTGTGTGTATATGTGTGCACATTGATCTAATATATTTAGTCTCTGCACAGAAAAAATGAAGAACTGGTACCTGTCCCGACGCATGTTTCTCATCGACACGCTGAGTGGAAGAGAGAAAAGTGTGAATTCCCCACCTAAAGTCATCCGTGTGGCCAGCAGCATCAAAATAAAGTGGGATCTTAATTTGTGCAACCCCATGAAAAAAAAATGAAAGAAATGAGAGCTCTTTGTGTAGCTGTTTGCTCAAATGTGTGTGTTTAACAGGTTCCAGCTGGTTCCACGAACCCAGGAAGGACAGGTATACCCCCCTCTAATGACTGTGGCCTACAGAGATGTCCTCATCACAGACATGAATACACAAACTGTGTCTGTAAGTCGGTTACACACACACACACACACACACACACCGCATACTTAAAAAAAAGATAACTAAGGATTGTTTTGCAGAGTAGACTCATAAAAAGAATCAAAGTTCAAAATTAGTCGCTGTGTCTTTATTTATCTCATAAATATGGTAAAAATATTTTTTTAACACTTTCACATATTTCCAGATATCATTTTCTGTGGAGTACGAGATGGATCAGCTTGATGCTCGCATGAAGACAGATGTGAGTAGAAGTCTGAACAAAATGCTGATTGTTAAATGTTCCATTATGATAGAAGAGAGATCTCTTGTGGATGACTCAACATAGTGATACAGTATATGTTTGTGTGTGCTAAGACTGCTCTGGGTGTGATGGGTGGCGTGGCTGTGCTGTACTCACTGGTGAAGACAGTCAGCTGGAAGCGGAGGATCGCCTCGCCTGTCATTGACGTGGAGGTAAAGCACCTTTATCATGTCTGAATTTGAGCCACTTCAATCAACATGTTTGTGTATAACATGGAAGTAACGTTGGTGTTTGTCTCTCTTCCTCTCCCTCCTCCTGCTCCAGACGATGCTGAAGTTCTTGTTGTTTTATGCTGGAGATCTGGCTAATGTTTTTTTCGCTGTCACTGTGGGAACTGGACTCTACTGGCTCATCTTTTACAAGGTTCGTCTTATTCCATTTAAGAATAGGACGTTAAATGACTAAATGTTTCTACCAGTATCTCCTTTCTCCTGCATTCATTTCTGTTATTTCTCTTCTTTCTATCTTTCTTTATTGCATGAACCTTTAACTATTTATTGTTCTCTCTGCTCTCATTAGACGTTAAAGGCAAGTTCTTTTTCCTCCTATACCTTTTTTGCCTGAGCAAATTTTTTGAATGCAAAGGAACATGTGACTTTTAGTGGCTGTGTTTTGTGATTTTATGTTTGTTTTTTAGGCCCAACAGTTTGTATCAGTGTTTTTACCACTACCTGCTCAGGAGGAGGAGCAGTTTGTGACGTACATCGGCTGCGCCTTCGCTCTCAAGGTGAGACACACCCACTGAACAGATGTGAAAACGAACAAAGATGCTTTTGACAGCTAGGTTATGTACTTCCATTGGGACTGCTGTAGGGAAACAAACATGTTCTGTGTGTTACATCCAGGCGGTTCAGTTTCTCCACAAGTTGTTCCTGCAGTTGTCTGTTGACGTGTTCTTTATCGACTGGGAGAGGCCGCGGAGCAAAGCCAGTCGGACTGTGCAAGGTACAGATGTATTCACTTCTCCCAAATATCTGACAGTCATTTCATCAGTCTTGTCTGGCTCTTTTATTCACCATATTCGCTGTTTTTACCAGCAACCGGTGAGCTGAAACGTGACCCTTCTCCAGTCAGCATTTGGAGGACCTACTTTGTGGCCAACGAGTGGAACGAGATCCAGTCCATCCGCAAGATCAGCCCAACTTTTCAGATCATGGCCGTGCTCTTCTTCCTTGAAGTACATCTTGCACATGTCTTTTCTTTTTTTTGTTGCAGCCCTTTTTCCTCATTCCTGATTTCTCACTGCTGACATGTCACGCTGTGTTGTTCAGGTGTTGGGTTTCTCGAACCTCGCTCTGAGGGACCCCTGGCCAACGTTACATCGCTCACCACAGGCCTACACGCCTTCATACAGCCTGACGCTGCGCTACGGCGTGGCCGCCACGCTCTGGCTCGGCATCGGAGCTCTGCAGGTAAAACCGACACATTCCACTTTTGTCACTAGCCACTTCATATTTCTTTTAAGAAGTGAGGGAAATAAAACAGGTTTAAAAGATAATTATTTATCCTGCAGGTTATTTTCTTCACTGTATTTCATGAGCACTTTGTCGAGGACAAAATCCGTCAGTTTGTGGATCTCTGCTCCATCAGTAATGTAAGTAACAAAACACAAACTGAATTTTTTTATAGTGAACAATTCATATCGGCTGTAGTGTTTTAAACATGTCTATTTTGTAGATTTCTGTGCTGCTGTTATCTCACCGCTGTTTTGGCTACTACATTCATGGGCGATCAGTGCATGGCCACGCTGATACAAACATGGAGGAAATGAATAACAATCTGAAAAGAGAATCTGTAAGTAGACCAACAGTCTGGACCACATTTTAGAAGCATCTTTATTATATAATGGACTTAAAATCTTTATTTCTTTAGGAGTCACTCTGCAGTCAAAGAGGTCTACTTCCCAACACAGACATCCAGACATTTCAGGTCTCATTAACCAACCGGCTGCGGTCGCAGTATGATCGGATACGGGAGCCAATCAGCAGGGTTTGTGCTTATCTCTGTGATGTAATCTTTAACTAATCTTTCAAACAAAGACAAAAGATGTTCGCCTTTATTCAACCTGGATGGTTGTTTATGTGTGTTGTCCTCCAGAGGAACAGACCAACGCGGCTGGTGGACGCGTCCTTAGGCAACCCGTCTGAACAGAGCATCAGGGCCTACCACACCATGAACCACTTCCTGGGATCTGTTATAGACCATGTTAGTAAAAATGGATATGAACTGGATCACTCACAGAAATCACATTTATTAACTCAGCATTGTTTGATTTGATCTGACTGCATGTGATTCTGTTTATCAAATTAGAAAGTATGCTTGTTTTTTTGTTTTTTTATATAGTTAGTACAGTACAGTTAGTACAAGCTTGTTTTTTCTCTCATGTTGCATTGTGTTTCTTAGGCCCACCCTGACATGGACTATATAGTGAAAGACAAGCTGATGTTTGAGAGAGTCATAGGGATGGAGTTCCTTGAACCCAGTGAGAAGAGCATCTTTTACAATGGTAACTGGCCCATTCATCAAGTAATTGTCTGTTTATGTATATATGTATTTGTGTATATAAATGCCTGTTTGCATTCCTCACTGCAGACGAGGCCCACTCCTTCAGTGATGTGCTGTTTTATGGAAACGAGGCCACTATGCTGATCTTCGACACTTTGTTCTTCTGTGTCGTCGACCTCGGATCTCAGAGCTTCATACTTGCAGCTGTGCTCACATATGTACAGCAAACGGTCGGTATTTTGTGCACACGCATATACAGTTTTAACGCAATTAACTTGTTGGAAAAGGACATTCCATGATGTTAAAGCATGTTTTTCCTTCCAGATATTTCGCACGTTACGCATCACTTTCGGAAGGAAGAACCTTGTCAACAAGACTTTGGTGGATGAGAGATTTCTGATATGAATTCCCTGCTGAGTGCTTCATAGTGTCAGTGTAGTTTAGTGCCATTTCTCTTGAAGATGTTTACTATTCACAGCTTGTGCAGCTTTTTTTGTACTTTTCTTTACAAAAGAAAACTTTTTTCACTGCTGTTTTATGATGTAAATCTATTTTTTTGAAAAGAATTGTAATGTTTTTATTGATTAAAATGTTTTGTTATGAAAACCATTGTCTCTTAGTTCTGATTTGAGTTGTTTTTCAAATAAAAGCATTTGCATCTACAGATGTATTATGATGAAAATGCAATTCATGTGATAGCAATAAGATATGATAGCAATAAGAAAAACCTCTTTTGTCTCGTTTAGGTGTCTGTGACAACACAGTGAGATTATATAAAGTTGTCATCTGACAGATAGTGTTACCATGTCCCTTTATATTTTTTTGGTATATTAAGCCACTTTAGACACTGTTGTATTTTTGCATGTCAGCTATTTATTTCACTGGATTAGCCAGTAACAGACATTTTAATGTGGTTATTTTATGTAATAACATTTTTAATTGCTACTGTAGTCATTTATTATACTTGAAATTCCTTGTGTCCATGACAATTGTCAAACAAACAATAACTTATACAACATAACACTCCATAATATGCAATATAATGCACTACAAAACATTGAGTAGTACAGCAAAATGTGCGACAAAATTCATAAATAATAGTTTAACAAAGTTATATTATTGTCATGTTCAAACAACCTAAACCATTTAAACATACACACAAAGAGGAGAAGACAAGGGATTAAGATTTCTTACTGGTGAGGAGAACAAACAGAGAGATGCTCAGTTGCAGTCTCCAACCCACTCTAACCATATCTCTGCCAGAGCCCTCTTTTTATTTCCTTAGGGTGGTCCCTAGTTACATATTGTTGCTTCTAAGGGGAGGGGGAAAGGTCAGCAACAACATAAACTGTAGTAAATGTCTAACTAATACAAGGTGTTTGTTTTCCATTCTCTAGAATGTAAACAGGTCTGTTTCTTCTCAGCCACTCTCCCAGGTTAGGTATGGTGTTACGACAAATTTACGACTTCCTTATCAATACGACAGGAACCTGGTACAATAATTAAACACTTGGAGGTAAGTTCACATCTTGGTCAAGTCACCAGTTGCAACATCTCCATTGTCCACCTAGAAGATAACTCAGTGCAGAACAAGACACACACACAAACTTATACTGCAGAACAAAGAATAAAAGAGTGTAAATGAGTAAACATGGGATAACTTATACACATCATTCTAACAATTATTGTGTAAAATGACCTAGATAGAGAAGACAAACCAAAAAAAATGGCTTGGCTTTTCAATGGGAAGTAGACACATTCCTCTAATTGCCTATTTATCTCATCTCATCTTCTATACCTGCTTATTCCTCATTAGGGTCACATGGGTCTGCTGGAGCCAATCCCAGCGCGTTACAGCGAGAGGCAGGGATACACCCCAGATGGTCACCAGCCAATCGTGGGGCACACACACCATTCACTCACACACTCACACCTACGGGTAATTTAGAGTCTCCAATTAACCTGAGCATGTTTTTGGACTGTGGGAGGAAGCCGGAGTACCCGGTGAAAACCCACACAGACACGGGGAGAACATGCAAACTCCACACAGAAAGGTCCCAGACCCAGGACCAAGGAGGGCTTGAACCTGCGACCTTCTTGCTGTGAGGCAACAGCGCTAACCCCTGCGCCACCGTGTCGCCCTAATTGCCTATTTACTGTTTAGCAAAATGTACAATTTTTAATGTGGTTTACAGAAAGATCTCTACTAAAAACATTTTGTAGTATACTGGAAATAGCATACTAAAGGGGTTAAATAGTATATATGTATGATGTTTGATAATTTACAAAGTTACCTAGAATCTCAGGAATTCAGAGTGCATCCTGCACCTGTGCATTTGAACTGTTTAGAATTAATTGGGTTTGTTTACTTGAAAATAAGTGACTGCACACAGCGAGACCAGCTGTCATGTAAATCACTTTATGTTAAAAGTCATGTAGAACAGAGTTATGAATTCAACTCTGTTCTATATGACTATTAGCTTTTTAGGATATTTTACTGTAAAAGGAGAAGAGTTCAAGTATACAGATCTAATTATGCATGCAAAACAGATGTTTATGATTATGTATAGAAATCTTCTCTATAAGGTGCAGTCCAGGAGAAGACAGGAGGAAAAAAATATTCATTTGGCTGTTTTTCCCCAGATGAGCTGCAGAACATCCATTTAACTTTTTTTGTTTTAATAAAGTATTTTTATACTTTTCTTTCCATCAAGCAGGACCGTCTTTGGGAGTCTGAATTCACCTCAGTTTTTTTTTTTTTAAATAGGTGAGACCAGATCTTGAGAAGTTTGAGATATTTGCTGAAATTCACCTATTTTCTTTATTTTTAATCAAACAATGAAACATGAACTTCAACCCAGGGGTTAGCACATGTGAAGCAATGGTTACATAATGCTGGAGCTCACCTATTTTCATCAGTCCATCTGTTTTTAGTCTGAGTACTGTAAATTGTCATACTTGCACTGAGATATTATAGCATATTTGCACTGGTATATCATATCTATCTGTAAACTGTCATTTGAAATAGTATATCAAATCATTCCATCTGAATTTAAGTTGCCTGCTAATGAAAATAGGCGTAAATGCCATTGCTACCTTAACCACTTACAGCTAATAACTTTAATCCCTTTATTCCCAACCTGTGTACCTGTTTACTCTCAATTTGCCTTGGTACCACTTAGCTTTCCACGAGTTATGCAGAGTTTATGTATATTATGTATAGTTATTAGTAGTTTTATATTAGTTCATATTATTAGATATATATTGTTCCTTTATGTGTGCACGCTATGGTGAAGCTTTAAATCTCATTGTACCTTGTACAATGACAATAAAGGTTTTCTATTCTATTTTATTTTCTTTATTTTTAATCGAACAATGAAACATGAACATCAATCCATAGCTCAGCACATGTACAGTAATGGTTACATAACGCTGAAACTCACCTATTTTCTTCATTTTTAATCAAACAATACGACATGAACATCAATCCGGGGGACAGAACATGTAAAGTATTGGTTACATAACGCTGAAACTCACCTGTTTTCTTTATTTTTAATCAAACAATGAAACATAAACATCAATCCATAGGTCAGCACATGTATAGTAATAGTTACGTAACGCTGGGGCGCGCCTCTCCTGTTTTAAATTAGCCGTGGTGACGTCAGCGCGGCTGTCAGGGGCTCGACCAATCAGCGCTCAGCGTGAGAAACGCTGCAGCCTTCGAGGGGTCGGTGTGACATGAAGACATGAACTTTAACAACTTCTTCTCGTCCGCTGGTTGAGGTCAGTGCCAATTTTGTTTTTGCTCTTCACACAGTCGCAAGTTTTGCTTTTAAACGCGTTTAGTTTGAGACACTTTACCGCTGCTGCCGCTGCTGCTGTGGTCTGAATGTGAGCGCCGGAGAGTGGGTGTAGCTACCGTCCGCTAGCATGAAGCCAGAGGAGAGCTCACATTCTGTGTAAATGTCAGGATGTGGCATCGTTTGGTCGCATTTCCTCGTGTCTCATGTGCGACTAGCTGCTCTGAGAGTAGATAAATCTAGCTTAGCTGCGAGCTAGGAAAGGCTAGTGATGACAACGAACACGCCAACTTTATTTCAGTCCTGGGCCAGGCCCTCTGTGGTCTGTCTGACTCTCATACACACAGCAGGGGCTCGTGTTTATTTCGGCCTTTAGAGCATTTTCACTTTCAAGTTATAGCAACGCACTTTACCTCCAGAGCTGACATCATCTGCTGCATCTCTGTCCAGAACCAGACTGAACAAAAAAAAGATATGTGGAGCTACTGATGTACTGAAATTATGCAATTAAGGTGGCATATCTGATGTAGAGAGCAGCCAGGATCCAGTTCAGTAGGACATGGTATGAAGTAACATTTCTCAAGATCCAAATGTCAGGGCTGAATCTCTTCCAAAGCTATTTTTAGCCCTGCTGATCTATCCTGAGCTGCAACTGAAGCCAGTGCATGCTCTGCTACTGGTGCTCTCCCCACTGCACATTTCACTAAAACCTTGGTACAACACATCAAAAAATATAAATGATGTAGTCCCTGTTGTTTCATTTCTGCAAGCAGGCTCTAAGAATGAAACCATGAGAGGTTATGACTAAATTATTGCAAAAATGTCCCGCCCTGATGATGCATGCAAGATAAACCGTTTATCCAGCAGAATGTTGCTTTGCTTCCTTTCTTAATCACACATTTAAAAGGTTAGAAATTAATAATAATGCAATGGTGAGAAAAATGTTTTATTGCAGTTACCGGTACTTACACTGATTTATATTATGGGTATTTTTGGTCTTACTGTGAAATTCCTGGTCATATGCCAGCCTCATATTCATTGCATATCACCCCATGGAATTAACTAATTGATTATTTTTAGTCTAATGTTACTCTGCTCCCTGGATGAAATAGATTTATGATCCAAGAAGCAGAGTAATGGGATAGAAGTTTCCAGAAGTTTTAGGTTTCCGCAACTCACATTTAACCAGTAACTTGTTTGGAACATCAAGCTAGCCCAAATCTAAATTGCTCACAGGGAATGTAGCTGCACTGGTTTAATGGAAAGAATGAAAAGAAGTGGAAAATGGCAAACTGCAGTTTGGTGCACCTTCAGCTTAGCACCTGCCCTGTTGGCTTTGGATGTGTAAATGGAAAGAATGACTACACTATACTGATGTCCTCAAAGTTTTGTTTTGTCGTCCTCTCTCTCTCTTAATCAGGAATAGACAAAAGAAAAGATATTTAAAAAAATGTTCAGTACCAAACTCTGTCATTCCAGTCTCTGGAAGGCTCAAACAAGTTAGCACAACAACAAAAAAGGCACGACATAAAAATACAACTTTTTAACTTTATTTATGCATTTAGAAAAATGTTCAATGTCTGCATTAGCCAAATAATCATGAACTCGATACTGAAACACATGAAACAAACCTTTCATTGAAAACATGTCTTTGGGACAGTTTGGTAAAAAGAGTTGTTGCCAGCTGGGGTGAATTAGAGGGAAAAAACAAATGACACAGATTATACAGCATATAAAAGTATTAAAAGGTTTACACTGTTATTCAGTTAGAATTTAGAATCCTGATACTGTTCAAAACGTTTCTTAATGTTTCACCACCAACATATACAACACAACAGTTTTACATAACTTTAAAATTTTGTTTTATATACATGCACTTTGTGAACCAGAAATGAACAAAATAACAAGCAATCACAATATGAACGTGGTGTGTGTGGTGTGTGTGGTGTGTGTAGTGTGTGTGTACGTACACGAGCCTGTGCGCGTTCGCCACAGTTGCTAAGACATTTCTGACACTCTTTTACCTCCAGTTTGACTGCTGAGTCAAATTGACCTGAACAGTATCTATGTGATATAAACATGCAAATATGTGAGATGAACCATTTTCATATATGTTGATTACAGTAATTAAGGCAAGCAGAACAAGTTTCATACTGAAATAAAATAATTTTCCTAGATCTTCAAACTTTAAAACAGCTCAATTTGAGCCCGAAAATAACAGGAGGGTTAATGGTCCATAAAGAGTCTGTTTTTTGATAATTAATTCATCTCATATATATATATATATGACATCCAGCTGTTGCTTTCTGTCTGTATGTTTGTGCTGCTACTGTTGGTGTGTAAACATAAGTGCTGTGTTTGTCTGCAGTGCACCATCAGCCATGCCTGTAACATCACAGCTGCTCAGGAGTTTGCCTCGGGCCAAGGTCCTGGCCTCCAGTCTGTTACCATGCCAACAGCACCAGTCCCAGTTAGGGCCCGTCACTCACCGTCCTGCCTCGAAGCGGCCATCGCACACGTGGCCGAGTCACCAGCACTCAAGAAGTTATCAGACGACCTCAGTGCTGCGCAGCTACATCCTCTCCCCTCCGCAGGTCAACTCCATTCTTAAAGCCAATGAGTACAGCTTCAAGGTTTGTTCACACAAAGAGAAAACGCTTTAGCTTTTCAAACACCATTCTGTCCTGCTGCAGCACTTTTGTTACTGAAGTGAACATGAAATAAAGAAGAAAATATTTCATTCAATAGAATACAAATCTGCTTTGTGAGAGATTGAAGCAGAAAAATAGATACAGCAGCTTTTCTAGTTAAACAGAAGCCGAGGAAGGTGAGACTCATTATTGACAGATGCTGCTCAAGGTTAGGGAATAGAATCTACATCTTCTTGATTTTTTTGTTTTCAGAGTGTAACAAAAGCTGTTTGGCACAAATATTAAATGCAGTACAGAATGTCTCACGTCATTTATTTGAATGAAAGCTGTGATAGAGCACAGAAATTCAAAATTGTTTCCACAAAGGCCTCCACATCATAGCTTCCATCCCTTTATCTGCATGTGTTGCGGTTCTAGGTGCCAGAGTTCGATGGGAAGAATGTGTCGTCGGTGATGGGTTTTGAGAGCAATCAGCTGCCGGCCAACGCTCCCATAGAGGACCGCCGCAGCGCCGCCACGTGTCTGCAGACACGAGGAATGCTGCTGGGTGTGTTTGACGGCCATGCCGGCTGTGCTTGTGCTCAGGTACAGCTGACTCCTTATCTTATCCTGTCATGATAATCAATTTTCAATCTACAGCTCTTTAGAGGATCTGCAGCAATTATGTACCAGCACTTTTCCAAGTGAGTGATGCAACAGAGAAATAGGGAAAAGAGGATATTTTCTCAGGTTGAAAATGTCAAATTAGTTTCTAATATATTGTTAGTGTGTGTATGACAGCTAATGAGGAACAAGAAATTGCTGCACCTAAATATCAAAATATGGAAATGTGGAAATATTTAAAATGTTTTTTTGCTGAATGTTTGCTGAATGTTTTTGAGCCTTGAGGAAATTTTTGGCACTTTGAAATATGCTGCTGTGTTTTGCTGCATGTCTTTCCACTATATTCACACACATTAAAAGACTTTCCTTCAACATTACCTTGTGAGAAAGGCTTCCACACATTGGTTGGTGAACATGGCATTTTTCTGTAGAATAAAATAACAAAAAAGCTCATAAAAACACTAATGCAATGGCATGAACAGATACATAGTTAGCTAAACTGTAATGGTCTTCAAAATACTTGACAATTGATGTATAAATAGTTGTAGGGTTACAGAGAAAAAGGTCAAAGTCAAGTACTTGCATTAAACTTGGTTGTTTTAGCCTAGATTATACTACAATCTATTTTCCCCAATAATATTGAAGTTCCCAGTTGAAGGCCAAAGTTTAATTTAGTACATTTTGTATTTCTTCCCATTTATTTACATATATTCCAGTTAATTCCCATGGAAAGTTTCCAATATTGAAAATTCCCAGAATATTGCAACCCTACTCTTGATTTAATTTTTTAGTGCCTTTTATAGTGCCTATTTGGTTATCATGGTTTTTCTAGGGTGACAAATATGCTGTATATACCATACAATGCCATAGCAGTAAATGAACCCTTTTTTAAGGGAAAAGTGATCATGTTCTTCTGTGTGATTATACAAAATTCAATCAAGGAGAGCTCTTACAAGAAGCCACAGTTTCTCTGGATAATTATTTAAGCTTCTGGTTGTCCTACTCTTTTCCAGGCGCTGAGTGAGAGGCTTTTTTATTATATAGCAGTGTCGCTGCTGCCCCACGACACCCTGTGTGATCTGGAGGCGGCAGTGGAGAGTGGCAGAGCCCTCAGCCCCATCCTGCAGTGGCACAAACACCCCAACGACTACTTCAGCAGAGAGGCTCAGACGCTCTACTTCAACAGCCTCCGAACCTACTGGCAGGAGTTGATCGATCTCACCAGGTGAGGACTGGAAAACGGCATCAAGACGAGAAGGGGAAAAAAGTCTTGATGTAATAAATTGCAATTCAGTGTATCTGCTTTGCTAACATTTCAAACCTTCATGGTTTCTTCCTTTATTTTCATCTGTAGTTTGTAGCAACACAGCCTGGAGAACCTGTTGAACAGCCAAGCACAGCTTCCCAGCACAGGCCCACGTGTTGTTTTGCCAGTAGTGCAGTTGTTGGTCTCTGTCTCTCGACCTCTGGTCTTCTGTCTTTTTATAGGTATTCTTTCTCTCTCTGTGTTTTCAGCCCCGGTGAAGTTCCAGACACCCGTGAGGCGCTGCTGAATGCATTCAAACGGCTCGACAATGACATTTCTCTGGAGGCTCAGGTGAGACCGTTGTGCTGTCTTAATAGCAGCTTGTCATATTTATGAACTCCCAGGTTCTCTACATAATCCATAAACATCAGTCTGACTTCCTCTGCTTCAACTCTGGTGAACAGAGCCCATATCATCAGTCCAGGTTACAAATTGGGGCTTAATTCTTTTCTTCTTTTTTTTCTTTTCTTTGTTATATGTGGATGAAAATTCAACTCATTAAAGGTTAAAGACATTCTGACTGAGTAGCTGAGAGTAGCTTTGACTTAATATTTAGTCCATTTGAGATCACTGCAGACAAATCTTAAAGTGGTCATATATTTGTAAACTTATTAGTTTATAGCAAATCTGTAAATTACATTTTCATGGCAAAGCACATGTCTACTTGTACTGTTCAGGCACGAATTTGAGATGATCCTTTAATGTTGTCAGTGTTGCTAAGCCCCATGTCATCAGTAGTCGTGTCTGAATCAAATTGCAAGTCACTGCACTTGGTCCAACTGCAGGATTTAAGATCTGTTTCAAACACGAAGATGCTATTAAATATCACTTTTGCTGCATGGCAGCTGTACAAAACATGTGAGCATCCAAATTTAAACTTTAATGATTTAAAGAGGAGCTCCAGTGTCATTGCTTCCCTCCTGTCGCTTAATTCCTGTCTGGAGGCTTACGCTGTTATTTTTCCATGTAGGTCGGAGACCCGAATGCGTTCCTGCACTACTGGGTTCTGAGAGTTGCCTTTTCTGGTGCGACAGCATGTGTGGCTCACATCGATGGACAAGACCTGTACGGGTTATAGACCTATAAACACACAACTCCAAAGTTATCTCTGTGTTTTCTACAGTTCTGGCTGTCGACAAAGACTCTCATTAATGACACTCTTGAGGATGAGGAGCTTTAGGGTTTACTTTTCTGAGCCCAGGACAAGTTCCTCTTATCAGTGACTCATTACCCCTTTCTTAAATACTAAGAAGGGAATTTTTAATAGAAAACATTTACTTTACCTTGATTTATTTTGCACCATTGTTGCTGCAATGAAATCTGAGGTAATTTGTAAACTACATTAAAACACTTTTTCTGTCTTTTTCTGTTCTGTCCCATTAAACAGTGAATGAAACATTTATAAGTGTTTTTAAACATCACCTCCTCTCTGTTTTTTAAAGGTATATCGCCAACGCAGGCGATGCTCGGGCTGTGCTGGGGGTGCAGGAGGAGGATGGTTCTTTCAGCTGTCACACACTCTCTAACGACCACAGCGCTCAGAACGATGACGAGGTGGCCCGGATCCGGAGCGAACACCCTCCATCAGAGAGAAAGACGGTTATACGACAGGTAACGCACCCGTATCTCTGCTTCATTCCCTGTTGTTATTTTATTAAAATCTCATCATCTGTGTCCTCCTCCTTTTTGTCTTTCTCCTCATCAGGACCGGTTGCTCGGCCTTCTCATGCCATTCCGTGCGTTCGGGGATGTGAAGTTCAAGTGGAGCATTGAGCTGCAGAAGCGAGTGTTGGAGTCTGGACCCGACCAGCTGCATGAAAACGAGCACACAAAGTTCATACCCCCGAGTTACCACACACCCCCCTACCTGACGGCCGAGCCTGAGATCACCTACCACAGACTGCGGCCACAGGATCGCTTCATTGTGAGCCCGAGAGCTAATCTTATATGTATTCTTTTAATTATTTGTTTTTTTTTTCTTTTTACAAAAATACAAATGCATATTATTTACAAAATAATATGCTTTTACCACACTACACTACACAAAAAATAATAATAATAATAATTTTGTATTATAATAATAATAATTTTGACTGTATGAAAAATCAATTCATGATTTACATGGCAGCATTTTTTTTTTTTTTGACACTATGTTCTATATTATTCTTGGTCAGGACACCTGTGCAAAGATTTGTAATCAATTTTCCTGATTAAATAAAAAAAAAATACAATATTTAGATAGGAAAGAGTAAATAGGTCTCACCAGCAGATTTGATCAGGTGTAGTGAATTTATTTTATGTCTAGCAAAAAAAAATGACTAACTGAATTCATTTTTTCTTGTCTTTTTTTTCTTTTTTAAAGGAATTATCTAGCTTCAGGACTCGTGTTTCAAATTGAATGGCTGACTTTTCAATTTTCCTGGATGTTTTAAAATGAGAACTCAATGACCTCTGCAGACAAAAGTTGTTTTTGAAGAAGGAATTAGTTTTCGTAACTAGTTTTCAGTGGCAGTATTTCCACACAATGCATGTTTAGTGCTGCGTAATTCCTCTTTTACTCTAATGTTACTTCAGTGAGTCTTATATTATCTGCTGTTACAATCCTGTGTTTTCTGAATGCATCTCTCCTCCTTTTTGTCCCTGCAGGTGATTGGTTCTGACGGCCTCTGGGAGACCCTCCACAGACAGGAAGTGGTTCGGGTGGTGGGGGAATATTTAACAGGAGTTCATCAGAATCAGCCGCTCAAAGTCGGAGGCTACAGGGTTACCCTGGGACAGATGCAGGGACTGCTGGAAGAGAGGAAGGCTCGCGCGTCCTCAGCTTTCGAAGATCAGAACTCGGCGACCCACCTGATCCGCCACGCGGTGGGAAACAACGAGTTCGGCACAGTGGACCACGAGAGGCTTTCTAAGATGCTGTCGCTGCCTGAGGAGCTCGCCCGAATGTACCGTGATGACATCACCATCATCATCGCTCAGTTCAACCCTCACGTGATAGGAGCACAGAGTCAGGACGGGCAGTCCTGAGCTGTGTGAAAGCCATTCAGCGGGTCCCACCGAGGATTAAACACACACATACACTCCTGTAACACCAACAAGCACACGCCGTGGATAAACAGTCCATATTAAGAAAACTTCAGTCCAGCAGTCAGGATGAATTTGTTTTATCACTATTTATGTAAAGAATTTGTGCAAGACGAGATCCAGTTTCTCATAAAGTTAAATATACTCCTATAAATTCTGGATCCAAGTCTTCAAGATAATATCCCTGTGTGACTTTTTCAGACACACCTCACTATGAGGCTGAGGAGATGCTGTTACAAATGGATTTCTTGTGCCAAAACTTGGTTTCTGCTGGAAGACTCAGCGTGGTGGAAATAATATAAATTCCAAAGAGGGTGAATGCCCCCTCCCTCAGTCCCCCCAAAGAAAAAAGACGTTATTCACCTATTACACAAAACAGCTGGACACATTTGTCTCTTCAAGCCTTTTAAAAACATTCAAATGAAACAACCAGAGCAGGAGTGACGCTCAGTTTCATATCACAAGCCATTTTAAATAGGTCACAAGCCAAAAACAGGTTGGCAACCACTATTACAGTATTATATATTTTTTTTCATATCAGATCCAATGCGCTGGAAGAAAAAGCAAAAACAAAACTGTCCACGTATTTATAGACAGCACTGTGTTTTCAACAGTCTTTTACTATGCACCACTACAGGTATAACGATACCTATCTGGCTTCTCTGTTATAAAAGTCAAATATTCCATATCCTGTATATTATATAAAACTACTTTGGTCATAATGAGGGTGATGGATTCAAAGTCTGCAAGTGAATCTCTAAACAAATACTAACAAATCGGTCATGACATTAGAGTCTGGGATTTCTTTGCCAAGGCTTGTAGGTCTAAAGGGACGTCATGTTCTGTTCTTTGTGGCAGGCTGTTTGCTGTGTGGTCGACGGTTTAATTTCTTACCTTCTGTGATGGTAAAAGCAGAAGCAGAACTCACTCCCAAGACTTCCAGTAAAGCACTAATCACAGGGTCGTGGCTGTGCGTTTACTGTATTTAAACCCACACAAATGAGCAGAATGTAAATTTGAAATAAGCTGTGTGAGTCATTAAAGGTTATTTATTCAGCTTCAGCATTACGTTACATCTCTTTATCTACAGTTGTATGTATAAAAATGTAATTTATGTGGGTTAAGTTTTGTATATGGAATGCTTTAATAAAACACTGTATAAATACACCGCCTGGTATTCATATTTTGTTGACATTGGTTGCCACACCTCTGGAATGCAGCAGGACCGTCCCACTGACCTACAAACACCTGAAAGGTCAGCGTGTCTCAGGTTGCAAGTGTAACGGTCGGCGTGACCTTGGCTGGTGAAGCAGGAGCTAAAAATGACAAAAGAATGTGTTCAAAGTGACATGACAGCGAAACATGTCAGGATATAGATAGTTAAACAGAGTGGCAGTGGTCTGTTAGTCACCACTAGATGATGCTATACTGTCAGTCTAATACCCGACCTCTGCCTAGAACCACTGCTACATATTAACAAGATCTTAGATCAACACCTTATATTAATAAGAACAAAGATTACTATCAAAATAACCTAAGAAAAGTTATAATTCAGAAGGAAATCAATGTTTCTGTTCTTAAGTATATGTATGGACCTCAAGAGGAATAATAAGAGTCTAATGTGAGGACTAATAGGGATCTTTGAATAATACATGAGATTAAACTAATGCTATGTCCTTTTTAGATATTTTCAATAATATATGTGTGTGTGAACAGTATGTACTATATAATATATACTTTTCCTAATGGACTTTTTTTTAAATGTTTTTTTTAATTAAAATTTACCAGCTCTTCCTAAATGTAGACTGTTCCATCTCCATTGAGATTTTATATCAGCAGCATATTGTATTAATGGAACATTCCATGGTCACAGAGCACTTTATAATAAGGTCTGCTTTGCTTTGGCATGTGAAATACTTACATTCTTTGTTTGATGTTGAGTGTCCAACACAAGTTTTGTGTTGTTTTACTGTTTTTATTTTTTTTAAAAACAATACAATTTGCACTGATTTTATTGATTTCATTGGTCTTGTGGGGGTGTGATTTAATCGGTGAATGACTGTGAGAAAGTTAATAATCATCTAGGTCTGGAGATAAATTCTATTTGTTTCCATAAGGGAACAATAAAGTTATCTTAACAGTACCATCAACAAACGTGTTTTAAGTGACAGTGATTATACTTAACGTTGTAAGTGTATAATAGAATATATGTATACTAAAGCTGTAGTATTTGATTTACAGGTGACATTTAGTTAGTTTACAGGAAATTAAACACTTCCACAAACCACATGGGTCATTTTGTTTAGATTAAATGCCTCATTTCCGTTTCAGCACAGATGTTATTCCATGACTCGGTAGGTAAAACTAAGTGACGTCTGCTCATGGAATTTATTAACATGCTCATACAGATATGTAATAAAATACATCCCATATAATCAATCTGAATCTCTTATATACAATATTACAGCAGCAGGGAGCTGAACACCTGATTGAGGCGGTGTTTCCACCACTAGGGGCAGTCACAACTTGTCTTTCTCCCAATATTTAGATGAACTATGACCTTTTAGAGAGCATAAAAACAGTTTACTGAAGCTGAAAAAAATAGAATTTGTTTATAAGAGCGCTAAACTCAGGTGGGTGTTCAGCCATGAAACAAATTGAAAATGTTTCCCTCCCAAAAGAGAAGGTCATGCAAACCTAGGCAGAGGACAGGTGCGTAGGAGAGGCAAAAAAATGAAGTACTCAGACCCTTCATCAGGTAGTTTTGACAGGAATGAAAGAGAGCACAGTTTAAATGTGGTTTTGGGTCCACGTGGACCAATCACATTTTTTTCACATTGGCATTTTTTTCTCACTACAAAAAAGACAATTAAACACGTGGAGTCAAAATAAGAGTAGTTAAAACAGAGGAAAATGCCAAAAAAAATCATCAGTCATTATAACATTAAAATGTTTCACTCCTTACAAAAAAAAATGATAAATATGACTCATTTTTGTTGACTTGGCTTTTAAATTTGTAATCTGAGCATCTGGTGTTAAATCAAATGATGGTTGTTGATTATGAAGATTCTTTTATTGTCATTTTTTAGCATTTTACATATATTGAAGCAAAACTTGTCCTCTCTAACCGACCCATCCTTCACACAAGGAACAGCAGCCAATCTCAGTGTGAAGCCCAACAGCAGTGCCTTGGTGAGGGTCACTGAGATTTAACACTAACAGACATGTCTTTGATGTTGATGTATGGTGATAAAATGCCAAATGAAAATGCCAAATGAATTATCCCTTAGTACAGGGCCACCCTGTACTAAGGGATAATTTAGGCCACCCTGGTCTAAAGAGCTGCTGTGGGTGCAGGTTTTTGTTCCAAACCAAACACTAACGCACCTGATTCTTCTAATGAAGGTCCTTAGCGGCTCTCCAGGACCAGGGTGGCCTACCCCGGCCTTAGTACCTCTATATTAGGATAAAAGGGTTCTCCAACACAGCAGGAGTGAACTTATGAAGATCAAAACACAGTCAAGTATGTCTGCTGCGTGGTCATGGTGTAATGTTTGCCTTTCCCTCACCTCTTCTCTTCCAAAACTCAACTTCTGCTACCAGCTGTCCAAGACCATGCATGTGTAAGTGTGTGTGTGTGTGTGTGTGTGTGTGTGTGTCTGTTGTGGAAAGTGTTGCTGGGATACAGGCGAGGAGTGAGCACAGACATAAACACTGGAGAAGTTCCATGTTACGTTTGTCATTATGAGGCCGGGGCAGTCCACTCTGGCTTTTGGAAGCTTAAGCAGAACTTTCAGTGACTCATCCCAAACACACACACACACACACACACACACACACACACTGCAACTCACAAATGTGGCACATGGTTGAGAGGGATGAATGGTGAGGGCAGCACATGTGGCATCCACATTCAACTCCCACATGTCTACGTTACGCCTCGCCACTCTGCATGTGTTTTCTGTGTGCCGCAGTGTCTTTGTGCAGCACAAAAGCCCACAATCATCCTCACAGCCGTCCTCCTTTCAGCGCCACTAATAATCTTCAGCCTGTGTCCCGCTGTCTAAAGAGATGAGTCAGAGCAGCACCACTCTCTGCAGCTCGCTGGCCTTGACTGCTCAGAGACAGACTGGCAAGCAGCGAGGAGGAGGAGGAGGAGGAGGAAGAGGAGAGTAGAGTAGAAATCTGAACAGAAGGCTTTCTGCTGAAAGAGAGCGGAGAGCATGTTGTGTGAAGCGAGCTGAGACGTTTATGTCTTATCTCACCGATCACCTGCAACTGCACGCATGACAGAAACAGTGAGTTCCCAGTTTCTTTGTTTATTGGGAAAACAAAGCAGCGAGTGCTTCTTATAAAACACAACAATTTCTGTTCTTTGACAAGCAGAGGTGAATAACAGGAAACAAGCTCTTTGGCACATTGACAAACCGATTCATTTGAAACTGTTCATGTTCATACAATCTACGTCTGGGAGTTTTTAATAAATTAAGTGCGTGATTAGGATGGGAGCGACTGACAGTTAAATGACGTATGCACAGCGCTTATTATTCAAGCTCAAAACTAAATAAAAATAAAATAAGCCAAAGAAAATGTATGTGTCTGTGTAAAAAAATATCCTCACCACCTAAATCATTGATTAGACCTATCTTTTAACAGTTAGTTAAAAAAAGCTCTGGGAAAAAAAATAGAATAAGGGTTATGATTCACATAATGTTCAGGTCAAGTTTAGAAAAAGGTTGACATTAATGGTAGGTAGTGGATTATGCCAATATACAGAAATACAAATATGTGTGTGTGTGTGTCTATGTGTGTGTGTGTGTGTGTGTGCACGTGTGTAGTGTCTACATCATTTCGTCCTTCTCCTCCTCTGTAGCCAGAGCTGCCTTCTTCTTGCCTTTATTTATACGTTTAATCACTATGACGAAGACAAGAACTGCAACGAGACAGAAAAACAGGAGTCAGATATAGTAACATGAGGTAATAACATTAGTGTCGGGTGCATAAAAAAAACAAAAAAAAAAACACGAGGATGTGTGTTAGACTCACTGCAGAATCCCATAGTTCCAGCCAGGATCCCGATGGTTGTTCCCATCCCGTACTTGAATCCATGTTCACCTGGAGCCATGTAGCAGTAGCCCAGTTCAGTGCAGTTACACACTCTCACTGTGGAGGGACGAGAGAGGAACACACACATTGAACCATCGTCACAAACCATGACGCAAACTGTCATTTGATCCATTGATTTTGTTTCTTTTAATCAGACAAAGAAGTGGCAGACGATATTTTTACATTGACAGTTGAAATATAAATAGAACAAAAACAACTGTTGACACGTCACAGCTTTAATTTGACGCTTGACGTCAGTCAGAACTGTCAAGGTAAGGAGGGTAAATCTGTCACTGATGCTGTCAACTGACTAATAGTGTTTTGTGTCATCTGTCTTAAATGAATATATATATAGTGTATATTCACTATATTCATATATTATATACACATATATTCATATGTATATATTCACTTAAGACAGATGACACAAAACACTATTAGTCAGTTATATATATATATATATATATATATATATATATATATATATATATATATATATATATATATATATATATACAATCTACAATGTAAACAGTCATGTTGGTTTTATGTCATTTGAAAGTCCATTTTACAAAAATGTGACAGAATGTGCGATGTTTTTGGCGCAAAATGTCAAATCAAAAATAATGATCAATTTTAAAAATTGAATCCATCAAAAATATAAAACCCGTTGATAGCATGTGATTTTTATTTTTTTATTTATTTTTTTACCTTTTTGAATCTACATCTTGAATCTACACTAAAACTACTAATGTCACAGTGGTGAGGTTGTCCTATTTGGGTTTTTGTCATGTGCATTTCCTGTTTTATTTTGAAAGTCTAACTCTCCTCCCATTTCAGGTCACTTGCCCTCCCTCATGTGTCACTAGTCTGATCGTCTGCATTGATTCCTGATTGTGTCCACCTGTTTCCAGTTCCCCCTCCTTGTATATTTATAGTCCATGTCTCCCCTCATCTCCCCTTGTCTCGTGCCAAAGTGTCGTTGTTTATCCCTGATCATCGCACCCAAGCCAGCCTTCGTATCACAGCCTCATATCACAGCCTCATATCACAGCCTTCGTATCACAGCCTTTGCCCTGCCCATGTGTGGTCTCTTTTTGTTGTTTTTTTTATAGCCTTTGTATAGAATTAGATTTGATAGTGTTTCATAGCCTTGTCGTCCTTCGGGATTGTTTTTTGTTCCTTAGCTTTAGATAGTAATCCTAGTTTTCTCAATAGATAATTTGTGTTTTCCTCCTCCTGGAGCGAGTTTGTTTTGTTAAATTTTCCTAGTCAGTCCTTCCCACTTCTGGTGAAGCGCTTTTCTTTTGAAACTAGTTCCCCTTTTGTTTTCTGCCATAACGAGAGTGTAGCTAGCAAGATATTGCATTTAATTCATAGGAAAGGTTTTGTTTTGTTGTACATTTCATAGCTCCTTGTCACTGCAGACCAGGAACAATAAAACCCCTAACCCTGATTACCCTTCTGAGTCCTCCTTCTGTTCTGGGCCTGACAACTAAAACTAACAACTTAACTAAACTTGGCATGTTTCAAAGAAATCCCACAAAAACACCTGGTTTTCCCTGCCACCTCTGAAGTTCAGCAACTTACTCCTGAAGTTATAACTTCAACAGAAAATATAAGAAAACAAAGCTCAGTGATTCACTAAAACAACTGTTTTTCACCAGAGTTAATCAAACAGGAGAAAATGATGCATTTTTTGTGGACTCTTTTCGGTGGCTGACATATCAGAGAAATAAGCTATACCAGGAAATACAGTTCACTGTATCAGTTCACTGCTAGTTATATTCTTTTCATGCTTTAATATGTTAACCCATTTAAGCCCAGATTTTTCAAAAAGTTTTCATGCATATAGTTATATCAATTGAGTCAGTAATAATTATGTTATGTACTCTTTTCTTTTCAGAAAATATGATTTTAATGGCTAATATAGTCGCTTGCACAAATATGCCCATAAACAAAAATTTATCCCATGTACAAAATTATTTTAGGGGGATTAATCTAGTGACTTGAATGATTATCAATGATATTATATGATATATTATTGATAATCTAAATAAAATGACCTCTTTCCGGGAGGGTTTGTCATGTTCTCAGGAGGAAGGAGCAGGAAGTTGATGACATAACAGGAAACCTTTTTTTTTTTCTTAAAACCTTCTGTCAAAGTTGTCATTAGAAAAAAGAAAAATAGCTGTATGAGGAACATTTAGATTTTTTAAGCATAAAATTACAGTCTTAGACCTAAAGGCTCATAGAATTGAAGAATTAACTTACCCTCAAATGCCTGTGTGACTCCCAAGCCTGCGTTGTCTTTAATGTTAATCAATAGCGAGAAGGTTTTATCCTCTTTTTGCGTTTTCCTCAGGGTCAGGCTTGCTGATGAACCTGAATAACACACATGGAGAAAAAGACTGATCAGATTTGAAAGTCCACCTCTCTCTGTATCTTCTAATATGTGTTTTTTATTATGTTTCATGTGTTACCGTCAATCATTTTCAGGTCCCAGTTGGGGGATTTCTTGCCGTGGGAGAAGGTGAAGGTGAACGGCTCAGAGAAGGGGGCGCCATCTGGGTCGTGGGCCTTGATGATGACAGGCTCGGGCTTTTTCACACAGACGAAGGCCTGGGTCTCAGTCAGTTTGGGGATGTGGTCGTTGACATCCAGCAGCCTCACGGACACCTGACGTTCAGACGACTTCTCAGGGTTCCCTGTAGAGGGGAATCAGAGGATGGAAATCAAACTACTGACAATTAAAACCTGCTTAAAGCTATTAAGAGAGGTAATGAATCTATAGCTAAATGGATATCAGAAATAATGACCTGTGTACCCTTCATATATCAATAGAAACAAACACCTTTTTAAAGATCTGGCACCTTTTATTGATTATATAGAAGCAACAGCTGTGGACTCTTTGTAACCTTTAAACTGGTTCAATTGGTAAATTGACAGCTTAGTGGCATATGTGTCACAGTGTAATAAATGTTTTTATTATTATTTATTTTCATGGATTATTTTGACTGTTGCTTGTTTTTATTATTTGTACTATGTCTGTGGGAATAAGTTGTCCTATGTTTGCATATTTGAAAACTTCAAATTAAAGTTTTCAATAAAAAATGTGCTGAATCAACTTCTGTATGGTGCTTTCATTAAGACAGATACGTTCTGTGTTAACACAGTTTTTTACTCTTTAATTAACCAGCACAAAAGCTCCAGTATTTGAAGCCAGAATTATTTATTAGAATAAACGCTGTGACATGTCTCTGTATCATCTCACCCTTCTCAAACGCAGTGACAGTCACTTCAAACGTCTCCAGAGTTTCTCTGTCCAGCTTGTCTTTGGTCTTGATCTGACCGGTAGCAGCATCGATCTCCAGCCAGCCTTTAGTGTCCCCGTCCAACTTGAAACTGTACGACAGCAAATCCACACAGAAGATATCAGAAATCATCCATGACACATGGAAACAAATCAAAGGTCTGCTTTGTGCACCCGATGTTCCTAAGCTGATAAAAACCTGCAAACCAGCAGCCAGGATGAAGCAGCCGAGTTAAAATCTTAGCCAAAGCTGCTCTGATGGAGCTATTTCTGAGCTATAAACACATGTGATATGTGTTTATGTTCAGGTTACTATCATGTGGAACATTGTGTTAGGTCATAAACTGCAGAGGAACATGATGAACATGTTTTAAGAGGCTGTTTGGAAGTCTGTAGTTGAGTTTCCAGCTCACAGCCTTCTTGGATATTACTGTAGACCTGAAAAAATCCTGATTTGAACAGAGGTGTGGGGGAGGGGGGAGGGGGGAGGGGGGGGCTGAAGAGAAGCTGGAGAGGAGGCACAGGACAACGATGGATGTGGTTAAACTCTTATATGACTCGAAACCACATTCACAGACCTACCTACAGTTAGACCTTATATGGGTCAATGACAAATTCTGGTTGGCAAGATGAGAAAGACAAAAACTTTTTAAAATACAGTTGTAAAAGCATTCATCAGGTCTCTAAAAATGGACATTGTGTGATCATGTTGGTTTTATGTCATTTGAAAGTCTATTTGTAGCTTCTTTTTTTTTTGCAAAAATCATAGAGAATGTGTGATTTTCTTTACCCAAGATGTCAGATGCTGTAAAAAATAATGATAAATTTGTAAAAATTTAATCCATCGACCTTTTTAGGAGAGCTAAACTATCTGATACCATGTTTTTAGGGTTACACCACATGACATTTTGACTATATCCCATATATCTTTTTGACAATCACGTGTCAGAGGAAATATTTACTATTTATCCAAAAAATATGAACTTAAATGAGTGCTGCATTTGAGTAGTTGGTAAGTTGGTAGTTATCTCTTTAAGCCTGTAGAAGTCTTCTTGGCCATCGGAGGAAGTGTTTTTACCTGATTTCTTTGCCCTCCGGGTCCTTTGCCTCCACAGTGAGCAGCACTGTTCCTTTGGTGGTGTTTTCGAACACAGTCACAGCCAGGATGTCCAGGCTGAACTCTGGGGCCTCGTCTACATCAGTGACCGACACAGAGACGAAGGCTGTGGACTCACGGCCGTACTCCAGACCCTTCATCAAAGGCTCAGGGTTACGAGCATCAATCTGGAGTTTGTGGAAGGCAGACGTCTCGAAGTCCAGAGGCTGTGAGATGAGAAACAGGCTGGTTAGAGAGTGTGTTGCATTCAGAGTCCTCTAAAGATCACAGGACAGATGTGATGTTCTCTGCTACCTGGTTATCCACGGTTTTGATAGCTGTGATAATAATAACTCAATAATGATGAGTACTAACGAGTATTATAGAAATCTATGACCTGATGAACATTTCATTTTTAATGTTTGATCACTCCAAAGCCAAGAGTGACCTACACAAAAGTAGAACGGGAGCAATTAGTTGATTTTTAATCTCACTTCATTTAAAATTTAATGTTATTTAATTATAATTGGGTTTTAATTTCTGGTTGTTCTTATTTTTGATGCTTTGATGATCTTGATGCTTTTAATGTTTTCTGTAAAATGCTTTGCATTATCTTGTTAAAAGGTGCTGTACAAATAAACTTGCTTTGATTGTTCAATAAAGTCAATTGAAAAAAATAAATTGCTACCTCTTTGATCATAGATTCATTGTTTAAGCATTTTATTTATTTATTTATTATTAAAGCAAAAGTACGGAAGCTCAGAGCTGCCAACCCCTAAAATATATTTGGCTCAGTATCATGTTATAACGTGATATGAAATTATCACGTTATAACGTTATTTCATGATATGTAACAGCTCTGAGGTAAACTCTGCCGTAAACCGGTCGACCTCAGTTTACCTAATTTCACATCACGTTATAACGTGATAACTTCACGTTATAACGTGATACTGAGCCAAATATATTTTAGGGATTGGCAGCTCTGAGCTTCCGTACAAAAGGTTTCAGCTTCTCAAATGTGAAGCTTTTTGCAGCTTTTCTTTTGTTGTCTATGGAATGTATGTCACCCTTTGACTGTTAATTATGTAATCAAAAAAGAAGTGAGCGGAAGCTGTCTATCATAAAATAATTGTTAGTTCTATCTATATATTTTTGTATAGGATATGTACACTACTCACAATAAGTTACATGAGTGTTATTCCTATTTGGTCTGAATTCTATTGAAATAAGTAAAAATTCCCTTTGATATTACTAATAATAAATAAGAAGAAACACCATTTTCATTAGTTTAATATTTATTCCCCCAAACATAAATTCTGTCTCTCACAAGCCAAGTGTTTTAGCAAGCAAGCTTAAAAATCAATGGTTTATATCAAATCTTCTGTGTGGAATAATTGAAGATACGTTACCTTAGCGATGACCAGGTGGCCGACACCTTTACCGTCTGTTTCCACAGCAAATATACCATCATCGTTGCCTGAAGAGATGTGGAACTCAATAGCGGAGCTGCCGCTGTCGGGGTCGTCAGCATCTGTGGCTCTGATGGTCAGCACCGTGCTGCCCAGAGCTGTGTCCTCCTGTAGAGTTTGGCTGCCATACTGAAAAACCAACGGCACAACACAAACAGCATGAGAAACAGGCTTCAGGCCACAACCAGGCAACACGGCCTGCTCTACACATACTCACATCAGTCTTCTCAAACAGGGGCATCTCGTTGTTGACGTCGATGACCTTGATGACGACCTTGCATTCTGTGCTGAAAGCTGCGAGACAGGAGAAGCCGTGAGTGCTGCAGACTCAGACTGAAAACCTCTACGCGGGTGTGTGTTGGGTCGCGTGGCGTGTGTGTTACCTGGGTCGCTGACTTTGATGTTGAGGTTAAATATCTGCTGGTCTTTCCTCCGTAGCGACTTCAGCGCTTGGATTTGTCCAGAAGCGGCGTCGATGGAGAAGGTGGCGGGCGTGGTGGGCGGCGTTTGGGACACGATGGTGTAGGTCAGCAGAGAATTCAGCGTCCCTGGTTCATCATTGTCGTAGGCCAGCAACTTTCCTACCAGGCTGCCTGCAAACACAAGAACCAGCATGTGATCAAAGTGCTAGAAGGGAAGGTTTTAACTAACGATCTGTTATAATCTATCATTTTACTACCTGTGACCTTAAGGATATTTATCTTTTTTACACTTATTGTGTTTAAATACTCTTAAATTTAAGAAAGCTACAAAGGTTTAAGGTGTAGCAGAGTTCATACTGTTTGCATATTGGGATGTAATGCATGTATTTACATATGATTTGAGCATTTGATGATGTTACACTACATTTTCTCTCTTTTTTTGCATTCATTAGGGCTACAAATAACAACAATGAAGCTTAATTTTCATTGTCAACATAGTACAAATTTTCTTTGAAGTTGATTTTTTTAGTGCCTTGTTTGTTGTACTTAAATATCCTTTATTTTTATTTACTTTTTAATTTGAGCTGCTAAACGTATCCCATTAATTTGAATTATATATACAACTTTTTTACTTTTTAATTGGCTCCTCAAATCTTTAAGTGTAATTTTTTATGTTGATGACTGTGCTACAAGTTCTAAGTGATGTTAAAACACACATCTTACCTACAGGCTCATCCTCCTGCAGCTCAAATATACTCTCCTCACACACTGGTGCATTGTCATTCACGTCCATCACAACAATTTGAATCTCCATGGGTGGATCCACCTCGTTCCCAGCAATATCCTGTGCCAGCACCACCAGGATGTACTGAAACAGAACCGACAGAAGGTCAAGATTACTCTCTGAGATTTAGACTTTATTGCTATATAATAGTTTTATTTCCATCATCGTCTACCATGTCTTTGTCTTCTCTGTCCAGCTCCTCTGTCAGCAGGATTTCTCCGTTTTCTGTGATCTGGAAGGGGAACTTCAGCTCTCGCTCTTTCTGCAGTAACTTGTAGACGGCACTGGGCTCGTTAGACTGGACCTGGATCCAGAGAGAGAAGGGAAGTGAGTCAGTTCCTAGATATAAGAGCAGCTGTAGCACATGTGTTTTAATGTAAAGCAGAATAGTGTTTTTGTGTCCTGCCGCACCTTAGCGATGACCAGAGGGTAAGTTTCAGGTAAATTCTCTTTAACAGTTATGGGTCCGGGGTTGACCCAAAGGTTTTGCTGTATAACAACGTGAACTCTGGCGTTTCCACTCAGGGCCGTCTCTGACGCTCCACCCAGGTCCTGCACACGCACGAATAAGGTGTAGTCCGGGTCCTCCAGGGGGTCCACGTTCCTCCTCCTCATCTCTAAAACCACACAGGTTTGGAGACATTGTATAAGCAAAGAAAAATAAAGTATAAAGAAGTAAAACCACAAAACATATCAGAAGATCTCTAATTTTGACATCACATGGACATTGAGTTTACTACGGCCTCAGTCTCTGAAGCTTTTCATCTTGGACCTATCACAGACATTAGTGATGGGTTAATCTCTCCCTCTCTGAACTCTTTAAGTCAACACCCAACAAATCACACACTAATCACTGGTAAACATTGCTTCTGTTAATAGTCTGTTACTCTGGGTCACCATGAGCTTGTGCAACACTCTCACCCTAAATCCTGTGAGCGGGATCACACGTGACTTTTGAGATTTTTAGAAACACGTGTCACAATGAATAAAAGTGTGAGCACCAACACACTAGATTAGTGGATGTCAGCTCTTTGTTACATTTAGTCATTTTATTATCATCACCATGCAAAAAGGCAGCTCTAGACGAGGGATGAAGATTGTGACTATTTTTATTTCTTTAAAAAATATTTGCTGCTGTTGGACTGGTCCCAAGTGCCTAACATATCCAAATATGCATTCTTTATCATTATGGAGAGTCTGATCACAGTGTGTTGAGTTATATTAAGACACTAGAATGAAGCAAGAGCTAGATTTGAAAGAATGTGTTGACAAAATGGTAGAAATAGCATCTTTTCAATGTATGCACACTAGAGTAGATGGTAAAGTAGTGGTGAGTCTCTGGGACAGTTTCTGGAACAGATCTGAACAGAGGACAACCTCTCAGTGTTGTATGAACCTGTAAAGTGTCTGATGTGACAGGGACTCTCTTTTCTAGACTGTAACTGTAATTTATTTTTTAATTTTATTTATTTATTTTGTTTCTTTCTACTTAGTGCATGTACCTATTCATTTTATTGGACTTGAGTGGAGTCTATCTTCACATTGTAAGACAATACACGTGTACCATGTGTCTCTGGGATCTGGAAACAACTGTTTGTAAAATAAATGCTGTACCATGCCTTTCAAGAATGAATAGAATGAAAATTAAAAAAATAACTAAATTCATTTGCATTTTTTATATTAAAACCTTACTTACTATCATTGACTCAGTGTATTATGAAATATAACAAAATAGTGTAAAATGCCCATCATAGACCTTCATAGGCCAATGCAGCATCTTGCTTTGTCTGACCAGGTGTCTGAAGATATTCAGTTTACTACCACTAAAAACATGACTCAAACAATTAGTATATTATAAACATATAGTAGTTGATTCATTTACCATTGATGTTCTGATCAAAGATGAATCATTTTAACTCTAATCTATACACATCTGGACACAAACCTGCTCTCTCCACACAGGTGAAGAAGGGGTTTTCTTCATATGGGATCGGTTGCACAGGACAGTAGTCGTTAAACTTTGTCTTCAGGGCATCGATGCTGGGCTCCTCTCCTTTGCCGTACTGGATTCCCTCTCTGGCCTTCAGCAGCTTTTCCCCTGTTACAGAAAACAAACGCACCAAACGTCAGTCAGCACGTGCCCACACGTTACAAGCATGTTTTAACCTTCCTCTTGTGTTGGGGTCAGCACCGACCTGTTTTAGATTTCAAATGCATGAAAGAACCACTTAATTTTTTAAAAATTTGCATCACGGTTTTTTGACTTTGTCAGAAACCCCTAGTTCAACAAAATGAAACAAAAAAAGTGTTTTCACTAAATTATAAAATTCTCTGATTGAAATTGTGACTTTTGTGTTGTTATAGTCGGTTTTGACCCAGTTATAAAAATATGACTATGAATCAATAATTAGAGACAAAACTGAAATCATAAGTGCAATGACAGCCAACTTGTTCTGATCTTCATTTTGTATCAACATTATATTGCTGAAAAAAATACTTTTTTCATATATTTATTTATTTATTTATTCATGAGATGTGTTCTAATTCCCCTCGGGAATAGTAAAATAACCACCTTTTATTTATATATATGATTCTCTTGAGGTATATCACAGGATATACTGACAAAAACAAGATCCAGAGACCCACACCAATATTTTATAAACAACAGAGGTTAAAATAGATCAGTGGCCTATGAGGAAAATTCCTCTGCTCTCACTGTTGTCTGTGATTAATAATGAGTTTACCTCAGCTCCTGCAGATGTGAAGACGGCTTCAAACACAAACCCACTCAGAGGAATCAGCGATCAACATCACCTGACACATTTAGGCAATATGCCTCCAATCAACGTTAATCTTGAGCATACAAGATGATCTGTGTAATCTGGATTTACAGTGGCACTATACTGCCAGATTACACACAGAGATGGACAGATTATAGACATTCCCACAGAGAGTGCTGCTCTGTGGGTTTTGTTTGTGTATCTGTATGTGAGTGTGTGTGTGTGTGTGTGTGTGTGTGTGTGTGTGTGTGTGTGTGTCACCTTCTTGTGTGGTGGAGATTTCTCCAGTGACAGGGTTAATCTGGAACAGGGCGGTGTTGTGTTTGTTGGGGATCTGGCTGACCAGGCTGTAGCTCAGAGCAGCATTGGGGGTCGTGGGGTCGTCCTGATCCGTTGCAAACACACGGGTAAAAGGGACGCCTGGAACAACAGACAAAAACAGATGTTAGATTCTTACTGCAGTGACACGTGCCGGCTGGTTCACATCAATAAATAGATACTCAAATGCAGCACAGCATGTAGTCTTCCTGCTAAATATTATTACAAAGAACAATAGTTTGGATCTTAAGAAAATCAGTTTGCAGAGACTATAAAGTTGCTTGAACAGTTAGTCACTTTGTTTTTTTGCCATGTCATCATGGCATAGTGAATTTAAATAAAGACCCTCTTCAAAAAATTAAAATATCATTTCCATAATTCCATTAAATTATTCATAGATTATAGAATTAAGGCCCACGATTTAAAGGATTCCAAGTATTTTTTGTTTATTTTACATAATTTTGGGCTTCCAGCTCATAAAACCCAGGAAAACAGCAATTCAAAAAATTAAAAAACACACTGTGAAGAAATCAGCCCAAAGTTACGCAGGATATAAAGGTTTTAAACTGAGGTGTCATTAATTCCTATTTTCATGTGTTTTTTTAGCTGGAAGCCCAAAAATATGTTAAAGAAAATAAATGAATAAATACTTAAACACATTTAAATCGTGCACCCTGAATCTATAAAAGTTAAACTTTTTAATGGAATTATGAATAAACTTTTCTATGATATATATATATATATATATATATATTTTTTTTTTTTTTTTTTTTTTTTTTTTTAACTGGAACAAGGGACTGTTTAAGAAACTGCTGCAGCTTTGCATTCAAGACAACATCCACATCCAAGCACATTTCAACCCTTTGAATAGTTTTCTCATTTATGTACCTTTAAAGTTGGATAAATTATGGTGTTTCAATGACAGAAATATATTTATGTACCAACCACCCTTCAAGGTTATTTGCTGTTTACCCTGAGTGAAATATTTTTCCAGGCTGTAGCTTTCCATCAAATTTTAGATGTTTTATTCATCACTTTATACCCATTTCCCCAACATGCAGCCTGATATTTGGTTGGTTTGAACAGAGTCTGCCTGCATAGCATACATTTGTAAAGATTGGCCTGCAGGTGGTGTATATTAATGCAAGAACCTGCTGACATCATGTTTCCATTTTCACACTGTTCATACCTTCTAAATGCAGGCTGCTAGTCTTTGAATGCAACAATCAGGATCCCTTTTTAAAGCCTAGATTGACTAATTATAAAGACAAAAATATCACTGCTCTGATCTCATATCTGATCCCAGCATTTTTTCTGTAGTTTTTTTTTTAATATACTGAAATGAACAGAAACTAGAAAATAAAATAGAGAGAAATGAATGTAAAGATCCTTGCCTGCTGGATTGTTTTCTCTAACCACAGCTATGTAGCTGCTCTGGTTGAATTGGGGAGCGTGGTTGTTAACGTCCAAAACATTAATGGTCACGGTAATCGGGCCTTCCATGACCTCAGCATCTGCCAGAGCCTCCACCTGAATAAAGTCACACACATACAGTAAAATACATGTTGGTTTTGATACAATAATTCTAAAAAGAGTTTCAGGTGTGTGTTTTTATGAAGAAAGATGCCCACATTACCGTAATCACGTATTTGTCATTTTGAGACCAGTCCAGTGTTTTCTCCAGGAAGAGCCACCCATCGTTTGACATCTTAATGACATCACTACCTTCTCCATTCAGCTGGAAATTATTCACACCTGCATGGGTCACCTGAAACTGTGGAGTGAAAGATAGATGAGAAATGAATAAAAAGGAAAAGAGAAAAGGGGTATTCTTATATTATAGCACTGACTGAGACTTGAGTTTGATCACAGATCTGAAGAGGAAACCAAAAGAGAAACTAAACACGTGCAGTCTATTAAGAAATATAGATATAATGAAGAAACATCTTAAAATGCTTAAAACTTCAAAATATAGAAAACTGTTTTGTTTATGATAGAAAATGTTGATACGACTTGGCAGCATGTGTCTAATACCTGATATACAGCATAAGGCACTGGTGTCCCCTCTGGTACAGACAGTGTTATGTCCTTAAACGGGCCCTTCTTTTCCTCCAGACCCGTCCCACCAGCCTATCACAGCACACACACACACAGAGGTCAAGGGTCATCAAATACAATATACATACAGAGCTAAAACTGAATCTCTCAAACGCACGCCCACATTTGCCCTTTTCACTCTGTGCGGTAACTGAATGAGTGTGAGTTGAGGGCAGTTATTTATTGAACGACAATTACATGGCAAGTTTGAGAATTCTGATATTTCACTGTGGGACAGGAGAGCAAAGTCTACAGACCTCCACTCACAAAGTGGTTTGGTCACATTTTACACACACAGCCTTTTACCAATTTAAATAAGTTACCAAAAGGTTTTTTTTTTTTGCACACACACTGCATATAATTTTTACATAGCAAGGCTGCCCCAGAAATGGTATATGAATAGATCTAAACATTAATCTACACTGATTGTTTCACAGCTTTATGTGTTTACAGTGAATATTGATTGCAGGACAGCAGCAGTTGGCAGGGCCTTGTACTCACAACGCTGAACAGGAGTGGGAGCAGCAACAGATGCACCATGATCACAGCCTGGAACAGGAAGAGAAGATACAGGAGTTGTAAAGTGCATGTTAAAATGTCATTTGTTGCTGAAATAGTGAAGTAATATTACATAGAGCTTTAAATTTGAATCGATTAAACCCAGTGCATGCCCATTCAGCCGGAACGTGTTATTGATTCACAAAGAAAATCTGTCCTCTGTCCTTGAGAATACACACAGGTACGCGGTATCTCTCTCTGCCATAGGAGCTAAAAGTCCTCATATGTTTTGCTCCGCCCCCACACGACCAGGTGAACGGCGCACCTTAGCTCATAGGAAGAAACTGAAAGAGCTTAAATGCGGAGAAACATTTGATTTTTTCCAACCTGGCTTTTTTTTCCCCCCGAGTCCCCAAAGGTCGATAATTATTTGTATGAAACCCCAGTGACTTTATTGGAATCTCAGAGTCTAAAATAACATAGTCTCTGCATATGTACTTTTGTGTTTAAAACCACATTAATGTCAAACTAGACCAATGTAACATAACAGCTTTTAATCGGTTTCTCATTAACATCTTGTTATGATTCCTGGACTCCTGTATTGTGCCGGAAAGACAGAAAGGTGATGTCAGCCGCCACAGAAAAGTGAAGGTGACATTGAGTTGTGACCAATGACCTTTTTGTAACACAGCACACTTTTAGTGTCACTGAGCTGATGCACTCTTTATATACAGGACATAAATTCTACTTGAGATTTCTGTTTTTACTTCTGTCATTTGTTGGTATTTCCTGCCCCATGTTGATCCTCAACCTGCTGACTGGTTTCTGTTAAACTAACAGGATGTTCACTGACATTACCAACATATAGACATTCCCCTACATACACTGAGAAATATGTATAAATTGATCTATTTTATGCCAGAGTAGTTTTGCATTGCAGGCCCTCACTCTCTCCTTTCACCACTAGATGACCTTTAACGGTCTAGAATTTAGCTTCTATGGTACTACATTTAGTTTCCTATACAGTTATTATAATGGACATAGAGAACATAGAGGAGCTATATGAAGACAGAACAGTTGGTTGTCAGATATGCCAACACCTGACACTGAGGCCCTGCCAAAGTCAAGTCAAGATCACAGCAATCCTTCAACAAACTCAATGTATCACACGCTAAAAACACACCCTATAAGAACCTAGAGAAGCAGCCCTGTTTCTTATCCTATTCACAGCATTAAAATACACTTCTAATATTCAACTATTCCAAATCTGTGAGACAGGAGCCTGAGGAGACTTACCTCTCGTGGAGAGATCGAGCGAGTCACTCCTCTGTCTTGAAAATGATCTGAGCAACCCCATCCTTGCTGGTCAAACGTTAACCCAGTGTTAACTAGCAATGTTTTATTGGATCTAATGATTGTCTAATCAGCCTGCCCCTCAAGGGCCGCCGGCCAATAGGGAAGGAGCTGATTAGAAAGAGAAGGCGACAGGAAGAACAGAACAATGATAGGTTTTGTATCTAATATCATTTAACTTCCCTGATTTTTTACATTGAGCCTCAAGTGCTCATCGTTTATGTGTGATTGTTTGATTGTGATTGAAAAAAATAATGATTTTTGGGAAGTTTTGTACTTTTTGAATATTGCTTAAATTGTGGATTTAAAAAGGAGAGTTAAAAAAAAGAAACACCTGAAACCTGAAAACATTTCTGTGGAAAACTGCTCTACAGCTGAAGTTTCTAATTTCCCCGTCAGACTTTGACCTCTGCAACCTCTGAACAGTTTCCTGTCAGATTTTCCATTAGTAGCACAGCCTGATAAGAAGCTGCGTGTAGACAATTGAGCTGACAGTCCATTGCCTCATAAGAATGCAGAGGTCTGTGGTCATCTGCACTGATTCAGCAGGTCAAGCTACATACTACAGAGCTGCTAAACAGCAGGTTGGATTCCAGTTCATGACCTTGTTTTTCTAAAACTCCCAACACTAAATTTCATTTTTTTTTTAAACAATCGTTCTAAGGAGAGGACGTCAGGCTAATGTTTGGTCATTGTTATCTTTACTTCCACAACCTAACCTCACATAGCAGGGGCTATCTCACATACACCCTGATGCTTACCATCATGGACTGAGAGCAGTGATCTGACATAATCTCCAAAGCTGCTGGGGAAAAAACGCAGGAGATTTGTGCGAATCTGCAGCTGCAGAAAAAAACAAAACAACAGCATGTCCGGATGTGAGTCAGCGTTTCACAGGACAGGAGGACAGGTATTTAACCAGAACCTGTGACTGCAGCAATGACTCTTCAGCGGATGAAGCCAGAGATTCAGATGGAAGCAACACCATTACGTAAAGCATCAGTCCCTGGGAGATATTCAGGCCAAGATGCTCCAACACCATCTGCCTGGTGCTTCCTGGACCGAGCAAAGAAAACACACACACACACATACATCCTCTGAATGTTACCGTGGCAACATTTTTTCTTGAATTTTACAGTTTTTATCTGACAGAGCAGCCGGGGTTCTGAACCTGACAATCTCTGATCAGTCCCTGATCAGTTGAATCACTGCTCACATGCACGCGCACATGCATGCTAATTTATTTCTGATTGTTCAGCTTTAACATCACCCCTTGACTCATCTTCTATCAGCTCTGTTGTTTGTGTGTCTCTTTTGTGTCAAAGCTGAGTCATCCAAGGTAATATCTCGTTAGTAATGTTCATATGACAAAAGAGACTTTTTTTTCCCTCAAATGGGATGATGTCACTTTATTTCAATGAGCAACACTGACACAACTTCCAAGTAGCAAAATATGTTACATAATCAAGAAAAGTGCAAAATACAACATTTTATAAATTAATTGAAGGTAAGGTTTAATCAATGTACAAAATGAATCAATTCACCCTTCATCATCATCATCATCAGTAGCTTACAGCTGGTTCAGTCTCAGCACTTCTGGGTCGACAGATGACAAGTTTGGCAGGAATACGAGCAAAAGAATAACAGCGACACAGATGAGGGCAGAGAAGAACAGAAAAAAAACATGTGTGAAGAAAAATAATATTAACATCACATCCTTCTCTCAGTTTCCATCAGCTGATCTCTGACCTCCAAACTCATAGAATGTCACGTCATCTTCTGATTGTCTGGTCCATCATCATCAACGGCTCCCAGACTAATTCTGGCTGAAATGCACGAGCAGCGGTGAATGTTTTAAACACCTCTTGTGCACGCTTAGCCGGTCTGGCTGAATTTTTTAGATTCAGCCGTCCAACGTTAAGCCGTTAAGAAGAAGGCTGCCGCTCAGCCCACGTCCTCATGCTCTGCTGGACCTTGTCAACCTGCTCAGGGGTTCTGGTCTACGAGTGTCTGTCAGACTCCTACAGCACAGAGAGGTCGTGGCAGGATTTCGACTTCAGCCAGAAGGCCACACTCGGGTTGTTCTTGGCCACCATCTTGTCCAGCAAACGCTTGGCCTTCGTCGGGAGGCTCTCGCGCCTCGAGCTGCTCGTGACGTGCCTGCGCCGCTTGTTGGCCTCCGTCGAGTCGCGGCGGAGACGCAGCTGGCGGACGATGCCGTGGAAGGCCTCCCACACGTTGTGCTGCATGGCGGCCGAGGTTTCGATGAACTTGCAGTCGAACACGGCGGCACAGGCCCGTCCCTCTGAAACAGGAGGAGCGGCAGTGAGCTACATATCTTTATACGTACAGTACGGGCCAAAAGTTTGGACACACCTTCATTCAATGTGTTTTCTGTATTTTTATGACTATTTACATTGTAGATTCTCACTGAAGGCATCAAAACTATGAATGAACACATGTTTATAGTGTTATATACTTAACAAAAAAAAGGTGAAATAACTGAAAATATGTTTTATATTCTAGTTTCTTCTAAATAGCCACCCTTTGATCTGATTGATAAAGCAATAAATTCCACCAATTAACCCTGATAAGGCACAACTATGAAGTGAAAACCATTTCAGGTGACGACCTGAAATAGTAGTTAATCAAGAGAATGCCAAGAGTGGGCAAAGCAGTAATCAGATCAAAGGGTGGCTATTTTGAAGAAACTAGAATATAAAACATGTTTTCACATATTAACATAACATATTTCACCTTTTTTTGTTAAGTACATAACATCATAAAAATGTGTTCATTCCTTCAGTGAGAATCTACAATGTAAATAGTCAAAACACATTGAATGAGAAGGTGTGTCCAAACTTTTGGCCTGTACTGGATAAAAGAATGACTCAGACAGAGAAGGCCATGTGTGTCCTCACCGCTGACAGACACCTCCCTGCGTCGCACCAGGTCACACTTGTTCCCCACCAGGATAATCGGCGTGTGTTGGGCAGGACAAAAGCGCCGCAGGGTGATCCGGAGCTCGGACGCCCGCAGGAAGGAGGCTCGGTCCGTTATAGAATAGAGCAGCAGGTAGGCGTCACCTGTCTGCAGGCAGCGCTCCTGAGCCCATTCACTGTCAGTCTGCAAAAACAGCAAGAACAACAGTTAGTAAAGCACACAGGTACACAGACAAGACAATCTCACTGGATTTTAGAAGTTCAAAAGTGAATTTGAATTTTAAAAACTTAAATTTTTTATTCCATATTAAAGAAAAGATATGATAAAACCATATTTGTCCCACGGTGGGGAAATTGCATTACAACAGCAGTACAAGTGATGTTTGCACACAGCCTATAGAAAAAGTACAATATAATACAATATAATATAAGACAGAATAGCACTATAATACGCTACAGTGAGCAGATTATTGCACATGATAAATTATTGCACAGAAGCAGTAACATTTGTGAACACTGAACAAATAACATGCAAATTCCAGTGCTAGAGATTCAATTTAAAATTCGAATGAGACAGATTTACTTCCAAAGGCTCCTCTGATTCACATAAATCAAGGCTGTTTTTATTTTATTTTATCTCACCTCTGCATACCACGTGTCCAGCAGAGTTATGGATGCAGGCTCCCCATCAACTTCTATTGTCTTTTCACACACTTCATCTGAAATTACACACAAAACGATCAGTGAAATAAAAGTTGTTGTTGTTACTCAACTATCTGGTAAAAAAAGTGAACTCTTTGAACTTTATGGTATTTTATTTATTCTTTCTGTAAAAATCTGTCGTTAATTTGACCTGCCTGGTTAAATAAAATACAATAATAAAAATGTTTATGATTAAAGCATATATTTTATTTTTATTTGTGATGTTGTTGTGTTTTCTCTCTCTCACCTTCACACAGCTCGCAGTCATCACTGTCCATGCTGTCCGCTGCACCGGCGAAGATGCTGCAGAACGCGGTCTTCCCGACCCCGCTGGCCCCTAACAGCACCACCCGGTACGGGCTCCCAGGACCGGAGGGCTCCCCGGCGGAGTCGCTGGAGACCACCGAGTCCGAGGAGGAGGACCAGCTCCCGCGGCTCCGGTCCGACTCCCCGGCGGAGCTGGTGCTGGACTTGGAGCGGGAGATGCAGGCGGGGACCCGGGCCAGGACGCTGTCCGGCAGCAGGTGGCTGCCCGGGTCGCAGATGCTCCACCGGTGGAACTCGGTCTGGAGGCGGAGGCTGTGGCGGCGAACGGTGGACAACATGCTGACCGGAGACTGAACCGGGATGAACTAGATTCACCGGGAGCGGCGGCGGGATTAGAGAGGTCTGCAAAGTGGTGATTTGAGCTCTTATTATCACCCGAAAATAACTGTCCCAGAAAATGATAATAAAAAAGAAAAAGAGCGTGAGTCAGTGTGAATCCTGATCATAGATCATCAGTCACGATGTTTGACTGAACCATTTCAGAAACTCGTTAATTCCCTGCTGGTGTTTTCCTGATGCGTCTCTGCAGCGTCAGTAATCTCCAGCTGAGACTCTAAACCTCTGATGGAGTTCCCCTGCCTTTATATGAAGGAGGAGGAGGAGGAGGAGGAGGAGGACAAGTGGAGCATAATCATGGCATGGTGGGTTTTTGGGTTTTTACTGTCATAAAAGAAGATATTGTATTGTATAACAAGCATATAAAGCTTCAATATTTATTAGGATAAATATATAGAGATAAAGCTATATGAGCTTTTCTGTGGATTAATGGTTTTGCTCTTATAGTTGTGGAAATGCAAGGATTTAATGACAACTTAAGTACTTTTGAGGAAGCTTTTACTTCATTACATTTAAATGTTTGTCAGATGGATTTTTTACTTAAATGCTATAATCTGACAAGTCTCAGATTGTACATTTGAATGATATGAACAGTTTATAAAGTGTGTTCCATTGTTACAGATCAACAGTCAGCTGCTAATGCAAGTAATAACCATTTAATGTTGCACATAAACACAATGGTTTGTGATCACAGGTATTGATAATGTGTCTCTGTCAGAAGATCTTTATCATCTGAATACTAATATATTAATACATATATTATATGATATACATTGTACATATACTAATACAATTCCATTTTGTTGATTGGACCAACCAGCTTTATCACAGGTGACTGACTTTCTAGGTTTTATTTCTTCTTTCTTAAACATTCTGCCTCTGGGTAACATCATTTTTCAATAAAAATACCAAATATGTCAATCGAATGAGTAAACGTTTTCTTTTAAACTTTGTCAAACAGAGTTTGTGCTTATCAGTAAACAAATTAAGACATGTTACAGATGAGTGATGTTACAGTGAATGATTTTAGACTCAGAGCTAGATGTTATTTCCTAATTTAATAAGATATAAAAAATATATATATTTTATTTGTTTGGAGGATTGCCAGAATGATGCTGGAATGCAGCAACATCCTTTTACTTACAAACAGCTTAGATTAGTGCAACTCTATTCACTGAGCTTTCTATAGTAAAATATTCTATAATATATAGAATATATAATATATTCTATAAAGTCAATATTAACACGGTAGAACTCCCTATTTTAAAGAGCAGAGGGCAGAATAAAGTGTATATTTGTTATTTGGAGTATTTTTATATTTCTCAATGGGCTAAAGAGAATTATTAACTATTTGACAAGGCTGATATGCTGTGAATTAATTTACAGTTTAATAATAACAGTATAAAGTGTTTAAAATGGTCAGAAATATCTTCAAAATCAAAACTAAGAACATATACACCACCGGTCTAAAGTTTTAGAACACCTTGATTTTTCAGTTTTTATTAAATTGTCACAGTTTAATGTCTGATCTGACAGATGATGATGTGACAGCCCAAAGGTCTGATGTGGATTATGTTGCTGTAGGATGAATTCCTGACTAACTAGGTCTAGATCATGGGGTTCTGCTTAGCTCTAGAGCTCTAGTCCTAGAAAACTTTCTAAACTTAATTTAAGTCCATTACTGCAGAAAAGCTGTAAGTCTAAGTTGTTAACTATTACTTGATTCCTGAAAATTGATATCTGTCTTTTTTGGGTTGTTGGGTAGTTAACTGATTATTTTTGTACCATTTAAATGTCCCATATTCTACACTTTCCTGTTTTTTATTGTGAATTTTTCATCCCTAACCAGATTTGAAGTAGCAAAGATCATCTCAGTATAGTTTTACACTTCTTTTCTCCAGCTTCTTTCTAAGCCTCTCCTCCTCCTCATTAAATGGCTGTGGGGGTGTTGGTGGTGACTGTATAGTAGTGACATCACAACTTCACGGAAGTCATGACTGCTTGTTTTAAGGCACAGTTTCTGAATACAGGCTGTGTATGTTTCTCTGTGGATTGAGTGTTTTTGAAACAGTCATATACAGTGGGGAAAACAAGTATTTGAACACCCTGCTATTTTGCTATTTCTCCCACTTAGAAATCATGGAGGGCTCTGAAATTTTCATCGTAGGTGCATGTCCACTGTGAGAGAGATAAACTAAAAAGAAAAATCCAGAAATCACAATGCATGATTTTTTAACAATTTATTTGTGTGATATAGCGGCAAATAAGTATTTGAACACCTGTGTGTCATCTAGAATTCTGACCCTGAAGGACCTGTTAGTCCGCCCATTAGAAGTCCACCTGCACTCCATGTATCATCCTTAATCAGATGCACCTGTTTGAAGTCGTTAGCTGCATAAAGACACCTGTCCACCCCATACAATCAGCAAGACTTTAACTTGTAACATGGCGAAGACCAAAGAGCTGTCCAACGACACAAGAGAGAAAATTGTACACCTCCACAAGGCTGGAAAGGGCTACGGAGCAATTGCCAAGCAGCTTGGTGAAAAAAGGTCCACTGTTGGAGTAATCATTAGAAAATGGAAGAAGCTAAACATGACGGTCAATCTCAATCGGAGTGGAGCCCCATGCAAGATATCACCTCGTGGGGTCTCAATGATTCTAAGAAAGGTGAGGAATCAGCCCGGAACTACAGGACAGGAGTTGGTCAATGACCTGAAAAGAACTGGGACCAACGTTTCCAAGGTTACTGTAGGTAATACACTAAGACGTCATGATTTGAAATCATGCATGGCACGAAAGGTTCCCCTGCTTAAATCAGCACATGTCAAGGCCCGTCTTAAGTTTGCATATGACCATTTGGATGATACAGAGGAGTCATGGGAGAAAGTTTTGTGGTCAGATGAGACCAAAATAGAACTTTTTGGTCATAATTCCACTAAGCGTGTTTGGAGGAAGAAGAATGAAGAGTACAATCCGAAGAACACCATCCCTACTGTGAAGCATTGGGGTGGTAGCATCATGCTTTGGGGGTGTTTTTCTGCACATGGGACAGGACGAGTGCACTGCATTAAAGAGAGGATGACTGGGGCCGTGTATTGTGAGATTTTGGGGAACAACCTCCTTCCCTCAGTCAGAGCATTGAAGATGGGTCGTGGCTGGGTCTTCCAACACGACAACGACCCAAAGCACACAGCCAGGAAAACCAAGGACTGGCTCCGTAAGAAGCATATCAAGGTTCCAGCATGGCCCAGCCAGTCTCCAGACCTGAACCCAATCGAAAATCTTTGGAGGGAGCTCAAACTCCGTGTTTCTCAGCGACAGCCCAGAAACCTGACTGATCTAGAGAAGATCTGTGTGGAGGAGTGGGCCAGGATCCCTCCTGCAGTATGTGCAAACCTGGTGAAAAAATACAGGAAACGTTTGACCTCTGTAATAGCAAACAAAGGCTACTGTACCAAATATTAACATTCATTTTCTCAGGTGTTCAAATACTTATTTGCCGCTATATCACACAAATAAATTGTTAAAAAATCATGCATTGTGATTTCTGGATTTTTCTTTTTAGTTTATCTCTCTCACAGTGGACATGCACCTATGATGAAAATTTCAGACCCCTCCATGATTTCTAAGTGGGAGAAATAGCAAAATAGCAGGGTGTTCAAATACTTGTTTTCCCCACTGTATACAGTAATATATATATATGTCCAATAAATCTATAAGGTATTAATTGGAATTGTACTGCTTTAATTTCAATAAACATGTAAAAATGTGTGTTCTAAAACTTTTGAACTGGTATGTACATACAGTACTAAACAAAAGTAAGGCCATGAATTACATCTAGTTTCTCTGGAAACCAAATTAAAAACATCTTCCTGTTGCAAAACTGTTCTTCCTCTCTATCTATTGAGCTTGGCAAATTTGACAATATTCAAAAAGAAAATAGCATGATTTGAATAAACTTTAACCTTTTAAGTGTCACGTTTTCATAAGTAAACCTGACATATTCTGGTGATGATTAAAAAGAGTTTTTTTTTTAATCAATTTGGACATGTTTAAGTCTTAAAGGCTTGAAAAAGAATGCAAGAGGGACATTTTTAGCTTCATTCATTTGTGGACTGTTTAGATTTAAAAATGTTTGTGTTCTGGATCTGGTTCATACTCATTTGTAGATAGTTTGGTCTCAGACAGAAAGTGTAGATCAGAGGCAAAAAGACAGAGGGAGACGGACAGAAAGAGACAACACATGGGCTGTGTTTATGTCTCACACACACAACTTTACACATTTACTTTCACACACACCACACACATGCACGCACACGCGCGTGCGTGCGCGCGCACACACACACATACGAGCAAGTCTGTACTGTTCATCATGATTTTCTCATGTAAAGAAACAACAGTGTTGAAAATGCAGCCCCACTGTGTCAGCAGGGAACCGTTGCTGGTCTGTAATCTTCATACGGATATGCACCTGTCACATTACACATTGTTAGGGTCCTAAAGTAAAAGGTAAAAGACACAAGGTGTGGCTCACGGCTGATAAGAGTTTTATATCAGCCTGGGAATATTATATGGCAGATTTATTAGCCAACAATGGAGAGTAGAATCAATATTTAGCACACCTGATGTTCACATCACCTCCTGTTGGTGTCCTTTCAGTGTCAGAGAATATCTAAACTTATCTTGAATCTGTTATCAGGAGTTGAACTTTGAGAAGAAAGCCTGAGATCTACTGAGATCTATTGTTTACGATTTGGAAACCACCAGCTGGTATTTTATGCATAACCCCAACTAACCATCTACACAAATGCTCAAAGACACCCACAGCATTTCAACGCTCACTCTCTCCACTCGTCAACATCAGATTTGCAGAAGCACTTTATGTCTGAGAAAGTGCGACTAAGAGCCAGCGGGGAGAGTTATTACAGTAATTGTGGGATTATGCTGCTTTTTTCTGGCTGTTTTTCAGAACTTCTGTATTGGTTTGTGGCCTCATCTGTGGGACCTGCTGCTGTGTATTACAGCTCTGATCTGATCTGCCTGACAGATGATTGGGCGCCATTAAATCCTTGTTAAGTGCTGGAGAGGGACCGGGGTCAGGGTGGGGATGGAGGGGATAGAGGCTGGCTGCGGATTGGCAGGGCAGCGATGATGAGCTGTAGATAGCTGAGTGTAACATGACCTCTTTCTGCTGCGTTTCTTCCTTTATTCTACTTAAAGTTAAACATATTCCCTCCCATAAGGTCACTCAGACAATTTAGAGGGAGGACAAATAAGAGAAACTAACCTTAATACTAGACTGGACCGATTCCAAAAGAACACCAATAGGTGATGTGATTATAACTTTGATTTAGAGGTTAACAAGAAAGCTGCAGCAACTTCAAACAGCTCAGTGGTTTATAACTGAAATTAGACCAAATTACTGCCAACAAGCTTAATGTTTAAATAGTGCAGGAATTTATAACTTTCATGTAAAACACTATAACTGCATAGTTGAAATATAGACCCATAGTTGAAATGCTATTAAGATGGATTATAATACTTTGCTGAGAAGAATGTTGCATCTTGTGGTTTTAACTGCAGTGACCTTGTTTCAGACGTCTTTCACATCTTTTGATTCCGATTTAAGACAACGAGGTAATTGCACAATCAAAGTCTTGATGGTTTATTTCAGCAACATATTTGCAAAGACGACTGGAGAGCAAGGTTAAGGAGGACGTGGCCAAGTACGACTAAGTTATGTGAAGTTTCTCAGTCATACAGGTAATGGTTATTCAAGGAGGGTAGAATCGAGGGCAACTGGACTTGGTAGGTGTAGGTGGGGATTAAGTCGTGTCATACCTCCTCCTCTGTCTGCAGATGGTCTCTCTGCTTTGAGTCTGGGGAGCCCGTATATGGAGGTCAGTACAGAAAGCAATAGGGGCTTTCGTGCTATAGTTGTGTAACATCTTTACTTCTTATGTGGCTCTAAAAGTATCTGCCAGCTAGGAAGTGTATACATACATGAATAATTACTTAGGTCTGTATAGATAGTGTATATTCCAGGGAACAGACTGGGCGAGCAGATGACAAATGAATCAACTCATGTTGCACGGAAAACAGACCAGCTCAGATGTCTGCAATTATGCAGTTTTCACCAAAATGGCAAAGATAGAATTTAGCTTAGCTTCTATCTATATAATCCTGTAATATACATATTTCTGCAATGAAGAGGTGGGACATCCCTGTATTTATCCATATACATAGAGTGGGGCAAGAGAGTCTTTAGTCAGCCACCAATTGTGCAGGTTCTCCTGCTTAAAAAGATGAGAGAGGCCTGGAATCTTCTTCATAGGTACACTTCAATTATGAGAGACAGAAAAGGGGAAAGAATTCAGGAAATCGCATTGTAGGATTTGGTCACCTACAAACAAGCAAGATTTCTGGCTCTCACAGACCTCTAACTTCTTCAAGAGGCTCCTCCAGTCACTACCTGTATTAATGGAAGTTGTTTAAACTCGTTATCAGTATAAAAGACACCTGTCCACAACCTTATTCACACTCCACTCTGGCCAAGAACAAAAAGCTGTCACAGGACACTGGAAACAAAATTGTAGACCTGCAGCAGGCCGAGACGACTGAATCTGCAATATGTAAGGAGCTTTCAAGGTCCTGGAGTGACCTAGCCAGTCTCCAGATCAAGTCCAGTTTGACCTCTGTCATTGCCAACAAAGGGTATGTGACAAAGTATTGAGATGAACTCTTATTATTGACCAAATACTTCTTTTCCAACATAATTTGCAAATAAATTCTTTTAAGAATCAGACAGTGTGATTTTTATGGATTTTTTTGTCTCATTTTATCTCCCATAGTTGATGTGTACCTATGAAGACACACACTCATCTTTTTAAATGGGAGAACTTGCACAATTGGCTGACTAAATATTTTTTGCCCCAGTGTAGGTGATAACATCACGTTGACTTCATGGATTACATTTCATTCCAACTTGCTTACTTTGGATGAGAACTTGGAATTCACAGTCAATGAATTGAACTGGGTAGAGTAATCAATATTACTGTCAATAACACATCTGAGGCCAGGAGGGAGTGTTTAGCAGACTGAGCCTTAAAATCTGTATTTTAGAGAAGAATTTGGCCCCTGGAGACTGTTATACATGAAAAACACCAAGCTCCTGAGGGGTTTCACACTATTTCCCCGATAAATAGCAAGATTAGTCTTCTGAAACTCCAATGAGTGTTTGATCCAATGTTATCAAACCCGGAGACTATCCTGGACTCCTACATTTCAGAAACAAAAGGCCTGAAAATTGTGTCCTGTATCTATTGCCAGGACTGAAAGTGTCAATGGTTCTTGAACAAACAATGAATGAAACATAAGATCTCAGTGAGGGTCAATTCCAGGAGCTTGTCCAATTGGTTGTTTCATTCAGATCTTTCATAGAGATCCTGGGATCACAGGGAATAAACGTCCCAATCTGCCATTCAGTCTCTTCACCAAAACAACTATAACCCTTTTCCCCATTTCAGTGGTGAAAAGTCATTCAATGAATCCATACTCCAGGTCTCTGAGCTGTCGGGCCGGCACGTAGGGCTTAAACAGAGGGATCATCAGTGCAGCCAGCAAGCGGCTAGGAAAAAGCTTTACAGGGACAGGCAGACTAATTCTACCTCATTCATCCACCAGCACATGGCCCTCAAGACTATTAAAGACATGATTTGGATCAATATCCCACTAGAACGAGTGACACTTGTCTGCTGGACACGTGTCTAAAGCAATATTGAAGCGATGCGACACAGAATGTGATTGCTCTGAAACAACAAATAGAATCTTTACAGGGATGTAGCGATAAGTTGCTTGGTGACAGTTGCTATGCCAGCTCCGGTCTCCCTCTGAGGCTCAAATCGTTGTCTTTCCTCTCAAGGACTCTTGGATTTTGTATCGCGGTTAAGATGGAGCCAGTTTTAACTCTCCCCAACTGATGATCTTCTGATTCTAGTGAGAAGACTAATAAATAAATGCATGAAACATGTAAGGCTGATGACTTGTGGTGCAGGAGTGGCACCAACAGTTTAAATTCACACTATGAACACAGAAAGAGCAGGTCCACATAGACACCACACTACCTCTGACATACTACATGCCACACAGGCCAGAGACACACTTATTACAGTGGCGATCATGAAATAAATAAATAATATTATTCTATTATGCAAAGACACACATTGTAATGGAGTTCAGTCAATCTGACAGACCTAAAACCAAATCATATGTGAATTCAGGGTGCATGCACATTTGCAAAATCACAGACAAAACTACATAACTCCCACACGGCAGCTTTGTGTTCAAGAGCATGAACAGACTGGTATCATGCAAAATAAATAGACTGAACAAACAAACAATGAGCATGGCCCACATTCAGAACCCAGCAGATTTACTACACAGTAATGTGTTAGGTCATATAACTGAAACTATAACACTATAGCACAAAAAAACACACAAAAAAATCGTATTCCCTATTCAAAATGTAGTTCACAATTGTACGCTCAGTCACCCACTTATAAACTAGATTTTTTCCAATTGATAGCTGTATACATATTCTCCCCATACCACCCAAGATCAGTGTCACCTAAACATGTCTCAGAACAACGTAAATCCTCTACCTGACACAGTAAATATTACTCTAGATGGACACAGACAGCAGCTCTCTTTCAACACTCTTATCTACACTATATAGATATAAAACATACCTGGCACGCAAACACCTCCAATCTGTCGCATACTTGCATATGATATTCCTTTCTTGGCAAGAATTCTTCAGTCAATAACCAATGGCCAACTGCTTAAAAGCCTGTTTATTAAACACATTCCTCCTGAACTTCATTTATTTCAGCAAACTCACAAGGAATGGCTTCACACATTCCTTCTGAATTTTATTTATTTCATGACATTTCACTGGAACCTCTTTGAATAAATAAAGAAAACATGAAAACATTCAAGACAAAATACAAATGATCAAAATTGAAACTGTTGACTCCTGTTGCAGGTGGATTTCAAACATCGCAGCTCTGTTTAGTCGGATGTTGTAGCCAGGCTGTGGACAAAATCCAGAGAAGCTCAAGAAGCAAACATTTAGAAGACCTATAAGTGTGTGAAGGTGCTACAGTTTTGGGAAACACGCCAATCTGTGTGTAATGTTTATTTACAGAGTTGTGTCAGAGATGGTGGTCTGGAAGGCAAAAGTGATGTGGTCTCGTGCGTGATCGAGGTAGGGGTCTGAGAAGGAGGGCGTATCACCAGAGAAATGTCTCCACTGCATTAACTCGGACATGCTGAGATGCTTCTGCGTGGCTGCTCCGCGTTCACCTTGACGGCCGAGCTGGCACGGACGAACGGAGACCTGCTCCTCTTCCTCCTTGACGGCTGGGAACAAAGAAAAACAAGCACAGAGATGTGAGGATCAGTGAGTCTCAGTCCAGTCAGGTGCTGGTGTCAGCCTGGACTTACCGGGGACTGATCCGTCCATGTTGCAGCTGCAGTTCAGCAGGTCGTGAGTCAGGCACGACGTGTCCGTCAGGCTGAAAAGATCCCGCAGCTCATTGGTGGAGAAGCTGGTGTGATCCGCTCCTTTGCCCAGGTCCACAACAGTCCCAGAAAGTCCCTGTTTAGACACCTGACGTTGGAATATGCGCTCTTCAATGGTCCCTGAAAGGGAAAACATAACATTTTTAAATCAGTCAGGTTGGTTATACACACAAACTCACACAGCTCAATTGTTTCCATAATATTCTTTAATGCCACATGATGGCCTGATGACATTTCAAGCATGTTTCGACCAGTATGTGTCTTATCTACATGGAAATAAAGATGATTTGGGAAAAATATTGTAGTGTGTGAGTTCTCCTTCGCTCTTTTGTGTAACCTGACCAGCAGTAAGGAGACGGTAGATGTGCACAGTCTTCTTCTGTCCATCTCTCCACACACGAGCCATGGCCTAGACACAGGAGAAGATATGACAAGCATGTACACAGCACCATCTGGTGGTTATATGTATATATAAACTCGTTGTAGTCTTGAGTGTGTCAGCAAGACAAAAGAAGTCAGGCCTGTGTGTAAAACAGTGTGAGAGACTTTAACCTTTACAGGCCTATCTGTTACTGTGTGTGTATTTTACCTGAATGTCATTGGCAGGGTTCCAGTCAATGTCGTAAAGCACCAGGTGGGAAGCGCCGATCAGATTAAGCCCCACCCCACCGGCTTTTGAGCTCAAAAGAAACAGGAAATTCTGCGAATAGGTGCTGTTAAAGCTGTCCACCAGCCGCTGTCTCTGATTGGTCGGTGTGTGTCCGTCAAGACGACAGAAGGTGTAGTTCATGTGTACGCACAGGTCCTGAAGAAGGTCGAGTGTCTGAGTGTAGTTGGACACTACAACCACCCTGCAGGCAAAATATACACTGTCATATGTACAAATATGCAGCACACACAGACATGTGTGCACTTCACCTGACAATGTCACACTCACCTGTCTGAAGGGCTGAGCTGTCTGATGGCAAACAGCAGGTCTGACAGAACCAGGAGTTTTCCAGAGTCAGCAGTGTTCAATCCACCTGTAGAGTAGGATTCTGGGAAGCGATCCGCCAGACCATCATATATCGAGATGTCCCCTGATCCACAGTCTGTTCTCTCCTGAAAACAGGACAAGGTAATTCTAACAGTTAGAATTATGATTCGGCCAATTCCCCAAACACACGCAGAAGTACATTATCAAGAATTGATTGCCAGTAAATGACTGCAATGATTACTGCTTGAGGAATACTCCATCTCCCTCTCTCTATAGACAAGTGTCACCTTGACAGTGGAGTGGAGCAGCCCAGGGTGGTTGCAGAGCTTCTTCAGTGCAGTGATGCAGGCCAGGTGTGTGTGAGTTTGCGTGGAGCCTTGCAGACAGGCTCTGAACACCCGATGACAGAGGAGTTGCTTGTACAGCTCCTGCTGCAGCGGGGACGGCTCGCAGAACAGCGTCCAGTCAAGGCGTGGTGGCAGGTAGCGGTTGATTATCTCCTGGGTCCTCCTCAGGATGAACATGCCGGTCAGACGAGAGAGCTCAGCCGCTCGCTCCTCTCCCAAAAGTCTCTCCTCCTATTGGCAGAGACGGATACGGTATTTGGTAAAGCTGTGCAATTCATTGAATTTTAATCACGATTTCGATTTGCATGTGAAACGATCTTCAAAAATCATATAATCCAGTGCGAGAGCATGCGAAGATGAGAGTGTGTGTGCGTAAGTGCAAGTGGTGCATGTGCAAGATATATATATGTGCAAGATATATATATATATATATATATATATATATATATATATATATATATAAAAAATCAAATATATATATCAAATGGTGCAACCGAAAAATAATCATACATTTTAAATATATAATCCACGTAGAATCATGTGTTCTTAATTTTTTAAAACTTGTTTAAAAGAGAGTTAAACTATCTGGTACCAAGTTTTTGGGTTACATGATATTTTTGTTACTGCATTGTGTAACTCAAAAAATAATCATTTGAATGATTTCAATATTGACCTAAATAATCGTGATAATGATTTTTTCCATAATCGAACAGCGCTAGCATGTGGTTTAATGTCAGATTGAGCGCATAGGATCTGGAAAGCAAAAGAGAGAATTACCTCCGAGCAGCAAGGCTGTCTGGAACGAAGAATAGGCTCCTCATACACTTTCCTATAAGCAGTTGATGAACCGAGAATCCCCGGATTTACAAACTCTATGATAGCATAGAACTCTTGCAGGTCATTCTGCACTGGGGTGCCTTCGAAAAACACACGATTGTAGTCAGTCTGTCAGTCAGTGATTCAGAAACACAATTCAGTCAAAGATTTGGATCTCAGCATCAGTATGTACCTGTAAGTATGACCCTGCGATTACAGCTGATGCTGCTGAGGGCAGAGGACGTTTTGATGCTGCTGTTCTTTAATCTGTGGCCCTCGTCACAAATCACAAGACCAAACTCCACTTTCTGTACCTGGAGACACATGACTCAAACAGCCAATACGTTTCACACATTCACACTCACAGTAGACGAGACGGGAGGTGAATGTACCTGCTCCATGCAGCGAAGCAGCATCTCGTAGCTGATCACAAGAACGCTGTGCAGAGGGGAACACACAAACTTCTCTATCCTGTGGTCCTACATGTCAGAAAAACAGCAAAATAATAAGTGAATACACAGCAAATAAATGGTAATGATTTAATCTGTGCAAGAGACAAAAGGACAAGGTCATTTATTAATATTCTGACATTCAAAAACTCGTTATCAAACTATTTTCCTAGTTGTCCTAGTTGATTGCTGATAAGAAGTCTTGAAAGTAAAAGTAGTCAAATATTTTGTTGCGTTGCTTTATAAACGTTCGTTCAACTCCGTCCTAGTTTTCAGTCTTGGTAGGAAGCCTTGTGAGGAGTCAGGAGATGAAGGGCTGACTGGATACACAATAGAGCTGTTATGTGATATGTTCAATCTCTTAGGTTTAGTAAGGACATCCCATGACTTCATGCATGTTGGTTAGATGTATGCAACTCTGAAATGTTAAAGACCCCATAAATTGGAAATTAAGAGACTTAAGAGTCTTTTGTGACTTGTTTCCAGTGAAAACAAATATTTAGGTCACAAATATTTAGAAGATGGCCAGAGCCTTGTGTTTATATGACACAGATCAGACCTGCAAGTCTGGAATAAAGAAAAAGGCGACAACATATAATACCCATCAACTACCCTGGTTGACATAAAAGAGGTGACTGTAGCTAAAAGATGACAATTTTGTAGTTATGATATATACACACAGATTTTGATTGATTTTTATGTATAAATACTCAAAAAATAAATGTCTTTACCTATATGTTGCATATACCAAGAGATACATGAATGATTGATACAAGGGAACTGAATTAAACTGGGGAAATGTATTTTCATGGGCCCTAACAACAAAAGGTGTCCTCTACAAACTATAAACGGTTAGTTTTGCTTTTGTTTTGGAGAGACAGATGGTTACATTTTGGGGGGGACATTTTCATAATAATATCATTAATCTTCAAGTCAGTCAGTGTCTTTCTCTTCTAAATGTCCAGAGTATTTTAACAGATTTTCCACAACAAATCATTTTATTAAGCATTAGATAGATGGATAAATTATTTTTACATTTCACAAATTTTAATATTATAGAACTTTTCTGAAACAAGTTACTAAATGAAAAAAGACATTAAGTGGAATAAGAATAAATATGAATGAATGTGAATAAAATATCTTTTGAAATTAAGAGCAACAGAAACAAATGTGAAAAAGACCTGTAAAATAATGTGTTTTTAAGATATGTTCCTGAAGATAATGATAAAATGGCAAGCTTGGTTCAAGAACACACGTCTCACACTACGCTATAGTGTAAGTATCAAGGACATTGCAGCAAAACGTTTGATCGATTCTCTCTACTTGTTAGAGTAGTCTTGTAAATACAAGAGACAGAATTTCTCCTTTCATCCTCACCTGATCCACAGTAAAAACACTGATCCTCTCACGGCCCAGCCACTTGTTAAACTCTGCACCCCAGTTCTGCACCAGACTGCCGGGAGTAACCACAAGGACGCGTTTAGCCACTGGTTTCCCACCGTACGGCCCCTGCTTCAGCAACGTCCAGGACAGAGCCACGCTCTGGAGGGTCTTCCCCAGACCCATCTCATCAGCCAGGATAGCACCATGGCAACCCACCGCTCTGAAGTATACATACACACACACATCAGTAAACCTAATAACAGCATGATCACTGCAATATGTCTTTTGGTCAAATCATGGTTGTCAAGATAAGAAAGTCAAAAACTTAAAATACAGTTGTAAGAAGTTTTCATCAGATATCTCAAAATCTACATTTTGTGTTCATGCTGGTTTCTTGTCATTTAAAAGTCCATTGTACCTTTTTTGCAAAAATCATGATTTCGTGTGATATTTTGACACATAATGTGTTAAATATTTATTCCACCTAGAATTTAATAATTGTTCATGACAGTTTTGCCCTTTACACATTTGACAGGAAGAGCTCCATCACCTCAGGCCCATGACACACTCATAGAGAAACAGCAGGCCGTCTCTCTGGTGGGGTCGCAGGTGAGTGGTCAGGTATGGGTCAACCACAACGTCAACGACAGGAAGCCCTGACTTGTTATTCAACCACTGATGGTTGGGAGAGGGACGAGGCATCACCAGTGCATCTGAAAGAATGATTCAAACCAGAAAAATGACAAAAAGCAAAAAGTGGTGACACTTTTTTTTAAATAAACATTAGAAAAGTTATGCGTGTTACAAATTCTAGACAATTGCAGAAAAAATGGGATTACATGTTGTCTGATTCGGTCCACATACCTGGAGCTTGTGGGTCATGGCGAGGCCTGCAGGTCTGATCCTCAGCTGCAGGTTTGGATCCTGGATGTTCTGCTCTCCCGGTCATCGTCGGAGGGCAGAAAGGTCTGGAAGCCGGACGAGGAGGAGGTGGAGCTCTCTTTGTAAGTAGCTCCTGTTTTTCTATTTGAACCTCCTGGAAACAACATCCTCTGGCAAAGTCCCCAGCAGAAATGACACCCATCACCTCCACCTCCTTCCCTCCGATCATCAGGGTCTCTCCCTCGGACAGAGAGGCCAGCTCTGACACCTTGTAGCCGCTACCTACACATAAACATATAAGAACATGACCAGTATGTACCAAATGTTGAGAAACTAACAGGCATCGTGGTACAATTAAAAAAATATATCCTCATGCATAAGGCATTAATAAAATAAAAAGTGAGTGAATTTACCTTGAACAATATAACAAAATAAACATACATTTAATGCAAGCTAAACGTGAAAGAATGTCATCCATCAGCTACTATTGATTGTTTAGATGTAAAGCCCCTGAAAATTTGGTTCCAAATCCAGTCCCCCTCAACTCATTTTTTATTGTTCCCACAATACTAAATATTTATCAGTAAACACACAAAACAGTTGGGTACAATTGATCATGACTCCAAAGATTATGCTGATCTGCTTTTGTCTCATTAGATTTGATTGACATTATTAACAGTTTCAGAGTGAAATTGTTGCAAAATCCACATCAGTAGCATTAATCCATTTCTAGCTGAGCTCCCACCACTTCAAAACCAGAAAGAAAAGCACAGATGTAACAGCAATGACAGAAAGGCCTCATGCAGATAGATTTAGGTACAGTAAGCTATGGCATTCACCATACCTTGACTATAGTAGACACATTTTCAATTATAATTAGGGCTTTTAAGTTAAATAGATCTGTCCAGAATCCTAATAGTGCATCACTGCATTTACAAGTTGGACTCTACATTGTGTCAGTATTAGTCAGTGATGTTAAAATTAACAGACCACATATATTGAAGTGTGTTTTATTTGTATTCACCATATTTTTTGAGCATTTTAAAAGCTAAACTGAGGTTTGACGTTGTCATTGTTCAAATATTCAACAGATGCTTGCCTGAAGGATATTTGTCCACTCACATGTTAAAAGTGTTTTAAAAAAAAAGTGAAAAATATCACTTTAAGGTACATTTAAAACAGATTAAAAAATGTGTGATTAATTGGCAAGTAGCTCAATCCGAAGGCTAATTTTATGCATTAATAGTAATGGTTGATAGCTTCTTGATTTTGCTCTCAAATCGCACCAGGACTGCTGCATTTAAATTTGCAGTTTACTAATTTGTAATTTCCGCTGCCCTCATGGGAAATAACCAAAGATGTAAGGACTTACTGTTGTGGTAATTTTATCCTGTATTACCAAGGGTTCGTAAGTCCCACAATAAAGAAGACAAGTCTGTGAAATGAAGTGCCTTAGATTTATTTCTGGATCTGCAGAGTCAGAAAACACAGTCACAATCATATACAAGTATATGAAGAGTGACTGGGCATCATACGGGGAAGAATGAGCAATGTTCTCTCTGTCGGAGCGTTTTTTAGTACGGAGACAAGGCCTATCTGCACCCTTGACATCAACCATAAAGGAGACAAGATTAAAGTAATAGAAACTAACTAAAACTGAATTAATGATCATAACTATTTTCTCTCACATTACTTTGACAGAAAAGACTCACTATAGAAGAAAACTGTGTTTATGTATGAAACATCTCATAGAAAGAAGCTGATTAAATGTTTCAGGGTTTTAAAACTTAAGTCCAGCAAAAACTCAGAGGACAGGTTAAAGTTCCTTGGTTTAACTGTCACAAGCTGCAGCCAGGCTGCTGCTTCACCGATTACTCAACACAACACATACATTGTGTCTGTGCCTCACCCTTTCCGATGTCTTTGCCCTCCATATCTTTCAGCGTGGCCGTGCGTCCTCTCGTTACGAGGACTGCATCACCTTCCCAGCGCTTGTGTTTCTTCTTACTGGCTTTACACCACATCACACTGAAGTAACGTGCTCCGTCCTGACCGCAGCCAGAGTCCGAGGCACCAATAGCAGAGACTGACCCTGCAGGTGGCCGAGGAGTATGTGGAGATCCAGGACTCAATGGAGGGGAGCACATCAATCCTGTACCAGGGAGAGATGTAACACAATGGCTGAAAAACTCCTCAGCAGAGGTCACTGTTGCACCAACTCTGAATATCATGCTAAACCTTCCGTCACAACGACGCTCACAATCACATTCATCAGGCAATGTTAGAATGAAAATGCATGAAACCTTATTTGTCTAATAATAAACAAATAATTAAAATAAAAATACAAGTACCCAAGTTATCTTACTTAGTTTTAATAGAAATAAGAGGACATTTGAAATGTAGAAGAAATGGAAAACATTCAACATTACAATACAATCAATGTTGTAGTCACATACATTAAATAACAATAACATCTCAAAATCATTCACACATCTCCCTTCTTTTGATCACTCAACCAGTCGTCAATACAGACGACAACCAGGGAGAATATTTAACATGTTTTTGATTCATTTTCAGTTGTATTCTGCAACTTGCTGGACAGGATTTGCCATCTTTAGCATCATGATTTAAGGCTTTCAACAGTTCTTGTGCTCCGATCTGAGGCATCTCTGATCAATCATGTGTCTCATTTCAGTTCTGAAAAAAAAATGGACTTTGTAGGGACTGGGGTGTATCTTTTATTTGATGAAGCACACCCTGTTTGGCTCCCTAAAAGTGCTAAGAGGAAGTGTCTCTTTAGTTCATCACATCTTTTTAATGAAGAACCAACAGAGCATGAAATAAAGATATAAAATGAACTGGATGAGAGTCACATTCCTGATATATTAGTAGCTCAGAAATTCTGTTACCATGAGTTTTCTAACAGCCTCGGATAATAAAGGTCATCAACCCAATGCTGACATTGCGTAGATACATATTTGTGTCAGATCTAGGCAGAAGAAGCACCAGTAAGATGCATGTCATTCACTACATCAAATATTCCCTTATGAAAATCTGGACTTTCACATTTGTTTTAACTAAAGTATTTTCTTTTCCTGTTGAGTGTGAGCAAAGTAACAGCGGCTGGACTTAGCAGATAGCAGGCTATCAGTGTCTGCATGAGGCACTCAGTTTTCACAAGAAATCCAAACTCTGAAACATCGCCTCAATGGGAAACTGATGAGTTTCCCCTCAGTCCTAAGTCCAAACTTAGGCTTAGACTCTCCCTTTCCAGCGTTGGCCACAGATCTGCATGATCACGCGTGTTATAGAGGAATCGGCAGTCCATGTCTGAGCCGGGCCGCTTTCAGCTTCTCCACTTTGATCTTGGCTCTCAGGAGTTCCTCCTCTAGGTCCTGCTTCCTCTTCAGCCCCTCCCTCTTCTCCTCCAGGTATATGGCAACTTTTCTGTGATTGGCAAGCACCAACTCGTGCTCCTCTTTGGCCAGGTGCAGAGGGCGGAACCTGTCGGGTTCGTGGTGAGGGTAGATGTCGTTGGGATAGAGGTCGTGGCGTAGCGGCAGCGGCGAGGTGGACAGGGGGATGTTAACGGAGGATGGGGCGGGCGATAAGGAGGCTTCGTAGTCGTGGACGCTGCCCAAGTCCTCCTCCGCCTCTGGCTCCTGGCTCGCTTCCAGCCCCGGCCCTGCGTGCATGGAGAGGATGGGGAGGTCTGGTGGGGGTTTGACATCGTCTTCGGGGTCCAGCTGGACCACCTCGTGGGGAATACTTGGGACAGCTGCTGAGTAGTCCTGGAGACCGGCCAGAGAGGAGCTGCTGCCAGGAGGCTCGATGGGAGAGTTGTGCTTGCTGTATATTAATCTGAGGATGGAACCATAAAAATAAGTGAGGATAGAAAGCTTAAAGAGCACTTAGTGAGTGTCTACGACTTGATCGTTGCAGTGTGTTGAGACCTGTGTTGGTGATAAAAGGATTATATGATGATTAAAGGGAAATTAAATGATTTACAAAATAAAAATTACAAACTGTTGCTGGTTACAGCCCCAGATGTGATTTCCTTGCTCTTGGTTTCATTTAATTATAAATTCATGACAAAGATTTTGTCAGAACATCATTTGTGGAGTTGAATTTATGTCCTAAAACAAAACAAAAGACATTTTACATTAAATGATGCAATGGAATTTCTTTACTTGTTGCAGCATGTGGAGAACTAATTCCCCTGATGCACAGATCAAAGTGTTTTCCGTGTGAATAAAAAGGAATGAAAAAAAACACCACAAACTACTAACAAGCAGCCAGTTAACACTGGCAGAACATTCAGGATTTTCCTGCTGAGCCTGGTGATGCACAGTTAGAGTGTAATCTGATTGGGTTTGGAAACTGAGCACAGCTCCCACCTCCTTCTCCCTCCTCCTCCTCCTCCTCCTCCTCTAAGGCTTGAATCTATGCTTGTTAAACTCTCATCTAACAGTTTTCTCATTCCTTCAGTTCTGCCATGAAGTGTGTGTCTGTGCTCGTATGCCACACTGTACCTGCGCAGTGCCTGGTCCTTTTCGTGGATGGGCACGTGGTGGAACAGGTGAGGGATCATCTCCATAATTCTCCTGGTTGGCTCGGAGATGCTCGCTCTGTATTCCGGCTGGGCGTGTCTCCGCTGCATCACTTCCTGTTTGGCTGACTCTTTCAGCCTCTTGTAGAGGGTCCTGAGGCCCTGAGCTGTCCGGTGGGGTCTGTCGCCGCCCAGTGCGTTGTACTGCTCGGCCACGGTGTCCCAGCACTTGTTCTTGTCCACGATGACGGCATGTTTGTTGGTGTGCTCCTCCAGGATGCGGATGTGTGGACGGACCAGCTTCAACAGGTCCAGCTTCTCCGAGAGGGTGAAGTTGGAGGAGCGAGCTTTACCCACCATACTGGACAGGAACACGGAGCCGGACGCCATCTTATAGCATAGCAGACCCTTTACAGACCGAGTCGAGCCTGGATCTGCCCCCCTTCAGCAGCCAGACTCAGGACTCCTCACTCCTCACACCTGTCTGTCTGCGTCCCTGCTGCTTGGCTTCTCTTGGTTCCACAGTGATAAAGCTAACACCGGCCTAACCCCACATATCTCTCATTTCTGCTGCCCTTCCTCTTCCCTGAATCAAACATAAAGCTACGTCTAACATGTGCATAGAGTCACACTTCTCCTTGGTTCCCTCTCAGCTACGTTGCACAACAAAAACAGGCTGTGCTGCACACAATAAGAATCAGGCTTAACTAGGCCAGCCTCGTTTAGGCCCCCGCCTACCGCGGAGGGCTTTGGATGAATTCCTCCCAGTTTAGGCTGACGTAGCTAAGCCGCTTAAGCCCAGCCCGACCTACTTACAGCTCGGTCTCTCTAAACCCCAAACCAGGCACAGCACAGCCGCGCCGCCTGTGCAACACAACACGGCGGCTGCAGCGCGGCTCTGTGCGTACAGGAAAAAGGGAGAAAACCTGAATTCTGACAGTGTATTTACAGGTTATTGCGGGGCCAGGAGTCTATTTTCCTAAAGTGAGTGACGCTTGGAAATAGCGCCGGCTTAACTCACTGAGTGGGGGGAGGGGTTTGTGAGCGCGCGCGCCTTGCGCGGTCACGCAACAATAGCATTTATGTCTATATGCCGCATGTGGTGAATGGACACACCGCAAACCTGCGTGACGAATACTGTTAATTCATGTGATCCAAAGCACGCGCGTGGGACTCGTCCCGAGCCACACGCAGAGTGAGTGTGTGTGAGTGTGTTTTCAGGCTGGAAAACAGGAGGCACTAGTTGCAGCGGTGGCTCACTGATCCTGAGCACAGTCTTAATCTGCACGCTGCACCCTGCTCATTTACATAATGCTGGACCTGCTGTCACTCAGCCTTAGCCCGCCTGGTTTAACACACATCTGCAGCGTGTGTGTGTGTGTGTGTGTGTGTGTGTGTGTGTGTGTGTGTGTGTGTGTGTGTGTGTGTGTGTGTGTGTGTGTGTGTGTGTGTGTGTGTGCGCCACAGTAGGGACGCAGAAAGCATCCATCGACTCTTCGCGGTGGTTTATTCATATCAGAAATCATAATAAACGCACTATTTGATAACGAAGGAACCCACGTTTCGTCACGACCGTGCCCCTGGGTACGTGAACGCACCACGGACCAGGCGTTTTAACGCGGCGTCGCGTTCGTTAACGGATCGCAACATAAGAGTAGAAACATCGCATGATCCGAGCAGGGCTTCATGTTCACATGGAGCAGATTCCTGCTGCCATTAAACATGGAAACGATGCATCAACAACCGAGAAGACAAGAGTACAGAAAACATCCTTCGTAACTAAACATGGCACGTGTGTGTCATGTGTCACTCCTTCCTGTCTCGCGTGCAGGAAGGAGTGAAGACAATTAGTGGTGTATTAATATGAAGCTGAACAAGAGATGCAGGAAGGATCCATATACGTTTTTCTACAATGTTTAACAAACTCATCTTTCTACCTTGGCAATATCCACCTTGTACGGTGTATTATACATATATATAGCAAAATCACATCATTAAACAGTTTATACTCAACAAATAGTATTATAGTTATATCTCTAGTCTTTTTTTTATAGTTTTAGAAATATTTGGAGTTAGTCTATTTAGTTATTGTGGCTGCTGTAACACTTTAATCTCCCCTTGGGATACTTAAAGTTTTCTATCTATAAAATTAGTACTGTAACTGTTCGTCAAAAAACACTCTGCTCATTGTTCCCTAATATCTCATATTAGTATATATAAGCATATAAGTATATACAAAGAAAAAGCAACAATTACATGACATTTTTAAGTAAGTACTATGTTGTTTATCAGCATCAACACAGCAGAGGAAATATGTTTTAAACATATCATGCTACATGTTCTTAATGGCATTTTCTCCAACAACAAAGAAAGAATGAAAAAACGATGTATGTAAAAAAGAGAGCGTGCCAGTCAAATACATTAAATCACCCTGTATTTTTAGTTATTTCTTGAGCAAATATATTAATTGGGAATACTCAAGTTGCAAATAATAAGCAACTGCCCTGAAATAATCTTCCTAAGTTCCTGTATTTAATGTGTTGACATAATGTGTCTTTACACTGCCAGCACCTGTGGGATCTGGAAAACTCTTTTCTGTCTGTGAACCTTTGAGTTTCTGGATGTACATTGTGAGCTACATATAAATATAAATATGCCTCGAACACAGTTTCTTTCACCATCGTCGTTAGTACTGCTAGAGCCACAACTCTTAATATCTTACCTGATGGTGTGTTTTCCTCTTCTGTGGCAGTGTTGGGATTTTCAGTCTCATTTTCTTTACTTTCGGTTGCATTGAGGATTCGAGCCAGAGCCTTGGACAAAGCTGGTGCAGCCTGGGCAGCTTTGGGCTGGACCTCACAACCTGTTTTACTGGGAGCCGGTGCTGCTAAACTTCTCTGGACCTGCATTAAAGATGTGGTGAGAGGAGAACTTATGAGCCGAACAAGTTTAAAAACCATTAGATGATAAGCAGGAGTGACCTTTATTTACCTTATCCAGCACATTGTCTAAACCACAGTTAGGGGTAAGAGGTTTGGATTCAGCCACAAGACGTGAAGTGGATGCTCCAGGTGGCATGAAGCGAGGCTTTTTCACAGCATTACCGAAGAGCTGGCTGGGAGCTGCTGAACGCCGCATTCTGCTACTGGCTCTACTACAGTAATCGATATCCTGAAGAAAAGAAGCAATGAATATTACAATCAACATCTCCAGTAATTATTGATAGTGATACTGGCAGGTAATTAGTGTTTCTCAGTGTTTTTTTAACCTTTTTTGACCCCAGTTTTACATTACACAACTCCGGCAAACCCCAGACATCCAAATTACAAACAGTTTTTTTGCTAAAATATATATTTTTTATACAGCTAGAAAAAAGTTCATTTATTTTTTTGCCATTTTATGTATGACATTAGTGCATTTTGGTTGAGAACCTCTGACTTATCTAGTATCATGTCAGTTGACTAAATAGTCCAGAAACATCCTGGCAAAATGAAAAAGAAAAACTGTTTTTCCAGAATCTCCATTAAATAATCAATCAGTAGTGGGAAGAAGCCTGGTGGGTTTAATGTAGTGGTGTAATGTTTCCTACATTAGTGATTATAAAAGCACAGTAAAAGGTTTTACCACCGAACAACAGGACATAACCTTACAGTGCTCATCATTCTTAGTGTCAGTAGAGAATTATCAAACAACTATAAAGTTACATAGAATCAATAATGACATCAAAAGGAATTATATAGAAAAACAACTACAATACAATACATTCAATCCCAGACCTTTCGTATATTGAGGCAGTGGAATCATCAAAATTAAGAACCTTTTTCAATACATTTGCATGTTTTTACTACATAAGAAAACGGGGATGTGAAGCAGTAACTTAGCTAGGCTACAACTCGCTAGCAGTAAACACACACTCGCTTACGTAACTTTAATATTAATTGGGTTGTAATGTAATTTGTTTGTGACAACATGTCGTAAATACCCAAATGAACTATAAGCTTGACAGAAACAACATAAAATCACAAAATGTCACAAACAAACCTCGTCTTTTCGTTCTTTAACTTTCTGTTTCTCCCGCTGGATGAGCTCCACAATATGATTGGCTGAGCCCCCGGAAGTAGGCGTGGTCAACATGAGAGTGTGTTTGTTTTATAGCATCGGTGTAGATTACAAGCTCCAGCCTTCATGTATTTCTACAGCCTGTAGGTCACGGGGGATAAATCGAGCTCACCTACAACCTCTCTACCTTTGTACATGAAGGGATCCTCAGTAATTATGCTTTCTGGTATGATTGTAATTCCATGCTGACTTGCACTTTTTATTTTCTGATACTTTTCATACTGTATTTATCCTTTATTGTACTTTATTAAAAACTTGCTTGATAACCAATAACTGGGTTCTGGTGTATAAGATAAGATAATCCTTTATTTGTCCCACGGTGGGGAAACTGCAGCAGTAGAGACAGTGTAAGTGACATGCAAAAAAAGAAAAGATTGCACACAGACTATATATTTAAAAAATAAATACAATATAATATAGGATAGATGCACCATATGTACAAGATAGTTACACTACAGTGATTATGGTAGATTATTGCACGTGAATTGCACAATAGGTTAGGTTATCACACATGAAAAATTATTATACAGATGCAGTAATAGTTTTTCAGATGTCATAATAATAATAATAACAATAATAATATAATACAACTTCAAAATGTCTTATATCGGCTTGTAAATACAGTTTATTTAATGTTTATATACTGTTTGAGAATGATAAATGAGCAACTTTAAATTAAGGTGTTACTGATCACATACAGTTATCATTATACATGTATTTATTATTATAAACAACTTCTTCTCTATATATAATGTTACTTTTGAAACTATTTTTTTCAAATTATTTTGAATACATAACGTTATAGTATTCCTGTTTTTATAAGTAAAGCGTCTGAATAAATCTTCCACCACTGAGTTAACAGAATATTATAAAGGGACTGGGATAACCTCAGGCATTTGCTTGCTCTTTGATTTTCATGGTCATCTGATGCTGTGCAGTCTATAATCCAATCAGGACAGGAGAGAGTATAATCCATGTTAATCCCACATCCAGAGAGAGAGAGAGAGAGAGAGAGAGAGAGAGAGAGAGAGAAACAGTTGCGGGACAGCAGTAATCTCAGAAGGCAACATCCCATCCCAGCTTTATTTGTAAGGACAAAACACTGCAGGATACTCTCTGTATTTGTGTGTGTTTCCTGTAATTCTGTCTGTCTGATCTGGTCTGATGTCGTCCAAAAGCTGCCTGCCTATGTCCTGAACCCTCGTTGTCAGGGAGACGTCTCCATGGAGACGCACTCCCAAAGGTAGGGGAGGGCTTTAGGAGAGCGGAGACCCTCACCTGGATGGAGCAACAAGGGAAGAGTGGGAATGAAGAAGGAAGGAGCATAGCAGGGAGATAAGGAGAATCACCTCTGTGTGGAGAACAAGTGGAAAAGAAGGAAGGAGGGAAGAAGAGTGGAAGTAAACTTATCAGGTAGGAATATTATTATTAAAAAAAAGCATGCATTTGAGCAAGTTTGAGTTTTTTCCCCCACTTTTTCCCTGTATATTGTTGATGTCTTTGTAGGATGGGGTATGATCTGGACAGGTTTGTGGGCTACGTGAATGAGGGTCTCCTGTGCTGTGTGTGTCGGGACGTGTTGGAGCGTCCTCTGCAGGCTCCATGTGAACATGCATACTGCAGCGCCTGCATCAGCAGCTGGCTGGTCCATCACCACTCCTGTCCAGAGGACAGGCTGCCGCTGGACCTGGGCAGCCTCAAACCACTGTACAGGTCCGTCTGCACCTGTGAACCCTTCTTCCTAATGAGCTCTCCATTACAACAGTCTGTTCAGTGGTTAATAAGGATTCATCATTTATAGTAGTAAAAGTTTAAAAGTAAGAGAATTCTCTTTAAGTTTCCCTTTAATATTATTTCTGTTTATGATGACAGGTACATGCGTAATGACCTGAGCCGCCTGCAGATCCGCTGTGTGAATGCGGGGCAGGGATGTGAGGTGGTCTGCTCATTGGAAAGTCTGCACTCGCATGAGGATGAGTGTGAGTTTGCCTTCATCTCCTGCTCTAACACAGGTATGACACATTTACTGATGGTTTATTTGTTCTGATTATTATTTTTTTTATTAGTTCTTCATAAGTTTATGCGTATGCTGCTGTCGCTTTTGTAACTGTAACTGGTTACCCATGTGGATGTGTGTAATACCAAGGTAACGTGATACCCCTGTACTCGAGAGCAACAGGTGGCTATGTTGTTGTCATGGCGACCTCAGAAGCTATTGCACCTATGGAAGTTGTTTCGGGAACTGCCACACAGACCCCACACAGGGTGCATTCAGAGTCGACTTTCCATCATTCTTTAATGAGCATCTCAAAAAAGTGTGTAGGTGTTAAGGATGTGCTCTTCTTCTCACAGTGTAATTGTGAACTGTCATTGGCAGGTGGAGAGTACATATGTTTCTACTGTGGTAGGTATAATGACAGAGCGTGTGCATGCAGGGTGGATTTTGTAGTGTTTCAATCCTGCTTAATGTTTTGAAGACCTGATATTTCTCACTTTCTGTGATTGCTGTGCTGCAAAGAGTTTCTTAAAATTCTAAAAGATTCTGCATAAAGTAATATAATGATCTATATGTTGGTGCAATAATTCATTCTAAAAGGGCTCTTGGTAACCTTCAGTGCTCCTTTACTTCCATAGACATGCAGCTGTGTAAGTTGAAACTCATTGTGATAAGACTCTAATGATTGTATTTATCAGGTCAAAGAAAGAGTCTCAGTCTTTGTCTCAGATTACTATTATATGTCATATAAGAAATTGAATCGATTATTAGATGACTGTCTTAGTTTTTGGTATCATATCAAGTACCTGGTGAAAAGGCTTAAAGGTAGGTTTTTGTTTTATAAATATATTTTATAAAAACTATTTCTCCTACTTTCTTCTACTTGTAATAGAATGGCACACTTTATACATACATGCACCTGTCACTTTGTTGCGTGAGCTGGACTCTACACCATGGAGCCCTCAGGTTTATGACAAAAAGTAAATGTATAACTCACCACTGTTTGATCTATCAGCAACTGGGTTGGCCATTCCTCACTTTACTTTCCTGTCACCAGTATATCTTCATTTATAATTAAATTCAATTCAGTTTTATTTATATAGCCCAATATCACAACACAGTTGTCTCAAAGTAAAAGGTATGGGGGTGGTTAAATGTGGAACTGTTTTCCCTAATACTTTATTTACTGTTAATTGATAATAATGATGTAATATGTGATGTGTTTAATGTAAAATAGATTTCTGATCTCTATGCAGTTAACTTAGCATAATTAAAGTTAACATTGAGTAAATTTTATTTTTAATCATCAGATCATTCTTTAAAATCAGCAGCTTATTACATTTGTAAAGACTAACTACAGCCATTACCAAAGTAACATGTGAGAACTTTCATTAAAATATAATAATTGTAAAGAGATTTTGAAATTTTACTTGAGCAATTTCCAAAACAGGTCTTCTGGATGAATAATATTGAAGTCAGGTAACTGCACTTGAGTAGACGCCTGAAAATCTAGATTTTTTGTAAAAAAAAAATAAATAAATAAAATAAGCATGTGCAGAACATATTAAACCATGTACTCACTTCATGCATCACTGTGCTGTCAGGTTGTCCTGTGCAGGTAGAGAGGCGGGGTCTGGAGGCTCACCTGTCAGAATGTAACTTCCGCAGCAGAGAGTGTCCCAACGGCTGCGGCCACACTCTTCTCTCCAGTGAACAATCACAACACAACTGTGTAGCAGAGCTGCGCACTGAAGTGGAGATGCTCAGGTGCGTACTGTGATGCAGATGTAATCTCTAACATTAAGTTAACGGCTATTGTTTGTATGAGTTTGTTAAGACTACAGATTTGAGGTTATTAAATGTACTCCTGCAGGGCAGAGATGCTGTGCAAGGTGGAGGAGGTGAGACGGGAGATGGAGTCTCGCCTGGATTCACAGAGAAGACACATGGTGCAGAAAGAGTCACAGCTGAAGAATGAGGTGGAGGAACTCAAGGTAAAAAACAACCGTAGAAGTTTGTCTTACTGTATGTTTACATCTACTTTTATGATCTAAATGCCTCTCAGAAACATTCTATACTGTGATTGTTAACCCTCGTGTCTCTTCCATGCAGGATCAGCTGTCCCGTGTGATGTGTGACATGCGAGCGCTGTTAGGATCAGAGCGTCTGAGGAGGCAGGAGCTGGCGGAGGCAGAGCTGGAGAAGAGGGAGTTGCTGGAGCTCCTCAGAGACCTGCAGCTCACCAGGAGCCAGCATCAGCATCCCGTTGAACAGGCGACCAGAGACCAGCATACGCCGGGATGGGAGCTCCATGCCGAGCCAATGAGACACCAGCAGAGGAAGGTTTCCTTCCACGCATCCAGTCTGTCACTTCATTCATCTCAGGCTATAAACGCATCAGGTCCACCTCCGTCGCCTCAGCTGAACGAGGGAGGTCGAAAGGGTGGGACCCGGAGTCTGACCCTGGACTGCATCAAGAGGAAGAGCCGGGAGGTCACAGTCATCTAAGTAAACTGGACTGGAGCAGAGATTAGCTGAACCAGAGATAAAAAAAAAAGGTAGATCCTAAATCTCTATATTTTTTAATATTTGGCTCAGAATTTCTGCCATTTAGTCATCAGATTAGAACACAAGCTCACTACGTGCTAGTTTCTGCCACGGTGAATTTGTAATTTTTTTTTTAAAGAAAAAAAAATCTGTACATGGAATTAGTTATACGTTGTTTGAAAGGTAAGACTTTTTGTGTAATTCTTCTACTCTACTACGAAAGTGATATTTTGGCTCTAGGATTATTTAAAGTAAATAGAAAGGTTTAATCATTTTTTGGCTCCTTTTATCATTTTTTCTACAAGATCATCATGGATTTTACTACTCATCAGGTATCTATTAAAAGTTTCTCTGTTCCATCCGTTTCTGCTTGTAAAATGTTTAAATTACTGATCATCATTTTACTCTTGAAATCTAAATTAACCTAAATGCATTATGCAGTTGACAGTTGTTCACCAGGACCAGTTTTGTGTTTTTCCACCATTTATTCTTTTTATGTACCCTGAAAGAGTCAATACAATGTCACTTTTACCCCTTGTTGTTTTTAAGCTTAGTTAAAATTTGAGATTTTCACAACATGTTACGGATGACTAAGTGTTCGCTGTCTGCTGCAGTTCATTGTTCCATCCTTTGCTACTTAAAAACACACAAACAAAAGTGTAAACTCAATTTCTATGATCTTTATTCTCTGAATACAACTCATGATAACAAAACATAAAACACAAAGTCTGTACGTCATTGTGACAACATCATCCCACCACGTTTCCATGGAGACAGTATATAGAATATCCTGATTGGTCCATTCGTTGCCATGAAAGGCTGCAGTCATTGCCCAGGTGACTTTACCTGGTGAAGGAGCGAACGTGTCTGCCCCTTCCACCTCCGCTCCCTCCCCCGCCACTGAACTTGCTCCCCTGAGATCCTCGGCCTCCGCCTCCTCCACCTCCCCCGCCACCTCCTCCAGCGCTGCCACCGCCTCCTCCCCCACTAAGCCACGACAGCCCGGTGCCTCCTCTGCCCCGCGGAGCACGATCTCGTGGAGCCAGGCGATACGCACCTAGGAAAAGGAGAAAAAAGAACAATATTTTCAGTTGAGTGTGTAAAGATTCATATTACAAATCAAGCAAAAACTGTGATTGTGAGTGTGTGGGTGTGTGTATACATCCTTACTTGCAGGGGGTTGTCGGGAGGGCAGAGGTCCACGTGTGAAGTTGCTCTGGCCTCCGCGAGGTTCACTATAGGTTCCTCTGTGAGTCACAGCCGGGACTTGGCCGCTCCACGATGAACCTCGGCCTCCTTCTCTGCGAGTGTAATTACCTGCAGGAACAGAACAAAAAAGGCTTCATCACCCTCTGCTGGCTGACTTGTGGTTCAGATCTGCAGTTTGTCCAAAATACAGATTATTACAATACAAAATATATTAGAACTTTGACTTGCCTCACTACTCATTGTTACTTCCATGACTGCTTTTCCTATTTGGTCTGAATTTTAATGAAATAAGTAAAAGGTCCCTTTGACATTACTAAAATGAATGAGATGAAACACCATTTTCATTAGTTTAATATTTATTACCCCCCAAAATTTATGAAATCCACTGAGTTTTTAGCAATATCCCTAACTTGTTGTGAGTAACGTATATATAAGATTATTTTGGGGGGCATTTTGTGTCTTTATTTATCGTTGAAAAGTAGTGAGACAGGAAGAGTGGGAATGACATGCAGTTAAAGGTCTGATCACCTGGAAATCAAACTAGAGACAGACTAGAGGGCATGTTTGCCTATATGGTATTTGCCTGGCAAAAAGAGTGTAAATAACAACAAAAATAGGTCAACATTTTCTGGACCAAATGACTTGGGATGGAATAAAAAAAAAATCAACAGATCAAAAATAGTTATTAGTTGTGTCCCTGGCATTATTATGCATCAGCAACACTCGGAAAGCATGAGTGACGCATGATTAATGTGTGGACATTATCAGAGGTCCATGTTCCATAACTGTGTGTGTGGGTGTACTTACCAGACAATAGAACACCTTTAGGTTGTGGTGGAGTGAAAAAGCGAGTCTGGCCGTGAAAGGTGGCTCTGCCTCTGTTTCCAGTGAACAGTCCTCTGGTGGGGGGTTTGGGGGAGCTCTTAGGCGGCCGTTTAGGAGGCAAAAGCCCGAGAGGGGTCGTAATGTCTTTAAACTCAGCTGCCACAAAGTCGTCCACATGCATACTGGGAGGACGGGAAGTGTTCTGTTTGCGCTGGCGGAAGATATCATGGGGTCGGGAGAGACCCTGTCCGAAACCTCCTCGACCTCCACGTCCGCGTGGAGCCGCCATGATGTGGGCTCTCTTAGCAGGTTCAGTGTAGTCAGATTTACCGCTGCAGACATGCACAATGGGAGTCTTTATTCAGTAAGATGATTAAAAAAATGTAAACTTTATTTACATGGTTAACCAAGTAAAAGGCATACAGAGCAGAAATGATATGGATATGAGTGCTTGGTACCTTGATGTAATGAACGTCTCATGCTTGTGTTTGCCGAGTCTGAAGCTTTTCGTGGCCTTAGTGTGACCAGGAGACGAGGGCTCAGACAGGAAGGAGCGCTCCAGCTCTGCTTTCAGATCCAGTTCTGGACAACACTCCTGAGCCAAACCCACCAGATCCACCTTCACCTGCAACAGAACATGTACATGTGTTAATGAGTCCTTTAACACTGAATTATTTGTATTTTGAATCAAATTACCTTTGATTCTAACCATTTAGAGACTTAGCAATGAACAAAGCGGGAAAACACCTTTTAAACTCAAGTCAGAGGAATCTTTGTAATTTTGCCTGAACATGAACTGTTGTCATTTATAGTGAATCATTGCGTGACGTTTGGACATACATTGAGGTGAACCAGTATGTTTTGCACAAGTACAGACCATGATGCTTGCCTTAGGGTTGTCACAATGTAGTAATTATAGAGTAATTATGTATTATTAGAATTTTGTAAGAGTTACAGTAGCACAGAATGAGTGAGCACAAGTCATTCTAGCTGCAGGGTGCTTTGACAAACATTGCACTGAAATGTGAAAAAAAACATTGAAATATACTTGTCCAACAAAAGAGTGAAACCGCAAGTAAATAATAATTAATCATTTTTAATTATAATAATTAATATTTAAAAAAAGAAACAGGATTATTATGTTTGACATAACTGTGAAGCTTTGCGATTCTTGCAAACATCCTTACCATGTCGAGGTCTGTTTCTATGTCATCAGTTTGAAACGGAGAGAACCACAAAGCCTTCAGCTGCTCGTCCAGAGCTTCTGACAGAATGAACACCGTCCTACAGATTAAAAAGAAGTGGATACACACAGGAAATACTAATTATAACCTCAAGCGATTGTCCTTGTTTTGAACAAAATTGACTATTTAAACATTTGTATTGGGTTTAGTTTGAGTTTCAGGGAAAAGTGAAGTGCATAAAAGTCATGTTTACACTACTTTGTTATGAATATCTGAATATATATTTGTCTTTTTACATTCACATGTTCCCTGTGCAGGATGGGAACTTCCACCCTGTGTTTTAACAGAAATATCTTGCCAACCGTTATTCTATATCAGCAGCAGCTGTACCTGTGGTTAAACTGGGCTGCGAGTGTCTCGGGTGCTGGCAGAGTAGGCTCAGTATCAGCTCCAGGGGGCGTGTCTGTGGCCGTTTCCAGTGTCTGCCTCAGAACAATCACATTCTCCAACATTGTCTCCAGTGAATCATCTTCCTTACATAGTTTCTACAGACACACACAGTGACAGAGTTAGTTATATTCAAAGGCAGCGCCCACCACTACTTTCTTAAAATGTAACAAGTGCGTCATTTGTACCGTAATCAACTTCTCCAAAGTAGGTAGTGGGTGTGACTCGGTCTCTTCCCAGTGCAGCAGAGATTTCATCTCAGACGTGGTCAGCAACCGAGGAGGAGGAGCAAAGGCAGAGTCCTCGCCGGAGCCCTGGCCCTCCTCAATACACTGAAGTAGGACACAGATAGACTCATGACTGAGTTACAACTATCACAAACTGATTGCGATGCAAACATTTGTTTCTTTCCTTTTTACTTATTTAGAGAGGTCTGTATTAAATGCACAGTTCAGTTTGTTTTCATTGGTGTGAAAGCATCAGGTGCACTCAGGTGTGCACTAAATCCAACGGACTGAGACCTCCAAAAAAAAGGTGGTCTTGGTTTGCTTGACCCCGCACTAAATGACAAACTTTGGTGCAGTTCCTCTGGTGAGAATGCAAACTCAGGTCCAAACGAGGGGATACTAATTACTTCATAGCTACCTTGTGGGTTTTTGGAGCAATGTTCATCCCAAATTACCTCATTCGTGAAAATAGCTTCTCCTCTGCCTGAACTAACACGCTATGGGTCTTCAGTGCATCCACAGATTGTTCTCCAGACGCAGCCGCAACTCATTTTAGAATTGGATATTTTGCCAAAAATGGCAAATTATCGAGTTCCTCCACAGAGGATGTAATGCACGACGATAAGTGCAAATAGCAATGCGTGAATATGCCGCTTCATAATGAGTCAGAATTGATGCTTATTTTTTACCAGAAAACAAACATTGACGAACTGTTGATTGGACTTATTTTGGTTAGTTTGCAGGTGGAAAGCAGACCATTCTGGAGTCTATATGCTAATTAGTAATAATTTTATTGCCTGGTAATCAAACTAGTGTTGTGAAAGTGCCCTTAGATACATATTCCACCTACCAATAATATTCCAGATATGTCAATACCATGATCACTTGTGTTTACTTCTGTGAGAAGCTCAAGGCAGGCTTAAAAGCAACATGAATGTCTAAAAGTAGTTAGAAGGCTTTATAGGAATTACAAACATCTAAAGTAACTCACCATTGATTCTGCGTTGAGGATCTGTCGTAGGAAGTCCAGCAGAGCTGAGAGCAGGTCTGCTGCGTCCTTATTAAATGACAACACCAACCTCTTCAACAGCGAGTAAACCTCTGCACTGTGTTTCTTCAGAGCTCTGAAACGAGGTTAAGCATCTGACTTGAGTCTTGTGTGAAGAATTTAACACAGTCGCAGGTAGAAAGAGAAGGGATTTTGAATGGAGATAGTGGTAAAAAATAAAGAGCAAGAAACAATGACAGATTTTTGCTCCTTACACTTTTAGGTGGTACAGCCCGTAGTCGTGCTCTGTGAGGAATGTTAAAGTCCTGATACATGTGAGGAGAAGTGGAACGCTGCTCTCTGCGTTTCCCAGGACCTCCAACAAGGCGTTGCACACTGATGACATGATCTCTCGTCCTGGCAGCGCATTGGCCAGCTGTTCAGCCTCTGACAGACAGCTTTCACCGGGTGGGGACACCACCAGAGAAATATCCTGGTGAAGACAGTAATGAATATGAATTATTTATTTTTTTTCCCAGTGTGGATATTTGTTGTGGTTTTTTTTTAGCTCTATCTGCATTACTTTGTTTACCTGATCACACAGTGACTGTAATATTGTCCCCACTAATTCACTGCATTGCTGCTGCTGTAAGGAGTGGACCGTGGGTGGGACTAGCAGAGCCAGCAGCAAAGGGAACAGATCTGCCAGTTGTTCGTCTCCAGACACGGACCCGGACAGCAGGTGTAACGCAGCGCTCTTACAGGCTCTCTGGGACACCAGGGCATCAGTCAAAGAAAGCAGACGCAGCACCTGGCCCCAGCACACACCTTTCCCCTCCGACCTGCAGTTAGCACACATCATGTACACTTTAAAACACAACTTACAGCAGAAACAAATAATCGTGTTCGTCTGCGTTCCCTTCACTCACAGCTGCAGCTCCTCCAGCAGCAGCTCCAGCAGGGTCTTCATGATGAGCGTGGCGGTGGGTGAAGACAGGTCCGCCAGCTGCACGCACACTCTCCTGAGCATGGCCAGTAGCGGAGGGCAGCTGGTGGCGCACACACACCTCAAAGCCTCAGAAAATACTTTCCACTGCGCTCGTATGTGCATGCTCCACAGCTTCCTTGTGTTTAAGGCAACGGCCACGTCTTGGACTGATATCACCTATGATGCCAAGAACATCAAGAGTTTATGTATCACTTTTCAATAACAAGGATATACAAAAGGGCTTGGATAAAAATAATCATCCAAAGAGGAAAGGACATATAAAATGACTAAATGACATACAAGTGTTAATTTTGCAGTTGAGACTAGACAAAATATATTGATCAACAATGTTTTCATTAAAACGAAAATGAGACAAAATCAATGTCCTTAATTACAATCAAAAAAGTGCCTTCACTGCAGGGACGTCACTTGTATTTCTCCTCCAGTGCTGCTGCCAGGTAGGTGTGTGTGTGTACTTCAATAAAATTTTAGCCTGTAGGGAACATTCAGCTCGGTCCGGTATGTCTGGTGGTGTCACTTCAAAACATATTTGTGTGTCACGCTGAACTAAACAAAGGTTCCTTACAATAATTCCTATTGTTATACCTACCTAGATTAATTTTGATTAACATTACTATCAACCTGCTGTCAAGGACTAAAGAAAGACGATTGACTAAAAGTAAACTAAAATACTTTGAATTGTAGCTGACTGAAACTAGACTAAAATGCCAGGACTTTTCATTGACTAAAATGTTACTAAACAAAAAGAATACAAGTTGAATAAATATGACTAAAACTCACATGGGCATTTGACACAAGACTAAGACTCAATTGAAAAAAGCCAACAAAATTTTCACTGTGACATACAAAGATTTAAAGTACCTGAGTGCTTTGCATTGGCAGTGGAAGAGGCAGGAGCTCAGACAACAACGTGAGGCCTGAGAACAGGCCTTCAGGAGCTTTCAGCAGAGACCCTAAAACCTCCTTTAGCATCAGGGACCACGTGTTGCTGGCCAGAGTTTCCTCTGTATGAGTGACCTGCAACAAACATATAAAGTTACTCAGCGTGACACTTTCTGTACCATGTTTCTTACTCAAACTGTCTGTGTTCTGGTTCATTCACACACCTCTTCGTTGACACCCTGTGTAAAGGTGAGCAACACGTCAACGATAAGCGCCTGCACTCTGGTTTCCTCCCCGTCTAGACGGCCGGTCGCAGGGATGGAGCAGACGATCATGTGGAGCGTCACCAGGACGCTGGCCACGCGGGTGTCCCTGAACTGGAACGCTCCCCCACGGAGCAGCTCCATCAGCATGGTGCGCAGCAGCCGGAGCGTGCTGATGCATATGCTGAGGATCATGCAGCGTTGCGGCGTGGGGCCCATATGTCCGTGCACGCGCCACGGCTGCAGCAGCACGCTGCACAGCTTCTGCAGGACACGCACGCACGTGTCCAGACCCTCGCCGGAGAACAGCTGGACCCCTGCAAGATTCCACTTTAGATCCCTCTGCTGACCTGTAAAAACAAAGAAAACACAGTGAAAAATGCCTTTCTTCTGTAAAAATTACACTTGTAGGTAAAACCTTGCAAAACAAAAAAGTCCTCTGACAACAAAAGAAACATTTACCCTCAACAGCAGGTGGAGGACAGGCAAGGTGACACAGGACCCTGAGAGCAGTGACCAGACCAGTTCCCTCAACAGTCAACACATTTTCCACATTCTGAAGTTATAAGAAAAGACATTTTAAAATGATGTATAGCACTCGTATTTGCATATGGCCATGACTCAAATATGCTACAGAGCAGGAATAGGTTCGGGCAGTTCAGACTTGTCAGAGAAGCCCCACATTCCAAGGAGAGATACGGTGGCTGGTGGCTTTGAGGTACAATAATAGATGATGATATTCAGCCAGGTTGGTGAATTCAGGAAATACTTGTTTCTGTTGCTTGTTACACATTGATTCCTTCACTGAAAGAGTTACTGTACCCACTGAATTAAATGCTATAGACAAATCATTGGCATCCATCCAAACACTGCCAACTGAATTATTAGGACTCTGAGTTTATTAGAACTGTCTGCAGGTAATAAAGGAGGATGAAAGCTCAGTTACTGAAAATGAAAACATAGTGAAATGTTGCTTCACTTCAGCGATATGTATAGTGAAAGATCTGTACCTGTTTGATGTAGTCTATGAGAGTGGGAATGCTGCCAATTTCATAGCGGAGTTTCTCCAAAGGCTCCAGCCATTTACTGAGCTCTGAAGTACAAAGAAAGACCAAAACACTGATCGTCAAAAACTCTCATACATTCGTTCCTCACAAGGGATAATATGTGAATTAGAGGTCGACTGAGTGGATTTTTAAACGCCGATATAATAACAATATTATATATAAAAAATCTGATAGCCCATTAATTCACCAATATCGGTCAACCTCTAATGCAAATGATAGATAATTAGGATTCACCTTGTAACTTGGCATTGGTGTCATCTGCTTTGGCTAATAAGAGCAGAGGAGCAGCATACTGTTCCATCATCCGCTGTTCATTAGAGCTCTGCACCACCAGTAGCACCAGCATACACGCATAGTTATACGTCACTGCTTTGCGAGCCTTGGCTTCACTGCAAGAGAAGGGGACACAAAAAAAGTGAAAAACACTCACAAATCAACATAAGCTTTCTGGTTTGGTGCTTTAACAAAACCAAGAAAGCACAGAAAGAGACAGCAGAGGAGGAAGACTTGTCACCCTTGTCCGTCCTTGCTGTGGTGCTGAAGCAGAGTGACGAGACAGGACAGGTTGTTTTCCAGGCTGAGGACGTGGGCCACAGCGCTGCGGCCCGTCTGGGTGAAGGTCATCAGGTAGAGTGCGTGGAGCATGCCCAGTACCTCCGCGTTGTCGCCTTCTTCCAGCCCCGTTCCCCCGTCTCCTCCCATGGTCACGTGGCTCATGAGCTCTGACACGCCCTGCAGAGCGTGCAGCGCCTGCATCAGCCACACGCCGAAGCCTTCCTCGCCAAACCCAGGCCCCGTGAGGCTTCCCTCTCCTCCCGTAAAGGCGGACTCCTCACCCTCCACCTCGGCCACGGACGCCAGGAGGCGCAGCAGCAGGCTGGTGGGAGTGGGCTGCGCCAGGAGAAAGAGCAGACCCGGCTGGGTGAGCGACAGGAAGCGGAGGAGCTCCCGAACGGCCTGGGTGACACCCAAGTGTCCGGCTGCTGCAGCTGCTGACAGCACCACCGTGGTGCTCTCCAGGAAATGGCACGCATGCATATACCTGAAAGAGGGTGAGCACAATATTTTAAATACAAGTTTTAGAACTTTTAGACCGACTTTCTGAGTTGCTGCACAGCAGTGTTAATTTTAGACAAGACTAAACGAAATATATTCATCAACAATGTTTTTTGTCATGATGAAACAAGATCAAAATCAATGCCCTTGAGCATTGACTGTGAAAAAGTTGTCGCACATTTTTTGTTGATGAAAAAAAGACAAGATAAAATCTAGTTTATTACATAAAAACTAAAATATATTCTCTTTTTTCACAGACTTTTAAAATTACAATCAAAGAAGTGCCTTCGTGTCATTTGTACTTCTCCTCCAGTAATGCTGCCAGGGGCACATGTACATGTGCTACTGTTTTAACCTGCTGGGTTACACACTTTATTTCAGTGTGTAGGTCATATTTAGCTTGGTCTGGTAACTCCTGTGGTGTCACATCAAAACATGTCTGTGTGTCAAACTGAATTAAACAAACTAAAACAAGACTAAAACACTATGGATTTTCTTTGGCTAAAACTAGACTAAAATGCCAGGACTTTTTGTTGACTGAACTAAAAAAAAAAACACATAAAGGGCATTTGACACAATACTAAAACTAAATTGAAAAATAGCAGACAAAATTAACACTGCTCCGCTGTGAGTTTTGAGCTTCGGGGCCACATGTCTAAATGTGTACCTGTACAGCGCTGGGTAAGGGTCGTCCCTCTCCTGTGGTCCTGTGATTCTTGCAGTAGTTGGGAAGGCTTTTCCAGGGGGCTGCACCATGCAGTGATTGGCGGTCTCTAGTAGGTGATGCAGCTCTTCTAAAACCCCTGCTACCCTGTCGAGTTCTGCCTCGCTCACAGGGGAGGGGTTTAATGATGGCTCCTCCTCCATGGGGCTCTCAGCATCCTCCATCTCCTCCTGAGGATGATAGTCAGTCAGGATCTTTGTGAAAAATCATCTTTAAAGTTACAGACATATGCATATGTGGGTAAATTCCCAGAAAGTTTGCATGGAATTTAAGCTGGGGAACTTTGGAAATATTCAATTCAAGAGTCTTGTGCTTTGGGCTCAAAAGTGTGGCCTCCAGGGATCTAGAAATCATCTGTGCATGTGACAGAGGAAGGAGGCGTGGCCTCAATAGCCCTGCAGTATGCAATGTGCATGTGATTGAGGAGTGTACTTGCACTAAAGGAATAGTTCAATATTTTTGAAAGTTCACCCATTGTCATGATTCCTATAGTCACAGCAATAGGTGGATTTGCTGGATTGTGTATTTGCTGTGTTTGATGAGGTAAAGCAACAGGACTGGAATACCTTTAGTAGTTGTATCGACGAAAAAAGTAGCTATTGCTTTGACTATGGCACTATGGCTGAATTTTCAAAAACTTTCAACCATCCCTTTGAATATGGTTGTTTTAACCATGACGATGCTCCAATATATTTTCCCAAATATATTTCAGTTCCCTGTTAAGGGCCGACCTTCAATTTTGTAAATTTTGGATTTATTCCTGTTTATTCCCATATATTCCTGTTAATTCCCATGGAAAGTTTCCAGTTTGTAAAATTCCCAGAATTCTGCATCCCTAGTGTACATGTACCTGCTGTGGTTCACTCCACGCTGCTGCTGTCCGCTGCAGGTCAACCAGCACCTCGTACATGTGGGTTTTCTGTAATATGGCGTTGCCGGCTGTTATAACTCTCACTGTTTCTTCACGCAGGTACAGCTGGACTAAACGCTGTGGAGGACACGTAGCTTAGTGACAAATCGTAATGTAATATTTAAAGGACTGATGCAAAGTGGTTGGCTGGGTGCTCTTTACAGTTGTATTTTTCAGCTAACTCAATGACAGCTGATCTAGAAAACAATTGTCAATGTCAAAGAGACAGACAAGAGAAGACTTTATACTTGACTGTGACTCTAACCTGATAGCCACTCTTCTCTGACTCTCCAGCGTGTAGGAAAGCCTCCACCCCAGCAGGAGCACTGGTCAGGGCATCCAGAGCTCTCAGGATGTTCAGCTTCAGTGTGGAGGAGACATGGTCCCTGTGGAGCAACTCCAGCAGCACGGCCAGAGCCCCGTCACGCAGCAGCCCCGTGAGGCCCTGTGGACACTCTGCCATGTAGGATGCCAGCTTAGCGCCGCCTTTCAACTGTCTGACGTTAAGAGCGATCGGTTGCGTGAGAGCGATCTCCATACTCAGAGCCTGGAGAGCCCACTTGACCAGTATTCCGACAGGATCCTCCACCTCCCCGTCTCCCTGTTTGATCATGTAAGCCAGCCCTTTGGCTAGTAGTCCAGGTGCTTCTTCCAGAGCTGTGACCCAGCGGGCATCTCTGTCCTCTCCGATGCTGGTGAGCAGTTCTTTCAGCTGGGAGACGGCCTCAGCTTCCTCCCCGAGTGCTGGTCCCTCTGTGTCGCCGGGGTCCCTGGGCTCCTCCACGCTGGCCTTCTCCAACTGGGAGTCGAAGCGAGTTTTGTACGGAGGGGTGAAGTAGAGCAGTGGTCTGAGTTCTCGCTCATAAGGGTCATACTGGACCGGTGGAACAGATGCCAAGTCCTCAGGAGTGTAGTCCATGTCGAAGGTGGGCAACTTAAAGCTGCCGTTATCCAAGTCGTCCTCATCGCTGGAAATCTGTTCATAGCCGTCATCACCTGGCAGGGTGGGAGACACAGGAAGGAGGGGGACAGTTCACAAATGAGATTCAAAATGAGATTAATTAAAAATGAGAGTATTTTGTATGTATAAAATGTGCAAATGTGTGAGAATGAGGAGGACAGCAGCTACTAGATACTCCCTTGCTTGTTCACAAACACTGACAAACCTACTAGTACTCACACATGGCAGCAGCACTCCAAACATGCAGGGTTAGTTGGACATGCGGGGTGTGACTACAGCACAAGCATCAGCCGTGGCTGTGAGGATGTGTGAGGTAGATCTGCACATAACAGCTTATGAACATTGACCATAAGCCTTCAGAGGAACCCAGACAGGATAGCTGAGAGTTTAAAGCGCCCGGCGGTAACAGATGGAGGCAGCATGCCAGAGCACACACTCTCTCCCTGACTGTCACTCAGTCCCAAATGGACCCTGCTCCTTTGGCCCCCTCTGGGAACTCTGACGACCGCATGTGGTGTTGACTTTATGCTACCAAAGGGGTTCAGGGCTGTGCGTCCATTTGGGATTGTCTTGACTATCCTACTCTCGCATAAGAACTCCCCTACCTTCCTCCATCTCCTCTTCCTCGTCCTCACCCTCCTCCTCTTCTTCCTCCTCCTCTTCCTCCGGAGCACTGCCCTCGGTCCGTGCGTCTTCCTCCTCCTCCTGCTCCTCCTCTTCCTCCTCCTCGCCCTCCTCCTCTGGTTCGGCATCTGAGTATGGTTCATCGGCAGGCAGCGACCTCTCAGGTGACACGGCCTCCAGGTAGTCATCACGGCCCTCGCACGGCTCCTCTTTGACGACACCCACTGTGGATGTCAAAACAAGATCCGAAGGAGGCCGACATTTAGGATAGGACACATACACCGACATCAACAAAAAAAGGCATATTTAGCCATTTATAAACATTGAAGTCGGGCTGGGTGGTGTACCATTTCATAGCGAATACTGGTGTTTTTTGTTTTTTTTAATGATATGAATTTTTCACATACCCCAATACCTGTGAGTGTGTAGCGAAAAAGACGTTGGGAGCACAGAGTGGTGGAACATTGTTTGAGAGCAGGACTGTTTTGCAGTTGTACCAATCAAGCTGCATGTGGCTGCATGTGAGAGCACAGCCTGTGGCTGCACCTGAAACCTTAGTATACACCACCTACTAACCAGTAGCTACTACTCAAATGCCACAGTAGTAGCTTCTTTGTAGAAAGTTAGCCAGTAGAAGGTACCATTCAAATATACTACAGCACCGCCATCTTGCGCATCCTTTGAACATCTGGGTTCAAAGGATGTAGTATAACACCACCAGGAAAGGTTCTTCTTCTACAGTTATTGACCTTTCCAGTTACCTCTGGGATAGCGTAGTGTGGTTCACTTGCATACTACAAAATATGACCGGATGTAAAAAAAAAAAAAAACACATCTGGGGACTGTTGTCATACTTGTTGAAAGCCGACTAAGGTATTCGGAAATTCTACATCATTGATTCCGCCTTTTTTCCTACTACAAAGTTGCAGGTTTTAGACGCAGCAAGGTTGCGTATGTTGAGCAGTGAACGATACAGAAAGAGAAAATGTCACAGACACAAAGGAACTTAAACCAAAAAGAGGAGCAGTGTCAGTTGTGTGGAAGTACTTTGGCTTTAAAAAAAAAATCTGACGGTGATCAAACAACCATAATCTGTAAATGTTGACTGAGGCAACACAAGCAATTTGTTTCACCACCTCCACCACATACATGTCCTAGAAAATGAAGAATGCACGAAACTAAGATCTGCGTCCTCTTCCACATCTGCAGGTACATTAACGAATGCGCTGCAACACAAAACTCGAGTCAGACGTCACTCAAAGAGGCATTTTTAGGGGACGGACGGTAATTTGTTGGACGGTAATTATTCTCTAAATTAGTAGAAAATAACATCTCAAAAAATGCCATCAAGTACCAGGACACTGATATAATTTTCAAAAATACTACAATTTACCATCCCAAAATAATGTGAATGTGCAATGAGACACTCACTGCAATTAAATCTAAGGTTCATTTTTATTTTGTTTTGTAATAAAATAAAAGGCTACTAAACCCATCATTTCTAAACGTAATACTATATATTTTAATGCTGTAAACAAACATTAACTGAAAGAATCTGTCAGGTAACGCATGTGTGAATTTGTCTAAATATATCTTCTGGAATTAACTGAGAAGAACAACTAATAGTACTTTTAATTGTTCTAAACATCAAGCTAACTAAAGCATCATCTCTTTCATTGGCTGATATAATGTAATAACACAAATGTAAAGTTCTGACCCGTCACTTGGACCTGCTCCTCGTCGTCATCATCGTCCGGAGGTGGCGGCCCAGGCGGGGTCCGAGGCCCCCGAGGTGCTGGTCTGGGTGGGCTGCCGTTGTACTGGTCATCTTTTTCCCACTCTTAAAATGGCAAACAGTACAATAGGTTTAGGGCAAGTGGGAACGTATGCTTTAGTTTCAGAAAGTCGGGTGTGAAAGAAGCGGTTACATCAGAATGATGCCTACCTTGTTTAATAATCCTTTTGGGCCCGCTGGGCTGCTGGGGGGGTGGGGGTGGTGGAGGAGGGGGTGAGCCCTGGTCGTGTCCATGTGAGCGTTCTGCCGTCCCATACACGGCCACAGTCAAACTGGTGTACCAGCCACGCAGCACCAGGCCGTCTGTGTTCACCTGCACAAATAGAAACCCCTCAATTATTTACGAGTCAACAAATATACCGAACGTCCTGTTTAAAGGACAAAACATCTGCTTTACCTTTCCACTGGGTCTGAAGACGATGGACTTGTTCTCATCATATTCCAGACTGAGGGAAGAAATCAACACAAGACAGATTAAAACATTCCTGCCAGAACACTAACAAAAAGGCAAAGCTAGAAGGCGAATATAACTAATTTGCTTATTTTTATTCATAATGTGTCTTACAAGTTTTATTTTAAATACATAGCATGTCCATAATATTTAGGAGCTATCATTTCATTTGTAGATATCCTTCTTTTCTACCAGCAAATAATTGCATTCTATTTATGGCTAAATAATAGCATACCCTATCTCTGGCCTTTAGTCCTCTCTACTGTCTAATAAAAGCAAAACATTTGTGATTAAAATCACAAAGATTTTTTTACCAGCAATCAGACAATCGGGTTAAAAAAAAAACTCATACCAACTTTCCCAGCAGAGAAATTTAGGTGTGTGTTACAGTCATCAACAACTCTCACACAATAGACACTTCTAAATACAAGTTTATGCTCTGGTGCTTTTGTGTGACTGTGCACGTCTCTGTTATTATGATGTTAAAAAAAAAGCTTGACTCAAACATTCCTGCACTCATGTATTTCACTGGGACCTATAAGTCACAGTATAAGTCAGTCTCAGCCTCTGTATGGGAGGGGTTGAGTTTCTGGAGAGACCAGTTAGGCGTAGGAACAAAGAAGCCTGAATAAGGGTGGTGCGTTCACACACTTTCACACACACACACAGCACGGGCCTCTAAAAGGAGCCCAGATGCTACCACGACTGGTTCTACAGGTCAGACAGACATCTACACCATGGGCACTTTTGGGATCGGAGTAGGAAATAGAGAAATGGAGAATAAGGAGAGGCTCAGAGTGATACAGAAACAAACATTCTGACCTGCCCAGTCTGTGGAAGGTGGGGTTATTGGGTTTGGGGACATTATTGAAGAACAGCTCCAACTGGAAAGCGTGAGGAGATGTCTCCCTGGAAACAGAAACAGAAATACACACTCAATAATGAGACAGTTGAGTCAGTTAACTCGTGTCCAACAGGCTTCACTAGTATTGAGTTTTACATAGAGTAGAAACCATATCTGTCGACATATCTGTGGTACCGTTAACGTCTCTGGATGTGGGGGGACATTGTGCACAATGTTTAAAATCAAGGAGCATTACTGGTTTATCAGGATTTTTACATGTATTTTGGCTTCAACACTACAATTTCTCAATTTATTATCCATGAAATTTAGTGCATCACAGTATTAAACAAGACTACATAAACCGATATATAGCCTGATAGAGGATTTTATCCATATTGGCAACTCTTGCATCAACAGAAAGACCCCATGCACTCAGGTTTGTTCAGTGATGATCTCTGAGCTCATCCAGTCTGTTAAATTACATCACATATTACCAAACAGGCTCAGTGGGAATCAGGCTCTTGTCAACAATGGAGCTCAGGTGTCACATTCACTTACACTCTAGACCTCCCTCATTTCCTACAGGCACAAGTGTACAGCAGAGGTATCCGTAGCATATGGACATTTTCACAGTTTATATATCACCAGCATTTTAGATAAGGGTTTTCTGCATTTATCGATGCACCATTCCAACCATTTCTATACCAATATTCTTCTAGTAGCACTAAAATCAGGTTAACTGCTGGTGCTGATTACTAATCTAGTGCCAGCCCTCTCTTTTTACAAAATAAAAAATATAAATTTCTCTGTGTTGAGGTTATTGGAATCACTCTGATGTAAATCTAAGCGCCAGTAGTGCCCAAATACTAAATGAACACAGGTACCGTAATTTAATTTTTAAAAAATTATAATAATTGTAAATGATTTCCTATATACGCTATTTGGAACTAAAGCTTGAATAACCCAATTTTCACTGCCTTCAATGTTGCCATCAGCAGTACCAAGACACCATAACTTGTATTCTCACACTGGCTGTGGACTAACTTCAGTTTAACCTCAGTCAGGATGTATGTATGTGTATGTGCATCAGTGGAAGAGCTGAGCCTAGCTCTCTGTATATTCTGTATGCATAAATTGAACAAGAAATGAAATATAATTCAACATTAAGTTGAATCAACAATTAGATAGCACAGTTTAAACAGTGAACCTCCATGCATGTAAGAGTTATAACTCATGGTGTCTCTGGAATTCCTTTCAGCTAAAGGTATTTTTTTTTGTCTTACGGCATTGGCTGCCAGTAAAGTTCAGGATTGATTTTAAAATTCTCCTAATCACTTATTAAGCACTAGATTGATATTTAACCCCTTACACACATGAGTTAATCAAAACCTGTTAATCTTTTATCTACCAAACTTAAACCCTAGTACCTGGGGATCAGTCTAGGTGTTGACAGACAACTAGATTTTTTCCTGTGTGTGTGTGTGCGATATCCACATGTATTTCAAATATTGTAATGTATTATAGGCTGCTGTTGATGATTCTGTTTTTAAGCACTTTGTTAAGCACTTGTTAAAATAGTGATATATAAATAAAATTTAACTTGCTTTCCTAATGATCTTCATTTTTGTGTGTCACTGAATGAGTTTTGTTATTAACATAACACTTAGGTCAGTGTGAAGGGTTATGTGTATGTGATATCTATTCAAATATCGTTATGTATGATATGCTGCTGTTGATGGTGCTGTAGTTGTTAAGCACTTTGTAACCATTGTTAAAATAGTAATATATAATTAAAGTTTAACACACTTTCGTGTTAATAGTGTTATAGAGTGAGTTTTGAGTGTATTAAAGCTCTTACCCAAACGCTCTGCTGTCAGGTAAACTGCTGTGAGCTTTGATTCCTGGAGGAATGACCCGCACCTCAGTGATCAGGACCCCGCAGGGGAACCGCACCACATCTACGTTGGTTAGCTGTTGATGCATTGAACACAATGATTAACAAGGGAAACAGATCATACGGCGCATGTATAGGCAATACAACACTTTAACCAACAATAACCAGCTCTTCACATCGGGTCAGACGTAAACAAGTTAAAACTTCAGTTAGCATTAGCCAGCTGGCTGACTAGCTTACAAACTGCAACAGATCAGCGTGAAACTATGAAAACATGTTAATATTGCGTTAGTGTTGTGTATTTGTTACGATTTGGCGTATAACTTGGCAGGTTTATGGAATGGGATAAAGCTAACGTTACATTATTGTTATAACCATTAGCCAAGTTAGCATAGTTAGCTAGGAAGTTGCGCATCGTTCTCCAAAACGCCTGAATACAAAAGATGTGAGTTTAAGGCGCATGCGGCTCAGGGGTTATTGTACAGGTGTATGTTGAGGCGTCAGGATTTTTACCTCTGCACTCTGATGCTTAAAGGTATCTAGGAAAAGAAGCTCCGTAGAAGTGTCCCCCGCCATCGCTGTCTGCGGTGCATCGGTCTAGGGGTCAACTTCCGGCAGGAATCACTTCCGGGTGGCTGTGACAAAAATAAAACACATGAACAGAAAAGTAAAATACAATAAAAAAGACGAGGAAATAAAATGAACCTCATATGTCAGATCCATATATGTATATGATATTTATACAAAATATTATTTTTAATAATAAAATGTGTCTGATTGTTGTTGTTGTTGTTGTTTGTTTTTCAAAAACTAGCTTCCTTGTCTCGTTAAAATCATTTAAATTAAATCTTACCTTTATTTACAATTCGGTATCTATAGATATGCAAATATTTTCAGTTTAGAAGGTTAACTGCTTGGCACAGGATTTTTCATTTGCTTTAATGTCCATTCAATGCGTTTGTTTATGCATCCTTTAAAATTGGATTTTCCAATTACAGCCTTCTAGTGTCAAAATCTACACATACATCATACTGGGCATTAGTAAAGCTCCAATATCTAAGAACAAGAAGAAAATATAGTTTTGATTGGAGGGGGATAATAATAAATAAAATAATAATTATTATATATCTTATTATGACTTTGAGTATTATTTTTAAACTGGATGGAAATCACAAGATAAACTTTATTATAATATTCCTATTTGATTCACATTAGGGGGAAAGACAGTAAAAAAATAATACTTGGACTTTTGATACAGTATATATGGGATGTCATGGTACAGAGCTTGGAGTATGTCAGAGGAATAGCTTAATATATTATTTATTTAGGACCAAATTTAATTATCCAATAGCTGTTATAATCTATTAAATAATTATAAACTCTAATATACTGTCCAGGAAGGCTGTATTTAATATAGGCTATTAGCTATTTGTTTTATATATATTATATAAAATAAAGATATTATTATATATAATTATTTTATAATTTAAATGTACAAATTAGCTATAATTCTTGGGTTTCTTCTGTTTTACGCGGTTTATATATACATTAAACTTTTAAGAAGATGCAACATAATAATAATAATAATTATTATTATTATTATTAGTAGTAGTAGTAGTAGTAGTAGTAGTAGTAGTTGTAGTAGTTGTAATATAAAGAGTAATCGTGTTTTAGACTGTTTTTAGACTATTCCTGTGAGATATAATCATATGCAAACTTCATGGTATTTGCGCAAGCTAATTTTGAAAGAAGACGTCATCATTTGCACCGTTCCATATCTGTTGTAGAAACGTAAATGATACGTAGAAAGAGTACATTAGTCTGCCCTTCATCTGCCACGTCCTAAACTGTGAACCACCTGAAGGAGGGAGGAGGCAGGTAGAGTCACGTGGTCACACAGGTAGATACTCTACAAAAACGGCGAACGTTCAGCCATTACTCCGCGATGGTGACTGCGGGAGGCTTCACGTAAAAAACTTCGCACGAGACGAAACCTGGATTTACTGAGCTCACCTTTGCGCTCAGGTGTCAAACTAAAGTTGTTTTTACCTCTCGTCTCGCGCGCGGCTCTCCACGCCGGTCCAGTCGCGGTAGCCTTCAGTACTTCTGTGTAGTATTAGATTAGATTTTTTTTTAGAGGGGGGGTTGTTTTTGTGTTCAAATGACGGCGCAGGTAGACTACCTGGTGGCGGTGTTCACCGCCACATCTGGCGCGGGCGGGGAGCTGCTGGGCTCTGACGAGAAGGAGTTGGTGCAGTTGGTTTGGCAGCTGGTGGATGTAAAGAACAAAAAGGTAAAAAAAAAAAAGAAACTTTAAAAAACTAGAATTACAGGTGATTATCTCAAGCAGGAAATGTGGTTGTAGATAAAAGGAGTTTGTTGTTAAACTCCAGAAAGTCACATAAATATGTAATGATATCACATTATTTTGTAACTAAAATGCTGTTTCCTTTCTACACGTCTGTTTTAAAACATCTATGAGTTAAATATATAATCTAATATATTGATAAGGACATATGTGAGTGAGACATATGTAGAGAGTGTACTCCTACTTGTGATTAAATCTATGTAACAATGCTTTTATTACAGATATTTAACTCTTTTAGCCTGTTAGATTCTATATAGCCAACCGTTTCAAGACTGACATGTTTTTTTTGTTGTTGTCTTTTTGTCTAAACCAGTTGGGCAGGGTGAATGAGCTCCTCATTAGGCCTGACCCCTCAGACTTGACAGAGGAAAAAGAGGAGGAGGATGTGGTGGAGGAGGTCGTGGAGGTGGATAATGGATCTGGAGCAGAATGCGTCTTAACAGCCACGAGCCTCGAGGCAGCTTTAAATCTGGTAATAAGGTCTTTTAAAAAGTCACTGGAGATGAAGGTTTCAGCCACTTATTACGAAGCGATTTCAAACACAACGTTCCTTAATCTGAAGTTTTCATTTCTTTTTTGAAACTGTCTCTTCAGTTCCATCTGCAGCTGACAAACGAGGTGAACAGCGCGTGCGCGGGCACGTCGATGTGTTTGTGTACAGATGGGCAGCTCCACATCCGTCAAGTGATTCACCCCGAGGCCGCCAGCAAGGTGAGCGAGCCGGGGTGGGTGTGTGAACGCCTCACGGCCAGGGCGGATGTTCGCTCACTGCTGCAGGAACGTTCAGGGCCCTCGCAGCAATAAAAGGTTGTGTCGTGCCAGTGCTGAGCTCCCGGCAGATAAATTTAATGTTCTGAAAGTTGATCTTGTTCAGTCCCACGTGTGTGTGTGTGTGTGGTGTGTGTGTATTGGCATACACACCCATGCACATACCTGTGCACATGACACACAATTCCCCTGCACTTCTTAAGAGTGTTTTTTTTACACAGTGGAGACATGAAGACAGCAGCGCACACACACACACCGCTGAGCAAACAGCAATATGATAGCAATAAAAACGGCAGCTGTTGATTGAACCACACGTTCACATCCTTTTACAAACTTCTTCCCTCTCCAGAACATCCTGGTCCCAGACTGTTTCTACTCCTTCTTTGATCTTCGGAAAGAGCTGAAGAAGCACTTCCCCGCGATGGACCTGAAGACGTTGAATGTACACACCATGGCAGAGTGTATCCTTTAACACACATTACATTTGGTGTTTCTGGTGATTGTAGTTGTTCTGCTCGGTGTTGTAGTGAACGTGGATTAAACTCCAAAACACACAAACAACACACGCAGGGTAGAAATTTATAATCCACGGGGTGTTGGCTGCAGGTTTAGAGGTTTTGAAATGCAAATAGGGAAACAATGGCAGCACCTTACTAAGCGCTCATTGAAAGAGTGTGTGTTTAGCCAACAGGACAAACGCCACACACCCACTGGAACAGGAAAGCTAACATCTCTCCCCCAATACAGTTTTATCTTTCTTCTATCTGCCCTTTCTCAGTTGTCATGTGTAACAACTTTTTTTTTTTGCTCTCTCTCGACCTGTATTTATTTGCTCTCCTTGACGGCCTCCTCCTCAGCTGTTAGTTTATCCAATGATGTTCCCCCCATGTTTGATCCCTCAGCCACACAGGACCCGTCAGCCATGCTGGCCCCAGAAATAGCTGTACAACAAGTCCAGGTTATGGCCAAGATTGTCCTTGCTATGCTTTCTGAGCCATTAAGTGAGTACAATCTCTCATTTTACACAATGAGACGAAAGATCAGATTCTAATATTTAGTTAGTTTGACACATAGGCAGAAAAGTATGTTACTTCAAGAAAGAAGCAACTGTGAGGTGATAATAAGGGAAAATACAGCCTGAACACTCAAAATGAATGTTGACATTAATTACATTACATGTTAACTACACTAACATTAAGTAAACTGAAGAAACTAAACTAAATAAATTATATTGTGTACATATTATAATAATGTCTAGTTTTCTCTCTTTGATAGACATGTTTTAGTGTTTTCTGACATGTTATGGTCCAAAATAATTGAATTGAAGAAAATAATTAGCATTGAAAGTAATTGATAGATATAGTACTTCTGTAAATTGATTTTTCTATTGATTTCTGTTCAAGAAACACTCAGTTCATGAATCTAAAATATAATCTGCATTTATCTCAAGACTTTAGACGGTTACTCTGCTGATTAGAAAGCACCATATGTTGTTCTAGATTTGTGCCGTCATTTATGATTCCAAAGCACAGTTTAGTTTGTTCATTGCTTGATTCTTTTTCCTGTTACAGGCCACACGTTTTCCAACCCGGAGAGAGTTAGTGAGAAGTTTGAGACTGGAACTTGGTAAGCAAAGTTTGCTCAAGACAAATATTCTTTTTGTTCTCGGGCTCTGAAATCAACTCCCGAGTCCACTCCCGTTGTGCTAATTTCTGCGTGTGTGTGTGTGTACGCGCGCGTGTGTGTGTGTGCGCGCACGTGTGCATGTGCATACAGCAGTAAGATGGAGAAAGTGTGTGACAACACAGTGATCAGAGCCAGAGGGTTGCCATGGCAGTCATCTGATCAAGATATTGCTCGATTCTTCAGAGGATTAAACATTGCCAAGTATGTTGTTGACACTAACCTATAGAGGATTTTGTATTTTCAACTTTTAAGTCAATATCATATATACTGACAACTTTCAGGTTGTGCTTTAGCGCTCTATATATTGTGTGTGTTGTATAGAGGAGGCGCTGCATTGTGTCTTAATGCTCAGGGGAGGAGGAACGGAGAAGCCCTGGTTCGTTTTGTCAGTGAGGAGCACAGAGACCTGGCGCTGCAGAGACACAAACACCATATGGGCAACAGATACATAGAGGTAACCTGTTGTGAACTAAACAATTATCCAATTTACCAGCCGTCACCTAAATCTATCATCTATGCCTTTTTCAATCACAGATTGCAGCTACTTAATTACTCACCTTATTTTCTTCTAATGGCAGGTTTACAAAGCAACAGGGGAGGATTTCCTGAAGATAGCAGGAGGTGAGAAATCATAGACGAATAGTATATGCTACACACTATGTAACAGTAACCAAGTCATATATTTAGAATTCTCTGTAAGGTCACATTATTAATCGTTTTTTGTTGTGCAGAATATAGTTAGATGTCCAGGATTCAGGATTTATTTCCTGTTATTAGACATTAATTAATAAAGCACAACCACCACCAAATTCTACAACTATTTTCACATTTTGAGTACAATATCAATTAGGGGACAATGTCAATACTATCACGTAACTCTAAAAACTTTAAAAAATGTTTTAAAACAATTAAAAAACACATGTAATCGATAAGTTTTATATTCTAGGTGATGATGTTTACAATTGTTCTTTTTTGGTTACACCATTTGACAATTTATGTCAAAAAAATCACACAAAAAAACACAAATACAAAAATACAAATGGATGTTTAAATTGCTAACATGACAAAAATATGCATTTTGAGAGACCTGATGGACGCTTCTTAAAACTGTATTTCATTAGTTTTTGAGTTTCTTATCTTGCCAAACAGTATTTGCCACTGACCCCATTCATTAATCATATTCAGCTTTGTCTTTATCTTTTAGACAAAATTTACAAAAAAAGGTAATGGAAAGGAATTATGACCAAACCTCAGTGTGACTACATAGATTTGCTCGGTGGGCAGTACTGGATAGATTTGTCAAAAAGGACACTGCACACTGTCATCAAGTTATTTTATCAGCATGTTAAAGATGTTATCCTAAACCCTTCCCAAAAATTAATTAATTAATATTTAATACAAATACAGTACATCTTGCTGATCAGATTTGGATCAAGATGAATACCGTTGATATCTACAGGGTGATAATTTGGATTTATGTCCTTGTTACTTGTGGTTAAAAAGGTGTGTTTTTGTGTGTCTGTGTGTGTCAGGTACCTCCAACGAGGTGGCGATCTTCCTGTCCCGTGAGGACCAGATCATAGTGAGGATGCGAGGTCTTCCCTTCACCGCCACACACGAGCAGGTGCTGGCCTTCTTCTCCCCGGGGGACGGCCATAAGGACGTGTGTCCGGTCAGCGGAGGGAAGGATGGCATCCTATTTGTCCGTTACCCGGATGGACGTCCCACCGGAGACGCCTTCGTGTTGTTCGCCTGTGAGGAACACTCCCAGTGTGCTCTGAGGAAACACAAGGAGATCCTGGGCCGAAGATACATCGAGTTGTTCAAAAGTACAGCAGCAGAGGTCCAACAGGTACGTCAACCTGGATGTGGGTGTGATGTTTTTCACAGTGTACAGCAGAGTAGATACAGCCCTGTCTTCATTTTTAACTTAAATAATGCTGTTAGTATTTGCCCCTAATTTTTGGATTAAGATTGTTTTGCTCTTCTTATTCTGAGAGCAAAGAGGGAGGTTTGAGGAATGCTGTGTCGGTTTGTGTACACAGCACAGAGTGACATTGTGTGGGTGTGTTTCTTTTCTCCTTCTTTTACGGACTTACTAAAGTATGGCTTACGGGTGGGGACCTGCAGAGCAAGGTGGACTGTGTGTGTGTGATTTTGTTTGTTACTCTAGTTACTGTTCGTCTTTTGTCATTTCTTTTCTTTTGTTTCTCCTTCTCTTGTGAGACGAACACGCACAGGCTAATTTCCTTATCTTTCTGGGCTGATAAGCTTCCAGCCCACATACTATCTATGCAGAGGCCTTTCCTCATGTTTTTAAGTATGACAGTCTACAGTCGGTTTTATTGGTCCTCTCCAGAAATGCAAACATGCTGGTGTCCTGTTGGCAACAAGCCAGCTCATGTCCTACATTGCAACACACATCTAAACCCAACGCCTGCCTGTCTTTGTTGTGCACAAGAGGTGTGATAGAAGCTGGCGTACATGGCTTTTAGTTTTGAATATGAAACAGTAATAAGCAACTATGTATTAGTTGTGTGTGTTTTTGTTTAAAATCTATGCATTAAAAGGGGAGAAATGCCTTTCTAAATTAGACTTTATGGAAAGTAATTTTAACAAGAAAGCAGTTATGACTTCTTGATTGATCTTGTCTTTGCTGCAACCAGAAAATTCAGTTTTTGTGTGTTTTTAGGTGTTGAACCGGTACTCATCAGCCCCGCTAATCCCTGTGGCCCCTGCCCCCTTGGTGTCCATGTTGCCCACGGTGTCTCTCCTGCCACCTCCTGGTGGTGTAAGGGACTGCCTGAGGTTGAGGGGGCTGCCGTACACAGCGAGTATCGAGGATATCCTCACCTTCCTGGGCGAGTTTACGCACGATATCCGACCGCACGGCGTCCACATGGTCCTCAACCAGCAGGTACATGCTGCAACTGCACAAACAAGTCACTGACACACCCTTGGGCACGCACGCTTCCCTGACACAGAGTGTTTCTGACTGTCTCTTGTTGTTCAGGGTCGTCCTTCAGGTGACTGCTTCATCCAGATGACCTCAGCGGAGCGGGCGCTCCAGGCCTCCCAGAGGCTCCACAAGCATGTGATGTCCAGCCAGCGCGGGGCCAACAGCCGCTACGTGGAGGTGTTTCCCTGCAGCGCAGAGGAGATGGGCCTGGTGCTGATGGGAGGCTCGCTCTCACACACACATACACACACACACACCCGGAGCAGGAGTGGGACAGGGCTCAGCCCACCGCCATGTAAGTCCAGACGTAAGTGCTGCTGGGAGCTGGGGTTGCTTCGGGACTGCAGGGTAGGTGGGCTCCTCCTGTTGGGGGGCAGGGTTGCTGGGTCTTCTCCAATCTAGAACTGTGGGAGGACGGGGATAACTGGTCTAACCAGGACAATTCAAAATGTGTGTGTGTGTGTGTCTTACCTGATTATTTTACTAGCCTGCATGCACTGAGAAACCATACGTGTTACCTGTTCGTACTTTCAATTTTGACTTGCATTCACATGTTCTGATTGAATCTTGTAGATCATGTTTTCAGTGGCATGTTTGGCACTCATTCTTAATTTTTACTCCCTTTCCACTGCTGAAGTAATTCATAAAGATCTGAAAGGGTTGGAAAAGTGTAAGCGACACCACTGGAATCCCAATTAGTCTGTAAAATGATGGCAAAATGGCTTACAACTCTCCAGTCTTATCAGATTGGTAGTGGTGGTTGTGGGATTCAGCCTAAATGGAGCGGCACACCTCAGCCGTGTGTGTGTCTCCTGTGCTTGTCCAATCAGTGGAGCTATGGGAAAGGTGGGCAGAGCTGGTGCATAGAAATGTGCTTTCGACTCCTTGTCTGTAGTCCTTCACTCCTAGTTTTCAAAAAAAAAAGAAGCTTACCGTTTTACAGTATTGGAAAAATTGACGTTGAATTATTTGAAGCACTTTATTATCTTTATTTAACCAGGCAGGTTGCTTGAGATCAAATGATCTCTTTTTCGGGCAAGGCCTGACCATTTGGGAAAAGGTTACACACACAGGGATTCAAGGCTGGTGATGTTGGGTAGTAATGAGGACAAGTTAAGACTAGACTCTCAGCCCATAACAGGAACACATTTGTACAGAAAGGGCTCAGGCAGCAACACCAAAATAGGGCTAAAATGGCCTGAAAGTTAAGGTACACAACCTCTTCTGAGATCCAAACATTGTTTCTGTTGCTCTCATCTTGCCAGTATTGTGGTTGCATAGAGGGTTCATACAATAATTAGAAAGAAGAACAATCATAATTGATTCATAGCTTTATAATTCCATGCCATGATGATCCACTTGAACTCGAAGCCAATCAAATGCATTTGATTTATGTCTGTTAGGAGAGAAGTGTGACACATGCATTAATGACAAATATATCACACAAAAGGTTTGAAGAATGGTCAGCTCACACCTGATAATACCCATCTAGCTAAAGGTCTGCAAAAATACTAAACACTAGAAACAGTGCAACTCTTCTTTTTAATGAATACATACATCACACACATTGTACATTAGCTGAGTAATCGCCGTCATTGTTTGAAAGTTTGCATGAGCGCCTCTCTCTGAAACAAACAATGACCAGATCCTACATCATGACCCTGTGTCCTTCACTTGCTGTTACGTCTGAGTTTCAGTCTTTTGTCTCTCCCTCTGTTCTGTCCCCTGAAGGTTTATCTCCACCGTCCTACTCCTTCCCCGCTGCTCCGCCTGTCCTGCCTGCAGAGGCTGCTGCTACCCTCTACCCTCCCATCGGCCAGGTGCTGCTGACCCCTCGACCCCTGCCGCCAGGCCCCGCCTACTACCCCGGTTCAGCTCAACTTTACATGAACATGAACATGAATTACACAGCCTACTACCCCAGGTATATAAAGTTATCTAGATTATCAGATCAACAGAGACAGTTGCATGCTAATGTAAAAATACTGACCTTCATGTTAATTAACTGACTCCTTTGACCTACCCAAGTCTTTCAGTGGTTTGTTATTATTGTTAGTCAATTCTCATATAGAAATATGTATAATGAATGATTTTAAACGTACACCTTTGATTCTTATATTTTGTTCTAGTAAAACTCTCTAGATACTGATGCATATGGATATGAGTTTACTTCTTCAAAGATAGTTTTTGAGGCATTGTTTCTACCATATTAAAGCTGATAGTGTAGGTGCAGACAGGAAATGAGGAGAAAGAGGCGTCCGACATGCAACAAAAGTTGCTGTCAAAATTGAATTGGGGATGTTAAGTTACTTGTTTTGCTTCTTAACCATTTGGCTATTAGTTGAATTATAAGTTTAATGTTTTGACCATTTTGAAGTAAATTTTATACCCTACTGATGCTGAAAAAGGCTGTGATATATATATATTATGATTTTGTCCACATCATTCACTCCTATTGGTAGCTTGCTTCTGTCCCCACAAAACTGTATTCAAATCAGAATTGTCTGCAAATGTGTTATTTTATACATGATGATCATATTTTCCATCCTGACCCACTCCCACTTCATAGATTTAACCCTCTACTGCATGAAATATTACCAAATATGGTCCATATTTTATATATACAAATATATATGTTACAAATCTATTGTAACATATAAAAAAACTATGACATCAAAATTGAATTAAATGTAAAAGAAAAAAATAAATAAATAATAATAGTAAAAATATATATACTTTCCCCAGATATTGAGTTAAGTTTTTATTTGGTGAAAACTTTCTAAAATTCCGAATAAAAGACAACCATCAAAGGGACTGGCAAACAGGATATCCTGGTCATATGACCTTATATGTTATGTCCTTCAAAAATAAAAGCCCCCTTTTCATGCCTAGCTGTAGACTTTATATCACAGCTTTTTAGAAAAATAAAGATAAAGTAATTGTTGCCATATGGCAACACTATGCAATAGAGGGTTAAGGACCAAAGGACCTCCAATCTCTAAACAAAGCCAATCACCTTTGTGGGCTGTTTCTTTACTTTAAATCACAAAGGTGATTATTTAGACTGTTTTTATCAACATTTTTGTTTTCGTAGTTTAGCATACATCTCTGTTTACTTCTTTGGAAAGAGGAACAGTTGTCTTTGGTTGAACCGTGTCTTGCCAAGGAGAAAGGCTGGGGCAAGGGTAGTTAATAACTGAACACCGTGGTATCAAAGAACTCGGTAAACAGCAGTGACCTCTGTTGTTTTTTTGCCATTCAGCCATGTGTCATTGAAAGCCGGCACTTTATGGATGACGCCCATAGTTTCCAGGCTTGTGATTCCTGTGATTCCTGACACTGTTGTTTTCCTGAGAAACATGCAGGTTTCAAATCATGCTGCTTTTCTGATATTTTTAAGATAACAGCATATCTATATCTGCCCTCGTTCTTTTTTTTTTTTTTATCTCCAGTCCACCTGGCTCTCCTACAACCGTAGGTTTCTTCCCCTCCCCCTCCTCCCTCTCCTCCCCAGGGGGGTTGGTGCGCATGCCAGGTCTGACCTACAACAGCAATGGAGTCAAAGACCTCATTAATGCAATGCAGGGATACCAGGTAAGACACACTTCTCTACGAATGTTCTGTGTTTAATAATGCAGTGCCTGTGCATGGAAATCTTCTTGAATTCAGAGTTCACATGCCTCTCTGTATGAGTTGTGCTGAGTCTATTGTGGGTGTGTATTGTGAGGCATTCAGTGTGTTTGCCCAGAGGCTATCAAACTAGTTTATCTACTCTCACTGTTCTGTCACACACATAAAGCACTGCTTGCTTCGACTTGAAGCAAAGTGAACTCAAGTCTTTTTTTTTTTTTTTTTTTTGAGAGAGTGAAGAATCCCAGCGATATGCTAAAACCTCTATGTGGGAGATTAACAGGTCCACATGGCCTTTTAGTTTTAGTGTCTATGGTTTCTTGTCTCTCAGCTTCCTGTCTCTGTCATTCCTCCCCCTTACCCACACCACAGTATGCACCCGAGGATGCTCTCATGCATGCCCATGGGGCCGTGCACGCTCACGACCCGGCCAGGACATTGCTTACGCAGCCCAAAGAATGGGTGTGTATTTAAAGGTGTCTGAGGCAGGTGGCAGGTAAGGATTGGCTGAGGGTTCAGTGAGGGGGATTTAGTTTAGACAGTGGCTGTAGCTATGGCTTGGGTCTCGACTGGTCACCGTGGGTTAAAGGGCTCAACATGGACACAACATTTCCTGTTTAAGGGAGTTTTCCACTAACCATATGCAGCAGCAGCACTGGACACACTTTTTAATTGGGTTGAGTGGTACAGGGGAAATTTCTTGAATCTTAATCAATCCTTGGGTTTTGTTTTAAATCATTTTGATGGGGTGCCGCTCCCTAATCGACTCCCTTTTATTGTATTTCCCTATCTTCTTCCTGTCCTCTCAAGAAGACTTTTATGGGATATAGCAAAAGCCATGAGGGCTAATTGACTGTTAGGTAACTGCTAAACAGCAATTGCCCGATGATGCCTAGCAGCTTTAACTGTGCACAGCAGGCTCGTCAAGCTTTTGAGGGTCCGTGCTCGGCATCGCTCAAGTTTGGAGGGTAGAGTCTTTTTATAAATCACCTTTCTAAAACCAAAATCACAGAACCAGAATGTAAGGGATAGGATTTAAAATGGATTCCTTAAATATAAGAATTTGAAGCTCATTGTGCCATACGTGGTAGTAAACTGGATTATGGATTGTTAAACTGACGCAACATAATGAAATAGTCACATTGAGCTTTAATAATTGGCATTTTACATTTTTATAGATCAGTGGTTCTCAACTTTTTCATGTCAAGGACCCTTAAACTCACAAAAACTGGACCACGGACCCCATCTAAGGTGTTTGCTTTCATATGTTTTATAACAGGAAGTGGCCAGAATTATGCAATGATCAAAAATAAATAAATGACTCCGTACATGAATGTATATGGCAGTAAATGCCTTGTCTTGATTAAATTTTCTGTTTAATTCATTAATCACATTTATTTATTTATGTATTATTTACCCTTTGCATAAATGCCACATTTATTTGATTATTCTTTTTATTTAATAATACATCCATTTTCAAATGCTCCTACATTCTGTCATTTTGTAGTTATGGAAGGAATTATAGTGAAAATAAATGATTTTCCTCTCAGGACCCCACTTTGAGAACCACTGTTATAGACCACACGGTTAATCCGTTAATCAAGAAATAATCAGTAGTGCATCGTCAAACTCATTGATTATTCACAATTCCTTTTCTCTTTATTAGGCAATGTTAATCATTTAGGTCCAGTCGTCATATTACTGATAAAAGCCACCATCTTTGGCTAGAAACGAGAATTCTTCTTCTGACGAATTCTGTGTGAAATCAAAGACCCATTGTTTCCAAAAACGGAAAACCGTACACGTGCTGCGCCTGAATGGAAAGCTTGTGGTGTCGTAGCTAGTACAATAGTGCAATAGTTGGGGGAAATAACAGGTGTAGACTTCAGGCGGTTGCGAAGGTGATGGGTAACGTCTGGTGCTGGTGTAAGGGCTCTGAAATTTATCCCTCTTTCTCTGAGATAACACTCTTTCCTTTCTTGCCTTTCCCCCTCCAGAGTCCTGTGGAGCCCGTGTCTCTCCTGAGCAGCAGTCTGATTGGTCAGTCCAGTGGAGGTGACGCTCCTCTCATGTCCCTCCCCGCTCTCATGACCAAGCCGGCGGGACAGTACCTGGACCTGACCCTGCTGTAGGGTCACGCATACACACATATACAAAGGTCATACGACAACTCGGTATATGTTCAAGACTTGTAATGTATTGTTAGATTTTTTTAAAATTAAAAAAAAAATAGTCTTTTAGATGTGTTATTTATATCTTTAAGAACAGAAATTAATGTATTTTATACCAAAATCATTGTGGCCTTAGCCAAAAAATAGCAGTTTTGTCATATATTGCACAGTGTGTATTTTAAAAGCTTTATAGAGATTTTTTTTTTTAAATGTTACAATATTATAATCACTATGATATATTTGCTAGCCAAACTAGAGAAAAAATACCTTGTAGCAACTGAACTAAACCTTTTTCCTTAAGCTTTTCTGTGAAGAGTGAAAGTGTGTGCGAGTGTGTTTTTAGCGTGCAAGAGATGAGAGCGAGTATTATGCATGGCTGTGTCGATACGTTTTAATACCTAATCTGTTTATGCAATTCCATTTTATGTGTTTATATACATTTGATACAGTACACAGTGATTGTATTGGAAGCTTTAGTGCATGAAGAAGTTAGTAGTGAAACATTAAGATGTTTACATAATGCCAAATACCAATGCACTGCTAATCAATAAGACTACTAATGAATATAATAGCAGTATCTTTGACATAAACCATGTATGTTACACTGTGAGTTTGTCAAATTGTCTGATCCCTGCATCAGGCTTCACTTACAAAAATGTGACATCTCACTCTTCATTAGCCCCCTCCTTCACGCCATCATGTAAACCCTATGTGGGTTTGTCTCCATGTTGTGTAATGCCATGTTGTCTTGCCTTTTGTTTCGGGCTCAGACCTGAACAGAGGACAGCCCCACTTCTCTGTAACCAAACCTCAGAGGACTCCTGTCACAAGCTCTCAGCTTACAGAGTGAAGCTCTGGAGCCAGAGGTGGATTCTTTAAGATTTTATTACATATTGTACTCAGTAATCAGTCCCTCACACTTTCCTTGTCTTCTTTCCACAATCGACGCTGATGTCAGGGAATGCCATTAAAGTGAATCCCCTGTGAAATGAAAAAAAATCCATCTCGTTTGTAGATTGATAGTGTGAATGGAGAGTTGAGAAGGAAAGGGAATGAAGGACACCTCTGACATTTATCTTGTGAATTTAATTGCCATTTGTGCCCTGCAATGCTATTGTTCAGGCTCCACATCCTATAGTAGTGAGTGAACCTCCTGCTCAGGACGTCCTGCTGCGGCCATGCTGAAAAAAAATAAAACATAACGTGAAATTCAGTTGGCCTCCACCTGTTTGATTTTCACTATTTGCTTTCTGCATTTATTAGTGTGCACACAATGCCTTGGGAGGGTTTGAGAAGTGCAGGAGTGCAAACACATATTGGTGATGACAGAATGTGGCCAGAGGCAAAACTGTGGGAACTCCCTTACACAGTCCTCAGTGATTACCTATGCATCACACACACACACACACACACACACACACACACACACACACACACACACACACACACACACACTATGGAAAAGAAACCATTGTCACTCAGACACACTAAGCACATTATCTGAGAGGATGGCCTTTTTCACAGGGTGGAAAAGTGAAGAATAGAGAGAACAGGAAAGGGGGAAAAGTAGGAGGAAGGCGGACAAAACCATGTCAGACCCCCTCCGGGCAGATTTGGCATTGTGTAATACAATCTTGTGCACCCCACCCAACTTGATCCCTTTTAAACACACACTCGTTCTCCCACTCACAGAAACACTCCGTCTTAACCAGCATAAAACAACATGAATATCCATACAACAAAGCTCCAAAATACTTTTTTCTCCTCTGTATCCATCACTTTATTTGGAGATTTTATAGGAAATATTTGTAAATTAGAATCTGTAAAATCAAAATGTTATTTTGATTGTAAAAAGTACAAAAATGTAACATTTTGCTGTAAACCATTGTTTTAATTGTTTAAAATGACAATTTCGTAAAAGCACTGGAGTGTAGCCTATTTAAGATGTCAGGAATTAGAAATAAATGAAAGTACTTTAGTCTTTGATAGCTGTTAGAAATTATTTGCAGGAGAATGATTTTACATCATTGGAAATCTGTTTTAACGGGTTGAATTATTTGAACAGGTTCCTATAGAGTGTCTGGAAGAGGATTATTTCTAATGGAATAAAATATCTAAAAACATATTATTAATGCAATATAAATGTAGGGCCTGCTTCCCAATTAGATATCGATGAAAATGTTAGATTGATAACTATTGTACTATAGCTATTGTAACTATTATAGATGGTGTCTACAATGTGCCTTATTGTTTATCTGCTGCTTATAGACTTCATCTAGGCCACCTGTATTTGGAAATCATTCCTGGATGGATTGATCTTTATATCCCAGTGAACAATATGGATGTTTTTGGACAGAAGGGGTTGAAATTTTATAGTATTGACTCATTAATTTCAGGACCAAAGCAGCTTTTAGTTATATTACTTAATTTATTTGATGTATTTGATCTTTTTATAGTCTGGCTACATGATGGGGTTATTTTTTTTTACCAAATTGTTTTCTGTTCTGCTTGTTTAAAAAAAAATTGGATTTATATATATTTATATATTATTTCAAATTTTTTTTTTGCCATTTACTGATCAAAAGACTGAAGTTACATCAAAATGCATTTGACATTGTCTTGTGAGAGGACAGCAGTCGTATTTCAGTAACATAACCTCATTTTCTAAATGCTTCCTTTATAAACTTTGTTTAAAAATCAATACAAATTTCATTGCGGAAAAAAAAATCAAACATACATTTCCTCTTCCAAATAATTTCTTTGCCATCACTACATCATTACATCTAAAGATAAAAGCATAAAGCATAAATTGTCATGCTTGAAGAATTTCTTACCCACATTATGTCATAGCCCATGTGAATAAATTATGACACATGAAACCTATAAGCAGCACATTCCTCTACTCATACCAGCACCTCTTTAAAGCACCTTGCCTTTAATATGAATTATCTAGAGTTAAGTCGTTCACTGGGGGACGGAACAGAGGTGCAATTACAGGCTGAGTCATTGTACTGCACCTGATAGGTGTGTAGCTGCAGATAAATCAGCGATACCCTTTATAACAACATTCTCTCACAGCAGGGTGAGGCCAACATACACACACACTTAGCACACAGGGCGAGGCTGAGCCACATTCCCATGTCAGTGCAAAGACCAAAGATGCCGCTACAGAGTTGTCAAACTGATGTGAACTTTATTAAGATCTGACCGAGGGCAGGAACAACACAATAAACAGTACATTAATGAGGCCGAGGCTGATGTGGTTGTGATAAAACAATGGTGGACACAAAGGTGTTGAGCAGCAGGGTTATGCTTAAATCTAATGCGTTTAAACTTGAATGAGAAACTCAAACAGCATGTAAAAAAAGAAAAAAAAAGATGTTCAAATGCTCATCATGTCAACCTGTATGTCAATATAAATGTGTTCAGCTGCCACAGAAGCAGTTGCTGCAGATTTGTCTCCTTCTAGTGGGAAGATTGAGGCTGCAACCGCCTGCACACAAAAACCTGCACAGGCTCGCAGTAAAATCCCACCTCGACGTCTACGAGACTGACTCATAACGCAGTTTACGTCCAATTCACTGTCCAGACAGTTAATTTTCTTAAAAACTCATATGCTGCGAATGTCCTGGCATGTCAAAACAAGTACCTGACATTAGAATAAACACGGTAAGGGAGTAAGCATTTACAACGCCTGCTCTTTTAACAGCATATTAATTACAAGTCCTATTTACATTTTCAACAAACTGATTTAAAAAGGAATTTACTTTTAATAATGGGTTCACCTTTTTTCAGTTCTATCTAAAGTAGTAATCATAATATGCTGATATGTACATCGGAACAGTTTAATTGTCCCTTTCTTCCTTTTGCAATTGTGAAGAAATAGATCATTTACTAAGGTGAATTTAATATATGTGATGGGGGGACAATCCACAGTCTTCTATACAAAAACACATGATTAAGGTCAGCAGAGGTTAATATGATATTTCAGCAGCCTGAGTTAAATCAATTGGGTCTCTTTCAAAGTTCAAAGGTCTTTTTTTTTCTTTACAACAATGCTGTTACTTAAACGGTCTAATATCTTCAAACAGCTCTCCAAAGAAGCACATGTTCACATAAAGTATAATCAAATGCTATAATAATATAATAAATTGATAGTTTCAAACACATAAGATATAGTTCAACATTCAAATTAAGCATGAGCCTTATATGTTGGACATGTGAAAGATAAAACATACATTTTCTTCCTTTTGTTTCCTCAGAAGTGTTTCTTTGCTGAGCTGTGGTTAATTTTGAACTTGAATTCATTTTGTAAAGAAGGACTGTGGATTTTCTTCCCTTCATTTACACTGATGCTGCATAAGGAGGAGGTCCCTTCACATCCAGTATTGATAGAAGGAATAATTACACAAACAGTTTTAATGTTTTAAAGGGGACATATTATGCTTTTTCTGGGTTTCTGTTATTTATATACCCGTTATGATGTTGGACGTCTATGCCAAACATTTTAATAGTTCCAAAACTTTAGGTAAGATATCTAGAAATGCTCTAAAACCTTTTTTTATTTCACCTTGACATCAGCTCAGCTGCAGTCTTTTGCAAGTGTAGTTTCAGTCTTTCGCTCTCATAATTTGGATTGGATCCTGACTTAAACATGTACAAATGTATTTAAGCCTATGACAAAGCTTCTGGAAGCTAAAAATCAGAACAGATTGTGCTCATCAGGAGGGGGGGGCTTGAAGAGAGGAGAGAAAACATCCTTGTTTCAGGTAGAGGCTGAAGTTAGGGGTTAGAGTTAATGTCAAATCATGCAAAGATATTCCAGTAAAGAAAAAATAAAGACCTATAAAATGTGCATAATATGGCCCCTTTTAGTTCTCACATTTTTAAGCCCCTAACCCCTTAAAACAACTCTGATAGGCCAGATACTCACAACCCCTAGCTGCAAATTGACCTGCAATTGATGCTGTTACTACTCATAATCACTCTGGCAACATAGAAAATCAGGTGACTTACTTTTTGTGTGTGGATTTTAAATTTTACTACTATTTTAAATGTTTTGTAACAATTATGGCTAAATCTGACTATTTCCTACATATATATTTTTAGGTTTTATGTGATTTCTGGTAAATCATCTCATAACCACCCTCCCCAGGTGTCTTGCAACCCCACTCTGGGAACCCCTGCTTTAAGGTAGACTTTAAAAGACCATGAACCTATCCTTTAACTTTAGACTAGCCTTTTTTTAAGTGTAGAGATCTATGTTAGTAGCATGAATCCCTCAACAGTCACTGTCTGAAACACAGTTTAGGCATCGACAAGGACACAGTGATGATGAAATCACATAAAAACTAAACGCAACCCCAAAGCAAATCAGATAAACATTTCATCTGGTAACATATTTATCATGCAGGCAGCACCAGTCACATCTGTACATTTTCTGTAATGTCTGAGTCACTCAGTTAACCAGTGAGTCAGTTTGATTCTAACTCATTTACAGTCTATACATATTCACTCTGATGAATATAAAGATCAGTCCTCAAATATAACAGTTGCCTTTATGCATATATATTCATAACTGCTGAATGTATTATGCAAATATACAAATGCTGATTGCAGTCGATTTCTATCTCCACTCTTAACGCCTTGCCTGCTGGACCTGGTGGTGACGTCACAAAGGTCAAGGGTCAAGGTCTCAGAGCTCCGTCATCAGGAGAGCTCTGAGGATCTTCTCTCTGTCCACCCTCATTTCCTCTCCACTGCAGACACAGAAACATACAGAAGTTAATTCTTTATGTCTGTTTTTACTTCACTTTATATTCCATTCTCACAAAGAATAAAATCTCTTTTCCGGGGGCAACATGTTTCAAAGCTAAATAAGATTCATAAAATAATAAAAACAGTTTAAGTTAAGACAACCGTAACATATTTTAAAAGTAAGGCTGCAACTATTAATCAATCAATTCATCCATTGACAGAAAATAACTTAAATTGGATTGAAAGAGTATTTTCTCCACATTCTCTCCATCCAGCATCCAGCAAAAAAATGGAGAGGGGGGGTACTGCACCATTGTATGGCCCCAAATATCTGTAGAAACTATTTTTTTAGATCACTGTGGTGGTGTAGGGGTAGAGCACTGTCATTTAGAGCAAAGCAGCAAACCCCGGTTCAAGTCCCGGCTGTGACATGATTGCAAAGAAAAATGACTGCACAAATATTTTAACAAATATAGAGCAGAGTGGAGATGTGTTACCTGTCATTTTGGGCAGCAATGTAAGGGACCAGGTGGGGAATGGAGCTACGGTAGTAGGAGGGGGACAGGTGGGGAGAAGGCGAAGGAGAGAGACAACACGGACTACCCACTTCCAGTGCTGGCATACTATCCCCCTGGAATACACATCCACGTATACACACACAAACACATTCCTCTGTTTACTCACATGACGCTCAGAGGATGAATTAATCCCCCCCCATGAGCTTGCTGTGTGTGTGCATAAGTGAGAGTTACCTGTGGGTAAATGGACGGCTGGATCTGTTTGTCCAACGAGCTGCTGGAGCCCGACTTTGCCATACTCTGGGAGGAGATGGCTGCCAGTGCTTCTGGGAGATTATCTTCATCTTCATGGTTGCTGATGAATAGAGAGACACAGAACGATGTTCATGTCATGTTACTCTAAGCAAAACTGCCTTTTTAAGCATCCAGCGGAGTATCTTTTCCCAGAATGGAATTTTCCCACTTATACCAGCTCAAGTGCCGGTCAGGAGCAGCGGTAATCAAAGAGGATGATGTGCACTTACAAGCTGAACTGTCTGACCAGTCGTTTTCTGCGGTTGGTGCCCGTGTTGGCTTTGGGTTTGAGCGTCTCTGGCGTCGGGTTTCGCTCCTGCCGGTGAGGCGTTTTTTCCGTAGCCAGACTGGATGTAGCCGAGTCTTGAGACGAGCTCTGATACCTGAATATCAGAGTCATCACACTGAGAGTTAGTCATCAATACACATTTGTAGTAAGATGCATAAACATCAAAAGATGAGAGCACTGGCCTGTCATTAAGGGTCTCATTTGAGTTCTTTCCTCTCGGCGTTGTTGGAGCTTCCTTCTATTATTATTATGGAGGAGAAATATAATGCAAATGCATGAGTTACCCTCCACAGTGTGTTTAAACAGGTAGGTGGGAGTCATCTTTTGTTCTCACCCTAAAGGCTGCCTCCATCTGGGCCTTGAGGATGTTACACTTGAGGTGGTCAGGGAGCATCACAGGGGAGGCAGGAGGGTGGAGGGACTTTTCCGACAGCTGCTTCTCTTCACCCTGCAGGTGAAGCACAAAGAAAGGGACGGCAGCTTCAAGAGACAGCTCATTATAAAGCAGAACAGGACGGCAGGCGGTGGGGAACATGTCTGACCTTGTCCATATTGACATGCAGAGAAGGCCAGGGAGGGGAATCGCCTTCTGACTCCAGAGCCTTGAGGAGAGACTGAGAGATGTCCAACTCATCTGCCAGACAGGGAGGAGCTCGGCGTTCTGATATAAAGTTAAATGAGGAAACACTATGGGTCACAGGCGCCATTATATACAGAAGATATTAAGTTGGGACACTTCTGATCATTTTTTATGACCTCACTGTGTTAATAAGAGGGAAGGTTTGACATTGGAGTGATGTGGAGGTTAGTATCTAAATGGTTTATTATATCCAGGCTTTGTATTAATGTTTTAGACTAAAAGACAGAAAGAAGAAAAAGGACGAAAAAAAGAAGATAGACTGTGAGAAAGAAGAGAAACAGAAAGAAAACAGAAAGCCAAAAGAAAGAATATCACATGCAATTAGGGTTGCAATAGTGAATTTTCAAATTTGGAAGCTTTCCATGGGAATTAATGGAAATATATGGGAATAAACGGGAACAAATCTAAAATTTACAAAATTGAAGGGTGAGATTGGCCCTTTACAGGAAACTTACGTATGAAATATACTGTTGCTAAAACAATCATATTTAAAGGGATAATTCAAGATTTTTGAAAATTCTGCTATCGTCATGATTCCTATAGTCATAGCATTAGGCGCTTTACCTTTTTTTGTCGATACCAGCTGCTCAGCTCTGCTCCGCTACATGGCTAATGGTATTTTTTCAGCAAATACACAATCCAACAACTCCCAAACACTGTGGTGGACCATTTGTGACCTGCACATTCACCACGGTATGAAACAATCGCTCTAACATTCCCTGTCCTCATAGCATGGTGAAGTATGTTTTGATATTATTTTGGGGTAAATATATTTAATCTATAAAGGTATGAATGTTCAACCTACAAAATTTAAATAAAAATGTGTTCATACAGTAGCTAGGGGGGGTTAGATGCTAAATGATGAATATTTCCAAAATACCCCACCTTAACTTCTCATGAAAAGTTTATGGAAATTTACCAGAAATGTTCCACCCCTTTGCAACCCTAGGTGCAATTCAGTTAAAGATGCAGTTCATTCAAAACACAAAGAATGTTTCCACTTGTCGTATTCAGTCGTATCAACTACTGAGACATCTGCTGCAACCCCACCACAGTGGAGGAGAAACATAATATAACTAAACTTACTTTTAACAGTTTTTGCTGAGATAATAAAATAGTTTCAATGCAAACACACATCAAGGTCTGTGAACTAACCAGGACATCATTTCTGAAACAACACATCACTGTTGGGCTCTTTCACGTTATTTGACAATATTTGAGCACCAAATTAAATTCACCAGCATATCGCATATTCAAAAATCTGTCCAAATAAAACCCAAACTATACACAGCGGCTGCATGGCCTAGATACCGGTATGGTTACATAGGGAAATGTGTTTTTTTGTGATTTAGGTGAACTGATCCTTTAACAAAACACAGGGTTCCTGGCCAACATGTAGCGCTGAACCTAAATAGAGCATTCAGCCTAGACATATCGCAGATTTGCAGACATACACTGTTTGGGCTGTACTCACTGTTCTTGGTGTGTGTATGGCAGAGCGTGTCCTGGCTGTGTGTGTGGCGGCGATGGTGGTGGTGGATCTTGCCAGAATAGGAAGACTCATTCTCCTCGATGCTGAACTGGTGGTCTGAATCGGGACCACTCAGAGGGAAACTGAAGGTGACACAGGCATTCAAAACGGAGACCCCACCCCCCCAAAAACATACCACTTAAAACAGCTTCATCCTTTTTTCTACAAGCTATAATAAAACTCTTAACAAAAGGTCAGGATATACCATTGAATCATTCCAACTGGATGACTATGCATGAACAAAAAGCATCACTTTAGATGTGAAAATGTGGAAAAAAAGACCATATACAATTGTGAAAAGTGGGCTAAAGTTAATAATGCAGCACACCAAAGGACAGGTCTTTACCATTTTTGCAATTACGAACATTTATTGGAGAAGCAACATGGCGACATCCCTAAAGGCACAATGTGATTATTTGAGTAAACATAACAGCATAAAAGGCAAACAAATTCTACCACAGAACAGCATTGGCCACATTTTCTGTAAACAGTTGGTTGATTTAATAAATCCATAACCTGATAAAGCATTAAAGTTCATTTTAAAACCTCACAAGCACAAACCCCCAGATCTGCAGGACTCTGGTTTCTATCTTATGAAGCACTACACACTAAACATGAAGCCACTTCATCCCTAAAACCAGCAAAGGTGCAGGTCTGGATCCCCTTAACCTTATTCAGCACTTTATTTGTTCTCTATAGTAAATCTCATAATTTAGCAAACAAGTCACAAGATTTCTAAGGCACAAAGAAAAAATGTCATCTTCCAGGCAGATTTGAGATCTTGCAGTAAACATATTATGGGATTAAAACAACAACCATGATTATATGTAAATATCCACAAGTAGAATGAGGCACAAAGCTATTAGTGGCAGCATTTAGTCCACTTCAATGATAAGGTCCTTCTCCTTTTTTTTAAGATGAAACACATGAGGGGAGGTGACTAATGGATGATGGCGGAAGTGATGATGGTGACGGAGACAACGTCTTCCCACGAGTCCGTCCTCAGGGATTCTCTCTTTCAGGCGCCAGTCTGTGTTAAGTGCCAGTTATTAAGGGTCTCAGGTTTTAAAAATAGAGCCCGGGGTCAAACAGAGGTCAGAGAGCGGTCATGACCCTGTCTCTGTAAACCACGCTGACGGATCCTGGGGTGGTGCCGCCGGTTCTCTCCGGGAGGGAGGGGTCACTGGACACGGGACTCTCAGCCTTGAGAGAAGGCCTGAACACACACACACACACACACACACACACACACACACACACACACACACACACACACACACACACACACACACACACACACACACACACACACACACACACACACACACACACACACACACACACACAGGCGAAGCAGGCGAGACAGACAGATAGACAGGCGGGCAGGTACAGACAGACATATGAGGTTTATGAGTGACATGAAGAGATAATGTGGAGCACCGAACAATGAGTGCGAGATGAGTGACAATCGTCTAAAAATAGAAACTTGCCCTTCAGTCAATTTCTGATCAAGGACCCCCTAAGAGCGACGGTGCACAGCGTCGTCCAGAAGCAATTTCATGACCACATCCTTGACACTTGAGTGTCTGGACACCACACTCGGCGGTCTTACCTGTGCGGCGGCGTGTGTCCCGAGGGCTGCAGGTACACCGGGGGCGTGAGAGCGGGATGGTGCGGGTGCCACGGATCGTGACCAATAGGAATGTTGTGCTGGTACTGGAGGGGAGGAGAGGATTTGAAGAGATGCTGAAATTAAATGTTGTCCGCAAGGGCGAAGCCAGATCAGCATGCACGCATGCGTGTGTGTGTGTGCACGCGCGTGTGTATGAAAGTGGGTTATCCGAGGTCACTCACTGGATGTAGGCTGGGATCAGGGCTGGCGTGAGAGCTGGAAAAGAATGACAATAATCATTAATAGCAGATTAGCAAATTAATCAAATACATTATTTTTGCTTAATCTACACAGTGTGTGTTTTTGAGTCTTTTAAAAGCAAAGGAAAACCCTACAAATGCCTTTTTCCATTTTACAAAGAGCTGTTTTACTGTTAGGTTAAGATTATCCAGGCGGATATGGGGATTAAGGTCAAGGTTACTGGATAAGGAGTGACTGTAATAAAAGGAATGTCCTCACAAGTGCAATAATAAGGCATGAATGTGTGTTTTAGTATTTGTGGGTGTCTGTTTTACCCGATGCGCGGTGGCTTGGCCGGAGAAATGGCAACTGAGAGAGAGAGAAACAGAGACATGAAGTTAGTGAAGGAGAAACAGACAGAAGATTGCACTATTAGGGTTGCTGGTTCATTTCCAGAAACCTTCCATAGAAAGTTAAGACAATATTAAGTTAAGGGAATATTTCAAATTTAAAACTCTTTTGAGCCTTCAGGATTTTTTGGGCACTTTGCAATATGCTGCTGCATTTTTGTAGCATTCTTCACATATGTCCTTTCTCAATATTCCCACTTTCCTTCAACATCAGCTTGTGAGAACTGCTTCCCACACATCAGAGGGTGAATGTAAATTCCCATAAAAAAAAAGCTCCTATAGTTAGATAAACAACTGGATTGGTCTTCAAAATACTTGACAATTGATGTATAAATTCTTGTACGGTTACAGGAAAAAAAAGGGTCAATGAAATGAAAGACAGCTTACATTTATGTGATTGAGGAGTGTGCATTAAATCCGGTGGTGTTAGCGAAGATTATCCCACAATAAATTTTCCCCAAATAGATTTAAGTTCCCTCTGAAGGGCCAACCTTTAATTTTCGAAATTTTAGATTTATTCCCGTTTATATATTCCTGATAATTCCCATGGAAAATTTTCAACTTTAATATTTCCCAAAATTTTGTAATCTCCTCTATCCTTATTAATCTCTTTGTTCACATGGGTTAATATGTATAAGTCAGTTTCTTCATCCCCAAGATGCATAAATGTTATTACTCAGCCATGTCGCTATTACTAATATTTGACTCTTCATTCAGTTTTGTATTCCAGCGCTGAATGTCTGTGCGGAATCTAACAAATAGAAGGTGTTTGGAGTAAATACAGTCAGTTCTTATGTAGGATAGAGGCCTGTGGGTTGGTGAAGCTGCTGTAGCTCACAGAGGTGACAATGGTGGAGTACTTAAAAGTTAAAAGGTGAAACGTAAGAATGTGATGCACTTTCTTTAAAAAAGAACATGTTAAAATGCTACTGATCAATTTTTGAGAAAAACCTTTTGAAAGGCTGTAACTTTTCTCACTTTTCTCTAATATAGATAATTCTGTACAACACATTTTAATTGTCTGAACTGACCTAAAACCAGATACACAACTATACAGTAGGTGACCTTTAGAGATAACATGAACACAGGTGCTGTTTGTTCTGTATGTGCTGATAAGACTCACCTTTGCCCAGGGACTGTGTGCGGGAGGGGTAACGCTTGCTTGGCCTTCTCTCAAACGTGCTGGCTCGCCTCAGCCTGCCACCATGAGTGGCCTGGTACTCTGTTTTACCACTGAGAAGAACAGAAGAGTCTGGTTTTATTAGGATATTATAGCTATCCGTATTAGTATACTTTAATCAATCAAATAATCAATCAGACGCACGCACAGCCCCCACCACAGAGGGCCCCCGCTGAAGAAACACCATATATATGGGATAAAAGTATTAAAACAAAAAACATTTTACAGTAAAATCATATAAGAACATTAAAAGCTAAAAGAAACATAAAATCATATAGGAAAATGTAATACAAACCAAACTAATTGTATGGATTATAAGAATGTAATAAAAGAGCAATTTGAGTAAAAGCCAAATTAAGTGTAAGCGTCTAAATAAATAATAAAATAAAACAGAATATGATAAGATAAAAATAAAAAGTATATTAAGAACATGAAGTGAAAGCCAAATTAAATAGATGGGTCTTGATCCTATTTTTAAAAATATTAACGTTCTCTCGGGCCTCCCTCCAGCAGGCTGTTCCACAATCAGGGGCCATGAAACTGGAAGGATGCCTCACCGTATGTTCCTGTTTTTACTCTGGGAATAGATAAAAGGCCGGGGGTGGAGGACCTGAGGGTAAGTAGAATATTACAGAATAATACATCTGGAAGCTGCAACAGAGACCAAAATGACTGCAGTTTAACCTCATTAGGGGGGTTTAAACAAGGTGGTTTGGATTCTTGGATTCACCTAAAAGGGTTTTCTTTGAATTAAAGTTAAAAAAATGTTCTATTGTGCCACCATCTGGGTGATGAAATGCATGGGCTCACACTGAAGTAGGTGATGTGTTCCATCCAGAACATTTACATCGGTATGAAAGGAGTCAACATCAAAATGCTGATGTTTGATGCTCCAGGATGAGAACATAGAACAAGATGCCAGGACTGCGAAAATGTGATGTCACAACTATACTGACTGACCACAACCATTCAAATCAGCCAATCAGAGGAAACTATACTGAGATGAATTTTGGTACTTTGGTGGAAGCACAAATATATCAAGTTAGAGATGTCTTAACTTCTAAAGAAATCCTGGAAAAGTCAACAATGGGATGAAACAGTCCTCATTCTATGTGAACATACAGCTCTGGAAAAAATAAGAAACCACTGCATTTTTTTCTGAAATCAGCATCTCTACATGTATTCCAGCCATTCAGAATCTATTGAATTCCAACACATGTACACCTCATTCTACTTAAAGAGGAACCAGGATGGAATAAAGTCACCCAAGAACAATGGTAAAGACTGGAGAGCATGCTAAGGTGCATGAAAGCTGTGATTAAAAATGAGGGTTATTAGACCAAATATTGATTTCTGAACTCTTCTTAAGTTTAAAAATGTGTATTATGTTGTTTTAAAATGAATTTGATCTTGTTTCTTTGGATTGTTTGGTTGATATTTTGACCATTTGTCATTATCTGCAAAAAATGCTCTAAACGATAATATTTGTATTTGGAATTTTGGAGAAATATTGTCAGTAGTTTATAGAGTAAAACTAAAATGTTCTTTTTGCCCAAACACATACCTATAAGTAGTAAAATCAGAAAAACTGATCATTTTGCAGTGGTCTCTTATTTTTTTCAGAGCTGTATATTTCAAACTTCAGCTCATATGTTTCAAACTTGAACTCATCAAATTAAGTGGCTAAGTTACTCTTCTCTCCACCACTGCAGCTTATTATTAGAACAGGGACACACTAAGAATCTTTCACTAAAACACTGTACATGTCAGAGACCCATAACGTGATCTGGAGTCATTATGCAGCTCTAACCAGCAGGACCGATTACAGCAAGTAAAACCTGTTTCAGTGTTCATATGGTATGTTGTTTTAAGAAACACTTGAAAAAGGCGAGCTCATCCTTTAAGGGTAAATGACATAAGTGTGGTTATTCTATTCGGCTCTTCCTGTTTCCACTCAAACCACCTGTAGCTCATCTTTTACCACAGACTCCAGTGGAACACAGACTTCATGCTGCTCGCTGCTCTGACAAATGACAGGAAGAGATCTTCTAGTGTGAACATTTTCTTAGAGCATCTCTGATAATAGTCAGAAGAAAAATAAACAATATGAAGGGAATATCTCAGTCGCCATAGGAACAGATCCATGTAACCATAGATACACTGTAACCATAGATACATAAGCTCTGTTTTTTTTGTGACACACTATTCCCCATATGCTGGTCCTAGTGCTGGCGACAACTACCTGAGCAAGAGAACTTGTATGATCCTTATTCAGCCGTTGATAAATGACAGCCAGCGAGGATCAGGTGTGTCTGAGCTCTACCTGAATCTGAAGCGGGAGCCGAGTCGTGTGAAGTCGTTGCGGCTGGCACTGCCTGTGGCTGGCTGGCGTAGCCGGAAGAAGGCGTGGCTCTCCACGGCGCACTTCCACAGGTGTTTGCAGGTCTTGGAGCTGGCCAGCTGGAACACAAAGGTGTGCTCCTGCTCTCGGCCCTGCACAGACAGACAGCAACCAGACGCTGTCAGTCAACTCGCAGCTGTGTGTCTCATGTGTTGATGGCAAGATACAAACCTGATCGTCGTCCTCCACCACGACCAACGTCAGTCGACTCTTTTTAAAGTCCAGCCGGGTGATTTTGGGCCTGGATAATACACACACATACGCAAGAAATGCTCTAAGAACTTTGTACCTCAGACTCCAGATCAGTACTGGCATCAATATCGACTGAGTTCAGCAAATGAGTTAAAGCCATGAATTACCAATCAGTAAATAGTAAATACATTTTTTTTCATCAAGAGTCATTGAAAAATATTTCTGCCATCAGTTACATTTATTCAGTCACAAGTCATTTACAAGTGCCACAGTTATACGCGACCTCATGTTTACTCACTCCAAAAGTGATTTAAATTAGTTCTGCTCGGTGAGATTTACGGATTTGAAAATGAGAAAAAAAAAGAGAGCTGCTGGGTTTTAACTGTTTATATAAAAAAAAATGTGAAAAAAAAATACACATCATTTTTTCCTACATCCTAATGTGGCATCATCAAATGACCCAAAAACCTCTAATTAATCAATTTCCTGTACAAGAAGACAAAGAAAAGAAGAAAATTCTCTCACTTGAGAACCTGAAGCTATCAAATAATTGGCCCCTTCACCTCACAAAAATACCTACATTATGAAAATAGTTGCACATTAATCATTAAACATATTGATTAACTGACCTATGCCTCACTTTTATGAGATCGGTACTCAATATCAGTGAAGAACAAAGCAGATCGGTGCATCCCTTGTTTAAATAGGACATGATGATTAGAGATCATCAGTGTTTGATGAGCTTACCAGAAGAAGAGGCCAATTTTGTTTGAGCCCTCAAACACCAAGATGCCAGTGGGAGTGAGACCCAGCGCATATTCTCCTCTGTCTTTGCCCTAGAGACAGAACACACACCTTAAGTTCCCAAGAATATACACTTGCAGTGCAAGTGATACAGATTAGGCGATACTCTCAATGATAAAAACGCACACACACACCTGAACAAAGTGCATGTCTACTCCGTACAGCTCCAGCCACTTGCATTTGTTGAGGAAGGAGATCTCTGCTTGGGACGGGCTCTTTCCCCTGGCGACAAGAATAAGACGCCATGTTGAGTTTTCACAACAGAAAGCATCACTGCCTCTGTCACCTCGGCTCTGACTCTGTGCGGCAGCTTGGTCAGAGAAAGGAAACCACTAGCGATGCCGGCATGACCTCTGCTGGTAATTGGTGTTACCGCTAAGGAAAACACCGAGTGAGTAACCTTCTGCCCCAGCGTGAAACGTGAAATGTGGGTCTGTCCTTGTCGGTTCCGTGCAGTGCAGCATATGTGTACGTAACCTAATCCGAGTTGGGAGAAATCAGACCACAGCTGGGTTAAATACTGATGGGAATCAATCAAGATCCTACAGGCATTAATCCCTTAATCCTTCACACCGACCGGCGCGAGCAAGGCCGAGGAAAAGGAAGAGAGTGGGATAGTGAGATCTAGACGCCCAAGCCAGAGGAAAACGCTGCCGCTTTCCTTTTCGTTTTGTGCTCAGCTTTTTTTGCCCCAGTTGTTTCATCCAATAAGGAGATAAACCTGCTGGGATCGAATCACCAGCGGCTGTTTCCAATGAGCTGCTTCTGACAGCAAAAAAACTATCTATCTGGATTTGAGTCCCATTTTGAGGGACCTGAAACGTGCAGGATTCAAGCCCGACACAGAATTCATGACGGACGGACCACCTGACACCTCACCTGAGGTCCAACCACCTGCCAAAGATGTCCGCCTCCATGGCCTCGCTCTGTTTGGGAGTAAAACGAAACTCTGACACCAGCTCAGGGGAGTGTTCCAAGGGATCACAGTCACCCAGCTCACCTGCACACACACATTCAGAAATACAGATACATATCAGGAGCTAATGATACTGACATTTCTTCTTTAAAGCTGCAAATGATTGCATGCAACAGCTGTAACAAAGTATGAGAGCATGTAGTTGCATTCTATCATGATCAGTATTTTTATGTGTAATACGGCACTTGTAAAGTTGTTAAATCCCCTTTGTGATAAATTAAAGGACAATGTCACTTCTATGATATAAGAGGCTGCTAAAGGAAAATCTGTTTTTGCTTATCGTTTTATTTTCTGATGCCGCTGTTCAGAAATTCCTTTCTTTACAACAGCCCATTTCAAATCAATCTAAAAGCTTACAATATGTTGTGAAAATCAGGGGGCAGTAATGTGAAATACACGATTCGTGCTGAATGGTCTAAAATATGCAAAAACCTCCAAAGTCAACATGAACGAATTATATATATAATTTTTTTCATCGTAAAGATATGAAATGGACTTACTTTGTAAACAGTACGCTGCCAGCTCTACTGAGACATCATACGGACATTTCAATCTGAGGAGAGAAAAAGATCAACACTGCTGTGGTGAGCTGTTTCCACTGTGAGCACACACACACTCTGGCCAAATCAAACACACTGCCCTTTCTATGGTGTGATGTCTTATCATGTGTTGGAGAGACATAAAAGTGTCTGAATGCCCTCGACTCTCTCTTTCTGTGTGTGTGTGTGTGTGTGTGTGTGTGTGTGTGTGTGTGTGTGTGTGTGTGTCAAGGAGGAGAGGAGCAACCCTTTTTCCTAAAATAAGCAGCCCTCTGCTGTTCCTGATCTTTATAATAGACCTGGACTCAGGGGATCCGTGGCCCAGATAGAGCCAGGAGGAGGGAGAAGGGCTAACACACTGAGTGAGTGAGCGAGTGAGTGAGTGAACGTGTGTGTGTGTGTGTGTGTGTATGTGCATGGTTGTGTATTGTGCGTACAAAGACCTCTGTACAGAAGTCCCTCAAACACTTGTCATCATCTCCCCAGGCTGTGAGATGCACAACTCCTCTCAGATAAGGAGGAATTACCAGAAAATGAGAACTTGTTTTGTCCTTGTAAGGAGGGAAATTGATTTCAGGTGAGGTCATATTTAAGCTTGTAGTTTCAAGGTTATGGTACAGGAATGAATATTCATTAAAGCATTAAAGGCACATGTTTATATTGTTTTCAGGTATGATATAACACACGACTCACATGTCTATATGCACAGTATATTGAAACAGGTTGTGCTTATTGCTTTCATACTCATTCTTCCTATTTCTGGCCCACCCGCTGCGTTCAGACAGTAATTCCTGTAAAAATACAGCCTTCTTATTCTTTTCAATGGAGGCAGTCTGCAACACAAGGATAGTTTGGGTCGATATGGAAGTTGCTATAATATTTTATGTAGGACAACACTGTAGATTTATAATTAACTGTCATTTTTGCCCATGTGTCATATATATAGTCTTCGCTGTTTTTTTGGTGTGCAGTGTGTGTATGCTTTGGGTTAGCGCAAGATGCTTTTATTTAATCAGTTAAACTCCTTTCTGTAGTCTCTCTGATTGTATATATATATATATATATATATATATATATATATAGAGAGAGAGAGAGAGAGAGAGAGAGAGAGAGTGATATTTTCCCATACACCTGATTAAGGTCAGTCAAACCTGAGTTTCGTACATTTCTAAATATTCCAGCAGGAAGGGAGACAGAGACAGTGCGTTTTCTCATTTGTATTCAAGCTGCAATGCAAATCGTATCCATCCAGCAAGACGCTCCATTGGTCGTATTTCTACCATTTACCTCAACAACATCATGAGAAAATATTAAATAGTTGCCACCCAGATGACTTTAAAGATCTGAAAAATCCTGTCTCAGAGTCTTACAAACCACAGGGAAACATGTTGGTGTCTGAATACTTAATCATATCAGTGAACCTTTACTCACATACTGTAGTGACATGTTACTTGTCTATCTTGTTCTGAGTTTTCAGAAAAGCTATTTGCACAAGTCTTTAGCTTCCAACTGCTTTAGTATTGCATTTATGTAAATCGTGTCTTCTGTAGTGTTTAAGTAAATGAAGTCTTATGTAGTGACTTAGACAGAGCTGTTTCCTTTGTGCTAAACTAAGCTAACCAGCTGCTGGCTGTAGTTTCATATTTCCAATAAAGACACATTAGTGGTCGGCTTGGGCGTTGTCAAGGTATAACAGTATACCAGGCTACTTAGAAATCCCAAAGGGATGATTTTCAACACCCTGAAAAACACAGTCCCTCCTCTTTCTATTAAACTGACACAAAGAGGCTGTATTGAGACAGGATTTCAGTACATAGGAGTCTACAGAACTGAGTAATTGGTTTCCGGGTATTATCCAGACCCCATGTACTAGATTTCTATAGAACAGGATAGAAACACACTGCTGTCTGTCAGTTGTGATTTAAGAAACTACTTAACTAAACTAAACTACCCAACACTCAAAAACCCGGAATGCTGGCACGTGCACTGCATTCAGTTTATTAGCTGCATGATTTAATTCAGCTGCCCGTCTGCAGCCCTTCAGCCCACTGATGTGTCATATTCACCACAGTGTGTCATTGGTTCCTCCAGAAAGAATCTATGAAAGAAGGGCACTTATTTCCTATTCATTTATCATTTGTGGGCCATAACTATATATGTATACCGATTATTTTTTGTACTGTTCTATTTTTTAATGTATATTGATTTTATTTTGCACTATCTGAGCCAATGCAATGAAATCTGAACTGTAAAGTGTAAATATAAGTCTTTTTAAACCCGGCAAGTCTTGTCTAATTTGGCTAAGTGCATATCGGATACACAGAATTATAGGCTGGACAATGTCATACATGCTATAATAACTTACAACTTTAACTTCTGTCATACATTGTATAGATAATGAAATTATAGGAAGATATAAAGATATGAAAAAAACAGATGATGCCCAAGCCTAAAGATTGGTATCCATAGGTATCCATTTTCTCATCTATCGCCCAAACGTCTATTCCTTGAAAGTATGCAACACATTTATAATATATAATGTATATGTACAGAATATATACAACTGTGGTATATGCCTTTATGTATGTGTATAATGCTGTATGTCACATCTCTGCATAACATCTCTGCATGACAATGACTTACTTGCCAGATAGAATGTCCTGTCGAAGCTGCAACACAAACAGATACCTGTTGGGATACAAAAACAAACAACAGAACATAAATCAATTGATGCATCACTGGAATTTCCTCATCTCTGACACATAATTTGTTTTAACAAGTCTCTGTCCATTTGGCCTTGATTTGAATCTGCCCACAGCAACAAAGTAATTAGCCCCACATCCCCCCTGGACCTTATCACGAGGCTCTGGAGAAAAGTGTGAGTGTGTGTGTTTTTTACCTTGTAAATTCCTCACGCAGGTTATTAGGCTCTGAAGAGTAAAATTTCACTCTGAAGAACAGCCTGAATGTTGGACCATCTGAAAGAAATAAAGACAGAGAGAAAAGCGTGAGAAAGGTAACAGCCTTTTGTAGCTGCTGCGGCCAGGAAGAAGGTACCAGATACTCTAGTCCAGCACCGAGAGCATCAGGAAGAGCTTCTATCCCCAGGCCACTGAATGAGCTCACTGCATAAACTAACCCCCACCTCCTCGCCCACTGATCATATCAGTATACACATCATTATTGCTGTTTTTTAATATCTGTTTTGTTTTTAGTTATTAATAATTAATTAGTATGGCTTATTGAACAATTGATGGAACTGACAGGAACACATTTTACTGTGATAACACTATGATGATGAAAAGACTTTGTGTAAATGTGCATGTGTGTGTGTGTGAGAGAGAGAGGAAGACAGAAAGGAGGAAGGGAAACGGATGAGGAGAGAGGAAGTAGTAATCTATTGAAATTAATTCAATCAAATCTAATCTTTTTTTTAGATCAGTTTTATCTAATTCTTCCAGCCCTACTCATCGTGTCCATCAATCACACTCAGCCAGGCCAACATTCATCTTCATTCACTCATATTATTTCTTTCCTGTTCCACTTGAGTATCAATCAAACTTTCTTTCAGGCTCCTGAACTACTTACTACCAGTGAAGAAAGGACCAGCGAACAAGTAGAACAACAGCCATCTCTCCTCCCCCCCCGCACCATTCATCACCACTGCTAGTGCTACAAGAACAAACAAGGGTACGGCTCCTAACGCACATGCTAATCACCATGTCAACATCTGATAATGTGCCACCTGCTCCCCTGCTTACTTGCTTTCACATGTGCATGGAGCACACTGCAATTTTCCTTCACACACTTCTACGCTTAATTAGAAAAACACCCCGGCTTGAACTTACCTCTGATCTGCTTCTTTATGAGCTTGGACATATCCAGCCAGTGCTGAGAGAGAAAAGGAGGTGAGAATGAGTTTCAGCATGTGGTCTGATGTAATAAAAGTAAGGTTTGTATACAAGTATGTGTGTGTGTGTGTGTGTTTGCACTCACTGAGACTTGGTCTGTGTCCATGTACTGAAGTCCAAAGTAGTCTGTCTCAACCAGATCTATGTGATACATGATCTGGTCAAAAAGGTCCTGACCTTTGGACTTGCTCTACAACAAGAAGAACAAAAGGTAAATTATTTTCTTCCAAAGGAGTGTGTGTGTGTTTGTGTGTGTGTTTATTTTTATCTCTTCTGTTGTAATAACCAGATCTTCTAAATAAATTGAGTCTTAAAATGGAGTAAGTATTTTCACAGTTCAGGTGGCTAAGGGATTTCCCGATGATTTAGGAACAAAAGAGAATTGGAAAACAGACTCGGTGTCCGTATCAAGAACAGAATGACTTGTAGTGGCCATGTGCGTGAATGTGGGTTTATGTCCGTGCGTGTGTGCTGCATCTGGGTCAAAACGAGAGGGACAAACCCCTAAGGAAAATGCCCTTATTCAGGGCTTTGTCTTTAAGCACAAACTTGTGAGAGCGCACTCATGTCCCAAACTTTATCTGAACAGTTTACGTAACAGTTTAAGTAAACGGCCTTCATCGCCTCATTTGAAAACTTGACCCAGCTTATGAATTTGCTCTTGATTATAAAATCTCAACTCAGGCCCTCGCATCAAGACTCAGTTCCACTATACAATCTATAATTCATCCTGACCAGCGAGGGTTTATCATAATCTACGTAGACTGTTTAACATACTGGACTTGTCTAGGACTACTCTAGGGTTAATCTCCCTTGATGTCCATAAAGCTTTCGAGTGCACTGAACTTAAATATCAATTTTCAGATGTTCTGAATTGAAGGTTGATTTCCGCTCATGCATCAAAATCCTTTATGCCTCTCCAAAGGCAGAACTAACAGGGTAATATTAGACTATTTCCGTCTTTACAGCGATACCAGACACAGCGATCCATTGTTTCAGCTCTTGTTTAATAGAGCCATGAAGCTATTGCAATAAAAGTGAGGCTTGGTGGGTATAAACAGGGATGGCCACACCCATATATGATCACTGTATGTGGATGACGCTATTCTTTATATGTCTGAACCTGACACATCTATGCACAAAGCCCTCACAATACCACGTCCATTTGGGGACATTTCTATCAGGGCTTTGGACCATTATGGGCTGAGATGGAGCAGATTGCTTGTAATCTAGTGTCCTTATCATCAGTGCTTTGTGCACCAGTACTTCTCATAAACTGCAATGTAAATACAGTCCCAGTTCAGGTCACAATTTGAACATAAACGGTTGCTCACTTTCAAGCTGTTGTGTGCAATGGACTGTTCCACCTTCACTAGTAGACTCTACTTTCACTTATGGTTCAGGAATTGGTTACGGTGTATATGGGATTATATTTCCCAAAACAATGTATTTCTTCGGAGCACATTGTTAGAGAAAATGACGTACTTAGATCTCAATTCAACTATTCAGAAGTACATAGTCTTTCCCAGCAGGTGGCTGGATTGAAAAAAGTTAAGAATGGTTTAATATCTAGATTGTACTGTGCAGTTCAATGAGTTGGAATCTCCTTTGAATTATGAACAATGGGGTAAAGACTTTTGAGCTAATACGGATTATTCGGTTACTATAATTTAAGATAATTCACAGACTCCTCTCAAAAAGCAAGCTTTCTAAGATGTTTCCATGAAACAGACCCAATTTGTTCCCATTGACATCTAGATAAAGCCATCCCTATCACATGTTTTGGACTTGACTGACACTGGTTCCTTTCTTTCCAGAGATATTTTTATATATCTGCAATTATACAACCAGGCCCAACATGGAATATCTGGGGAAGCCCCTACGGAAGCAGCAATGTCAGTGGCTCAGACGGATGTCTTTATCCTCACAACTAGTGGGAAGGCTAACACGGTTCTAGTGGAAATCTAACAGGCTGACACTGCTTTCTCAACGGATGGAAACTATTATGGCAGAACTAAGGCTAGAAATCTTAAATACTGCTTCCCAATCAAATGATAAAACAGGATTTTGGACACACAAAATTATGACTTTTGTTGAAGCCTTCTCCAATTTTCTTCCTTATTTCTTTGGGATTTCTGTGTTTTATTTCCGCATAAGTTTAATCAGCAACTATTTTGATAATTGAATAACCATTTTGGTCATTTTTTTAAAACAAAAATAAAAAACAGCTTCTCTAATGTGATGATTGTATTGCTTTTCATTATTAAACATAAACTGTATACCTTTGGGCTTTTTGGATGTTACTCAGACACAAGTGGGTATTTAAAGATGTAACCTTGGACTGTTGGCAACTTTAACACATATTTTCACTACTTTCTTAGATTTTATGGACAAAAAGATTAACCAATGAATTCAAACAATAATAATAATATGACAAGAGGTCCCAAGTGGACGATGCCTTATTTAAAGGGGTCAGAAAGGTTAAGAATCTAACTTTGTGAAAGTACAATTTTTGACTTTAACGACAATTTCTTTTCTACTATGAATGTGAATTTGTATCTAAATAGAAGATGTAGCTCCCCCTGTACAGATTTACAAATCTATATTATTTCTATTTACATATGACTGCAAACAGTTTTGAAATGTTCGATTAACAATAAATAAAGACCTGATCCAAATCTACCTCAAATAACACCGTGGGTGTGTAAGAGATGACAGCCTTGTACTTTGGATCCAGATAACCCGTCTAAACTTCCTGTTGTGTGTATGAATGTGAGGAAATCAGTGGTATTAAGGGATTGGGGACAGAAGAAAAAAATAAAATCACCAGAACACTCTTTCTTCATTCTGCAGCGTGCGGCTCAGAGCGGCTGATTGAAATCATCGTCACATACAGAGGCAACAAACGGTGAAGTGAATATTCCGCTGCTCCTGATTCACCTCGTGTTCTGCCTGTGCTCAGCCTGAAGTGACAGTCTAATAGGTTTTAACAGGCGACTTCGGCTTTGTTCAGTGGACTTGTATCTGCGCCTGTGGGAAAACGCGACATGAGCAGACTTGTTTCAACACACCCGTGACTAAGCTGCCAGTCTGACGAGCCATGTGTCATTTTGTATTATATGTTGGGGCTGTGATACCTCGGCAGAACGGTTTTATTGCTGCAATCTCCCACCAGGACCAGAGAAAGTCTTCCTGCTCTGATAAAGCACTACACGCTGGAGAGGTGACACATGCGCGCAACAGCTTAAGTGACACACGCAACCTTCAAAACAAAAACATCTTACAGGGAGGCATTTACGCACACACGCTCGCCCACACACACACACACACGCACAGGCTCATCATCCCACCTACCCTCCACACACTCCTAACGCTGTGACACACAGTGGTAAATCAGATTAGGGAGTCGGGGAATAGAGAAAGATGACATGGATGGAGTGCAAGATGCACAAAGATAGGATGAAGAAGAGGAAGGAGAAAAAAGAAGAAGGTGGGGTGAGGAGGCAGAGTGTTAAAGAGTAAGATGATGAGCAAGAGAGCAGGCCTTAGAGGGAGTGTTAACGAAGATTAGGAGGGAAGAGGGCACAATGAAGGGAGCCGAGGGAGCAGCAGAGAAAAATCACATCCACTTAGGGAGAGAGAGAGAGAATGAGGGGTAGAAAGTGAAAGGAAGATGATGCAAAGGAGTAAAAGAAGAGGCGGCTGTAGCAGGTAAATCAGAATTGGATTCTCTTACAGTCAGAAGGGGGAAGTAATGTGATGAATTTGTCTGAACATAACACCATCTGGAGATGCACCTCTACACAGAAACACTCACACACATATAGGCCACTATGAAACTTTTAGGAAGATTCAACTATTGTGTGCCAATCTCCAAATTGTCACATTTCAGACTGTGAAGATTTTAATGAGGTCGATTTGAACTGGTAACACAGAGAATGTTGTCTTCCAATTGCTAATTTCGACAGTCCAACACTCAAAGGTTATCAACTTACATCCAAACAAGCGACCAGTGTCCTCTTTCAAAATTCATGTTTACAGGGCAGCTTTTTATTTGAGTTCATTATATGTAGCTTTTCTGCTTTTTTAGTTGAATTTATTTTAAAGATTTGTATTCATTGTCTTTTATCTATGGTTCTATTCCTTGACTGCACTGAACTTATTCAGCTCTGTAATTTTACATTTTTTTGTAAAATGATTTGCTTTAGAAAAAGTTGTATCTATTATTATTTTCTTATTATAAAAAAATAGAGAAAGGTAGAAAATCACCACATCTGAGAAGCTTGAAGTATTTCAGTATCAATAGCATTTGATTCATTTTTGTTGTTGTTTAATTTACTAAATTGATTTCAGCTCTACTTTGAACTGTGTATTTCCATCCAGAATGAGGAAAAGCCACGTTTGTGGTCAATTTATGAAGATATCGAAAACTTTTTAAAGTCAAGTGATGCAGTTGGTCCAAACATTTAGAATTACTACATGAACACAGCGTCTGCTATAACGAGTAAATAAAAGATATAACATCAATATCCCTGTCCTCTATTTTGCGCGGGGACCCCTTGGAATCCATACAAGGTCCCCGCGGGGCCCCCGGGCCACACTTTGACACCACAGACCACCTGGTCCCGCGCCGTAGGGGGTGGTGGTGGTTTGTTGTGACTATTTACACACGCCGGTAAACAGACCGGAACGGGCTCCAGAACTCACAGGCAGATCCACGTTGACGTCCGAGCCGTCCAGCAGCAGGACCCGGCAGGTGATGACGCTCCGGGCCGTCCCGGCGGCCGGGATGTGGACCGCCGCTCCCGCGGACACCACGGCAGGAGCGTGGACGACCTGCTGCTGGTGAGCCAGGAGCAGGGGGTTCCCGGTGCCCCCTCCCCCTCCTCCCCCCGCTCCTCCTCCGCCTCCTTTCCCGTCCCGCTCGTCCCTCTCTCTCGCCTGGAAGCGGCTCCTTGAGCGGCGGCTGAACGTCCGGCGCAGAAAGCCCATCATCTTCCTGATCCACCGGGCGAGCAGCTCCGCGCCGTGTGCGTGAAAACGGTCCCACGGACCAGTCGGTGCGGCCGGGGTCCTGCGTGCGCTGCCGCCGCCGCCTCCTCCTCTTCCACCACCACCTCCTCCTCCTTCTCCTCCTCGTCCTCCCCGGGGCGAGGAGTCACTCAGCAGGCACGGAGGAGACTTCAGGGCTGCCGATCAGTCGTCAGGCTGGATGTCGGCGGCAGCGGGGACTCCAGCCGCATACTAATCTAACTCACACTGATCGACCACCCAGGCGCCAACCAGTTGATTTCCAATCATTCAGTCTGGTGTGATCGACACAATAAGCGGCTTCCTCCTCCTCCTCCTCCTCCTCCTCCTCTGTCCTGTCCTCTCAGTGCACCTGCCTCCTGCCTCCTGCTTCGCTCGCCGTTGTGCACAGACTCCAAAAATCCCGGAGAAATCCCGACCGACGCTCCGCCGCGGGAGTCACACGGGTCCGGGGAGGGGGAGGAGGAAAGTCTCGTCTCCCTCCGGAGCGGGACCCCGGTGCTTGTTAAGCGCTTTATTCCCAGCGGAGAACCGAAACTGGTCCACCTCACACAGGTAAAAGTCAACCAGCGAAACTGGACAAACAGCATGTTCTGCGCCTGCGTAAAAACGCGGCGCAGAACAAACTTCTGCTGCTCCAGACTGGCCCGTCAGCGCCGGTGAAGCAGCGCCACCTGTCTGTCATGCGTCCCCCTGGGGAATAGGTCGTCGGTGTTTCCCAACGTGGGGTTCACCGTGTGCCAGGGGTCGCTAAAGGGCTCCCAAAAGGTCTCCAGCCTTCAGTCGCATTATTTATTTATTTAATGAATCATCTTTACAGTCACTTCTACTCACGGTGGACTGACATTCCATCTATTGGCATCAATAAATAGATGAATAAATACTGGTAAACACACAAAGGCATTGAGTAAAAACAAGTAGCAGCTGTATATGCATATTCATGTAAAATCACAGCGGTACAGTGATTATATTTCTCAACATTAGATCCAGCTCCACGCTGCCAGGAATATAAATACACAGAAGCTTAACCAATCCTTTATTGCTAATTATTTTCAGGCTAAAAGTGATCAAATTCAAATATATTGAGTTGAAAAGATGGAATCAGTCACTTGAAATTGAATTGATGGCTTGGAATTGTATTGTAAATCAGCCTATTGACCGAAATGTGTGTTTTTCCACTCTCTCTCACACACACACTTTTCCTTCTTATACATGCTACTTGAAACTCTTTCATATTCATCAACTTTTCCTGTCATCCAATCCCTGAAAACCAGGGTCACATGTCTTCCAGTTCCTGAAAATAATTTGCCATCCCATCGTTATTGCCACCTGGGTCCATAGTCCTATTATCAAAACATGTCCTCGCCTACAGTGTAAACACACACAGATGTGCACTTCATGGACAAAAAAAAAAAAAAGCTCAATGTGGGCTTTTGTGCAGCAGCGTGGTTGTTCTGGATGCGGTTCATCTAATTCATTAGTGCAGTGATGAGATACTGGACCTTTCCCACACACACATATTAGGCTCATTAGTATAGAGACTCTACTGTGCCAACGACACATGTCTGCATTACACCGGATCCATTATGAATAAACAGCCCCAGTAAAACTGACAATAAGAATTGGATGAATATCACAGCTAAACTATCAACTCTAAATAAGGACGCCCTATGAGGACATCATCATAATAAACCTGCTGATACTGCAATCCTTGGCAATCACTTTTCTGTTTCAGTGTCTTCCTTAAAGCCAATATTTTGCCACGACCAGACAGCCGGGGCTGATTTGTGATGCTTGAGATGCCAGCTTTAGAGACATCCAGCTGAAGGTTAAATGAGCAGGGTACCCTTCACTTCAGTGCGCAGCTTCAAGTCCCTGCGAGGAAGCACAGAACAGAGAAGGGGATGGTATTGCCTAGGATACCACCATAGTCTTACAGCATGCTAATACAGAAAGAGACACTCCTCATTTAATGATCCGTTCTATGGCATCAAGTATCAGCGGGGAAGAAGGAAGCACACGCACCAGTAGAAATCACTGTGTTTATTTAGTGTCTTAATAATTTAAGAGTGATGAAAAGTGGGTTGAGTGCTCCTCTGGCGGCCGGCATGCGGTGCTGCGCCACGCCGACCTTAAACAGTATCTGCGGTCATGATCTAAAGCCTGCAGTGCTCGTCGTCTTCAGGGCACACAGATAAACTACAGATTATAACGATCCCGGTCTGCCTCCGCCGCCCGTTCGATCCGTCGACCCGGAGGCCTCGGTCTGTGGCACATGTAGCTTAATAAGTAGAGGCATCGCTCCTCGGGCAGCCTCTCGGACAGGAAGGAACGGCTCCCTCACCAGATCTGTATAAATACAGGGAGGTCGCAGCCCGTACAAGCTTAATGCACTATCAGCGACAACTAAGGCAGACAGGTGGAAGATTCATATGCTCACATTAAATCGTGGCTACACGGATCACAGGCGGCTGTGCTCCGACGCTAGTTACACTCTCATTATCCAGTCTGTATACCAGTCCCAGAAGCCTGACAGAGGTTAATCTCTTCTCGCACCGTTGGTCCCTCTGAAGAATTCACTTTCTATGAGATGAGGCTGAAGCAGGAAGTGTGTCTGCTTTAGTTTTTTCTGTTATGGATTCGGTTTATGGAGCTGTAGATCCCTCCTGTTTCTCTTTGTGGACTCGCAGAATGGCTTCGCACACAAATTGGAACTGGCACTGAAACACAGCAACAGACACAGTGATTGTTAGTAATAGGAAAATAGAGGTTTTTTTTCAAGGGTCTGTTTGTCTTACTGACAAAAAATCTCTTTTGAAGAAGAAAGCAACAATGAAATAAACACACTAAGTATTGTTTTTGAGTCAAAACCCAATGAAACATGTTCCTCTGTGTCATTGGTATCCAAAATTATTCAATAAGCAACACCTGTGAACATGGCTCACATGATTGATAATAATTATGAGTCAATCCATCATTCACCACGATGCCGCTGGAAATACTCACTAGTACGTACAAAAAAACTGAATAATCTGCAGCTGAAAGTGCATGTTTTAATCCCAACAAATGGACATTCTAATCCTGTTGCATAGGAACAAAAGAGTGACACAGACAGGGTTGCTGGAGAATAGAGAGAGTTGAAAATAATGGTTCATATCATGCAAAGAGCCAATTTCATGTTTTTTTCCCTCTAGATAAGGTCTAGGTGTTATATGAGAACTGTTCCCTGCATCAAACACTTAGAAAAACTGAGAATTGCACACAGCCTGGATTGAGAAAATTCCCCGGCTTGTATTTCCTTGACTTTGTGATGTGCAGTAGCTTCCTCCGCCTGTAGAGGTTCCAGCACGGCCCACCTGCTGCCACTTGAAAATGAGCCAATCAGAGGAGAGGCTCATGAATATTTATGAGACAAGACAAAAAAAATACCTGTGCTTTCTGGAGTTTCAGCACTGTAACACTAGATTGAATTGATTTTTTTTTAACTTACTTTCAATTGCAAACATATCATGTTAGGGGTATTATAATTTGAAATGAGGCCAAGAAAAGAGCATGATATAGGTCCTTTAGGAAAAACTATACAGTAGAATAGGATGCACCAGTGGATCCAAGCATGACCCAACACGTCCTTGGCTCACATCCAGCTGGGGAACTTTCTTGCACGTACTTCGTCATCTCTCTCTCTCCCCCTTCATTTCCTGTCATCTCCCTCCACCGTCCACTTTCTAATAAAAGCATGAAGCACTTCCAACAATATTAATACAATGCCATCTTTAGCATGAAAGAATGTCCTCTGACTGTGCATGTTTTCCATGAGGGAAACCTGAGGAAGCATCCATCAGCATAAAAACATCAGAGAGAAGGAGCTCGAGGGACCGGATCTCCTTTCAAAATAAGGGCGATAGTGGTAGCAGCATGTGGCCTAGAAGCAGGCTTCTGACTGGAGGGCTGCCATTTACTCCCAGCTCCACCTCCTATCGAAGCAATGAGTAACACTTTCCTCTCCCCCGACACCGAGGTGCCACAAAGCAGGACTTTCAACCTCAGCCTGCCTACTCCGGCTGCTCAGCCGTCGGTGTAATTCTGTGGCAAAAACAGCCTGTGAATAAATGAAGGAAGCCACAGACAACGCAAACAGCGGCGATTAGACTTTCAGAAGTCATTCTGTTCACAGTGAGCCTCTGGGAACTCTTGTGTAATTTATTTTACAATCTTCAAGGACGCTAATAACTTTCCTTCAACTCTATTAAACATATTTCTGACTAATTCAAGTACGCTTGCTAAAAGATTAAAATACAAATTGGTGAATTTGTACATGCTTTTAAAAAACTAATTTAATGATTGAGTCAGGAAATGGAGTTTGATGACAAAGCTTTTTTTTTTCCTTTTTTTTTTTTAGCTGTGCCACTTTTTCCTTCATCTAATTCTCATTTTTCTTTTTGCTAGTTATATTACTTTAAGATTTGCCTCTAATATAAAGTGTATTATTAATAAAATGTATTATCATTTGTTAAGTATAATGTTTGTAATGAATCATCTTTACTTGTACTTTTCATCAGTCAATAATGACCTTTGTGATTACATCCTGCCCTGTTGTAAATCTTTCATCTGAGGAAAATATATCAAATAAAGTGCAAAGTAAGCACATTTTAGTCAATGTGTAGGAGTAAACCTCGTTTGGATTTTATAATGATTAAAAGCTTGTCAAAAATAACAAAAGGTAAATTGGAGTGCCAACCTTTAACTACAGAACCAAGATGAAGATTTCAATGAATTATGTACAAATTGATAATTTAACAAATACAAGCAGAGGATTCAGCATAAAGCCTTGTTGTATTTCTTTGTACCGTGGTCTGAACCATCATGGCTCTCTGATCCCTCAGTGTTTTGACAATGTTGAGCGGGAATACCGGCCGACCCTCATCCAACAGAGTCAGAGCGGTTTCCATGGTGATCAGAACACCTGTCCGTCCAATCCCAGCGCTGAAAGAACAAATTCAAAACAAACTGAGCGTTACGTGTACAGTAGAGGGTGTATAGTATGTGCAGGTAGCGTTCAATTAAAGGGTAATTTGTGTGTGTGTCTGTTACCTGCAGTGTACCATTAGTGGCTCTTCACCTCTCCTCCTCTCCCTGACCGAGCTGATGAACAACAGGAAGTCTGATGGGTCATCCGGTACACCGTGGTCTGGCCATGCGACGTATTGCAGGTGTGTGACTGCACGTTCCTCCCCCAGCTACACACACACACACACACACACACACACACACACACACACACACACACACACACACACACACACACACACACACACACACACACACACACACACACACACACACACACACACACACACACACACACACACACACACACACACACACACACACACACACACACACACGAATTAAAGCATTGAGTGACATGTATTTAAAATGATAAGCATGTAACCTTTGGGAAACACATCACCCACATGAGAAACTGCAGGGTTAAACACACTGACATCATTCAGTTTGAGAGAAAACAAAAACCACACAGGGTCTAGTGGAAAAAACAGAGCAGGTGAGCAGAATAAAACAGTGACCAGCAGTTGACACCGATATTAGGACATAGAGAGTGACACAGCAAGATGAAAACAGAAGTACAGGCTGGGCTGGAGAGAGAGAGAGAACAGAGGAAAAGATAAAATAAATAAATAAAAAAAGGTGGGGAGGAGATTGGCTGAGTTGAGAGTTCATAATGGACATGTGGCCTGTGACTCCATGCAGAGATTAACTCGCTCCGTCAGAGGAACAGATGGGCCCACACAGCAGTATCTGTGTATGCACGTGTGTGTGTGAATTCATACTTCATGCCTCTTTGAGCATTAGGTTTACCTGCCCACCCTGGAAGTTAATGTCTCGTCCAATTGTCTACCATATGAAGTGCTTTTAAACTCCACCACATGAAGTTCTCCGGAAGAAAATCAACTCCTGCATGTAGACACAGATGCCCACCCCCCCCACCCACCACCTGTATGCACGCCACAACATTTGTTTATACATACAAATGCACTTTTCTGCCCACCCACGCACTCGCACACACCAACACACCCACTCGGAAGTGACTGTATGTGAGTTATTTTGCCAGGAGTGGCTGCTGCCTGCGGTGAGTTCTGTTCTGTGACATATGGCACAGACATGGCACATGCCACTGCAAACATACACACAACAAAAACACTCGCTTTGCTCATGATTCAGGTGGTTTTGAAAGCGAGTATTAACTTTAATGCTCCGTTGCGAGGTTCATTGATATAAAACACTAGATGCAACGTTTACTTGATAATTCACAGGATTACCGCTGCCATCTTACCTGGGTAATGTTTACAATGGCCACCTATGGGCAGCAACTCTGGTTGTTGGCTGTGCAGCATCAAAAGGCAAACATTGTTATTATTGGTTATTATTATTAGCTACATTTGACTGCTAAACAGCTGTCAGAGACAAATATACATTACCTTCTCTACAATTTATGACATTAATATATTAATAAATTACAAAAGGGATGTTTGATTGTAATTGCCAATCAATAAAGGCCATTAAACTCAATCTGTTAGGATTTCCATATAAAAAATAGTATATTCGGAGTACCAAAGAGTTGTTTTATTAAGTTCAGACTATAAAAATTAGTCTGCAATATAAATGCACAGTTAAGAGGATTGAATCCATGATTTCTTTTCCCTCTTTTGTCTTACAATCCTTGGACAATGGAATGAAATGGTTGCCATAGGTTCCATCCCAGAAACAGCAAGTCCTTATGACACATCACATCTAGTGCTTTGTATCTGCGGCCCAGGCGGTTGCTACTGTACCTGCGTATGTGTGAGGGTGAACTGCCGCGTCACGTACGCCAGGTTACACTCCTCCGAGTGACACTTCACCCGCATAGGTCCGTAATCCTTCACTTCTGGCGGATGCGGCCAGTACTGGTGGCACTTGGTCTGTAAGCGTACAACATCACCTTTAACATCACTTTTGACATGAGTCATCGATCAGAACACGAATTACTAGCAGCTGTCTTGAAATCAAACTCATATTCGGCAGTATGGTACGTTCCACCCGGCAGCATGAAGAACAAAGGCAATTCATCAGGAGCAGGATGTGAACCGATTGTCAATTTGTGTCTAGTGTGTGTGTGTGTATGTGTGTAAGATGTGTGTGTGAGATGCTCAAGTAGGGAGAAAGTCAGTGCACATGCCAAATATCAAAAAAAATGATCAATTAATGAGAGCATCTAGTTACCAAGCAACAGGCAAGCTGTGACAGTGACGGCTTCATTCAAGGGGACCTTGATAGCTCGCTGCCTCTGTATGTCTATGGATGTGTCTTCATCCTCAAATCATTTATGACTTTAGCAACCAGCTTGCACTTTACACTTAGCCATTCTTTACACTGTGAAATCCTCTAATTACTCACAACTGTGCTAAATTTTCCTTGTAATTATATGAATCCCATATCAAATAAAACATGAAAAAGGCATATAATCATCCACTGGAACTGCTGCTGCAGTAATCACTGTGTTAATGCATTGCTGATAGCAAGCTGTGTAATGTCAAGTGTTTCCTCCAGCTGTTTACTCATGTTCATTCCTGGATAAATGTGGATAAATGTTTACAGCATGAACGTGTAGAAGTATGTATACCCGTCCCCTCTCTGTCAGAGTTGTAAGCATGATGATGGTGTGTGACTGCTGCTCCCAAACAGTCTGCCAAAAGTGAGTGCAGGTCTGCGGCAACGGGCCCTGAGCTGCAATATAGCGTAAACACACACCAGACACTGGGGGCGCCACCTAAGAAACAGACAAATAAACACACACACATATGCACGCCCACGCAGAGGATGAGTTTACATTAAACGTCAGACAGGGACAAGACACACAAATCCATATCGGGGATGCTCACAGTGATGTGGCTGGCGTTGATGTAGTCTTCCTGGCCCTGCAGCACCACTCTGGTAGCGTCGTCTATAAGCAAAGAGCAGGACAGTGACATGTGAGGGTCACAACAGAGCTGTTGACAAGCCTCAGGCTTAGCCAATGCAATTTCCTGAGATGCCACAATGCTGAGTTCCAGATCAAGGTTAGTCAGAATGAGCGGCACTTACAAGGCAAAACGTCTTTATACCGATTCAAGTCCATGTTCTGAGGGAGTCGAGCGCAGCTCAGCATCAGGCCGGGCTTCCGCCTGTATAAATTCTATAAATTACAAGCATATAAACACACATGCGCATAAACAAATACAGCAACATACACAAACAAAAACTACATTCCATCTGCCTCTTTGTTTCAGACTGTCAGCAGTCCAAATGAAGCTTCAGCCAACATGTGTCCTAAAAGTAGTGTTTAAAAGGCTCATAACCAGTGAAAACTGTCCCAGGTGTAAACACCCAGGCACCCTTAGCCAACTGTTTTGCCCTTGTTGAAAAGTTGAAAATCTTGTTGGGAGGGGTTTTTAATACCATCACTGCAATGTGGGGAGGAAGAATTCAACCAAATCCTGCCATAGCTCTATTTGGTGTTCTCCCACTAAACTGCAGTATTTCAGCCACCCATACCACCAGTAGTGGCCTTTGCTATACTTCTTTACATGGTGAGCTATTCTGCTTAAATAGAAAAGTACAGTAACACCTTCCCATAAGCAATAGGTGATGGACATGATGGCTCATCTCAAAGTGCAACATCTAAGATACACAACTCAAGGCACAGAAAGAAAATTTAGAAATATATGGCAGCCATTTCTACTCTATGTTGAGGAATTCCCTGTTGAGTGAATGAATACAATGGCCCTGTGATTTTTGATGTTTCATTTATTTTTCAGCTATTTATCTGTGTAGCTTTTTGCATTATTTATGATTTTTTTTTGTAGTAGTTGTAGTATTTATTTTACTATTTTTATTATCATTATTGTCCATGTGTCTGCAATAATGTGTGTGTGTTCATGTGAAATATGTTTATAAATATGTTATTTATAGCTTTATGACATGGCGCATTATCCTGCTGAAAGTAGCCATCAGAAGTTGGGTACATTGTGGTCATAAAGGGATGGACATGGTCAGCAACAATACTCAGGTAGGCTGTAGCGTTGCAACTATGATCAATTGGTACCAAGGGGCCCAAAGAGTGCCAAGAAAATATTCCCCACACCATTACACCACCACCACCAGCCTGAACCGTTGATACAAGGCAGGATGGATCCATGCTTTCATGTTGTTGACGCCAAATTCTGACCCTACCATCCGAATGTTGCAGCAGAAATCGAGACTCATCAGACCAGGCAACGTTTTTCCAATCTTCTATTGTCCAATTTCGATGAGCTTGTGCAAATTGTAGCCTCAGTTTCCTGTTCTTAGCTGAAAGGAGTGGCACCCGGCGTGGTCTTCTGCTGCTGTAGCCCATCTGCCTCAAAGTTGGACGTACTGTGTGTTCAGAGATGCTCTTCTGCCTACCTTGGTTGTAACGGGTGGTTATTTGAGTCACTGTTGCCTTTCTATCAGCTCGAACCAGTCTGGCCATTCTCCTCTCACCTCTGGCATCAACAAGGCATTTCCGCCCACAGAACTGCCGCTCACTGGATATTTTTTCTTTTTCGGACCATTCTCTGTAAACCCTAGAGATGGTTGTGCGTGAAAATCCCAGTAGATCAGCAGTTTCTGAAATACTCAGACCAGCCCTTCTGGCACCAACAACCATGCTACGTTCAAAGTCACTCAAATCACCTTTCTTCCCCAAACTGATGCTCGGTTTGAACTGCAGGAGATTGTCTTGAGCATGTCTACTTGCCTAAATGCACTGAGTTGCCGCCATGTGATTGACTGATTAGAAATTAAGTGTTAACGAGCAGTTGGACAGGTGTACCTAATAAAGTGACCGGTGAGTGTATATACACTCGGTGGTGGAACTAAATCTTTCTTAAAATGGAGACAAATACCTGCATTTGGGGATTTTGGTCTGCTGTAGAAACAGCTTGTTTAAAGCTTGCACTTTTAAATACCTCAAAATGGAAAGAGAGTGTCCCTGACTGTATTCCTCTCTCCAGCTGTCTCATTGATTCCTCCAGTGTCGTGACCCTCTCCGCCTGGCCAGGTGACTGCGGCTTGTCTCCCTGTGATTGGCCGGTGAGCGTGAGAGCAGGAGGTAGCTGCAGCAGGGGCACCACCCGGCCAGGACCTGGAACACAAGGGTGTTCAAGGATATGATGAATATTCAAAGAGATGTGACAGGCAAAGTGCACATTTGGACCACATGCTGTTTCAGCACTTCTGTCTCGATTACACACACACCTTTACGTTTGATGAGCAGTGCCAGCTCTCCAGAGTGCGACTCCCTGCTGGCTCGTATGAACATGACAACCTGGTCGTGCGTGTGTTCAGAAATGTCACGGCCGTTGATGAGCACCACCAGGTCTCCCTCCAGGAGTCTAGGTTCACACCGGCCTGCCTAAAAACAATTTAGAGCCAGTTAAAGCCTGTGAGTCAGTGCCTTATTTAACATCATGAAGTTATTTTAAATGTCAAAATGCAAACACATCAGAGTTTGCTCTTACCGGAGAGCCAGGTTTAACATGGGATATGGCTAGAGGCATCTTCTGGTCCACTCCACCCTAGATGGAGAACATACACATGTGTGTAAATGAATACAAATAAAATCAAACCTTGCCATTTGTAAGAGACACAGAGACGTAACGGAAAAGAGACTCACTTTAACATTGAAACCAAACTTGCCCTCATGATCAGGGGCGATGCGTATTAGCAGCAGGTCGCCGTCACCCAGGGCGCCCTGCACGGACACAAGCACTCAGAATGAAGACACACAAGCTCTACGTGTGGTTTCACCTACGAACACATTTAATTAGGATAACTGACCTTGTTGTGGTCAAATGAGTTGTCACCTTCCTCTTCTCCTATGCTGTCATCACCATGCAACAAACCCTCATCTGGCCCTTGGCTGTAGGTGCCGGAGAGGCTGAGGAAGAAATAAATAGACATTTTCATTGTGGGTCAGAATGATGAATTGCATGTCAGGTTATAATTGTTTTCCAAATCCATGGTTAACATTAATGTTCTAACAACACACGTTGTGATGACTGGAATTCAGTCTTCAAAACAAGAATCTAAAAAGCTCCTTAAAATAGACCCTCTTTGAAACTGGTACAGAGAGCAGCATGCACATAGCTTATTAATCAGACAACAGACCAGACCTTCTAATAGTAGATTGGCACTGACACATCATGTCAGCAAAGCCCATTGAATCGAGAGAAAAGAGTCTGGGCATAAGATGTAGAGATAGATACGAGACCTGAACAATATCATTTTAGATTGAAAAAACGTGATTTCAGGCAACACAATCTTGAGATCCTCGAAGCTGAGATTTGTTTGTGTGTATGCCACCTGCTGACCTTGCTCTACTTTAATTTGAAAGTCTTTTTTGCTTTACTTTAAGTCAACACATAGATGGCTCTTTTAGTTCTTCAGTTGTAATAACTGCCGTTGCTCAAGCACTCGATGTAGCGTATGAAATCAATTCTTGACGTAGGTTTTTATTCTTGCATTAGTGTTATGACATTTATTGTTTTAATGGTATGACGCAAGTTTCTGTGATGCCTCGAATGAAAATGAAATTTAAAAAATCAATGAAATTAAATTAAATCAAAATCACAATATCTGCCAGACAAATCGCAATTCAATTTTTTATTAAACTCGTTCAGCACTAATAGACACCAGTTCTGTTCTAACAGATACTGACTGATGTGGCGAATTGTCTCCCTCGCTGTCCTTGCTGCTGCTGACGGAGGCCCTGTACGTGTAGAAGACGTCCTCCCCCTCCGACATGTCTTTCAGGTCATTGGTCAGCTCCATGGAGGACGGGCGAGGTTTACGGATACCGTGGCGAACCCGTGGACTTCGCCTACCAGAGAAACGAAAGAGCAGCCAGCAAAGTTCAGCTCAAAACTGTGTGAGTGTAAGGTTTTGAGCAATGACAATTCAAGATGAAGGTAAAGTGATGTTGAATTCATGTCTAAATTCAGCTGTGGCCACAAACACAAGTGGCCTCTCATTATATCTTGTGCGGATGCTGCAGGTCGTACCAGTTGGGGGTGTTTGGGGGGGATCTGGAGGGCAGGCTCTTAGTCTCCAGATGCTCTGATGAAATGGATCTCCGCAGCACTGCGTTCCACACCATGCCTCCCACCACACGCTGGCAAACCGGACCGCTGCAAATTAGGAAGAAAAAACTGAATCAATATGGGAATGTTCAGTATTTATAACAAGAATGTGTGAATATATCAGAATTGCAGGCTTACCTTTCAGTTTTACTGTTTCCTAGGCCAAGGTGCTGTGTTATCAGCTTCCTGTAGGACTGGACTGTGCTGTTGTTGTGTTTGGGGTTCCTGGCCGTGCGATTGGAGCTGAAAAAGGAGTGATGATCCACACAGGACCTCCACAGGTTCTTGCAGGTCTTGGGGCAGGGTAGAACCAGAGACATCACACAGTCCTGGGTCTCCCCCTGCAACATATCGACACATATTTGTAATGCTGATGTTTTTTTGTTTTTGTAGCACTGACGTTCAAGGTCACACCATCCCTGTTGTGCAACTTAAGCTTCCTCCAGTAAAAATCAAAACTGCCTCTGCTCGTATTTATCATGAATGATTTATTACCTGACACAGAAAAAAAAAAACAGATAAAACCTGCATTCAAAGTGGATACAAAACTTTAAATCAATGCATTATTCACATCTTATTGAGCTTGTATTTGTGGATTTTTCCTTTTTTGAAAAAAGTTTTTGAATTTTTGTGCCTGCAAAGAAATTACATTACAAATCACAGATCAACCAACAGAAATAGAAAAAGTTGTGCTGATTCCATAATTCAATGACCTTAACAACCAGGAATGTAGACGAATTAAACTAGATAAATCTTAAAACTATTAAAAAAAAAAAGTAAAATGGGACTCACATGTTTTCGTTTCAGATGTATAAGAAAGCGTTTCCTCTTAAATGAAATTTTGATGATGTTCCCCCTGCATGAGAAGAAAGTAGCTTGTTCTTAGGACTTAGAAAACACAAAAACAAGCAGTATAGTCATTCGGAATCATCACTCACCAGGGAAAGAAACTGGAACAAATCATATTACAGATTATTGCTACACCACTTGATGCCAGACCCACCATCAGAGGGGCATTGTTGGTGTCCTGAGAGAGAAAAGCAGGAAGTAACAAAAGGTGTCACACATCAAAGGAATAAAAAAAAAAGGATAAAAAGGAAGTTCGACTTGGGGCAGGAAATAGTATGTTTAAATCGAAGCAACCACAATACCATGGCTGCATGCAGCTCCACTCCATACAGCTCCAGCGTCCGTGCTGTGTTGAGGAAACACAGCTCTGCCTCGCTCTGCTTCAGGCCCCTGGGAGCACAGGCAACACAAAGAGTCACGCACGGTGCAACAACAACAAGAACCGGCTGCAAAACATGCCCGTCACTTTGGAAACGGATGATCCACGTTACTTGTGCTGTGGATGCAGATCCTCGACTTTACATAGGAAATCTTCATCCTGTTCGGGGATGAAGTGGCACTTGGAAAGGTAACCAGGGAGACGGGACGGGCAGTGATCCCCCAGCTCCGCTATACACGTGACAGAAAGAGACACACATCCAGCTATATACACTGACATCTGGGCTTCTGTAAGAGATCTACTGTTATTGTGAGCATCACCAAGAGGAATAATTATTCACACGGGTTATTATGGAGTCACTCATCATTCATTTCTCTGGAAAGAGACAGGAAGGTGACTTACACTGCACAGCGTAAGAGGCCAGCACTACAGCTGCACTCAGCGGGCACCGCAACCTGAAATCATACTCCATAATTACACATTGTGCTTTTTAGGCTTGTGTGGGCAAGCATGCATGTGTGCAACGGTGTACTAACCGTCCTTCTCTAATGTCACTCCTGATCTGGAGAAAGTACAGGTGCCTGAAGGGATGAGATAAAAAAGAATGTTACCACCCCACGCCTGTATTATTTATTTATGGAATATTTGATAGGGACAGATAACTTTGCAAATAGACAAACTGAGGCTGCTCTCTGATGCAAATATAGCGTTTCAAATACTGCTCATAGCGAATTTTACTTTGCAATATCTGTCCCTAGAAGGGTTTTTATGAAAAAGATTAAACTAGGTAAAAAAAAAATAAAAAGGGAAGATAAGGAAATGGTTGACAGTACAGAAAGATAGAAAAGCAAAAAAAAGCATTAGGCAAGTACCATAGCAACAGAAAACTAGACATGTCAAGAGTATTGTCTGTGGACTCCAGAAATCTTTTAAAAGGGTTTTGTCACTTTATCATTTTGTTTTTGGCCTAAATTGGGCCAAACATGAAATAAATATAAAATAACCAAAAAACAACAAAAAAGACTTGAGAATCTACACAGACAATAAAAAAACTTGTTTTTTTCCAAGACTTCAACAAGTAAAATTCTTTATTCATAACACATGCATGAATTAATTTCTGCCAGGTTAATAACCAGCATATTAACTCACCTCGTCTGTTCATGCTGCAGAGAATTGGGATCAGATATAAAGAAGCGCACTCTGAAGTTCAGATAAAAGGGAGATGCCAGACCTGCAGGGAAAAGGGCAAACATTTTTGGATGCAAGGACAGATCAACCTCTCAAAATATATTCAAACAAAAAACTAGAACGTATATTTGACTATTGAATTCCCCGGGGCCAAGGAGAAGTCAGATACCTTTTATCTGCTTCTTCAGCGGTTTTTCCGGCTCCAACCATCTCTGAGGGAAAGAAATTCATTATGGATAATGGCTAACTGGAGCTAAAAAAAGCATCCATGTAAGCATACCCTGTATGCCGATATCACCAGCAATCAGTAATATGGTGCACTTGCAATCAACAAGGGCAATACATTACAATTTCAGCCCAAATGTGCAGCAGATGAACAGTGAGCTCACAGGAGAGTGTGTGTTGGCTGTGATTGAGGCGATGGCTGTGCTGGATTCTCTGATCTGCAGACTGAAGAGCTGCCTCTCTTGCAGGTCCAGGTGGTCACATACTTGTTCCAACAGAGCCACGCCATCATCCTGCTTCTGAAAGATGGAAACAACAAACAACGTTATTCCCCACTAACACTTTTGAGTGACATTAAATGATGTCTTATATGCATGTGTATAGTAGCTATACTGTGAAGACAGAAAATAGACAGGGCAGGATACTTGAAAAAGAAAAAAAAGTAATTCAAATGTTAATGGATGTAAATCAGACAAAAAGCAGCCTTTATCCAGATAAATCTGATTTATAAAAGACCATCTGTTTCTCCCCTTTTCTCCCTACACTTTATGTTACCAGAAACATGTAAAATGAACATTGTATTCTGGCAGCAAAAAAAAAACACTGCAATTTTTGAAGAACAGGGAATAAAACTCTGAAAATCGAAACTGAAAAAAGTGTAGGGCAGGCTGTGTGTCTGGTGTGAATGCATAAAAGCAGTGGAATGGAGGGGAGACATTTTGCAGGTTATCATTAATTAACCACAGTAAACAGGTTATATGGCCAAGTGTTGTAGGGGCTGGTTAAGAAGAATAAGGAGTCAGCCGTCAGTGGCCTTATAAAACAGAGCAGTCAATGGTGTTGTAAAGGTGGTTTTTTTTAATAATTGGGAATGAGACCTCCTTGTCTTCACATCCGTCTCTTTGTATAAAGCAAGCAGTCTGTTTGTATATATGTATGTATGAACTGCTCATCAGAAGGATGACCAGGGTCAGCTGTTGAGTTGGAGCTCATTATAACTGATGACCAAACAAAAAAATGATTGTTAATGTATAACCTCCCACCAGATGAGCCGCTGCGACCACATTGATACGGAGACAGAAACTTCTCCAATTAATGTTGATTCTGACACAACAAAATAAAACAGTTGATGTTACATGAAATGACGACTTAAAAACACAGTAGTACACTAGCTTTCAGGTTTGCTAAGGATGTTGGGGAATGCAGTTTATGAGTCACGACTCTTTCTGATAAATTTCTCAGAAGTGGACATGAACTTACTCAAATCTCAGCAGTTCAGAGTCCACCGGTTTCTTAGAAATATGATCCAAAACCTAATAATAGCATCTCATGCTGAAACTCTACATTTTTACGTTAACGGTGGTTAGAAAAACCACAGTAGCACAAACACAGAAACAGATCTGGATTTTTTAAAAATGAATCACATGAGCTGAACTCATGGAGACCAAGAAATGAATTGAATTAGGAGATTATTTCAGCCTAGATGGTTTGTTTTAAATTCAGCCCTTATTTTAACACAACAAGAAGAGATTTGCTATTATATAATTCACCATCTGTGAAATAGAATGCTAGTTTTTTTCATGTTGTTTGTGTATATACTCACATTCACACCTCACATCAACAGTGTTCATTTTTCTGTCTAATGAAGCAGCAACACCGGGGGCCAAGTAATCAGCCCAGAGACATATTGAAGGGGCGCTAGTAGTCATAAATGTGCACAAAAAAAATATTATCCTGATGGGTCCAATAATATATGATATTAGCTACACACACACACACACACACACACACACACACACACACACACACACACACACACACACACACACACACACACACACACACACACACACACACACACACACACACACACACACACACACACACACACACACACACACACACACACACACACACACACACACACACACACACACACACACACGATCCCTTCCAGGCTTAGGCCTGGCGGAGATAATAATCAAGAAACACAGGAACCTTATGAAAATCCTTCTGCACATTGCAATCACAGCACTCTCCCTGTTCTCCCAGGGTTCACGTAAAGATGCTGCACAGCTGCTCTCCCAGAAAGAAAAACTGCGATCGCCTTCCTGCATGTGTGTACACGGCCTGTCAGCCCGGGTGTAAACTGCTGTCAGGCCGCTGTGCGACACGATCTAACGCTGATGTAAAAAGGCTCCCGAGTGTGACGGGTACCGTAAGTTGTGGGAGGTTGATCGTGTCCTTCGAAACCAAGGTCGCCGTGTTGAACAAGAGAAGTGGATCAATGGGAATAGGAATAGTCTGTCACTATATCATGCACTGACAATACGATCATTAGCAGAGCGCAGAGACAGATCGGAGTAACATATGATCTCCTCAACGAGAAACAGGAAACTCTGTGTGTGTGTGTGTATGTGTGTGTATGGTGTGTGTGTGTGTGTGTGTGTGTGTCTGCGTTACGCACGTCGACTTTGAAGGTCTCAATAGTGCCGTCCAGCAGCTGAACGAGGCAGAGCAGGTCTGGTTTTGGCATGTCTGTTACCGCGGTAACGCCGCCTCCCTCTCAAGACAAACACCCTTCCTGTAGCTCGTCACTGAGAGGGGACCTGGAAACACACACAACCACAAAAACAGTGTCAGATGGTTTCCAGCCTGTTGTCCAAAGAAAGCACCTCCCTCAGGATGACATTGTGCGGTGAGTAATATCTGAGCTGGATGGAGCATCAGGCTGCAGTGAGTAATGCGCCGTGAATGCGAAGGAGTGACTGTGTGTGTGTGTGTGTGTGTGTGTGTGTGTTTGTACAATCCCTTATTATTTGGCCTGGGTCTGAACATGTCCCTTCCCTCTGCCTGCTGCTCTCCCTCCAAGCCTCTCCGCCTTTCGCAGGCAGCTGAATGATAAGAATGTTAAACATTTTCAGAGCTGGACACGCCCATCGACAGCACTACAACAAATCTCAGCCCGGCTGACGCACGCAGCGTGTATACACACAAACTGAAGCATGCATGCACCCAAACCCAGTATGTTTGGTGCATGTCTGTGTGTGTGTGTGTGTGTGTGTGTGTGTGTGTGTGTGTGTGTGTGTGTGTTTGCATCTAATATGCATGCAGGTGTATGTACCCACATGTGTCCTGTCTTGGTTTCCAGGTGAACGATTAATGGATCCAGGCTGGCCTGCGTTCTGCTGCTTCTAAAAGGACACACACACAGCGTTTGAGTTAATATTTGAACACAGTGACACACTCTGAATATATTTAAAACAGAGCTGCTCCCACTTTGATGACTTGTTTTCCATAATAGCCTCCTCACAGGCAGGCCTCCGATGAATTTACAAGTAAATGCAACATCTTAAAAGTGGATTAATGATCATGGAGATGATGACTTCACTGGGTTGTTTTGTAATTTCTGAGTCTAGGTGTGTAACCACGACCAGTTCAATACAGATAAGGACATTAAGGCTCGAGATCTGTTGAGTTTATAATTCTTTTAACACCAGCCAATCCTCTTTCTGCCTGAACCTAATCTGTACAACAGCCAACATTGATGCTAAAGGTCAGAGCTACAGCCTCGTCTCTCCTGCTGTAGCAAAAGCACACATACAAATAAGCAAACAAGGCCTGTCTCTTGGTAAAAGGCGCATATGTGTTGTTGTCGGACTGTCCCAGCCTGTTAATAATCTCCCTGCTGCTGGGTGACCTTGCTACTTTGAGCCGCAAAGCGCGAACAAGGAACCTGTTGACTGCTTCTGCAGCTACACCCAAAAAGGAGGAACACACCACAACTGGCACAACTTTCCTTCAGCGGTTCTCGTTAACTACAACTTGGCCAAGTGAATGCTTTTTTGTTTTCTTTTTTGAGCGGGGAAGGAAAAGAAAGAAGTAATTGTACCTCAGTCGTCCCTCTTCAGATCATATCCCTCAGACTTAGCCCGCTGTCAGCTGCTCGGGACGGGGCGCGTCGGAAGAGCCAGGTAGAGTTCAGTTCAGGTTCAGTGAGGTAAATATCCGGGACGAGTTTCTCATCCCTGCTGCGCTCACTCCGCGCCGCCCCGCCCCTTCGCCGCGCGCGCCCCCGCGGTCTTGGTTGGGAATGCGCGTTTCCGTGGGCGCGCCCGCAAAGCAGCATAGGAAATACACGAGTTCCAGTTTCGAGCAAACAATAATAACACAGGATACTTTATTATAACTCGATAATCAGTGGTAGCGGAAGACAAACGGAGCCCACGAGTTAAATACCTTCAGGGACTTGACTCATTATGTATAATCAGAGGCGGAAAGTAACGAAGTTTACCAAGTATTCTACGTAATTACAGTTTTGAGGTATTTGTACTTTACTTCACTACATTTCAGAGGTACATGTTCTACTTTCTATTGCATTACATTATGCAGATTTGACATTAAATAATATTATTCTTACTGTTTAAGTCGTCCCTTTATTTATTAATTTATTAAGAAAGTTCTTATTATTGACATGTTTACACACCACTGGCAAATGTCACCACCACCACAATGCTGCTATGAACTAAGAACCCTGGACTCAAATCAAGAACAGTTTTTTTAAAAAAGGACTGTATATTTTCACATTTGCACTGTTTTATTATATCTATCTGTAAACTGTCATTTGAAATATCATATCAAGTCAGTCCATCTGTTTTTAGTTGCCCGCTACTGAAAATAGGTGTAAATGCCATTGCTACCTCAATCACTTGCTGCTAATCACTTTAATCACTTTAATCCCAATCCATGTACCTGTTTACTCTCAATCTGCCTTGGTACCACTTAACTTTCCACAAGTTATGCAGAGTTTATGCATGTTATGTATAGTTGTATATAGTTTTATATTAGTTGTATATATTTTTTATGTTCATTTATGTGTGCACTTTATGGTGAAGCTTTAAATCTATTTATACCTTGTATAATGACCATAAAGGTTTTTTTCTAAATGTTCGTGTTTAGTTTCACATTGTGGAGCTACGACGTTAAAATGATCTTGTGTATTTGTCAGTGATAAAAACTGTAATAAAGGACTAGTGCTCACATCTTTACTTAAGCAAAAGTAGTAATGAATCCTCCATTACAAGTAAAAATCCTGCATGAAAAATACCACTTAAGTAAAAGTACATATATTAGAGTATCATAAGAACAAAACGTTTATTAAAAGTAAGCATACTAGTACAAGTGTTACATAAAATCTACAGCAGTAGCTGATGTATTGTATGTATTTGATTACTATTTATAGTAATGATGAAGCCATGTGTATAGCAGAATGTCATTTTCTTATATTAGTAACAGGATAACAGGTTGGGACCAGAAATACATAAATTACACACACACACACACTGACTCAGACCAATAACTGACATAACAAATAAAATGAAATATTTCTCTATGTGAGATGATTAATGTGAAAGGAAAGAATAAACAGTTTTGCTATAAATTCAAATGAATTTTTCAGACTTCCTAATTTTTCTAATCTTTGATTTTTGTAGACAGGGTCACAATATAAAATGTTTAAAACTACAAGTTTAGGTTTTAACAATATGAAAAATATCAATTAATTAACATTGCTTTCCCTTATTTTTCTTTCTAGTATGGGGTATTGTAACCTTTTGGGTCTATGCTTGAGCTTTGCATTATGTATTTATATATTCATTCAGAATTGAATTTAAGTATTTGTTTAGATGAGCACTGGAGAAGATGATTTACAGTGAAGAGACCTCAGGCTTAAACCCACAGCAGTTTCTCTAAGTCTCAGAAGTAATAAACAGTGGTGGCACATAGGCCGTGTTTAGTGAGTCAATATGACAGAGCTGATAGAAAATAACATTTTCACACAAACAGTGACTCATGCATCCATAAAGGAAAGATTAAATGAAGGCTTTACGCTGCCTTTCTGTCTTGGGTGATCAAACTAAAAATGGAAAAGGGTGATGAGTTAATATTGACCTTATAATTAGGGAAAATAATGGAGGTGGGGAAAAATGTTATTTGTCCCTGTCTGATGCCAAACTGGTTTGTTTGGGAAAAATCTCTGGGCTTCTCAGTGTCTATTTTTAGTACAATTTCTTATAATAAGAAAAAAAGATGAGGAAGTTGCCTTGCTGCTTTATAATTAAATTTCCTCTGGTTTGCTGTCGCCATCTACAGGACGGACAAAGTACTACTGCTGTTATGGCAAAGCAATTTTATTTGTAGAGCACATTTCAACAATTCAAAGTGCTTTACATAAACCATTAAAAGCATCAAGATACAATTTAAAAACAATTTGATTAAAATGCTATTAATAAATGAGATTAAAAATCAATCAATCTATCTATCTATCTATCTATCTATCTATCTATCTATCTATCTATCTATCTATCTATCTATCTATCTATCTATCTATCTATCTATCTATCTATCTATCTATCTATCTATCTATCTATCTATCTATCTATCTATCTATCTATCTATCTATACTAACACCAGGCAGGGCTGTACTAAGGACTAAGGTCTAGGTCTTTTTAGAATGATGACAAATTAGATAATGAAGGACAGTAGGCCATAAAGCATGAAGGTGATAATTGATCTAATTGAGATGGAGGTCAGAGGTTGCCCAGGGCTTTATGTGTTATGATGACAACCAGCAGAAGAATAGTAGTAAGTAATAGACTTCATAGTTTGAGCATTTCATGCTATTGTGTCCTGAAGCAAATAAAACTGTCCTGTCGCATCCTGTCCGTTGGACTTGGCTGAGCTGCTGTCCTCTGGGGTGGGTTCCTCCTGTAGGAATGGTGTTTCTGACATAGCACATTGAGATGTGTGACATGTATTCAGTGTCACCTGTTGCATAAACCGGCCATGGCCAGTTGCCATGCTGCCAGAGTGATGGGACGAGAGGTTTTTTTTTTCAGAGTGAGGGGTGGTTGGTCAGACTAGACTGGTTCACTTTAAGGTTATGGGAGGGAGTTTTTTTTTTTTTTATTTCCACCTCTGTAACGGAGAGAAACCGCCCCCTGTTGCTGACCGAGGATCGACTTTCTGTAACAGTAATCAAGACACTCTGTACCAACTCTGTCCTGAACCCACAGCTCCAAATTTAGATGCCAGAGACACAGGGACAAACTTGACATTATTTTAGTATCACTGACACGACGCAACCCATTTTACTGATTCACCCTCTTATTCTGACCATGTACTGTGTTCCTCTGGCAATGGTATATTGCTCATTTCCAGTTTTAGATAATACTTCCTGTAAAATCACTGAGCTTATTTTATCTTGTGACAAATGGATCTCTATCCTTTTATCTCCTGTATGTGTGGAGTTTTTTTTTTTTTTTCCTACAGCCATTGTAATATTTATACATCTCTCTATGCTTATATGTATCTATATGCTTCTATGTATGTATGTATGTATGTATATATATATATATATATATATATATATATATATATAAGTTATAGAAGTTTTATATGTATATATATATAAAACTTCTCATCTCTCTAAAAATGTTGTTTTTTTTACCATTAACTGTGCCAGACTCTTTATAGTTTCTTTTGCTATTTTCACTTCAACTCATTATATAATGACACGCTGCTATAACTTGTGATTATCTAATTTAGCCCCAGACAGCCAGACCCTGACCTACACAGGGTGTCTGTAGATCAGGAGGTAGTATATTATACTACTGTACTTTCCATGAGAGGATCGGTGGTTCGATTCCCGGCACCTCCCATCCGCATGTCAAAGTGTTACTGGGCAAGATACTTAACCCCAACTTACTCCTAATCGGTATGTGGATGATTACATTCCCTCCTGATGAGCGGTTGGCACCTTGTATGGTATCCACAGCCATCTGTAAATGAAGAGTTGGACGTACATTCAAGTGGTCAAATGTTTAGCGACTTTACCTTTGTACTGTATAATTTGATGTGTGTGGCCTACATTGAGTGATAATGATTTTTTTGGTTATTGTCCAGGTCACAAAAAAGCTAAATCTGAATGAAATAATGATAATCTAATATAATAATAATCTATAATCTATACTTTTAGGGATAAGCAATTAGGAAATAACACTTACTACCCAGGAACAAAAAGTGTGTTAAATAGCGTTGTCTGGAGCGTATTAACTACATGAAACAGCTGTGGTATAAAACAACCAGACACCCTGGCTGTATGTGGAATGCTATAGGGGGTTTGTCATATATCACAAGCATAAAACTGGGTCTGGGATGGTGAGGACAGGCCCTGCAATTTCTCAGGCACGCAGCAGCCACATGAGACAGATACAGAGATGTCATACGCTGTCATGCATTACTCACACAGTGAAACCATGACCCACTGGCTGTCCTTTGGTTGGAAAGGAAACTGTGCCCTCCAAAGCTCAATGACATTAAAAATGACATTGAACTTCTCTCCTATATGTTGGACTTGAATTTCAATGAAAGGCCACAAAAAGTTACACACAGTCTTATTTGCATCACAACCTTTAGTTCAACCACATTTCTCAATGGAATTATAATGTGTGTGTTTGACTTTTTCTTCAGTCAAACACACACACGCACAACTTGACTATCACACATTGCCACACTGACTGGTGGCATGTAGTCCTCCCTCTAACCACCAGCTGTGACTGGAATGTACAGTATGAGGAAGAACCTTTGTCCATAATAAATATAGAAGAAAATGGAGGACAGAAAGTCAGAACTTGGTCTTATTCAGTCTGGTTGGTTCAGCGAATTTGTGGCAAAAGTTATAAACTCTCATGTGCTGCTTTTCACAATGGGCCATGAGATCAGTGTGATGCCTTCACGTCCCCTCAGCACGTGGTACGAAGAGGCTTTCACTTACCCACCTGCGCAAGGAGCATTTTTTGCCTTACTTTTTACAGCACTTTCAGTATATGTACAGTAGCAGTCAAAGGTATGAACAAATTACTGTGTATATATATGTGTACTGTATATATAAATTTATAAATAAAAGTATCTGACCTGGTGTTATTTTACCCTGACTCTGTAACAATAATCATTTTCACCAATAATTTCTAGAGATGCAAAGATTAATCAATGATGTGATCAAACTCTTTTCATAATCGATTAAAACTTCTCTTAATTTTCAAATTCTCAGAGTCCACCTTCTCAAATATGAATAATAAACAATCAATACCTTTTTGGTTGTGACATGTTATGGACCAAACAACTAATCGATTGGTCGCTTGATTGATTAGAACTTGATTATTACTCCCTTTAAGACTGACTCACCATCAACCAGGAAGCAGAACAAGTAATCGGTGACTAGAAATAGTTTAAAGACGTCATTTGCGAAATCTCCGAGGGTACTCAAACGCAGCATTGGCCATACCTTACGTCTCCTACGTCACCGGTCCTCTAGTTAGTCAGAGTTTGGACCATCCTGCTCCGTTGAGGGCTGCAGCCTCACTCTTCACTTCTCTGTGCTCCACTGCTTTGATTTCACACCCAAACCAGCCGTCATTTCTCTTTAAGATGACCGTGTCTCGCGACCGGCCGATGACTTATGCCAAAATGAGAAGGCTCGTGTCATTTTTCTCAGGTAAGGCCATTGTCAGGAGTTACACCGTATTCCGAGACCCATCAGATTTGTGACCTGTATAGACTTTCTCCGGTATATAGAAGTGATTATTCAAGAGTTTTTCTTCTTTGTAAAAGATTATTTCATGTATTGGTTTATGTTTGTTTTCATAGTTTCTTTTTTATTGCTTTGTGTATTTATTTTTGTGATTCAGTCCTCATAAAGCACCTTATAATCTCTGGTATTGCTAACTGATAAATATTCAAAGATTCAAAGTGTTTACTGTCATGTCATACAATTAAATTTGTACTTTCTGTCCACATGAATGCTGTGTCAATAAGGATAAAAAGTAGTAATAAGGTATTCAAGTTAAGATAAAATAGAATAAAATAACACACTCACATAAAAGTATAAGAATATAAATATAAAGTAGGCAGATTATGTACAGATGTTTACAAATAATGTGCAAGGAATGATTCAAAACTCTGTGATTATTACTATCACTTCACTTAGCCCCAAGTAGGTCAAAAGCCATGAGGAGCACTTAACACTTTGTTATTGAATAATTACAGCTGCACTCTTATGTAAGAATAAACCCCCTCCTCTTTCTTACAGCTCTGCTCAAAGAGAAGAAAGCTGGCTTCAGTGACTTCTTACAAAAACTATCCAATCAGCCACTCTGCCAACAGTAAGTCCCACGAAATACAAAATAATATATATAGTTTTTTTACTTTGTGCTGAATCTCACATAAAATCCCCCAAATTCAACATGTGCTGTTGTTGACCTGATGGTTGCAGCCTGGACACCCAGAAGATCCTGCACCCACAGAGCAAACTGAGAAGAGAAAGGGGGCAGAAAAGCACCATGGTGAGCATAGAGGGGAGATTTATTTTTTAAAGAGTTGCTGGGTGTTGACGGGCGGGATGAAACTAAATCTGACCTCCTGACCATCCCGCCTCTCTGTCCTTTTTCTCCTCAGAGCTCAGTGAACCCTGAAACCTCTCCGTAAGTACTTTTACAGTCTAGATATATTTCATTTTGCTTCACAGGACAGAGCGACTCTTTTTGCTCACACATGCTAACACTCAAGCGAAGCTAATAAAGTTAAAAGGAGTTTTAGCTTGTCACTACAGAATTAAGTAAATAACTTTTTATTGATTCATAGATCTGTAAAAATCAGACTTAAAAAATAAGGGACAATGTGAATGGAATTCATACATTATTTTTCTAGATATTTTGAAGCCTTTTTTCAAAGGTCGAGAAGGTCAACGCCCCAACAGGTGATATATTATATATAAATAATCAGACTGAAGTACAGCATCTATATCAGACATATTATCTGTCACTTATTGTGTTAACAGGATGAAACCGTCTGATTTTGACTACCTCAAAGTAATTGGTAAAGGAAGCTTTGGAAAGGTAGGGTTTTTATGTCCTTTCAAGCTTTTGTGTTTTGAAATTTTTTTTGTTGGGAAATTAAATTAAAATTTTTTTCACAGGTGCTGCTGGCAAGATATAGAAAACAGGGAGGCTACTATGCTATGAAAGTGTTGCAGAAACAGATGATTGTCAAGAGGAAAGAGGTAATCTCTGTTCATCTATCAATCGATCAATCCACAAATCGATCTGCTCACTGTATTGTATGTGACTCTGCAGCAGAGGCATGTGATGGTTGAGAGGAACGTGCTGCTGAAAGGACTCAAACATCCATTCCTTGTGGGACTCCACTTCTCTTTCCAGACACAGAACACGCTCTACTTCGTCCTGGACTATGTTAATGGAGGCGAGGTGTGAATGTTTATATAAAAAATACTTGTCTGTCAGTCGTTTAGCTGTTTTGGGAAAATACTGGAAACAATCAACACCATATGTCATTTTTCATGCAAATTTACATTTACTCCAGTATAAAACAGAATTAGCAATATTCCCATGGCTATGCAGACTGTTTAGCTTCAAGCTGTTCACAGTGATGCTGATTTGTTGACTGTAGTTGTCATTTCCTGTGTATATGACCTCTCATCTGTTTGTTCTCAGCTTTTTTACCACCTTCAAAGAGAGGGATCATTTCCTGAACCCAGGGCTACTTTCTATTCTGCAGAGATGGCCATGGCACTGGGCTACCTCCACTCCCTTAATATTGTTTACAGGTATATAGATACACACACACACATATCTAAGTGCTACAAAGACAACTGTTTTCTCACTGCTTGCTCTCATTCTTAATAAGAATATATCTACAAAGCAAAGAGCGACTGTGAGTCTGTGCCTCACATATCTCTCTGACTGTTTGTCAGACCAACCTCAGCTTTCAAAACATTATTATCATTAAAAGTTTAAATCCCATAGACTTTGTATCACAGCGCAATCCTGCAGCAGCACTTTTGGTTAGTTTGGTTGTAAAGCTCTGTATCACGGCTCCGTTTCACATTGATTCCCAGCACTTTCGTTATAATTCAAAGCTCTGTTGTCCCGTTTCTTCCTGCACCAACTGTGCAGCCGACATAACAAAAGTATACAGGAAAAAGTACAGAGTAAGAGATTTGTCATAAGCCTGGTTTTACTTGGCCTAGCAACACAATTTAAAACATGATATGTAGATTGAGATTCACACTTTCAACATAAATTATAGCCTGGCTCGCTCTGTGTGGACCTTGACTCACATTATTCAAATCCATCTGTTTGTGCTGCATGTAAAGTAACTGTGTTTATTCCCTCCTATATCTATGTCTGTGAATATATGTCAAACCATTTTGACTGAATTTCTTTCTTTTTCTTAGCATAACTGTATTTGCATGTCTCTCCTTATCTCAATGAACTCCATGTTCATGTTTTACCCAATGTACAATTTGTCTATCAAGGCTATGTAACAGTCCAACACACCCTCATTTGGTCAAAATCTACTCAAGCTTCCACTTTTCTATAGGAATACATACTTCATAACAATATTGATATTACATATTACTTCAGGGTGCCTTTTGTTTCACCCAAGGGCACCTTACAAGACGAGTAACATGAAACAAAATCAACTAAATAAGACAGAGGAGAGGGGAGAGTTTGTGAGTAGGCCAGTTTGAACAGGTGAATGTCAAGGAGAGATTTACATGCAGAAAAGTGTGGGGGCAGGGAGTTCCAGAGCCTGGGAGCAGTGCAGCTAAAGGTCCTAGCACCCATGGTGCTGAGGCGAGAAGGGGGATGGTTAAGAAACGAGATGAGGAGGAGCGCAGGGGGCTGGAGTATGGGAGGGGATTTATTCCTGAAGGAGGTCAGATCTTACATCATATTTGATTTAAACGTGTTCCACATGTTTGATATATCACTGCAGGGCATTCCCAGTGACTTTCACTTCCATGAGAGAGTCCTTCACAGAAGAACTAAAAAACACAATATCCTCCAACACCACATTAAACAGGAAAACATAAAGAAAAAGCAAAGATGAAACTACTGTTTACTGTGTAAAACTTAAATTAAACAAATCCCATTTTCTGTATCTATTTAACTGTTAGAGACCTCAAACCAGAGAACATCTTGCTGGACAGTGAGGGTCATGTGATGCTGACAGACTTTGGGCTATGTAAAGAAGGCGTGGCCATAGGTGGAGTTATGCATACGTTCTGTGGGACTCCAGAGTATCTCGCTCCAGAGGTTCTACAGGGTCGCCCATACAGTCCAGCGGTGGACTGGTGGGGCCTTGGCAGCGTGCTTTTTGAGATGCTTTATGGACTGGTGAGAGAAACAGAAATCAGCTTTATATATTTTTTGCAATTTCACTTTCTTTAGCATCTTCTCCTCACTCGCTCATCTTCTCCTTGGTCTCTCTCTCTCTCAGCCTCCATTTTACAGCCCTAGAAAAGAACAGATGTTTGAGAACATACTTCATGCTCCTCTGCAGCTGCATAGCGGGGGATCTCAGGCTGCTCACTCTCTGCTGGAGGGCTTGCTGGAAAGGGACGTCTCCAAACGCTTAGGGAAGAGCCGTGACTTTGTAAGTGCTCACACACACACAAAAATAAGTTAATATAAACACACATAACTTCATGTCATTGTATGTCCAGGTGGAGCTGCAGGAACATCCGTTCTTTGCATCTATCAACTGGGACGACCTCCTGGCCCGGAAAGTTCCAGCCCCGTTCATCCCCAAAGTGGTAGGACTGATTCAGGAATGAGTTTTTAAATTTGTTCATCTATCACACAGTGCCCTTGAGTGTGTGTGTGTTCATCTGTCTCTGCAGACCGGTCCCTGTGACGTTAGCTACATTGACCCCGAATTCACGATACAGCCTGTCCCAGCGTCTGTGATTGACAGGTGCCCGGCGGGCGGTGCGAGCGAGGCCTTCCTGGGATTCTCCTACATGAACCCAGCAGAGTACGTGGCAGCAGAGCTGGTTTCATAACAACGCCAAAACCTCTCTGAGCATTGACCCTTTAAATATTTATTTTTTATGTCATAAATTATTAAATCAGTCTTTTTTTAAAAAAAAATACTTTAGCCATTGATTCATTATACAAACACATTGCTTATCCTAACACTGCAGTGCATTTTATGTCTAATTATGTGTTAATGTGGTAACAATTAGAAGGGCATTCATAGAGGACATACCTTCACCAAGGCCAATGGGCAGTCTTCTGTCTGGCTTGCAAATGTGCAGCACAACCAATATGTGTGGCTTTACTTCTAAATCTATTAGGATGGTACCTACCTGAATCACCAGGGCAGAGTTCTGTCAGCTGCTCATTCAACTATTAACATTCCATTGAACAGCAGGAGCCACTAAAACAATTGTTGTGCAAAATTTCTATGTGGGATCTGCCTCAGAATTGAATTGGTTTGTCCTTGGCCAATTCTTCACCCAACCAAGTTTCACAAAAATCCGGCCAGTAGTTTTTTGTTAATCTTGTTTACAGATAAACAGACGGACAGACATATGGCACCAAAGATAATAGTTCTTTGGAAACCGAATTGTAAATTTCTATGTACAAGTGTTTTATCAAATCAATTCACAATGTGTGGGTCACTATTTCTCATGTCCTCAATACCTTCATGTTATAGAAAATGAACAGTCCAGTTTATCATTTATTGTTAAATACTATACATATATATATCTTTAAAATATACAACAAGCATGTATTGCAACATTCCCGTGAAGCCATTACATTCACAGCTTACATTGGTACACAAAAAAATACTTCACAAGCTGCCTTTAAAGAGTGCACAGCCACAGAGATACTGTGAGTCACAAGCAAAATACTGAGAATATCTCTTTTTGGCATTTACATAAAAAAAACAATAGCATGCCAGTCTGTTGGCTACTCCTGAAACACAAATTGGTCCCAGCTCAGTCTTTTTTTAGTGAGGAACAGAAAAAGCCCATCGCTGTGGAGAATCTAATGGGTGTCTCCAGGAAGAGAGCATCTGGTCTGATCCTTTCTACCCCATTTCACAAGACTGAGGATAAAATGGTTTATACACAGAGTAGCTTTTCTGTCTATTAGTAGATGCTGAAAGAAGCGTAGCTCTGGTCGCTCTGGCAGGTGAAGTAAGCGATTAGCTGACCGTTGCAGATCATCAGAAACAATCCACTACCTATGGAACAACAATAATGTACAGAATTTAAAATGACTGATCTCAGAAATGTAATTATTTACAGGGAAGTTGCCAATGTGTTTTACCTAAAGCCAGCCACCACTGCCACACCATGGGAAACTCCAACATCACTGCAACAAAAAAAAATACACATTCAATTCTTTTGCGAGCATAAATGTGTAGATGTAATGTGTGTTTTTGTGCTCACCCAGACTGGTGATAAGCACATGCAGGAGTGTCACAGTGAAGGCGTAATCCCAGACTCGCCTCTTTACCACTGCAGCAAACAAAAGGCCACTACAGAAGTAGGTGAGTTCCAAGGATAGGAGGTTCACTGCAGGAGAGAAATACAATGAGAAAACGTATGACAGAGAAAGTTTACTCTCATTTGTGATCATTGTGACAGCATTACGTGAGCTCACCCAAATATTTGGAGTTGGATTCAGTCGGCTCAGTCTTGAAGTCGAATGGAATCAAGCCATCAAAGTGATCCAACCTGTATACATTTAGAACTGGATTTAATATCCAAAGAGAAGAAAAAGGAAATACAATAAAGTGTAGATGTCTCCCTGCATCAGGAAAAGGGCGTCTACAGGTATGTGGTGTAATGTTAATGAGTATGACTAGCAATGCAAACATGTTTTTACAGACCTTCATTTTGAAATAGCTAAATCTCACTGCACAATGCTGCATTACCAAGTGAACCCACTATGGGATGCAGAATCGCCTTCAAATACCCATTACTGCAGACTACACATGGCTCTATATTTAGCATACACACAAAAACAACTGTGTATGCTTCTAGTAGTTTTGATTATAAATAAATAAAATATATATATATATATATACACACACACACACACACACAGAACATTATCAATCTAATGCCATCCAATGGTGCTACCATATATTCTACTTTTACAAAGCTTGTACATTTTTCAGTTTTCATTGACTTGGCCAGTAAAGTGATAATTTTACTTTTTTGTTTATTATTGAGGTTGTAATGGGTGGTGATAGTGTACTTGAGTGCATTATATTGAAAAGTGCTCTTAATATTTTATTTGCTTGACTGACGTACCAGGGGCTGGTGGATAGTGGTTGCATTGGATTGCACATAATCAAATAAACTGCTTGATAAATGTATATTAAATCTTTTATTCATAATTTATCTGTAAAAACGCAATATCATGTGAAAAAAACTACATTTTGACCACAAAATAAATGGCCCCTGGATTCTGTAACAATACAGAACATATCTTAAAGGTCCCATATCACAGAAAATTTTATAATCTTTTTGATTATAAGTTCTAGGTGTTGTATAAATACAGTTCAATGTTTTAAAACTGTTTGCATTGAAGTATATGAAGCCTGTATTTAGAGCTGTCAGGACTTCTGGGAAGCTGTGATGTCACAACTATACAGTCACTGCCCATTTACAGCCATTCAAATCAGCTTATCAAAGGAGAAGCTCATTAATATTAATTAGATGGACACATAATAACCTGTTCTTTCTAGAACTCCAAAGAGAGACTTGAGAAAGGAGATTTAAAACTATCTTGAGATGATTTGTGATAATTAAAACTATAAACTTGTCTTTTGGGGGATAGCAAAACTATTGGACTTAACCCAAAAGAATTTAAGGTGACAACTTGTCCGTGCTCAAGATGATTTCCAGACTCCCTATATGTTAAATTATACTCTAATATATAATATATAACTGGCATGAACCTCCTGTTGTTTATGAAACACTTAGACGTGGCCAAACTGATGGTGATAATGATGATGTGAAATATTCTTACATGGGTGACTCTGCGCATGCGCTGCTCACCTGAAGGCACCGAAACACACGCTGCCAATCATGTAGAAAAGCGAGTAAAATATGAGCAGACACAGCAGCAGATTGAGGAGCACGGCCTGGAGGATTGAGACAGAGAGGAAGGGAGTCATCATTTCGCAATAGTATAATCCGGTTTGTAGGCAACACCGCATATTTTCCACCTAACGCAACATTAGCGCACACCAACGCGCTGGAGGTACAAAAAAACTCACCTTCTGCGTATATTATGGAATAGAATAAGTGGAGTTTTTATTTGAATACCCCACAAAAAACGACATTGTTTTAAAACACCACAGACACAACCTGTCATGTCATCTGTTATTTTATCGCATGATTTCCCTTCGACGCTTTTCGCAGCCGCATGATCCGCGGGTTCGATCCCGACACGTCCGTCGGCCCCTTACCTTCGAGTCGACGGCTTTGCCTTTGAATGCCATCTCATGGTTCGTACATGATGTGATATTACAACATAATCCGGGGCGACTGCTCGGCTGCACGACCCCGTTAATCCCCCGACACAAAGTGGACTTCTTCTGCCATCTAGCGACCGATAACGGGACCCGGAGCCGCCGCCGCCACCGCCGCCGCCGCCGCTGCTTCTCCAGCCGAGATCTGAACTCATTTCACCTCGAAGAAGGGCGGCCTTTGTTGACTCAAATAAAGACTTTTCGCTCACAGCGTGTTTGTATTCTCATATTAAAGATACATCCAGTTGTAGCTTGTTTCATTAACATTAGTATTCTGGCTGAAAAACGGTACAAAAGCTGCAGCCGCATTGTACCGGAGGAACGAAATCCGCCCTTTCACTGGAGGGCTCGACTACTGCAGGTTATCTGGAGATTATTCTATTCAGCGTGAGTTAGTGGGCGACTATATATATACATATATATTATTATATAGTATCTATATATTCGAATCAATCAAAAGTCAAAACACGGATAATCCATCAATTTAACTGGATTCGCTGTCTCATCAAAACCATTAAAACCTGTAAAATAAACATGTAGCAAGAAGCCATGAAACGACCCAACACCCTCCATATATGTGGATTATTAATTATAATCCAGCAACGATATTTCATAATATTAGTTACGTTATGAATTAAACACAGGTCAGTGTTATCAGCGCACGATGTGTTGCAACGTATTTTAATCTCTATGCAAATGAGTGTTTTGTTTTAAAATGTCACTTCAGGTGTATTAGAAGTGAAAAAAACAACTTCTGCATTATAATAACACCTCAGGATGCGGTCTTATACAGTAAAATAATGCAGTATTTTATATTTAAAACAGCGCTTGATTGATCCTCTTCTATTTTGTTTAGTTTTTCTACTTATTTATAGCGAATGTGGGTAAAACGTGTGCACGTTTCTGTCGTTTTTTTAGGCGCCGCACAGCAAATCCCGTCGTAGTATTTTCGTGCCATGACAACAAAGCTTTTCTGGTTCTGATCCCGATTCCCGTCGCAGGCCCGAGTGTTTTAATTAATTAATTAATGATCGAGTGTTTTTAGGTGACATCCACGCAGTTCGGTGTTAAAAACCCAGGGCGGTGAAGCGTCCGGTTCGGCCACTGATGTACCAGCCGCTCCTCCGCGGCGCTGCGCTTCATCCACTCGCGGAAAAAAACACTTCCCAGCCCGTTCGGAACAAAGAAACCAGAATTCCACCGGGGGTGAAGTGAGTTTTGGGCGGGTTAGAAGTGAACACAGGCCCGATATTGACCACCGATAGAAAACTGAACTTTTCCGAGACCCAAAGTTGTCAGGCAGCGCATCTCACACGCATGCGCATCCCCCCTCTATCCAGCTCTAAATAAGAGTTAAAACAGAAACGAGGTGAGTTCCACAATTTCTAAACATTACGCGCGTTAATACTCATTTATTGCCATTAACGGGGGCAAAATGTGGAAAAACCGGCCTGCGTTTTTCGCTAGTGAGCGTTAGTTCGCGTTATTTCCACTCTGATTTAAAACGGCGAGAATAAATCGTTTTTCAAGTTTCTATTGGAAGAAATTAATCAAGCAACAATGTTGAAGCTCGTAACAATAGCGCGATGTTATTGTCAGTCTTTCTGCTGTTGTGTGAAATATCGGCGTTGCGCAAAACGCCTTTTTCCTATTGTTATTAACCGGGAAACTTATTTATTACAGATTGTCCTTAGCTGGCTGCATCCAGTCACAATGCTACGGCTAGCCGGGCTAGCATCCCTCCGTCCAGATGAACGGAGCGGGGCTAGCAGGGCTAGCTCCATGTCAGCGCTAGCTAAACCTGGGCTGCATTCCGTGACAAGGGGAAAGTGCAGAAAATAACCAGAATGAAGGAAAACACCAAGTCAGGAAATTACACAGCAAGCACGTGCTCCTGTTCGACGCGTAGCGGCTTCGCGTGCTTTGTTTAAATGGGAAACTTGAGTAATTTACATAGTTTAAACGTGTTGGTGGCCTCTTCCTATGCTCCGCCATTTTGTATAAGACGAATGCTAATCATGGGCGCTCTTACATACACTTTATTTATGGCGAGGATAAAACTGAGGTGTTAAGTGCAAAGTCAAACTTCATCAGCGTCCATTAGCTCGGGCTGTTGTTTACTTTTCCCGTGGTTATGGCCTCCGAACGAACAGAAAATATCACCTTAATTCAGTGTTGAACATGCGTCAAGACTAAAACGTTATACCGTAATATTAGTGGGATTAAAACGGGTCGAAGTTTGGTCAATCAGCGCGGAAAACAGTGTCCTCCTTAAAATCGATGAACAAATGACCCCCACAGTTGTCCATAACCGGGCAAACAGCCGGTTTTAGGAGATACTGTTAAAACAAGGAAAAGATGAACTTGTGTGGTAAACTTAAAGTTGAGACACATTTCCTCGTGTTTGTCAATGATCTGGATGCAGGTTCATTCTAATGGGTCCGTTTGTGCGGCTATTTGCCCGTTGGTTGACCAGCAAAACAATATTATTATTGAGTGTTTTGTGTGAAATCGAAGTGCATGGTGTATCCTGCAAAGCCGACGCACGGTCGCCATCTGGCGGTGATGTGGCGCGACGCTGTTTACAAGTGCAGCTACAAATTACATTTGGAGTTGAGAGCACTTTGAGAAGGTGAAACCACACAGCTGCTGCTGCTCTGAGAGGATCACACTGTTAACACAGAGAGAAGATGGCAGCACTGGATGGAAACCTCTTTACTCAACAACTTGTAAAATATTTGTGATCCTTTTGCAGCACCTTTTATTCAAGATTGAAAGAAACAAGTTTCTCTGTACAATGAAATTCTTACTTGCTGTCCACATCAATAGGAATAAAAGACATAATAAGGTATTAAAGTAAGATAAAATATACACACAAGTAACATAGAATATAAACTATAAGTAGGCAGATTATGTACAGATATTTATAATGTCTGTATGGTATTGGGTCTGTGACAAAACTGTCATGTGGTTTAAGCCTAAAAACCAGGTACCAGATAGTTTAACTCTCTTAAAAAGGTTTTTAAAACATTAAAAACACATGCTATAAACAAGTTTTATATTCTAGGCGGATTATATATTTAAAATTTATCATTCTTTTTCGGTGACACCCATTTGACGTTGGCAAAAATCACACAAAATAATGATTTTTGTAATTAATAAAAGATAAAAATGGACTTTTAAATAACAAGAAACCAACATGAAACACACAATGCACATTTTGAGACCTGATGAATGCTTCTTAAAACTGTATTTTAAAATCTTTTGACTTTCTCATCTTGCCAAACGTTGTTTGTCACTGACCCTACTACAGATTTATGGAAATATATGGCATCATTGTTGATGAGACTGTTGTTATTTCTTCGCAGGTTGGGGATATCTGAGGAGTGGGAATGACTGACACTCCACCCAGTGATGGTCCCTCCCAGGGAGCTGACTTTGACATGATGGGGGCTCTCGACTGGAAGGATGGTATCGCCACGTTGCCAGGCAGCGACATCAGGGTATGATGGAGATTTTTCTGCTCCGATCCAGGATTATTTGTCAACTATTACGATTGATCACCAGCTATTTGATAAGGGATTAATCTATTTTGGGTAATTTTATTTAAGAAGGAAACTCCTAGATCCTATGATGGCAATCTGAATATCTTTGGGTTTGAGGCATTTGAGGATTTCATCTAATTTTTTTCTAAACAATGATCAATATTTTTATCATTTTATAAACTAAGCTGATCAATTAATGAAGAAAATAGCCATAAGATAAATCACTAATGAAAATAATTGTTAGATTCACCCTTATTTGAGATTATTCTTTATTATGTAAATGCTAAATAATAAAATCAATAATCCCTTAGAGAAACCCTGATGAGCATATCTCCTCTCCTCACTCCATGTCTTTCAGTTTCGCATGACAGAGTTTGGTACTCTGGAGATTGTCACCGACCTTGAGGTCAAAGGGCAGAAGGCAGAGCCTAAATCTGAGACCTTGGACCCAGCTCCATCTCACAGTCCCACCCCTCCCCCAGAGGGCCAATCACAAACTGGCACAGCCGCTGCTCCAACCAATCAGAGCCAGTCAGGATCATCTCAAGTTAAAGGTATGACAGGACACATTTAACACTTACAGCATTGTTATTATATAATATTCCAGCATTTATCTTTACATTCTCTTCACACTTACACTTTCTTCTTCTATGTCCTCCAGCTCCTGGTCCTGTTCTCCTGTCTTTAGAGGAGGGTCCCAGTATGGAGGGCCCCAGTGTGGAGGTTGGACCGAGCGTTGAAGTTGGCTCCAGTGGTGTCCTGGGTCCAAACAGGGAACTGGCCCGGTGCAGGGCCTGTGGTGGACCTGCTGCCCGGGATGCCCTCATTCAGGGCAAGTTCTGCAGCTCCATCTGTGCCCAGCCCTCGAGCGGCAGGTAAAACCACGCACCTCATAATCTACACTACTTTGTTGTTTTCTTACAGGACATCATGATACTTTGTTGAATCTTCTGTACAGATCATCTCCAGGAGAAGCACGGGAGAGTCAGGCAGCTGATAGTGAGAGGCTCGGTAAACGTGTGCGCAAAAAGAGGAAGATCTATATGGATTCTGGTGATGAAGAGGAAGACAATCCAGAGGAACCAGAGGTAAAGAACAAGCCCTCAACATCTGTCTCAGATGTTGTTCACTGCAGCAGCTACACACCACTTTAATGTTGCTGTAATTACAAAGGAATTACAAAGAGGTTTTGCAAACAAAATATCCTCTTTGGGGATTTTTCTATTCTCATCATTGCTCTCTTCATCTTTATATCAAGATAATAAAGAATGAAATGGGAAATATGAAATGGTGCTGATTTGTTAACTTCTTTGGTTTCACCTCGTGTAGGAAAAAGCCAAGACGACCAAAGGCAGGAGAGGTGCCAAAATTGCCAAACTTGGTATGTTTTACTGCTGCCACTGTAGAGAGAGAGGGAGCTAAATCCTTCTGGGACTATGTGTATTTTTCTTTTAATACAAATTTGGAGGCTTATCAATGTTAATGGAATCTGCTCACATGCACACAGGAAGTTACAGGAACATTTTTTACTCTTAATAATCTGGTCACATGTATTTCTACAACATGATTTTATAAAATTCTCATGGAAACTTCGCTGATTTTACACCTGAATAAAACAATTTTAAACAAGGTAGAAAGTTATAACTGCAGAAATGTTTTTTTTTTTTTTGTCCCGCCTCTAGTGACTGCCGCGCCCAATAAGAAGCGGGCGTGGAGCTGGCCGGCTTACCTGGAAGAAGAGAGAGCCATTGCTGCTCCTGTCAAACTATTCAAAGAGGTATTTGTATTGTCACGTAAAAATCAGATGGTTTTGTTTATTCATTCCACTTCAACAGCCAAGACTGAGATGTGGTTTCTATTTGTCTTTTAGCATCAGTCATTTCCTCAAAGCAGAAACAGTTTTAAAGTGGGAATGAAGCTGGAGGGTCTTGATCCGTGTCACCCGTCTCTGTTCTGTGTGCTCACTGTTGCAGAGGTACGGGTGTTTTTTTTAGATTCAGAGAGGAAGTCTCTCTTATACACATTCACACAGTTGCACCTTCACACCAGGAAGTTGCCCAGTACAACCACAGTCTGATTATAGCTTTAATTTCTCAAAAATCACCATGAATACAGTATCTTTATCTCAGTCTATAACTAAGCTTTTTCACTCTTTCTTCTTGTTTCTTGGCTTCCTGCATCAGATTCAAGGCTATAGGGTACGGCTCCACTTTGATGGCTACCCAGAATGCTATGACTTCTGGGCCAATGCCGACTCGTGGGATATAAAACCTGCAGGCTGGTGTGAGAAGAATGGACATAAGCTATTGTTGCCTAAAGGTAGTTACACACACACTAAAGGTGGTGTTACAAATAATTGTTATATTAGTGTTTTTAGTCCCACTCCTGATTAACTGTGTCTTGCAGGTTGTAAGGATGGAGAGTTTAATTGGAGCATGTATGTAAAGAACTGTAGGGGTCAGCTGGCTCCCAAACACCTTTTCAAGAGCCTCAACACAGTGAGTATCAAACACGAATGTTTTTGTTTTTTTATTGTATTGCTTGTTCACAGGAAAAAAACATGTTTTATTTATGTTTTAAATCTTTCAGTCTGTGACTCCGTCTGGATTTCGAGCTGGGATGAAGCTCGAGGCAGTCGACCGGAAGAATCCCTCGTTGATTTGTGTAGCAACTATTGCAGCAGTAGTTGACAACAGGCTGCTCATTCATTTTGACAACTGGGATGACACGTATGATTACTGGTGAGAGTCCAGCAGAGGAGAGGTTTTTACAGTTTGTGTTGCTGGGCTGAGACAGAAGGAGAAGACACTTTTGAAGATACTGCTGCAGCGTTAAATCTTAGTGAAATGTGCGGTAGTTAAATGTCTATATTGCATCAGCATGGTGGTTGGTGCCTAAAGGTATGGAAATTAAAACGATAAGTCTGGAAATTGGACAAAAAGTCACTGAGATAAAGGTCTAAATATGTGTTAATTGTTTAATGTTAAGGTGTGACGCTAGCAGTCCATACATCCATCCTGTGGGTTTCTGTGAAGAGGCCGAGCTAACTCTGACCACTCCAGCTGGTAAGACACAGACCAAGACACACGTGGGTCAGTATAATCTATTTTAATATACGGTAGGGCCCAACTAACGTAGGATCTAACTCATGTTACAATATAATTTATCTGCTAATAAAGATTTAGCTGATTCTGCTGCAGTGCTCATGAATAATTTCCTGATCTGACTTAATATATTGCTGCATACGAAAGTATTCTGCATAGTTTGGTATCGCTTTACCAGAAGGAATGATAAGCAGTAATGATTTCTTACTGAATAAATGCATAGAAGCTAGTAACAATAGAGGAATGCATGCTGCCTGTGAATGCTCAGATTGTCTATGCATTTCATGGACAATACATTGGTGTAACAACACTCTTATTTGCACAGATGATGATTTGATGATTTGTCTTCAGTGACTCACAGATCTTCTGATATTCCCTCTCTCCAGAATATAAGCAACCTAAGAGTTTCTCATGGGAGAAATATCTGGAAGAGACAGTCACACAGGCTGCTCCTGCTCGGGCTTTTAAACCGGTACATTTCACACCAGTGCACAGCGATGTATAACGTGCCGTGTGTTAGAATACCCTACATAGTCATGTGATTCGTATCGTGCTCTGTGCTTGCAGCGGCCTCCGCACGGCTTCCAGATCGGAATGAAAGTGGAAGCTGTGGATAAAAGGAACCCCATGCTCATCCGTGTTACAACCATAGCAGACACAGAGGACCACCGCCTGAAGGTGTGAGCTGTCTTCTTGTCAAGATGTTCTTTGACGCGTCTCTGCTCAGCTTCTGTCTAATCAGCTGCTATTTCGGATTTTTCGGATCTAGCTCCACTTTGATGGCTGGAGCTCAGAGTACGACTACTGGGTGGAGACAGACTGCCCTGACCTGCACCCTGTAGGGTGGTGTCAGAAAACTGGACACCCTCTACAGTACCCTAATGGTGAGACACACTTGGATTAGTTTGTCTGCCGTCATTCAATGTCTGGATGGAATCTGGTAACACAAAGTGGAAATGGCCTTGCAGTTGTTAAGATAGTTTTATCAACACTTGCGTGTATGTGTTTCAGGCTCCAGTGATGTAGTGAGTGCCCCGGGACAAGGATGTCCTACTCCAGGCTGCAACGGGGTCGGCCACATCAGAGGACCTCGTTATGGGACCCACTACACGTCAGTATCGTTCTTTCAGAAGCGCTTCTTTTTTCTTTCTGTCTGTTTCACTGTATCATTCCTCCATCTTAGACAGTGTGAATTTCTTTTTGTCTTAATTGAACTAAGACAAAAAGCTGTTAACATTCTTATAATGCTACGGTCCTGTTTTTAATATGTGATGGAAGTAATGTAAGAATCTTCTACATTCTGAATTCAACTTATATCTCATATTATATGTATCCTACTACTACTACTACTCATACAGTTACTGTCACTAGCTCAAAGGTTTCATCCTATCTTGTTTTTCTAAATGTTTGGGTTATATTTGTTTGATAAGTACAGGAGGAGAAGAAAGAGTCTCAGTGTTCTTAAATGTCATTAATGCTTGTTTTTTTTAAATATAAACCTGCTATTTCCTTTCATTCTGTGTGACAGATTTATTGCAGGAGATCAAAATTAAAAAGGGAATTTTTTTTCTTTCATAGTGATAAAATGTTATTATTTTTAGGTAAAGTTTCTGTGGATTTGTGTGTGCAGTCAGGTGAGCTGTCCCTACTCAGAGATGAATCTGAACAAAGAGGGCTTGCTGCCAGACCGTCTCAGCGGAGAGCGACCCATCACCCTCAGTGGACCTCATCCCCGCGGGCGACGCCCCGACCCTCACACGAACGCTACAACCCCGACCTCCTCAGCGCCAGATCAGCCCGAAGGAGCCGAGGACTCTCAGAACAGGTTCATTGAACTCCTACAACACTGACAACATGTCCACACTCCCAGGAGAACCGCTATCAGTGATTTGCATGCAACTCTACCCAGTGGTCTGTACCTGAGAGTGGGTTATCTGTGTTGCTAGGAAACCGGTGACCGTGGAAGCTGAGCGCTCAGGGCGCAACAGCCAGCAGGAGCCACCAGGTGGCGCCAGTGAACAAAGCCAGAATGGAACCAGACCTAAAAGGTATCTGCAACCTGTTCACATTGCAGCAAATGTGTTTGTATTAAGAGACACTTCTAACTTAAATGTTGTTGATGTTTCCTTCAGGACTGCTCCAGTCCCCAAATACCTGAAAATGCACTATGTTAAAGAGGAGACTAGTGATGGTAAAGGTGTGTGTGAATATGTGAAAAACAGTGTAGAAGTGTGTGAAATCCATCAGCACCTCACCTTCACTGACTGCTGTCTTTCCTCCTGTCTCCCCTCAGCAGCCTCTCCAGACGCCATCTCTCTTCAGCAGGCCCTTCATGAGTCTGTGTTTTCCCCTGGCATCTCTGCCTCCCCCCCCCACCGGGTGGCTCTCTGCTGGGACAAACACTGCCAGCTGCTGCCTGAGGTCCTGGGGCTGACTGCCAAGCGAGTGGCCACATGGAGCGCTGAGGAGGTCAGACATGCTTACTCACTCACACTGCGCCAACACATGAAAAGCAGACATTCATTCACTTATCCAACATGAAAGAATCTGGTTATTTAGTGAAACCTCTATTGCGCAGAAATGCTTAACGAGAGCTTTACTCGTTGCTTTTCCTGAGTTTGTGCTCTCTCTCTGTGCCCATCGGGGCTATAAATGAAGTTTCCATAAAGACAAACAGGCACTTTGATCCGTAGATAAACATTTATTGAGTTAAACAGCTTGAATGTTGCAGCCTGTCACAGCTGTATCTTTCTTTTTTATTAGGTGGCTGGTTTTGTCAAAGGACTCCCAGGATGTAAAGAACACGCTGCTACATTTAAAACAGAGGTATGGGCTTTGTTTCATTTGTATTTCTAGGACTTTTTTTTTTTTAACATAAATTCAAAAAAGGGAAATCTTCACGTTTCACAAATGATTGCCAAGGCTCACTCACAAATTGCAAATATTGCTGTTTTATTTATCAGTGAAACATGTCAAAATAAATAGATCTTAGGTTGCAAATCACACCTGGCATACTGCAGCTTTTGTCAAATGGATCAAACTCATAGATGTCAGATTAATGTCTTTCTGATGAGTCTTTTCCAGTCATTCCTATTTTTTAGGAAAAAGAAGCTGCCAAAATGGTTATTCTTATTCATTCCCCTCCTGTCCCCCAATTTACTCATTAAGGGGGCATCTCTTTCTTTATCAATGAAAAGCTGCGAAGTTTTTGAACAGAGAAGCTAAATACACTTGCATAGCATTTGAAAATGTCTGTTAAGGAGCAGAATCTTCACACACCTGTAGATTGACAGGTGTATTGGAGAAGACCATACGCCTATCCTCATATTACATTCTAATCCCTTTAAAAAAAAAAGATTCTTTTTTTTCCATATTCCATTTTGATTAAACAAACAGTTTTACAGTCCACCTGAAAGAGAATTTTGAAAATATTTCTGTACTGTGACATCTTTAAGGTATGAACAGTATATACAGGTGGGACAAAATGGTTAGAAGGAATTTAATTGGACCATTGAAAAGTGGATGTATCATAGCATTAACAGGACAAATCGGACAGTGTCTAATTAGTACTACTAGTTTCATTCTGAAGTGAAGGACCGCTCGCCTTGATTGACAGGTAGATATAATTAGACAGGAGTCATCTGTTATTAATTTTAATGTGATTGCAAAATACCAAAAATTTAATTTAATTTATTTATTGTAATTTAATTTATGATAAATATAGTTAAATAAGGAACAATATTGGTATTCATGCGATCTAGAAGGATTCAAGAATATTTTTAATTTCAGGAAGGTTTTTTAATGTTGCTAAAATATGTCAAACCGTATAATTTGTAGATCTACGATACAATTTTCGCATTGCATACTAATGAGCTGTGAATAAGCACGCTATGATTATGTGTGCAGTTTATGAGTCATGTAGGTCAGTGAGTTTTAATGACTATAAATTCGTCTGTGTGCAGAGCAATCACCTGCATGTTCTTCAGGAAATGCTTGAATTGTAGATGAAGATTTTTTATTTGCAATGTTTTTTCCTTTACTTTAATAAATGGATTGCTACAGTTTTACATACAGTTTTTAGCCTCCTCATTCAACCTGAACCATGAGCTAAATTAGTTTCTTGCTCCTTAGCAAATAGACGGCGAGGCCTTCCTGCTACTCACCCAGGCGGACATCGTGAAGATTCTGTCAATCAAGTTAGGTCCAGCCCTGAAGATCTACAACTCCATCCTCATGCTGAAAAACGCAGACGAAGAATAAGACCCGACTCCTCGGGGGGGGGGGAATTGCGCCCTCCCGACCGTTCTCTCTGCTCCGGCTTCATCAAACACTCAGCTAAAGACATTTTGACTAAATCTAACAGAAAGGGTTTCATCTCTTTGAGCTCTGACGGCGCAGTGAGCCGAGAGAAACAAGTGGAAGCCGTCAAGTCTAAAACGTCCATCTCCTCATCCCCTCTCTGCTCTCCTCTCTCTATGATGGACAGCCCTGAGGGAGAGACTTACATGACACCATGTGGATTCCTTAACTTATATCATGTATGTTTACTGAATCCATACAAAAAAAAAATCTACAGGCACCTTCATGGTTTCTTAACATTGTACAGTTTGTGAATTTGATTTTGTGTCACTATTCTGTTGCATTTCCCTTCTTTTATTTGAACTGTAATGAAAAGATGCTTGAGCTCAGAGCAGACGGAAGAAGCACGTTTGTTGCTTTAGTTGGCAAAACCTTTTTTTTTTTTTTTTCCTTTTAAGCTGCATAATACAATCGTGAGGTGGTGAGAGGTTTTTAAAATGTGAAACCCAGTGGAGCAGAAAGCACTATGTAGTTCAGCTCTTCTCCTCTAGATGGAGAACGTGGGCCGCTCCACAGACCCAGAGGCAACAGAGAGTTTTGATCAACTGAAGTTGGCTTAAGTTTAACATTGAATAGGAGAAGGGGGGAAATAATCTGTATGTAAGTTTGTGTGTATGTGTGTTTATGTGAGGAATGAGGATGTCATTTGAAACAAGCAGGGCTAATTGTTAAATCAAGGAAACTTGCAGTCTTTTAAGGTGGAATACAATGAATCAGTTCTGGTCTTTTCTGTCTATCTGCATGTTTTTTGGACAGAACGACACATGGATATGAATGTTATAAAAACAGCTTTTACTTGTTTTGTTATTGTTTCCTTGACTCCTTACCTTGTTTGTTTCAAATAACCTCATCATTCACATTGTAAATAGTATACAGCTATAGAAGGACTGTCCTCGCCCCCCTACCAGATTTTACTCCTGCTCGGTTATGCAAAGGCTTGACACCTGTCAACAGGAAAAGGACATTGTGACAGCCTCAAGTCATACATAGATTTTGAGAAGAAAACAAAACAAAAAAACAACATTGTTAGTGTCTTTGTAAATCAGCGTGTACTTCAGCAAGTTGGAATGTGTACATCAGCGACTGTTTATATACAAACAGCTTTTATTTATGTATTCTAATTTAATGGATAACGGTACGCTGTTTTGGCTCAGAGACAACTGGCTGTTTGATGGAATGTGTGAATGGGTGAAATAAATGAGAAGATCACTGCCTGATGTCTTCATTTGACCTCAGTCGTTTCACACACACACACACACACACACACACACACACACACACACACATAATTTGAAACTGGTTTAACAACTATTTTAAATACTTTAACAATCACTACTTTGAAAATTATCATTACATAACAAAGAGCAACTGCAAAAGAGTAAAATAGAAGTACTAAAATCCCATTATCACACAAATCCATTGAAGATAAGCAACTATAGGAGGTTCAGAAAATGCAGTTAGGCACAGTTAAAGGGAAACAAGCAATAGTGTGTATTGAGGTGAAAAATCTCAATAATACTTTATTAGTGAACACGAGTCAGCTAAAAAGTTTGGTAGCAAAGAAGCTAGTGTAGAGATGTGAGAAGTCTCCGAAAACGTATTGCAAACTAACTAAATCTATCCCCAACACAGCAATTCATTGTGATCCACAGTGCATATACTACATAAAGTTACATATATACACACACAACTAGTTGGCAACAGGATGAGTGTTAAATATAAAGAGTCATAATCTATAATCTCTAAGTGGGAGGATATGAAGTTATATCTCAAAATCAGAAAGACAGAATATAAATCTTAGTTTTTTTAAAGATTAAAGTTGAATTATATATGAATCTTTTGCATCAGTGTCCAGACGAGGAGAACACAGGGAATGAAACATTTATTATCATTGAGCTGGAGAGAGTTTGCAGGCATCCATTACTTTATTGAATTAAATTGAATTGAGAACCTTCATTTATTCAGGGGAACCAACTGTGACTGAGCCCTGATCACAGCTCATCATAAACATTTACAGCATATAATAAAAAGTACACCACATAAAAGACTATGTAAAGTCACATGAAAGAAGCACACAATCATAAAAAACAGACACAACCCCTACAGAGAGCACTGTCTGAAAGAGTCATCTCACAAATAGGTTTAACCTGAAAGTCCTGCAGCCTGTTCCACCTTTCAGAGGCGTAAAAACTGAAGATGCTCTCTCCTCCCTCACTGTTCATAGGTGGAGTGTGTAATTTGATATCAGATTGTGAGTGAGTATGATTGAAACCTTGTTGAAACTCAGAAGTGACGACAATTACAGTGGAAGCTTTCCAGACAAGCTTTGCAAACAAACAATAGACAAATGTTGCTGTCTTTGAACAGCAGCAGAAAGCCAACACACTTATTCATGCAGTGACGGGTGAGAAACCCATCATCAGTAATGAGATGCAGAGCACTATGAAATACAAACATCTAGAGGCCTCAGAGTTCATAGTCAAAAACTATCATTATTGTCAATTTCACAGCGATGTTCCTCTTCATCAGAGAAAAACTAGACTTGTTTCTGAAAAATAATTTCCCCTCAACTTTTTCCCGAGGTGTCCCATGTGAATCTCAAAAGAAAAACCACTGCCAAGCTGAATTCCCCAATATTTATAAGAATCACCAATTTCAATTTGCAGAGTATGAATGAATCCCATGAAACCTCCACAAGAAACATTTAGTCTTGTCAGGGTTCAAGACAAATTTAAGTTCAATAAGAGACATTAACACATTGCTGATTGGATGCAGCCGTTTTAACAGAGAAACCAGCACTCTATATAATATATACAATACTGTTTGCATAATCAGGATGTGAGGAAGGTGGTACAATATTGTTATCATATAGTGTAAATAAAAGTGGACCCAAAATGGGTCCCTGTGGAACACTTTTACCAATTACAAGTGAATGCTATCTAAATGTAAGTCCTTTAATCAGTGGAATAAATCATTATAAACTATGTTACAAACACTTTTAAGTATTATTAAAGTATATTATAGTATATTATACTTATATATTTTAAGCATATTTTATATATTTTAAGTGCAGGATTCAGATTTACTGAGGTATCTGAGGTGATAAGGGGCACAATCGACAGTCATTGAAGCTAAATTGAAGCTTCAGCTGCTCAAATTAGTCAAATAAAGCAGATATCTATCTCACGCTGCTGATAACTACATTTACATTTTCTTTTTGCACAAAACAAGGAAAGGGTGCATTTTTGCCCCCATCATTTACACTGCAAATGCATTAGATCCTTTAATGGTCATTCTAAACAGGTGGAATGATTACAACGTATTTCAGTGGTACTATGGACACCTGGAAAACCTGAATCCTACCCTTTAAAACTCATTTATAGATTAACCATTGGCTGTTAACCAATCACAACAAATCAAAGTGACATCAGCATCCATTTGTTAATGGTGAACAACAAAAAAAACAGATCCTGCATTAAATCATCATATGCGTGAATATAATAACTTCTTTTTTTTGTTGGTTTTGACTGTTTTCATGTTGCAGTGGAGGATGTAGATTCTCCTTCAGCAACTTCAAGTCATCACTTTTAGAAAGCGCATGACGGCTGGCGATCACTAAGAATAACCGGGCTCACCGTGGGACTGGCCTGGACCAGCATCAGATTCCCACGACCCCTCCTCTCCTCCTCACACAAATCATAACACAGGCTGCAAAGGCGCACAAGCTGCGGGGAGACAGAGAGGCAGAGGAAGCTTTGCACCACTTTTACTAAGACTGTTTCTGACTGGGAAAAAAAAAAATCCTCGTTTCAGCCACGGCGGCGGCAGCTGTTTGCGCAACGCACCGACTCACGCGGTGAGGGACGAGGAAAAAAACGCATGAATCTGCGCAGGAATTAGGTGGGAAAATCCGGGATTTTTTTTTTAACCCGCACATCAAAGTGGAGGAGAAGACACGGCGCGGAAACCCGGAGGAGTGAGCAGGATAACGCAACTCATGGTTATTTATCTTGATGATGCAGAAGAGCCAGTTTGTTTCTGCTTCGGATTTGCGTCCAAGACAAAGCAAGTACCCCAATCTGATTTCTTACTGTCTGCGTTAAAATAACAGAGAACTGCAGTGAAATACTGTCAGCAACAGTGCTGCCGCGCAAAAGCATTAAAGAAAAAACCATAAAAGCACTTATATAACATCTGACTTGATCTGAATTTATCATTCTCACTTTTTTTTGTACGAATCGCCTGTCATGATCTTGCTTGCGGGTTGGGGGGGGGGGTATTTTAGTTGCGAGTTCAGTAGCAGTAATTACCACAGTATCGTGACTGCAGTGAAATCATTAGTTCCTGAAAGGGGTCAGTCATTTTTATTCCCATGATGATGAATGAGTGGTTCAGTAAGAGTTCAGAGGAGCTGCTGCAGGGCTGTGTGGAGACTCAGGAGAGACACAGTGAAGGAGCTGCAAAGGGGTTGGCATCTCATTAACTCAGCCACATGTGTATTAAAGCAGCTATTTCCTGTTGTGTGCAATGCAGAGTAAACTATCTTCTCTCCAACACCCCCAGCACTCTCCCCGTGATGCTGCACGTGAGACTTTCTCCTATAACTCTTGTGGTTTTTTATGCTCTTGTGTTTTTTTTTATGCAGTCTGAGGCCGGAGAATGACGGCCACCAGCCCCCCCCGCAGCCCCTCCTCCTCCTCCCGCTCCACCCAGCCCTCACCTGTCTGCCTCCCAGCATGCCACGGTAACCTGAGGCGAGGCGAGGCCTTCCGCACCAAGCTGCCCCTGCGCTCGGCCCCGGGCGTCTGGCTCATGCTGGGCGTGGCGGTGGTGCTGGTGGGGATGGGCGTGGCGGTGGCGGGGTACGTCTCCGCCGCCCCCAAGCCCACGGGAGGCCGCGGCAGCACCCACGTAGAGAGGATGAAGCTGGCCGGGCCCGTGGTCATGGGGGTGGGCCTCTTCATCTTCATCTGTGCCGCCACGCTGCTCTACGAGAACCGGGACCTGGCGGTGCTCCGGCAGGAGCCGCCCGACGACCTTGAGGATCTGAAGGGAGGGGAAGGATGGGAGGACTCGCAGGAGCAGCCCAGCTTCAGCTGTCACGAGCCGTGGGGGTGCAGAGACGGAGACCAGGGAGCCTGGGCCAGTCCAGCCCTCGCGCTCCCCCTCTCTGACCAGAACTGGGGCCTCGGTCCTCCTCCTCCTTCACCTCGTGGTAACAGACAAAACACAGGCAGCAGGTCGGCATCACCGATGGACGTAGAAAGTGGAGATAAAGAGGAGGAGGACATAAAGCAGGAGGGAGCGGAGGTGGAGGCGGAGGGACGGTCCACCCTGTTGGCCCGGGTCCTGCACCACCAGGAGCCAGCTCCTCACTCCTCCTCCCCCCGCCCATCCAGTTCCCACTCCTCCGTCTACTCAGACTCATGCAACTCCAGCGAGATCAATTTTAACGTACGGACAGGCTCCCCCCTGCCACCCGAGCACTGAACCGCTACTGTCATTAAAACGTGCACGAGATGAGATACGCGGCCGCTCAAAAGTTTGGGGCCACTTCAAAATTTCCTTATTTTTGAAAGAAAAGCACTGCCTATTTCAATGAAGATAACTTTAAACTAATCAGGAATGCACAATACATTGATAATGTGGTAAATGACTATTCTAGCTGCAAATGTCTGGTTTTTGGTGCATCAATTTCTACATAGATGTATAAAGGCCCATTTCCAGCAACTATCACTCCAGTGTTCGAATGGATCAATGTGTTTGCTCATTGCGTCAGAAGGTTAATGGAATAATATTTTCTATTCATTTTATAACTCACGGTGGTAAATAAAAGTGTGACTTTTCACGGAAAACACTAAATTGTCTGAGTGACCCCAAACTTTTCAACGGTGGTGTACATGTAAGAGTTTCACACGCTAAGGACAGGACTGTGCATTCCTCAATAAACAGATGAAACGTTGGTATGGTTTAGTGCCTCCAAGTGGCGCAGTGGCTCTGACTCACTGTGAGGAGTGTTTTTTTTGTCCTACATCGTCCTCTGACTCACACACGGTTTTGAGAGATCAGTGCTATGGCTGTTTGATGTCAACTCCCCATCGCGGTGTCTTTGAACTCACCCCCATGCCCCGATCCCTAAAGCCGCCGCTTGTTTGACCATTTTTGGACTTGGGGAGGATTGCTAAAACTTATTTGTGTGCCATACTGGGAGAAGGACACGCTCCCCCTCTTGGTTTTCCATTTCTGTCTCTCTCTCCCTCACACACACACACACACACACATACACAGTGCAGAGATACAGCATCTACATTTCCTTGGCGAGTTAAGAGGATGAGCCGATCTCAAAAGAATCTTCACGTAATCTCACATGTACGATAATCTACTCTTTATCTGAGAAAATTGTTTCTCAGTATAAACCACAGGAGCATATAAGGCCACACTCCTCTCACTGACACCTACAGCCACACTATAAATACCAGCCGCTGCTCTGTACACTCTCAACTTCTACTTTTATTTATTTTTTCCCCTTTAATTCAACTCTTTTTCCCAAAATTCACAGTACCGGCTGCTCAGTTTTCTCTCTTTCCTCAAGTGAGGCGACATGTTGAAGAATTTCCAATCAGAGGCCGGATAGAAAAGCAATGTTTTTTATTTAAAAAAGGAAAAAGAAAGAGAGAATTATAATGATCTGACCAAAAAAAAAAAAAGCGGTCCTGTGAATCCTCACTCTCCCACCATCCCGACCTTTCATCTCTTCATCATCCCAGTCCTACGCTTTATTCATATACTCCGGCAGATGGACATCTCACTCCCTGCCTTTTTTTTTTGCAGGGAAATGGGAAAAAAATAGAGAAACTAGAGCAAAACGGTGCAGTAAAATCAGGCACAATTAGGCAAGCATGTTTGAGCAGCTAGAGAGGTATGGTTTAGGGTTTTAATCATCACCAGCATTTTCTCCTCCAGCCTCTAAATGCACAGGGGATCAGCCTGAGGATTTTTTTATAGGTGCTTTGGGTCTGCAGAGTATTTCCTTGTAGTTTGGGCCCATGCTGGGACTCTGCCATCCACATGACGACTTAGACTGAAGCGTAGAGTGATTTGCAGTCAGGTATCGTCATGCAGGGTGGAGGTTTTTATGTTTAAATATGCTGTTTAAAGATGCTGGATGTATATTTCAGTAGCACGGATGAGTCTGGGGAGACGTTGTCTGTTCTTGACTTGAATCGTGCAACATGCTGCCAGCCTCCTTCACACTCAGAAAAGCAGCTCTCGCTCCTCACAGATACACGAGTCCTTCGCAGCATGAGACGCTCTGATGTGTTTACACGGAGAATGAAAGATGATAGTTTGGCTTCAGCCGGGGGTTATTTTGTCAAGTAATCGATGGGAGTCTTTTTCTATAAAAACATCACAAAAAAAGTAGTGACGTGCCTGTCACGATATTGTTGATGTCTCGAAACTGATTGTTCTTCTCCAGGCAGCTGTCCAAAACTGAAAAAAATATTTAGACAACAACATCAACAGAGCTTCAGATTTGAGAAACTGGAACCCAGCAAATGTTTAATATTGTCTCTCGAATGGTTGCGTTTCATTGATTCATTTTCTGTCAAGAGATGGAACGATTAACAGACTAATCTTTTCAATCTGAACGAGTAGTTAGGAGGAATAATGTTGGTCTTGTTGCTTATATATTGTAAAAACAGTTAAATTTACCAGGCAGTAATCCTGAGGATCAAAGGGAATTTTCAACATCTTAAAACACATGCAGACCTCTGCAGGGACACAATACATCTGTGTGTGTGTGTGTGTGTGTGTAAGACAGGGTTATATAATTCAGCAACACATGTTTAATGCTGCATTGAGAATATTACTGGATTGAATCCCCTGCTTTCTCGTGTGTGTGTAGGTGTGTGTGTGTGTCTGTGTGTGTGTGTTTGCACTGATACATATCAGAGCTGATTGAAGGTGTAAGCTGCTTAACCCCATGCTGACTCAGGTCACATGCAACTCCTCCGTTCCTTTAGACAGCGAGAGGAGCTGAGATCAACATCACTTGGTATAAAACATCCCAGCGACTGAAGACCAACCAGCACGAAGATGCCGCTCCAGCAGGAAAAGGGATTCGGTTTGAATAATGGTCTTTGTGATAAGCGAGAAGCATCAGGTGGACAGAAAAAGGCTTCACAGCCTCCCTCAGACACACTAGGATGAATTACCAGCCTGGTGGTTGCATATGTGACATTCATACTGTATGCTCTGTTAAAAAAAAAAAAGCTAATAAACCAAATTACATTTTCTCACATTTAATGAGACATAAAATCCTTCTGGTTGCCAAACTATACATCCTCTCCCCTTGCAGCCTTTACAGTCTAGCTGACATCTAAAAACTGCATTTATTTCCAAAACTTTGCTTGTTTGATTAATCCGCAGCCGTTCTGCAGCTGTGATTGGCGCGGAACAAATAGCAGGTGCATTACTGGCTAATCCAATTTCAGTCCAGCTTCCGGTCTGCTCAGCAGTCCTCATGGTGCAGCCTGTGGATGAAGAATCCTGGTGAAAATGAAGGGATTAATATTCTGTGTTTTTGCCATCATGATGCTCACACATGTTCAAGGTAAGTTAACATGGTGCCTGGGTTTAATGCAGGTGTGGATCCACCAGTTTTTAATATGCTCATGTTCTCTTACACTGATATATTTATATATACATATGCAAGGATTTGAATGAGAGTTAATATAAAGCTCTATCTACATACTCAAACACTCAGTGACCAGTTTATTACCTATAAACCAACATCTTTGAAATCAAGTGGGGCTCCAACGGATGATTAATTTCATATTCATAATTTGGTCAATAAAACATGAAAATATAGTGAGAACTGTCCATTCCAGTTTGATAGAGTCCAAGCTGATATCTTAAAATATTTTGTTTTTGGACCAACAGTCAGGAAACAATATTCCTGCAATGTAATACAAGCAAAAACAGCAAACACATACATATAATAAACCAGAGCCCTCATATTTGTGGTAGTTTGCTTGAAAAATGACTTAACACTATGGCAATTTCACATCAAAATAGTTGACGATTTATTTATTTTTGTCTGTCATATGGTCAATTAATCAATCAATCAATACTACAATGAATCCTATTGTGTCTGTCTTTTTTATTTTATTGGAACTGTTTTAGAGCACTGTTAGTTCAACATTATGGTCATTTAGGAGGTTGCAGACTATATATACTATATTAAATGAAAGCAGGGTTTATAATAGCTGTTGCACCAGCTTACATTATTTTTAGCTGGGTGTAGTTAATAAACTGGCAACTGAATTCTTTAGGGTTGAAATAATACATATTACAGGTTAAAACATGGACAATAAGCCTGTACCCCCACAATGAACCCACCCCACTACTCTGTGTGCGCTGATTCACCTGAGCTAGCACCAGCTAACGAGATGATGGGGGATAAGGATTGTGAGTTTGACTTATTTGATGGGCCTGATGGGATTAAACCTCCTGCAGCACCACTGAAACCAGCCATGTGGCAACTAGATGTGTTTAAACCTCAGACAGAGAAACGCTGACTCGGGGGCCTGGACACAAACATGTTGCATCCAAATGTGCTGTCTTTATAGTTATTTGAGAAGTCAGTTATTATTAGCTTCAAGCGAAACGAGGATTTTCAGCAACATTTGATGTAAATTTCACACTGCCAATAAATCGCACATTTTAGGAAGTCTTTGCATTTTCCGAGCTAATATGTGCATTTTTGTGGTAGGAATATTTAAGAGCTTGTCCCCCTGCTGCACTATATTCTGCTGCCAACTCTTTCTATTAACTCCAGTATCTCGCTGGTTAATAAAAACATGATGTTGTCCTCAGACTTGGAGCACTCCCTGAATAACTCAAGTCATCAACTCAAAGAAACAAATTCCAGACTGCTGAGGAATAAACAAAATATTTCTGAGATGCTCAAGTGCTTGGCAGTATGTGGCTCATCAGTTTGGCTTCATGTCTTTCAACAAAGTGCCAACATTTCACACGTCTTGATGCTCTGAATAGTAAATGTCTCCAACAAGCAATTATATAAATGTCGCAAAATCCAGAATAACATAAAGCAGTTTATCCAATAATCTCTAGGTTGTTTGTAGCTGAATGTTCATGATTAATTTAAGTCTGCTTCATGCTTGTCAGTTTTAGTCAATATTTAAACTTTATTTTCATTGCTACTTTATAAATTATTCTTCATCATTTAATTGTTTGAGTATCTTTTGACAACAAATTATTATGCCACTAAAACTTTCCTGCAATACACCGTATTGTCTCTGTGATGTTTTTATGGCTTCAGGTGACAAAGTGGAGCAGCTCATGGAGAATATGGCAACCGAGGAAGAGGAGGAGTTACTGGTGTGTTTCCTCTGTGATCTGGGCTTCTGGGATCTCTGTTACACCACGGAAACAAACTGCAGCGTTGGTGAGCGCTGCTTCACAGGCCGGGGAAAGGCAGGTGTGTTGAAGTAGTAAACACTCTTAGTAAACAGTGAATGTGTTTACTAAGAAACATCTGAGACTAGAAAGAAGAATGTCAGGAGGAATTTGTATTCCATTTACTTTATTGTAACCTCGATCATACTCATACCATGACCTTTTCTCCCCAGGAGATACTTTGGACATTAAGACTTTGGGTTGTGCCAAAGCAGAGGAGTGTGATGTGGAGACCACGGTGGAGCTCTTCTCTAACAACACAGTCTTTGCCCTGACTAAACACTGCTGTGACACGCCCTTCTGCAACTCAGCACCTGAACTTCCTGTCAACGCATTTTTCTACCTCAATGTGGCCATCCTAACAGCTTGGCACCTCACTGAAGCCTTGACAGGATCACAATAACTAACCTGCATTCATTTATACAAAAAAAATGGAAAAACTTGTTATAACGTGATGCTAAATGGACTACAACCGCTGGGGAAGGAAGATCAATGACTTTAAGGGATTTTTGTATATTTTATTCAACTTCTACTTCAAAAGAACACTATTTAGACGATGAGAGCATGTTAGACCCAGATATCTCACAGAAGTAATAAGCCACAAACGTAACACAAACCTGCAGCTTTTAATGCAATGATTCCACAAATATAATAACTTTCCTATAAACATAGCAGTTGCCTACCATAAACATAACACCTAACTTCCTGCAACTGCAATAACTATTGGATTTCATTGCAACAACAGTCTGAACAGGCACAATGCTAAAGGAAAACAATGTGTGAAAACATCACTGGCTGTTGAAAACATTAAGATTTGACAACTTGTATAAGCTGCAGATTTTGAACATATGTAGTAAATCTTTGTAAATGGAATAGTTATCAGGGTTAAGGGAAATTATGTATATTACATTGGTGGGAAAGTTATAAAGAGAGAGGGATTATTATGTTAAAAGCTTCAGATTTGTCTCGCTTAGATTAGAATTGTCTATAATCAAGCTAAAGAGAAAATCAGTTTTGGATCATATTTAAATTTTTTAGGTTTTTGTTTATTTTAATTTAACAAAACGGGCAGCAATTTAAACTTTTTTTTTAAAAAACACAAATCTTTTTGAGTTACAGTATGGTTATTCAAGTCATTTTAAGTGTTTATAAACATGCATCTGAACATTACTGACCTTACTACCTCAGTAAAAGCCTGATCTCTCTGAATCTTGAATGACATTTTAAGGGAGTGACTGTACATACTGAAAACAGAAAGGTGTAAAAACACGGTTTTGTCTGCAGATCCAACTGTTCAGGTTCTGCGATTCAGCAGCTCTCCACCAGAGGGCAGAAGCTCCTCTTTCATGAAGCCATACAGGTCTAAATCTTTGTCCTCTAGGTCCAGGCTCAGGAACTTCTCCACCACAGACTTGCATCTGTCAGGCAAACAAACATAGTTAACACACATGGCTCTGAGCTGTGGGTTTGTGTTGTCATTATGTGCAGTTTGAGTCAAATAAACCTGTTGGCCTGTTCATCTGATGACACTTTGTCAACGCGTTTGATGGGTCTTCCTGTTCTGTAGAGTTCAGACACCTGATAAACACACACCTACAGTCAGCCAACGTAAGCAAGTTTATGTGTGTGTGTGTGTGTGTGTGTGTTTACCTCCACTCCTCTCTGTACAAGGCTAGTTGGCAGACCTGCCAATGTAGCAATGTTGGCAGCATAGCTGGACTGGCAGATCCCTTCTTTCAGTTGGTACAGAAATATCAACTCATCCCCATCCAGTGCTGTCTCTAGAGTCTAACACACACACACACACACACACACACACACACACACACACACACACACACACACACACCACACACACACACACACACACACACACACACACACAAACCACATACTTCTAATGAGTTAAAGCAGATCTGAAGTGGAGCCTCATTAGTAAATTGGGCATTTGGAAGTTTCCTGTCAACAAAGCTCCTCTACACCACATTAGTTTTCCATAACTTCATTCTACATTCACACAAGTGCCTCAGGCCACATTTTATCAGTACCAGCAGAGACAGCAGGCCAGAGGAGGGTAGCAGGCCCAGCTGAAGCAAACTGTGGAAATTAGTAGCCAACAGGACATGTGGAACGTCGACTGGAGCTTTTCTCAGCCAATGAGAGATTGACGCAGCAAGCAAGGACATCCCATCGACCTGAAGGGAAACATTAGACCGCTGTGTTTGTCACGGCTGAAGTGGCAATTGGATAAAAGTCTTAATTCAGGATAAGTTTGTTACACAAACCCTTAAACAATTAGCCTAACAGACATTCCTGTCTGCCTACCAGATGTCCCCTTTGTCTTTGAGAAACTGGCGTAAAACAAATGACATGGCATCAGAATCTGTGTGATCTTCTTGATACTGATGTTATTTTACCAGCAATGACTTTGTAATGTTGGGGAATGGAAACACAAGCATCTCCATTATGCACATGCATACAAAACAGAATGTTATGTGTATGTAAATACAGAAAAAACACAATGTGTGGCTTAAAAAAAGTACTTTTTTAAATAGATAAATATATTTGGAAGAAAAGGAACAAGTGGCTTTCCAGCCAGGGACTGGGTTTTACTTAGAAATATAAGCAGTTCTATGAAAAATGAAATCAGGAAGGTCAGATCTGAATATAAGGACACATTAGAGCAGGAGTCCACGAGCATGAACACAGAGTAGGCCTTTCAGAAAATAAAAACACTCACTGGCTCCATGTCAAAGACCTTCACTTCACCCACTGATCCCGTCTCATTCACCACTGGCCTTAATAAGTTCTTAACACCAGATTTGACACCACTGACTGCTCCAAAGAAAGTGAAAAGCTGCTCAGTGAACTTCCTGCACCTGAACAGTCCTACTGTCCTTCACAGAGAGGGACATGTACCACGAACAGAGAAGCTGCAAAGCCTGCAAGGCACCTGGCCCAGATAGGACCACAGGGAGGCTGCTGAAGACCTGTGGCTTGGAGCTTTTCAATGAATCATTCTTGACCAATGTTCCCACTCACTGGAAACCATCAATACTCATACCTGTCCCTGAGAGACACCTACTCTCTGAGCTGAATCATTATAGACCATCTTCTCATTTGTTAGACCCACAGCTTGCCTCAGTGGTACAAAGTATGCAGTGACATGCCTCCTCCATGCTATCATCTAACACCTGGACACTCCTGGCCATTACAACAGGGTGAACTTCACTGATTTTATTCAGTTCGATCCATTGACATCTGGTTATAAGCAAGCTCAATAACCTCCACACCTCATCCCTTCTCATCCACTCAGATCAGGGTCAGCTACATCTACCCCTCATCACCAGCAACACAACTACACAACACAACTCTTCCAACTATTCAGCAGAAACTACATATGATTAAAATGCAGATAGCTGGCATATGTTGGGTTTAACCGAAGGTCTGTTTGTGCTGCAGCTCTTGGATAATATTGTCTGGGATTGTTTTCAGGTGTTTCACATTAACGACACTGTTTATCATTGTTATGCGTGTACATGTATATTTAATTCACACAGCTTATCCTTACAGTGTTAGTTCCTTTTCCAAATTCATCGATGAGAATTAATGAGTTGCCAGTACTGCTGTTGAGAGCCTGGGCCATCTGGAGAATAGAGACACAAACAGTTAGACTACACTTGTTTTATTCTCTGTGTGTGTGTGTTTGTGTGTCTGTGTGTTTGTGTGTGTAAATATGTGATGGTTGGAGGCAGTAGGTGCTTTTTAAAATAAAGTCTTGACAGGTGGAGAGTGGGAGTGGAGCTGGAGGACAGTCTCTTTTATTTCTACACACACACACACACACACACACACACACACACACACACACACACACACACACACACACACACACACTTGGATACCTGGTTGAGGTCTATCATGAAGGTGCTGAGGCCCACAGACACAGACTCTCTGCTCTGCATGCGGGTGAAGATTCCGTCCACCAGACCAATCTCTGCCTCCTTCGCTGGCACGTCAGAACCAATCAGAGCCATAAAAACAATCAGACCCACCTGCCAAAGACAATTAAGCTACAAGTCAGGGTTGTAAAACAAGCACTCAGGCGAAATTAACAGAGTAGAGTGACATCAGTGATTAAAGAAGCAGCCTGGGGATGGATGTTAGGATGGATGGATGGCAGGGATGGTTCAGGTCATCAGAAAATTCAAAAAGATTATAGGATTAGAGCAGCATAAAAACACTACTCATTGACAAAGAGACATATAACAGTAGTATAGAGAGTATATAAGAGTATATAACAGTGTAACAATATATTGATTTATTTTAATGACATAGATTAATAAAGTATTCATGTATGTTTTGTTTTCAGGCAATTCAATATTAGGAAAGGCTGCCAGATATACCAACTATATTATTTCTTTCAGAAATGTAATAATTAAGACTTCAATGATGACAGGAACTCTGTTTAGAAGTCAAAACTAATGATTTCAATTACTTTAATTTCAAAAGTTCTACGGCCAAGGTCAGAAGTTGAGGAGCCTCCATACTATTTTCTTTAGGTTGCCCTCAAAATAGCTGACTGTCTTAATATATGACAACAGGTGAGATGTTCCTCTACATAAAGAGATCCTCTGGAACATCTGGAGGTGTAGACCTAAGGACAGTATAAATGGAAGAACTTTGGAGGTGAAAGGGAGATCTACAATTTGGCCCCCAAAAGATGATCTCCAAGAGAGACCTCACATTGGCACAGAGGATCTCAAAGATTCAACATTATGAAGACACTGTTTGATACTGTTCTTTTTGGAATAAAACTCACAAGAGAAGACGTGTCAGGTGGTGATTTTGCTCATCAGCACGTCAACAACAGCATGAAACAACAAAAATAGTGAAGAAACTTTAAAGCCATCCATTCTTGCGAAGATATAAATGTTGATAAGATTTTATTTGTAAGAAGGAAACGTGTATGTCATTAAAAAGACTGTCAATCTTAAGAAATCATCTCATAAGAATGCTGGAGTAACATTTATGCTGTTTCTGCAGCAAAGTGACAAAAAAGGTTCATCCGTTTTATTGAGAATCGGATCGTAGTTTATCACTGCACCTGTTTCCTGTCCTACCTGTTTGAGGTAGATGCTCTTGCCAGATGAGTTTGGTCCAGTAATGACCTTGACTCTGCTTTGGGACTCAGAGCTTTGGAAAGAGTTGGCTACAAATACAGGAGAGCACAGCTCTAACAGCGGGTGTCTAGAAAAAACAAAAAAAAAAAACATGTAGCAATCCTGTACTACACTCTTGTATCAAATATTACAAAAATATTGTTTTACATTGAGCCTGTTCATGTGTACCTGCCCTGTGTAATTATTATTTTCCTGTGGTTGGCCAGCTTGGGTGAGGTGTAGCCGTACTCCTGGGAGACGCTGCTCATAGCCATCAGACAGTCCAGCTCAGCAATGAGATCCACAACCTTATAAAATACATGCATTAAACATAATAAATATCCACAACAAATTCATTCTGACTAATGAATCAACAGCAAGGAGCTCTAGTGTTTATATACCTAGAAATCAACCAGGTTGTGCATGTGAAATGAGACAGAAGCTGCATTCTATGTATATTTTTTTGTATAAATATGAGCATTTAAAGTGAGCATACAGATGAATAACAAAGAAGTAGATTCTCTTTGAATCCTCCAATTCTTCTTCTTCATTGTGAGGGCGGATGAATTTTAATTCCCAAGAGAGATACTTTGGAGTAACACTTTAATAAAGCTTAATACGCTTGAGAAACTGTAAGTCTGTATTTAACTAAAGCTCAGAGTTTTTACATTAATTTAATTGCAAACTGCCAAATCAGCAACAACATTGTAAACACAATAATTTATCATCTGCCCTTAATGTTCTTTCTGTTCTCAAAAATAACAATTAAATTTGCAATTGTGGACTGAAATTAAAACTAAAAGAAAAAAACAACATCTACTCACAATAAAATCATCCTACACACATTTGTAACATTACTATCATGCCAAAGATCATATTGTTAAAATGGGAGTCATGTTTTAAACACTCTATTTATGGTTATATATGGAAATGCACCTTGTAGAGGGAGGCACTCCTCTCGAGGATTGAGTTCTGCAACTGGGTCATTACTGCTGTCTCCATGTCTGACAAACAGGATGTTAAACAGGAAAATATCTTGACAAGTAGACAGTGTTTGTTGTGGTTCATAAATACGTTAGACACCCCACTATTAGGTAAATGTTTTCTTTCATTGAGAAGTGAAAGACCTCTAATGTCACAGTGCAAGTCCCCTAAGAGGTCATCCAGCTCCTTGGTTCTCTGGCTGCGGTAGTGCAGTCGATCTTCTGAAAGAAACTAGCTCACACACACAGATATATAATTCAACATGTTGTGAACCACACAAACTAACAACATGAAAATACTAAAAAATAAACACAAACCATAAAATCCAACCCTTCTATCTCAAAATCCTCCTTCTCCACCATATTAGGCAGCCTAGGGACAGAGAGCAGGAATCCAATCTGTAGGAGGATTCAGACAATGATTTATGAATACTGGTGTGTGTGTGTGTCTGTGTGTGGGTGTGTGTGGTGCTCAAGAGAAATGTCCGCAACATCAGAAATTAGGAATCTCACCCATAATACAGCATTTATGGCCCGGATGTTTACATTAAAAAGACAATGAACATTTTCAGTATCATATATTAGCCAGAGAGAGATATTTTGTAGAGATAAATTCTCAGACCAGAGGGATGTAGATGACACAGCAGGAGGGGATGCGGGCATCCAGGTGGTCTAACTCCTTCCTGGCGACATCTGTCAGGAAGTCAGATAACCCCATCATCCTCCTCTTCTCTGACGGAGGAAGCAGGCGGAATTAAGACTTTCAGTTGATAACTAGAGAAACAGGCTCATAATACAACACAGAAGTGAGACAATGATCAGGCTCTGTGCAACATTTCTTTTATTTCTGCAAAACAAACAGATTGTTTCGTTAGTTTTACATCCAATATAGTAGCACTTACTCTCATCAATAGCAGGGTCCACATTGGGTTTGATGGTGAAGCGTCTCTCGGCTATGCTGGTTTCAAAGTCCACCTGCATTTCCCCCGATTAGAGAAGGAGTTAAATGTATTAACATTCAAATTTATTAAAAGCCAGAGCATTTGAAGCTGTGTATTATTTGAGTGTCTCACAACGTGGCTGATAAGTGCAGCGATGTAGTGGAGGTCATCAGAGAACCCTTCGCTGATACTAGAAAAGAGCTGAATGGACTGTGGCAGGTGACGCACTGTGTCCCTGATACAAACTGCACTGTACACAGTCTGAAACACACAACAACACAACCTCTTTTAGCATATTTAACCTAAGTTGTCACATGGATGTGGTTAAAGTGTTGTTCCAACCTTGTAGAGACTCTGCCAGTCAGTCACTTTGGTGTGAGAGAGAGACATCCTGCGTAGAAGAGTCTACCACACACATACAAACACCCACCCACAGGTTTTAAAATGACGTGATGTCAGTTATCAGGCATGGTGGTAAATATTCACAGATGAAAAAGAAAAGGACGTCATTGGTTATAGTTGTTACTGGGATGTTTCTGATGTTGCGCAGCGAGGACTGCAGGGTGTTCAGTGAGTCAGAGTTCCGAGGTGATGTGAAGAAACGTATCACTTCCTGTCTCCTGTGTAACACGGCCAGGTCCTGTGTTGGCCGCAGAAACCACTGACTACAACAGAGGAGGTCATCACTTACTGTACGTCTATAACAGTAGATAATACAAACTGTCACACATGTTGACTAATAGCTACTGACAGTAAACTAAACAGGTACGATTTACATAAATGTACATTCCCACAATAATTATAGCATGGGATTATACCATTGGATACAGAATCAAAAACAGATGATGACTTAAGCTGACACATTTTTCTTGTTGCCATAGATACAAGCCATGGTAAATCTTCTCTGTAAATCTCTCTTTGTGTGAAAATATATGAAAAAGATACCATATCATTTTTGTTGCTTTGGTTGTGATTGTTGCTAATGTTCCTAAAAATAAATGCACATTTATAAAGTAAAGTAGTTATATACAATAATATTAAGCAGTTAGTGATGATTACATAATTGTTATATTTATTATTATTGTCTTTTATGCATTATGTAGAGCAGGTTGAATTTTCTGTTTTTTTAATTAGCTACAGACTATTAGTAGTAGTCAAATAAATAGTAAATGTAGCATTACTAATGGAATCTGACATCAGTTTAACAAAGGAATACATTTAGCAAAACTATAAAATAAAGTAAAAAGCCTGTGTTTTGATTAGGTGAAGGCCTTTTCATTATTTTGTTGTTCGCTTGATTGAATTTTTTTCATTGTTAAAGTTAGTTTTTTAGGGAGTTTTTCATTATTAAGATCAAGAGTTGAGGGGGAGCTTGTATTGTTGTACAGATTGTAGAGTCCTCTGAAGCGGATTTGTGATGTTGGGCTATAAAAATGATAGTGTTTTATATTGAATCTACAAGAAGTGATTCTCACCGTAGTAGTTTGGAGCCAAACTTGCACCTGCAACGGTTTAATATTCCTGCAACGCACATTAAAGGCAATAAGTGAATGTAAACATCATTACATTGGGCAGAGAAGATATTAAATCCTGAAATTCAACAGTGTGAGCAGCGTACCATAAAGACTGAGCCCTTCTTTTTCTCCTGAATGCAGCTTGTACACTGATGGGTGACGTTCTGATTTGAAGACCTGCAGTACACTGGAATCAATACAAAATCCACAGTCATCTCTCAGCCACTGCACTCTGCGTCTTTCTAATTGTTTTTTGTTTGCATCACCAAATAATAATCTTTGAATAATGTACTTATATAATAATTCATAATTGTATAAAAAACAAAAGAAAAACTAAAATATATCACAGAACTAACAAAGAGCTCATTATTTTATATGTACTAGTTGAATTGTTTATACAATAGCTGAAGTTTAGATTTTAGTTTTGGAACATCAGAGACTCAGATGATCAGTTTTAGATTCCTGCATATTAAATAAAAATTATTACTGTACAGAGACTGTGCTAGAACACTTACCTGTAGGTGTCTTGGTCAATACGCACCACACCTTTACTATATTGTGAAGAAATACAATTCACATTTCAGAGAAACACAGAATCAAAGAGAACTGAAATGTTTCATTCTTGGAAACTTCTGCATCAAATAAGACAAGTTTGGCTTGATGTAGGTAGAGAATAAATACGTATATAATAAAATGTAATACAGTCTATGAATACTATTGAAAACAAAATGCTGTAAATACATGATTCACTGCGTGTATTTGACAGACTGAACACGTGGAGCTAAATACAGTGCAGTAAAAAGTCACTCATTAAAAAACTCATCCTCCTCATTATTGAAAATGTGTAATCACAGTCCTATGTGTGTGTGTGTGTGTGTTTGTGTGTGTGTGTGCATTGCTAAATTTATGTGTGTCTTACAGTGTGTAGGCATGGAACTGTAGGATAGGAACTCCAACACTGCTGTCTTCCAGCTCAACTCCCACTCTCCTCCTGTCCACACATTTCAGCAGCGCACCCACTGCCCTCAGCTACACACACACGCACACACACACACACACACACACCAGTAAAAACACTAATGAACACACAAAATGATGGACTGATGGATGCGTGTAGACAGCTGGCTCACCATCAGGGGTGAGTCAAAGGAGATACAGGAGGCGAGGTAGGACATTTTGTCTCCTTCTGAAATTGAGGCAGGAAGGAGTGGCAGATGGGCAGAAAGTAGCCTCTGCTTACCAACCTCCAGACCTGCAACATTAAAAACGGATTAAAATGAAATACTGGAGAAAATCATGCATATTTAATACAATCTTGCATATGAATTGATAAGAATATTTGCAATTTATGAATGGGTGTCTGTTTACCAAAGTCAACATAAGGGTAAGTTACCACCTCTGGCTTGTAGTCTGGGTTTGAACCTGGGATACAAAAGAAAGGAGCTTGAAATAAAAATTGTTGGTTGTGCAAAAAACAGGTTCTCGTCAAAGTAGTTTATCAGTAAATGCCCTATACAGCTGTGTATTACATCAATGTTTGCCCTTATCAGACTTTCTGGCTGCAGTATCAAGCACCTCTAATCGCATATCATTCCCTTGACCCAGAAACGTCTGGTCTCTCATCACGTCACCAAATAAAAGCACAAGTTTTTTTTCTCCAGGGCTCACCCAGTTGTTGCAGGAAGTGGGTCATGCAGCGCTCCTGCTTTGCACTGGTAAGAATGACACTGGGACAAACCTCCTGGATGACTACACAAGAGAAATAGAAGAAATGGAGGGACATGAGGAAGATACAAAACACACATTAACCTGATCTGAGTTAATGGAAGGTGCAGTGTTTACTTCTGGCCAGCAGGTGAAGCTCATGGTCGTCAGGAGTGTCGACCATGTAGTGTAAAGAGGAGTCTTTACTGTCATAGAAACAAAGACCCAGCTGTCCGTGCTGTGCCAAAACACTCATTAAAACCTGTGAAATAACAGAGAGAGACAGCCTGTTAGTGGTGGAACGTAACCTACTACAATTATATACCAACTTCAATTTGAATGTATTGGTATTTTAATTGATTAATTTTATTTTCGGCCACTTTATTCTTCCATTATACTATGTTTCAAAGGGAAATGCTGTACTTTCTACATATTATAATTATTTTTACAGCTTTAGTTGCTTTTCAGATTAAAATCTTCCCATAACATAGTGATGAGTTCATAAACCATACAGATGTTTTAAAGATTAGCTCTTGACTTGTGGCCCCTTAAACAAATCTATGTAGTTATATTTCCTCATCATGTTTCAGATGTACAATTAACTTAACTTAAATTAATGAAAAAAAATATGTTTTTTCTTATTTTCTACCAAATCTATTATCTCAAGTTACCTCAGATTTATTTTGTGACCCTTATAAAGTAGTTTGAACTGTTTATAAGGTTAATAAGATTTGTAGCTGGTCAATAATTAGTGTATAATTAAATGCAGCTTTTACATCATCTATTGACATGAATTTAATAAAACAGACACAACCCAGTTTTCTGTAAATCACATTTCCTTCAGTCAGTATATGTAGTTGGTAAATACTTCTATATTTTAACCTATGAATGCATCTTTGTACTTGTTCCAGCACTGCAGACATCTCAGTGATGTAGTCCAGTTCTTCTGGTGGTTCTATGGTCTGATCTGGACTCACCTCAGCTGAGTCTTCCTCCTCATCTTCTTCATCAGCCCTTAGACCAGGTGGACCAAACATAAAACCTCCTGCAGCTCCGCTTCTTCTCAGACTCTCTACTGCTTCCATTACCGCACAGGAGTAGTCACATAAATCCAGTAATGATAGTTTGACTGAATAACCAATAGTTAAACTAACTTTCTATCTAAATAATCTAAATAAGATGCCTATATTTAATTTAACAGTATTAAAAAACGTGTCTCTTATAGTGAAAGGAGGGTGATAAAACGGGGTAGCAGATAATGCTAACCCTTAAAAAGCGCTAATGTAAGCTATCGTGTACTGTTAGCTAACGTTAGCTAATTAACTTAGCGCTCCCGTTCCCTTGGCAACAGGATCCTGGGTGAGTCTCAGTAATTTATTAGTTTAAATTAAAATATTAATTATATTAAATAACTTTAAAATATTTACTTCAAGGATTTGCTTTAATATATAACTAAAATATGTAATGTTTAAACATAAAACGTGAACATATTATCAATAATTGAATAAGAACAATTTAATGATAATTTAAGGACCTTAACTTTTCAGTATTTTTCTCATGGTGGTATTCTCAGATATTTTCCATCACTCGTACACTGGTTATATACTTGCACTGCACTTTATTTATATTATAATATAACATAGCAATATATTTTCCTTTTAAAGACACAACCGGGTGCATTGAAGATGTTTTTTATCATTGACTCCAGATTCATTTTAAGTTTTAGTTTTAAAATATGATAAAAAAATACAATGGATAAGAAATATACAAGTAATTTATTTCATACACAAATAAATAAATCTGTCACACATTTGTACATAATGTTTCATACAAAAGGGAAAAGTCATGTCTTGGTACATTTTAATTTCCTTTGTGTGTGTTTTTTCACATTATTGACTAGATAGCAGGTAGCACTGGAGAACAGGAGGAAGAGGCAGTTTGTCTGTTTCATTCTGCCTCTGATGCCCTAAAAACTGACGAATGGAGAGTCCACATAAAGCCATCAGGGCAGGTGGATCACCTGAGGAGAGAGAAAGGAAAACTGCATTAGTTTAGAAATTTAGACCAAAGTTACAGCCCTGTTATTCCTCTTCTGGATTGTTCTATTCTGTTCTATTATTGCAGATTTGTGTAAAATCATGACACTCACGCGTGGCACCATTCAGGTACCGTAGTCGTATCCTGGCTCCTCCTCTCACGCTGCTCACCGCTGGGAACAGCTCCACTCCACTAGGAAGGTCTTTGAAAGCTATACCGAGGAAGCTGCCTTCAACTACGAACCCCAGAGTCCCCGCGTCCGCGTCCAGGACCAGCAGGACACGCTCAGGGATGAGGAGCGGTGTCTCCTCTGGTGAAGTGAAGGACCTATGACCCTCTGGAGTCTCGGCCTTCTTTGCTGGGTATGACCCCAGCCTCTGTCCACTATGCCAGAGCTGGTTGGTTTTGAGCTCCCAGCCCCAGGACTGGGAGTCTCCTCCCACCAGAACCTTGTACTCCGAGGCCTGCAGGGGACAGCTGTGCCTGGAAACCCCCAGGACAGCGTGACTCCCTCTGTGGCCGGGGCTCCACACCACCTCCCAGACGTGGAGCCCGCTCTTCACCCCCTTCTCCGCCCGCACCCCATCGCTGCTTCGCTCGACGGGCAAACGCGTCACTTCTTGCCTGCAGGTGGACAGACGCAGGTGAGGGGAGCAGTGGGCCGAGCTCCAGTGAGACCGGCTGTCTCCCAGGGTGACCGGAGAGGAGTTCAGGGTGACCCCGAGGCGAGAAGAGCTTGGGACAGCCAGGGTGTAGAAAACTGATGAAGAAGAGGGAGGGATGGCGTCTGTTTTACTGTGCAGCCGCACGGACAGAGAGAGACCCATCGGTACAAAGAGTCTGCAGAGATAAGCACGTACAGGCAGGGTCACTGCTGCTTCCTTCAGGTGATGTCTGAAGAAAAACTGTGGAGAAGAAAGTTATAGAATAATAAACTATCTATCTGTAAGGAAATGCAGTTGTGATTAGTGTTTATTTATGGTGACAAGAAAAATGTTTTTTTTGCTGGAAATGTGCTAAATTAACGAGTTATTTCCCTGGTAGACATGTCAGTTTGACCTTAGCAAATGATATTTTGCTGATACTCTGATACAGGGATAGAATCAAGTAGATGAAAGAAACTGAAGGTCAGAAAGTGCTACATTGAAGTGGATTAAAGTAACAGACTGAAAGGTAAAGTGTATTTAAGAATAGGAGCAAATAGGGGGTTGTAGAAGAGAAAAATATATTAAAGAAGATGAGAATAAGTGCTGTAGTTGAGTAAAAGTGTATAAGAAAACTTTACTTAAAGTATAAAATGTCCACTATTTAGGCACCTGGTAGACAGGTCAGTTTAACTATGATATATGATGATGTAATGATATAATCTGAGTATAAAATGTTCACTATTTAGGCAAAAAATGAATTATTACTGATGCATGGGTAAGCAACATTGTAGTGTAGGCTGGCTGACCTACTTGGAGTTAATTCTAGTTATTTATGTGTTGATGGATTTTAGTCACATTTTATATATTCATTACCACATACACTACAGTTCAAAAGTTTTAGAACATACATTTTTTACATTTTTATTGAAATTGAATCAGTTTAATTCCAATGAACACCTTATAGATTTATTAGAGCCCTATATATATTTACTGTATATATGACAGCAGAGAGTGTATTAATACTGTCCCATGTTTCAAAAACACTCAATCCACAGAGAAACATACACAGCCTGTATTCAGAAACTGTGCCTTAAAACAAGCAGTCATGACTTACATGAAGTTGTGATGTCACTACTATACAGTCACCACCAACATCCCCACAGCCATTTAATGAGGAGGAGGAGAGGCTTGGAAATAAGCTGGAGAAAAGAAGTGGAAAACTATACTGAGATGATCTTTGTTGCTTGAAATCTTGTTAGGGATGTTAAAATTCCAAATAAAAACAGGAAAGTGTAGAATATGGAATATTTAACCCGACCCAAAAAAGAGAGATATCAATTTTCAGGAATCAAGTAATAGTTAACAACTTAGACTTACAGCTTTTCTGCAGTAATGGACTTAAATAAAGTGTAAAGTTGCTCCAACCAAGTTTCTCTGGTTAATTAACCCCCGTCTGTATATCAGCATGGATGAAGCCTGATGTCTGGGTCTTTTCTAGGACTAGAGCTCTAGAGCTAAGCAGAACCCCATGATCTAGACCTAGTTAGTCAGGAGTTCATCCTACAGCAACATAATCCACATCAGACCTCTGAGCTGTCACATCATCATCTGTCAGATCAGACACTAAACTATGACAATTTAATAAAAACTGAAAAATCAAGGTGTTCTAAAACTTTTGACCGGTGGTGTAGGTTAATCTGCTATAGCCGTCAGTGTGTACCGGTATATAGTGCAGAAATAATACAATAGTTCCTTCTGAATAAAGTGAAGTACAGGTATAAAATAGTTTCAAATTAAAATACTCAAGTGAAGTATCTCACTATTGCACTGAAACACTGAATAAAGTTCACAGTGCAGCAGATTCAGTAAATCCTACATAAGAATCCTAAAATAAATCTGTCTCCTCTCAGTCTTACCAGCTGCTGTGATGAATCCTTCACTGCGGGACTCGTTCTCTCTGTGATTCAGTCTGCGTTTTATACAGACTCTTATCAGACATGTTTTGCGTGTGATGGGTATCGTCGCTGCGTTTTTCTGGTGATAGCTTTGATACGACCCCGAGATGGGAACAGCACAGTCCTTCCACCCCGGGCTGCAGCGATAAGGATGACAGATCCATGACATGGAGACAGACCATCGGTCCGGCCTGACACAGGCTGTGTCATTCAGGCTGCATCATCATCAGCATCTTCATCACCACAGGCTGTCAGAGCCTCACCATGCTGTTCTTTCCAAAGGGTAGGAAGGGTTTTACAGAACGCATGCGTCTCTTCATGTATTTAACGCGTTCTGTAATGAATGTAAACATAAACGGCGAAACATAAGAATAGGACCAAACTCGGACATTTAATTAATAGGAAGATAAAAACGAAATAGAACCCAAAACGGCTCATTATTCCGGACTGCGCATGCGCATAAAAGGGGCAGACTCTATGTGGATGTGGGCCCTTAACACTGACTTGCAGGCAGTATTTATTTATTTTTTATTTATAATTATTATTTCTAAACTGTGAATGAAAATCGAGTAAAAACATCTTGTGTATACGAAACTGTCACGAAACTACTTTTTCGTGAGTAGCCTTCTTATATTGGGCAATTCATCCTGGAATTTGGATGTGTGGGGGTGATATCAGGTAAAATGGTCTATTTAAGGTTTGGGGGTCCCAGCACTGCTGGAAATTAGAGCCAATGACTACAAAGGATTTCAACTGTTGACGTAACTGTGCTTGACAAGTAACACGTGATTTAATGATAATTTAAGGATCTTAACTTTTGAGTATTTGGTGATTAATTTACAGTTTCTTTGGTAGGTGAGACAATACTTTAAATCTAGACTGAACCAGAAATGTGCATGTTAAGTAGCCTGGTATGATAAATCTAACTAAACCCATTTTACCTGATGAGATGGCCCATTTTACCTGAAACAGCTCATGCAAAAATAAGTGGGACAGTGGATGTTTCAAGAATTATAGGGCCTAAATAATTATATTTTATCGCATAATTCCAACACAAAATAATCAGAAACATTCATTATTAATCATACATATTCATTGAAAAGGCATATTTGGTATTGTGTTATTGTCCCAAGCAATTTATCAAAAAGTGGCCCAGTTTACCTGGCTAAAATAATACATAGATTTATTAAATAAAACTCAAAGGTAAGGTTCTTTACATGATGAACGAAACTAAACAGCACATTTTCCTACTTCAATGCAGAGTCAGGATAAATAATATCTATAATATATCTAGACAGTTTACGTCAAAGTAACTCTCTATGAGGGCACAAACAAGTTCAAGTGTTTCTGTTAGATCTTTGCAAAAAGGTGCAGCTAAAATTAAGCTTCTGTAAATAGTGATTGGTTGATTGTGTGTGATTGGATAATTATGTGGTAGTCGTGATACTTTATTACAACAAATATCCCCAACATAACTAGACCAAAATGATATTGAAGATGGTGCAGTGATGAATTCTTTCTGGATTGCTTCATTAACATACACAGGATCATTGAACAACTGATAAAAATGGAAACACATAAAATTATCACAAAAAAGAAAAAATAGGATAACATACAATTACCTTACACATATCTAGTAATGAAAAAATGTAAGGGCTTTGTTGGTGATTATGAAAAAAAGGAATGTCTTATATTCTACTAAAACTGCACTAAAAAATAGAACAAATTTGTACAAGGCCTTAACAACTGTAAAAAAAAAAAAAAAAAAGAAGCCACATGAGCACACTTGAAGTTTGTATACAGTAAATGAATGAGCCAGTTCTGTTAAATCTATAAATTACAGATTGAAATACAAATACAATTAAAGTTGTATAATTGCTCTTAAAGACTTGTAAATAGGTCGCAGGTTCAAGACCTCCTTGGTCCTGGGTCTGGGACCTTTCTGTGTGGAGTTTGCATGTTCTCCCCGTGTCTGTGTGGGTTTTCACCGGCTACTCCGGCTTCCTCCCACAGTCCAAAAACATGCTGAGGTTAATTGGAGACTCTAAATTGCCCGTAGGTGTGAGTGTGTGAGTGTATGGTGTGTGTGCCCCACGATTGGCTGGCGACCATCTGGGGTGTATCCCTGCCTCTCGCCGTAACGCGCTGGGATAGGGAATAAGCAGGTATAGAAAATGACTGACTGACTGACTTGTAAATGATCAATGACCAAAAAGGTGGAAGCTGAACTTATTACTTCCCTAAAATGTATGAACATTCTACAGAATTCAGACAATAAAAAAGATAAAAGTCCAATTTTATTTTAAATGTTACTATTCTTTTAATTTGATTATCCTGATTCATTATTGCACATTAACAAACAACCATTTAGACCAAGGGTCTCCAACCCTGGTCCTGGAGAGCTGCTGTGGGTGCAGGTTTTAGTTCCAACCAACCAGGAACACACCTGATTCACCTGAATGAAGATCCATAACAAGGGTTCATTAGTAGAACCAGGGTTGGAGACCCATGATCTAGACCTATGACAGTAACTACATGTCTTGAACTCCAGGAGCCTACAGGTTTAGTGCCTGTTGGTGAGTTTCATGTTGAGGATCCCGTCCATCTCTTTCCTCATGAACCATCTGTTTTTCTTGATGATTTGGGGTCACCTGACTCCATCCAGTGGAATATGATTGTGGTTTTTGGTGCAAAAATAGCTTTCTTTTTAAATAATTCGAAACTTTTAGAGATGCTATTGATTTGTCTGAATTGTAATATATGGAGCTGAGCAGTCTTTAGAGATAGGATTCATTTTTCACTTTAGGTGCAGCCGTTTTGTCTCTTATGTGCAGCTTTGTGTTTGGTGCAGGGTCCCATTGATTCACAGATTTTGTAGGTTGTCTCTTTTAACATTGGCATATTGGAAAGATTGTTGATTCCAGTAGAAAGTTTCAGATAATTGAGATTATTTAGACCAGATCATGAAATTAATGTTACTTATATTAAAACTGTTGTCAGCAAATTGGCAGGTTATCTCAACTTGTTGGCACCAACTCTCACCCTAGAATGAAAAATAATAAAAACAAAATGACATTTCAGAGTAGGTTGTGTTGACTTTCAGGGAAAACGGAAATTAATCAATATGAAGTTTTCTAACTAGTTTCAGGAACTAAGAACGCACCTATACTATTTCCACACAAAGAGTATTCAGGCCCACCTCATCCATCCTTCTTCTTCATTTCAGTTTTTTGCATCAATCTTCCCAAAACTCATTTTTTAACCTCCTCTCTATTGTTTAAATACAGGAACTACTGCTCAATCTAAATGTATTTATGTAGTGACGTCCATGAGTTACTCACAGTAATTCAATGTAACAGCAGCTTAATGTGATAACACTGAATGTAGAATGGCATGAAAAGCATTTTTTTGTCTTTATAGTCTCATAACATTTAACACAGATACAGATACAGTGACATACACCGACACCTTTCTACACATTCTATGGTAAATAACAAGTTATTAATTTCTTACATTTTATTTTTAATAAAGACCAATGTAAATCTGGAGTAATTACAATAAAAAAGAAAGAAAGACTGAAAAGTCTGTTCAATAATATATAATTTGACTTCATCTCTCACCAGTAGTATTCCTCCTCCTGTAAAAAATCAGCCCAGCAACAAAAAACACAAAACCCAGCAGCATCACTGATGTTCCGATAGTGATCTTATTCATGCTTGACTCAAGCTTGGGGTCTGAAATCACATTAATATATCAGATGAGCGTATTGTACACCATAATATAAATATATTTATACATATTATTATGTCATTAATGTAGAATTTCTCTCCTCTACATTAACCCACGACACATACTGTCTTTCAAGCATATCAGATGATAATAGATCATAATAATTTAATGTGGTCCCAGAATGATTTTTTGACTGCAAACATTTATTTTAAACTGATCTGTCTCTCTTCACAGCACCTGCATCTCTCTGCCCGTCCACATGCACACTGACCTACCCCAGTCATACAGCTCAGGCTCCCTGAGGCTGGCATGTTCCACCATGCAGGTGATCTTCTCTCCAGGTGTGGGTGTATACTCCAGGTAGGAGTGGATCTGGTAGAACCAATCCCCATTGGGCAGCTCCTCAGTGGACGTCACATCAGATGTGACCTTCTTTCCGTTCCTTAGCCATGTCACAATGATTTGTTTGGGATAAAAGCCGTAACCACTGCAGATCAGCATCTCTGGATGTTTCCCATTCACTGCCTTAGACGACCTTAGCTTGACTATGGGCTTAACTGGAGGAAAATATCCAGACATAAAAGATTGTCATGAAACACCACATGTTTTATACATATGTTTTATAAATATACTTATTATGCACCTGTTAAGCTCAAAAGTCACAAAAATCACCTGGTTTCAGAAAGACATCAGATATCGCCAGGATAATTGATTGGCATTTTTTTGCACGTTTTCGTTCTGCCTTCAACAGATGAAGGTTTTTGTTGAGACCATCGACAATGTCCTTTACTTTCTCTGTGTAGCCGACATATTTTCCCAATGTGCTGTTGTATTGGCACAAAAGCACCTTGTTAGAGTAGATCTGCAACAGATAAACAATATCATGGCCGTCAGGTGAAGAAAACTGGCACCGGACCAAACCATGAACAAAGTGAGCACCTGTAACATAAAGCCAAAATAATATAGGGTTAGAGTTAGTGCCACTTGTAATGATTTGTTCATCACATATTCTCACACCACATAATCTGAAGTTAAATAGGTGATTTTGTTTCAAAGTTGTATTAATATGCAGCATTAACATTACCTCAAGGGAATATTTGTCTCTAATGCTAGTTTGACCATTGACACAAATAAACAATGACATCATCTATTTAATATTACTCACCTGCTCTTGAAAGTAACAGGCACAGACACAGCAGTGAAAAGAAGCTGACAATATGCATGGTGAGAAATGAGAGAGAAAACATTGTTATGCAGCAGTTTGATCTCACACTGCAAACAGGAAGTGAAGCAGCAGAGCTGCGCAGCAACATGTTAATACATAGGTCCTCTAAAGCAGGCGAGGCACTCTGTCTGCAGTGATTTGCTATCACATTTATGATTCATTTGTGCAGTGATAACATTTTGATCTCATCGATTTGATCTCACACTGCAAATTAGAACTGAAGCAGCAGAGCTGTGCAGCAACATTTTAATGAGCAGATACGTAAGTCCTCTAAAGTAGGCGAGGCATTCTCTGCAATGATTTGCTACTGTGATTGTGATTTGCTTTGTACATTAATTCAATTTTAGTTTCTTTATAGTAAGTGCAGATTTTGTCATGCTTTATACAGTATGAAAAAGTGATAAAATGTAGGGTTCAATCAAGTATTTTTAAGTTTGCCACATCCTCATCCCGAAAGTGTCAAATCTAACTACTTGGTATGTTTTGACTTGGTGTAACGTCATTGGAATTTAACTCCTCTATCACACGTTTGCCTTTAACCGCACTGAAAACACCCACAGCCACTCCACATTTGATCAGACTGAGCTTTCTATTTAATAGCGTACTTTCTGCACTTTACTGAAACAAATTGCTTCTTTTTGTTGCAGGTTGATAAATTATTGAATGATCATTTTAGTCACAGACATTTATCTCTAATGACTATGATTATAACTATCATGATCATCATCATAACCCTTTAAGATTTCACCATACAATAATATATACAGTACAGGCCAAAAGTTTGGACACCTTCTCATTCAATGTGTTTTCTTTATTTTTATGACTATTTACATTGTAGATTCTCACTGAAGGCATCAAAACTATGAATTAACACGTTTATGGAGTTATGTACTTAACAAAAAAAAGGTGAAATAACTGAAAACATGTTTTATATTCTAGTTTCTTCAAAATAGTCACCCTTTTATGCCTTCAGTGAGAATATACAATGTAAATAGTCATGAAAATAAAGAAAACACATTGGCCTGACTGTATATCTGTATATGTATAATATGTGTGTTGAAAAATATATTGATATTAAATATATAATATAATATAATAATATAATAAATATATATGATATTAACTCTACTCTTCTTCTCAAAATGATATTTTGTTTTTAAATGATACACAAACCATCATATGAACTTGACTTTTATAAGAATCATTTGAACACTGATGTGCTACATCATATATTGTTTTTAGACTATATATATATATATATATATATATATATATATATATATATATATATATACACACCATATCACTTACCGTGGAGAATCCAGCCATGAAAAACATCAACTGCTTTATCTCCACTTGTGTGTTCCATCGCTCAGAGAAGGGGTACACATGTTTGTGGATTTAGGCCAAACCCTTTCCGTCTCCAAGCAGAAAACACTTCAATAGGATTATTGAAATTCTCTCCTGATAAGTTCATAGTGTCCATAGTAGGGCAATTTACTTTAAAAGACTTGAATTTTAAAAGACTGTATTTGTTCCTTGTGAAAACAAGAGATTTTATTCATGAAAATTGTGCCTAATGCAAAGAATTGTGTGTAATGTCTTAGAACTGCAATTTGAATTTAATGGAGGAACTGTAATTTAGAAGAATTGGTTCAGGAGTTACTGAACATTGAACATTGGTCATTGTGTTTCAGGTACCAGTATTTGTGTGTAATTGAGAAAAATCGTAATAGTTCAAACAGATTAAAACTCATAGAAAAAATAGAACATCATTCAATTCAATTCAAATTGTATTAACCTACATTTCATCTCTGAAAAAAAACAGTTTCACAGTTTTAATCTGAGCTTTTCAATTTAACTGTATATTAGTGAAGTTGTTTGTTTTGTTAACAGTTAATAGTTTGATCAGTTTGTATTAGTGAAACTCTATGTGTTAATGGTCACAACTGCATATACACACAGGCCATTAAAAGTTCTGTTGTTAAGAAAAACAATTACAATTTACAATGCAATCAATGTGAATATTCAATGAAAAGGAGGGAAATACACTAACTCAATAATGCTGGTGAAAATGGTTACAAAGCATCACATGTTGTTAATGGTCATTTATGAACTTGTCTTCTGAATTAAATATGCTGTCATTCAGAGTTGTCTCCTCTCTCCCCTCAAGCACTATCAACAAACATGATCAAAATCAAACCTTTGCACCAAATGGCAGTGCAACCTATGCACAGCAGATCTATTTACAGTGGAGTGAACAAAAGAAAAAAAATATCTAAAAAAAGAGACAAAAAATAATTAGGCAACATCTTGCCACAACTCCTTGTCCACATCACAGGTAATATCTTCCCTTTTATAGTGCTTATTTCCTCATTGAAGTGGTAACAATGAACCATTGAGGTGTTTGGCCAGGCAGCATATACAATATTGGTCAATTGACTTATGTAGTGTTGTTTTAAATGGCACTACATTTAATGGCAAACATTTGACCTTATGTCAGATTGTTGTGTCTTATGCAAAGAACCGTTTTATCTGCATGTCATTTTAGTGTGTTAGAAACTGGAAAAAAAAAGTATTTCATAGTTTTGACAACAATATTTGCTTACATGAGATTTGAGGAAACATGTCTTCAACAAAATAAGTATGGAAAGAATTTGCATAACCTTAACCTTAAGGTAAGATGTAACACCAATTGTGCAAAGGATAGTGTGGCAGTTTGATTCTGATGCACTACAAAATATTTATAATCACATGTTTATGTCTAAATGATGTTTATCATCTTTAAATGAATGTGCATAATCTATTTAAACAGCAGCATTACGCCCCTTAACAATTAAAACCACTCCAGCTGCAAACCCCAACAAGCCCAGAAACAGGCTCACTCCACAGTAAACACTTGGTCCAGGACTGGGATGACTGAATTCATGGTCTGTGGAGGAAATGAGAAGATATCTATTATAACAGCCAAATGAAAGTGTTTCACAACAAATTACTCCATTGAGTTCATATTTAAGTCTTTATATAATAAAACAATCACCCCAGATCCTTGTTATGGGACTCTCCAGGGCTGAGTGCTCCACGGTGCAGCTGTAAATGTCTCCCTCCTTTGGTGTGAACGTCAGGGTTGAGAACTGGTGGAAGGTTTGATCTTTATTAGGATAATATCTACTCAGTGACACCCCCTCCGACACTGGACGTCCATTTCTGGTCCAGCTGACTTTGATGTCAGGTGGGTAGAAATGATTCACGAAGCAGACAAGACTGTTTTCAACTCCCAGTTGAACTTCATCTGTCGGGTAGAGAGCACTCACTGGGGAGTCTTTGGTGGATCAAAAGAAAAAACTATATTAATGTTTCGTACAGTGGAAATGAATATTGAGGATAATACAACATAGTGTACCATATATACCTCTTACCTTTTTCTTCTGGTATGTCTTTCTCTGCAGCTGCAGAGAATTTCGCAAATACTATACACATAGCCTTGTTTTTCATTGCATTTCTGTAGAGGTGCAAAGCCTCAAACATTTCACGTGGGTCAAAAACAAAAAATTTTGGCACAGTGTATACAATCTCCTGCCTCTCAAAATCCACATATAGAAGCTCCTCTTCATCAAATTCAAACAGTAACTCAGATGTGCCATTCTCAAAGCAGCCCACCAAATACTTAATTTCATGCTGAACTGAAACGGAATATAAAAGAAAAAAGAAATTAATACATGAACTGGTGAAAACAAGATGTCAATCTGTCTAATCGTATTCCATGTTTCATTCAGCTGTCTGAGTTATCCACAGAAACTCAAAGTAAAAACCTCATACTTCCATGCTTGTATAAATTTACTCCTAGTCTTACTATACCAGATTAGTAAATTTGAAATTCTTTCTTACGTTGGGAAAAGGCGCAGAAGGTGTTGAGCATCAGGACTATAACAGCAGAGCTGAACATTTTCATTGTTGGAGACTCTCAGTCTGCACAAAGCAAAATGGTTTATCTGTTGTTATAGCTGGTGCCAATGAGGAACTTAGATTGTGTGCAAAACAAAGTCATGAAAACTAATTCAATATGGTGCTCTGGTAAATAATCACTGACCTGTAACCAAGTGTCCTTGAGTTACCAAAGGTGCACCGCCATAATAAAATCTGTTTGAAGAAAGAAAAGCTTATGTAGCCTTAATAAATGCTGGAGTTATAACTGCAGTCCAACTGGTTTTGCAGGAGAGATCCTCATTTAACTGCTGCTGAGAAATGACAACGTCCCTCACCTGTTGATAGCTGCTCCCTCTGTGTTTTAGTTGTTTCAGTTTCCACTGTTAACTTCTTCTATGCCCTAAGTTATACAAATCAGGGTAATTCATAACAGGAACAAGAAGAGGGAACAGGAAATAGATAGATAGATAGATAGATAGATAGATAGATAGATAGATAGATAGATAGACCACAATATGTCATTCATTGGAGGGATGTGCAGAGGAAAACGAGATCTGATGTTGTATTGAGATCTTTTATTCGCTTGTCAGCACTGCCTTGAACTTTTAGACCAATCAAGTTGTAAAATCATATATTTAGCAATTTATACAATTTAGGATTCTATCTAGATTGAAGGTAAATCATCATCCATTAATATATATACCAAAAAAGTGGAGGCTGAACTTATTACTGCCCTAAAAATGTGTAAAACATATGAACATTCTACAGAGTTCAGCCATTAATAAGGATATGCATATATTGATGAACAAATGATGACATAAATGGGTGTATACATACAGTGATGTGTGATTTCTCATTTTTTGCATTTAAATGTTTCAGATCATCAAATTAATTTAAATATTAGTCAAAGACACCACAAGTGAATGTGATATGCAGTTTTTAAATGAAGGTTTTTAATATTAAGGAAGAAAAAAATCCAAAGCTACATGGCCCTGTGTTAAAAAGTGATTGCCTCCCCTGTTAAAACAGAACTTAACTGTAGTTTATCATACCTGAGTTCAATTTCTCCAGATCCTCAAAAGCCTAATAATGCTGAGATCTAAAGAAATCTATCAGACTGGAGATAGAATGGTATAAAGCCATTTCTAAAGCTATGGGACTCCAGAGAACCACAGTGAGAGTTATTATCCACAAATGGAGAAAACATAAAAACAGTGGTGAACCTTCTCAGGACTGACCAGCCAACAAAAATTACTACAAGAGCAGTGATGACTCATCTGAGTCACAAAAGACCCCACGACAACACCCAAAGAACTGCAGGCCTCTATTGCCTCAGTTAATGTCCATGTTCATGACTCCACCATAAGAAAGAGACTGGAGCAAAAATGGCTCCATGGCAGAGTTCCAAGACCAAAACCACTGCTGAGCAAAAAAACAAACAAACATTAAGTTTTTAAAGAACATTAAGACCACAGGGTATTTCCCAAGACCTTTGGGAAATAGCCTGTGCTCTGACAAGGCAAAAGTTGAACTTTTTGCAAGGTGTGTGTCCCATTACATCTGGCAAAAAAGTAACACTGTATTTCAGAAAAAGAAACTCACACCAACCATAAAATATGGTGGTGGTAGTGGGGTGATTTGGGGCTGTTTTGCTGCTTCAGGACCTGGAAGAATTGCTGTGATAAATGGAATCATGAATTCTGCTGCTGTTTACCAGAAAATTCTGAAGGAGAATGTCCAGCCATCTCTTTGTGACCTCAAGCTGAAACCAACTTGGGTTCTGCAGCTGAACTATGATCCAAAACACATCAGCAAGTTCATCTCTGAATGGCTGAAGGAAAACAAAATGAAGACTTTGGAGTGGTCTAGTCAAAGTCCGGAACTGAATGCCATTGAAATGCTGTGGCAGGACCATAAAAAGGCGGTTCATGCTTGAAAACCCTACAAATTACAACAATTCTGCAAAGATGAGTGGACCAAACTTCCTTCACAGCACTGTAAGAGACTCATTGACTCAAGTTTTCACAAATGCTTGATTGCAATTGTTGCTGCTCAGGGCCCAAACAGGAGGCAACAATTTTTACACACAGGGCGGGTTTGGATTAGGTTTGGCTCTGAAACATTTGAGTGACAAACATGCAAAAAATAATAATTCAGAAAGGGGACGAACAAGTTTCCTTTTACATAATCTGGAACTTTTAGCAATACTATTGATTTTTTTCTGAATTCTAATCTGGATCTGAGCAGTCTTTAGAGATAGGATCCATGTTTCACTTTAGGTGCAGCCTTTTTCTCTCTTAGGTGAGGGACCTTGTGGCCTAGTGTGACACTGCAGCTTTGTGTTTGGTGCAGGGTCCCATCGATTCACAGATTTTGTTGGTTGTCTCATTCCATGGGATGCTGGCGTTTTGGAAAAATTGTTGTTTCCAGTATAAGTTTCATATAATTGATAATAATACAAGATCATGTAATATTACTTATGTTAAAACTGTTGTCAGCAAATTGGCAGGTTATCTCAAGTTGTTGACACCAACTCTCGCCCTAGAATGAAAAGTAAGAAAAACAAAATGACATTTCAGAGTCATAATCATCTGGTGTTGAAGTGTTAACTAGACTGTTTGTATTTGAAGCTCTGATTCATATGTTCAAATAATTACAGCTTGTGTTGACTTTCAGGGAAAAGGGAAATGAATCAATATATATTTAACTAGTTTCAGGAACTAAGAACACACCTATACTATTTCCACACAAAGAGTATTCAGGCCCACCTCATCCATCCTTCTTCTTCATTTCAGTTTTCACATCCTTCCTCCCAAAACTCATTTTTTAACCTCCTCTCTATTGTTTAAATACAGGAACTACTGCTCAATCTAAATGTATTTATGTAGTGACGTCCATGAGTTACTCACAGTAATTCAACAGCAGCTTAATGTGATAACACTGAATGTAGAATGGCATGAAAAGCAGCTTGTGTCTGTATAGTCTTATAACATTTAAGACACAAATTGGCACTTTTCCCACACTGTATATAAGAACTTATTCTTAATTGCTTTCCTGGGTAAATAAAGGTTAAATAAACCAAACACATTCTTTGCCTCAGCTGCCAACCCTAGAGGCTTAAAGAATCTTGTTATATTATTTTTGTTAATAATAGTCCATGCAAATCTGTAGTAGTCATAATAAACAAGAAAGAAAAAATCCTAAAAATAATGTTCAATATTAATTTGACTTCATCTCTCACCAGTAGTATTCCTCCTCCTGTAAAAAATCAGCCCAGCAACAAAAAACACAAAACCCAGCAGCATCACTGATGTTCCGATAGTGATCTTATTCATGCTTGACTCAAGCTTGGGGTCTGAAATCACATTAATATATCAGATGAGCGTATTGTACACCATAATATAAATATATTTATACATATTATTATGTCATTAATGTAGAATTTCTCTCCTCTACATTAACCCACGACACATACTGTCTTTCAAGCATATCAGATGATAATAGATCATAATAATCTAATGTGGTCCCAGAATGATTTTTTGACTGCAAACATTTATTTTAAACTGATCTGTCTCTCTTCACAGCACCTGCATCTCTCTGCCCGTCCACATGCACACTGACCTACCCCAGTCATACAGCTCAGGCTCCCTGAGGCTGGCATGTTCCACCATGCAGGTGATCTTCTCTCCAGGTGTGGGTGTATACTCCAGGTAGGAGTGGATCTGGTAGAACCAATCCCCATTGGGCAGCTCCTCAGTGGACGTCACATCAGATGTGACCTTCTTTCCGTTCCTTAGCCATGTCACAATGATTTGTTTGGGATAAAAGCCGTAACCACTGCAGATCAGCATCTCTGGATGTTTCCCATTCACTGCCTTAGACGACCTTAGCTTGACTATGGGCTTAACTGGAGGAAAATATCCAGACATAAAAGATTGTCATGAAACACCACATGTTTTATAAATATATTTTATAAATATACTTATTATGCACCTGTTAAGATCAAAAGTCACAAAAATCACCTGGTTTCAGAAAGACATCAGATATCGCTGGAATAGTGGATTTGCATTTCTCTACATTCTTTCTTTCCTGTTTCAAAAAATGTGAGTTTTTGTTGAGACCATCGACAATGTCCTTTACTTTCTCTGTGTAGCCGACATATTTTCCCAATGTGCTGTTGTATTGGCACAAAAGCACCTTGTTAGAGTAGATCTGCAACAGATAAACAACGTCATGGCCGTCAGGTGAAGAAAACTGGCACCGGACCAAACCATGAACAAAGTGAGCACCTGTAACATAAAGCCAAAATAATATAGGGTTAGAGTTAGTGCCACTTGTAATGATTTGTTCATCACATATTCTCACACCACATAATCTGAAGTTAAATAGGTGATTTTGTTTCAAAGTTGTATTAATATGCAGCATTAACATTACCTCAAGGGAATATTTGTCTCTAATGCTAGTTTGACCATTGACACAAATAAACAATGACATCATCTATTTAATATTACTCACCTGCTCTTGAAAGTAACAGGCACAGACACAGCAGTGAAAAGAAGCTGACAATATGCATGGTGAGAAATGAGAGAGAAAACATTGTTATGAGGCAGTTTGATCTCACACTGCAAACAGGAAGTGAAGCAGCAGAGCTGCGCAGCAACATGTTAATACGTAGGTCCTCTAAAGCAGGCGAGGCACTCTGTCTGCAGTGATTTGCTATCACATTTATGATTCATTTGTGCAGTGATAACATTGTTTTTTTTTGTTTATAAATTGGACAACTGTCATTGCGTTTTAGTTTCTCTATAGTATCTGCAGATTTTGCTGTGCTTTATACGATGTGAAGAAGAGATAAAATATTGGTTCCAATCTAGTATCAGTTCATTTTTATGTTTGCCACATCCTCTGAAAGTTCTGTCAAACTTAACCCACTTGGTGTGTTTTCCGCTGAAAAGGAAGTTCTGCATGACTTGGTGTCACGTCATTGGAATTTGACTCTTCTGTTTCACGGTTGCCTTCAACAACACTGAGAACAGCCACAGCTCGACAGCTGTGGGCAGTAAATAATTTGATCAGGCTCAACTTTCTGTTTAATAGCAGCACTTTCTGCAATTTACTGAAACACTATATCTTTTTGTTGCATGTTGATAAGTAATTCAATGTTCATCTGAGTCACAGACATTTCTCTCTAACAACCATAATTATACCTATAATGGTAATCATCCTTCCCTGATCCCTGTAAGGTTTCACTAGGAAACGATACATTAACTACCATAAACATACATAACATACATAAACTTGGAATCAATTAGTTCCTTAATCACAAACCAGAGACAATGGGACCCTCATGATTTTAATAATCAATCACAATCAGCAGACAATCAGCAGTGTGGAAACATAAAACAAAATGATTAATATGAGTATTGGGTATTGTCATATTTAGAAACTTTTTGCAAATTCAAAATTCAAATTAGCTCTATATTATATATGGTATATTTATAAGCATCACATATCAGTTCATTTATGAACTTGTCTTCTAAATTAAATATATTTTCATTCATAGTTATTTCTCCTTTCTCCTCTCAAGCACTGACAATAATTATATGTGTCAGTGATGAGTAACAGAACAGAAATACACTCTACTTCTGCTCCATGATTAACGATTCTTATCTTCTTAATGAAAACACCTGTTTGATGCAAATACCTTGGTGTCTAAAGTAGAAAACTAAAAAGTACCGCACAAGAACCTACAAATTTGACTTGAGTCAATTTTACAATTCACCACTTCTTTTTGCACGTGTAAATCTTCTCTCAGTACATTTTACACAAAAATAAAAAGTATGCCAAAAGATATGTACAATTTAAACATAATTTATTCCAAACAAATATCAATGTTTAAATAACAGTGAATAATAAATAAAACACAATTTGATTCTGATGCACTACAAGATAATTATAATCACATGTTTATGTCTAATTGATGTTTATCATAATCAAATGAATGTGCATAATCTATTTAAACAGCAGCATTACGCCCCTTAACAATTAAAACCACTCCAGCTGCAAACCCCAACAAGCCCAGAAACAGGCTCACTCCACAGTAAACACTTGGTCCAGGACTGGGATGACTGAATTCATGGTCTGTGGGGGAAATGAGAAGATATCTATTATAACAGCCAAATGAAAGTGTTTCACAACAAATTACTCCATTGAGTTCATATTTAAGTCTTTATATAATAAAACAATCACCCCAGATCCTTGTTATGGGACTCTCCAGGGCTGAGTGCTCCACGGTGCAGCTGTAAATGTCTCCCTCCTTTGGTGTGAACGTCAGGGTTGAGAACTGGTGGAAGGTTTGATCTTTATTAGGATAATATCTACTCAGTGACACCCCTTCCGACACTGGACGTCCATTTCTGGTCCAGCTGACTTTGATGTCAGGTGGGTAGAAATGATTCACGAAGCAGACGAGACTGTTTTCAACTCCCAGTTGAACTTCATCTGTCGGGTAGAGAGCACTCACTGGGGAGTCTTTGGTGGATCAAAAGAAAAAACTATATTAATGTTTCGTACAGTGGAAATGAATATTGAGGATAATACAACATAGTGTACCATATATACCTCTTACCTTTTTCTTCTGGTATGTCTTTCTCTGCAGCTGCAGAGAATTTCGCAAGTACTATACACATAGCCTTGTTTTTCATTGCATTTCTGTAGAGGTGCAAAGCCTCAAACATTTCACGTGGGTCAAAAACAAAAAATTTTGGCACAGTGTATACAATCTCCTGCCTCTCAAAATCCACATATAGAAGCTCCTCTTCATCAAATTCAAACAGTAACTCAGATGTGCCATTCTCAAAGCAGCCCACCAAATACTTAATTTCATGCTGAACTGAAACGGAATATAAAAGAAAAAAGAAATTAATACATGAACTGGTGAAAACAAGATGTCAATCTGTCTAATCGTATTCCATGTTTCATTCAGCTGTCTGAGTTATCCACAGAAACTCAAAGTAAAAACCTCATACTTCCATGCTTGTATAAATTTACTCCTAGTCTCAGATTAGTAAATTTGAAATTCTTTCTTACGTTGGGAAAAGGCGCAGAAGGTGTTGAGCATCAGGACTATAACAGCAGAGCTGAACATTTTCATTGTTGGAGACTCTCAGTCTGCACAAAGCAAAATGGTTTATCTGTTGTTATAGCTGGTGCCAATGAGGAACTTAGATTGTGTGCAAAACAAAGTCATAAAAATGAATTAAATATTGGGCCCTGGTAAATAATCACTGACCTGTAACCAAGTGTCCTTGAGTTACCAAAGGTGCACCGCCATAATAAAATCCGTTTGAAGAAAGAAAAGCTTATGTAGCCTTAATAAATGCTGGAGTTATAACTGCAGTCCAACTGGTTTTGCAGGAGAGATCCTCATTTAACTGCTGCTGAGAAATGACAACGTCCCTCACCTGTTGATAGCTGCTCCCTCTGTGTTTTAGTTGTTTCAGTTTCCACTGTTAACTTCTTCTATGCCCTAAGTTATACAAATCAGGGTAATTCATAACAGGAACAAGAAGAGGGAACAGGAAATAGATATGTTGAGCAAGTGAAAATGTGGAAGCATTTAAACCAGAGAATTGAAGAACAAATTGGACAGAGTTTAAGCATTTCCTCCTTGTAGTAGTCAATACAAACAACACTCAATGTTTATTTGATTGGTAAATTCAGATTGTCACTCATCAGTTATTTGTAATGATAACAGCTAATAATTGTGAAATATCAATGCTCTGCTTTAACTCCTGAAGGAAAAGTCTGGTTGTGTCAGACCAGGACTCAGGCGCAGAGATGTCAGCAAGTCTTTTATTGTGAAACCTCTCAACAGAGTGGAAAGTAATTAGGCTGTAAAACCTTAGTTAAAGAGGCCTAGGCTAGACAGAATAAAAAACTAAAAACACTCCAGAGGGAAAAAATAAATACAGATAATTATAAAACTTACAAAGAAATCAAAAATCCCACTGAGGAGGACAATGAAAGGGCTACAAAACAATAGCTGAAAATGCTCCGGCAGGAGGAACACCCAACTACTTTGTACTAGAAAGAAAACAAAAGGCTCTAATCTATGAGAAGGACTGGAAAATTACTTTCAAGGAGGAAACATAAAAGGCTATAGAACAAGAACAGAAAACACTATAATAGGAGGAACCTAACATCTATGACCTAGGGCTAAGAGGAAACAAAAATGGGTGTAAACTACAGGAAAATATCGTGAAAATCACTCATGAGGAGGCAGAAAGAAAAAGGCCAAAAAAAAAAAAGGCTATACTACAAAACTTCAAAAATCACTCTTCAGATTGCATTGGGGCTATAGCAAGGGTTTGGTAATCAGACAGAGACAAAACACTTCAGCAGAGAACCAGGGGAGACGCAGACTATAAAACACAAGGGTAATGGGAACAGGTGGAAACAATCAGTGTGCGGCAGACAATCAGACTGACACAGGAGGAAGGGCAAGTGACCTGAAATGAGAGGAGAGTTAGTCTTTCAAAATAAAGCAGGAAGAGACAAGACAATAACCCAAGATGAGACAACCACACCCCGGTGTGACAGGTTGTGCTGATAAACTATAGGTTTATCAGAGCTTTTTCAATAAAAAACAGATGTTTTCTCTGGCTAGAAATGGGATTGAAGAGAGTCTGCAGGCTGCAAAACCAAAAAGATTAGAGGCTCTGAAATGTTTTATACAGTATTGCAGATTTATACAGAAGGAGACCACAGCCCTTTGTAGTTTTACTGATAATTACATTTTATTGATTTCAGGCTCATTGTAACATTCATACTCACACTCATAGACACCTAAATTGATTTTTTTCAAATGGTAACACATAAGTTAATTAAATTCAATAATATTAAAGGTAGGTGTAACAAACTGAAACAATCCAATTATGGTTGTTCAAATATTTTTTAGTGTATGAACACAAAGATATAACAGACATTTCCAATCAATTCGATCAGAACACTATTCTCAGTGGATCCCTGCAGGCTTCTCTGACTTAAAGTGGTTCTGGATCAAAAACCTGTAGGACATATTTATTATTGGGGCAGATAAATGACATTATATTACAGTTATTTCAGATGAACAGATGGAAAATATTTGTAAATATAAATATATACAATGCCTACCTCAGTTGTTGTTGGCACCAACCTGCACGCTATATTAGAAGAAACAGAACACAGAGACGCTACAAAAACAGATTTTCAAAAGAGTTGTTTAAAACAATGCGTCTAATTTCAACCTTGTCCTTTAGTAATTTAATTTAATTTCTCACCAGCATACTTCTTGTAGTAAATCAGCCCAGAAGCTGTAGAGACCAGACCCAGCAGCAGCCCTGCAATCCCGACAGCAAACTTAATCGTCCCAGAGTCAGACCTGGGCTCTGAAAAATGATTACCACAAACTCTGCATCATATTTCCATTCATCAATATGACAAAAATACTTATTCATCTGTTGTTGCATGAAAGGTACTAAGAGTTAATGGCTGTTTTATGGGAAGATGTCTTTAAACACAATGTGATTTTCTTTGTCCATATATCACTTTACTCTAAACACTACTTCACTACTGTCCACAAGAACAATCTCTTACCCCATTCATAAAGCTTGGGCTCCCTGAGGCTGGCATGTTCCACCATGCAGGTGATCTTCTCTCCAGGTGTGGGTGTATACTCCAGATAGGAGTGAATCTGGTAGAACCAATTCCCATTGGGCTGCTCCTCAGTGGACGTCACATCAGATGTCACCCTCTTTCCGTTTCTCAGCCATGTCACAATGATTTGTTTGGGATAAAAGTTGTACATGCTGCAGATGAGCAAGCCTGGATGTTTGCTGCTCACTGCCTTGACCGACCTTAGCTTGACATAGGGCTCAACTAGAAAATATAACCCAAACACAATTTTTTTGTTCATAAAATACCACATATTTACCTGATGCATTCATAATTGATCTATTTCTGATATCCTTCAAGTCCAGTTATGTTCTGGGTTCACCAAAATCACCTGGGTTCAGAAGGCCATGCACTCGCTGGGGGATTATTCTGCAACCTTCCGCCTTCCTTATCTCTTCATTAATCAATATTTTATCTCTGTTGAGAGCATCTGCAAATTCTTTTGCTCCCTTTGTGTAGCCGACCACTTTCTTCAAGGTGCTGTTGAACTGTCCCTTCAAAACTTTGTTACAGTAGAACTGATTCAGGAACACAGCGTCGTGACCATCAGGGGAGCTAAACTGGCAACGTGCAATAATGTGTCCATAGAGAGCATCTGCAAAAATAATACAGACATAGTTGATGTGGATAATTGAATGTTTCTCACACTTCAGATTCTGTGTGTTTGTCTTTTTTGGTATATATAGGTATGCACTACTTTTTCATTCATATTCTAGCAAGTGAGGATTTGCCTCTATAAACAGATTAAATTCTTTAAAATAAACAGTCGTAGTTCATAATTTCATGTCACTTACCTGTTCTTAAAAAAACCCAAAACAGAAGGAAGAGAATAGAGAAGCTGAGAGCATGAGACATGTTGTCAGGAAAATGAGAGAGATCCAAATGAAGCAAACCCCAACGGAGAAAACAGATAAAGCTGAATCTGTGCTGCAAAAACGAGGAAGTTGGCACTCACCTGATAATCACCAAACAGTGTTTTTCTCCCAGGCTCTTGTTATTGTGTGTCACAAGACTATTTCCACTCACTTAAAATAAAATTGTGGTGGTGGAAGTAGTACTGAGATCCTTTATATTTAAATAAAGCAATGTATGTTCATAATCTAATGGTCCATCACAAATAAAAGTACAAATAGTAAAGTATAATAAATACTTACCACATCAAAAGTAAAAATATTCTCGTTGAAACAGAACAAATACTAATATAAACTAGTTGAAACTGACTTTAATAGAATATGTCACACTGAAAGGTAGCAAAAATTAATATTGTAGCATAAAATGGAAGTACAGTACAAATACGAGTAGAAGTAAAGCTGTAAGAAGTTAACGACGATGCTATGAGCTCACTATCACTGGACGGCTGCTGAAGTTTTCACTATATGAGAAATTAATCAACCATAGAAAAGTAAAATACAAATATGTGTTTATTTGTTTATATTTAGTGTTTTGCAGGGATTCATTCAAAAAACACAATTCATGCATTTATATTTTCCATTAAACATGTATTCATACTTTGATATTCTGAACAGTAAATCACATTGACAAATACAACAAAACATATGGTATATCACATGGTAACATTTGAATAGGTTACACTTATTCATATGAGTTGTCCTTTGACTGTACATCACTATATGTATGGCAAGCTTATGGGTGAGTAGCAAAAGAGCGGATGCCCAATCATTATCTGGCAAAGTATGTTCAGGAAGACAGAAACACTAGTGAATCATAAAAACATGACATTTCATGTTCATTCAGACCATAAGGATATTTCACAGTTGACAAATTTGCAAAATGCTTCTCTGTGAAAGTTTCCCTCTTTTGCACCAACTAGCACTATTTATTGCTGATTTGACAGAAGCTGCAGCTGAATGAGAAGGAATTTAAAGCTGAATTTCATCTGGAATATGTGTGTACATTGCAATAGGTTACAGGGAGATATTCACAAGAAAGAAATATAATACTAAATCATTGTTACACTGCTTCTCATTATCCTTATCTTGCATATCATGACATATAAGTATATATATATATCTCTTTAAAGCAAAATAAAGGTTAAGAAGATTATAAATTAAACACATTTGTGTTCAGCAGATCACCGGTGTTGTCCTTTGACAACAAAGAATACTCCAGCTGCTACACCAAACAAGCCCAGAGTCAGTCCCACTCCACAGAAAACATCTGGTCCAAGTCCAGGATTACTAACATCAGGTTCTGTGGAGGAAGATAGTGAGAATATGCTTCATTGCGGACACATTAAATAATTAAATGATGTTTCTTTAAGTGTGGTCACAAAATAAAACAATCACCCCAGATCCTTGTTATGGGACTCTCCAGGGCTGAGTGCTCCACGGTGCAGCTGTAAATGTCTCCCTCCTTTGGTGTGAACATCAGGGTTGAGAACTGGTGGAAGGTTTGATCTTTATTAGGATAATATCTGCCCAGTGACACCCCCTCCGACACTAGACGGCCATTTCTGGTCCAGCTGACTTTGATGTCAGGTGGGTAGAAATGATTCACGAAGCAGACAAGACTGTTTTCAACTCCCAGCTCAATGTCCTCAGAGGGGAACAGGAGGATCTCAGGTGGGTCTTTGGGGGGTCAAAAGACAAATAAAAACATTCAGCAACATTTGCTCAATCACATCATATAACTACATACTTAATGTTGAGGCTAAAACATCATACAATACCGTTCAAAAGTTTAGGGTCACTTAGAAATGTCCTTATTTTTGAAAGAAAAACCCTGTTTTTTTCAATCAAGATAACGTTAAGCAAATCAGAAATACACTCTATACATTGCTAATGTAGTAAATGACTATTCTAGCTGCAAATGTCTGGTTTTGGTGCAATATCTACATAGTTGTAAAGAGGCCCATAGTGGCCCAGCAACTATCACTCCAGTGTTCTAATGGTACAATATGTTTGCTCATTGCATCAGAAGGCTAATGGATGATGAAACCCTTGATGCTATCATGTTAGCACAGTTGAAAACAGTTTAGCTGGTTAGAGAAGATAGAAAACTTACCTTCCTTTGATAAAAGCAAAGTTTGAAGGAAAAAAATTGTATTTCAAATACAAATCATTATTTCTAACCATGTCAATGTCTTGACTATCTTTTCTATTCATTTTACAACACATGGTGGTAAATAAAAGTGTGACTTTTCATGGAAAACACAAAATTGTCTGGGTGACCCCAAACTTTTGAATGGTAGTGTACAAGCAGGCTATATGAGATATCCTTTACCTGTTTCGTCTGGTGGATTGTGGTCCTCTGCTGCACAGAACGATGTATATAAAATACAGAGGTCTTTGCCAATCAGAGCGTCACTAAGTATATGCACGCCCTCCAACACTTGCTTTGGATCGGTACCAAGAAATGTGGGTACGGTGTAAACTACATCGCGTCTTTGTAAGTCCACATATAACATTTCCTCAGCATCAAATTCAAACAGTACCTCAGCTGTGCCATTCAGGGAGCAGCCCACCATATAGAGAAGTTCATGTGGAACTGAAAAACAGTACAATGTGTTTATTTTGTTTTCTGTCAGGCATTTATATTGTCCATGTACAGAAACTAAAGTTTACTACTTATTTTACTTTGAATGTTTACAATTAATCTCAACCAGAACAAAAGGGTAGTAACTATAAAGTAGCTTCTTACTTTGTGAAAAGGCATAGAAGGTGTTGAATATCAGGATGATGACAGCAGAGTGCTTCATGTCTGAGCTGCAGATCTTCAGTGACTCTGAATAAACAGACTAAACATGGCTGTTTTTTGTTTATCTCAGTTGCCAATAAGGAAACTCACAATCGATCACATGACCCGAATAATATGTAAAGCCTCAAAAAACAACATTTCTGTGTTCCTGATAAATAATCATTAAACTGTGCCCGTATACTCATTACCTATGAATTAGCAAAAGTTTTAGGTTGTTAGAAAATTAAATAAATAATTGCATAGAAGCTTTGTAGAAATTGAAGACAGTTCTGATTAACAGCCTAACCTGTTTTGTAGATAAGTTTCAGTGATAACTAACTATGCTAAAAATTCACAGTATGAGGAAACTGAAAGAGCTGGAAAAACCAAAGTTGACACACTGATAAGGAGGAAATTCAATCACACAAAAGAAAATGTATTTCCAAAATGTCATGGATGACTATGGAAGATCAAGACTTGTTTCCATTGTGGTGGTACAGGGTTGTGAGGATGTAAGATGATTAACACATCAAACAAATATATATATAAAAACATAGAACACCTGAATATTTTATTTCATCACAGTGTCAGTTGTTGTGTCACAAATGTTATTCAGTTATTCTGTAAATTTATGGCTGACTCAATGATGGCGAAATCTGGGCTTTGTGTGGTACAACCTGAGAAAATATAAAAAATGGAAAGAAGAATGAATGAAAGGAGATGAGGGTACAGCAGGCTTCACAGAAACAAGGAAACTATTGCTTTCCAATGTATTCTAAAACACAGTCAACCAATAGTAAATTCTGGATGCATCAGGAAAGTTCAGGTTCTAGCTAAGGTCAGAGTTCACCATCAATGTTAAAGCACAAGTGGTAACACAAATAATGACTCAGTAGAAGATGTATGAGAACGTCCAGGTATGTTCTATAAACCTCCTGGCAACATGTCAAGATGATTTATTCTGAGGTGTCCTGGGTATTTATGTTAATTCAGATTACATAACCTATGTTTATAGTACTGTCATTTCATTTTTTTACTCTATATACACGATTTAGATTTTCTTATTGAATTGTGTGTAATCCTTGGGAAAAGGACCATTGCAAAATAGTTTGAAATGCAATAATGATTACAATCATATAATGAGCAATATCAGTGTTGAGATTTGTTTTTTATGTGATGGATGGAGTATGGTATGGAGCTCTAAGAATGACAAAATGTAATAAAAAGTTAAAGTTAGACAAATCAAAAATATAACTACAAATCAGCTTGTGAAAGAATATATATATATATATTTTTTTAATATGATTTCTGTAGGAGGACAAACATGTTGTCCAGGTAAGGACGTTACGAGAAGAGGATCGTATTGTATTCTTGTTTTTTTTCAAATCCTCAAAATTTAAATGAATGAACCACTACTTCAATGCAATCAAATCAATGCAACAAAACAGAATACATTATGGAAGTTAAACTTACAGCAGCAAATATAGTCCAGTCATGTGGTGTGTCATTCTCACCAGGATGAGCTGCAGGGAAAATAAACATTTAATCCTGAATGCTCATTATGTATTTGTAGCCATATTCATCATTTTAATAGTAGGTTAATGTAACTAATATACACTTACAGCCTGTGTTGCTTTCATATAAGGTTTTTATTTTTTTTGGTTCAATATGGCTCTTTGAACATTTTGGGTTGCTGACCCTTGGCCTAACCCTTTTCTTTAGGTCATATGCGTCAAACTCAAGGCCCGGGGTCTAAATCTGGCCCAGCACCTCATTTTCTGTGGCCCCTCAAGAGCTTGCACAGACATGTGTGGTTTATTGAGAGATGGGAAAGTGAATACATGTTTGAACTTAATCAAAACACACTGATCACATTGTCTTTGTACGACTTCATTAACTCCAAAATCTTTTCTCAATTGGCCATGAGGGTTGTTTAAAAACAGGAAAGTTTCCATTTTTCCTTATTTTCCTTTGTTGAAATTAATTTCTTTCTTTACTTTCATGTACTTTCTATTCTTTAATATTCAGCATAGCAACACAAAACCATAGATTCCAATCTTTGAAAAATCCATTAAATAAATAGTTTTTAATGGTGGTTATCAGCATGTTCTTGTAGGAGTCTCTAGATATCTGTGATGATATTACATGTTTTGCTGCAACATTTTAACAATTAGAAGCTAACAACAATATAAAATTATTTATACTTCAGCATTTTTATAAATTATTTTCAAAAATCTTAGCAAATTGTCACCAGAACTATTATGAGTGGAGAGCCTATTGTCTAATATAATAACAATTAATACATATATATGACAATTTACATTTTTATTACAATTGGCCCTTTAAGGGAAACCAGAACGCTGATGTGGCCTGGGATGAAACTGAGTTTGACTCCCCTGTTTTAACCCTTTTCTTTAATCTGAGGGAAGCCCATGTTATTCCTGCCCGTGGCCGCTGGGTGTCGCTGGAGCTCCGTGGTGGTCGGCGGTGACTCGTGTGGAAGAAGCCGCCTGTTGGTGCTGTTCTGGGGCATGTGGCTCAGAGGAACGGGGCCGTCTTCCTCTCTGACCCCGGCCCTTCGATGAAAAAAAAAAAACGACGGAGCGGCAAAAAGGGGCTGGGGATGCAGAGGAAAGCCATCGATACGGGCAGAAAACACAGGAATGCTGCTGCTGCTGGACATGGACTGTCGCCTCCTTGACGGAATAAAGCACTGATGTGTCCGCTCACTGAGTTTGTAGAAGCGACGATTCGGCTGCTACTTTGATTTTCTATTATTTTTTTTAACCCATTTGCGTTGATGCACACATCTGCAGCGATGCGAGCTGTGGACTGGAGCAGGATTCTACTCTTCCTCCTCGGATACTTCACCAAAACACTCGCGGAGGACTCAGCCGGCGAAGGTGAGGTTGTTTTAGCCGCTTTGCAGCGTTCGTGTCCGGGAGGACGACGAGCTAAAGGCTCCGGTGGCTCCGGTGGCTAATGGCTAGCCTGATGCTGATGTGACCTGAACTCAGCTAGCTCCGTGTTAGCAGGTTAACTCTGTACTGTGTTCCCCAGAATGGCTTTTATTTCATTTATTTGACTTAATCATGTTTCAAACCGACTGCTGTAGCTTAGTTGATGTTTTATCTGTTGAAAACACACTTCTATTGGCTGTAAATGAAACTGATGTCCTCATTGTGCACAATAATTCAGCCGAGGAGTCCAGCTGCTGGGGTTTGTCTGGGGTCTGTAGGTCTTAAAAGTCTTAAAAAGCATCGATTTAAGTGTCCTATTAATAAAAAGACAAAATAAAATAAGAACCCTCAGAAGTCATTTAAAGGCTTAAATTTAATTTATTTGGGTCTTCTGAATATTTTTTAGCATACAAAAGGCAAAAATGCTATTCATTAATTGTTTTAAATGTAATTTTAAAGGTGGAGTACATAGGATTTCCCTTAAATCCCTCTCAATGATCACTCCTGACCCGCTAGCAGTGTGTGGTGGTGTGTTTCTGTGCAAAAACCCTGCCCTCTGCCTGGATTTTCTACTTTTCTCAGTGATTTGATGTTTCTGAACATCCCTGTCCATCAAAAGAATGAGAAAGCTAGTGAATCCAGTAGTGTTGATTGAGAGGGATTACTGTTGTATGGGTTTTATTGTCTTTTATGGAAATCCTGCATCAACTGCCTGTTAAGCAAAATTTGACTGGGGGAATCCCCAATTTTATTGCGCTGTGTGAATTTCTCTGTGGATTGAGTGTCTTGAAATATAGGACAGTATTTATACAGCACCTAGATTTTACTTATAATCCAAAAACAAATCTAAAAATCTCATTCTCTTTAATATGGGGCCTTTAAAATTATCTTGGTGCAGTTGTCAGAAATCCTGTCAGATCAGAGAAGAAGCTTTTTTTTCTTTCAGTTTCTCTAGGACTTTGGCATCTGATTTTCTCACAACCCTTTTATAGTGTGCAGAGCTTGTTCTTCTTGTTTGAATAATTTAATTTGTTTGTATGGCAGGTTGTTGCCTGTATGTTGTTTTTAAACAAAAAAGTCCTGGTTCAAGCAAATAAGTCAACTATTTGAGTCTCATTTTAATTTAGCTTCTCAAATGTGAATGTTTTCTTTGATCCTCTGATAGTAAAGTGAATATATTTGGGTTGTGGACAAAGTAAGATGTCTGAGGATGTCTCCATGGGCTTTGGGAAACATTGACATGTTGATTGAAGTGTTCTGGACCAAACATCAAATTGTTGAATCCAAAAAGTAATTGACAATTTCATTGATAATGTAATAATAAAATAATTGTTGCAGAGTGTGGTTTACTTTTGTGGAAGAAAAGCACCAAATATTCAGTTGTTTTCAATAATTTCTACTTTGATTGATTGGTCCACTTACTGTTTCTGATAAACTCTGAAGTATTTGTAAGATAAGATAAGTTTAGGCTCACAAGTCAGTCTCTAAATCAGGGGTCACCAATGCTGTTTCTAGAGCTGCTGTGGGTGTCGGTTTTTCTTCCAACCAAGCAGTAACACATCTGACTCTACTAATAAAGGTCTATAGCAAGGACTCTAATGGTTGATTAGTAGAATTAAGGTGTATATCTGTGTGATTGGAACAAAAACCTGCATCCACAGTGGTTCTCTAGGACTAGGGTTGGAGACCCCTGGTCTAAAGGCTTTGCTCAATTAAAGACTTAATAGAAACTCTTTTATTGCTCAAACTGCGTGGAAACATTTAGGGTTTAGAAGAAATTGCATTGCGGAAGTGATTCATAGTTTTTGGGTGCAGTTTCACATCGGGATGGTGACCTTGGAGTCCAAAGTAGGAGTTGCCTCATTATGAAGGAAAAGAAATTTAGGGGGGAGCAACATTTAAGGTGAGGCATGTTCTTGACGTAACATAAAGGTCGTGGGTTTGTTAGCGGCCTTTCTCACCACTGTCCAAGTAAGTAACTAGCAGCTAGGAATACCCAGATGGTCAGTAAGCAGGGGGGATCTCACCAGAAATCTCACCAGAAAGTTGCTGTATGAAACACAGCAACGTTGCTTGTGTTTTGAAGGGTTGTATGAAGATGTACAACAAGATGAGGCACATCAACTCACAGTTCACCTGCTGGTGCTCTATTTATTTTGCCTCGATCAAATCTAAACTTTTCAACATCTGCGCCTGTGGCGCTTTGACACAGGGAATTCTGTGCACCACAGCATCACACGCTTGTAAAGTTTGAAGGGAGCATTAATCACAATAATCTGATGACATTTCATTCAGTCATTCACATCAAAGCTGCCCAGTCATAGTAGCTTCCATCTGTTTTATCTTTTATCTCTCACTCATGTGCACTGCGCTCACGTCTCAGTTCTGCTCGGCCTACATTTGGTCCTCTCACTGCGACTATGTTTACAGTACAAGTATGAATGTAAACCTGGAGTAACTCGCTGTATATCTGTCACGGTTTCTCTCGCTCACTCAGTTTGTTCCAGATGGTTTATTATTGTATCATTAACTGGATCCAACCCAGAGGTTGCACTGACTATGTTAAGTAGTTCTGTTTTAAGGCTTGTCATAAGGTGTTTTTTTTTTCATCGATATAAATTCTCTGGGTTCACAACAAGCTCTGTTTAAGTTAAAGATGGTGACTGCCTTCATAACTCATGAGAGTGTTGTGGTATGAGATGTGTTTTGACGTTCTCTCTCTCTCTCTTTCTCTCTCTCTCTCTCTCTCTCTCTCGACCTTCACTTGTCTCTCCGGGGTAGTATTCAGGTCAATACAGAGGATTTCTCCTGGTTTGTCCAGCACACATCATAGGCAAGTGGAGCCAGACAGACAATCTGCCCGCAGATATAGATCTCACTCGCATTACTGCTGCCCATAATAGGCATGGCATTGCATCTCCAAGAGACAAGCGTTGGCCGGAGCTGGACCGGAGCTGCCAGGAAGTAGACGAATCAAATCATAATGTCACCAGCTAGCCAAGCTTGATCATAATCATAAGATGCTGGTGTGAGCGCTAACAGAGGGCCACTTTGGAGAGGATGCATCATGTTCTGAGAAAGCATTGTATTTAGGAATGAGGTCAACTAGCTCCTTACCCAAGAATCACAGCCCATAATATCTGTGTAATTTTTTGAGTGAAATATATATTGAAGTAAGTCATTTATTTACTCTCCATCTTAAGAGTGGAGACCTGTATCCCTGTGTCCTCTACCGAGTTAATGGGATTGCTATCTAATCTTACTTTTAATCCAGATGAGGGAAAACAGAACAGCTAATAATAGTCCCTGCCTTTGCTCATAATGTCAGAGCTGTAGTTGTTTATTTGCCTCGATTTTCCTCCCCACCTGCGTGTTTCGACATGTTGAGTTATTCTTCGCCCTTTTTTGTGTCCCTTGTCCTCAGTGATTCATATGGCCTCTTATGTAATTCTCGTTTTGTTTAGTATTCTACAACATTTTAATAGGGTCTGTTTTTCTTCTCACCGCACTGAAAGTCAGATGTTTGTTATTTATCAGTGCAGTAAACAAATAGCGTCAGTAAGTGTGTTTTCTTTTGCTGTGGTTGAACAAGTTATTGCCTCCAGAAACGGCTCGGAGTTAAAGCGACATGGCGTTGTTCTCAGATTTAAATCCTGAACTGCATTTCTTTGTTTCTTATGGTTATGGTATACGTTATTAAACCAATTGCTTATTTTTTTTATTTTTATCATTAATTTACTTAAGTCTTATCATTCAGACTTTTTTCTGGCTGCTCCATTGTAGTTCCTTTATTACATTCTGCAGTAAGTGGTGAAATATATAGTATAGTACTGTAACTGTCTCCTTTCAATGTTTAATATTATCACATTCTCTTATTAGTCAGAACCAAACTGATTCCACGTTACCAAAGTGAAGCTTTCAGTTCAGGCTGCATCTAGTTTTTATATTCATGAACTATTTATCTTGGTTATTTTCTCAAATCTATTAACTGTTTAGGCTACACAAAGTCTTAAACTTGTCAATAATGAATATGAAAAATCATATTTTCCAAAGTAGTGCCTCATTTGACAGTGAAATGGTTATTGGTGGTTAGCCTTCTTAAATTCTCAAGCAATTTAAGAAGGCTAACCACCAATAACCATTTCCCTGTCAAATGAGGCAAAAGAAACTAAGCATATTTAGCGTTTATGCTTGAAAAGGGACAAGAAATAGGCTCATTATAACTATTCAAATAGCCTAGCTTATTCATTTTTGACTGTTGAATTAATAGGCTAATTATCTCTTTAATTTTGAGTTTCTTGTTGCTACTGTGCATAATCATGACAAAAAATGTCCCAATATTGTAATGTCATGATATTAATGTTTTATCACTTCATATGACAGGATAGGACAATCTCCTGGTCTGCATTTGTCTCTATAACTTGTAACTATATACTAATTATAACTGACATCACTCCATTAAACTCCAGTAATACCACTGAGTTTTAATGTGTGGCTGCAACTCCAGTACTGGATCCTGTGCTCCTAGCTAGCTTTCCACAGAAAGCATCTGCTCCCCCCCTCCTCCATTTGGAAGAACACCAAACCCCCTCACGCCCAGTGGAGGCCAGCCATACCACGCATTTCCAGTTTATCACACCTCACTTCCATGGTGCAGAAATGCTTTCTTTCCACTCCTGGTTTAAATACACCACAACATGCCTTAATTGAAACTGTAGTGGGCCAAGAAGAACACGCTCCGTTCTGTTGTCCCTGATTACTCCGCCTGGGTCCACCTCTTTCTGCTCACAAACAAACCCATAACCACCCTGCTGCTTTAGCTGCTGTTATCGAGGTAATTTGTCTGAAATCGCAGCGTTGGTGAGGCAGGGTTCTCTTTGAGGCCTTTATTCTCCGTATGGTACTGACACAGATAAGGACTTAATACACCAAGAAGCAGTGGCGTGGTCATTCTTCACGCCGACCATGTTCTTCCAGGAGACTCCTAGCTTGTTTAACAATGATGTCACCGCACGGCTGATTTATTGGACGAGGACTGGGAGGGGACTGTTGCATTTGTGTGCGCTTGCATGTCAGTCTGAGATCTCCTGTGGGAGTTCTTTTAAAGTGAGCACAGCTGGTACCCCTAACAACACATCGCTGGGAGTGGGACAGGAACTGGGGTCATGATCCCTCCGACACGCACACACTGCAAATCTTAGAGGCAGAGTGAAGAGTCTGTCAGGGGGAAATCCAGCCTCGTTTTTTTTTCCCTTTTTTTTTTGTTTTGCAATCCTCTGCCGTGACAGTACAAATGTAATAAAGGGAGGAATGGAGCGAATAGTCGGGAAGCAGCAGCAGACCTTAACACTCTGGGAGTAATCATGTGTTTTGTTCGAGATTGACACGTTGCTTTGCCAAACCTCGCCACACAAGCGCACCATATAACTTCCATCCCTGCAAAGGTGTCATTTGGTGGTGCTGGGCTCTGTTTTTAGGTGGAGCCTGCACTCAGGCTGAACTCTTACCAGATTGTCAGAGCGGTTTCTCGCTGACCGCAGGATCCCTGAGTGGGGGGAGGGGGATTTGTCTAGCCAGGGGTATGTATGTGTTTAGCGTTTGTGTCACGGAGGGTGGGGTTACAAGAAAGAGTTATGACAAAATTCAGATGCAGCGAGTATAGGGGAGGTGGGCATGGTCAGATCAGGGGAGAAGGGGAGGGAAACCCTTTTAGCTTTAATTGAAAGGTCATCACGGGTCAGCCAGGAACCAGTGATCAAACAGGACCCATGTTGTCATGTGTGCAAAGACTTTCTAAATACAGAAGAACAGCGTGGGCTTGTGTGGTTGTGAAATTACAGTGTTTGTTGGGTTATGATGCTGAAATTGACTTTTGTTTGTTTTATGGCTTGTGACACATAGGACCGAACTATGTTTGAGCTGCCTGTTCCTATATGGAATTATAGTAAGCACAGAACGGTAGATACAGTACATATATGCATTCGAGCATACCTCGCTTTATTTAAATATAGTATTTCGTTATCTGGTTGTGTCCCTAAATGTTTCTAAGGAAATAAATTGTCTATTAAGGGAGAGAGAAATGTATCTTTAATCATCATTTATAAACTGAACAATTTAATGCTTCAGTGACTAAAAGTAGGCTGAAAACTCAAAACTTGTATTGTTAGCAGTTTCAGACCATAGACTGAAGAAACAATAGATTTAGCTTCCATGATGTCATCCGTTGGTTTGTGGACTTGTGTTTTGAAGTTAAACCGCTGCCTCATCTTGTTTTTGTTTAGTCAGAAGCGTGTGTTTCCCCCCACAGTTGTCGTGAATAGGGAAATTATCTATAGACCAAAATTGTTTTTTGTACCATGCTGTAAGTGTGTTTATTTCTGTAAAGTTGTCTATTTTAACATGGGGAGGCTTCTGTAACCAGTCTCAAGTGGCCATTCGAGGAACTGCAGTTTATTGATGATTCCGCATTGGACTTGTTAACCTCAGCATGTTTTTGGACTGTGGAGGAAGCTGGAGAACCTGGAGAAAACCCACGCAGACCAGAGTCCCAGATCAAGGTCTTGAACCTGTGATCTTCTTGCTGTGAGGCAACAGTGCCACCGTGTCACTCTAAATTACTGTCCATATAAGCAATATTGACTCATAAGTGTAAAGGCAATATTGACTTGTATATGTATACCAATCTGGTATACATAAAGGTTTAATTGAAACAGCACAAGACTGATAACTTGCTGAAAGAACAGTTTGACGTGTTTCAATAAGAAAATGCATTTACTTTAACTTAAAAATATCTCAAAAGAAATGAAATAAGTCTAAAGTGCAAGTAAATTCATAGTAAAGTTGGGAAGTGCACTTCCCAACTTTCGCAAGGCATGTTGCATGTCTTGCGAATGAATTGTGCTCTTTTGAGTGTTTCCACTCTAAATGTGTTGTACCCTGTTAGAAACGCTCCTTGTATTAAAAACAATGCATGATGTTCTCATCTTTATTACACCCGAGCCACAGGAACTGCTCCATCCACTCTTTTCTAAATGTATAGACTTTTCTTTTAACTTCAGGTTGATCTGACCCGGAGGCGACTGACTGGCTCATTATTGTTTGATGCTGTCTCCAGATCTGACAGAACCTGTGAGCAATGCTCTTTGGGTGGCTCAGCAGACCGTAATTTAACAAAAAAGCTGTCTCATTTGTTTCATTCATTCATCTTCTATACCCACGTATTCCTCATTAGGGTCATAGGGGTCTGCTGGAGCCAATCCCAGCGCATTACAGGCTAGAGGCAGGGATACACCCCAGATGGTCACCAGCCTATCATGGAGCACACACACCATTCACTCACACACTCAATTTAGAGTTTGCAATTAACCTCAGCATATTATTGTATTGTGGGAGAAAACCCACGCAGATACAGGGAGAACATGAAAACTCCACACAGAAAGTTCCCAGACCCAGGTTGCTGTGAGGCAACAGTGCTAACCACTGCGCCTGTCGCCCGTGATTTGTTTCCTTTTCTGATATTTTACTAGCATATGGTAGCAGCAAACTCACCTCTGACAAAATGAAGTGTATATGGCAGCAGACACATTTTCAAAAGCACACACCTACAGAAATCGCTGGACCACATCCAATCAGTTAGGGGGGTGGGGATACGCCCCGCCCCGCCCTGCACTCTCTGATTGGTTTAGACCACACTCTGGTTCTAGTGTCAGTTGTTTAATCACAGCAAAAAGTATAAAAGCAGGGAAACCTTCAGTCTTTTTTTATTTTTCAGACAGCTGGTCACACTGGTGCAACCAAAAATATTCTTTTGTCGCACCACTGAAAAATTTGATCCCATGGTCGACCAAATTGGTCACACTCTGGAGTCCTGAAATGTCTTGTTTTGTCCCAACCAACAGTCAACAAACCAAAAATATTCAGCACTTTATCCTAGGAGACCAAAACCAGACAAACCAGAAAATATAAATTTGCACTATATCACATTCATTTGCGAGACTGAAACCGTATGATTTGATTTTGTTTCCCTTAGTTCCATTAGAGAGGTGTTCATATATACGGTTGTTTTTCCCCCTGGTCCAAGGCTTCTTTGAGAGAGGGAAATCATCCATTGTTTTGGAGGGGAAGTGCTATTGGCAAGAATCCAGGAAATGGTCAGATGGCCGTCCCTCTGTGTCCAGGACATGGAATGCTGTCTGCATGGATTGGAGGCAAAGGGCCTGGCTCTGAAACTAAACCCAGTTAAAGAGATGACTGTGTTTAACACAGCTGTGATTATCATACCATTGTGTTTCATGTCTATATATCGCTCCTTGTCATGGTTGGCCGGAATGTTTGTGCAGTGTTTTTTCGTCTCTTCACATGGATGCAAAGACACAGCTTAGTAAGCACTCCTGTTTGTTTTACAGAGGTTACTCTGAAGGTTCACGTGAGCGATGCCAGCACTCACCAGCCCCTGGGAGGAGCCACCATACAGCTCTTCACCAACCACACTTCCGTAACCACGGAAACCTCACTGGCCGACGGCAACACCTACCTGCACTTCTCCTACCGCCTCGGGACAGTGTTGGTTGTCACCGCAACCAAACAGGGATACGTGCCAAACTCTGTTCCCTGGACACCCTCCAGATTACCTGGTAGGTGTGTGTGTGTCTGTGTGTGTGTTGTATATGTGTAAGCAAAAAATATATTTATAGATGGGCATTGCTGACATCAACTTTGTGTTTGCAGGTTATTGATTTGCATGTCTTCTGCCAGTTTGTGTGTGTGAGTCTGTGCCAGGTGTGTGAGCTAATGAGTGAAGTGCTCCATTACTAATTTATTACAATAGATGCCAAAACCCAGCAAGGGGGCTGCTTAAGCTTTTACAAACGCACACTCTCAGAATGCCTCCCAAGAGGGGTGTGCGTGTGTGCGTGCGTGCGTGTGTGTGGGTGGGTGTGTGTGTGTTTGTACGAGTGTGTGGCGGAGGCGAGGTGGACTGTGGGGGGGTTATTATGAGCCAATGAAACAGTGGCCAATTGGATTATCACGCTTACCAGCTCTGAACAATAGAAGAGTGAAAGGAAGGAAGGAAGAGGGAAAGAAGTGGAGTTTGCTGGGTCAGACTTCTGTCCTGAACCGCCGACAGGATAAAAGCAGGACCATTAAAAATGTATAAAGATGGGTTAATGACGTATTATATCTCATAGTGATCAGTGAGTGGTCAGATAGGTTGCAACATGTTTCCTATCTTGATTGTAAATTTAATCTGTCAGTTAATGTGCTGATCGTGCACGCTATGTGGATTTGTGTTCCAGTATTTTCCTCCATCAGCCTGGACCTGCTACCAGAGAGAGCTGCTTCTCTGATGGTGTATGATGATGTAGTGGAGATTGTTTCAGGCTACCAAGGTAAATGTAGTATATGCAGCTCGATTTTGTGTCTTTTTGTATTATTATTATTATTATTATTATTATTGTACAAGTTATGAATACAGCTCTTGTTTTGTGATTTTCAACTGTCCCTTGCCCAAATAACATATTTTATGTTCCCATCATGCATCCAAAAGTTTATTCTATTGGTCACTATAGTTCACCACATGCAAAGAAGAGAACTAAAAAAGTGAAGGTAAAAATTAGCAGCTGATTATGCATCTTTGGCTCTCGGCACACCAGGGATTAACATCCGTACAGGGTGAGAAGTGGACAGCTCTAATACCACGTGTGAATGCACGTTCACACGTGGTATTAGACATATTCATTGCTGTCAATTTGCCAAATTTAATCTTGCAACTCGTAGGTGGTCTAGTCCAAAATCCAAGAACACATGGAGCTCGTCTAATTCGTAGTCGGTCGGCACCGGGCTGACTCCGATACTCTAGGTGGTGCTGTAACTCTTTCTAAGGGGTGTTAGAATTATTTCCTGTTGACAGACACAATGCCTAACTACAACAATAAACTGCATGAACTCCTCGTCCGTCCAAAAGTGATTTGTTGATTTATTCAAAGACATGGCATCGTTTGAGTTTTTCCGACAACAACATTACTATTCCGCTATTCTTTCCACTTCTGGTTGAAATCCCCAGCAGAAATTATCGAGCATGCACATGATACCGTACACAAGAAGGTGACACAGCAAAGATTAACAAAGCAGATCAACAATGTCTTAAACCAGGGGTTCCTATCGTATTGGTGAATCCAGTCCCTATCTGATCCTTAACCTGTGCAGATGAATTTGATACATTTTTCATGACTGTTTTATATCCGATAAAGCTCGTTCATGTGCCTGCAGTGATTGAGGATGCATTGAGATCAGATCACTCAACCACACTGGAGGTGGTCCGGGCCACTTGTGACCACATTCTTCCAGCAGTGTGTATGCAATGGGTTCTGGGCCACATTGATGGACCGCCTACTCAACTGACGTCCGGAAAACTAGACAGGGAAACAAATGCTGCCTCCCACTCTCTGTACCCTCTGTTCACAGCTGTGTTCACCTTTGATAAGAGGATAAATCACAGCCAGAAATGAATGACAGTAGTGTTGTCTCTCACCTTCCTCTGCTCCACTCCATGTGTGAGCAGAATTTACAGCAAAACACAGCAGAGTCTCTCACTGAGCTGAGATGCACTGATATCTCTCCTCTGAGCTGTGTGTGTTTCAGAGAAGATGAGGCTCTCCACACACACACACACACACACACACATCAAAGAGGAGAGGAGAGACAGAAACTATAAGTCACATTATGTTAATGTAAGTAAACGCAATAAAAGCTCAAACTGGAGTTGTAAACATAAAAGATGGTGCATGCTTATTTAAATCTAGAGCTGGGAAGTGCATTCTGATCATTAAAGTGGTCATTCAAGACACATTTGGGGATGAATGTTAACACCAGGTGTGCCTCAGGCCTTTTAATCCAAATCCTCAGGACATGTTAATGGACCTATTGTTGAATGAAATCTCATAGAAGAGATAATGAAACTTTCTGCTTTGTGTACACACACATGAGCATGCAAAAACATAAACCATGAGTCTGTCTTTGTTAGTCAGCCTCTTTGTGAAGGTGTGTGTAATTACATTAGATAAGGCTTTTTCCCCCTCAGAATCCATTAACGTCTTTGTCTACTGGCTCTTTTGTGTGTCTGACTGTCAAGGGAGTAATTTAAAGTGTCAGCTGTTGTCTGACTAAAAACAACTTCCCAGACGCACACAAAAATCTACAGAGGCTATTAACATGTAAACCTCTTGAGTACACGCTGCTCACAGCACGTGCCTGAAGGGAGGGTAATTTTTGCCCACACACACACTCGCACTGTTTGTCATGATGTTGTGAACTTGAACGCCCGGGGGAGTGATAAACCTTGGCGTGTGGCATGAGGAAAGAGAATGAAAAGGGGGCAAGCAGGGTGATACAGTAAGTGCTGAAAAGTGGGGATGTGGGTGGAGTGGAGAGAGAATAGGGGAGAAAGGGGGATGGGCAGAGCAGTGTCTAACAGAAGGAGGAACAGATGAGGTGAGTGAAAAGTGGAGGGAAAAAAGACGAGTTGAGGAAGGAAACGCACAAAGATCAGAAACAGGGTAATTTCCCTTCTCAGGAAAGCCACGGAATGGAAATTACATTCACACCTGAGTTTCAAGAACAAGCTTTACTCTAAAACTTGAAATTCAAAAGATGCACACGTCTCAAAGCTATCATCTAAATTCATGTAGAACTCCAAACCCAAACACAGCGAACACTCGTATACAGCTGGGTCCGTGTCTCACTGCTCAGGAATGTGCGCTCGGCACAGTCAGACCACAATGACATCACCTTGCTGAGTCCAGCAACATGCAGTTTTTTTTACTGTTTATTGCATTTTATCTATAATTTGTTAATGGATGTCAGAGCCTGTTGGATGGGAAGCAGCAATGGGGAGAAATGAAAAGGAAACAATGAATCGCACTGCACACAGTATCCAAAATAAGCCACAACAATCCTTATCGATCTCGTGTTACCTCCATTAAGTTGAATTTGATGACCAAATTAATGACCTTAACTAATAAAAGAATTGCCTTGTAAAATATCCTAACCCAACATCAATGTGTGGTCAGGTGAAAACATCAAAGCTTATATTTTGTTGGATTTTTCAACAAAGCTTGACAGCTTGAAAAAACCCACTTCATTCCACACATTCCCATGTTTTATGTAGAGATGTGGAGCTGTATCTAGATCTGTATTTTTTAACAGCTGAAAAATTAATTAAGTTTGTTTAAAATTAAACAAACTCGTTTCTCGGCTGGTTCGACTTCCTATCAAGATTGTTACTTATCCTCATCTCCTTAGTGTCAGCTATCACAATGAAGGTAAAATACCAAAAATGAATGAAACAATAATTTGTTAATTCAAGATCCTGTCTGTCCCTTCACAAGGTTCCAGGGGCCAGCCCAGTGTTCATTTCCAGCGCAGAGCCCTGAGTCTTCCTGCCAACACGTCCTACGCTAACCTGAATGCTCTGCTCACCGTGGCCAGCTCCCCATCAAACATCCAGCACTTCCCCTACCTGCAGGTCCTCGCAGGAAACGGCACAGGTGAGGTTGTGAGGAGGAGTTAAAGTGAAACTCCTCCATAGATCATAGAGACGAGGAGAGCTGGGCACAGACGACAGGGGAGGAGGCTGCTGAGTGGGGGCGGGGAGTGAAGACCAGAGGCAGTGGTACATCAGAGAGACTCTACCCTGGAGAGGCCTCTCTATCTGACCTCCTGAAACACAATAACTCCTGTGTGTGTGCTCTGTTCTAACATGAGCCCCGTGCCCACATGCAGTCCTGTCCACATCTGTGTGTGTGTTGTATGAATTTGTCTAAATTTCTTTCTCCTTCAGTTTAATTACCCCTCAAAAAAATCCTCTTCTGCACAGGACATAGCTTCTCCCTTCAGGCAAAGCACACTCTTGTGCTTTGTGACACATTCTCTCAGTTTCCTTCTTTCCTGTCTTTCCCTTGTTTTCTTTCCTGTCTGTCTAACAAGTCTTTTATCTGCTATATTCCCCCCCCCTCCCCCCTTCTGCACACCTTACTCCCACTCCTTTCCATTTTGCTGCATTTTGTATTTTTACTCACTCCTGTTTCTCTCACAGGGACCGAGAAGAGGATTGAGTTGACTCCCGTAGCAGCGATTTCGGTTCACTTATTGGCCAGCGACGGAGCCGAGCTGCAGGTGACTGAGCCAATCACCGTCTCTGTCCCCCTGCCAGCTGACAGCGGCCTGAAGGAAAATGATCACATCCCTGCTTGGAGATTTGACCCGCGCCTTGGTATGTACTGACAGAAACCCACACATGCAAAGTTTGTAAAGAAAAGGCAAGATACCGTACTCACAATAAGTTGGGGATATTGTGAGAAACTGTGGATTTCATACATTACAACAACAAATGTAATTAGTAATATCAAAGGGAAATTTCACTTGTTTCATTAAAATTTTGATAAAATAGGAAATAAATAACAATATCCCTAACTTATTGTGAGTAGTGTGTATCCTCTAGGATCCTGTGTTTGTTTGTTCCACTAAGATCTTTGGAAAAATTGCTTTTTCAGTGAGTCTACTTTCATGTAGGAGCTTCATTTCCTATTTTCATGTAGGAAATGATTTGTAAAATGAGAGGAAAAAGGAGCATTAACATGAATCACATGCACATCCACACACTGCTGCCAGGTCACAGTTTGTCACTGTGTGGCAGAGTGATGAATGATTTTATTCATAAGGTCATAAAAAATGACCAACATACAGTACCGCGTTAATCTGCAAATCAAAACAGTAATGCCACCTCAAATCGCAGATTTAGATACATAATCGCAAATATATAATCTTCTTGAGCTCAGTCAAATCTCTAAATTAGCTGAACAATGGGGAAAGAGCTCTACGTGTGGCTGGGACAACTAGAACCCTTCATAATTCTCTGAAACCACAGTTTTTTTTTCACCAACTTAAAGATCTGTTGTCAGACATCCTGCATCGTGACACACCCAGTTCCACTTGGAGCTGAAACAGTGATTAGATCACCAGTTGAGTCAGAAGTGTCTGCTCTACAAATCATCCCTCTCCATGTACATTAGTCGCACATTTCCAGGACCACTAAATCTCCACAATACATTTGTGCTGTGCCAGTAAGGATAGAACCCATTATAAATCTTTTGGTGAAGTAAATGTCCTGGGTTTTTAATTTACAGTTGAAAAAGGGAATCCATTACATTGTTAAATTGTTCAACAAATAAAGTGTTTGTCATTTTTAATCCTGCAAAACAATTCTTTTTGGCCAGTTGGGGGCAGCAGAAAAACAACCTGAGACCATCAGGTCAGACTGTATATAAAAATGGACGTAGCGTGGTGTGGCATTACACAACGATGGGTATTAAAATCAAGCAGCATTAAACATTAAAACAGAAATACTCCAGCAGTCCAACTCAGTAAGCAGTAGGTGAACTAGCTGTAATCGACACCCATGTGGCAGATATCAAAGACATCAAGTCTTCAAATCTTTTTAACGTAGAAATAATTTAAGTGACCACAAGCAAACTCATTAGAGTTTAATGCCAGAGACCATAAAGACTTGTTGGGGAAAAAAAGGTTTGACTCAGTATTTCTAAATATAAACTGCCTGGCCAAAAAGAAAGTTGCACTTAAAAATTAGGTCACACACACTTTAGTTATGGAACGCGTTCACTGTGGCATTGTTTCGATAAGCTTCTGCGATGTCACAAGATTTATTTCCATCCAGTGTTGCTTTCATTTTTCATCAAGATCTTGTATTGACGATGGTAGAGTCGGACCACTGCACAAAGTCTTCTCCACACACCCAAGTTTCTCGATGGGATGAAGGTGGCAGCCAATCCATGTGTGAACATAACGTCTCATGCAGCTGAACCACTCCATCATAATCTGAGACTGAAGAATCCTGGCGTGGTCATCTTGAATACACTTGTGTCATCAGAGAAGAAAAAATGCATTGATGGAATAACCTGGTCATTCACTTCAGCTGCTTCTCTTCTTGCCCTGATGCTCCATCACTCTGGTTCGCCATTGTCCTTCAGGTTTTTAATAATGCGGTGGACCAACAATGGACCAATAATGCGTTCAAACCAACAAGAAGTCCAGTTGTTTGCTCTAAACTCCACAAGAAGAAAATGACCTGGATGAATTGAGAACCTGCACAGACAGTTCAGCAGTTTTTGAAATCTCCTTAGATGTTTTCTCTGCTTGATGCCAATGATTTAACCCTTCTCAAACAGACTAACCTCTTTTCCACAACCGCGGGATGTGTCTTTCCACATGGTTGTTTAAGAAATGAGAAGCTACTCATTGCATCAGTTGGGGTTAAATAAATTATTGCCACTTGAAAGATAATCACCCATTTAGAAATGATCCAATAGGAGAATGTTTATAGGAATAGGAATTTACTTAGTTTTACTTAGTTAAATTTAGCTTTTTTTGGGGTAGCTTTTTTTTATGGCCAAGCAGTGTATATTAGTATAAGTTGACACTTTTTAAATAGAAGTCAAATTGAACCAGGGAGTGTTTTTGAGCCAACATGTGGTGGATGTTGATGGTGTTCCACACTAGCTACAGCCTGATGCTGCGCTAGTTGCTGCTTGCGTCAATTATAAATAATAAAAGGCTGCTTGTGATGATAATAAATCTATCTACATCTTCTACATTTGACATTTATTGCTAGAACTGCTTGTGGGATGAAACTTCACATGCTTTTTAGGCTATTTCTGCAAGCAAGGAAAGTTTTATTGGGCCAATCAGTTTTAAAAATAAAGTCCATCTTTGCTCTTGTGATCATTATAAGAATGTATAGACTCAGTTTAAAGTGCCCAGAGTATCAACATTCAGAGCTTATAAAAGGGCTTTTGATAAAAGCTGAAATAAGAGACACACTCACACACACGTAGCCTACGCACAGCCTGTTAGCAGTGAGTATTTCCACAACAGAGGCCATCCCTGGACCCCTCTCCAGGCTACATCTCGTGTTCCTTAGCAACCCACCAATAACACAACAGAGTGGCCCACCTCCTGATTGGGATTCTTCTCTGAGCTGTGTGTGTGTTTGTTTACGTATGTGGTAAACCGAGGACGCAAAGAAAGAACTTTGAAATCCGCCCGGTGCCTGTTGGAGGAATATTTCAGTCTGATTTAATAGGTTCCTCACAAAGGAGCCAGCTTTGTTTACAAAGAGCACATGGGCGACACACAGAGAAACCTGTTTCTCTTGTGTAACTGACAGCCTCTCATGTTTTGTTAGAAGTTAAAGGACCAGTGTGTGTAGGTAGGATTTCATGGGGTCATTATATCTACAGTACTGATGATTATTTATCAAAAATCCCATTGAATGTGTGAATATTTTGTTAAAGCAGCAATTGTCAACCCTACAATGTTGTGGTAATATCAATATCAACGTATTATGTAAAAAAATATTTGTATATTCGATTGTGTCCATATCTGTGTGTGTGTGTGTGTGTCAGACACACCTTCATCCTGACAGCTTCCTTACATGGAACAGGCAACTATCCAAAAAAGGAAACATCTACTGTGTTGACTTTTATGGGCAAAAGCAGAAATATTACAGTATATGAGCCATAGTGACTATGAATGTTTGAGTTGTGGTGTAGTTGCAGTTGCCAGAGTCTTTGTTGGTTTCTGTGTGGAAGCGTGGGAACAGAGTCATTAAATGTCATCATTAAGTGGCTCAGTCACACAGAGGACTCCCCTGTGGAAAGGGTTCAGACAAGACCAGGGTGAATCCGGGCAGGGCTGGGCACAGACAGAGATGCTGAGTCACACAGCCTCTCTCATTTCTCTCTGCCCCTCTTTCCCTTATCTCTCCTTCCATCCCTCCTCTTCATCCGTACTTATTTCCTCTCCTTGGTATTGTTTTTTTTCCTTTCTCCATCTCTTGTATATTTGTCTTCCCTCCTCGAATATCCTCTCGTTCCCTTTTTGTTTCCTCCCTCCTGAAGATTGGTGTTTATTCCCGACTTCTTCACGCTTGATGTTGTAAAACTGCAGATAAACATAGTAACACGAGTGTGTCTCACCATGCTAGCCCTGAGACCCAGAGAAGGGGTAGTGTAAAGTCACATCTGAATGTTTCCTCTTGAAGCAGATTTACTGTGAGCCACTCAATCACTGCCTTTTGGCTTTGTTGTGGTTTTGTTACTGGCGCTGCTGGAGCTGCTATTGTGCTCATTGTTGTTCTTTTTCATGGACTCGATTCCATTTAACTGCACACTGCCTCCCTGTGGGTGAGTTAAGTACTGCCACAAAACGATTGAATAGGCAGTGTACCACCTATTAATGCAGAGTTTAGTTTAATGCACTGGCTTTAAATATAAAGAAATTGCCCTTGATATATATCATTAATGTAACTGAGTGGAGTCTGTCTATATTGAGCTGTGATACAAGCTGGGATTGTGTGTGTTTGCAGGTGCGTGGATAAAGAGCAGTTGGGGTCATGTGCAGAGGGAGGACGACCAGCTCAGACTGACCTACATTGCTCCTCAGCTGGGATATTGGGTGGCCGCCATGTCGCCGCTACACTCAGGTAAGAAACTGTGTCTGTGAGTATTCATTTTTCACAATATGCACAATTTTTTCACATCATACATTTGCTAATGATTTCACATAACTAAAAACACTTGCAGTCGCGTATATAGTTATATTCTTGAGACAGAAAATTACCATGATTTTTTTTTTTTTTTTACTGATCTCTTCTCCATGTCTTTTCAACAGGTCCGATAGCAAAGGACATCAGCACATACCACACTGTGTTTTTGTTGGCCATTCTGGGAGGCATGGCTCTCATCCTGCTCTGTCTGCTCTGCATCCTTTTATACTACTGCAGGTGTGTCTGTGTGAGACACAGATATGGCTCAGGCATTCTATAGATTTTTTAGTGATGTGCCACATATATAAAAGACAACCAGAAGTTGCCATGCGTCACCAGAAAGAGAAAATGCACCAATTTGACTGTGAAAACATGTACATGGACAGTAATGATCTGAAAAATGATCATATTCTTAACAAGACAATATTTAGATTATAGAATTGTTGAAGAAGTTGAAGTTGTTTATAGAATATTCCAATTCTAGTCCCATTTACATGCTTCTGATTAATGACTTAGCCTTTTTTCCTAGCAAAAGAGAACCTTTTTTGGGGTTATTTTAGATATTTGTAGGCATTTTATAGTGACAAAACGAGGCTATTTAACTCAAACTGTGTGCCACAGTTGTTTATTGTTATCATGGAAACTATGATCTAATGTTTACGTATCTTAATCAGGGTATTGCCTTAATTAGGTTATGATCAGGTTATTGCTATCTATGTATAGGTGGCCACTCTCAGATGAGTGTCACTGTTGCAAAATGCATTAAAATAAAAGCAGCACGTCACATTAAATCAAATTAAATTAAGCTGTACTGTAAGTGTGGTGAGTGGAAACGTTAGGGTTCATGTTAGGGTTAACAAAGTGTAAACAACGCTGACTGGCACTACAAAGTGCTAAAATGCAATTGTAAGCAACCGAGGAAAGTTGTCATTTAATCCACTCAGTGGTTGGAACAAAACGTTTTTTTTGTTCAGCATCACTGTTGAAAGTATTGATTCTTCTGAGTGAACCCTAACTTCTGCTGTGTCTCTGTTCTGCAGACGTCGCTGTTTGAAGCCCCGGGTGTCTCATCGTAAGCTCACTTTGTCCTCTGGTCTGGACAGCAGCAAGAGGGACCAGGCCACCTCCATGTCCCACCTGAACCTCATCAGCAACGAGGTCCGTTGGGCTTTAGTTCAATCACTGCTCCGTTTTAGGGAATATTTAACAGAGAAAGCACTTTCCTTTAAAAAGCTGACCAGGACAGTCCATATCAAGCTCCCTTTGTCCCTAAGCAAGCAATGTATTTATTGAAATGTCATGTCTCAGCATCCTTGTGGTAGGCAGAAAAAAAGCAAAGATGAATTTCTCAAATCAATACAGAAAAATGCCCAGTTTGCCCTTAAATCTGATACATAAGGAATTATGTCTTAATCAAGAGTTTCACACACACAAATATTTTGTCTTTAGGTGCAGCTGGAGCTCGTTTCCACGGCAACTGAGCCTGACATGACCACTCCGATGCTGAAGCCTTCCTCGTACGAGCAACAAGACAATCAGCGTCAGCCGGGACTAATCCACCACAGCAAACACAGCCGCTCGTCTCTGGGCAACAACAGCCACCACGGCTCATCTCTTGGCAACCTGACGCCTCGCAGCAGAGACTACCGGCAGTCCGTGGAGACGTTCCAATTAAAGGCCGCCCTGCCATGCGGGACGGACCGGGGCTACCGTCAATCATACACCTCTGTCTGCTCGTCCAGCAACCATATTTCAGACACACTGTCGGCCAATCACGGACAGGTGTCGGGCGTTGGGATTGTTGACTGCATCTCCCCTAGCTCTCCCCCTCACTCCCCCTGCAGTGGGCAGGGAGGAGAGTGCAGAGCCCCTGACTTCCTTCTGTCCCGGTCTGTGGACCATCTGGAGCGCCCCAGTCCCCCATTGCTCTCCCGGCCGGGCCAGCTCCTCTGCTGCGGGTCAGTGGACCTGCTGAGTGGCGGGGAAGGCTACCCGAGGGTGCGCCCCACACTGGTGATCCCAGCGCACTATATGCGGCTCCCCGGCGAGCACCCACTGTCCGGACAGGCCCTCCTGCTGCAGACTGACCAGCAGAGTGACCTGGAGACCATTCAGGCCGAGCTCAATGCCTCACACTCCCAGCAGCCCCTGGGGCAAACCCCAACAGACCGTGTGCCCGGCCCCGCGAAGCAGGGAGAAAGAGAGAAGCTGGGCCTGTCAGAGTCCTTGTCGATCCCAACGCAACTCGGGGAAACCGGTCTTGTGGAAATAAACAGTGAGGACACCCTGCTGGCTGAAAAGACTCTAATGGAGCTGCGGGGCGGGAAGCCCCTCCCTCACCCACGAGCCTGGTTTGTCTCACTGGACGGACGCTCCAACGCTCACATCCGCCACTCCTACATCGACCTGCAGCGGGCGGGTTGCCACGGCAACACACCAAGCACAGGAGGTCCGCAGGGTAACGGGAGGCGGGGAAATGGCAACGACGCCAGCCTGGACTCCGGCGTGGATTTAAACGAGCCCAGAGCGGGCCGCAGGGGGAGGGATGCTGAGCGGGAGGAGAGAGGGACGGAGAGGGACAGGTCAGCAAGTACAGCACCAGCCATGGCCTACACCCAGCTGGTGTACGTGGATGACCTGGACGCTGGAGGCAGCGAGGAGGAGACGCCCAAGTGCAGCCCCCAGGACAGCAAATTAGGACCCGAACTGTCAGACAAGGCAGAGGGTCAGAATGGGGAACAAGGGAAGGAAGACGCTGAGGCCGTACAGATACAGGAGGAGCCCCCCTCACTTTCCTCTTCATCGTCTACTGCTTCTCCTCCTCCTTTGCCGACACCAGAGGCCGTGACTTTCAGGACTGACCACACGCTGCTGTCGGTTTCCCCGGACGACGACGCAGCACACGAGGACGGAGAGGAGGAGAAGAAAAGCCCTTGGCAGAGGAGAGAAGAGCGACCCCTGCTGTCCTTCAATCTCAAATGATCCACATACGACCACTTAAACCACCACTCCCCTCTGCCCAGCCCATAACGTGAAGGATATTTCCATTTAAACTGAAGCCCTTTTGTTCATGATATAGCACTGAGACAATATTTCAGCACTGGGATCCCTCTTAATCCAGAAATGGATTCGGAATCATTCACAATCTTCCAGATCCCCTTTTCATGAAATGACCACTGACATGCTACATAAACAGACCACTTATCAGGCATGATGTACGTGTTGCCTGAGGGAGACGTTGGAGGCAAGAATATTTTATGCACAACAAATATATGCCTTTTTTTTTTTATAAATAGCCTTGTGAGCATAAAGGAACTGTCGTAGAAACAGTTGATGGGTGGTTCTCGCATATGAAAGACTACAGGAACCTTTTTTCTTGAGCCATATTGGCCTCAGTCCATGGACCCTAAAAGCTGGGAAAACACTACACTCATTTAAAGTAAGGATGCAACACAATTTGGCAACGTTGATTGATTTTTAAGTTTGCAGAGTGTCTGCAGGTGATTCTGATAACACAGTTCGGAGGATCAAGAATAAGCTGGTGATTTTCTATAATCAGAAAGTCTGATGTGCAAAGACAGAACAACAATCACTTGATCTACTTACAAATATTACCTGATATTATTACATATATATATTTTAACACAAGGTCTTATACATCAATCTTATTCCTCTTTACCATTCTGTTCACAAATGATTTAAAAATGCACCAGTGAGCATCATGATTGCAAAGGGTAACAAGGCATTCGCTGCAAAGATTACAATCACATTAATTAGTTTAGAGACGTCTCCAAACATTAATAGAAGGTTTAAAAGATGATCGTTGTTGTTAGTGGAGTTGTGATGAAGGAACGTGTCACCCAGTGCAGCAGTGTGGCTCATTGCTGTGTTGATTTTTTTGTTGTTTTTTGATGGACAGCACACAGGAATATATGTCAGGTTTGGATACACACACAATATTTGTAAGTAGGATGAGTTCATTATTGATTTGGCTCTGCACATGTTGTCGACAATTTAGATAAAATGTAGAAAATCAGCCACCCATATCCTTTAAAGTCTTCTAATGTGTTCTTGGATTTAATGAGAGCAATATGGCAAGAATCTTCCCAGACATAAACATGTACTTTGAATGTTTTTTGATTAAGTTGCTAGAATTGCATCTAGCTGTAATCAGAAGGCTTTATGGGTGTTTATACATGGACTAACGAGGGGAGAACATTTTGGACTGAAGAAATTAAACCACTATCTGCACTGCAGTGTAATCAGATAATGTGACACGCCACTATGCTGGTGGGTAAGGATATAATACCACTTCTATACTGTAGTTCTGCCCCAAAAAATTGTGAGATGTAAAAATATGAAGGGTTTTGTATCCGTTGAACCACTGACTGGCATATTTTGCTCTGAAGGCTATGCATCACTTTTATACGGCTGCTTGAGATGCCTTTTTTTTGTAATTTTAATCACAATGATTTGAATTGCCAACATGAAGTATTTTACCTGAAAATAGGCTATTTTTTTTTTTTCCCCAATATGTTAAGGGCTTTCCTTCTTCACTCGCCTTAATGTTAGTCATACGTTTCACCTAAAACCAAACGATTTTTGCTTGCTTTTTTCACTTTTTTTTTTAACAATTTCCTCATGTTCCAAGTGCCTTTGAACAAGCTGACTCTACAAGAGATTTGTGGAACAGATTACCTTATTTATTTCTCACCTTCTTTTGCCTTCAGCTTTTTCTCCTCTACCTCAGCCCTCCCTTTCTCTCCCACTCGTGAAAGAAAGCATGCAGTAAACTTTCCTCAGCACTAGCGTATTACAAGTCACACTGCAGACATCTTAGAAAATGTTTACCAGCTGCTGCAATCGTAAAATCCTCTACAGTAATCAGCAAACGTTTTGGGAGTAAGCAGTCAACGATTTACAAAAGTTTTCAGTGTAGCACAGGATAGATAAAGCAAAGTGTGATTGTATGTGAAGCTAAACTGCAGGTCATTTCAGTGCATTTACTTATTTTTTGTGTTTTGGAGGGTGAATGTTTGTCTTGAATGTGTTTTATGTGCACCTCAGTGGTGGTGGTGTCCATCTGTGATGCTGTCGAGACTGTTTGTCCATGTGAGAGTGCTGAGAATTAATCAACCTACAGTACATCCACTCAAGGCTCATACAGTTATAGCAATCATAATACAGTGTGTGTATAGATCTTTCTTTTCCTCTACCTGGTAAAATGATGTGAGTCTGTGTTGTGAATGGCTCTTCTTAGTATCCCAAAGCAACCTTCCAGTTCTAGGGTGGAGTTGCAATACAGCATCCTGAGTGTGTAAAATCAGTTGCTTGCATTATATTTGAAGCCTATTATCCTGAATAAACAGCCAAACTGGAATGATTTGTGTGCATTTGTGTTTGTATAACTGGATAAATATGAAGGGGATAATTTCCAACCCATGAGATACACAATTTTTCATGTCTGGTCATTGATACTTTCACATTTTTATGATTCTCTTTTTCTTAGGAACCTCCACCGGTGATTGTCAGGATTGAATACTGGCAAAGGAAAAGGTAATGAATTACTATAGTAATATGGAAAACTACTCACCAAAATATTATTGTGTTTATATTATTTGTGTTGTTACATAGATGAGACCAAAATTATATAAGGGCCTTCTTGAAGTTGATTCAACCTCTTAGAGTGATTTATGTTACACTTTATTCATCCAAGTGCCATTGTGTTGTATGTTTTAAGACCAAAAAATAATGTTTTACTTTATGTTGTGCTCTCGTGGTTCATACATGTTTCTAAATAAAGTTGTTTAATGAAATTACTACATGTTGGAAACAAGGGGTTTAAAAAGTAGGCAACTGGACTTTTTCTTTGAGCTTGAAGACGTTTCACCTTTCATCCGAAAGGCTTCTTCAGTTCTAGCCTGATGATGGAAACCAGGAGCTATATCTCTGGATCACAGAGGGTGGAGCTATAGACCACACCTCCCATCCCATAACAAAGGGTCACATAGGTCACCCTTCAAGGTGTGAATTTGGATGAGTTTCCATCCTGGTTTCCATCATCAGGCTTTGTTATGGGATGGGAGGTGTGGTCTATAGCTCCACCCTCTGTGATCCAGAGATATAGCTCCTGGTTTCCATCATCAGGCTAGAACTGAAGAAGCCTTTCGGATGAAAGGTGAAACGTCTTCAAGTTCAAAGAAAAAGTCCAGTTGCCTACTTTTTAAACCCCTTGACTACAATGACCTGGATGAGTGAGAATCTACACAGACATTCATGTTGGAAACCGTAAACCTGAGGCCGGGAAGTACTACTTCAGAGCACTGGTTGGTATGAAACAGCCATGGGCTAATTTTTTTCAAGTTTGTGTTAAAACAATATTCAGGCACCCAAATAATCACTGGTACTGACATTAAGAGCATATTTGAGATTTTTAATAATGTTTACAAGGAGGAAAACGTTTTGTTTTTTTTTTCTTTTAGTGTTCATTTGGTGCACCTATGCTTTTATTATAATTTGGGGTCAACAGAAATCTTGTCTTTTTTTCCTGACAGGGTTAGGCAATAAGAGAATACAACTAACTGAGTTATGTATTTGTGTATGTGGAATATGAAAATGATGTAATTTACTGTATATGAAATATTTATTCCACTACAGATACAGAGTACATTGGTGGTATTCTGAATAAAGTTTCTATTTTTAAAATAGATTACTTAAAGGGCTTACTAAATCAAATAAGGTTTTAAATAGTGCAATTTTTAAAAATGTATTTATTAAATAATTATTTTTTTTTATAGAAGGAGCTTTTAACACCTTCAACAGATGTGTTTCAAGGCTGAAATTACTAATTTGTCATGATTTTGAGGCCAAATTAGATATAATTTATGATTTTTTTATGACTTGCCTAACTTTTTCTTTGAAGACTAATAAGGTCATCACTAAAATGAATTGATAGCTACAATGATCCAGACCCTCACCATTAATAAAAAAAAGTAATCAAAGTATTAAGTTACTTGAGTAATCGAATGAAATTTGTACAAGTTACATTATATGGCAGGTAGTCAGTAATCTATAATTTAATATATTTTAAATGTAACCCCCCCAACATTGTGTTGATACTACACATAAAGAGCACTATGCATTTTTTCTTAATAAAAGAGGCTTTCAACACTTTCAGTGGATATGTGTTTCAATTTAATATACTTTATGATTTTTGATGACTTGCATAACTCTTTCTTTGGAGACTAATAAGGTCATTTTCTAAAATTATGTGATATCTTACAGCTTGTATTCAGTAATCTAATATATTATTATAATATAAATATAACCCCCCGGATTATAAAGTTAATACCATTGCAGAGTTATGTTTCCTACCTAAACTAGATAATAAAATTTGTTGTGAATGAACTGACAGCCATCTTTAGTGTTTCCATACGGATGGACTCCATGTGGCTGATACATGGTCTCCCAGATGGAAGAATGCTGCTCCAACAAAAAAAAAATCATGGCACAACATTGTTATGGAATGCATTCCTAGTGAATACATCACGTGCATGCTTCACTCCAAAATGGATGCTTTCTACCAGGTCTGGGACCCTTATTTGCAGCATATTGGGCCCAGGCTGTCATCATCTTTGCTTCTTGGATATTTAGATCAGCATAGAGTGTTTTTGTGACTTTATTCTAAGCACTCACTATTCAACAATTACCTTTAGCCTTGTTATGATCATAGTGATCCTATTTGGATACTGCCTTGTCTTGTGCCAGGAGGTTGTAAGGGAGGATGTTGGATGATAAGGTGCCCAATGTCTTATTTGTTTTAATCATACTTCATAAATATTTGCAATCTACTGTACCCACATGCCCACATTTTGTATTTCCCTTTATTTGTCGTATCTGAGTAGTTTGTGGTATTTTGTTTTATGTCCTGTATTGGAACATTTAATAAAAATATTTCTCAAAAAATAAAATAAAATAAAATTCAAGTGAACCAATGTTATAAATACAAGGTGGGAGTTTTCTCGCTGTTTTCCCTCCATTGGCCTCTAGGCGGTGTAGTTTCCATTGGCATTTTCTTTGTTTTTCCGTCTCTCGCCCGCTGCCAGTGATCTCTATCCGACGGTGGCTGCCTAATATTAAAAAACACACACACACACACATTTTTTTATGATGGCGGAGGACAGTGAATCCGCGGCCAGTCAGCAGAGCCTGGAGCTGGACGACCAGGACACCTGCGGGATAGACGGGGACAACGAGGAGGAGAATGAGCATATGCAAGGGTGAGGATGGCCTGTCCGGTCCGGTGTTTCGGTTTAACTCGAGACCGTGTTAACTGGTGACTTTCAACCGCTTGTGTAGTGGTTGCTCGAATTTAGAAAAAATAAGATGAGGAATGTGAATGCTTCTTGTTATTTAATTAATATGATGTAACATTAAATGCGAAGAGAATTGTGTTAAACGTCAATTTAGACTATTTTAAGACGTTTTTAGCGGCTTTCAACGGCTGCTGTCGCCACGACAACCTCGGACACGTTCAGCTGAAAGTCACCAGTTAACACGGTCGCGAGTTAAACCGAAACACCGGCTGGGAAACGCAGTAACGCTGTTCTAGGCTGCCTGTTTATGTGTGTGCGCGCTCGATGGGGAATGGCTAGCGCGGTTAGCTCCGTAGTTAGCCGACACAAACAGAGCCAGGCAGTCTGCTGCGAGGCCGTCATTTTCAAGCCAGTAAACACACGAGAAGCGCTTATGTAAAACGTTAACGGCGTTGGCATCTTTTAAACTGTATGTTCCGTTATAACGTACTGAACGGCATCATGACAGGCAGCCATTCAGACTCTAACCGTTAGCTACCGTTGCCTTAGCACAACTGTCAGTCGTTGCTATGGTAGCTAACGTTAGCTCCTTGCTCATGCCCCCCCCTCCTCCCTTCCCCGTTTCAACAATGATGTGATGCACGTGTGTTTTTATGCTCGTAGGAGTCCGGGGGGAGATCTGGGGGCAAAGAGGAAGAAGAAGAAGCAGAAGAGGAAGAAAGAGAAGCCGAGCTCGGGGGGAGCCAAGTCCGACTCTGCTTCTGACTCTCAGGAGATCAAGGTGCGATGGAGACCCGTCCACATACGAGCAGCGCAGTGGCTCCATAATAAATAATTAATGTTTAACACACACCGTAACCCACTAACTGAGTCAGGGTTGACTTGTACACTGGGAGGAGGATCCCCTTTTATATTGTTTGACTTCATTGTGACTGGGTCAATAATAGAAGATGCTGTGGCATTTAAACTTCTGATCAGTCTTAGTATTGAGGCAGGTGCTTCTTTAGCCTGTAAGGTTTAAAGTAAATTAGGCTAAAACAGGGGAGTCAAACTCAGTTTCATCCCGGGCAACATTAGTGTTCTGGTTTCCCTCAAAGGGCCAATTATATAGATCATATGTATCTACAAATTATTATTATTATTATATATGTTATTATATTAGATAATTGACTCTCCACCCATAATAGTGCTGGTGACAATTTGATAAGTTTATTAAATAGAATTTAAAAATATGCTGATGCAGAAATAATGTTATATTGTTATCGTCTAATTATTAAAAATGCTGTAGCAAAACATTGAAAAGAGAATCATATATACATACGAGAATATGCTGATAACCATTATAAACAATTTAATTTATTTAATGGATTTTTCAAAGGTTGGAATCTATGGTTTTTGTTGCTGTGCTAAATATTAAAGAATAGAAAGTACGAGAAAGTAATGACAGATGAACTGTAGGAAAATAAGGAAACTGAAACTTTCCTGTTTTTAAACAACCTTTGTGGCCAATTGATAAAAGATTTTGGAATTAATGAAGTCGTACAAAGACAACGTGACCAGTGTGTCTCTGTTAAGTTCAAACATTTATTCACTTTCCTATCTCACCATCTCATCTAAATCACACAAGTCTGTGAAAGCTCTTGAGGGGCCACAGAAAATGAGGCGCTGGACCAGATTTGCCCCCTGGGCCTTGAGTTTGACACATATGGTCTAAAACAAAGAAAATATAAAGAGAAACAATGCAGTGATGATCTAAGCCTTGCTGTTAAAGTCTTTCATTCTTTTCATTCTTGTAGAATGGATGTATTATTGGATGTATTATATGATCTATTATTTAACTATTTTTGCCCCTCAAAAGTATGTCTTTCTATTCAATATAAAAATCTGATAAAAATTTAATCACATTTTCTTCTAGTAAAAAAAATAAAAAAATATGACAGTTGTTTTCTTGTCTGGAGCAATTTTAGCTATTTACTGGAAATACATCATGGTACAGTTGTTAGATATTCTTGAAATACTGTTTCAAATGCACCTTAAAAGACAAAGGGAGAAAAAATCTAAGACAGACCTGGATCTATACAAAAAGTCAAAAAGTTCCACAGATTTTAGTTTCATTCATCATTTACAGATGCTGCCAATTGTGGCCATGAGAGGCAAAATCATGTAAACTACAACTTATCAGGAACATTACAAACACAGAAAGCTAACCCCCTCTATCACTAACCTACATACTGTAAAATAATGTTTACAGGAAAATTAATAACCAGATTTCTCATTAAACATTTGCATTTCACATTCCTGAAAATGATCCAAACCAATTTAAGACTTAAAACAGGGTTTCTTATGTGTTTACAGACATACTCATAATAGCAGTGTTCACAATGCTTGAATGTGTAAAAAGTAGAAATGTCACAGATGTTTTCAAATTACATGTCTTGGTAAAGTTCAGATTAGGTAGGATATTCTATCTTTGTCCGAATTTTTTAATGCTGCTAAATGTTATGTTATGTCAAAAGTGAAAACAGTTTGTAATGTCTTTGGATATAAAGTCCACATTCTTTGCTCTTAATACATATTCCTCCTTTTCTATCTGCAGAATCCTGGCTTGCCCATTCAGAAGCTTCAGGACATCCAAAGAGCCATGGAGCTGCTGTCCTGCCAGGGTCCTGCAAAGAGCATCGATGAGGCATCCAAGCACAAGTACCAGTTCTGGGACACACAGCCAGTGCCCAAGTTAAGTAAGTATTTAGAGTACAGATAAATAAACCTTTGAACATGTGTTGACTAATGACAGTTAGTGATTAAGAAAAGCAGCAGTAAGAACAGATTTGTATGTGCTACAATAGTTGTTTGGACAAAGCTCATCAAGGAAATGCAAACATTTGGTACTTCATGAGCTCTTAATGGTTTCAAACATTAAAATTGCATCCCCAATTTAAACTGTATTATCCTCAGCAGAAAGTTGTATATTATCTTCCTGTATCATTGTTTCTTTGCATCAGTGCCATCTACTGGTTGCTGTGCTGCTCAAAGCCAGTGTCCCAAAACCATGTCAGCTGTGAAGTACAGTGGGGGTCGGTGCATTCTCTCTAGGCATGCTCTAAAGCATCAAGTTAAGCTGTTTTCCATGACAACTATTGGCTGAAGTGTCAGGTCTTTGCATAAGGGGGGTGCTTCAAACCTGCCTCATCATCACTGGACCGACAGAAGCAGATTTTCTGAGTGATGTTGTCAGCAATTTTGGGGTTTAATGAGTTCAGAAAAAAAAAAAAAACAGGACAAGTGCTACCTGAGCAAATGAGATGATTGGAAAATGGTTTTAAATAGCTTGACAAGCTGTGCTGTTTATGCAGATGAGGTGGTGACGAGTCACGGGCCGATTGAAGCTGACAAAGAGAATATCAGACAGGAACCATATTCTTTACCTCAAGGCTTCATGTGGGACACGCTGGATCTCAGCAACGCAGATGTAGTGAGTACAGTGGTGAAAATCCTACTCAAATTTTGTGGAAATGAAATGCAAAATAACTAACTGGCTGTGTGTTTTCCAGCTGAAGGAGCTTTACACATTATTAAATGAGAACTATGTGGAGGACGACGATAACATGTTCAGATTTGATTATTCACCAAGCTTTCTCAAATGGTAAGTTTTGGGGTTTTTCACTTTGGTGATGTTTAGTCAACGACCACAGCATGAAACCCTGTGCTCTCCCCTCCCAGGGCTCTACGTCCACCCGGCTGGTTACCTCAGTGGCATTGTGGAGTGAGGGTGTCCTCAAATAAGAAGCTTGTTGGCTTCATTAGTGCCATCCCCGCAGATATTCGCATTTATGACACGTGAGCGATCATAACCAGTCCAGTACATTTTTGAAAAGCGCAGTGATTAGAGTTTGTGGAAACCCCTCTGGCTATAATGCTCAAGCCGTCTTGTTTCTGTGTGCTGCTTCAGGCTGAAGAGGATGGTTGAAATCAACTTCCTGTGTGTCCACAAGAAGCTGCGTTCAAAGCGTGTTGCACCAGTGCTAATCCGAGAGATCACACGGCGAGTGAACTTAGAAGGAATATTTCAGGCAGTGTACACAGCAGGAGTCGTGCTGCCTAAACCCGTGTCCACATGCAGGTAAAATATGGATCGTCAGCTGTCTGATTTAAAACAAATACTCCTTAACGCTCAATTGCATTGTGTTGCTATATACCATCAATTACTCTCTTCATTTTTCTCAAAAGCTGTGATATAAAATCAATGTTTTTACAGCTAGGTGTAAAAAGGGGGCTTTTATTTTGAAGGACATTACAATTTATGAGGTTAGATGACCAGGATATTCTGTTTACCAGTCCCTTTTGCTCATGGACATCTGACATGTGAGCATCACTGTCTCACAACCAAAGGTTGTCTTTTATTTAGAATTTGGGAACATTTTTACCAAATAATGTAACTTGAATTTAATTCAATTTTGATGTAGTACGTGTTTTTGTCATTTTTGTTTTATTTTTCATTTTTTTATTACTAATTATTTTAAATAGTTTTTTTAACCTCACTAAAATTAATTTGTTGCCATAACAATATGCAAATATGGAAAATTTGTAGTGCATAAAATCTAATGTAGTCTCATTGGCTTACATAGCATGAAGTATCATAAGACTGTTTACAATGTTTTCTTATATTTCTTAAATATATCTATTATTTAGGCCATTTTACATAATAAAAAACATTTTTTACCATGTCTATGTAATATTTCATGCAATAGAGGGTTAAATATTTTGACTGAAACATCCAAGTAAAGGACTTTAAATGTTTTCTCTGTTTCTCTTATTCTCTCTCTGTGTTCAGGTATTGGCATCGTTCTTTGAACCCTAGAAAGCTTGTGGAAGTAAAATTTTCCCACCTGAGCAGAAACATGACGCTGCAAAGAACCATGAAGCTCTACAGACTACCAGATGTAAACACTCACACCTGTCAGTCTCAGATCTCTCTTTACAACACACGGGTCATCGCAGGAACTTAGAAACTTTGTCTCTCCCTTTTCTCGTCTCCGTGCAGAGCATCAAGACTGCAGGTCTGCGGCCGATGGAGAGGCGCGACATCCGCCAGGTCACTGAGCTGCTACAGAAATACCTGAAGCGTTTCCAGCTCGCACCTTCTATGGGAGAAGAGGAGGTGTCTCACTGGTTCCTGCCACAGGACAACATCATTGACACGTTTGTAGTCGAGGTATTTTGGAGTCAGTTTAATGCTTCAAACTTAACTCGGTGCATGTTTGTCAATCCTTCTGTCCAACATCTTTTCTCTTTCATTTTCAGGGCGCTGGTGGTGTTCTGACAGACTTCGCTAGTTTCTACACTCTGCCCTCTACTGTGATGCATCACCCTCTCCATAGGAGCCTGAAGGCCGCATACTCTTTTTACAACGTTCATACACAAACCCCACTACTGGACTTAATGAATGATGCACTGATCCTGGCCAAACTGGTATTGTTACTGTCAAACATTTGTGATACCCTGAGAAACCTTTCTGTTGTGTTAGCTGTTGATGTATTTTCAGACAGCGACTGGTTGCTGCTGCCACCTCCATTGTTTCTAATGTAAATACTGCGGTGAGGTGGTCAGGAGAACGGGGGCAGCGGCTGATTTCATGAGCATACAGCTTTTTGAAAGTTGACGGAAACATACTGAAGAATCAAGGAGTTTATTTCAGAAACTTTGACCACCGTAATTTCCAGATTATAAAGCACACCTGAATATAAGCCACACTGGACAATAAGATGTAGGTGTTTTAATGTTTAATTACCATATGTAAAGGTACGTGCACATAAGGGATTATCAAGAATGAGATGGGCTTCCATTTTATTAACGTTTCAACAAATAAGTTGCACACCTTATTCAAGTGTTACTATTTAGTGCTATAGTACAGACTGTGTACTGTGTTTTGTAAACTGTACCCCCAATAGTGTTTCAGACACATAAACTTTCACATGTGCATTTCGCATTCAAACAGTGTACACTCACTGTGCAGAAATAATTGCGTAAACAGTACACTCCCAGCACACGTATCGGATTTCCTTCTTTCTTGCTCCTTTGACAGCCAGATCAACTGCCTTTAACCTAAAAGCTGCATTATATGCATATCTTTTTTATTTTCCATAATGAGGGTTTTTGCATGAAAACTTCATTTGCACAATCTATTGTTCTTGTAATGTCTGTTTTACTCTTATTCTCTCTTGTGCTACATTTGGTTCAACATTTGCTTTCATTGTTCATGCAAACTGCCTGTCTCACCCACTTAGAGATAGATTTAGAAGGTCCCCTACTGGTCGTTAGCTGTAAAATTCCATATTAGCTGCACCATAGTATAGGCCGCAGGGTTCAAATCATGGGGAAAAAGTTGTGGCTTATAGTCCGGAAATTATGGTACTTTAAAAACATGCTACATTAATCGTCTTATTGATAACCATTTCCTCTATTTGGCTCCAGGGTGTGATTACGGTACACTATCAGTGGACAGCATCATCTAGTAGCATCAAATATAGATCATTAGTAGAATTGGAGGTAGCTGGCAGCAACATTCAGTCGACACACTCGTGTCATCTGAACATGTCTGTTGGCAGAGCAGCATCTTCGGCTTTTTGTGATTTTCTTGTTGTTACTCATTTCACCATGACATTTAAGTTTGTGTTTTTTGTTCTGTGTGTATTAACAGAAAGGTTTTGATGTGTTCAACGCCTTGGATCTAATGGAGAATAAGGTGTTTCTGGAGAAGCTCAAGTTTGGCATAGGAGATGGAAATCTGCAGTATTACCTCTACAACTGGAAATGTCCCCCGATGGACCCTGATAAGGTCAGTAGCAGGATTTGTCTGAGATAATAATGTTGTCACATCAGCTATCAGTCTGATGTTAAGACTAGTGGCAGTAGGAGTTGTCGAGTGTTTTAAAGTTACAGGAATTATAATTTGGAAATTGCATGTCCCTCCTTCTCTAACATTGGTATACATTTGGTGTATTGTGCAGAAAATGTCAAATAACAGCTTCTAATCACCAGAGTCTATTTTAGCTCTAATTAATTGGACTACATTCCTGTAGGCAACAGATTTGGTAATCAAAAATTATCTCTCCCACCCATAAAAGTTCAGTTCTGAGAACTCATTCTTGACATGGGTATTAATATCAGCTATAGTGCACATTTCTACGTCTATGTGTGCTCAATCATCTCGTTCCAAAATATTATATAACTATTTTTGTGATTAGATACTATTAATTCAAGGTTCATGTTCTAGCTTTTTTATCTATTGACTGTCTTTGTGACTACAATTTAAAAAAAAAAAATTAAGATTGTTGTTTGTTCTTGTTGTTTTTTCTTACCATAATCATTCATCCTGTCCATACTAATCATTAGAAAAATTAGAAAATCCAGAAATATTTTTTTATATTTATTTCATAAAAAGTTAATCTGATCATTTATTAAATCAAGTAGATATCTTTTATTGTAACAGTCTTTATAATGCCATGGTCTCTATACTTCCACTGCAGATCAACAGGGAAACATTGTCCAAACAAAAAGAGGGACATTAATGCTAGAACAATCTAAATGTAGTAGATGTCCACTTGATATGACTGATGCAATCTTAATCTTCCTGTCAGATTCAAATCATCTTTTAAAGGCATTTTCACATGAAAGCCAGTATAAACAGCAGGAATGATTGCAGTAAGGAAACATTTTTGTAGTCCTTATTTTGGCACTGAATTGTTGTTTTAAGACAGACTTGGAAAAATTATGAATCTATCCTTTAAAGCAAAAAGTACATTTATTTTGCCTAAGAAATCAGTGGGATATGGTACAAAAAAAACTTGGAAGTGAACTTGAGATTTAAGAGAGGTGCCCCTGAGGTCAAGAATGGATCTCCATACTCCTATAATTACTCGTAACTATTTTTTTGTAAAAGCACATCTAACAGCAGGTGACCTCTGTGTTTCAGGTTGGCCTTGTCCTTCAGTAGCGAGTCTCTTCACGGCTGCTACACACACACTGATCAGGAGGTCATCAGCGACTGCCCGCTGTTCCTTACCTGGACACACAGGTAGCCCAAGCTAGACAATGAGAACTACAACAGTTAAACCAACCTGGTGACCGGGGAGCTCGCCTCACTCGAAACGGCTCTCCTGGCACTTGTGTCATCAAGAACATTCTCAGCTCACCTGGAGATGAAAACTCTTAAAATCATCAACATCCTGAATGTGAAGTCATGCTATGCCTGAGATACTCTTACAGTACAATGCTCCTGACATGCACACTCGCATTTAAAACACATACATACAAGAGGATGCCTTGACATTGTGAGTTCTGTTTAGTTCTTCCTTATGACAAAGGACTGGCATGTCATTTCATTTTGCTGACATTGATCTCTGTAAATGATAATCAGTAAGTAAACATGACCGGATACAATTCGCAACTTTCCTGTTAAAAGGATTATTATTGTTTGCCCACTGCAAAGGAAGTTGGAGAATAATTATTTTGATCCCTTCTCATATCATGTCTGTGGAATTTTCTCTGCTGGAAGCTTTGGTGAAGAACTTCAGTCTCAGTGGAATTAGAAACGATAAGAGGATGTTTATCGGATAGCAGCATAGAAACATAAAAATATTCTCCCCTGAAGCATTCTGGAGAAAAATACATTTTAAAAGTCAAACTATAAACATGTTCACACACACTGTCAAATAACATACATACAAAACGGATATCTTCATGGAAGGACTCATCCAACTGGTGCATTGATATACATGTTTTTGTTAAAAATATATAGTTACCTGTACATTTAAAGCCAGATCATATTTATTCCTGTAGTGTGAGTTTGGGGTTTGGGAGGGCTGATCCAAAGTATTTTCCTCATAAGTAGTATAGATGTCACGTTAGAAGGTATGTACGGACCATTCGGACAATGTGGGTTTAAGTGGTTTTTGATGAAGAATGTATTGCATCAATGAAGCACAATTTTTGAGTTCCTCAACAGGCAAAATATCTTGAGGGTCAGTTGGCCCAGGTTTCAAATCAAATGGATTACGGTACATAGAACGTTGTTTTTTACAAAGAAAGTGAGCTGTTATCACGTTATGAATCTGTTTCTGAAGCTGAAGAACATTCAAGCCACACGTTTGGTTATAATTTCTGTCACTCTCATGCACAGCTTTACAGTACATGCAGTCAGGAGTTACCTGCATGTTAATCTTGTCCTGTCCAGTTAGCAAGGCTGTAAAATCAGAGGCAAAAAAGCAGGTAAATTATGTAAGGATGATGAGCTCTGTTCACAAACAGGGCAGGAAAACAAAAGATAAACAATATTCAGGGTGGATTTGATTCTCATTGTGTACTAAAAAGTTTAGTTGAAAATGACAGTCATTGTTTACGGAATGGTCTGTTTTTGTTCTAGAGGCTTTTTTATAGCGTAAAAATGGCTCACTTACTTTTAAAGAAAAACAGTCTCAGCAGCCAAGATAATTTTTTTTGTTAATTGTAGTCATTGTCATTCTCTTACTTGCAGAAAAGCTATCATTTTCTACTCTCAGTAGCCTATTGCAAAGTTGAGAATAAGCTGCCCCAGTAAAGCTGCAGAGGTACAACACTGTTTAAGAGCTTTTTTTTCTTTTTTGCAAATTCATAGCTAAGCCTCTATCCTCTCATCTACAGTAGGATGTAAAATGTTCCTCAGTTTAATAAACGTGTGCAAAGCGAATTGAGCACAACATTCAAAGGGTCGGGGGGATTATTTCACAGCATGTATTTGAGGTACAGTGGCTCCGTAAACAAAAGCCTGTATCAATAACTGCATCAATTTGAATTTTGATCATTTTATTGACTTTGCTGGATTTTGTTTCTAAATGGTACCGTATTTGTGCATCTGAAAAATATACTGTAGGTCTTTTTTTTCTTTAGTGTGTTGTGCAGCTAAATGCGTGAAACTGATATTTATTATTGTACTTTTCAAAATGTCTTAAGGCATAAGTCATGCCCATTTTCTTTCTAGCATCCCCCCTCCCCCCAAAAAGAAAAAAAAAAACAGTCCAATTAAATAGGGAACTTCAAAAACTGACATGGAAGGTTTGGACTATTTAGCCATCATTGATAACAACCTGTTTAATGGAGGAGCTGCTGGTGTACACAGGAGGTTTAAAATCTTTTCTAAATCGTCTTTTTGGTCTAACTTTGTTACTTTGTTTGATGTTCCTGTTTACGTGGCTCTGCATAACTTAAGAGGTGAAGGCTGCTGCCATTTTTGTCAGTTTTTTCTGTATGTGATGTAATTTCCTTCTCATCCCTTTTATAGATTAGCATGGAAAGGAGAAAGCAAGAAATACTCAAGTCAGTGATTCAGAGAGATTCTTTTCTTATCATTGAACGACTGAACGAGTTGCATTCACAAAGACTAATGTTGCCGGCATTAATTTAATTGGGTTTGTGACTCAGCGGTGTGCCTCATGGATGTTGGTTGTGTCACAGATGTGTTGCCTGCAGCTGTTTGAATGAATTTTGAGCATGTCTGTTTTGCTGCCGTGATGATTTTTAGCATTGATGTTACTAGCCACACCCTTTAGTGAGAACTCAATCCGAAGTACCTGCCTTATTTAAAAAAAAAAGGAAAAAAAATATGTTTTTCTTTGTTTTTAAAGGGTTTTTGGGCGAGGGATGTACTTTTGAAATGACATACAGCTTTCTCTAAATGAAGAACAATATTTTTATTCAAATCCATTGTAAGCTGTGAAAAAGCTGAAGAACCTGTACCAGCATCATTTAGACATGACCCCATGCAAATAACAATCTGTTTCAACACACGTCGGCTATACCAGCATGGATATTTGATTGAATAAACTCACTTTAAAAAGGAACCTGAGCGATGCACGTTTTCTTCTATGGAAATAGAGTAGGCCTTCTTCATAGCAGACACTTAGACTCAGCCCAGGTGTTACTAATCCCATCATAATGAAATATTAATGTTCATTATGTCATCTTGAAACACATGCTCAATATTTGTAATTGGTTTAGGGTACAAAATTATTATTTCTACTTGTTTCAAGGAAACATAATGAGGTAGTAAGCCATTTGTTGAAAAATGACAATTAACTGTTGGAATCAGCAAAACCTGGATAAATAATAAATTCTTAGACAAATGTCTATCAATAGGCAAAATGGAATAATATGCAAACATCTTTGAAGGATAAATGTAGTTATCAAGACACTATCAACTCCAAGGGTTGTGGAGTAGTAAAATCCTCTAAACTAGAGCATGATATTCAGTAATAACTCTTCATTCAATCTGTGAGGAACCAAAGTGTTTAAGGTGAATATCCAGAGTGCTGATGTGCTTTGAAAGTAGGTCGACTTCTCCACCTCTAGATGGCAGAGCCACCTGCTCTATGCCAATAAAACAGGCTGGAAATGTCATGTTTTATTATCATTAAAATGGAGCGCCACTGTTTGCCCCTATCATTTCTCTAAATGGTCACTGATTTGCTGTTTAAATCTTCTAGACTAGAGGTTTTACCCACATATGTTAAACCACATATGTTCAGTCTTATCAGTATTTTCATTTTTATGCAAAAGTATTGATTTTACTTCAGTAAAGAGATACTATAACTACACAGGAAAATCATACCTCTTTTTTTCTAATATTTCACATCCTTGTTTATATGGAAGAATTAATTGTTTGATTTGAAAATGTATATTCTTCAATGCCTTCTATTCCTGTGACCCGGAGTTTGTATTGCTGTACTGGATAATCAGGGCACAGCTCTTTTTATTGGATTTTAATGTCGCCAATATTTTATATTTGATGTATTTGAAGTCACTGGGTCACAGGACGCGGAAGCTATTGAAGAAAAATCATGGTTTTTCCCTTAAAAATCAATTTTTGCAAAGAAATATTAATATTAAATACTAAAGGCACTAAATAAAATAGAAAAGGGTGTGCCCTAACTGTCCAGTTTAGCAATATTAACAGCACCCCTCATTTGCAACATGCATCCCCATCCCTCTTTCTGGTCGTCTCCTGTCACTTTAAAGTAATCTGTCTCTGTCTCTGTCTCTTTCTCTCTTTGGTTCCCCAAGTGTTCTGTTTTCTGGTGGCTCACAGTAAAAATGAGGCTCACAGAATACACAAACATACAAACAAGATCAGGTGAGACAGAGGTTTTCAGAGTAGTAAAGGAGGCAAAATGCTGTCATACAAGAACTACTGATTTCCCTGAAACTAATGCTGTACAGAGTCATTATTTATTTTATGTTTATTTACAGTCACCAGTTTTCTATAAGGGAGCCAGGATAAGATCTTTTCACCAAGTATCTATAACCTTTTAAACCTCTATTAAAAATCCTGAACAACTGTTAAGAGAGGATCTTCTAAATTGGGTAGAGAGATCATTATTAATCTATTATTGTAGAAACACTATTATTCTATTCTATTAGTGTTATTCTTTATTATTATCAATCACTATATTATATTTTTATTATTATTAGATGGCTGTTACTGTTTAATTTTTGTTAGGTTTGGTTAGCATCTACTATTTGATTTGTCATTTCCAGGTGCTCGAAGGAAGAGTCCCAGAGCAGTGAGGAGGAGACTAAGGAGACTATTTAAATACATTTAACCCCAAAATTATGTACCAAAAAAGCCCTTTAAGAAAGAAATGGAAATATGGAATTAGCACTGGCCCCGCTTCCCCCAAACCCTCATGTAAACAGACAAAGCAAATAATAATATAAGAAAACACTGCTTTCAATGAAGAGATGGTGTCAACTTGAAACTTGAGGGAGAGAGAAAGAAAATAAGGTATTCAGATCCTGTCAATATCAAAATATTCCATTAGAAATCAGTCCTGCAGTCCTTAAGTGCTACTTATTACAGTTGCGTTACCTTAGAAGCAATGCAATTTTAATGTATGTAGACTAGATACGGCTGGGTTTTAATCTATAATGATGCATCATATTTTTTCATTTCATATATTTAGTTTCAAAATTCTTAATCTAGAAATGAAGCGGAGTATCTAAATAAAGTAGCACTAGTAAAGTAGTAATGTTCAAATAAAATTAAGTACAAGTCACTGGCTGGTTTAGTGAACCTGCTAAATGGAAATCATCAACCTTCTTAATGCCATGTGTAGAAAAGTAACTATTTATAAAAGTATTTATACTCAGGTATTATGTTTACATGTATGAGGTTTATGTAAAAAATAACTATCAACAGAGAAAATATGATGTGCATAGATATCCATTGTGGGGCGGCTGAGGCTCAGAGGTAAACCACAGGTTGGTGTGTGTGAATGTACTATATATAAATGATAATATCCACTGGATGAGTGGTTGCATGGTAGTCACCTCCATTAGTGGGTGAATGGGTGAATGAACACTTATAATGTAAAACTCTTTGAGTCATAAAAAAAAGAGTATAAAAAAAGGTATACTAAAAAAAGAGATTAGAAAAAAGACGATACAAATACAGTCCATTTACCACCTAAACTATCCAGCAGTATAATGTACAAAGCAACTAAAATAGGAAAGGACTGTTTGCCCCCAAATCATTAAATCCACCCCTGCTTCCTAGTGAGTTCAGTAGTGATTCGTAAAAACCTCCTCACACCGTCTTCTTTATAATTAAAGCCCTTTGCTGAGCCTAATATAAATCAATGAAAGGCTTGATTTCTGAATAGAGGTTCATTGAGATTGTGTGGGGGGGTTCATATATCTGAAGTGAATATATGAAATAATAGAAATGTGCTGCCTCATTTAACTCTCATCTTTCACAATGACGTCCGTGTTAAATAGGTAAATAAAGATCAAACTAATAAACCTATAACTGACACGTGTAGTATTGTATTGTTGTTTTATTTTTCTTCCATTATGGGGATGAACATACAGTATAAGCAGTAAACAGACAAATGAAAAGAATTAAAAAAACATGTACAGTCACCAGTGGTTGTTTTACCAACAAACAACTGTGAGTCTAGCTAGTCTTTGAATACTTTTAAAACTTACATTACACGTCTGTCTGCCTCCATCATTGAATCCTACACACATCATCCTCGGTATGATCATGCTAGGATGAGCATACTCACAGGTCTGAACATCTGTTATGGGCACATAATACAGTAATAGACAGTAGGACAGGTTCCTATCCTCTCCATCCAGAGCATTGGGGCCCAGCCTGCAGGCAATGAAATGGGCTCAAGTGCAGATGTCAGCGCTACAGGGTGGTACAGCTTGATCAGTATGATTTTGAAATCCAGAGTCTGATTACTGCATACAGAGAAATGTGATATCAGATTGGGAATTGAGTGGTTTCTGGACACTGAATGAATAAATTATATGATCATTAATTCGTGAAAAATGAAGAGGATTTACACATAGGTTGGTTCATTTTTTTTCATCTACCTAGAGTGTCAGATGATGGTGTTGGAGCTGCTCAGGACCCTTGAACACTCACACATCGTATTCTCCCAGCAGGATCTGCATGGCATGAGAGATAAATATACCGGTAAAATGAAGAAGCAGAAAAAGACATCATTTCAATCTTTTCATTTTCTGTCTATAGTTACTTTTACTTAACCAGATTTAGTGGACATCCTGGTCATGGGCTGAAAAAGGGTTCTGCCTACAGATGTTTGGAATAGATTTCTTTTTTTGTCTCATATAAATTAAGAAAGACAAGTGGCTATATATAGAAAGAACCTGGCAGAAAAAGAGAAAACTTCTGTAATATTTAAGAGCAGTCTTTGCACCATCCATGCATGTTCACTTGTACCAACAGTATGCAACAGAGAGCGCCCACTGCCTGTTGATGAGCACCCCACTACATGATCCTGAACAATGACCCTGCCATCCTCACAGAAAAGGCCGCTGTCATACACACATTGAGAGGAAGATTTGTGCTTGTTATTAACATTTAACCACAGTTTTCCTTTTCATTCATTGATCCTACCTGGACAAACAACACCCTACACTTCCTGAGAGTCCTTAGGAAGAAAAACCTGGACAGGAAGCTGTTGGTCTTCTACCTCCATTGACAGCCTGCTGACGTACTGCCTGACCACCTGGTACAGGAGCTGCACTGCAGGCTTCAGAGGACAGTCAAAGCAGCACCGACTGTTGTTGGCTGTTCTCTCCCCTCCTTGTCGGACATGTACACCACCTGGTGTGTCAGCAGAGTTCAGAACATCACTGAGGACAATCAACATCCTGCCTCCCAGCTGTTTGAGTGGCTCCCTTCTGGGAGAAGCTACTGATGTGTAAGAGCACAGACAAATCGAATGAAGAACAGTTTCTTCCCAAACGGCTTCACCACATCAAAACCTTCTCTTGACCTGTGCATACAATATTCCTGTGTAATATAAATCCTGCAAACTTGCGCAATATAGATATAGCCATGCTCCTGGTGGCCATCATCGGCCTTGTTTGTTTTTTGTTGCAGGTCTAGGAGATGGAGTCTGGCCTTGTTGAGTACTGGCAACACCTGGGCCCAGTGCTCCCAGTGCTATAAAAGCCTGTCTATCAGCTCAACCATGGGGAGGAAACCAAGTGAAAACGTCTCCCCTCTTCTCCTGTGCCTGCTCTCCCCATCATTTGCTTGCTTCATTTTGGCTCCATTTTTGCGCCCATGCATTCATACAAATGTTACTGATTCATTGACCACATCTTATAGAATTGTTTGATGTTTCCTTTAAGTTATATTTAATAAATGAGTTGTTTGCTTTAACTTCCCAAAATTTGGTCATGGATTTGAGCCAGTTGTGACAATAGGCTCTTCATATTTATACCTGTACATAGCAGAAGTTAAGACATTACATAATGTACATAAACATTATATTCTATACTTATTATTTTTTTATACCAATTGGATTTTCTAATATTTTATTATATTTTGTATTACATTTTTTCAATGGAAAGGGAGAAGTTCTCTAATTTAGATTTATGAAATATATTGTAAAATAAAAATAAAGGGCATTCGGATCTGATTGTGATATTTTAATTTTATTTTATAATCACTGACATGGTACTGTATGTACCCAGGTGCATGAGTGCATTCTGTCTCCACCAGCAGCTCCAACCATCAGCAACAGAGTAAGAATTTTCATGGTGAACACTCAGAAGACACCTGGACTTACCTCACCTCGTATTTATATCCAACCAGCCTGCTGTGCTCAGCCTGTCCCGTCCCGTCGCCCCTCCCTGCTGCTCCCTCTGTCTGTTGACCCCATCTGCGTCCTCACACTCTGTGCTTACCTCTTGGCACTAAGTGTCAACCCAAATCTACTCTCCTATCACACTTCTATTTTCATGTTTGCCTTCTTCGGCCCCATTCTGTGACACCCTCGCTGGTCTCCACACATGTAACACCTGTTTATGATTCTTATGAGTCACTAGTGCTGCCAGGCTACAATATACAAACAACCAATGTCCTGTAAATCATAGTTTAATTCCATCAGTCACAATAGTGACTTAAAATGTTTTTAGATATAAGGCTCTAAAATGTTACTGAAAGGGTTTCAATGAAATATGTGCAGTCTAACATTTTAGTTTACAGTTGTCACAGTAAAGTATGTCTACATAAAGATAGGACAAATAAGTATAGTACACATCATTGACTTACTTACTCAACTTGGCTCATTGTGGTCCTAGACTTAACATTTTGACAGTAACAATAGTGACTGGTAGGATAACACAGTGCACCTAGGCATGCATTTAATGTGAACAGGTTCCCACCTCCACTCGTGCCCACTTTGTCAGCTTCAGGGTCATCAGCTGGTACTATCACTCATAGATGTTTCACTCCTCCCCAGAACATCTCCCCATGGAGGGGCAGTGAATGGGATCATATCCATGATGCTCCTTGCAACTTACCTTCTTCAGGAGTTGCTTGCTCCTCATGCCTTGTCTTGTCTTCACGGAAAGAACTAGAAGATTTCCTTTTCTTTGTCCTACAAAACCTCCCTCCTCTGGCTCCTCTTAGTCCCAGATCTTTTAGTAGATGCATTATTGCATCTCATACAAAACCTCTAGGGCCCACCTCTACTGGGTAGACCCTGACATTCCATCTGCCTTCCTTGCACTCTAAAACCAGGTTGTTATTTTTCTATCTTCCTTTTGTTGGCTGCCTCCATCCCCTCTTCTGATGGCAGTGTCAGCCCTACCAGAAGTTGCTGGTTTTCCTGCTGAGGTCCACAGAACCATAGCCCCTGGAAAATGGATCTCTCTGCCCAGGACCTCCATCTTTCTCTCCAACCCTGGTATCAGGAGCTTGGGTGCTGGATTCCTGTTGCTGTTATTATCCCTTGTTAGCTACCTGTTTGCCTCTCACCATCTTTTCTCCACCACATCTGCCAGCTTCTTGCTCATGTTGCCATCTGAACCAACTGTGTCAGGGCGGTTTGTCAACCAGACAAGTTGTGCTGTAGAGAGGCAGTGATGGTCCTGCAGAGGTCACAGATTTGCTCTGTCCCAAACCACTGATGGAGGTAATGAGGGGATGGAAAGGTGTTATAGATTGCCCTGATGCTAAAAGTCAAGCCTGTAGCAGTCTCAAAACATCTGCCCAATCAATTGCTCAATTAACTACAACCTCCCATGTCGTCCATGGCCTGAATGTCTTCATGCTCCATTCTAGTGAACTCAGGTGCAATTTTGTTCTTCCTGTCCTTCCTGTTTACTCTGTACCATTATAGATATCAGGGGTAGATGGATTCCACTCATACAGTCTGGCTGCTGTACTCTGGGAGCCCTAGCCATAGCTATTCACCATGACCTCAATGTGGTCTGTGTGTAGTCCAGTGCAAAAGCAGTGAGCTGATGTGATACTGACCCATAAATATTAGCCAGGTCCAGCCAGGCGATGTGCAGATGTTTTTTCTCCCTCTTCGTAGTCTGGATATGTTCCCAAATCATCGAGGCATGTTTCACGCAGCCTGGGAAAACTGGCCCCAGCTTTCTGGTAGTTGATGTTAATATAGGCATTCTCCATTAGGAGCATTAGGAATTGTTCCATTAGGAATGCAATAGAGACGAGAAGAAAACCTTTCCCTCATCATTCAGGAGGGCATTACTCCTGAACAGGCCGAGGGTCTTGGAGCTCTGTTCAACAGGAATCACCCTTGCCAGTACCCCTTGCCACTCGGATAGGATGCTCAGATTGGTCCAGGAAATTCTCATGAGGGTTCAGAACTCTTGGGCAGTTCTTGAACAACTGGTATTTCCCTTGTTTGGTCATAGACTCATCAGAGTTTAGAATAGCTGTGCAAAAAATAATCATGCACTTGACTCTGAAGCCAATCTCTTATGATATTTTGATCAGTGTCTGGCCTCTACTTGAACACATATCCTACTGGCTACCTCTATCCTAAATGTTACCATTATGTTCAATGTAGGTGAGACACAGAACTGCTGTTAGATTAACTGGTGCTGAATATTGCAGTAAAATATAATAATGACAATGTTACAATGAATAATGCACTAAGTAAGTGTAACTTAACATGTTACGGTTATTATACAAACTGTAAAGCCCATTGAGGCAAATCTTGTTTTTTTGGGCTATGCAGATAAAATTAATTTGACAATAAATATACAATATTTATGTTTGAAGACACAATGAGCTTAAGTAACACTTTTGTTGTAAAAGGAATTTTGATCTATAAAGTAGTCAGCATTTTCACTAGATCACTCTAACACATTCTAGAGGCAATGATGGGGACTGGCAGTGGAATGTATAATGTATATACATGATATATATGAATTTTGATGCATTAATTCAGTATCCCAGCAGTCACAATTGTGACCTACCAGTGACACCTACTTTTCCAAGAAAATTCAAAACAATTACTTATTGATTATTTCAATGGGTTACTAAGAACACATACATTGTATATTTCCATGTCCTAAATCGATTACAGGCATTTTTAACGGATAAATAATTAGATCAGATTAAGTTTAATGTCATTGCGTATTACTGAAACAATGAAATGCAGAAATGTCCAGAAGTGCAGAATAGCCTGTAAAATGTTATGGTATGATGTACATATTTATAATTTATAAAGAGAATAAAGTGCATAAGGGTAGCTACAGTATGAACAGTATTAACAGAAACACAGAAATAAGTGAGTTGCCCTTGGAAAAAAAAGAAGAAAGGTGAGAAAAAGCCCATCTGTGCTCTTGGAACAGAAAAGTAATTCAACATAATGCAATCCCCCTTGTGTCAGGCAGCAATCAATAATCTTCAAGCTGTAATAAGTGCAGATGATTAAATACTTTTTTTAACATGACTTTATTATTAGTTGTGCATTTGTTAGGTTGGATTAACTCTTATGTATGTATTTGTATTTTAATAATTTAATAATAGTTTTTTTAATAATAATTATGTATTTCTCCCCCAAATACAGCCCATCCAGAATTGCACAGCACAGTCTTAATTCACAAGCATGGTGTGGTATCATAAATAAAAAAAAAAGAAAGAATAGAAATAATTTCTTCTTATACTAATATATAAGGAGAAATATATATATATATATATATATATATATATATATATATATATATATATATATATATATATATATTATTATATTGTATTGTATCTTCTAGACCCCACATAATCAAGGAGGGGAGTCAAAATACACAATTTTTACCTCTATTCTAGTACACTGCAATGGTTAAGAAGTCAAAAATTACCATATGTCATTCTAAGACTGTTGGTGACTGATTTGAAATGCAGCAGAAGTTAACACATCCAACATTGTTTACAATAATAATAATAATACTAACAATAATAATTCGTTACTGAAAAACAAATGTACCTTAGAAACTACATTCACAAAGAGATTCAGACGCCACAAATGTCATCCAATGCCAAAATTTGATGTGGCTCAATTATTGATGGAAGGGCTGGATGTGTCACATAAAAAGGTAAGGTTATTTTTCAAGGTAGGGATTGAGGATGCGTAGGAAACACTAAGCGGAGGTATGATGGTGCAGAAAGGGAAGGGGGTGCATGGAAGAGCACACAGAAGTTAAGCTATAAATGAAGTGAGTGACAGATTATTCACATTGAGGTTTTGTCATAGGAAACGACAAGATGATTGGTCTGATTGTGCTTACACTCCAGGGTGCTGCAGATAAAGCACATCTGCAGTATTTACAAAGGCATATAGGTTAAAAAAAGGATAATTATAACTATGATAAAGCAGCATTTTGTTCCACCTTTAATAATAATGAATAATTGGTTCATTAGCAGATGGCACGGTGAGACAGTGGGTAGTGCTGTTGCCTCAAAGCATGAAGGTTGTAGGTTCAAGCCCTTGAGCTGGGAACTTTCTGTGTGGAGTTTGCATGTTCTCCTTGTGTCTGTGTGGGTTTTCTCCAGGTTCTCCAGCTTCCTCTCATGGTCCAAGAAGAGGTTGTTTTTGTTTTTGTCTGATTAAGAGATTAATTAGACACTCACTAAATTACCTGTACACTGGGATTGGCTATAGCTGACCCCCATGACCCTAGTAAAGAATAAACAGGTATAGAAAATCTTTGGATAGACGATTCATTAATTGTTTCTAACCTTTTTTTTGCTTCTAGTGTGTGGACATCCCCATGCCGTTCCAAAAGGAATGTGAGGCCTTCCACCCGGCAATAATCACTGACCACATGGTGTGTGCTGGACACTTGGAGGAGAAAGGTATGCTTGTCAGGTAATTACCCGGCACATGAAGTAAGGATGGTCTGTGAACATGTAATACATTAAAAGCTCCACTCTATCCCCTGCTCAGGGTGATTCTGGTGGTCCTCTGGTGTGTAACAGGAGCTGCAGGGTATTGTCTCCTGGGGCTACGGCTGCTCTCAGCCTAACTAGCCAGGCGTTTACTCCAAAGTCTGCTCTCTGATGCCCTGGATCAACAACACTCACACCAACTACAGACACACGACTACATGAGAGCGCGGAAACCAGAGAGAGATTTAAATTGAAGGAGGCAGCGACAGGAGGTGGTGGTGGGTAGTGTCAGAAAGAAAATCAGCAGGAGAGTGAGGAGAGAGAGAAAGAGCCACAAGAAAAAGAGTGGAACAGAGAGATAGAGGGAAAGATGTGAGAGATGGGCTCAGTCAGGGCACATTCAATAAAATCAACAATTTTGTGATGCATCAGTGTGTTTATTATTGCTGACAATACAGGGTCGCATCTGCTCCCCCAGACGTGGTATAAAGAATTCTTTATTACATATCAGTGGTGAGAGTGTCACCAGAGCAAATATAAACCACAGTCAAACAATCATAGGCAGTGTCAGTCAGTGCACAGAAAAAATACATAAATAAAACAAGAACTTGTAGGTAAATCCAACATAGTATGTGTGAATTTGCGTTTTCTTTTACCAAAGCCACTACACAAACACTCCATAAGAGATCCATCAAAACCTCCTTGTAGTTGTCAGCACTGGTGCTCAGCTTTCAAGTGTTAATTAAATAGCCTTAATAACATTTTGTCTGTCTTTTAGATTCAGGAGCATGAACTGCACTCATTTAGATTGTGTCTTGCATGCAGAATGCTTTACATATCTGCATGAAGGGCACGCATGAGACTGAAATAAGGTGAGCATTCACATCAATATTGTCCAAGGAGCCATTCTTTCATGAACCCTTTCTAATAAGAGGTGCAGAAAATCTCAAAATTAAACATTTATTCCTCTATTTTCTGAAACTCATGTTTGTTTTCTTGTTCAGAAGTTGTGCAGCTAAAGATGTCACTCTTCATTTTAGATGTAGAAAATAAATTTCTTTTAGTAGCTTTTTGATATGGATCTGAATCCCAAGATGTGGATGCTTGTACATGTTGGTTACATGGTCATATCAGTAGATGCTCAAGATACTTAGGATAGAATATTCATTAGTGAGGATGGCAGAATGTTTGACTATTTAGAGAATTATTGTAATGTCACCACAAGGTCACCAGTGCAGGAATATGGATGGGGCAGTGCAGTATAACGGGGAAAAACAGACAAAAGTAAGCTTCAAAAGAACTTGATTTTTTATTTTAATTCTTCAAATTCAAAGTCCAAAACCCAATTTAAGGTTCTTTCCATCAATCAGAGTTTGAAAAATAAATGTAATTTGTCCTTTCAAAGTGTCTCCTTCCACATATCAGTGTTCACTTAATAAGGTACTTTTGTGGGGGAAGTTGCTCCTTTTAGAGTCTGGTTTCTCTGCCCTTTTTCCAGCTCTCTGTCCCTCTGCTCCTTTGTTCTGCTTTGTGTCTTTCAGTCCTGCTTTAATTAGATGTTTTAAGCACCTACACCTGTCTGAGTGCCAATGCCTGCAGAGAGATGAAGTCTGTGCATCAGCGGCCATTTTGTGAGGTGGCAGTCGATCCTGTCTGGGGAAGTGGCGGCCCACTACCACTTTGTGATGCCACAATATCCAATCTATTAAAAGAATGAGATGTTTTATTTCCCCCACAACTGTGGTGCTCTGTTTGTGAATAGTTAATGATATAGATTTTTGAAAATATAAGAATACATGAAACGTCTTGAAGCTTCACTATGAAGAAAGAAAAGATCAAGAAACTGATGCAACACATGTTGTTTTCTTGAAGTCAGGTACATTTTGACTGAAGTTGTCAAACTGCTGTCACCATGAAGGTTTAACATGTTCAGAAACACTATAATTGCCTTGCTTCCCAAAACTGTCTTTTTTTGGCCATAAAAGGTTGAAGCTGTTGGTTGAAACATCAGCTGTCAGCAGTCAGTTATGACCATGTGATGCTGTGTATATCCTGTTTGACACTTCTGTAACAGGCAGTCAACTGCCTGAAATCAATCAATGGACAGTTGCATAGCAACATCTCCCATCTCCCTATCTCCCCAGACAGAAAGAGGACTGCAATGAATGCACCATGAGTGAATCACTGCTCTAGAAAAGTGGAATACTCCTCTTCATCATTATCACAGTGACACAAGATACAGAATTAGATGAGATGGAATATGACACGAGGACACTTTAGCAAATGAATAACAACGTGTAAAATGCAAAGTCTTTTGAAAATCAGTGTGCATATCCTTTTCTAATTAATTTATTAATTAAAATGCAGGGTAATGAATTTGAATTTCTAATTAGCAAGAACCACTACAGACATCCATCTTCTATTAAGTGGGAGACTCTTCATGTATAATGCAGAATCACCTGAAAACTGTCCACAGGTCCTGTGAGTTGCGTGACATATCCTTTCAAACTGTAACTGAATAGGTTAAAAAAAAGAAAAGAAATCCTGCCGTGGAAGAAATGTCAGCAAATACATTATGTCTTACACAAGGTCCCAGAGGGGTAATTTAGATTTTGGATTACAATGTCAACGTTAATGTACTGAAATTAATTAAATGCAGCATTTTGGAGCCAGGATGGTAGCATCAACTTTGAATGTTAAGATATTTGCAATCACAGTTGTGGATATAAATAATTCATTGAAGTCTATAGGCAATGCTTTGCAGTATCTCTCTTTTTTAGTCTTTCATCCAGTTTATTGATTGATGAACAAAAGGCTTTTAAAACAATAAATAACCTTTAGATTTCTGACTTCAGCAGCCAGTATTATATGTTTTTTTCAAATGAGCCATATTGTATCCAATGTGTTTGGCTCTAGTGTGGTGGACCTAGGCAATCATCAATGATGGGTAATAAAAAGGCTTATGAGAAACATTTACATTTTCTGAAGAATACTTAATATTCTGTTCTTTCTGTTCTTTGAAATTGTTTGACATTAATGTGACTTAAACAATCTGCTTTCATTTTTTTTAATCTTTTCAGTACAATAGATGGAACATAAACAGTGACTGATGTTGAGCTGCAAATTGAAAAGAATGAGGAAGTGATATTAACCCCTTGATGCCTGAATATATTTACAATTGTATACAAGTTTTTGTTGTGTTTTTGCTTTGAATTGGATGCTAAATTAAGTAGAGATTGTTAATGTGTCTATAGCGCATGAAATAGGTTTGATGCAAATAAGCGACAATAAGCATTAATAGGCAATGGTAAATTTGTTTTTGAAGCCACAAAATTGTTTGCAATTATTTTGCTATTATTTACACTATAACTAAGTAACTATGACTATATACTAACTACTATACTATAACTAACTATAACTATATACTAACTACTATACTACAACTAAGTTACTATAACTATATATTAATTACTATAACTATAACTATGTAACTATGACTATATATTAACTACTACTCTATAACTAAGTTACTATAATTATATATTAACTACTATACTATAACAAAGTTACTATAATTATATATTAACTACTATACTATAACAAAGTTACTATAACTATATATTAATTACTATACTATAACTAGTAACTATAACTATATACTAACTACTATACTATAACTAGAGACCAACTAGAACACAGGTCAATCAAACAGTCTATGTCCACTTTTTTTCACTTTGAAAAGTCATCCAGTGAATTGGACCCTTTGGTTCTTACTGGTGGAATTCATTCATCAGTTGTGGTTCTTGTTGAGGCTCATATATCATACATATCATGACAATTTAATACATAATATCATTGTGCATGTAGTATGTAGTATGTAGTATTCATTGGTAGTTCTATTCACTATTAAACCGACTTTAACACAAGCTGCAGTATTATAAATATTAAGGTCACATACACATTTATCTTGATTTTATGTAACTAATGTTCAATGCAGTTTCTTTGACTGCTTGTTTATTTGTTGCTGCCCAGATTATCTGTTTGAATAGATATTAGTTTCAGTCTAAACACTGTGTCTGGCCTCTTTTTGCAATGACAAGCCTTGTAATCTTACCAGTTTGGATGTTAAAGTACAGTAGATAGTGTAGACACAGAATATGCAGGATAACAAGGGCCATAAATTGTTTCAAACTATTTTAAAACCTTTGTGAAAAATCAAAGATAGTTTTTACAGCGCTGTGATGAAACGACCCTGATGTAGAATAACAAAGATAAAAATGGAAAGAACAGTTCTGTGGAAGTCAAGATGTAAGATTTTATTGATTCACATGGCAAATCGCTGCACATATTTCAAAACTCTACAACATTACTGGAGTTAAAATGATGGAAGCCAGGCAGCAGAAAAAGATGGTGGTCGCAGGATCAGATTTAATAAGTGGCCATGGTGCGCTCCAGCCACTCGTTGAAGATGCAGACCTGTGAATGGACAGAAAAAGGTTAGTGAGCACGGACACACGGTAGCATAAAGTCTATGTAGAACTTCTACTGAACATGCTAAAAAAATGGCAAAAGTTGAATTGGAAAAAGGAGTTATTTATTGTAAAGAGATATTTTAGCTGTACCTTGGCGTAGACACCAGGGTGGTTCTTCTCAGCACAGCCGTATCCCCAGGACACAACACCCTGCAGCTCACCGTTGCACACAACAGGGCCACCGGAGTCACCCTGAAAGAAATGAACAGCAAAAAGAGTTACATTTTAAAAATCTGCTATTTCAAAGAACAAATATTCATACATTAACATGAGCGATATTATGTTTTTTTAACTGAGAACTACAGGTCTAGAGCAATGTACCTGGCAGGAGTCCTTGCCTCCCTCCAGGTATCCAGCACAGAACATGGCCTGAGTGATCATGCCAGGGTAGGAGTTCTCACAGTCGCTCTCAGAGAGGATGGGGAGGTCCAGGCACTGCAGCTTGTTCCTGTCAGCAGCTGTAATGTGCAAAAGAAAGTGGAATCAATCTAAAATAAAACCGTAAATATGCCCCAGACATATTCCGTAACACCAAGCTGTTTGAATGCAGGTGCTACTCACTGGAGCTCATGGTGTTGCCCCAGCCAGAGACTAAGCACATGGTGCCAGCGGGGGCACAGCTGGTGGGCAGAGCCACAGGCTGCACATACTGGTTGAGGACGGCGGGTTTGCTCAGCTTGATCAGCATGATGTCATTGTTGATGTTGTAGGAGCTGTAGTTGGGGTGGCGGATGACACGGGAGGAGCTGATGAACTGCTCGGTTCCCTCGTCGACTTTGATGAGATGCTCACCCAAACGCACCTGAACGCGGCTGAAAGAGATAGTGAATGGAATAAGATGAATAGAAGAAGAAACAGGTGCTGCTTTTCTGTTTAAATGTTGAGTCCATCGTCAATAAGTCAGGCCTAAAAATATGTAGAATATACTCACGACTTGTAGCAGTGAGCAGCAGACACAACCCAGTTCTCATTGACCAGGGAGCCGCCACAGAAGTGGTAGCCGGAGTTCAGAGACACCTGATGGGGCTGGGAGTGAGCCTGGCACTCATACCCTCCGACGATCTTGTCGTCCTCGGTGGCGACTGTAAACACACAGTAAGTGGTCAGTTGAATGTTTTCTATGATTCAGTGATTAGGGCTAATGATTAGGAGAGACATATACTCACAGGCAGCTCCGATGAGCAGAACGAAGACCAGAGACCTCATGGTTGCTGTGTGATCCTGTCGATGAGAGGACTTCACCTGGAGCCCTGGTTTATATGGAGAGGTAGCTCTCCTGTTTCCACGCTGAACACACCACCCAAAATTGAATTTGACCAATCAGAATCGTGGAAAAATGAGAGCAGGTATTCTGGGAAAAGCAAATATTTAGTTTGCTGATTGGTGTTGTTATGTCAGACACTGATGCTGACATGGCACAACCTGTAAAAATTGTCAATCCTTTTAGAAGAATATTACATGTAATCATAAGGAATGGACTTAAACATACTTTTAAATGCATTTTGAAATTAGTGTTGCAAATGTGTGCATTAATATGAAAATGATCATTTATATGACGTGGTTGATTGATCGATCTTTGATTGCATGATACATGCATGTCTTTTAAATTAGTTCATTTATCTGAAAATGACAATTTCTGATTTCATGTGACATCTTTTTAGTCAAGTGAAGTCAAGTCAATTTCATTAATATAGCAGCAAATGATAAAAGTTATCTTATAAAGCTTTTCAAAGCATGGGGGATCATACTCTTTATAATATTTGTCAAATACTGAGACCAAACTTTCCACCATGAGCAAGCACTTAGCAACAGCGGAGCAGGAAAAAACTCCCTTAACAGGAAGAAGCCTCGAGCAGAATCTGGCTCTATGTGGGCGTCCATCTGCCTCAATCATTGGGTTGAGAAAGAGACTCAGACACAGATGGAGACAGAGATGCACAGCAACAGCAAAATTACAAATAAAGTATATAAAACATAAAATTAGAAATATGACTAATGAATTTGGGGTCTACAAGGAATTGCATCTATATTTAGCACAGGGTGTACTTTGTTATCGTTAACCTTGGCATGGATGGGCTTGTGCTGTGAAGACATGGCTGCAGCTCTGCAGATGGTCTGATTCACAACAACAGTTGCTGATTATGGTTTTCACAGGAAAAACAGAGATGTGTGTGCACTTGGTTCAACACTTGGGAAAAATGTTGAAAAGTTACAAGAGTTGAACAATGACAAGAAACTAAAAAAACCTCATAGCACAATTGGTGAAATCACTGGTGAGACATGTCTCAGTGAACAATATTTACATAGGATTGCAACATGATTATTAGCTCTCTATTGTATAGCATTTCCATATGGCAACAACACTTTTGGCTCAATGTTATTAAAAAGCAGTAAGATAAAACTTCATGTTTTACTGTTTAGTTGAAAAAATTGTGCCTTTTACTTAATAGGACAAAAAAAACAATTAAATCACATGGCTTCCTTTTTACCTGGAAAAAAATCTTTTGAACCTCCAGGGCACATTTGTTGCATTTTGGGCCAAAATTAGAAAGAGCCCTGTATGACAAAATTCACATTGTGTTGCTATATGGCAACACTATGCGATAGAGGGTTAGGTAAATTGAGGGTTAGGTAAAGTGACTGAATTGTTAAAGATGACACTTTCTTGTCAAAAATAATGTGTCAGACAAAGCCTTTCTGTATCATTGTTAGGCGTGAAAGGGATACTGAATTGCATTGAGCAAGTAAAATCAATACAAAAGAGTTATAGATGACATAAACAAAACTCTCTGTAATCTGCTACCCTGACTGATATCTGGATCACATCGAACACAGAGATGCCTTAGGTGAAGTTTGAGTCAATGACAGATGTTCAACTTTTTAAATGTTAAAGTGAAGCTGCTACAATTTTTGTATATTACAATAGAAGAACAAGAAGAAGAAAAAGAAAAGAACAAGAAGAAGAATCCTTAGCATTTCAGTCAGGCCTTTGCACCACTCTGTCAGGTCCTAATAAAAGAAAAGAGAAATGCAGTAGACTATAGACAATATTATTTGATCAGACCTTCGAATGGACTTGATTAATTTATAATATATACACTTGTGTTTCATTCATCATGTTAAAGTTCTTGTAATGAAATATTTTTGAACATTTGAACATATTGTTGGCAGACTCTTCTGTGACAGCCTTGAGTAAAAGCATTATGTGAACAATCCAGCTGTTCCGGACATATTGGCTTGGATATTATTGGATCACAAGCCTGTAACTCTAGGGTCAATCGACTGAAATGAACCATCTGGTGCACCACTATCAACTTTTTATTTTGGCAATTATTGGTCCAATCAGGCATTTCTCAGTAGCTATAAAACAGAGATCTGACAGACCTGACAGTATCACAGTGCAACCATGAGGTCTCTGGTCTTTGTCCTGCTCATCGGAGCCGCTTGTGAGTATGAAGCAATGCTTCTAGGGCAGGTTGACTCTCGTGTCTTGTACTCTTTTGAGTTCTGACTTGCAGTAAACTGTGAAGCATCTCTGATGTTCATGTGTGTTTTCAGTCGCCACCGACGACGACAAGATCGTCGGAGGGTATGAGTGCACTCCTCACTCTAAGCCCCATCAGGTGTCTCTGAACTCCGGCTACCACTTCTGTGGCGGCTCCCTGGTCAATGAGAACTGGGTTGTGTCTGCTGCTCACTGCTACAAGTCGTGAGTATATTCTACATATTTTTAGGCCTGACTTACTCACGCCTGTTTTCTTCTTTAATCACTCAATCTTTATTTATTTTACATTTTTCATATATTTTAAAACATAACACAAAGTGCTTCATAAAAGAAAACAGGTAGACAGATAAACTACAGTAGCTGCCACCTTCTTTCCACATATGGACACACACATACACACACACACACACACCTAGAAAATAATGGCTTAGGACAGAGACATGGCCAGGCATAGAGGATCTAGATGAGGAGGCTAAAAACTAATAGATTAAAAGACATAATAAAAACTACAAACTGAAAGGTTAAAGACCACAGGATACATCCTATCCATCTTATTCCATTCACTATCTCTTTCAGCCGCATTGAGGTGCGTTTGGGTGAGCATCACATCAAAGTCAATGAGGGAACCGAGCAGTTCATCAGCTCCTCCCGTGTCATCCGCAACCCCAACTTCAACATGTACACCCTGGAGAACGACATCATGCTGATCAAGCTGAGCAAACCCGCCGTCCTCAACCAGTATGTGCAGCCTGTGGCTCTGCCCACCAGCTGTGCCCCCGCTGGCACCATGTGCTTAGTCTCTGGCTGGGGCAACACCATGAGCTCTGGTGAGCAGTGACCCCTGCACTGCACTTCCATAGTTCCAGTTCCCTTGAAATGAAATCTGGAAAAAAAAAGTTCACAGGCAAAAGTAAATGTAAATTTGTGAATTCATTTGTCTTCCTTCTCCAACAACTCTCACTGCAGCTGCTGACGGCAACAAGCTGCAGTGCCTGGACATCCCCATCCTGTCCGATGCGGACTGTTACAACTCCTACCCCGGCATGATCGACAACACCATGTTCTGCGCCGGATACCTGGAGGGAGGAAAGGACTCCTGCCAGGTGTGTATCTCTATGCTTTTCGATCACTTATAGGATTGCATTTTGTGACCTTCATGAAGTAAATTAATGGAAGTGTACAAATATAATTCAGCGTAATGAATAATTCAGTGTAAGTATAAGCATTTTCTCTCTTTCTCAGGGTGACTCCGGTGGTCCTGTGATCTGCAACGGTGAGCTGCAGGGCGTTGTGTCTTGGGGCTATGGATGTGCTGAGGTCAACTACCCTGGAGTCTACTCCAAGGTAACCCTTCACCGCATCAACCAAAACTCAACTCTCCAACTGCTCAATGTGCTGAACCTGCAACAAACTGACTCGTCTCTTCCACTTTCCAGGTTTGTGTGCAGACTGACTGGCTGTACAGCACGATGGCCAGCAACTAACCTGACCATCAGAAACCATCAGATTACCAACGGTTGATGGTGAAGCTGTACATCAAATAAAGCATTTTAAAATGAAGGATTGTTTTTTGTGTTAATTTTTTATTTTCTTTCTTAAAAATTTTTTTTTTTTTCATTTCATCCAGGAAAACTTATTTGGTACTTGTTTCTGCAGGTTAGAGAGAATTATTCTAAAATGTAAAGTTAATCTGATAAATAAAACATATCTATTCTTATTTGTTTACGTATTACACAGACACAGTTACATGAATGTTTCTATATAAAAACAATTCAAACTATTACTATAATAACATTTTTAAATTAAGAATCAAAATAGCGACCAGCATTAAAGAAATGCAGTATAACCCTATAAATGTAAGACAGTGGTGTTTGAATAAAAAAATTCCATATATGCCTGATATGGAAAGTGAGAAAAGAAAATATATATGATATAATTAGAATGATATAATTCCAAACTCTATCTGGCCATATATAATTATCCATAATCTAACACATTTACTTTATTAGGCCTTTTTCACATTTATACATTAAATTTCAGTCACACTTGTCTGTGTCCTTTTTACATTTTATCACCTTCTGTTTTTGACAATAAACATTTTTAATTTTCTTGGTTGGATGAGCCTTACAGGGATTATTTGTTGTTTCTTAGGGCAGACTCACTCAACCATCATATCTGAATTTAGTTTTCAGGTTGAGTGCTGAGAAACACACAGCTGTCAAGATATTGTGTTCACACACACCTAAATATAGAGGTGACTTGTGTAACTGTGCAATGTGTCCAGAAAAACACATGCATGCTTTCAAAAATAGTTCACGGATTTATGGTTTCACCAAAATAAAAGTATCAATGCTATGTAAACTACTAAAACACACGTTTGTCAAAACTTTATATGTGAAGAAGTAGTAGAAATACAACTTGATGTGATGTTATTGATTGACGGATTAATAACTGGTCGATGAGCTATAAAAAGTGGTGCCACGTCAAACTTCACATACTGTTCCACAGTAATTTACCTTCTATTTTACAGTTAATCCTTCATTTTATTCTATAGACTAAGTACTGGAGCTGTTGACACATGTGAATTAAAACACTTCAATCTGAAGCCAACATATTTTACTTGTTAGTGTAGTTATCTATTTAGGATGTTTCTCATTGCAAAAAATGGTTTGACTATCATGGCAATTAGTGACAAAACCAGATTAAAGTAATACATTATTTACATATAGAATAATTACTTACTAACATAAACACATTTATATGGAAACCATTCATATGTTTCTGTAGAATTAAACAAATCTGATGACAATAAATCTTTATTTCTAAGATTTAATAGTATCTAATTAAGATGTTTCCCATTGCAAAAAAGTTTGAATATGATTATCATGACAATTCATGATAAAACAAAATTAAACTAATACTTATTTACATATAACAGTATAGTTACTTGTACTATTTTAGATAATAAACCTAAATACATTTATATGGAAACCGTTCATATTTTCCTTTGGAATTTAACAAATCTGCTGACAATAAATCCTTATTTCTTTTCTTTTACATTGAAAGGCTAGTTCTGTAAATGAATCACCTAACCCTAGTATCCTGCTGCAGTGATTGGTTCTCCACCGACCAATGAGGATGGCCACTGAGCGTTGTACGACTCTTGAATGTGGATATAAACCAGGGCTCCAGGTGAAGTCCTCTCATCGACAGGATCACACAGCAACCATGAGGTCTCTGGTCTTCGTTCTGCTCATCGGAGCTGCCTGTGAGTATATGTCTCTCCTAATCATTAGCCCTAATCACTGAATCATAGAAAACATTCAACTGACCACTTACTGTGTGTTTACAGTCGCCACCGAGGACGACAAGATCGTCGGAGGGTATGAGTGCCAGGCTCACTCCCAGCCCCATCAGGTGTCTCTGAACTCCGGCTACCACTTCTGTGGCGGCTCCCTGGTCAATGAGAACTGGGTTGTGTCTGCTGCTCACTGCTACAAGTCGTGAGTATATTCTACATATTTTTAGGCCTGACTTATTGACGATGGACTCAACATTTAAACAGAAAAGCAGCACCTGTTTCTTCTTCTATTCATCTTATTCCATTCACTATCTCTTTCAGCCGCGTTCAGGTGCGTTTGGGTGAGCATCTCATCAAAGTCGACGAGGGAACCGAGCAGTTCATCAGCTCCTCCCGTGTCATCCGCCACCCCAACTACAGCTCCTACAACATCAACAATGACATCATGCTGATCAAGCTGAGCAAACCCGCCGTCCTCAACCAGTATGTGCAGCCTGTGGCTCTGCCCACCAGCTGTGCCCCCGCTGGCACCATGTGCTTAGTCTCTGGCTGGGGCAACACCATGAGCTCCAGTGAGTAGCACCTGCATTCAAACAGCTTGGTGTTACGGAATATGTCTGGGGCATATTTACGGTTTTATTTTAGATTGATTCCACTTTCTTTTGCACATTACAGCTGCTGACAGGAACAAGCTGCAGTGCCTGGACCTCCCCATCCTCTCTGAGAGCGACTGTGAGAACTCCTACCCTGGCATGATCACTCAGGCCATGTTCTGTGCTGGATACCTGGAGGGAGGCAAGGACTCCTGCCAGGTACGTAGCTCTAGACCTGTAGTTCTCAGTTAAAAAAACATAATATCGCTCATGTTAATGTATGAATATTTGTTCTTTGAAATAGCAGATTTTTAAAATGTAACTCTTTTTGCTGTTCATTTCTTTCAGGGTGACTCCGGTGGCCCTGTTGTGTGCAACGGTGAGCTGCAGGGTGTTGTGTCCTGGGGATACGGCTGTGCTGAGAAGAACCACCCTGGTGTCTACGCCAAGGTACAGCTAAAATATCTCTTTACAATAAATAACTCCTTTTTCCAATTCAACTTTTGCCATTTTTTTAGCATGTTCAGTAGAAGTTCTACATAGACTTTATGCTACCGTGTGTCCGTGCTCACTAACCTTTTTCTGTCCATTCACAGGTCTGCATCTTCAACGAGTGGCTGGAGCGCACCATGGCCACTTATTAAATCTGATCCTGCGACCACCATCTTTTTCTGCTGCCTGGCTTCCATCATTTTAACTCCAGTAATGTTGTAGAGTTTTGAACTTTGTGCAGCCAATTTCCATCAATAAAATCCTACACCTTCACATTCAATAGTTCTTTGCATTTTTTGTCTTTGTCTTCCTCTATCATGGTTGTCTCATCACAATGATGTAAAACTAAGGTTTTAACAGTTTAGTGTCCTTCATGATAGGCTAGATACAGTGTTTAGACTAAAACTGATATCCATTTAAACAAAAAAGTGTTACCAGCTAAAGTGGTTGACTTTTTGTTCCAGTTGGGATCCTAAAAAAAAAAAAACTATGTATGGACGTCTTAATTGTGTTAGACAGGACAAAGGACTGATTTAAATTTGTTGGTGTTGAATTGATGTTATTAAGCCTACAAGGGCCTTCAGCTCCTTTTCAATCACTTTGTCACTAATTTCCAAAACTTGATGTTGTCTTTTCAAAACGTAGGACACAAAGCTCACAATGATTAAATCTGTAATAGTCTCTCCAGTTGCTTCAACACAAAACACATAAAACCATAATCATTTGTTTATTAATCTAAAATCGCCTGTTCAAAATGACACAACTTCCTATCAAATTATTACCATGTTAAAATTAAATTCACACAGTTACATTTGTCTATTTGTTGCATTACAGTGCTCTATTTATCAATTGATAATTTGCTCATTATGCCTAGTTTTTACAATCACTTTACAACCACAACTACTTTGACACTAATTTCAGAACCTTGATGTAATTCAAAACTTTAGATAGAAAATACAAAATGGTCATCACTTGAAACATGGGCTGTCCAATTTCAAACATTGCATTGATTGCATTTATGTATTCTTAAAAGAAAAAAAAACTTGCACTTGCAAAAGCATTGGTTCAAATAACTTATTTATCATGAAATCATCTACACACATGATAGTTTCACTGTTTAGTTGTCTGTACAGTCATTAAAAATATTGGAGTACAAAACAGTGGCGTCATTTCAGTTTAAGGCAGGGAACACACCGTGCTAGGAAGGTCAGGGGCTTAGAGTTAGAAAAATTTGAAAATTGTGTATTTAAATTCAACAATCCTGGTGCAATTTTGAGAGCAAAATTCGAGAAGAGACAGACTATCAATAATTAATGCATACTATTAGCTATAGACTATCAATAATCTCTATTAATGCATAAAATTAGCCTTCAGATTGAGCTCCTTCCCAATTAATCACCCATTTTACCTGTTCTAAATGTACCTCATTGTTCCTTATTGGAACAATGAGAAATAATCTCAGTGTAGTCAAACCAAACGGTTCTGATTTTAAAACGCTCAACAATTTTGGCAAACACGAACCAAACAAGCTTCAGTCATATTGACCTGTTAAATTTAACATTTACTGAGGGACATGACAACGTAGAGTCCAACTTATAAATGCAGTGCTGTTTTTTTAACTTTAAAAGCCCTATGTATAATTGAAAATGTGTACACTATAGTAAAAGTATGGTGAGTGCTTTACCTTGCCATACCCAAACAACCTCTGGTACAAAATATGTGATACATGTTTCTTTATGGTACTCGACATAAAAAACACTGTAAAAGAAGTAGCAGAGAACATATTACAGACATGGTTTAATTATTGAAACTAAAATGTATTAATAAAATATAATAAAAACATTACATAGATTTCCTTGAATCAAAGCAAAAATAAGTAGCAAAGGATTGATGACTGTACTTCTACATTTCCATCAACCCTGTCTTGTGGATTTGGTCACAGGTTCTCATACACATCATTTGTTTTCATTAGACAAACATCTGGGGAAGAATCTTTAGGCGTGGCGACTCCAGGTGTGACACTGATCTGCTGTCATTGCATGCATCAGCCATGGCTTGCCTATAGTGGCCTGTAACAGTGACTATCATATACTTTACACCTTCATGTGGGGAAAAAATACTCATTTGGTTGAAGGAAAGGAGGGTATGGCACTGTAGGAAAAGCAATAGAAGTTTTTCTCCATTTTATACACAAAAAACTTGAAAATATACACTATGGTAATACCTTCCAGTGACCTGAAGGTATTACCATATAGTGGTTTTATTTTCCCCTAATAATTATAACATGAAATTTACTACCTTTTCAATATATTCAGTATGATTTTTACAGTATTATTTATATTTCTTCACTTTATCACATTCATGATACAGTATGGCATGAATTACTGAGCTAAAATCAGAGGGAGAAAAAGCCAGATGATTCATATGTACATTTTACAGTAGATATGAGACTGCATTCCCTGTAGTTTGTATTTGTGAAGGCTATAACCTGACAGCAAGTCTGTGAGAAAGGCTCCACCTGGCACCGAGCCGGGCCGAGTCAAGGCCAGGATGCTGATTACAACTTGAACTAAACATGCTGTACTATACTGAAACAGAGCCACGGGCGGAACAGATCCAACTAAATATTATACACTCTTTAAAGGTGCATCAGTACTGACATCATTTTAAGCAGAGTTCATGTACAGTCCATTTATAATGAAAGCACCGCTTTGGATGAACTTTTAATACAATAAGTACAGTAAATTTTCCCATCAGCACTCTTTGAAGGGTTTGGATTGGTCAGCTGCACCAGAGGTGTGTCTGTGATAGTTGGCAGCGGATAAAGCAGTCAATAAAAACCCAGCATGGCTGCTCTTCTCGACTCATCTCCCATCAGCTAATCATGAGGTCTCTGGTTTTTGCTCTGCTCTTAGGAGCTGTGTGTAAGTATAGAGAGCATCAACACTTAGAATATATTTATTATGGGATATTAGTGCCATGAAGATTGCAATCAATGGACATTCACCAGCTGTTTACAGGGATTATTATGCAATTATTGTATTAATTATTGTTTGTATACTCTTTGTTATTTGTTTTAATTTGAATAAAATAATGTACAAGGATATATATATATAAACATATATTTAAAATATCATCATACATTCATATATGAAAAAGAAAAAAAATCTTAATGTGGCTGTTAAATATATAAGTAATAATTTATTTTATTTTATTAGGTTAAGAATAGTATATTTATTTAGTTTTTGATAGTGATAATATGTAGGTGTTGAATTCATCATTTTATAATCAAGTGATATTTTTATACAAGTTGAAGAAAATTCAATTGATATTTTTGGGGATTTAATAAGTACACTTCTTTATGCTCCTTTTTCAGACGTAAAATGCTTTATCAAGTGTTTGTTTCTTTTGTACAAAGCTTTTCACTGCTTGTAACTATTGTTTTTACATTTTGTTTCTGTCTAATTTTTTCTGTGATGATTGTTTTCATTTTACATGTTTGAAATATATATATTTTTTAAAAGGACAGGGCCAAAGAAAAAAGTAAGAATCTTTGAATGATCCCAAGGATGTGAAGGCTATATATATTTTTTATTTTAGTTTTTATTAAAGTGAATGAAAGATGTAAAGAATATATTTTTTTCAGTTGCTACAGAGGACGATAAGATCGTCGGAGGGTATGAGTGCACTCCTCACTCCCAGCCCCATCAGGTGTCTCTGAACTCCGGCTACCACTTCTGTGGCGGCTCCCTGGTCAATGAGAACTGGGTGGTGTCTGCTGCTCACTGCTACAAGTCGTGAGTATTTCTCAAACATGATTGAAAATGTAAAAAATATATCATATTTTCAGTTCTCTGCTTTTCCTATGCAGCTTCTCCCTCTCAGGTTTTACCTCTCTTTCAGCAAAATGGACATTGTTCTGGGTGACCACAACCGTTGGTTTATGGATGGCAATGAGCAGATCATTTCTGCCGCTCTGATCATCCCACATCCAAACTACGAGTCCTGGACCGTTAACAACGACATCATGCTGATCAAGCTGAGTCAACCTGCCACCATCAACCAGTATGTGCAGCCTGTGGCTCTGCCCACCAGCTGTGCCCCCGCTGGCACCATGTGTAAAGTCTCTGGTTGGGGTGTGACCATGAGCTCTGGTGAGTATAGAATACCATTTCAATGCAGTGAAGCTGTTTTCCACTCTTTCATTTGTCCATCCTTCATTTCTCCTCCTATCAGCTGCTGATAGTAACAAGCTGCAGTGCCTGGACGTCCCCATCCTGTCTGAGGAGGACTGTGACAACTCCTACCCTGGCATGATCACTGAGTCCATGTTCTGTGCTGGATACCTGGAGGGAGGCAAGGACTCCTGCCAGGTATGTATTTTGCAAAGTGCATAAAAACATAGTTGAAACTCAGCGCTTTAAATTTCCCATGTGTCTTTCAGGGTGACTCTGGTGGTCCTGTTGTGTGCAACAGTGAGCTGCAGGGTGTTGTGTCCTGGGGCTTTGGGTGTGCAGAGAAGAACCACCCTGGTGTCTACGCCAAGGTAACAATAATTTTCATCATCCCTCTAGAGTTTTAGTGCACAGGAAAAAAAATGCTATACAATATATATTTCATATGACCTGGTGTGAGATGTGAGTTTTCATTTTTTCACCCATGATTTTCTTTCCCCTGCTTTAGACCTGCATTTTCACTGACTGGCTTCAGACCACTATGACAACTTACTGAGTCAGGTCCAATCCAACCTCTGCTCCAGCTGTTTCTATGTTACACAAACGTAGCACAAATTAAATGGTGCTTGCTATAATGGAGATAGAATGAAATAAAAATATACAACATACATACTTGTTTATTTTTTTTTGCTCTGTTTAAATAAAACGAATGAAATTTGTAAAAATGTATACTGTCCATAATAATTTAGTTGTTTTAAATTTTGGACACTACTTTTAACATTTGATTACAAAAAGACAGCAAAAGTTGTATTGAACACAATGTAGACATTAGGCAAGGATTTGCATACATAGCCCTAGAGAAGAACCATTACAAAACATACCGTACAATAAATATTAAATATAAAACAACAAACAAACATATCTTTAATAAAGATATATTCTGTCACGTAATAATAATAATAATGTGTAATTTCTATGTTTTTAGTTGTTTTTGTGTAGCCGAGTATACCCGGAACGTTTAACCTCCCGATTCCATGAACAAGTCGGACGCATTTTACCGATGCACCACCAATGTCACGCAAATTTCGCGCTGACGGCTGACCTCAGGATTTGTTCTGGCGTGTAGATAATTGTTGTTTTTCGGACATAAACCGTCTAAACATCGTCTCTGCCGTCGGGTCGCAGTTATTCTGCCGCAGAACAAACTAACCGGACAAAATGCGCCTCACGCTCAACATGCTGATCTCTCACGGCCGTGTGGCCCGGAGGATGGGGCTGGGTCCGGAGTCCAGAATACACATGCTCCGGAACATCCTCACTGGACTGGTCCGACACGAGCGGATAGAAACCACGCTGGGCCGAGCCGATGAAGTCCGCTTCTACGCAGAAAAGGTGACGAGTCTTTGCTTAGTTTATTTATTTAAAAGGAAAATGCAGACAAATAACAAGTAAATACGTATACAACCATAGACTGTACTAAACAAACATACAACACACGTGCAGGTAGAAACCCACTATGGGCTTATTTAAAACCGCACATTAAAAAAATAAGTATGTGAAAAAATTCTGCTACTATAGCGACATTTTACCACGTGACACACGTGACACCAGTGAGTAATACGACTTAATAAGACTTTCAGTTTAAATCCAAGAGGATTCAGTTTAAACATCATAGGAAATTGTGAATACATTTAATATTTAATGTAGACAAATAATACAACTAAAATAAATAAATAAAAATAAAATGACTCTAATAAAACAGTCACATTATTTGTCCAGTTTTGCCAAACATACTTTAATGAAAATAAAGTGTATTTTAGTTGAATTTAAAATGTATGTTCTAAAAGTATTTGAAAGTATAGGATAGTATTGGAAAGGAATTGTACTTTCAGTAGTAAAAGGTTACTAAATATTAACTGAATTAATATTTAAACTCAAATACTATTTTAATATAATTTACTTTACTAAATGTACTGTAAGAAAATATAATAACTACTGCAGCATCTAGTTTATTTAGATTGTTTTAGTACACTAAAATACAACTTAATGACATCTACCTTTAAGTATACTTTTAAAAATGATGTGAAATGCAGTACATTTTAGTTATTCATACATTTTAAGTATATTTCAAATACATTTTAAACATATTTTTACACTTAATTTATATTTTTGTACACCTACTGCTAAGGATAGTTCACACAATAATAGCCATATGTATGTGATGCTCCAGTGTGCCCATATGTGATTTACATGAAATCAGCAAAAAAAAATTATCATGAAAAACGGCACCAAAATGTAAGTCCTATGAAATATAAAATATGTGGATAGAGGTGTCCAAAATATTTCACACAGTGAGACACAAAATAATGTGTAATCAATATCTGCAGCTTCTGCCCACAGGCTGCCAGGATCAACAACACATCATACAGCACAGAGTGGAAGTGACACTGGCTCTATTATCTTCAGACTGCATCAGTCACTGATGAATAACTTTGCTGCTGTTTTAAAGCTGTTATAGTGGAATATTTCTTACTTAAGTTTCTGAAACTTTCCTCATATATAAGTATGTTTTTTGTAATTTTATGTTTTTTAGTAGTTAAAGGAGAATTTTTCATTTTTCAACATGGACCCTTTCTCTGAAATTTTTGTGTCTTGGAGCGTTTTAGCTAGAAATTTCTCAATTTGGTCCAGTACTGAGCAAAAAGCAGCTGCCCACTTCACAGCAGCATGCTATAAAACAGAGGTTGTTGCTACCCTGCTGTGTTTGTCCTCTATAAGCCCCAAACCTGGAGTGTTATAATGTTGCGTTGATGCCAAAAGACACTAAACTCACATACAGCGGCTGCAGGGGTTTGTTTAGCTCCTTTTCTCTGCTGCTCGGTTTGAGGAGCAAAGGTGAAGAAGATAAATTGTTTTAATCCCCAAACTGACAAAAATAAACTCCTGTGCAGTTAAACTAAAGTGTGAAACAGCTTAGTATTAGTATTCTGTGTGGCTCCATGGACGTACTTGCACGCTTGCTTCCTGCAGCACAACAACTCTTATGAGAGTTGGGGATCCTTCTACACTCATGCCTGCCTTATGTTGACAATATGAGGCTGGCTAATGTGAAATAATATATCTTATAGAAGCCAAAAACAGCAGGAGTGCATGCCCAGTCTGCCTCCATTGTAGCTCGTCAGCTGTGGAGTGAGCAGGTGGCTGCTGCTCAATACTGGAGCAAATTGAGAAGTTTTGACTCTAATTGACACAAAATGTTTAAAATAAGATTTAAAATAACAAAATATTTATTCTGCAAATGAACTGTTAATCGGAAATCCTAAATCTGTTGAATCTTGTTCTATTCTGTATTCTTCCATGTTATGATCAGTTTAGTTATACTTCTCCATTTATAATTGCACCGTATGCCAACAACTAGTGACTGTAGGAACATTTAAATATTCCTGCAGAAATCAATGCTTTAGTATCACCTGACACTTCCTTGTCCAACAATATTTCTACTTCTGCTTTTCTTCTTTTTGTGTGATGATGTCCTCTCCTCTGTCTTTTCCAGCTGATTGACTATGCCAAAAAGGGAGACACAGACGAGAAGGCGATGAAAATGGCCTCCTTTTGGTTGACGGTAGGTGTCTGCGGTGTTTAGAACTTGAACACTTAAACTTGAACTAGAACACAGCAACAACCTGTATTGGATCTAAAACTTCTAAAAGAAGTTTTTTTAGTTTGAGTTTTTTTTTTTCCATCTCTTTAGGAAAAGGATCTGGTCCCAAAGCTCTTTAAGGTCCTCGCTCCACGGTTTGAGAACCACTCGCATAGCTACACACGGATGCTGCGCATTCCCAAGAAACAGAACTTGGATAAAGCCAAGATGGCCGTCCTGGAGTACAAAGGAAACCCCTACCCGGATCTGTATCCTGTGAGAAAACAGAATGAACTGACTCTCATCAACCAGCTGCTCAAAGGCTACCGAGACGAGCAGGCACAGCGGTTGGCTACAGCATCTGAATTCACGTCATCGCAGTGATCCGTGGTGGTTGATGGTGATACTGGGTCTGCAGATGCTGCAGTTCCAGACCTATAGACACTGAAAGAAAAGATCTAAAGTGTCAGCAGAAGCCAAGACACATTTATGTAAAAGGACATTTGTAGCTTAATCTGTATTAATAAATGCTGTTCTTCAACTGAAGTTGAACACATTTTCACTTTATTTCACATTAAACATTGATTAGTCCAGGTGTGCCCTGTAGACCAAAGAAGATTCTCTTAAAGGTACACTACTGTTCAAAAGTGTGGGGTCACCCAGACAATTTTCTGTTTTTCATGAAAAGTCAGACTTTTATTTACCACCATGAGTTGTAAAATGAATAGAAAATATAGTCAAGACATTGACAAGGTTAGAAATTATTTGTATTTGAAATATTTCTTTCCTTCAAACTTTGCTTTTGTCAAAGGAAGGTCCGTTTTCTAGCTTCTCTAACCAGCTAAACTGTTTTCAGCTGTGCTAACATGATAGCATCAAGGGTTTTCTAATCATCCATTAACCTTCTGACGCAATGAACAAACACATTGTACCATTAGAACACTGGAGTGATAGTTGCTGGAAATGGGCCTCTATACACCTATGCAGATATTGCACCAAAACCAGATATTTGCAACTAGAATAGTCATTTACCACAGTGTATTTCTGATTAGTTATCCTTTTTCCTTCAAAAATAAGGAAATATCTAAGTGACCCCAAACTTTTGAACGGTAGAGTATAGTGTGTAAGATTTAGCAGAGCAGACTTGGCAGAAATAGAATACAGTAGATTCTGTTTTTATCCACATGGGGAATTGGTTTCTCTCCATAAAGCCGGTCATACTGCACAGTCATGTTCCTACGGTGGCCCTGAACGAACAAACCAAACAACGGCTCTAGAGTTGACTTTTTGTTGTTGCACCGTAGATTCTTCTACAAGTTTGGTCTACTCAGTTGGTTTCTATCTGGATCCTTGCCACTAAATGGTGCCAGAAACTACACACTGTACCTTTAAAGCATTGCTTCACTATAGACCTTTTTCACAGCAGCCATATTGACATGAAATAGTGGGTAAACGCAGGTGTTACCACTGATACTAATTAAGGTTCCATTTAGTGTAGCGGAGCCTTTCCAACAGCCTTTTCTGACATGAATGGATCCTTAATTAGTTTCATTGGTAACACCTGTGTTTACCTACTACATGTTAATATGGCTGCCATGAAAAAGCTCTAAGAGGATCCTATTAAAGCACTTTTAATGTAAGTGATGCAGGACAAAACCCCCAGTCCTTTTGTGCAAAAATCCTTTAGACACATTTGTCAAAGTTAATAAGAGGCTTCAGCACTTATTCCTTCTTTTCCCTTGTGTTTCCCTGGAAAATATTTCCTTGTTCAGCTAAAACAGAATTTATACTAAAAAATGTAAATAACTTTTGAAGATTATAGCTTATGGAAGCCAAAAAAGGGATAGGGGTTGCATAAATAGTCTTAGAGGACATAAACATCTCCAGTAAACACATCAGAGTCCCCTCTGTATTGTGTAACTGGCTCAGTTTCCTCCACAACACTAGATAGTTGAGTGTCCAAAGCCACGACCTCCATTATCTTCTTTGTGATTCTGTTTTCTTTGATTGCGTCACACACCACTATTCAGCTTCCTTTTAACTCGCTCCACCAATGGCCGAATGTGGCGTTTTTTGCAAAATTAGGACGGATATTCGGTGCATCCTTAATTTTAATTTGATCTGACTAGTTTGAACGGGTAGAGCCTTGTGTTTCAGGTCATGATATCTCCATCGTGAATCTGATCTTTTTTTGCATGAAAAAAGGACCCACTTCTCTTCCCCCATTGCTTGCTTGCATTTTTTGGGGCTTAAAATGTTCCTGTGTGAAATGCTCCTTAGACAAGCAGTGACAGTGAAGGGCAGACGGCTTGGCCGATCAGTGGGATTGTTGCCATAGAGACTTTGCTAGAGTAAACAATCTTGTAGCGATGCTTTGCGGTGACATTCACTGAGTCTACAGCACATCATTCGGAATTGTAAGCGCTGTGGGCTCGGTCGATGAGGATTGTGTGAATGTGTCAATAAATGTTCCAGGTCTCCTGAACCTTCTCAGTTACGAGCCTCGATCGTTTCCGCCACACGAGGGATGAAAGGACGCAAGTAGTGTGAATATTTTATCACTCCACATCACAAATTGATACCAAATAACACAAGAGGATGGATTTGTGTCGTAAAGCCTGGCAGCATTTAGTCTGAAAGCAGTTTGTAAATGTAGTACAGACAGGCAGAATGTTGTGACTGCACTTCAGCTGCTACAGACTGAGATACTGGCAGTGAATGAGAAATAATTAGCCTAGCCTACATCAGTGTGTGATCAGCCTGGACTCTGTCCCTGTGGTGTTTTACTTTAATGGACTTGTGTAATGAGAACAGATTCTAAATATGATTTACAGATATTACATTAACTCCTTTGGAAACGCGCCCTTGTCCAAAGCGGAATACAAACACTCCCACTTATTAACACAGTAAGTAACCAAATAATACACAAACCCAGACAAGGCCTCTAATAAAACCATATTTTTTTAATATTTTGGCAAAAGTGTATATGTACAGCGTATTTAGAATTGTCATTTGACACCATTAAAATGCATCTGAACAGTGCTTCAGTGATGTGCTCTTAATCAGATTGCTCTGAGTAGCCTAAAAGCTGTGCTGTTTTCTGTCATGCATACGATAATCTATTTTCTCCAAGTTCTCTCTCTAAGTGTGTGTCTCAGTCCTTTAATTGTATGTCGATATACATGGTGCTGAAGCATCGGTACAGGATCAGTAAGCTGTCAGTCAGTCTATTCACCTGCTGTCTGTTCAGTCAAGTCATGGCAACCATAACAATAGGCGACAGCAGATGAAACGGCAGACATGCCAAATATAAACCGGATACAGAATCAGAAATAACGACTAGTTCTCTAATTCAAGTATCATTCTGTTTCACAGACTAAGTTACACCTCTGACTACACTCTCACAAGTTACACACCACAGTCCTATAACATCCTATAAAGTACTCTGTTACAGCAAGATTGCCATGGATAAATCTGTGTGTTCGTATTAGTTGATTACCAGAGTTTTTATGGACTGATTTTCTTTTTTTTTTCCCCCCCAAGTTTCAGAACTCCAGAAAGCTGGTGGTAAAAGTCAGATCCAATTACACTCTGACATGCCACGTCAACATCAGTAATTCGGTGTTGAATAAGCATGAGTGGTTCCCTAAAATGACCGGACAATCGATGGCATTTCGGGGCCGTATTTACATGTGTATGCATCTGGAATACTACTAGATGTGGTGTGAATACAGGTTTCAAAGCAGTCTTATAAGGTGACATCATCACGAATAAACAGACTAAGACCAGGAACATTAAAGTGCTCCATGCAGGACAGACAAAATGTACAGTTATGTCGCCGTTTTCACAGTTCATCTACAAGGCTTTTTTTTCTTCATAGCTCAATGTTAGGGGGATACAAAAAACAGTAATATTTGTTCAACCTTGCGCACGATTCAAGCATTCAAGTGCGAAAAGCTTACAAATACAGTGTTCACGTTTCAGGTACTAGACAGGGGTGAGGATGAAGTTACTCGTAGGTAAGAAAAAGGGCAGCCACCTGCTCTTAAATCACAGATGGGTTGTAGATGGAGGCCAGAGAGAGAGAGAAGAGGGAAATGGATAGATTCATTCCAGTAACTTGAAAATCACCCCTGCCCTTGTGCTGTATTGCATCAGTACATTCACCAACGTCTACATACACAGAGAAATGACATTTTTGAACAGGAATATTCTGCACACAGCGAAAATCCAACTAAAACCGATATAGTACAATATTGGTTTTATATTGTGTTTCAAACAGCGCGAGAGGGTTAAGGTCGGAATAACAATGAACAGAATTTCTCCAGTCAAAAATATACTAAAGCCTATTGTATGTATTTACAAAAGTTTTTGATGGTCATGTGTATTACTTTTATCAGCATTTTGGACGGGAAATACGATACAAACATGCGTGTTTTTTTACGAGTACGTACCAAGAAGTGCCCACAGTTAACGTGACATTTTACAATTACACATCAGCATATCAATCCAGTATAACCAGCAGCAATGAAGGCGTATAAGAATATAAATTAACTCAACAAACTCCATATAGAGTAAATATCTATGCTTTATCAAAATGTGTCAAACATAAAAAAGTCTCTTAGAATCGGATGAATATAATGGCATGAGATTTTTCAATGGTCACAGCACCAACTGGAATTTAATAACGTGGGGAAGGGAACATAAAAATGAATTTCAGTTCTTTCTTTTTTTTTTTTTATAAATAAAAACTATATATAGTGGTAGCTCTCTCCAAATTTAGCTATTTACAAACTCTCCCAGGCACACCATCAATGCCTCATGAATGTTTGAATAAAAGCATTTCAGAATTTTGTTCCATTTCCGCATCGTGCACAGCTATCATTCTATTGCTCTGGCTACATCCACTTTGTCATCTTCCTCCCTGTGTACCTTTTACTGGTCAACATCAAATATTTATTGCTACTTTATTCTTTAACAACGCTGCATTCCTATCTCAAAGCCATTTCCTCCCACTCTTCCGTTCCGGTTATTTCCGCCCCACAGGTGTAAAGGGACCATTTTCCAGATTCACCTTCACGTGCGCTTTTTTTCAGACAATTTCTCTTCTTTGTCCATCCAAACTTTTTTTTTTCTTTTTTCCTTTTTATTTTTTTTGGCTGTCACAAACAGTTCTACCTTGATTTCCTCTTGCTTTTCTTTACTTTGTATTGTCATTCTGTTCCTTCCATGCCTTCTCCCAGCTCCGTCTGTCCTGTTATTCCTTCTCACGCCTTAGATCCGAACCCTACCCCCCCTCCTCCGCCCTGCATGCTGAAATACTCGGTGAAGGAGGGGAGCCGCGGCGGCAGAGGGGGCGAGCGCGTAGCCGGGCGGGGGGGAATCGGAGGGGGAGGCGGGGGCAATATCGATGTCAAGTCAGCCGCGGTGGTGATGATCTTCTGCTCGCTGTTCCTCGGCACCTCTGGTCCTTTCCGGGCCACCGTCTCCTCCACCGTCTTCACCGGCTCCTGCAGGGAAGAAGATGAAGGTTTTTTACACATTTGACCTGGTCTGATTCTCGGGATGTAGGTTACGGAAATTTGATGCCCTGGCACGAAAAGTGGGTCTCGCCAGATACTGTGACAATAACGCCATGCAATACATCACATTCTGACAGCTTCCTCTACAGGAAGTGTGGTCATGTAGGTCACAGCTTCCTCCAGGATTCTGGTTCAGTAACTTCAACTTTACTCCAGAGTTTATCCAAACTGACACCAATGTACCGTATATTAGTGTTAAATTAATTTATGCTAAATTTTCTGCCGACAGACTATTTGATTAATTGACTCGTTGTTGCAGATCCAAAAAAAAAATTACAATGAATACATAATCAAACTGATGTTCAAAGCAATAAACCGTATTCTGCTGCTGTGAAATAGACCAGACTTGATCGCAGTATGATTCTGCCGAAATTCACTAAACAATAATATTAAATTATTACCCAGCTCTACCTTTATGTCTATATAAATAATATAATGTAATTACTAGTCATGTTGTAATTCTTTGTTGTCAGTCGCTTATCATTTGATGTACTAAACTGTGAATGGCTCATCAGGCATTTTTCCAAAGTCATAATTCATCAATTCCTGCATATATTAAGCTCCTCCAACCTGGATGCTGTTTCAAATTAAACGCAGCAGTTTACACAGGTTTCAAATATTCTCTGTCTTGTGAAAACTAGCGAAAAACATGAACTGAACAGAGACTACTGCCTAAATTCACCTTTCAGTCCTGCAAAACAATGAAGAAGCTATAAGTTCTGTATGGAAACATTCATTTTTACTTTGCTCTTTCATCAAATGAACCTGATCCAATAGGCCCACTGTGTCAATCAACTGAAAATTAATTTACCTCATTTAAAGACAAGAAACAACAAAGAAGAGAAAACCTGTAGGCCCACCATGACTATAAAGACTGAAGTTAAATTATAATCCAAGTTCAAAAACACTTTATTCTAATGGAGTTTTTCCCTGATACATCCATCAAAGGCAGCAATTCTGTTTCTAGATTCCTAGAACTAGGCTCATTACTCCTCTTTACACAGCCTCCCAGTTAGTTAGAGAATCAATTACTAAGTGCTAGCACTATATTATAAACCACATAATAGTTTAGGAACATCAGAACCAACTTCCTTCATCATTAGACAATTTCAAATGTAAATTGAAAAATCCACTCCTTTCCCTCAGCTTTTAATTATAGTTTTATGTTTATTTTAATTGTCTTTCAGTTCCATCAGTGATTGAAACTTCTGCAGACTTGTTGTGATTTTGTATTTGTTGTGATGCACTTTGTCAATTCTGCAAATCGTTTGGGCTGCAGCTCTATTCTATTTTATTCCTGTTGGTGTCTGAACACTATATGGCTGTAGTTTTGGGATTCGAGACTTTTCCTCTGCTACTTGTGGTGCAACGTCCGAAGAGGAACTTCCACAGATTCAAAAAAAAAAGTTTCCCAAAGCCAGATAATCCATCACAGCAACCATGACACCTTAATTTGTTCTTACTGTCATTCACCCAAAACATAAAGGAAGAGAGGACACTTTCCCCCAAGAAATAATCCCTAAAAGATGTCCACTTATAAATTGTATTGTTCCACTGATGAATTCCAATTTAGGACGTATTTGTTAAATGAGAAAGCAGTTCATTTCAAGCTACATTTGACACAGCAAAGTTAGCATTTTATAAGCAAAAATAATTACACACTACACTGCAAAAAAATTATGACAAGTTTAAAGTAGATATAGATTCATATAGTAAATCGGCTATAATTGTAATTTCTGCTCTTTTATTGACTAGGTAGATATAAAAAAAAAGAGAGAAAAACAAATAGGTATTAAAACAAGTCAATTCCTATGATGCTAAATTAAGGCAATGCAGGAAAGTCATTAAACTAAAAGTAACTTGGGTTAATAATTAAAGAGAAAATGTTTTTTTCGAGGATTAATATATCTCAACCATAAATGGAGCAGAATGTAAATGCAGAAGATTTAAGTGTTATTTTAAGGCAAACTGTGGAAAAAAAGAGAGGTTCTTTTTATGTGTTCCGTCTCTTCAATAAACCTGATGAAATAAAAATCCAAACGCATACACGTTAGTTAGACTCACCGATTGGATGGAGAAGAGCTCGGTGAAGTTGGGTTGAGAATCTCCCAGGAAGGAGCTGTTTCCGTAGGCGTGATGAGGGAAGCTCTCACCTCCCTCGTCCCCTTTCGGACTAGATAGCAGGATCCCGATCTGGGAAGTCCGAACGTGGTACGGGAAGTTCTTATTGGCTGCTGAAGGTCGTGTGATAATCTAAGAGACAATAGGATAAACAAATATGATTGATTTCCACTGGTATATGCTATCTTTTATTTGTATGTCTATAGATATAGAAAACTGCTGCACACAAATCAGATTAAAGGCTTTTTAGGACCTTGACAAAGAATATTTATTTTGATTCTCGACTGAAAAATAAATGCACATTTTGGCTGAGGTTCATTTTTGAAATCAATTTTGATAACATTACAGGGGAGATTCTTCTTCTGGATATTTCTCTATCTCCATACAACAATCATAATGCAAAAATCACAAAGTAACCACATTATTGGCAAATGCAATAAAGTGTCTCCCAGAGTTATGACTTGTATTAGAATTCGCTCGTAATTGTAATGTAATTGTATTTCTCACAAAATCAGGCATCACCTCAACATTTAAGACGTATCATAATTAAAAGTGAGGATTTTTAAAGACTTGCTAAGGCTCTATGGGTAGCTACCTCATAGCCAGAGCATATGAGGTCAGAATTCTAATACAAGCACTCAACAGGAATATAAAAGGAAATTTACTTTGAGCAGTACGGCCCATTACCAAAGAACAATGTGTCGAAAGGTGAGGAGGAGGTAGATAATGATGTGCGGAGGAGACAATCAGTATGAGGCAATTATGACTCAAGGATAGTGAATAATGTATGATTGACAGTTAATAATGACTCCTGAATAATGTGAACTTTGTATAAGTGCAAGGGTCTACGTATGTGTGTGTGTGTGTGTGTGTGTGTGTGTGTGTGTGTGTGGTACAAACAAGGAAAACGATGTGGGCATAGAGGTGGATGCCGAGCTGAATGCCGTTGACAATCTTCTCCCGGGCCCAGCGAGGGATGCCAAAGTTGGCGATCAGAGCCATTACTGGCACCGCAAAGAACCTGGAGAAGGCAAGCGAGCAGAATTTAGGATAATGATGTGAAGAAAACACATTAAAAGAAAAAGATGAGAGGAGAGTTTCATGGCGAGAGGAGGAGAGGCAGAGAGAGCAGATATAAAGCACGGCGAAAGATAAAAATGGGAGGAGAGGAGACGCGTAGATAATGAGGCAGGAGATAGTGGTAGCTATGAGAAAGATATATAAAGTTAATATTAGTCTTTGTAATCTACCCTTTATTTCAGGCTCATGTAGTGAGTGAAGGCCAGAGAAGCTGAACAGTGTGTTTGGAAGGATGTTTCTCATGTTTATTTAAAGGAAAACCAGTGCTTTCTAGTATAAACCTTTCACACATATACTGTATGGGAGCATGAATTATTCTAATAGAAGAGAACTCATCAGTAAAAATAGAAATTTTTCTCCAGCAATCATTCATACATGGACAATTATTTTCAGCACGAGTACAGCAAAGAGGTTTGGCACACAATGTTGAAAAAAAAAAAAAAAAAGAGTATAAAATAAACAACTTTCAGTTCCGGACTGCTAGAGCATCAACTATCTTGTGCATATTTTTTACAGACTGGCAATTTAAAACTTAAATTATTCAAATTGAAGAGACCTCAAACAGCGAAATGTGTATTTTTCTGCTCCTGCAATCTCTAACACAAGAGCTATTACACGCGGTGGGGGCAGACAGCGAGGCTGCAGGGGGGGTCGTCTCACCAGAGTGTGTACGTGGTGAAGAAAGGGATGTAGAAGGGTTGTTTCTCCGGGTAGTGTTTCAGAGACACCAGCACGGCGTAACAGAACCACACGTAGGCCAGCAGCTGCAGGCCCATAAGCCCGTAGCCTGCAGGGCTGTCATAGGCGTACAGCACCTCACCTGGGTCAAAGAACTGGCACAGGGACATGAGACGTTATGCCAAAATTAACACACACACACAAAGTAGTAAAAGAAACTGATTGGCCTGAATACGCATTGCCCCAAATTGTAAGATGGATTGCTCGTGCGCCGCTATGAACGGACCAAAGCTCAGCTTGTAGCATTTTGTGAGTTTTTGACATTGGCTCTTCTCTACAACTAGGTCAGCAGCATGTGTGTGCACTGGTTTGTGGGTGCTTGCGTCTTGCAGACACTGCTGTAGATTGCGTTTCACAAGTGACCGGGTGACAATGGCCATACAGGGTTACCCATGCTACATAATGCATAGGCCTGACAGGCTCCTGTCGTTTCCCTAAGAAGCTCCTCAGCGACCTGTCAGTCTCCTGCCTGCTGGCCCCGGTACTGCAAACACTTTGCAAGCCTACATTTCTGCTCCAATTGTAACCTAGTTTGGCTTATTTTTAGCAGGAGCTCCCCTGAGGTTTGAGCGTTTTATTAGCAAGGACCATGTAAGAGGGCAGGCCAGCAGATAAATTACATTGCTTTGGATCCACATATTGCAGTGTGAGGGATGGCTATATGCTCCAGCGTTAAATATAGCGTGGATCCTTCCAGTGCACGATTCCCACTGGGTCATTACCACGCTGCATTCAAAGGCTGTAATCCACTGTCCCTAAATGTGCCATCATTATATCTCACTGTGCTCAAGTCTCTGCAGTACGCCTGTAACCAACACTCCTGAGTGTGTTATTAATTCATAAGCTCATATGCTGAACATCATAGCTGTTGAATTCTGTTTCCATCTTTACATAAAGCACATACAGTAGGGACACGCTAGAATTAATGAGAGTGGAGATCAAACAGGAGGCTGTGGCCAACTCTCCCAGGGAATCCTACAGAAACCCTCGCTGCTCTTACATGTATTATCATGGGTACTGTATAGTAACGAGCACCGCAAACCTCTTTAGTTGCATAGTTGGGGGTTGGCCAGTTGATCCCGTCAGGATCCATAACTTGCAGCTCATCCGGGGATTTTCCATATTTGGTTTTACAATCAACTTGATGCATATTCATAATCAGCAATTCATCAACGTAACAAGTGACTTGACAGAAAAAGCGATTACAGCCCACGTTGATCTGTGGGCCCAGGTTCTTGCATCGATATTTATGAGATTATTAAAAGAAGCTGAATACGCATTGCCCCAAATTGCCATAGCATATACAGTGTTAAGCAGCCAAGTCAGAAATGTAGTGCCCAGTTATCCTGTAATTTAGCTTTAAAGTAGGAAGTGAGAGAATATGCACATTTTAGAGCATTTTATTAGTTTAACTTAAAGGTCTCATATTGCACACTTTTCTTAGGTTTTAGTTGAAAATTTCAGTAACAAGATATATTTGTGGTTTTAAGCACCAAAAGTCATCTCAATATAGGTTTTACATCTCCTCTACAAATTTCTCTCAGGAGCTCTACAAAGAAAAGTATCTGTCTCATTATTATTGGAATGGGGCAGTATTTACGCAATACCTAGCCCTTCCTATAATTAAAAAGCAATTAAAATATCGCTTTCCACCATATGGGACCTTTAATATCTATAAAATATCAGAAGACATATCCATTCTAATTTCCCAGAGCCCAGGCCTTCATATTGTTTATCCTGTCTCCTTGTTTGAGATATTCAATTAGCAAGATATCATAGAAAAAAACAGCACAAGGAGTCGTCCAACATTTGACAAGCATTTTTCACTGTTCTCATGTTTTGTTTTTTTTTACATTTTATAGGTTAATCCATGAAACCTTTCTTCAACTTTCAGCTCCAGTGATGAGCAGAGTGCAGTGTGTGTGGTGTGTAGCAGGATACCTCGGCCTCGTAGATGAAGAGGATGACGTAGGTGATTGTGTACACAGTCATGTAGATGCTCAATTTAACTGAGCCGCTGTGGCTGATCCTCGCCCTGACAAATGTTGACACAAGACACGGAGGGTCAGAGGTCACACATAAATCAGAAGATGGTAAGAAACACTTACACCCAGATATACACACACAGAAGGAGAATAGCCAGACACACACCCTAACCTCTGTTTTGCTATAACAAAGACAGCTTAATCTGAGAGCAGTTATTCACACCATGCAGAACAAGGACTGATGCTCGTCTTTGGATTTTGGAAATATAAAAACAGTCACAAATTCTTGGACACGTCAGGCAGTAAAACACAACTCACAAACACAAAAAAAATGAAAGCCTCCCTGCACAAAATAGAATCATTTCACCATTTAACCTCTCAACATTTCAATCATCCTTTTTTATAAGGACAAAAGGATGTTTGAAATCATCACCACGCACCAGAGGAAATAAAAAAGCAAATTCATCCTGTAACTTATCAGTCACTGCAGATAAACACTCATGTCTTCAGCTTGATGGGGATGCAGTTTTTATTTTATTCACAGGGGGTTAACGAGGGCTTTGTGAGTCTGAGAGATCATAGAATGTCCTCGACTCAAAGGGAGGATTTAATCCTGGAGTCAAAAAAAACCCCAGCTCAAATATTGCAAGCTCAGTTTTCTTTAACAAGTGTTCAGCCTAGAAAGCATCTACTGAGAATCATTTGAGCCGGGAGCAGGATCGACTAAGAACGGCGGCTTAGACGATGACTCACTACCGCTCAGAACCCTGTAAACAAGCAGTTTAGACTTGTAAAAAGTCTGCCTCTTTCTCACCTTAAACCCGAATCAGAAACTTCAGGGGAGAGCTCAGTTGTCATTAAACAACATTTCATTAACAGTTGACAGGTTTTTGCAGTTTGATAACGGGACAGACCGATGAAAGCAGAGTGAGTAGAAAATTCCTCCCAGGCAGGTGTATAGATACAAGAAGAGAGGAGAACCGCATCTATTGTGCATGTGATCTGAAAGGATGCCCGTCCCTGGCATATATCTACAAAGCCTGGCTAGGCCACAATCAGCAAACCAAAAGCTGTCAGCTGGCTTTGCAGGGCAATTATAATCCTAGCAATGCAAAAAAATGACATTTAGTTTAAACTGGAGCGTCAGTACGGGTCTAAATAAAGTGACGTCCCCATCTATCACCTCCCACCCAGTCATCCACAGCAGCTCTGACTGACACCCGCGTTGTCCTGTCATGAGATATTGTTATGACTGTGACAGCGAGGCCTGACCGTGAGAGACAGTGGTAGCATAAACACACCTGCACGAGGTGACAGGTCTCGGATAAAAAGAGACAAACACATACGCTGGAAGAAACACACACACACACACACACACACACACACACACACACACACACACACACACACACACGCACACAGAAAAGCTGCAAAAAAAAAGAAAAAAGAAAAAGATGCAAACCCCCCACCTGGTGACAGTGAAGCCTTTGCCCAACAATATGAGCATCAGAAGGAACACCAAGAAACTGACGGAGAATAATAATTTCCCTGGAGATGGACAGAGAGGTGGAGAGAGACAGAAAGTAAGAAAGAGGAGACGGGGAGGGATAATTAGGTTGTGGTTTCATCAGAGGGGAAAGATAAAAATCAGGTCACCAGTCGCACAAAATCATGCACGATCCCGCCTGTGCCCGCCAAACCCCCCCCGCTATCACACGCCCTCACCCACACACACACACACATCTGTCATCGTCCGTTCATTCATTCTGCTCAGGCAGAGTGATAATCCAGTGCGGAGCGTGTCAGCGTCTGTCAGTCAGCGGCCGGCGGAGGAGAGGAAGGAACTCACCGAGTATTTTCAGGCTGCCGTTGCCAACTCCATCTCTGGCGTACAGTCCCCAGTAGACACAATGGAACAACAGGCTGAGCACTGCCAAGTGGGAAAGATGCAGCGGGGAGAGAAATAAGAAAAATAAGAGAAAAGGAGAGGAGAGGGGAGGATGAAGGTGTGGGGGAACGAGGGGTGTAAGAGAGAAGAAGAAAAGATGACGGGGAGATAACGAGGAGAGGGGGAGGACAGGAGGAGGAGAAACCGGGACACGAGTGAGATGAAAACGGAGAAGAGGGTAAGAGAATTTGAGGCAGTTGAGAGGGGATTTATTTTTTTTGGAAGGGGGGAGACAAATGGGTTAGAAAGAAGAAAGCGGGGGAAGAGGGAGAAGACAAAAGAGTGGAGAGGACGAGGGGAGTGAGGAGGTGTTCATCAGTAACGCCACACTCTACTGAACACAGCTGTTAGCAATACTTCCTATTCAGAGGCCAATAAGGACGATAATATCTGTGCTCTTGAAGTGGGGATTAAGGTATGAGATGCTGCAAGAGGCTCATTGTCATCTTTCACCCTGAGAGAGAAAGATGTGTGTGTGGGATGTGAGCCATTTACTATATATGAGTGTGTGTGTGTGTGTGTGTGTGTGTGTGTGTGTGTGTGTGTGTGTGTATGTGTGTATGTGTGTGTGCGTGCGTGTGTGTGTTCTCACCCTCCACACCTGCCGCCGTCATAAACATTTTGTAGGTTGTGTGAAGAAGCTGTCTTCCCTTCAGATTGTCTGCAGGGAAGAAAAAAAAGAATGAGATAAGTTGATGGGTGTGTGTGTGTGTGTGTGTGTGTGGGGGGGGGATTGAGATAAAAAGGATGCTAACAGATGGCGAAGGAGTGAGAGGTAGAGTGAGAAGCAGAGAGAATAATAAAAAAAAAGAACAAGGGAGCAGGCCAGATAAATGGGGGGAGCAGCCATTAGTATGCATCCATCTTACGATGCCGGCCTGTCTCTTATTCTTCTTCTCTATTCTCCCTCCCTGATCTGTGAGGACATCTTTTTAATGCGTATCTAAGCGGGCAATTTTACTACCAAAACACTCCTACAAACAGCAGCGACCCCAAGGAAAATTTACAGGAGGAGAAGCAGTCGTAAACGTTCTCTCTCTCTCACACACACACACACATTCCCTGTTTAACCTCAGGCTTGGTCAGCCAAGTGTGCTGGATCTGCCTGAAAATTATCCTGAAGGTTTCTAAAGGAACGTTTCTCCCAAAAATGAATAAAAAAACTTTTCTTAACCAACCAATTCCAATGTTATTTTTCTGTCCTATGCATACAGTCAATGTCTGATTTTTAACTTGTGCAAATGAGTAAAAGTCAAACCTGCATGTAAGTGAACACTCCAGTGAATCTGGCAGAAGCAACACATGCGGTGAATAAGCTACAGCAGTCCATTGAGAGCCTTCTCCCAATCTGCATAAAATCACCATATGATTTCAGCAAAATCCAAGAGTCAAAAGATGTATTTGCACCTCATTACGTAGTGTCACTCCTCTGCAGTATGGCAAGCAAAGCAAGGAATATACTCCCCCCTAAGCCCTTCTATTCAAAGATATATCAAGTCCACTTCAAAATCCAACCGAGGCCCTCCAGAACGCTTCATTTTTGGAGCCGTTTGACCACAAAACACTTGGAAGACGCTGCTGGAGATTATTCATTTGAAGGCCGTTGACAAGTCTCATCATGAGGTCCATTTAGTAGCTGATTGCAGAGATTCACATTTTCAATTTCCTGAGTCCTTTAAGGACTTTTTGTTCCACTTTGTCTTAAATGAGATTTGAGGTTTGTCCTTGGATAAATCTTGGAATCCTGATTGTTTAAATCTCAACTTTTTTAAGACAAAAAGGCAAAAGAAAACTCCTAATAGACCTTTTTAACATCTAGATTTATTTTCACCAAAATTATGAAGATAGTTCTCACTTTTCTGATGACTGATGATTTTAGATTTATTAGTCCAGATTTCAAAATACTCATCTCTTCCTGTGCAGCAGCACAATGCAGGTGAAAGGGATTTAGTTTGTGGTGCTCACAGCAATAAAAAAAGTACATTTAAAAAAAATATCTTTCCAGAATCACTGTTACTGATCCTTCTTCACAGACCACGGTGTCAACACTTTTAATTTTTTTTCAATAGAACTGCATTCTACCCAAGGAACAGCCCCAATAGAAACTGTTGACAGTGTGTTCTGTGGATTATCTGCAGCATTCGTCACTGTTGAATTTTTGAAGTGTATTTTTAAGCTGTGAGCAGCTCCATTGTGTTGTGGCTGGCAGCAGAAATCTCAGACACTAACATGTCAAAATCTTGGCAAAAACAAATGATGCTTGGGCTGATATTCAAATATATAGAATTATTGCACTATTCCATCATATGCAATATTTGTTACAGTATAAAAATGTTTTTGTGATTTATGTATTTTACCCTGCTGGGAGTCTGAGCTTAATTTCACTGCTTTTTTCAGATTTTTTCCAGTACCCACAATACCTTGGTCCTCCTTAAATAATATATTTGGGATGAAAAGTATCACAATATTAAATTTTGGATATCAGCCCAAGTATATATATATAAAGTATGCAACATATCAAGTTGTTGTAATGGAATAAGTCACAAGATGACTCAATGAATGAGAACGGGAAATTTAAATCTATATCTAGTGTAATACTGCATGCTTACAATTCTCCAGGCATCTACAAATTTTAATGAAATAATTGGTGAATGAAGAATGAGTCTTGATGCTTATAAATCATGATGGATTTGCAAGTCAAAATGGTAGGAAACCGCTGCAAACCCCAAAACCATTTTAAAAATTTTTTTTAGGTGAACCATTTATTTTAATCTGTATATAACTGCATGGAAAACCATAATAATTTGGGGTTCAGTTCCTCCTCGGTGTTTGACGACTGTTCTGGATTATTTGAGCTGTGACCTTCATGTGAGGAACTCGCTTCAGTAACCTTCAGGCTGACGCTACCTTCTCCGCTCAACCGTGCCCCTTCACACGGAAACCAAGGAACCAAGAATCCAAGCCTCGCTCGCGCTGCCCTTTCTGCGTCACTCCTGTTCTGTTCTGACAAACTCCCAGCCCTGGCAGAAAATAGGCACATGCTCCACCTTTACTTACCCCAAAGAAACACAAGAACTTACTCCTATCCCATCAAGAAAACATGTAGAATGTTGTAATATATCTGAAGAAAGGGGCACTTAAACGACTGCAGTGGGCTCTGAAAGTCAGATTAAATTGAGCTTGCTTGCAGAAGAAGAGAGAGAAAGAGAGCTGCTGAGAGTGGAAAAGACAGTACTTACAGGCAAAGTAGCAGGAGAGCAGGAACACCATGGAGAAGATGACCAGGAACGTGATGTCCGTCTCCAGGATTCCTGGAGGAAGTGATGGGATGGGACAAGGAAAGAAATAGAAATAGAATAATTGATGAGGGCGACGGAATGGAAAAACAAAATAGGATGGGAAAAGGACATGAGAGAGTAGGAGTGAAAATAAGGAGTCGATGTGGTTCAAAGAATATCAAGGTGAAGGAGGGATGGAGGACGAGGAGAAAAAGGAACGGATGAAAAACACAGAAAGGCAGGAACGTGATGAGGATTACGGATTAGTTACAACACAGAGAGTTACAGTAGAGTAGGGCAGAGTAGGGCGAGAGACAGAACGTTGGAGATGTAGGAATAATTCATTTAGAAGCTACTTTCTTTTCATCTCTTCCTCTCAGTTAATTTATCATCATTAATTAATTCAGCCGTCCCTTCATTATTGTAATTTGTTCAGTTCAGTGTGCTTTATTGGCCGTGCTAAGTGGTGTTGGCTTGTGCCATCAGCGGTTCATTCCATAATCTCTCTCTTTCTGTCTAATCACTCTTACCGAACTCATCTGCAGAGAAATGCTTGGTCCAGAATGACTGGCCGTTGGTCAGTATCATCTCATACTCCAGCTGCAAGCCGTCGCCCTGGGAGGGAAGAGAGAAGGGAGAAATGTAGTAGGAGAGATTAAATATGTATTCTCCTACATCAAGTGAAGTGAAAGTCTTTGTGATCTGTGCGAAAGCTGTGCTAGAAAATTCTGCAGGTTGATGGTGCTAAATGGCAGAGCATTAACTCTTTAGATCTTTTTTTTGTAAAGATTACTTTATGGCATTTTATTTATTTTTTTTTTGCTATAAATCTGACAAGTGACCTTTAGGGGAGAGACAAGTGTTGTTACTATCAAACAGTAACAACACTTCAAAAATCAAATGTCACAGCATCTCGGTATCTATGAATATATATTGATGTACGGTGAAAACATGTTAAAGATGACGCATTCATTGAATATTTACACATAAAAGCTACGTCAAGAAAGAAAATTATTCATAATTAGAGCTGTGTTTCATTTGAAAAAAAAAACATTGTGCCAATATGACAACCGAGGAAAGAACTATAAATATGTTCAAGTAACAACAGAAACCAAAACAAGAGCTTCAGACAGAATAAGTTATTAAACAGTAGATATTTATTTAAACCAGGAAATAGGAATTATCTGAAAGAATATGTAGAACAGTAGAAAGAGGTAAACAAGGATTACAAAATGTGACCAGATATTCAATGCCTGCTTTCAGTACTTGGTCAACACTGATATTTGCTGCTGTTCAGTAGAAACCAAAAAACACTGAGGGAAGAAATTCAGCTCAATTAATACATTGATGTGAATGAACAGGTAGAGGATTCAGATATGTTCAAGACAAAATCAGGAAATTAACCCTCATGTTGTGTTCCCAGTCAAATCTGGCCGTTTCAAAGGTTTTGTCTCTGAAAAATGTGGTAATTTGATCAGATTCACCTAAGATTTCATGACTTTGTCCAAAAAAAATAAATTGTGTTAGGTTACCTGCAATTTTGCATGTTTTACTCAACATACCTCTGTACATTCCTGGTCAAATCTGACCAATCATTAGAAATGAATAAGGGAGACTAGAATTAATGTTAAAAATTGAACTCTGGCACATCAGTCTGATGAAGATTGTGATTTTATTGTTCTTGTAATTGTTCTTTAATGTATTAAGACATGACGTGGAATATTGTGAAATTGTCAAGTGTAGTTTTGGGATAATTTTCTTTGTAAACAAATAAAATCTTTCTAGTAACTTATGACCACAAACAACCAACAGTACTTTTTTTGTTTGTTTTTACTTTTTGTGACTGAATAAAAATGTTCAATGCTTTCAAAACTAATGTCCTTGGTAACTTTGACCCAAAGTAGTCTGTGATAAACAGCAGTCTATGTTTTATCTGATTATTTCTTATACCAGAAATTGTGATTTTTAGAACTTAAATTCAAGATGTTTACGTTCAAATCAATGAGACATACGGGCCATGAATAACAAATAGAAGTTCAAAACTTGTAATATTCACAAGAAGTTATGCTGAAAAGAATATAATGATAATATATGTATTATGTAGATGATTCTTAATGGAACGGTCAAATTTGACCAGGGACACTAAATTGATTAACATGAAAAACGAAGGTTAATATGCAGAGATTTAGTCTCATGTCACAATATTAACACATGAAGACACTAACTTCAACATCAAGGAACTATATCAACATCAGTAAGTTGCCTTTTTACATCTGCTTTTCTTCTGATGTCCAATTGTCACCCTAGAATTCCACATTAGTGAACAGCATCCAAATTCACTGGATGTGCTGCTCTGTTGTGCTGCAGCACCACTTAGCTGATTGTGTTTTAACCTACAATTACCTGCCTACAACAGCTTAAAGTCTAAATAACAGAGTCCAGATTTCTGCTAATTTCTTCCAATCTTTTGTGTTTTCCGAGGAGGAGGTAGATCTCCTAAGACTGTTGCTTTAACCGCTCAGTGTAATTGTGCCATATAGTCAATGAGCTTCCCTGTTGGATAGGAAGCGCCTTGGGATCTCCCAGGTGTGATGAGGAAGTTACTGGAGAAATAAAAAGGAATCTAGGCTGCCTCAGGCCTCCTGTGAAATGTGAGGATGACCCAGATGAACAGGAAGGATGGAGGAAGAGATGGATGAATCATAACCATGGCAAGATTTAATGCAGAATATTTCATTATGAATTACTCACAGATGACATGACACACTTACCATCAATTTTTTGTTAAATATTTATCATTCTGATATAATTATAAGACATTACAATATTTTGAAAGGCAGCAGAGAGAGAAAAATATTTGGGGATGTAAATGTGCAAGAAAAGAGGAATCTCACTGAGAAAGAAATACCTGTGTGGTAAATCACTGTTGGAATGTTGTGATCTTTTGGCAGACACACAGTAAAAAAAAAAACTGAAATGGGATAGGTGAAGAAAAAAAGAGAGAGCTGGAGAGCTGAAAACAAGATCCAGCGGACAGAGATGAGTTGACAATCAGAGCACAGAGAGCTCATTTCACACACAAGTTTAAAGCCAATGGAAAAGCGAAGAGAGAGAGAGGAAAAAAAAGAGACTTTGATTTCATTTGGCAGCCTGAACCCCCATCTCACTCCCTCGATCAAAAAGGGCGAGAAGCATGGAGGGTGCACTGCCAAAAAATCAATAGAGACACAAAGAGCAAGGAGACGGAGATAAAGAGAGCGATAGATGTAGAGATAGAGAACGTTAAAGACACAGGTAGAATGGAAGCCTGAATGAAGGAAGAGGAACAAATGCAAAGTAGGGAAGAGAGAGACGGATGCAGGAGAGAAAGTATTGATCAGGGAAGAAGCAGCACTTCACAGCAGGACTGTCTCTCTGTGGGATGAACAGGGAGTCACTGGGTGGCTTTAGGGGTTTGTTGGTGTGAGATGTGAAAGACGTCCACTTTAGATATTCTACTGATATATCATAAAGAGGAGGTGGGGGAACATCTGTGCAGTCTTGTACATCTTAAACTGCTTTTAAAAAAAGACTTTGAGAGTCAATGGCCACTCTTCAGAGAAGGTTTTTCACAAGATTCCACAACTGGCTGCATGGATTAGTGATGCTTTTGAAGGGCTTTATGCATAGAGGGCACTGTTAAAACAGGAAATTACCTCACTATTCTAGAAAACATCTCATATTGTAACATTAAGTACTGCAGATTAATTGATGTTGATATGAATCATTAGTTCACAGCCATTTGTTTTATAAATAATGTGCGGCACGAATACACCAATTGTTGTTCACACTCTGAGTTACACAGTGTCAGCAGGGCTGTTCTTTTCCTATAAAGTTACATCCCCCTTATTTATTACATTAAAGCCGCAAATGTTATCCAAAAATGTTTTCTTATCTGGTGAAGTAGGGTATGATAATAATCCGATGCTGCTTGCAGAGGACAGGTCTGCAAGTCTTCTGAGGAATTGGACAGAGCACCTAAACATTTCTACAGATAAGCAGAGAAATTTAGTGGCCTGCACCCATCAGCAGCCGCTCCAAGTTCAGCGCACCCTTGGCTCCCTACAGGGGGATTTTTCTCCTCATTAACAAGAGTTCACCCCAGGATAATGAAGCAGAAGATGATCACAGCCAATCAAAGCTTTAATTTCTGTATGAAAAAGCACTAAAAGATAGACTTCAAAAACAGAACAGCTGCTGGGATCAATGAAAGCAATGGAGCCATGTTATTGAGTTGTTCTGTGTTTCTGTTCATTTAATTATTATTATTATTTATAATTACTGTTCAAAGCCACTACAATGATGCACGTACGGCCAATTAGTCAATTTAATCTTTTTTTAAGAAAGTGTTTGTCTTGTTTTCGCATAAGAAGACCAAATTAACCCAAATCAGGAAAAAAAAAACTTGAAATAAGCAAAATTATCTGCCAGAAAATACTTAATACTTAATATTGGACTAATTGTACCCCAAGATATTTTCACTTGTTAAGGTTTCAGGTTTTGCAGTGTAAGCAGAATGTATGATAATCACAATTGGTCAAGTGAAATACTATGAATACTGTGCAAAGACATCCATGCTCATCCATAGGGGAAAAGAAACATTCAAGTCTCTTAGTTAACTTGGGATACTCTGACATTTTACTTGTCTGAAAAACCTTCATCTTGACTGCCAGAGGTCCTCTGCACTGTAATTTGTGATGACCTGAATTTTATTTATAATGACTAATCTTTTTCCCCATGAGGAAATAATGATTATTTGCAGCCTTGAGGCTTCCTGCTATAATTAATCAAGTGAAATTGCCTGGAAATGTTAAATAACGATCAACCTCACATTTTACCACTTGGCACAGGCGCGTATACGTCTGGGGATTGAGAGTCGACATCCTCTGGTTTTAAGAGCTTATGAGCTGATATAGATTTATACTCCACTTCCGCACAGGTAAATACTGCAATGGAAAGCAACCAAAAGAAGAGTGTGATGAGTGAGAAAAACAAGAACAAAGAGGGAAAAAATATGTACTAGCAGATAAAAGTGGGCTTTATGAAGAAATGCATGAAGTGAGTGAGAGGTAAAGGAGGAAAGAGACCTGTTAGATGGTGAGATGGAGAGATGTGATGGCAGGAGAGGAGGAAAAACACAATTAGGCTGACAGAGAGGAGCGAGAGAGTGAGAGGTGTATCGATATGAAATGGTGTGTGGCACGTTGCAGCTTGGTGACAGAGGGATGAAAGAGAGTGGGACACAGTCAAAGACTGTGAATGTCAGAAGTAGGAAAGACAAAGAGGTGTGAAAGCGAAAGGGAAGCTAGGAGGCGAGCGGCGAGGGGTGGAAATTGGCCGTGGGGCGCGGCGTGCATATGTCCCCGGGACCGCAGACAGGCTTTTATAGTCGAGTCCAACAGCGTGTCTATCAGCAGATGCTGGCATGACACTAAACCTCACTCTGCAGGAAGCATCCGTTCTAATCATATGCCTCTTCAGCCAACACTCTATATAAACAGCACAAAAACAAACTGAAACAAAAAAAAAAAACTGCAAGGACATGCTCGCACACGCAAATGCAAACGGAATCGTTAGCAGGAACGCAACACATACACCATCAGGAGACATTTTTACTTATTCACTCTGTTCTTTATCCACTTTCAAAAGATAAAAAAAAAAAAAAACAGCGCTCATTGAAAACCAACACACACGCCTATTCTTGGGATTCGTCCTTGGCTGAAGCCCTGGGTGTAGGAGGATGTATCATTACTGAGAACAGCTATCATTATACAAGCTCAGGATTTCTTCTCAGAGTGCCCCAGTCCAGACTCGCATCGGCGAACGACGCGCCACGGCCACCGCTTTGCTCTTTTTCCTCATGGCGCTCCATTAGCACAACAAGTCCTTAAACAACATGATGCTTAAAAGCCCCTGGAGCTAACCAATCAATAGTCTACAGTGGACCTCTTGTACAGCGTGTTTAGCACAGTTTGAAAAGAAAGTCGCATATTAAATCCCTGCATTTTGCTGGACAAACAGCTGAGGCACAGAGACAGAAATGAGATGTAGATGCAGGATCAGCTGTTATATGTGTAACAGCATCTTAATAGTAAATAAGGTATTTATCTATCTATGCAACTCATGGGGTTAAATTTCCATGCAATTTTTTCCTATTTAGATTCTTTTCCTTTGAGTCTGGTGCAAAAAGGCTCAAATGGGAAAGCACACATTTATTTGTCCCTGACAAATAATTAAGTTGATTTAAAATTTATAGGCAGCCAACACAGAAAGAAGCTTTAATACATCCAACGTTTCACAGAGCCTTCCTCGGGGCGCGTCGGGTATATTTTCACCTTGTCCTTCCTTTGCTTTCCTTTTTTAATATTGGATGCTGCTGCTTACACTCGGAAAAAAAATCTGTTTTATCGGCTGCAAAAACTGAAATTGTTATTTTTCTTTCGGGGCATTTAAATAAAGCTTCAGTTCAATCAATTGAAAGATATCTAGTAGTCTTATTTAAGTCAATGTTTAGTCAAAATTTTCTAGGAGATACTGCAGTGGATTTTGCTAAAGGACTGGGTTGAGAATGTGTTACTGATATAAAATTCGTTCAGAAAAATGGATGCCTAAAGTTTGTTTGCTTGAAGTAGAAAAGGTGAAAAACAATCATATTTCCTCACAGCACTAATATTGATAAGGATTTTTAATTTAGTCTTAGTCACTTACATAAAAATGATTTCGTCGGTGTCTTTACAGTTGTTACAATTCAGTCATGGAATAAAATAATGCTGAAATATTTGCTGGCTAAATTACCACTGCATGGCAGTGGTGTGTTTGGCCATGATAACCACCTGGTATCAGTGGGGGAGTTGACGGGTCAGTGCTTACCCCACATTTGCTGAGAGCGATGTACCACCATCTCTCCCTCACCGAGCGGAAGCTGCGGCCACCCACGCAGCTCAGAACTTCCTTGTCCCCGTCTCCCTCCACCTGAGAGCAGGAGAAGAAATGCAGGGACGTATAAAAGAGAATGCCGTTATCCAAAAATCTAGCACACATTTTAGAGACACTGATTTATTACAGGAGATCTGGCAGTCACCCTGGCATTTATTCTCTCTAATGTCATAAACACACAATGTTGCTTTTTGAAAAGAAATGAAAGGATTCTACTTAGAAGAAGGTCTCCCAGGCACAGATGCTCTCTTGGACCCTTTTTTAGGTTGACTGGGATGCATCATCAACAGCAGAATGTGCGATCAGTCAAATGTTACAAAAACACATTACAGACCATTAGCTCTCCCTGTGCTCCTGTGTGTTTGTTTTCCTCTTTTACATCTCCTTGTGCCTTTTTGGCACAAAAAAAAGAAATCAGAAAAGATGAAAATAAATAACAACTCTCTGGCGGTGAAAAAGGAATAATGTGACACTGTGTAAAAACATTGCAACACGGCGAAGCCAGAGGTTGATTTCAGTTACAGAACAGCATCCCTGCACCGGATTGTGTGGGATTCAGAGTTTTGTTCAGGGACGCCGGCGGTGTCGATGCTAGCTGAGACTACTGATGCCTTTTTAGTAGCAGTGTGTGCATTCATACAGTATATATGGCTGTGTGTGTGTGTGTTTTCTTACCACACATCCTGACCAGCTGTAGCGTGTGGTGAGGTTGATGACTTGGTTGTTTTCGGGCCTCAGCACCGCTTCCTTCTGGTAGCAGCTCTGATGGAAGCAGAGACAAATAAATCTAAATCAGAACAAGGTTTACAAACATAAACACACTTACCTGCAGCCTTTTCAATTAAACTCTAACAGAAGTTCTTAAACATTTTGCATTCGGTTTTGGGTAATACTTGTGTCTGAACCCATTTAAAATAATTGTGCAGTAAAAGTATAAGAAACCATTTTTCCAGCCCAGGAAATGCAGAAAATATAATCGGAAAAAAAGGGGCTGCATTGCCTTTTGGTCTATTAAAGCAGCTGGAAGTGGAATACAATTGATATTTGTGTGTCTGGATGGATTTCTCGCTGTGCCTCTGCTGAGAATACATGAAAGATGGGGAGTCTAGCATGAAGGCTGTACGATTTGAATCTGTGAAACTGACACCAAAATGTTTCAAAGGTGTGAAATGCTGTCAGTTTTATCGCTGTACTAGAAATATCTCACCATCATGCCACGTCTACGGCATCAAAATGGCAGGAATACGTCATTCTTTAGTTTTATACTGCTAAACCATTTTGAGAAGAAATAGTGACATCACAAGCTTTGTGTTGACAAAAAAATCAAATCAAATAAAAAATAATAGGCTGGTTAAGTATGGCTTCAGAATGGGTGAGTGGAAGGTATTGGTCTATGATAGTTTGTCGCATTATGCATTATTCATTGGTCGTGAAAGCAATTTAATGTTTATTTTATAGACTGCACAAGTTCTGTGTCACAGTACCACCTGAAAGTGGCATATACATATGAATGCAACACGGTTTAAGTAAGAATGCTTGTTATTTCTACAGCTGAGGGACCACTGCGACATGAATCCTTTCTCTCTAAAAGCCAATTCAGATTTAAAAGCTTATAATTAATTACAGTAACATCCAGATGATTAAATTACATTAACAGACACTGGGTAGAAGAATCAGCCTGTGAACACAGCAGATATACAAATCTCTGTGAATGCACGCTGCGTTACACTCAGTATTACGCCGTTATGTATTATTGAGAAAGACACATTTTCCTTTTGTTTTGGCTCGACTCTCCAGCAGATTGGATTTGAAGCAAAACAATGACTATGAAGCTCAAGTGCTGACTTTCACATTCAAGGGTTGTCAGGGTAATGTCGGGTGTAATTTTGAACAGTGCAGCAGGAAAATGACAGGTTTAGAGGTCCCAGACTACAGCCAGACAGAAAGCATTTTACCCGACTAATTCGAGATCTAATGTGTTTGTGTACAAGGACAAAACATGTGTGACGCATGTTCATCACAAATTGCACTGTTATCTTAGAAAAACGTCCTCAAGCTGTCATTTTTTGTGGAGCCGCTTCAGTCGAGGCGAAACTATCCAGGATCCGACTTTGTGTTCACAAACATTGATTGCACCATCCTTGTATCATCAATAATACATCACTGCCTGTGAGTGAAAAGCCTCAAAATGTCAACTTTCCAGGAGCTGAAAGAGACAGCTTTGTTTCATTTGGAGCCGCACGAGTTGATCCTTGAAGCCAAAATGTGGAAAGTGAAACACTGAAGTCACAAGGTGTTTTCATTAAGCCGGTGACACGTGAATTAGCAAATGGAGCCGTGTTTCTCTTTATTAATGATTTGTCAAAAGACGAGACGTGTCAGCAGCTCACCTTTTCATGCCTCTTGTACACAGCCGGCCACTGAGAACTGTCGTCAAAGTAAAGCAATATATTCTGACAGCAGCGAGACTGTGGAGGAGAGACAGAAGGAAAAACAAAAAGAGAGCGAGAGATTAGGAGAAAGGCAGGGGTGGGATGTGCATAGATCAGAGAGGAGGCAGCGTGAAGGTTTAAAATTTATACGACAAAATCTGTTTCCAAAGTCTGCAGGCTAAAACAGAGAAGCAAGGCATGGTAGCAGAAAAAAAGAGAATGGAAGAACAAAACAAGATCAAAATAGAGCGGAGGAGAGGAAAGGAAAGGAGGAGGATAGGGATTGAAAAAAAGAGGGCGAGGAGGGCACAGCAGGAAGAGCCAGAGGAAGGAGGAGAGAAGAGGGCGATGGAATCAGTTTAGACGAGGCAAGAGGGCGGAAAGACGAAAAGAGAGAGAAGCTGTAGAGAGGAAGAGCGAAAGAGAGATGAAAGAAGAAAATGAAGATCAGTTATACTGCCAAGGAAGAAAGTGTGGGCAGGCTGTGACAAAGTGGGAAACTGAAAACAATAAACAATAAATAAAAAGCATAATTAGGGAGAATTCATCCTACCTTTGGATAACGGAACCGGAAATCCAGACGTCCAAAGTCGGTGAGAAAGCAGAAGCGAGTGAGAAAAACCCAGTCCTGAAGAAAGAAGAGAGATAGGGGGAACAAAAGTGAATAAAGAGCAAACAAATAACATGGATGAAACAATATCAAGTCAAAGTTTTATCATTTACTAATTTACACTAAACACACAGAACTTCTGATTAGTTTTATTTTTTTTTATCACAAACTAAACTATTAGACAATTAAGGACTTTGTCTTGAAGACGGAGCTAGATAATGACTGATTACCAAATTTATTCACAAAATTTGCATTTATTTTCAGAGATCGTTCACCCCATCCTCACCCAAACTCCTGCACCACGTTTCATAGATAGTTTCCATCCGGTAGTTTTGAAAATCTTTTACTCAAAATAAGTAGAAACAGTAAAAAGGAATCATGAATTTCCATCTAACATTTTGTACCAATCCATCCATCAGATGTTGATATTTTTTTTATTCTTAACCTGCACAAAGAGAAAAAGTCAAGGACTCATCGATTCCATTAGTATTAGTCCTCTGGGCACCATAAATATCTGTACTAAATTATATGAAAAGTTATAGAATCATATATTTCAGTATTGACCAAGTGGTGAACCGACCATCAAGGATACAGAAGTATAGTATATGGAATAAGTAGAGAAGTGAAGCTGTATGAAACAGAGAAAAACCATAATTTAAAAGGGAGAAAGGAGCGGAGGAGGAGATGAATAGAAGAATTTCAGAAAAAAGGTATACAGGAGTAACATGACGAGGTTAAAATGTAGTTTATAGCTGGAGTGCGGACATCAAGGACATCACCAGCATTTTAAATTGTCTTTATATAAGTTTCTTTATTTGTAGAGCGCTTGTCATATTTCTTGTAACTCGAGGTGCTGAGCACATGAGAGGATCAAAAGATTATGTCTCTCTTGCTGTTCATGTCCATATGTTTCCAGAAATAAGGTCCTATGGGGTCCACCAGGAAGGGGGAAGTGTCTCTATTTGTTGTAAGGTGAGTGCAGTTAAACTTACGCTGTTTTATATTTCATATATTATTTCACTTTCAATACAGTAGTTCAAGTTAATAATTAAAAGGGAAACGATTGGTGCGTCCACACAGGTGTCATGTTTACATCGCTGCTGCTTGGAGGTAGAGAGGATAAACACTGGGAGCGCTGCAGGGTAATTTAACGCCGGAATAAATGCCCCTGGTACCATTTAGCACTGCAGACAAAAGCCAGATGTTATTGGGTTTTTTGTCCAGTGTAAAAGAGGCTTATGGCAGAGAGAGAGGTGGAGAAAAAGGAAAAAAAAAACATCATTTCTTAATATTATTCAGCTATAAGCTTGGCAGCATGAGACCAGATAATAGTGCTGATGGTGTGGTTCACTGAGCTTACATAAGGGACTGCAGCAACGGCATGGAGGATCAGTCTGTGGTGGTCTCAATATATATAGATCACTGTGTGTGTACACACACACACACACACACACACACACACAGCTGTGAGCAGGGGCAGATCCTGTAGATATGGATCATATTGCTGAACACAGCACTAACACCATATCACTTATATACTGTTTACACACACTTTCCTTTATCTGGATCAGTGCCAGGTGGTAGTAGGCCCGGCTGAATCAGACGGAGTCCAGTTCTGAACCAAAATGAGACATCAAACAGTGAGTCTTCAGAGACCAGGCCAGAGTATTTACTGTAGAAACTGCCTTAAGTTGATCCATAGCGACATTTCCCGATTGATAAACTGGAGGCACTACATTTTACAAAGTGTAAATAACTCTCAGTTAGAGCTGGGTGATGGTTACTGAGTGAGTTATCGAAGGATCTTTGGTGAGAGATTCTTCAATTCGACACCAAGGCAACATCTGAGTTTTGGTAGCAATGCAATATTTATCAAAACCAGACTTTCAAGAGCAAACTTGGGTTTGCCCAAAATTCTCACACTTGTCAATGTACAACTATATTAATGTAAAGGTTGCTGCAAAAACTGAAATATTAACAGGTGAAAATATCTTGTTTTTGGTATAATTAGTAGATAGTTCCACTTATTTCAAGTTTTTTTGTTTATAGTTTATTGTTGTTGTTTATAGTCAATTACATTTTTTTTCTTTTAAATGTCAGTGTTGCTTTCTTAAAACAAGAACAAATCAGGAAAACAAAAATGTGAAAATAAGGTAAATTATCTGCCAGTGGAATAAGACATTTCTACAAATTGTACCAAAACAAGATAATAAGACAGATAACAAGATCAGGAGATGTTATGTTTTGGTGACATAAAAATAAACAAAAAAAACTTGACAAAAGCAGACACATGACAACTTTGTCTAAATAAACCCAGGCTAAAATAACTTTAGATTTTCTGATTTAAATGAATAAATACTTCATTATTCCCTCGCAATGTAGCAAATGAAGTCTTCAACACTTGTATATAAGTATGCAACACTTTTAATAATGCACAGCTGCAGAAGGAAACATATTTCAGCCCTGGGCTTTTCTCAGTATTTCTGAGGCATGTGTGGGTGTGACCTTTATTAAAGAGCAGCCAGGAACCTGCCGGTGATTAACAATCAGCACATACAAATCATCAAAGCAACATCATAAAAGGACAAACACTAAAAGTAGTATGAAAAATTAGGCCATGAGATAAATGAAATCACATTATTGCAACCCCCCACTTGATTTACACACTAACAGTAAGAAGATGCATGCACATGTGTAAACTCATTTGCAGAAAATACAAACATGTACATCAATAATACCCTTCTGCACTTATAAAAACTGGATAAATACATTTCATCATTTAAGCCCCTATGATACGCGGGCTGTAAGTAGCGTATCCAATAGGCCTCTGTTAGGAGGAGGCTGGAGCCGCTGTCCAGACGTTTTAATTCTGCTGGCCATGGATTGTGAAGGCTCCAGTTCATGGGTATTGAAGTTGTTAAGCCACCCATCATTCTCTGGAGGCATTTGAGTTGAGCACGCCAGTTCTTTTTTGATACATAAAAAAGTGCCTGGCCCACATGGGCTCATAAGACACTACTTTCTCTGCTCTTTCAGTTTTATTAGACTCTCACCAAGGAGACAATGCACTGAAGACCATTCTATTAACTGACACTATAGTGGAAATGTTTAGTGGATTAATAAAGTAGCCAATGACAAAAGCATTTATCAGCAATTATAATCAACGTATGCGTGGATTTTCTGCTTTGCTTTGTCTTGTATGACAAATAACTGAATTATTTTAGCTTTTTGGAGTGGTGGTTTGAAAAATGATTATCAATGATAATAAAACAATTTGCTTGGTCAAAGAACTCACTAGATGTCACTGGATTTAGTTATAGGTCAAATTCTCAGTCAATTAATCTATTAGTTGATTGACAGGAAATTGAGAGCCTGGTATTTCCAGTCTATCATTTTGTGTCATTTTTTAATATTTCTGAAATTCTCTGATTCTAACTTTTTAAATTAGCTGCTTTAACTGAATATGGGACAAATCAAAATAATTTATGTTGTAGCTTGTTAGAGCTTTTTCATCCTTTTATTAACAAAATGATCTTTATTGACAGTGAACATAATTGTTGGTTGCAGTCCTAGATTTGGTACAAATTGGTTCTACATTATAACTACTCCAGGAGTAGAGTCTAAGGTCTTATACCAACATGCATCTACAAACCACTTCATACACTCACATTGCACCAAACATCAGTTTGAATCGGAGAAAGCCGAAACACATTTTTTCTGCTGTGTATTTTAACATGAAGGTCTATGGGGACTGATTTGCCAATCGAGGAACTGCAGTTTTTGTTTGTTTGTTACATCTGCTGGCTTCATTGGGGTTTTTTTTTTAGCTTCAGGGCTCAATACCTACTATATTTTAACTCTTCCAAACAACAAGAATCTGTTGCACGACTGAGCTTCTTCAAGGACAAACACGGTTCTATTCTTCATTCTCCTTATTCAAATTGGCCTTAAGGTTGGTTGTTGTGATCACTTGATCTCCAACCAACTATTAAAACTCCCCATGCATCAAGGAGTAGATTGAAGTTCTTTCCAGCATTAATACACCAACCTCCATCTCTTTATATAGGTCTCCCCTCAGCTTCATGTATCCCTGAACATGTATTTAAATTTTTAAACCTGTATGTTGTAGAAAAATTTCATGTATAGCAAGCGATTTAGTAAATGATGCAATTACCACAAAATATTTTGTGCTGGCAAAACTTTAAAAATTAAAATCATAACATTTTTTAGAGTTGAACAATAAACAGTCAATGTTATAATGGAACAATTTAGAAGCCATTTATGAGAAAACTGATGGTTGTTTATGTCCACCTAATGTTAGCAGGTGTGTTTTCTTGTTGAAAAAGCATTTGTGATGTGTTGTATGGGTTTTGGCAGGCAGCTGCTGTCCCTCGTTCCCGGTACTATGTACCGGCACTGAATCTTTTAGTGGTGCGGAGTACCGGACCGTACCGGCCTACTTTCACCCCTGCATGCACCATTATACTGTAATTACCTCTGCCCTGCGTTCTCTCTACATAAACAAGCACAGTAATTTCTGTGCTGAGAAATAAAGTGCAACCAGAGCAGCGTAGCATGGCCGGCGCTGCTGCCTCCATATATCACGGCAAACAAAACCGCAGCCATATTTCAGCTGCTGCCAGCCAGCTTCAGCCTCTGGAGCCTCTGGGTTATAATTCATGGCGAACACCAAAAGTCACTGAAGCCCGAGCCTCTGTGCGTTGTCCCGGGTGACACTTAAGGCTGTAACCATGACAACCGGGGCAGCAGAAGGAAGCGCTGACCCACAGCTGAATCCCTGGAGAGAGAGGGGTGGTCTGGTTGGAATGGAGGGGGGGGTATCATTTAACTCACCACGAGCCAGGACTGAAAAAGACCCTTGTTGTATGAACACACACACACACGCACACACACACACACACTTATCCAATAATGACACTTGCAGCATGCCATGGCTGGTCACGTACAAACATGCATACCCAAACTCATCCACATACCACTTCACACAGTGCACCACAACATCAATCCCCCCCGACCCCGTTATTGTCATAGCAACCACAGCATACCTTAGTTTGCAGCTGCCATAGAAACATCAAAAGGCCAAGCCAGCCATTCACAACACACACAAGCACTTTTATCTTGTCCCGCTTGTTCTCATATGTTCATCCCTCACATTACCTGCGGGAGAAAAACTCCCACTGAACGACACTGTTCAGCCTCAATAATTAGCTCCACTCCCGTCTTGTTATATGAGCCGATTCTTTCAGCCACACACACTGATGCTGAAGAGTTTTAATCCACAGTCATTTCTAAAAAAGACGTGGCTTGCCGATTAATTGATAGACAGAAAAATAATCTGTGGTGCTGGAAAATAAACCATATTACATATGGTTTATTTTCCAGCACCACAGATTATTCACTGCAGGCATTATTAATCTCCTAGTTTACTCATGTCACAATTCTCAGTAAATACCTTTAAAATAGCTATGCTAACTTCCACAACAGACATTAGAATGCTGTTATACAGGCAGTAACAGCCTCTGCTCTTCTAGGAAGGACTTAGACACGAATTTGGAAACTGGCTCAACAGGTTTTCTTCTTGAGCCACAGGAGCATTAGTGAGGTCGGGCACCGATGTTTGATGATAAGGTTCGGCTTTCCAATTCATCCCCAAAGTGTTTGATGGGGTTGACGTCAGGGCTCCTGCAGGCCAGTGAAGGATTTCCTTAACAAACTCCGGAAAGCTGTTCTTTATGGCCCAGGGGCGTTGTCATGTTACAGCGTTGGAGGGCCTTCCATAAATTGCTGCCACGGCGTTGAAAGCACTACAGACCACTTTGCCATGTCTCAGTAAGGAAAGCACAGGTGTAAACCTTATCATGAATGATGGTTGATTTCCATTTGGCTGCTTTAGTTTCAGAGTCCTGGTATTCTGCATGTTGGCTCGCTGACACAGTCATTACTTACTGGGAAACTTGAACAGGAGCAATATCGTCAATGTTATTACTTGTTGCCACTCTGCTTTTCCTACTATGACAAGTCAAAATTTCTGCTGTCGTTGCAGCATCAAGTCCACCTGAAACAGCAGCTAAATTCTGTATCATGACGTCTTTCTGGTATAAACAGTATACAGGGTTCAAAAGATTTTTCCATTTAAAAATTTCAATATTTTATTCCAGACTTCTCTGCAGATTTTGATGCCAGACTACACATAACCATCCATTTCCCATTACATACTGAATAAATAAGATGATATTACTCTTCCAAATTGCAAAAATATGCAAATTCCATAATGTTAAAAGTCTGGATGTTTGTCAGTATTTAAATTGTGTTGATAGGCCAAGTAAAACCAGACTTATGATAAATCTCTTACTTCATACTTTTTCCTGAATAGTGTAACAACCTCGGCATGTTACTTATATGTGTTTAGAAATATACTGTATGACTTTAGGCCCGATTCTGTTCTGTTAGGTGATAGTGCTGCAATTTCCTGAGGGTCTGTGAACATCATCTAACACGAGGAATAAAGCAGCAGCTAAACCAGCTAATGTCTTGCTAATGTCAGCTTGTGGTTTTTGAGACGTTACAATACCTTTGTCGTTTCGGCTGCATGCAACATGAGGAGTGTGCAAGTCTATGGGATTTTAACCCTTATATTATACAGTAGGCAGACAGGAAGTAATGGTAGAGAGAGAGGGAGAGAGAGAGAGAGAGGGAGAGAGAGAGAAACGCAGCAAAAGGACCAGGACTCGAACCAGATTCTGCTGCTTTAGAAAAAAGGCTCTAAATGGCAGCGCTCTAACCCTACACCACCACAGCACCAGGAATTTAAACTTTTAATGATGTTTTGGATATTCATCCAAAAGAATTTCCACAAAAACAGGATACACACAATCGTGCTGTGCACAAGCTTTATCTGAAAGCTGAGGTTGATCTGACTAAAAGTCACAGACACTTGGATGCTCCTTGATGATATAGATAGATAAATTGATTGCATTTTGATATAAAATATACAAAGCAGATTTTTTGGGATTGTTTTACACATACAGTTTAATAAGTGAACAATATGATCTAAACTACATTTTCATTTAAACTTTAGGAGTAGCAAGTAGGGCGACACAGTGGTGCAGGGGTTAGCGCTGTTGCCTCACAGCAAGAAGGTCACAGGTTCAAGACCTCCTTGGTCCTGGGTCTGGGACCTTTCTGTGTGGAGTTTGCATGTTCTCCCCGTGTCTGCGTGGGTTTTCACCGGGTACTCCAGCTTCCTCCCACAGTCCAAAAACATGTTGAGGTTAATTGGAGACTCTAAATTGCCCATAGGTGTGAGTGTGTGAGTGAATGGTGTGTGTGCCCCATGATTGGCTGGCGACCATCTGGGGTGTATCCCTGCCTCTCGCTGTAATGCGCTGGGATAGGCTCCAGCAGACCATGTGACCCTAATGAGGAATAAGCAGGTATAGAAGATGACTGACTGACTAGCAAGTATTGCACTAAAATGCATGGGCAAGGGTGTCCCTATATTTTGTCCATACAATGTAAATAGTGTTGATTTGACCGTATTTTCTGGACTATAAGTCGCATTTTTTTTCATAGTTTGGCCGGGGGTGCATCTTATACTCTGGAGCGACTTATGTGTGAAATTATTACACATTATTACTGGTATATCATTTCACATGTTAGTTTCACACTAAACCGCAAGAGGGCGCTCTAGATTTGTGTTGATAATTTCAACATTGGCGGTAACAACTGAGAAGAGCTTAAAAAAACGGCACCAAAAAGAAAATCATATTCTGCAGATCACAAGCTGCAAGTAGTAAAATATGACGACTGACATCAGCAATGTCACTCTGGAGTTAGAGGAGTTGATGAGAAGTGAAACCGAGGTGAAACCAACTTATACTTTATGTATTAATTTTTGGGCACATTTTTCATTATGTATCATCATTGAGGTACATCTGATAATAGATTTCATATCTATTTTTGGTCGTACAACCAAGGCTTGACAAAACTTTGATAAACATCTAAGTTTTGTAATTCATCACACACACGTGGACAAGGGAACTTTTACTTATTTCATTAAAATTCGAACCAAATAAGAAAGCATATTGTGATACATTTCTATTTCCTGGTTGTAACCCGATACCAAACAATCATCATCATCATCATTACACATTATTATACATTGACAAATAAAGAAGATATTAATCAATGATGAAGTTGCACAAAGTTGAACACACGTTCATAGCAGCAGACCCCAGAGACTAGTGGTGTGTTTAGCATGAAGCATGAAGACAGACAGCAGAGTCTAACAAGACCAAGACGGAATCAGGCAGCCGTACACAGCTGTTAGCACAATTCACCGTCGGTGTCAAGCTTTTCCACCAACATCAGCATCAGTTAAGGCAGGCAGCTGCTAGTTAGCGCAGTGTAGCTCATAGTGAGCGTGTGTTTGTGACTGAGTGTGAGATGTGAGCGAGGCAGCGGGGAAGAGCAGGAAACAGACCAAACCCTGGAGAACAGCAACAGTGGATGAGGTGTCTACCTTAATCCCCTTTTAGTCTTCTTATTTCCCCATGGCCTCTGCATTGTGATGCAGAGTCACTCCTGTACACCCCGCGTGTGTGTGTGTGTGTGTGCACGTTTGCGTGTGTGACTGTGTACACACACCCAATTAATCAACTGCTTTGCTTTGATGCAGTATCCGGTCAATTCAGCATCCCTCCGTCTCATTCTATCTCTCTGTCTCCCTTTCCCTCCATTACAGTTTCTGTCCTTTCATCTGTAGCTTTCCGTTTTAGCTTTTTCCCTCTTTCTCTGTTTGCTTGCTAAGGCTCATTAACAATTAATTACCAATCAGCTAGTCAAGTCACCCCTGGACCGCTGGGCTTCTCAATGATTCATTAGTCAGGGTGACACAATGCTGCAACGCATAAACACTCTCACGCACCGGCAGACACTCATGCATCAAGCTCTGTTCCTCTCTGTATCTCTGGCTGTTTCACATGAACACACAGATTGCGTGTGCACCTGAAAACGTGCACACACGCAAGAAAGCCGGCAAACAAGCATATGGACACATGAAAACACTCCTTTAGATGTACACACCTGCACACACACACACACACAAGGTGTTCGCATCTAATCACAATTGTCTCATGAAAAAGAGATGAAGGGAAACTGATTGAGTTGTCGAATTGAAATTCTGTGTTCGCAGAAAGTGTTCACAAACTTACTTGGATGTCAACTTGAAGGCTTCGGATAAAAGCATCTGCTAAATGAAATTGTGAGTTGCAAATTGAAAGACTTTTCAGAGACTTTCAAAGGCTTGTTTGGTGAGATTTAAGAATTCAGAATTGGCATTTTTTTAGATTAGCCATGACGTTAATTAAATAATTCATCACACGGCAGCTTCTTTATTTTATGATCCTATTAAGTTCCTGTGAAATCCTTCATTTCTAAACTGCTGCTGTATCAACCCATCATCCATCACAGTGTTTCCCTCCTCAGGAGGTGAGATGTTGATTTTAGGATGGAGAAAAGCCCACGGAGTGGATGCTCGCCGATGAATATGGCCGATACATTTTTAAATTGGAAAAAAAGAACTTTCAAGGGCATCTGTTCATTTTCATTAATTTTCAAAAGGCGAGTTTAAAAGCCTTTTCTGGTCTACTCCACACATTTCATTAACTGGAAACCAAAGACCAAAGACATTTTAACCTGTCTGTAGCCACATTTCTACAGAATCAGCAGCGCATACTGATTCTGTAAACAGAGAAACACTTCAGAAAGTTTAGAAAGGACGTACATTGTTTGTTTCACAGTTTGAAAAAATTCAATTTCCAAATTGTATGAGCAATTGTATTTTAAGCTGTAGAAAGAAAGACAAGTTAATTGACTTGGCTGTTGCATAATAAACTCTGCAAGCTGACATCTTTGTAAGCTTGAACTAAGTGTGGGATACGATGCAAACTAAAAGATATTACAGAAAACAAACAATGGTTGCACTATGGAAAGTGACTTTTCAGGACAAGATATATTTGTGAATATGATTGATACAAAATCATATTAATTTTATTTTGATGCACTGAAGAAATTAGTCATAAAATATTCTTTATTTAAATTGCAATCATTATTTTTGATTTTGTCTATAAAATGGTTACAAAATGCCTATTATAATTACTCCAAATATTTGTTTTGTCCAATCAAATCAATATCCAAAGATATTGAATTTACAATCATTCATATATATATATATATATATATATATATATATATATATATATATATATATAACAAAAAAAGATTCATCATCACATGTGAGAAGCTGCAACAACCTAATGTTTGTTAATTTTCGTTTTAAAAAAGTATTAAAATTATTACTGAATTATCAAAATAGATATTAATTAATTCCGTATTAGTTGACTTAAAACGATTCCTTAATTGACTCGGCTGTAATTTTATGGGAACCTGACAGACACCTGTAACAGCGAGTGTTTGCTGTCAAAGTTTAACTTCACAAAGCCGCAGCTTAGCTGAAGGTTAGACGAGGACTTTGTTGTAAATGTTGGACGTGGCTCTGCTGCAGACTCAGACAGAGATATGGACGTTGACACAGGGGGACGGGCTGGAGCGGAACACTTCCTGTGGCTGCTGCAGGAGAGGAAACTTTACTCCTTCCCCTCACTGGATTCAAACACAGCGTCCTTCTTCTGACCTTAAAACCGCGACTGACCCTCTACGGGGCGTTTTATCAGCGCTTCCACACACCACGAGCCGCTCATTAGTTGTACACATCGACCAGCCCTCGTGAGGCTGCTGACCAGTCTGCATCACCAGAATCTTTTGGATGAATTCATATCTATATTTCTCTGGTGATTCCACATTTCAAGCAATTCATCAGTTATATTTGCCATCTACAGCCTCCTCTCTAGACGTGGATGCAGCTAGAGCATCATGGGATTAAACCAGATCCACCCCCACATATGTGTGTGTGTGGGTGCTGGGGTTTATTCTGTTTGCGAGTTAGTGGATGACCTTGGGGGTAGAAATGCATGAGCAAAGATTGATGATGTGTTAAATTGTACACACACTTACACAATGTCAATATGTCAAGTCCTGTGTGGCCCGGTGTCATTCTAAGCACTCTGTTGTTTTGCTTAGGTTGTTAATCATAGACCAGTTCGGTGACATAGGAGTGAGCAGAGAAAACAGACAAGATTCACCAGATATATTGGAAAACATTAAATATAGTGCACGGCTCTAATCTCGCTGCATCTATTTACTCTAATCAAATTCATTTCTTCTTTCTAATTTGTCTCAGGAGGCGGAGGATGCTGCTTCTTTACCAAAGCCTCTTTTATTTGAGTCATTCCATAGGAAGACAGGTTGACACTAAAACTATATTCTATACTATACTCCTATTCACTGCAGAGGACGGGAAGAGCAGATGCCATTCTAGTCAGGACCACACACACACACACACACACACACGTTGCCCAGTGCAAGCTATTGCTGGCCACTGAGCAGCTCCACTGGAGCAGGTGGAGATTCGTGCTACGTTCAAGGGCATTTCTATAGCAGTGATGGATGGATGAGTGCCTCCTGTCCAATATATTCCTGATCCCCATCATCATCCATGGGGATTCAAACTAGTGACTTCAATCTCTCAGTTCAGGCACTTTTTTAATCAACTGCCGTGCGGTTTCAGGGTATTTGAGCATTAAAAAAAGCCTGCAGTTTTAAATTAGAATTAAAGCTTGTTGACTCAAGTGTCTGTCGGGCAGTGTTCTTGGATTAATGAGCCAAGTAAGGCGATATACATGTAAGGTGATATACCGGACCGCTTCATGGTGGATTTCCATGTTTGGTTTTTTTCATGCAAAGTCACCTTTTGGCACCATGTATGTGTGTATGTGGCTGGTGCAGGAACAGGCAACATTTGTTTTCCACAACACCTTCCACATACTGTAAACCCTCTGCTGTTGGTCACTGAGCAGCTATATATATATATATATATATATATATATATATATATATATATATATATATATAATCCAGGCCCACCTGACCCCACTCAGGAACACAGGAGGGTGCACACAAATCTCTTCCGTTATCTCAAGGAGGTTAATACTCTGACTTCCAAAGCTCAGCTCCTGCAGGATGATCTAAATACAATCAAACACCAAAATAATGTGATTTTCATGATTATTTGACACTTTATTTTCATAAGTCAACCCTCCTGTCCAACTCACAGCAAACTTGATGCGCACACGTAGTGAGAATACGAAGCACAGAGAGGAACATCAGCAGGTGGGAGCCTCCACAATATTAATAATACTACTAATAATAGTAATAATAAAAAAGGCCCGGAGCTGTGAAGCTGCTGCACAGTTAAACAGTTGTAGACGCCGCCAGGACAGCGGTGATATCGATGCGTCTCCGTCACTTCACACACTCGGAATTCGGACGAGCTCGTGTTTCTGAAGCCTCGCCACAAAGCCTCCGCTGCGCGCCACATGCCATATGACGCACACCTGTAACGGCTCCGCTCATCACCAACACCGATACCGCCGCCGGTGAAGCTTTTTGTTCATGCAAGCGTAGAGAGACAAAAAAGCATCCTCCGTGCAGCCCGGGGATCTCGCTTTACGATCAGTAAACCAGAACCGGAGGCTCGACCGGTGAGCCGCGGACCGGCGGGGCGCCGCTCGCGCTGCCAAAAGACTGAAATATACGCCACAGGATGAAACGCACGCAGATGGCGCGCAAACGCGAGAACAGAGGTGCGCGTGTTTCATAAGGTGGCGATAAACAAACGGTGAGAGCATCTTATGCAACTACTGCCTCCTCCTGTAGCCGCGGACCGGTCCAGCACCGAGAAGCTGCGTGCGGCTACGCAGCAGAGTCCCTTCCCGGTTCCCGCTGTCATTGTCGCAGGTGGAAACAAACGCTGAAAGAGATAAAAAAGGGGAACGCGGCGCTCACCTCTTTGGTGTTGACGATGCCTTTGACGTATTTCCCGAAGACCGAGTCCACGCAGAGGACGCTGGACAGCACGGCCAGGCACAGGAGTCTCTCCCCGACCCTCACCTCCATCTTTCTCTCTCCCCGCTGTCGCTCGTCTGCTCTCTCCGGGCTCCCTGAAGCCTGTCTCTGCGCGTGAGCGCGCGCGCGGTGGAGAGGCGAGGGAGGAGGAGGAGGGAGAGAGAGGAACCGGGCGCGTTCACGTTGGTCCCCTGCGATGGATGATGAATGTGGCTCCCTCGTGCTGTATGTGTGAGCCCGCGCGTGTGCGTGCGTGCGTGTGTGTGTGTAGTGTTGTCGGTAGGTGCGCGCTGCCGATACCGCTCGTGCTTTGTGAATGCGACACGTCCGCACATTAAAAATGCCATCGGTGATCGCAATCATGTCTTCAGCAGAGGTCACACACCTCTGTGAAGTAACGACGCCGGCCGCCTCTGCGCTATTCATCACGTCACATCCAGCAGGATTTACATCAGCCCGCTGTTTTAATCCTGGACTAATGTTACATGTTAATACGTCCACGTACAGACTGATAATAGAATTATAAAGTATATATTCTCAAGTACTGTACTCGAATATTTCTATCTAATGCTACTTTATACTTCCACTACACTGAATATAAAATATTCTGACCCCTTGTAAATGTTTTATCTGGTTTATTTAATAGATTTGAATGCGTTATTAACACATCATTCCTTATAAGAAGCTAATTAAACTCAATTAATTAGAAAAAAGTATGTATGATTTAATTTCCCTCATCTATGTGTGTGCAGACAACTATAATATTTGGTTTTGTTCATTTATTTAAGGTTAAGATACAGAAAAATAGCCAAGAGTTTTAATTAGATTGGATTTAACTTAAATGTAGGAGCTATACTATAGGAACTATTGCATTGACTGAATCTACATAATTTATTGTATAGGCCAAAAATAAGAAGTATAAGTAATGCCATCCTAATGTATTGAAGCAGAAATCTCTTGGAAAATTAAAGTAAATTCTACTCAAAATAATTATTCTGCAAATACTAGAAAAAATACAGTCAGTTTAAAAATATCTAGAATTAGTTTAATTATTTAATGCAACTACTTGACATAATAAAATTAAGGAATTTCAACAAAACATTTTTTCACTGTACATTTCAGAGGGGGAAATATACTTTCTTCTGCACTGCATTTTTTGCAGCTTGTAACATTTCAGATGCATATTTTAAAAGTAAAATTAAAATTAATATTCAATTATCTACATTATATTAAATTGACACTTTTTACTTTGTGTGAAAGGTGCCAAATATGATGATGCAGTATACTAAAGTAGTATAAAATTGGCTCCACGTTGATGAAGTAAAATGTTCTTGTATACATTTAGTGATTAAAAAGTAGCATAATATCCTATATTAATATGATAACACAGTCTGCATAATGAGCACTTTTAGTTTCACTGTACTTTTACCAAAGAAGTATTTTCAATTTAGGACTTTTACTTGTTTTTTGACAATATTTTCACTTTTACTGGAGTAAAGGATCAGAATATTTTGTCCACCACTATGTAGAAATAGTCCATTATTATGTTAAATCGTCGTAAATCATACCTATGTAACAATACAACAGTCGACCTATCAGTGAAATATATATATAAAGAATCAAAGGTTTTACGGAAGTACAGTACAGGCCAAAAGTTTGGACACACCTTCTCATTCAATGTGTTTTCTATATTTTCATGATTATTTCTATTGTAGATTCTCACTGAATGCATCAAAACTATGAATGAACACATGTTTATGTTGTTATGTACTTAACAAAAACTGGTGAAATAACTGAAAACATGTTTTATATTCTAGTTTCTTCACCATTTGCTCTGATTGATAAAGCAAGAAATTCCACTAATTAACCCTGATAAGGCACAACTATGAAGTGGAAACCATTTCAGGTGATGACCTGAAATTCATCAAGCTCATCAAGATAATGCCAAGAGTGTGCAAAGCAGTAATCAGAGCAAAGGGTGGCTATTTTGAAGAAACTAGAATATAAAACATGTTTTAAATAATTTCACCTTTTTTTGTTAATTTCATAACACCATAATCATGTGTTCATTCATAGATTTGATGCCTTCAGTTAGAATCGACAATGTATAGTCAAAACACATTGAATGAGAAGGTGTGTCCAAACATTTGGCCTGTACTGTGTATAAACCTTATAAACTTATCTTGTCATATTTGAGTCAGCAAAGGAATAACTAGACTACTCTAGACTTTAATTCTGAAATTTAAAGTAGCATCAAATTAAAAGTATTGTACTTTCATTTGTTTCTGTTCACCAGTGTTGAGCAATGATGAATTAATCATATTAGAGACTTGTAAGCATTATGTGTTTAGATTTGATCTGACACTTAATATGTTTAACAAAGGTCAGCTTTGTTATTGAATAATCATAATTATATGAAAGCTGATCCATCAGATAGCAGCATATCTGGGCAGCTACATTGAATAACAGTCTATCTCTATTCTCAGTGACTTTTAGTCAGATCAATGTAAAGAAAAAAGATGATTCATAAACTTGAACACAAGTGCAGGTTCGTGGGAGAATATATTTATTTAGATAAAAATCAACAAAAGGAGAAACCAGTCATGTCACACATAATGTTCTAGTATGAAACCTGCAAAGAAAAGTGCAGTCAAATCAATCTGATTAACAAATCTTAAAGTAAAAATATCTACATGAATCATGTTTACATACATTCTTTTTTTAATTCACAGGTTTGCACTTGTGGTGTTTTCAATAAAAGAAGAAAAATGCATATAGAAAAACATTTAAAACAGCTTTTTCCAGTCTATGGCTTGTTTTTTTTAAAAAAAGACTAATTGGATTCTACATCAGACTGACATTTTACAGTACGCAGCATATGGGGAGCAGACATGCTTTAACATTGACTAGCACCTGCATTTTAAAGATTCCAGTTAACAGCAAATATGAAATAGCAAAGATAGGACATACATCTGTGATGTGACTCAGGCTGCAGTCTTTGGTTCTGCGACACCTAGCTATAACTGATCCAGAAAATGACTAATTCCCATTAGGCCACATTTCTGAGAAGTAGTTGCAGTCAGTCTACTGTAACACGCCAACACATTTGTGACCAAACTAGGTTTTGAAGAATCGTGTTTGCTTAAACACATTGCACAGCATGAAACGGCATCACTGCATTCTGGACCGAGTGAACAGACAAATTCGGAACAAAAAGAGTAATGTGTTTCTGGAGTGGAACTGCATAGGTATTGTGTACATTGATCCAATGGCTAAAGGAGCTAGTTCTTGTTTGGAGTTGCACTTTGCATTGCACTTCACCTAAATCAGCCTGAAGCAAAGAAAAAAAAAAAGCACCTGCCCCCCCAAAAAAAGAACAAAAACACAAGCAGAGCTTTTAACGAGGGAACAATAGAGGTAAGCATTACAACCTGATAACTGAACCCAAATAAAAAAAAACTAAACATTACACTGAACTACTACAACTCACAAGGACAATTAGTTATTATAAAGCTACTCTGTCACCCAACAGCCTCTGAAGAAGCAACATTAATTGAAATAATAATTAATCAAACATCAGCATAAAGTAGAGGGCAGCATTTAAGCATCTGCTAAATCCATAAAAAATGCCAGGAAATGGCAAAACTAAGAACAAAACTGATGACAGCAGACTTTTAGGACAACTGGTCCATCACCTGCATTAGTCTAATGCATGAGTGGTCATCGAGGGTAAGAGGCATACAGAGGTCAACAAACAATAAGATTTGACACTTTTTTTTGCAATTTTCTTTCGGCTCATATGATTCAAACATGAAAGTGCTACCGACCACTGACTCTGGGTTTCATGTCCAGTCGTTTCTCCAGAAGATGAAGTCAAGCTGATGTTTTTCACAGACAAAACCGGTTGTCCCTTAGAGCCTTAAAAAGTGGTTCCTCTCAACTACAGATGATTAATATTATGAAAAGTCTCTTGACTGTAAAGTGCCATTCCTGCCTTGCGTGAATGCACAACAAACAGACGACCATGTTTCTCTCACACACACATACACACACAAGTACAAGTACAAACTTCAGCCTAGCACCTCAGACAGGATGAGTGTATTACTTTTCTCCTCTTCGCAGCCCTGCTTTTCTCCATCAATCCGAGTAAAAAATATTGCAGTAAGTACTCCGAGCTGACAGAACTGAGCATGGTCTAATCTGCTAGCATGACTTTGCGCTGAAAATCCAGCTCTTCTACGGGGGCGGGGGGTGTGTTTGCACTCTGAGCTTCAGTGAAATCCTATTCATCACACAGCATCCCTCTCTACAGACCTGGCAACCCCAGCCCAGTTACCAGGCAAGGGCAGGACAGTGCCAGCATTGTTGGCATCTATATTTAGTTGGACCTGATAAGAGGGACTGACCTTCGAAAGGACATTTCTGTGTACTTCAAAGTGCTTCAGTGGCGAAACGCTTGGGAGTGGCCACGGGTTATTGAAGATAAAGACTACCACAAATATGCTGGTGGGGAGCAAAAAAAAAAAATCTGGACCGCCAGTCACTTTCCGTTGTCTAAATACATCTTCGATAGCTCTTCTGCAGTACTCTTATGATCTTCTTTCTTGGTCAGGGTCTTCAAGCTTTGCCTTAAAGCCTCTGATGTGTAATAACAGGTTGCCAGGAAGGAAATCTCCTGGCTCGAGAGAAGTGGTATCTTGACACACTGCATACTGTGCGGAGAAGTAGCGGGCAATAAGCCTGGCGTGGAACAGGGGCGACCTGAGAGGATGTCAGTGCAGTGAAGTTTAAATGAGAATTGATAGAGAGCTGGATTTTCTGCTGCCGCGTCTCACTGCAGTTTTAAACAAAATACATATAGCATCTAACTGAAACACTGACTGCTATGATTGTTCTTGAAAGACTTATAAAGATGGGATCCAAGTTTTCAAGTACTCATTATGGTAAAGTTATGCACCTCAGAGCATCATGGTAACAATCAATTCAATATAATCTTTGCACTAGTACTAACGCCACTACAAAAAAGTCCTAGGCAGCACCTAAAGAGGGCACTTTGTCCCTGTGTAATATTCTACATTTACTTCAGCTTATCAGTATGCATTGCTGAGAGTAAAACATGAGTTTAATTGGAAAGGCCAGGGAAGCCAGAGCAACTGTTGCTTAAGAAGCAGAGGTAAATATTGAGCACATTCCAAAATGTGGAATGAACAGCATAAGATTACATGTAACAAACAAAATAGTGTACAAATCTAAAAAACAAAAAAAAAAAAAAAAAAACCTTGTCATGATTCAGGGATTATAATACAGCAACAGAAAACCAATATAAATAACACAAGTAATACTACTGCAAGGAATAAAAGTATATGATTTAAAATTGAAACAGAATCTCAATGAACAAGTAAAGTAAATCAGTTCATCCGGTTTCGAGCCTGCAGGTTGTTGTGTTTTAGCATAAGCAGGTAATATTCTATTTGTGAGAGACAACAGTTACGATCCACAAACTGAGCAGTATCAACTGACAATCTGGTGTAATGGAGAGCACAATGTGACATTATTAGGTGTGATTTAGAATGGCCCTCTAAAGGACAAGTGGCTATTTTGATGGGGATGACTCTATATAGAAGCATACAGTGTTCCTTCCCCTATCTGATTAGTGCTTCAATGACTGCCTTTGCGTAGATAATTCACCCATTGAGGCTCGTCTCAGGAACCTCCTGCTCTGCCTTATGTCTGAGACCCTGCTGCCTAACTGCAACTCTGTTAACTATGTGTGCTGCATGAGCGGGTGAGCGATGGTCTTTGATCCATGTTGCTGCTAAATTACAATTGTATTGTAAAACATGGCTGTCTTTTGCAGGTTTGTTTTCTTTGCCAGATGTGTGTGCATAATGGTGCACAGACCAGGAATTGTAAAGCAGAAGAAGTTTTGTTTCAGTGCTTCTTATTTTTTCTGTCTCTCAAAAACTGAGCGATCCCCTACACTGCCCCCTTTTCTGGATGCGTTCTCTCCATCCCCCTTGTAGGCATTTGCATTGCCTACATTTTCTGACTTTCATCTACTCTTTCCTCCTTTCTCTCCTGGGGTGAACTGCAGTCTCTCTCTTTTTTATAATCTAACCTTATTTAAGCCCCAATACCACCGGCATCACTGTTATTCTGGGCTGCCACAGCAACCAAGCCCTCCCCATCGGCAAGTTTAGCCCCTCTACCCACGGCTAGCTCGCCTCCCTCAATGGGGCCGTCGAAAAGAGAACCAGCTTCCCCAGAAGAGGCCGACACGCCCCTATCGGTCCGTTCCAGCTTGCGGTGTTTGCGTGGCTCTGGTGGAGTCTCCTTCTGGGTAAAGACAGCACGAATCCGCTCCACGCACACGTTCGCGGCCTCCCTCGTCTCTCTGGAGAGCTGCGATAGGCTGAGGAAGCCGTGGGGGAGGTCGTCCACTATGCACAGAGTGACAGGCTGGTCTATGTTCCTCAAACGCTTGGCAAACATCACAGAGTCGTCCAGCATGGGGTCTAACGCACAAGCCTGGGACGGGAGAGACAAGAGAGGAAAGGGAGGGAAGGGGAAGGAATGGTGAAAAGCAAATTAGAATTCCCTTCAGACATGTCAAGAATCTTAATTAAGGGATGAAGAAAAGGAAGCCAAGCTTCCCAGCCTCTTTTGTCCCCACTTTCTCACTCGAGCCATTTTAAAAAACTTTATTCCAACCATTTTATGGTTAAAATAACTAAACGATTACTTAAGAAAATAGATTAGATGTGAAAATGATCTTTAATTTAATGTCACACATGAGAAATTACACCTCACCAACACCTTGTAGTCTATTTTTTGGGTCTTTTATTTCTGAAAAATTTTAAAGGGTTATTTTGTTGAAGTTGAAGCATATAGCTGTCAGCTCTGACAGATTACTGACTAACAGACTTGGGTAAGTAACCTTTGACCTCATGTGTATTTAACTTTATCCAATGTGTTTTTAACTGAATCCACCCCTCCAACTGTTTCTTCCTCTTACCACTATATGTACAGGCGGCAGTCCTTTCAGCATGCTGTCAGGGGCCAGCAGAGGGGAGCAAAACGGATCCTTGACCACTGGAGAGCTCTCCACCCTCATGTCAGCCAGCTGCTCCGAGCGCAGAGGTTCAAATCCCAGGGGAAACTCCCTGGGGTGCTCCGACTCTGATCCCTCCTCACCAGCAGGGGGTGGTATGGCCATTGAAAAGAGGTCGCTGGACATGGAGGTGTTCGTTTCCTTGGAGAGGAAGAAATTTACATCTTCTGGCTACATAAAAGAAGAGATGAGAAATGATTCAGTTCAGTTCAAATAATTCTATTTAATAATTAATTCAAAAAAGCAATGTTACACACCACACCCACACCCACACACACACCCACACCCACACCCACACCCACACACACACACTTTTAGAAACCTTGGCTCAGAGCCTGATCTTGGCTGAACAATTCTCATTTCAAGGAGTAAAAGTACATTTAAAGTCTGACATCTCTGCTACAGTAGCTATTTTTCTACTAATCCAGTCTGCCTGTGTTAAAATACATGCAAGGATAATCTAAAATACCTTTCCAGCACCCACACAAAGAAAAAGTTATGATATTCAGTCAGCATTCTATAGCCAAATCTGTTCAGGAGGTGTGACATAATCTCAGCGGAGTTCATCAAGCTGCAATACAAACTATATGATACAGGGCTAAAATATCTCAATTGGTGCAAAAAAGTCCAGACACATAGCACTGTATCCACCTAAGCTGTATACAATGGTTTGTTAAATCTGTTTAATGCAAGCCGTTTGAAAGCAGAGATAACCGGATTACAGACAAGTGACTGGTGTGATTTTTCTCCACTGCAATGGTGCAATAATCATCACGGAATGCAGACTTTTCCATAATCACTGGTTGTTGTGGGAACTAACAGCCCAATGTTCTTTTAAGCAACAACCTGCAGACACTGAATGGGCAAAGCCTTATTTTAACACAGCATTGTGTTGGACACAGTCTTCTTGTTTGAATTAACTTGTGTCACTGAACAAAACCGACCATGTCCCACATTGTGGCTGATCAATACAATGTGAGCATTAAAGTTGCAAGTTCTGGCCGTGCAGAGAGGCCAGTTAAAGGGTGTAATGGGCATTACAAAAAAAGCATCAGACATTAAATACTGTTCACGTTTTCTGGACAAGCAGAGGAATAAGTGTGACATACAGTGCGGTCAGAAAGCAGTGGGGCACTGTGGGAGGTGGAATTGTTGGATCCCAAGTCCTGGCAAGTCTGGCTCTTCACAGATAATTTCCTGGTGGGGAACTCTGAGGATTCTGATGGTACAGGGGGGTCTGTGTGTGGAGAAGAAATGGACGCTTCTGAAATGCTCTTCCTCACTGTGTCTAAGAAAGAGGGAGGGGGGGGGGAGCATAGAGTATAAAGAGAATTAGACATTTTTGCAAAAAAGTAATTGTTTGAGAAAAACAAGCAGGAAAAAAAATTTAATTACAAAAGAAATGACAATAAACCATGCAGATTACACGGTGTATAAAGGATAAATAGGCCACTCAAATTTGATTGGGGCCAATGGCAGCTGGAGGACGCAGGAAAAACACACAAACACTGATAGCAGTACACAATCACTTATTCTACTGTTTCCACTTATCATATGTCCTCTGGTTGACAGCCAACAGTTAAAAGCCTAAAAATGCTAATTGCGATACATCAGGAAGAGGCAAAGATAAGTGGATGGAGGAAATTCAAATGGCGCTGTCATGGTGATATCATTCTCCCGCCCCCAGCCGTCAAAACACAGCTGTACGAGTCGTCATGGCTGATCTCCTCACAAAGCAGCTACAGATCTCCCCCTCTTTAATAATAAACCATCTAAGCACCATGATGGCCTTTTAATAATGTACACCCACCAATGACATTCTCATTAGTTTGGGATTACAGCTGTGGGGGTGTCACCTAGCTAAAGGGACACTAGGGAAATTACGATTCTCCGCTAGATTTACGGTGGCTACAATTAACAATTACTGTCAAAGCCCTACTGCTTCAAAGAGGTGAATTGGAATGAATGGGACTAGAGGAGTGTATCACAACAGGGTGGGATACAGTGATAATTGGTTGGTTGAATGCTGGACAAAGGTTATCTATGTCAATGATCTAGTCCATATGGTTGGGGGGGCTGAATGAACTTTAGGGCAGTTGATGATGTTGGACTCACAACACTTAAGTCAATTAGCTTAATGAATACACTGAAACCATGGGTGCTTCAAACTAATTCACACATTGAGGTCTAACAGCATGATTAAACAGCAGCAGATTGCACCTATAGAAACCACTGAACGCAATAACCAAGCAAACACACATTGATGTCAACCACTCCTCTCCCTCCTGACACACAAACACAGCCTGTGATATACCAGTGGCAATTGGTGCCGCCTCTTCATCTGCGTTGGGGGTGGCTGAGGATTTGTTGGGATCCAGCAGCGAGTGGATCCAGTTGGAGGCTCCCTGTCGGAAATCTCGGAGCAGCAGAGCCGTGTCCCTCCTCACCAGGCTCAGCGTACTCACTCGCTCTACCTGCTTCTCCGTCTGCGGCTCATTGCCTGGAGAAGGAGACATAAAGGGCGGGTTAGGAGAGAAAGACAGATGTGCAGCGGAGATGAGAGGGGAAGGGAGATGACAAAGTGGAGTGTTTTTATTATTCTTTGAGTGAGCATGAGTAAGTAACAACAGAGAAGATGGGAAAGCAATAATAGGAAATGTATAATATAGAAGAAAACCACTGACATGGTACAATACCGCCAAAAGGCTATTTGGATTACAGACAATGCCTAGCGATGACAGTCGGAGTGAATCGAAAATGATTAAGGATTAATTTTAGTTATTGAAAGCAGACAAAGGACAGACAATATCTCTGTCAGAATTTTGCTTTGTTAGCCAATTATCATGGTCCTTCACACTTCTCCTCCAGGGCCCCGGTCCAGACAGAGGGTTCAACAAACTGAACTCTGAGTTGATGAACTCAGAGATGGAAAACTCAAGAGTTTTCAGTTCCAGAACATCCGATTTGAGTTCATTCAATCAACTGAGTATATTCACTCTGAGATAAGCTTGTCCATTGGTGAATGGGAAAAAAGCAGTTATCAATGGAGCTCTGATACTACAAGTCACCACAACGACCGGTAAATAGAAGACAGAGTCTCCATTTTAATAAACAGAGTTTATTAATGCATGTACGTGTGGACGCTGCACAATAAAGTTTCTTTTTAAAGTTCATCCAATAATTTATCATATTTTAGACATTTTCATAATGAAGATAAAGTAGTGAATCTGACTACCAAGCTGCAGCCTACATTACATTTTAAATATAGTTGTTCAACTTTAGTCTGAAAATACCCAGGGGTCTCCAAATAAAGATGACATATATAGTTAAAGCTCTGATACATAGAACAAACATGTAGAGACATGAATATAAACTCACACCTGATCCAGTTACCCAGTTGAAATATTGTGTTTCATATTGTGTTTCATTATTTTCACTTGCAAGAGTGTCAAGATTAAGACACAGTAGATTTTAAATGTGTACATATCTATTTGTAACTCGGCTCAACAGCATTCATTGACTTTATGTCAGCCACTTCAACAAATTAATACATTTGAATTGTCAATGAAACGCTGTTGAAACGTGCTCAGACTATTCACCCTATTTAAAAAAACTCACTTTCAAACTACATTCTGCTGCTGCACCATGATCCTCCCCAATCACAGCTATTAACATATAATCTTCAATATTGTAGAATTGATGTTCCATCAGTGGGCTGATCACATTGTGAGTAGAAATCATTGTTCATTGATCTTACATGTTTAAAGCTTCATACTGATTGTTTAAATGTGAACTGGACAACATCAGTGCAGGAGCTGCTGTAATAAACTGACAGTGGTCTTGTATTACAGTCAGTCGGTTTGCATGATACTATAATTATTATGTTAATATGGTCGGTTTTTTATAGTGCATGTAAATACCTTATTTGGATTGAAATTGAACAGAGTTGGACTTCTCACTTGAATTAATAAAACTAGATCATGCAATTGGAATTGGATTTTTTCTGGCCTTAGTCGGACTGAAGCTGGACAACGCATGATACTCCACAACAGCAGAGATGAGAAAGTGGAGCAGAGAAGCCACCAGAACCAGCCAAGTAAAGAGAAAAAAACAAAAAAAAACAGCACTATCGCTGATTCAATGTATTTTTGCGACCAGTAAGTATGATTAATTAAAAAGAAAGAGAGAGACAAAAGGAAACCTATATCCTATTCTCAGCGTGGACAGTACCAGCCCAGACCGGCGCGTCTGGTTGGGAACTGTAGTTGAGGATTTATTAAGCTTATTAAGTTGTTTATATTCAGTTTTCAACAAGGCAACAGAAAAGTCAACAGATATACACAAGCATACATCTATATCTGTATTGACCTGCTGAAACAACAGTTGACGGCTCATTAGGGGGTGGACCCCGTCAGTTACTTGATTTTCTCAGTTTCTCACATTGTACACTGAAACAAGGACAGAAGTCAGACTAGATGCAAAAATCTAATTTTGAGCATAGCTCGATTAAGTTCTGCAGGTAAACGTTCTGAATGTTAGTGTTAGAAGATCCTCCACTAAAAAGATATGCAGAGGTTTTGTTTAGAGATAAAGGTGAATTCTCGCTGTTTAATGAATTATTTGAATGTGAAGGAAAAAACTGCATAAAAGAGGTTATATTAGAAAGTCTTTGAGAAACAAACTATTCAAATAGGATTATGATTCTGATTGTAAACCTCTGGTAATTAATAAACTGTGACATGTGCTTTGATACAGACTGAATGAATGAGGAAATGAAGCAGCCCGCCTGGCTCTGTAAAATAGAGGAGACAGAGACAAATAATGTTTTTTGAAGAAAAGCCGCCCCTGAGCGGGTTAGGTAGACAGAGCCAGTGGGGGGGAAATGATTGTTGTTGGCTTTCCCCCCACAGAGAAGATGGCAGATCGAATTTCTAAATAAAATCAACCTTGAGTTCATGAATGGTTAGTATCATGAACACCTTTGTACAATGTGTCCAGAACAGATGCATTCATATTAACTGATGTTACTGCAGGTAAACTATCGCGTGTTTATACCAAGCAAGAGCCAAGCAACATTCTGGTGAAAAATTACTTCATATTTCTTATTCATAAATGAATGAATAAATAAACAAAACATACAAACCATACATAAATACTAAATAAATTAAATGAATAATACAAATAATTTCTTGGAAACCCAACTCCTCACAAAAGTAATGACAAGATTGGCTATAAAAGCTGACCAAGGCACTGGCATAACAACTGGTGTTTGCCGCTGGGCACTGCACTGCGACTATCCACTGTGACCTAGTGTGTGTGTGTGTGTGTGGGGGGGGGGGGGATGGGTCAAATACAGAGGATCAATTTTAATACAGGGCTATATGAAATAATAATTCAAGAAAGCGATGTTTGCCTCCTTCTGTGTGGATGCGCGTGCGCACACACACACACACACACGCACACACGCACGTGCGCACACACACATGCGCACACACACACACATACACACGCCCTGCCCACCCCATCCTGCCCAGCTACAAATATAATCTAATGCTGAAAACACTGCTACATATCGAAAATAATCTATATGCTAATAAGCCGAGTTGCTATTAGAGAAGGTTTTCCAGACACAACATAACATGGCTATACTTTACATAGGAGAAAATATTTTAGAAAATGTTTATTTCAGAAAGTGCCTTTCACTCTTTTTTGTGCAGGATATAGTTCTGAAATATCCTTATACTCTATACACATTGAGTGTTGAGGCAGCAAGATCAAATAGATCAAATAAAATTAAAGATTATTATTACTGTCCTAAAACTAGAGATAAGGATTGCAGACAGATGAATATTTGTTTATTTAAAAAAATACTTTTGATTTGTTTTTGTCAAATGAGTGCTTTAGTCAAAAATATTTCTGGTGGCTACAGTTTTATAAACGATTGTGTAGCTGTTGGTTAGACTATGGACTATGCAATTAATTTCAAGATATCACTTAGGGTTTTCTTTAAATATAGATAATAGTTATATTAATCAATCAAAAGAATGTTGTGTTATAAACAATTATTAGGTTAATGAAAAACATAGTCATAGCCTAGACAGTAAAAAAAAAATCATCATGTTTCTCACATCATCATGCTTGAAAGAAAGAAAAAGGGGAACAGTAGATTTTTCTGGAAAGGTTGACTTTTAAAGCACACACACACACACACAGACACACACTCCAACCTGCGTAGGCACTGAGACACCTGGAGAGCACGCTGAGTGGCAGCAGGGGATCCATAAGTGTTAGCAGACGGGAGGGTGAGGCGTAGGCGGTTAGCAGGGTAGCCGGGTAGGCTGCCACGATGCCATCTGGCAACCGAACACCGAAGGCAGCAGCGCGCATTGACGTCGTCACACACAAGTTGCCTCCCGCACTGTCACCAGCCAGACAAACCGTCTCCCCCGTCCAGCCTGGAGAGATTAAAAAGTGTTTGGTAAGAAAAACAACAGTAAAAATAATAATAATAATTAAAAAAAACAATACAAGTGGAGGAAAAGTCCATTTATGCAGCATTATAAAATTCACTGAAGTGCGAATAAGCAGTGTGGGACACTTCAACTGACAGTATCCGTTTTCTCCTACGTAACAGCTGTAAGGGCTTGTTTTACTGTCTGCCTCACGGCCATGGTGTTGTCTTCTTGTAGTACAACGCTAACATATTGCACTGCAATCACTGTTAATTTGACACCGCATGCCTCAGTGGCTGAGCATCTCAATTTGTGTGATATTACACAACAACGGGTACAGTGTGAGACATTTTGCAGCAGCGTGATTACTTTAAAGATGATGAATGAATCCTTTTGGAGGATACAGGGAATTGGTAATAGATGGGGATTTACAGAAACCGATACATTCATCTTGAAATGAGTGAGTTTTACCTGTTTTCGTGTGCCAGCTCATGAATTTAAATAAATGGCTTTTTTTTTCTCTTTTATCTGCTTAAAAGGTATATATCATTTCTACATCATATAATTTTCACATGACTTTATAAAATAAGGAGATGTGTGGATACCTAGTAGGTGGTGGTTCCTCAGAGCCCAGCAGTAAGCATAGAAACACTCCTCCAGAGCCCTGGGAAAGGGGGCCTCAGGGGCCAGAGAGTAGTCCACAGACAGGATGGGGACACCAAGGTCCTGGGACCAGCTCTTCAGATAGGGCTGCACAACACAGGAGGCAAGGGTATGCAGGGGAGAGAATTTATGAATAGAGAAAAACTCAGTTTCACAGTGAATATATCATATGTTGTTAAAATTATGAGAAACAAAAACCGTCACAATAAAACACAGAGGCAGAGAGATGAAAAGAGCAAGAAATGTAATGAGGGAAAAAAAAGTGTAGGAGTGAACATTAAGAAGCAACAATGAAAAGTTTATGAAAGCGTTGTGTCCCTCTGATGTCATCTGTCTGGTTCTTGGCTTACTGTCTAGACAAGAGAATGAGCGGTGCCCTCAGTCACCTCCATTTTCTTTCTTCTCATACATTAATAACAAAGGAGCACACAGGTCCTACTTTGGTAAGTATATAGCGAAAACATAAAAGACATGGATAGTGTGGATTTACAGGGATAGTCCACAAAAGCACTGTCGGAATACAGAGTGTTCCCCTGTTGTGTTGCTGCTACTATCAGGTTAAGTATTTACTATTCTTCTCCACTGCAATGCAGTGACTTTGAAATGTGAGAAAGGCACCAAAACATGTCATGACAAAATATTCCTCCTTTCGCCCTCTCTATCATCTTCCAACACCTTTTTAGTGTTACTTTACTGTGCTGGTGCTGAAAGCCACGGCTCTCCATTCACGCTGCCAGAAAAAGTAATGTGATGACCGGCGATTTAGGACAAAAAAAAAAAAACAAAGTAGCAGCTCCAGCAGTCTTAAAGCTCCACCTGTCACAATAAGTCTTAGTTAGATGGCTGACAAGCGAGTGTGTATGCAGATCAACCACTGCTCGAGTTAGTCCGTGTGTGAACAGCAATTGTTGCCAATCTACAATGAGTGTCAACATGTGCCAGACTCTATCGGCAGATCTGCCAGTCAAACGGGTCATCATGAGCCTGCCTGAAAGGAAATGAAGACTCACAGCAAACGTTCCCCTGGGCAGAGACAAGGTACCCGTTTGTGTGTGCTTTTTTGGGGATGAGCCCAAGGCCGTTTAATTTTACATGACTCAAGGAACTCTCCTAGTACACACACCTCCTATTAAAGAAAATATGCACACACCACACATACACACAGGCACAAGGACATTACAGTGTTTCACCACACATAGTCCGATCTGTGGCGCAGCGCCACAGAATGAAAACAGAGCGATTCTGTCATTCTCGCCAACACATACAGAGTGAGAGAAAACGAGAGCTGTGCATGCATGTCAATGTGGATAGACTTGCACTGGTCTGATGTTTCAACAAACTGCCAAGTTAATAATAAAATAATGGACCAGGTCTCCTTCCCAACCCACATATTAGAAACGGTATAGGTCATGCTTGCAGAGGTGTCAAGTAACGAAGTACAAATACTTCGTTACTGTACTTAAGTACACTTTTTAAGTATCTATACTTTACTCCATTACTATTTTTTCTGCCTACTTCTGACTTCTACTCATTACATTTTCACACAAGTATCTGTACTTTCTATTGCTTACATTTTTAAAACGAACAGTCTCGTTACTCTTGCTTTAACTTGGTGAACCGTTAACTTTTATAAAACGGGTGAAAACTGTTGCGCTTTGTCCTGCCAGCATTCATATGAAAGTTAATAATAGCCTAGCTTAACATTTGCAATTAATAAGAATTCCCCACTAGCCTACATACAATGCATGAACAGTTACTCACAGGGAGGCCTAATTGATACTATCCTGGAAAGCTTTGCACAAGTCATTCATCCAATGATGCCTTTGTCTTTTTTAATGATAGTCTAGGCTATGCAGTGCATGCTGTGCATCACTGATACACACATCCAGGAGGGGGGGCGTTCAGAGCCCCTAGCACCACACAATGCTACTTGGTCCGTGGGAAACACTGCACTAAGTGAACAAAAAATGATTTTGTAAAATATAATAAAGATTGAGAGGGAAGATGTAAAACAAACGAAAGCCCAGAAGAAGAAGAGAGAAGGATATTCTGACAAGTCTTCCATTAGTGCCCGGGGTGATCTTTCTCTGCGGGGTTGTGCAGTTCTCCGTTAATTCAACATGACAGCCCTGCTCGCCCTCTTCTCTGATTGCTCCCTCTCATCCTCTGGTTGCTATGCAGATACATAGCAGCTGAGATTTCACAGTGTCGTCTTGCAGTAGAATTAAGTAGCCGGATACCACATAAAGACCACACACAGCTACAGATGACCACATCAGTGTAGAATGAACAGAGAGAAGCCATGGCATTAACTATGTTAATATAATGCTTCCCATTAGGATGTACTGAGCTGGTCAAATGACAGGATCTGTGTAGCTTTTTAGGGGTACAATTCAAGCACTTTTAAGGTATTTAAACCAAAACTTTCCAGAGTCAAAGCCAAAACATTCTGAGAGCAGATGGTCTCTAATGACACAATGATAAAAAATGCCCCCTTTTCATTTCGGTCGATCTAGCTCTGGTTTGTGTCTTGTGTGAGATGCCGAGAGACAACAAACAAATATAATGATGGGATTGTTTCATTTCATGTTCAGTTTATATGAGTGATGGTTTAGATGAAACAACAGATGTATTTTAAAAGGAGTATGTTTGTTCTAACATTTTCCTAAGAATAAAAACATAACGATTCAAATTAGGCATTTCCCAAACTTTCAAGGCTGAAGTGAGTCGTCCAATTTTATGACATTTCTTATAGACAAAACAAGATTTTCTTTAATTGCTTCACATGACAATGACAGAAGAGAGGAACACATTTTTTAACACGTAGGTTTGTCTGTTCTTTTTTGTGTTTCTTTTTTCATCACATTGATTTAGAAATCAAATCTGGGAAATTGGCTCCTCCTCAATGAGAAAACAAGCACTGAGAATTAACTGGAAACAATCATTTACATGCAAGAAAAAAGCTGGCTGTTCTACACACCTCACGTCAATTTTATTTATAAAGCACATTTTATACAACAGGGACAGACTCAATATGCAGTGTGGTGAAGAATATCTGCAGGGAGTGCAAAGTGTCGCAAAGTTTTTAGGGATTACTTCAAAAGTAATTAGCTAGTCGTTATGTGCCAAACGTTTGACAGAGGAAGAGACTTGGACTGGTAACACCTCTACTCCTCCACCGCCGACTATTTTCAGTCACCTTAACAATTTAATTAGGTCGGTTCAATTGCAATTAGTTTGAGAAAACAAAGATAGAAGTTGAAGTATTGAGGGGGATGAGACTGAGCTTAGTGACAATATGGGCTCAAATCCTAGAACAATGACGTCTGTGTGGTATAGTGTTTTAGTATTTTATTTACCTCATGAGACTTGGAGGTCTGTGCCACAAAGCCTCCCCCATGGAAGTGGATCAGGAGGCAGGGAGATGAAGGGAGGCGCTTGGTCTTCAGCCCCAGTGACAGAGAGATGGCGCCCCCCTCAGAGCGGGAGAGAGACAGCAGAGTCTCACTGTCCTGAAGAGAGAGAGAACGACAGGGAGTTATAAGGACAGAGTGGGATGAATGAATGAATAAACGAACAGAAAGAGGATGACCTGAAAAATATAAATGAAATCAACTGTTTTGTTAAAAAACTACACATGATGACAGATTTTAAAGCACCACACTGATTGTATACATTGCAAAAAAAAGCCTTGGTCTCATTGTTAATGTATATTTTAGCAACAGGGCTCCTTTGAGAGAAGGATTAACTAGCGGTTCTGCAGCAGCTTGCTGCCAGCCTTTCCTGCGCCTGCATGAACACACTAATTCCCATTCATTAACAGAAACAGGAGGGAGGGGAGCTGTGGCTGACAGGGAGGGCTTCCAATGATGCAGGCTTGTGTTTTGCGACATTATAAAGGACACTGTTGTTTTGTTGGAGCGTGATCAATGGCTGAGAGTGCTTGCTGATAGGATGTCTGGTTAACTGCCAGGCTACAAAGAAAAGAGAACAAGCTGTGATGGGGAGAGGGAGGGTTCCAGGAGCATTAGGGAGGGAGGCAGTGCAGAAAAAGTGAGAGTGATACCTGTGACAGAGAGAGAGAGGGAGCGAGATAATGAAGGGATTAAGTGCATGAGGATGAGGAGTAGTAGTCATTTACTATAGCAGCAATGAGAAATACTACTGATATGCAGTTTAATATTGTTGGAATATTTTATGAATTAGTTTAAAAGGGTATCATTACTAGGCCAAACAACACATTTTTCATCCTTAAACAGCCTACCTTTTGCCACTATAGTCTGAACTGAATGATAAGTTAAGTACCTGTCCTTCACGTAAGTCATAAGAGATGAGCCTCATCTGAACAGGAGCAGTGCCGATGTGTGCTGACGGTGGAGCTACGGTTACAGATGCTCTGTGGTTGGCCGCCAGGGGAAGGTCAAAGGACACGGAAGGCACAGAAAGAGCACGGTTCACCTTCACTTGAGTGGATGTCATACTGGCAAGACTCTGGGGGGAAGAGAGCAGATAGTAGAGATTCACATAGACACAAAAAGAGAACAAATTGTGAAGGAGAGACAGAGAAAGAAAGAGTGTGCAAGTTATACAGCGAGTCAGGTCACAGGAGAGTAAGAGAAACCAGATGAATAAACCATGAACCCCATTGAATAAATTTAATTCCACTCCATTATAACCAATGGCCTATAGGCCAAATGCATAATGACAGACAGGTACTTTTACTAGAGGAAAGTAAAATATCCATGATACAGTTTTAATATTAAAAACAGGGCAGTGCATGCATAGGTTAATGATGACAACATGGCTGGATTACAGATATCCAAGAGCGTGTTTGTCCGAGTATGTAAAATTAAGCATCGGCAGGCTACTCACCGACAGCACCTCAGTTTCTGTGATGTTCCAGAAGGTCTTCCAGAAATGGACGTCCAGGTTCTGAGTAATGCGTTCAAATTCTGCCCCTCTCAACTCTGGGTCAATGGCATACTTCCCCGAGGTAAAGAAGGAGCTGGCTGCAACACCTGGGGAAAGGAGGGAGGGATATCAATGGGAAGAAACACCAGAGACAAGGATAACACAAGAAAAGCAACGATAGAGTTTAAAAGAAAAGGGACAGGACATAAAAGAATGTATTGGTAGGAGTACTGTTGAGCCATTGTGAAAATGGCTCAACAGAAATGAAAACAATAGGAATGATTGAGACAGCAAGAGGAAAGAGAGAAAAAATGAGAAAGAAAGGAAGAAAGAAGAAAGAAAGAATTCAGGCTGAATTGACTTTTACTTCTCACTGCACTATAATCCTATTGCCACATAAATTATTCAGGTCTATTGTGCTATGTTGAAATACAGGCATTTCAAGGTATTACAATTAGATTCTAGCCTGCTTTCAAAGCTCTACATGAAAAGTAGGGTTTGTAATTTCACTGCATCTAAGACTTCAATCTGTTCACTGAAATGCAGACACAGGACAGCTAATGCAGCTTTGCTGTGCAGAAGAAAGAGCTGTGCAATAGAATTGACGTTTTTATATTCTTGTATACCTTCTCAGTTTACTACAGAAGACTATGAGGAAGGGGTAGCAAGGGGGTACACTCACCATATGGTGCAATACCTCCTGCCTCCACTGTGGTGCAGCAGAGAGCACAAGAAACCATGAGAGTCCAATAATCTTCTTATGAAATGTTAAATAATGACTTATTTGTGCGTGGTGCAAATGTTTGTTTGTATGTGTGTGTGTGTGTGTGTGTGTGTGTGTGTGTGTGTGTGTATGCGTGTATGTACATATATATATATATACATACATATACATATATACATACATACATACATACATGTATATATTCATATTCATGTGTGATTTCTATCTTTGCCACCATACTTTAGGATACATACTCATAACATTCTGAAATAGAAGCAGCACACCAGCTAGCTGTCTAGATTCCAAAGGATGAAAGAGCATCAACACATCATCAAAAGCGTACACAGTCAGAGGACAAAATGCAGAGGAGATGTGGGGTTGAAAACGATCTGTGGGGATGAAAACGATCTGTGAATGACAATGAAGTCTACCTCTCTATGAGGAGAGGTAGAGGTGATGATGCTGACCTATTCCTGACTGATGACGTCTGTAGTTTTCTCCAAAGGCCACTAGGCCGATAGCGATGGTCTGGAGACAGGGTCGGATGGCTGGAGTGAACTGGAGGAGGAGGGAGGAGCAAAAACAGTTAAACATTTCATCTTGCATATAAAATTCAATTGAACTCAAACTTTCATTTATTCTTTAAAAACAATTGAGGCTGCCCTCATTTACAACGTTGTTAAGATAACAGACCTTTAACATGGTTATACATTTAAATATTTGCACAAAATAAAATGCAAATAGTAGCAGGCAAACAACAGACCACAATTACAATTATAATAATTCAAAACAAACATATATAAGGTATGAGATGTGTTTAGGACCTCATAAATTAATGTGAAGAAAATAAACTGCATTTCATCATTTCATTTATGTCCAGGTTTAGGTAGCAGAAGTTCTTCATCCCTCTTTAGGGTAAATGTATCACAACCTGGTAACTAATTCCTGGCAATGGTGTCAATTTATTATTTTGCTATGGCAACAGGTCACTTTTAAACTTTTAAAATGAGCCATCCTTTTTGATTGATAGGTTATTGGCAACTTCTGTGGGGAAACTATGTTCTGAAGAGAAAAATAGTATGATGACAAACTGATGTGACCTGGCATCATTCAGTTGTTTGTCTGTCTGGGTCAAGTAAAGACTGGTTTGAGTTTGTTTTTCCCCCTTTACCCTGTGTTCTTGCTCTTGTGTTATTGTAAGAAATGATCCCTCTAATCTCTTATTACCTAGAGCTGCTAACTTGGTAAACAAACACTTATTTCCCTTCTATCTCTTTGTTCCTATTTTCTCCTCTTTTCCATCACACAAAAACACAGATTTTAACCATCAATCCTGAAATTGTACATTGAGTATTTTCTCTATCCTTCCCCATTCCTCACTCGGCCTATTTCTCAATTTTCCTACTGCCTATCCCCATGCCACACAGCTCATCCCACCTGAAATCCAAGGCAACGGCCGTAGAAGCACCCTTTGTGCATGGACGAGTATTCGCGGACAAAGCTCTCGCTGAGGCCGCTTTCATCGTGGAAGAAGAGGCTTCCGTGGTGGTTGTCGTGAAGCATGCGCTGGGCCAGGTAGAGGAGGGCACGCAGCTGGCACAGAGCGTTGCAGTAGGCCTCCATCTCCCCAGCGTTGTGAGCTACTCGGAAGAAGATGCTGCGTCTGTTGGCGGTGATGTAGCGCCCCTTGTGGATTATGTGGAGGAGGCAGCAACGCACCACCTGGAGAAGTAGCGGAATGCTTTTTCATAGAAGTTGAGGGAAAACTGGTCAAACTTATTCTGAAAACTTTGTCAACCATTTGAAAACATCCAACTTTCTTCCTATGAGAATTTTAAAAGCACAGTCAATTAAACACAATAAATTAGATAAATCAAGCCCTTAGTTAATGTAGAATTTTCAGAATTACAAAAGCTATGCATTCCTGAGATAAATGATGAACTTTGGGTCATTTTTTTGTTCCTATGAATTTTGCATTATAACAAAGCAAACCATAGTTGTTTTAATTGTATAATCATTAAAGAGCAACGCCTTCTGGGCCTGCTTAAATTGTAATTAAGATTGGTCTGGTAAGCTTGAAGGGGAAAAAAAAAAGATGTGTGATAGCATGCCTGAATGCGAGCATGTGAAAAGCTTGCTGCCTCTCCAGGGTGTTACAGATTAGTCAGAGTACCACTGTGGGGATGAGAAGGATTAAACATGTGGAAATTGAGAGGCTGGAAAACAGACTGGCATTCATTTGCTGCTCTGCTAGATTCATTCTTTTGAGGTGGGCTGTAGTCACTGAAGGTCATGATGTTTCATCAATAATTGTAGAAGATAAAGTACAGTAGGGGTAGATACTCTGCAGCCAGAGGAATTTATCTAACCTGATTATCTACATGAAATCAATCTGTAAAACAAATGGATTGACCTTGAAACAAACTGACATGAAGGCAAAGGGAGCTGGTGAGCAGTTCCTCGAAGAGTGTGGAGAATATTGATAAGAATGTAGCGTATGTGGGATTATCATTTTTAGAGCTGCGCTGGGTTGAGATGAGAACACAGACACAGATTCAAGACTGTTCTCAAACATAGCTCACAACATTCCACAGCTTACCTTGACCAATGAACGGTAGCCATTAGCTGGTATGTGCGGATCAAAGTCGAAATGATGGTAGACTGCAGCAAAGCCCGAGACAACGGGCTCCAGGCTGCGAGCGTGCTCCTGGATGAGGTTCATGGTTTCCACAAGTCGCCGTGCCGCATCACCGGGCGATCCCTTGGCCCCTCCTGAGAAGAACGTGGCGTTCTCCTCGCACACGCTGTAAAGGGCAGCGAACACCGCCTTGGTGTCCATCACTAGGTGCATTGAGACAAAAAAGCAAAGAAGCAAAGGGTGGAATGGAAATTAATTTTATGTGGAGAGGGTGGATGCACATTGCTATGTTATTTCATGCATCGAGTAGGGACTCAAGATTGCTTATGTAATAAGGGCTTTATATTTAAAATAAAAAAGGAAAAATAAAAGTAGTTATTTTCAGCAGTTGTAAAAACTTGGCTGCAAGCTTATAGAGGAGAACCCCGATCCCTATTCAGCACCACTCCCACGCTGTAATCAGTATGTACTGTACCAAATGAGATATCATTGGATATATCCTACATAATGTTCTCTTACTCCTATTAACTAATCCCCTATAGGCCCGGTGCATGGAGGCTCATTGATTGAAACGCGTTAAGCAAGCCCTGAAATTAAATGATCTAAATCCAGGCTAAGTAGGCAAAATCCAGCGAAATCTAGCCAGACAAGCATGGAGCAGAAGGCAGAGGCCGTTTGTGGACGTCATGCTGCTGGAGGCCAACACAAGTTAGTCATCCACTGACACAAACACAAAAACACACTTACATAAAGGTCCCAAAGGGAGGTGTAGAGCTGACAGCTGAATGTGTTTATCAACTGTTTTTAGTGTGTCTGTGCCCTAATGCAGCAGAACAAAGACCCAGTGCGACGTCCCCCCTGAATTCCTACTGTTCCTCTGCTGTGTTATCCGAAGCGTCCGTTTCCACAACACTCAACTCTGGGGACTCGCTAGTACTTACTGTATAGGATTACTGTTCTGCTGAGAGACAGGGGACACTGGACAAGGGACAGCGGCTAAAGTAACAGGGATGAAGATGGAGATGAGAAAGTGAGAATTTTGGGGGAGAATATGGAGGTAAATTATTTTTTGTTATAGATGAGGGTTAACCAATAGCTTTGCAGGACCAGAAAAGATTTTGCCATTATGGAGATATACTAATAATCAGTTCAAAATTACTTTTCAAGTAAGACTCTGCCAAGTTCAATCATCTGTAGATAAACCCTGCATACCTAATGAAAAACTAAAGGATGGACATAACCTCACTGCCCAACTGTTTGCCATCAAGTTTTTTTTCCTGAAGCAACTGCAATAAAGCAAAAAATAAATAAATAGCACAAAAATATAAAAGAATAACAATAAAAATAGCACAGCGGTTTCTTTGCACATCCCTAAAGCGACATCTTGAGATGTGGAGCGGAGTTTGCCTGTGCATGCTAAAATGTGAACAGATTCTGCCAGAGAAATATTGTTTTGAGGGTCAAAGAAATAATGGAGCCCTAATCGCACAATTATTCTGCTATTCCCTGCCATTCAGGAAAAGTAATGGGTGAGGCAATTTTAGTTTGCTTGGAGGAATCACAAACCCCTGACAACTGGGAAGAAACATTTATCATCCAGATGACTTGAAGAACACACATTGCATGAAAAATATATTCAGCCATTGGCTGCCTCCTCATTTTCCTGTGTCACACCATTTCTCTTTCAGGGACAGAAAATGTCTTATAGGGCAAAAATAATTCTCAGTTGGAACGCTTTCTATTTTTGATGCATTTTTATCACAATTAAAAAGCAAAGAACAATCAAATTAAGTCATGAAGATTTCCTCCAAAATGTTTTGAACTTGGCCCAACAGCATACTGCCACCACCGCGTTGAGCAATTTGCTACTAGCTTGAATTACGCTAAGACGGGGATGAGGACACATAACGCAATTCAGACATGCACCATCAAGCCATTCTGCCGAGCTGTTCCTTCCACTTGCAACTGGAAAACATGCCTCACACCAAACACACCCAAATGTTATAGAGTTGGGCTTTTCATGCTGTCACTGTGTGCTGCTGCCACAAGGCGAACGGCTATAATTAGCCATAAGCAACAGGAAACACTGTGTTTCCCATCATGAATGTCATGCTGAATGTTCCATTGAACTTTTAGGAGCCATTCTTGGCCCTGGGGTATAGAGACAGACACAGATCAGTTTTTTTAATCACAATACTAAGTTCTATTCCTAAATAAACTAATAAAGCATCTTGGGGCCTAATTTAACATGGATTCAACCATGTGAAAGGAATACTCTGACATAAGCTCATCCCATGACTACAAGGGAAACACTGCAGTGAAACTGAATTTGCATTGTTCCATTTAAATGATTTGGGTAGTGATGCGCAGATATGAAGCCTTTATGAAGATACAATAACGGATCAGTTTGAACTTAATCTCAAAGAAAGACTGAGGTGAATCATCTGTAGGGTTGTTCTGATGGTGATATGATCGTCCATCTTGATGGATGACCCAACATCATGATGGAGAGCTGCCATCGTGATGCAGGCACTGATCTTCTATTGAAGGGCGCTCTCCAAAAAAACTACCGAGTTATCAGGGGTCGGTAAAAAGAAGAAGAGTTATTTCCGACTGGATCAGCCTCTGATTGGTCAATAGATTCTCGTAAAGCATTATGGGAAAGATATCTGGCCATTAATGTCAATGCTAGCTGCAATATGATTGATAATGAATAAAATATGAACAATAAAATGGTCAATATTGGATTTATTTTACAAAGCCCTGCAAAACTGATACCAGTTCCAGGATGGATAGGAAACCTTCTACACGAGCTATAGTCCCACCCAAGACAGCATTGAACAGAACAATTGTTAGCCATTCAGGCTAAAAACAACATTTAAGGAGCTGTGATTTATTGATCAAAAGTTATTCAGAGGTAAATGAACTGTGCAGAATTTCATCCACAACGATGACAGTTTCAGAAGGTTATAAGGAGACCGTGTGGTTGATGCTAACACCAATTTAGCATTCTCAACCCACACCCCCTCCTGATATCATCGCCCTTCACTATCATTCTCTTACCTGCAGATTCTGCAGATGCCCGTTTAAGGAGATTTGTGTATCAACCTATCAATATTCAGGAATTAATATCACAATATATCACATTGGCAAATTTTATTCCAATGAAGATCGACCAAGAGTCTGTTAAGCTCTAATTATTTAAGTTATCTTACAATTTGTCCACTCAAGGGCAATAAAAATGATTAATACATGTAAACTGCTCCATATAGCCTGTAACCACATGATCGAATCCACTGAGAAATAATGGTAATAATAGAAAAAAAAAAAACTTTTGGGTGGGTGGCAGGTGGATCTTAGCTTTGTCGAGTTACAAAGAACATGAAGGTGCACCGGAGGAACATCAGAGAAACTTATCATAAAAAACAAAGAATCATTCAGTACTTTCATGCGTCACGTCAAACAACAAACAAAAAACAAGAAACACACAGAGTTCTAAACTTTTTGCTCCATCTCATGATAAATCAAAGAGCCAGTGGATTATGCAGAGATTATAGAGGTGCTAAACCTGACAACACAGGAAACAACTTGACTCGTGTCAGCAAAAAAAAAAAAAAAAGGAAACCTCAGCGAGCATAAACATAAAAGAACCAGAACATCTGTAAATACAAATAACATGTGACCTAAGGGGACACAATGACTGCTTTGGTTGAGCAGCCGTCTAAGTGCCATGTTGCAGGACCAGCTATTACCATTTTGGGCGCAAAGCCAAAATTGAAATTGCATTGCTTAATTAGAGCTGGAGGTACAACTCTCTCAGCAGGGCAGGCCAAAAGGCCTTATGTTGACAGAGTAAACTGAGCGTGAACTTTATAAACCCCCGGATCAGCATAAGCTGCTCTAGAACTTGCTTAATGATAATGAGCCCTATGCACATTACACATCTAATGATCAGCAGGGAGCATATACAGTATATAAAATACAAACAAGCAGGTTCAGATAGGTGAACCATTTTCTGTATCTTATCAAGAACTATTTCAAAGTTCCAACCTAGATAGTAGATAATGCCGCGAACAGAGGAATGGTTATACTGCAACCACTATATTAAAGACAGGATAGCAGCCAATAGACAACTTTATGGGAGTAACTAGAGAGAAAACCATGACTCACCTACTCACCAATATAAACTCCACCCTTTGTACACCAGAAAACGTTCTACACATCCGTGAAAGGCTGTCTACAGTATAGCTATGTCAAGAGAGCAGCCTGTTCCAGCATCATTCCCTCCTGTGAAACCGACACAACAAGCCACTGTAAGCTGAACTGCAGCCATTAAAAGTTGCACCCAGTCTCTCCACATTAAAGATGCATGAGAGCGGGTATTAATAAGTCATGTACAACAACCAACAGCAGTGAAATTACAGACATATAATGACTCCTGTGGGGCCCACAGACAGCGCTCAGTGTTGCATAAAACTACCTGCAGGCAGCTTCTGGCAAAGCACACAATGGACTGTATGGACTAACTATTGAAAAGCTGGAAGAGAGAAGCAAGAGAGAAAAAAAAAGTAAAAGTGTTTACCAGCATCTGAGTTCATGGCTCTGTCCTTGTCTGTCTCCTCTCTTCCACGAAAGCAATGAGAGCATGGAGAGAAAATAAAGACAGAATGAGAGAGGGGGAGGGAGGGATGGCAGAGAGGGAAGAGATTGGGTTTTCCGATTGGTTTTGTTCTCCGTCTCTCACTGTCTTTCGCTTCTTTTTTTCTCTTCTCCTGTCAGCCTCTGTATGTCAGCCTGTCATAACCGATCTCTCTCAAACGTAAAGTTGTCCTTTTCTTTCCTCTCCGCTTGTCCCCCTCATGCTCCTTTTTAAAAAGGACACTGGAGCTACAGACAATCCCAGTTAACCTCCCTGGGACAGTGGGGTATTTTGCCATTGGCTGTTCAGCTTGCAACTCCCTGCTACCTTCCACCCAGTTGGCAGATCACTACAGATATTGGCAGACCATTAGAAATATGAGATGATTTAACACATCCAGATTGTGCCTGTCTTTCTTATATTGTCTTCTGTGCTCGATTCTATATTTAATCAGGTCTATTAACACACCATTAGGTCAATAAATGATTATTTAATCTGAAATAATAAAGGCGCTGTTTACAAGAGCCCACAGTGACATCTTATTGTAAAAAAGTGTTGTTGTTTTTAAATGGCCTGTCAAATAACCCAAGGGTATACAAATGACAAGGAGTTATAAAATATAAGTTATAAGATGATAAAAACTATCAGAATCAACAGATTGAATAATCAATTAGTTACATTTAGTGATTAATTACTGGGTTTTCATTAATCAATGAATTATTAAAACCTGTGTCTGATAAGACTTTGGTTGTTTTGAACAGTACCAACACAGAACCTTTGAACATACATGAGTGTTCATGCAGCAATGTGATGTGTGTGCCAACTCTGAAGAAATCCAAATGATTGTCCACGAATAAATAACATGACCATCCAATGAAAAACAAAAAAAGGCTGGAAAATATATTTCAGTGAATCTATTCCTGGCAAAAATTATAACAGCTTAGATTTTATTACTGATACAACACATGACAGTCCCATAGCTCGAGGAAATGAACCCTCACCCACTTAAAAAACAAACATCCCCCCCCACATGCAAGGACATAGACACTCAAACACACCACCAGAACTTAAAATAAATGAGGTTTTTGTGGTTTTCATTATTGTTGCTTTTGAGGAGAAGACAGGGAATGAGGAGAGGAACAACAACAACATCTACAACAACCACATGCCTTCTATTGGAATCAGTTTAAGGTTTGATCAGCTGTTGATGCTCTTATCAACAGCTGATCAAACTTCTAAATTAACTAAATGGAACAGTCGGTCTGTTGTGTAAACTGCATGCACTGGTGCAAAATCATGTAGAAACAGGAATAATAGCAGTACATATAACGTTATTCAAATCTAGCCATGAAGAAAAAATATTAAATGTCTGTATTAATCTAATTCGTCGACTTTGATGAAAAGCTACGTCATGAACCAAGGAACAAGAGGTTAAGTTAGTCTTTGGTATGGAACAGGTATTTTTTTATTTCAATAATGCTGCATTTTTAAAGATTTCCACTACTGATGTACTTATTTTAAAGTAATCTCTTACCTATATGGATGAAGATATAAAAAAAAATTCTGATTCAAGCGTAAGGAAAGCAGCAGGTTTTCATATCATCTTATAGGTTATGTTGATATATATATATATATATATATATATATATATATATATATATATATATATATATATATATATATATATATATATATATATATATATATATATATATATATATATATATATATATATATATATATATATATATATATATATATATATATAGCTCATGCTCCAATTGCTTTCCACTCACACACTAACATTCATGCACTCGGACACTCGTGCTCTCTCTCTTACAAAAGTTGTATAACGAAAAATCTGCAACAAGATGCTGCAGATGTTCTATCAGTCTGTTCTTTGCTGCAGTGTCCTGGGGCGCAGGCATCAAGGCAAAGGACACAACAGACTGAACAAACTGATCAGGAAAGCAGAGTCTGTTGTTGGCTCCGGACTCGTCACCCTGGAGGACACGGCAGAGGACAGGATGCTGCAAAACTGCTGCAATCATGGACAAATCCCTCTCACCCCCTCTACAAAACACTGGACAACAGCAGTGTTCAGCAACAGACTCATTCAACTCCGCTGCAGGAAATCGTTCCCAGTAGAATCAGACTATACAACTCATCCACCTCTGTCACCAAACACCTGGACTAAAGCTACCTGTTTGCACTGTGAATACTACACTGTTCTTTTATATACTGCTGCTAGTATACTGCTATTTTACTATTATTATACTATTACCATCATCTTGCTGCTGCACCTTATCTACCTACTTATCTTGTGTTGTTTTTTTAAGCATTCCTATTCCATCCTATATTTTTATTCCCATTCTATTTCACTATTTTTTATACCCCAGTGTTTTATGCCTTGTGTTTTTATTGTACTTAAATGATGAGGGTTTCTGCTACGACAACCTAATTTCCCTTCTGGGATGAATAAAATAATCTATCTGTTTTTCTTATTTTAATGGGAACATAACAATAAAGTGATGTAATATTCTGAATTTACTTATCCTCTTTATCCTGGCTGGGGAAAAAGGCTGCAGTCACACACATCTACTGAACCCTGTCTGGTGTTTTGGCCTGTGCTTCATTCCAGCAGAGACCCGTCTCTTTCAATTCTGTCATCACAGTCCTTTGCCAGGTGTTCTTAGGTTTGCCTTTCTTCCTCTTCCCGATCGGGGTCCACCTCAAGGGAACTTTTGGTAACCTTTCATGGCCAAGCCAATGGAGCCTCCGCTCTTGATCTCGAGGGACATATGCGTCTCCTGTCCCTAATATAGTTCCTCATTTGACATTAATTTTGGCTAAAAGATGTGGCAGATTTTGCATAGACAACTGTTGAATATGTTGGCCTTGCTCATATGAGCTTTTGTTACTCTTCAGGTCTCCGAGTTATACAGCAGCACAGCCTTAACATTGCTGCTGTAGATTCTGATCTTGGTTTTGAGGCTGTATTGCTTGGACTTACAGATGTTACTGGATTGGCAGGTGTGGAAAAACCAGCTTGTTCACATTCATGCGATTTAAAATGAGAGCTATGCGAGTCTCTTCTATTGAGAAATCCTTTAGAAAATACTCTTTTGGTCTCTGAGTCACCTCTTATTCAGTCAGTATGATTAATCATTGTTTGTGACTGATGGCTATTGTGTATTGTATTTTTTTCTCTCTCTCTTTTTTTTTTTTAATCAAGCCTCAACAGTCCCATTCTGAGCAAAAGCGAGTCCAAGAATATCAAAGCACAGTGGCACACACCATCACAGCACAGTGTCCATCTATGTGAGTAGAAGTCTAAATATTTGTCATGTATCGTGACCAGACGGTCACATGTAAAATTCCTGCATTTAGCCTCATTAGACCCACCGATGTAACCACATCCCACAAATGTAATAAACCACAACGCAATACAAATCTGGAGACTTTAATGTAATAATCTCACAAATGTAATGTGTCATTTCCCGCAACAGTAATTACTATTACATTTGCAAGGACTTGTCACAGTTTGTGGAAGGTGAAAATCTTCACCCTTCAAAACTGCAGCCTAATAACTTCCCACAAATGTAACAATTCACTAATATAATCAACATATGCAAATTATACAGGTTTCTATCTCTAAACATATTTAACAGCCAATAACATTTTTTACCTTTATTTTACCTAGACTTTTGCTGATCTAAATTACTGATCTAATGTTGTGTATATAATTGATCATACTCATTACGGATTCCTACAATCTAAATATTTACAAGTAAACAAATCAAAGTGTTATCAGAAGAATCCCTGTGAATGTAATAGTTATTACCATTGGGGGTATATTACTTACATATATTTTATATTTGGTAATGTTATTAAATTTGTGGGATTCATTTATTAAGAGCTGCAGAATAGTTGTGTTAGTGATTTATTACATTTGTGAAATGTATTTCCATTGGTGGTCATTGGTGTAACAGGCCTTTCATTAGTTCTGCATCAAGATACGGTGGATGGATAGTCGATCGTTTTGAACTTTGACTCACATCCGATGCCCTACATACATCATTTCTATGTGAAACGCACTTTAAAAATAGCTAATTTTGAGAAGTGGACAGGCAAGAGGAAGTGCGAACAGCAGGGGCTGTGTAGTGTCATGTTTAGGACAAATGTTTAGGACAGAAAGCTGTGACCCCTTCCCCTCAATCACCTCTTCACACACACAAGACCAAACTGAACAACAGGAAACTAGCAACAATGGGGCCTCCACATAGGACACACATGGCTTCCCTCTACTTTTATAAAGCAGCGCCTTTAATGGAAAAGAAAACTATATGATATGAGCAACCTCACAAAACAAGCAAGACTGGGCAACAACTCTTCTAGCAGCAAATATAGACAATGCCTGGCATATTGTTAGACTACTGACTAAGCTGTGGAAGCCTTTTGGTTGGATTGTTCCAGCTACAGTGAGACAGTGTTTTAGTTAACAGAGGAGAAGAAAACAACAGAGGGAGTTTGTTTTAGTCCCTTCCAGTTGAGTAATCTAACACCATAATTATACTTTATTATAGTGCGTAAGTTCTTTTTTGGAGTATCCAAACTTCACTTGAGTTTTTATAGTTATATATAATTTCACAGTTACTCCACTACATTTCCCATAAGCGCTTTTGTTACTACAAAATTTGCCAACCCAATAGGAGCATGAACTGTAACAACAAAATTGAACAAAATCGTGATTTAATGAAAGATACAAATGGACTTTTAAATGACAACATGAACACAAAATGTACATTCTGAGAGACCTGATGAATGCTTCCTAAAACTGTGTTTTAAAAAGTTTTTGACTTTCTCATCTTGCCAAACATTATTTGTCACTGACTTAAGTACACATTTAATATCAGAATATGACTACTTAAGTACTATATTCTAATAGGTGTAAATTCTACTTAAGTCATATGGTAGAAATTGAAGATATGTGTTGCGTTCAGGTACTTCATACACCACTGGTCCCTTCCTACTCCCCTCCCATTTTAAGTACCTGTTCAGGTGGGTCCTGTCAGTGTCAGCAGCTAAGACTACATAAGGAAACAGAACATGAAAAGGTGAATATGAACACAGCGTGGGAGTCATATGTTTGTAACTATAGCGTTTATATTACTACCACTACAAATACAACTACCAGTGCACACATATACAGTAGCTACAGTTATACACGACTGAGGAGATAGCCATTTATAACTGTTACTGTAACTGACTGCTGGACATGGCAGCAAAACGAGTTCATACAGGACACTTTCTTTAAGCGATCCCCTCGTTGTGTCGCTGCCTTTGGTGTCGAACAACAATCACAGGACCTAAGCAGCTGACAGAGCCGGCGGCTTAAATCCTGGCTGTTCAATGCAGCGGACCGAGGCCAGCTAACGGAGCAGCTAACGTCAAAAAAAAGGGAGGAGTGACTTTAGCCGGTACAAAGGAAGCGACAACACGGGGAGCGTGACGAACGCAGGACAACTCACCCACTGGGCCCTCTTTGTGTTTGGACGAGCGTCTTCCATTCACACCTTTGTCATATTTACTGTTCCCACCACTCTTCTTATTCGACGCCATCTTCGCCCCTCTCTGTTTACGCACCGCCTCTCATTTCTCTCCTACATACCTGCCTAGGAGCGAAGAGGTCCCGCCCACGGCTTCCTTCGCAGCCAATGAACGACCGCGTCGCGGTGCAGTAGCCAATCACGACACTCTAAAATCGATTAAAAAGCGCCCGCCCCGTTTTCCTGGTTGTACAACTTCGTTAAGAACTATATATTAAGCCTTAATCCATACGGTATAGACAAGAATGACATTGTATTTTTTTACACGATTTATGGCAAATTTGTTTCATCACATCTTTATTCTTTGAGCACTCACAAATAGCAGAAGGCAAATAAAAGCGACGCATCATAAAATCAGTCAGTAATGAAATCCATTAAAACACATTAAAGAAGCTGTTACCATAAGGTAAGGTAAGGTAGGTTATGTTACCATAAAAAAAATCAGGGCATTTCTTCTACATGTTGGCCATGTGATATGATACAAGTTAATAAAAACTATTGACTGCTACCATTGATGAAATGGTATCATATATGCTATCATTTATGGTTACATCTAGCATAAAAATATTTTTTAGAACGCTGAAGAAATGTTGGAGTAGCCAACAACTGTTTCAGTATTTTATAAAATTACAAATATGGTGGGATTTGTTCATCAGCTGTATGCACCTCCATGGTCAAAAATCAGTTTACAATCTCAAATTAAAGAAAGAATAAAATAAACAATATGATGCCAGACACTAAATCTATGACTGCAGGGCATATTCAAAACTCCAATGTGTGTGGTAAAGAATTAATCTTATATTCCAATATCACACAATTATTGTAAACTCTGAAAAGAGACTCAACCCCCTCCGCTTTAAGGTTTCTCCAGCTGGATTTCTTCCTGTTCTTCTATAATGTTGCAAACATCCTCGTAGGGGTCATGAGCCTGGGAGCGTTCGATCTGATCATATGTTGTGCAGCAGTCATCCAGATTTAATCCCTGGTTGGTGATTTAAGACATCAAGTCAGCACACAAAAATCAATGAAACATATTTATGCTAAACTGAATACAGGTGAAAGATAACCTGCTTTCAGAAAAGAGATATTCCTTAGTATTTCTGTTTTAATATGTCATATGCCTTCCATGACAAGCATTTGACTCAGGGAGGATGTGACTTATTTAAACTTCACCTGATAGATGTTTTCCTCTTCCTTGTTCACTTTCTTCTTCTCCAGATCATGCAGTTTCTTAGTCTAGAAGGGGAAAGCAGAAGTTGGTAAAGCCGGGGAATGGTGCAACTTCCCATCAAAAATATAGATAGGAAACACACACAAGAAAAAAAACCTTTGAGAAACTTATTACTGTATGTGATAGGAACAAAGTCAAAGGAGGGTTCTCTGACACATTGCAATCATCTCTGGTGTGTTGACATGAATGAGAAGGCAATACCACTATTGAGACATTTTGGAAATGATCCATGGCTTTGACAGGAATGCTATGGGCCAGGGCTCTAATGAGCATTTTATGATATTATGCAATTAGTTCCAATCATGACCTTGAAGAGAAGAATGAAAGAAGGTCCCAGAACACCCACGAAAAGTAAGAACCCCTCAACAGTCAGGATCCTGTTTTTGGTCCTTTCACTGAGGTTTATTGTCTTCTGCAGTGGCTCTAGGCATACAGACAGGGATTAGAGGTTAAAACGAAAACACAACAGCAATTGTTTCTATCTATTCACATACAAGGAAGAACTTGTTTTTGAGGCAAGGGTGCACACACATGGGCATGGTAAAAGAAGACACAGGAGTGGATAAAAAAAGAATCAGGCTAAGTGAATAATTACACTTAAAGACTTATCTGTATTTATGCAATTGGTCATTTTGTTATATAATTGCACCGTTTAGTGTAAAGAACACAGTCATATGAAGCAGATGAAGAAACAATTGATAGCATTGTAAGGTAAGGGAACTGGTGTTTTTGCAAACTAATGCAGGTTATCTCACACATAATTCCCATCAGTGGTTGTTTTACATTTCCTCATCCTCCATCTGCTTTTAATGAGATTAAGATGCAAATAGGCATTTCGGTGGGAGAAATTCCTCCACACATTAGGGTATAACTTGATCTAATCTCTGTGCTATTTTAAGTAAATGACTAGACGGCAGACTGTAATGAGACCAGCCTGACGATGCAAAGATTAGCTAAAATAGGATATGCAAGGATGCTGCCACTCACGCTGCTTTTGTATAGAGTAAAGCTAACAGGATTTGTGGCTTATGAGGTGTTAGTACTTCGAGCTCGCTTGAATCCATTTCGAATCAATGTCTTCATATTACACACACATGCACACACCCATAAGCATTTCTGATAGGACAGCTTCCACCCCCATTACACACATATATACTCACTGTAGACCTGCATGTAGGTGCCATGGGATCTGGGGGGGATGTCACTGCTATTCAGCTCACACTGGTACATTCCAGTGTCGTTCAGCTGGACCGCCTTGAAGATCAGCTTTCCACAAAATGTCTCAGAAGTCCCTTGCTTCATTTCCTCCTCAACAATCACATGGTCTGGTATCGGCACCAATTCATTGAAGGCTTTGGTGGATATAACATGTTTGATCCAAGTATATTTGCCTGATCCTGTGCTGCTCTTGTAGCAGCACTCCAGGGTGGCAGGATCAGAGATCTTCAACCTCAACCAGGGCCTGTCCGCCTCCCAAACCACCTTACCCCGAGCAAAACCCACTACGGAAGAAGCAACAATTTGGAGATGGATATGTTCCTTCATTATTTTGAATTTAACCAAAGATTTATCAGTTAATGATGATGGCAGAGATCACAACCTAATTACTTGTATTGATAATAAAGACCTTACAATTGTAATAATTAGAACATGATTTGTAGTAGATAGTTATTATAGATAGATAGATAGATAGTTCAGTGAACCAAGATCATCTTAACAAATATGTAAAATTACAGTAGAGCAATGGCAGGAGATGTGGTTCATTGAAGCAGAACTCAAAACAGCTATATATATATATATATATATATATATATATATATATATATATATATATATATATATATATATATATATATATATATATATATATATATATATAATGCATGAATGACTTATTTTAACATAAACAGATTTTTATATAAACACATTTTATTTATTATATCCAAAAAGTATTCCAGCTTAAAATAAATCGATCCAACTCACCAACAAAGCTGCAGAGGAGAAAAATTGTAACTGTCGCCATTCTGTTTACAGATGTTCAGTGCAGAAATTAAAAAAATTAAGAGAAATAATGAAATATCGTAGATACAACTCCAATGCGACTGACTGCACCACACATCCGGTCTCTTTGCTGCTGTTGTAACAACAAACTGCCGTCCTTTTCTTGTCAGGATTTACGCTTGAATGAATTTGAGCAGTCTACATTTCCCTAAAAGTTAAAGCTACATGCATTTAGAAAATATATTAATTTCATTGAGAGAATAGTCATTATTTCACAACTAGGGGCATTTTCCTTGTTATACGTCCTGTATATTTAACCCTCTAGCATGAAATATTGATATATGATAAAAAATGTTTTGAATGTTATTACCTAAAATGGCCTAAATAATAGATATATTTAAGAAATATAAGAAAAAGTGGTAAACATAGTCTCAGAATAGTTTCATGCTATATAAGTCAATGGGCCTCCATTAGGTGGTATACACTAGGAATTTTCCATATTTGCATATTGTTGCCATTGGCAATTATCTATTTTAGCATATTAGAAAGAAAAAAAAAAACTTATAACATTAAAATTTAATTAAATGTAAAAAATTACAGTTTACTTACCCAGATAGTTTAATTTTTATTTGGTGAAAATGTTTCAAAATTTGGAATAAAAGTCAATGGGCCTCACATGAGTCTATGAGCAAAAAATAAAAAATAAAAGCCCCTAAATGTGAAACCATAGATTTTGTATCACAGCTTTTTAGAAAACAATAAGATAAAATAATCGTTGCCATATGGTAATAGAGGATTAAAAAGACACACAGATATAGGACATGGTATGTAAATCCAAACCTTAAGCTCCGATAGAAAAAATAGTATCTCATAGCTGTCTATATAAAATCACAAAACAGGTATTTATTTCCCCAATTTATTAAAAAATGAAGAATTAAAAAAACACAACGTACCACAATTTTCCTTAAGTATACATCATTAAAGAGCTTCTTACACAATAAAATCAAAACCCAAATACACAGTATAGTTCTTGAATATTCATTGTTTATAGATAAACAAGATAGCAGATGCCTGTTGACAAGGAGCTGTGGCTTTTTTTTTTTTTTTTTAAACACAGGGCAATGGCAGACTGGCAAAGTGAGTTGGTGGAGGGCTCAAATCCTATTGCTGCAATGGAGATGGACACAAAGACCAAATTCCTGGGATGATCTTGAACTTCTCATCAGTCATTTGGTCATTGTATCTCACTCTCTGAGGTGGATTTGTCCGTCCTCCGTGGAAGACGGACAAACCAAAACAGTGATTGTATCTGTAGACTTAAGAGCCCTTTATGAAGAAAAAAAAAACTAAAACTTGATTGTCAAAGCAAGGCACCAATCTATAAATACATTTTCTATACATCTCAGTATTTGTATATAGAATACATGAGGGAAAGCATCTGGGTGAGAGAGTGCGATAAGTAGCCTGTGGTGGTCCTTGAGCAAAGTGAAGAGTGGCTGGTGTGTGACTGGTTTTCACCTGCTGCACTTTTAACAGTTAAAAATCCCTGGATGAGATGATTGATTTCTCTTTAAATGTATTCCATTGGCTGGAGAGCCACAGCACAGATAGAGCAGGGTTTGCGCTCAAGCTCGCACCCCAGAGACAATGTCAAGAATACAATATTTGCATATTTCTTCAATTCACTCATGCGTAGACGACTTACAGACAAGACCCGTCTCTCTCACCATTACGGCCAAACGTATAGCACACAATACAAAAGCTCCTTTGAAAAACAATGCCTGGAAAACAAAACTAACAAAAAAAACCTCCCCGACCCGTTAAAGTAAATCAAATGAAATACACACCGACATATGATAAAGCTGTGCGGCAGGAGAGGTAATCATGCTATTACAAGAGGTGAGGGTGTTATCAAGGGGTGTATGTAGCTAATAAGCTTTAAAAACACAAAGGTGGTAAGGGGGGGGGTTGTTTTTTTTTTACTTTTTAAACAGTTTTTTTTTCATTCAGGCTATCATTTATGTACATTTTCTAAAAGGAAGACACAGGGACAGATGGCAGTAATGTTCAAACATTAACTTATTTGGCAACGTGTGACACTCAAAACGACTAATGGCACCACGATTTGCATAATTTCATACTGAGGTTCAGTAGGGTCAAAGGGGACTTTTCGTTGTTGTGGCAACAACGAGAATGCATATCAGGAAGTGATCATGATTACAGTTCTTAGAGTCGGAGTCGGAATGAGTCTGCAGCTTATCTCCTCCTGTGCCTTCAATGGTTTTCCTTTATCTGGCTTCATTGTCTGATCCTTTTCCTTCTGTAACAGGTCCCGTACGTTCACTTTAGTATCAGAGGGGTGAACAGAGCTTGGTCCTCTATCCAGGTCAGAACAGCAGAGTTTGTGACAATCACACCGGCTTTTACCCACACAGACCCACGCAGGTGCTGAAGACAACGGTTTCTCAATAGTTTCGTCGATGAAAGCATTCCTTTCCTCCCTCAAATGTGTGTAGGTTTGATCAGAATTCGCCAGGGGCGGCCAACATTCTTCATCTTGGTATTCGCTTTTACATTCAGCAGAGAATCAAGACCAGATTTTTTTTTCTCTTATGCCAACTAATGCTTCATTTTTCTTTGTGCTTTTGAAATCCCTTCACTTAAGCCAAGACGTTGGGAGTTTGCAGAGAGGAAAAGCTGCGTCGGTAATCGTCTATACAGGTGAGGCATGTCATGAGGAATATTAGAGCTTGAATGAGGATCTAACGGTTTGTCACTTTATTACATCTTTGGTCCTGTGTGCACGGCCACAGTTATGCCACTACTCGGAAACTATATCATAATTATAATTACAATCAAATGCTGAATAAACACAAAGACAGAGCTTACTTTTGATACAAATATTGCTACTAGGGAAGAACAGAATCTTTTACTAATAACACATGTATCCAACGTCATAGAATACCATTTATAACCCCATCTTTCTAACCTTACTAGAGGAAGCCGACACAGCAGAAATTTCAGAAAGAAATGCCACTGGCATGGACCGACCTTTGCAAACACTTCTGTAGCACTCGAGAGAGATTAGGGGGTCACTTCTTTGTGTGAATCATCTATGTGTGTGTGTTTGTGTGTGTGTGTGTGTGTGTAAACTGACCTACTCCAATTCCTTTTCTCCCTCTTCAGTATGGAGCGCGAAACTAACCTAATCTCATTTTTTCCACCTATAATCTCACGACCATCTTGTTTGAGCTGGCTTCAAATAAACCAATCAAAAACAACCTCTAAACTCACTCCCTCTTCTTCCTCACCCACTACCTTCATCTCTAATACACATTCTAATTTTGCCTTTCTCTGTCTTGTCCATCTCTCACACATTGCTATATCTGTTTTTTTTTGTTTTTTTTGTCCCACTCAGGTGAGGCCTGACTGACCTAACAACAGGACTCAGAGGAATAAATAAAAGCAGTAAATACAAAACAAGTCTCCATTATTAACAGCATGATTATCTATAGTGCCACTATTTGTAAATGTTTCTACCTGACATAATTACAGTAAGAACCCTACAAACATGCTCAATTAAAAATTTGTAACACACATACACACACTTTAATGCATGTCGTTTCCAAAATTCAGGGCTGTCTATATAAACTATTCAAAAACTATACTGAATATAAAAGTAACATTTCGCAAACTGGTTTTGATCAGGAAAAAAAAGTGCATCTCTTTTGTACTTTGGCATAGACTAGAAATAACACTATACAGTATATCAGCAGTAGTATTTCAATACATCTTCAAAAGCTACATTGGCCCCTTAAGGCTTATGCCTGATCTAGCTAAATTGGCAGGCTAACATAGGACTTCTCCGTTCCTGTACATCTGCTTTTGGCAATAATGTAAACTATTTCCTAGCATGCATGTCCCTGGTGTGCGTATGTGTGTTACAGCAGATCACAATCACTACAGTTTGTTAGGCAGCATCTCTCTCTCACGGGCAAAATATTGCTTTGTTTCCGGCTGGACTGCAACAGCGAGGCTGACTGTATAAACATGAAAGTCTGTCACTGGCTGGCTGAGTGATGAAGACGCAGCATTGGTGGAATGGTGTGACTTCATCAGTGTCGCCGCTTCCTGTATCCATCCATTGATTTGGCCTATGCCTGTTTTTTGTTTTTTTGTTTTTTTTGTTCTTTTGGAACCTCTCTGCAAAAACAACATCTTACTAAATAGCAGGATGTCTTTGTATACTTCTCTTTAACAAGCATGCATACACACACACACACACACACACACACACACACACACACATACTGTACACATGCACACGCCTGCCAGGTTCCATCACTGAACCACTGCACTGTCCGCGAAGCCCTCCCTCCTCCCTCTGTCAGGCAGAACGTTTTCCTGCAAAAAGCTGGAACACAAATAATGCAGCAGGGGTCCAGGCATGACTTATGAGGGTTTAGGAATTTTCCAGGAAAGCCTCTGAAAGTCACTCTTGCACTCCAGGCACCAGTAAATATCTAAACAGGAGAAAAACAAGAAATGTTTGAATATGAGATAAGAACAGGAATCCTTAACGGTTTCATATTTATTTGCTCACTTAAATCTCTCTAAACAATATTTTTTTGACTTTACAGCCACTAAAATCCACAAGAGAGTTGATATTGTCTTCCAAGTTGCCTTAAATTGTTACCGTGAGCCCACAGCAATTAAGCTTTACCAGTAGCAGTATCTGCAGAGGACATTTATTGTCCTGGGCTTCAACATCTTATTTATAGAGGTTTTTTGGGCTGTAATTAGCCTGACAGCAATAACAGGATGAAAAAGTCTCCTCTCAGTTCCTGTACATGCTTCCCAGGTATAAACTCATTTCATTTATAGTTTTGGTACTTAAAAAATAAAATCTCTTTTGCTAACATTATTATGAAAAACATAACCGGTTCCATCCAATTTTGTGAATGCTCACACTTTATGAGACGACATTAGACTGAAGTATATCTTGGATAGATATCTTCTAGAGATCTTCTGTACCTAGTGGCCAGCAGGTGGCGTGATGGCATCTTACTGGAAGTTGCCCCCCTCCAGTGAGAACTTGGAAAGGGCCTCCTGCAGCCTGTGGTGTGCCTCCTCAACAGTCTGCAACACACAAAATCAATATCACCACACGAACCGAGGACATGTACACGTCCCTCCTCTATCTCTCTCACACACACACGCACGCACACAGTCTCACAGTGTACGCACACACACATCCTCCCTTCAATCGCACTGCACACACGCCTTCTATCTCACAGTGCGTGCACCCACACACACAACCTCCTATCTCACAGTGCACACACACATATCAGTACGCGCACACACACACACACACACACACACACACACACACACACACACACACACACACACACACACACACACACACACACACACACACACACACACACACACACACACACACACACACACACACACACACACACACACACACACACACACACACACACACACACACACACACACACACACACACACACACACACACACACACACACTTCAACCCCTTCCTTGTCTCCCTGGCTGCTTCATTGCAAACGCTGGACATAATAGCCATTTTCAGAGAACTCCAATTTCACAAGGCAATTTTCAGCCAAGCAATAATAACAGTAGTGGTTAAATGGTTTTTCTATTCTCTAGTTTCTCTTTTGTGCCATTTTGCCCCCCATTTGTCCAACATATACCAAGGCCTGCACCTTACTTAAGTTATCCTCAGTGAAATCTTCAATGCCCAACTCTGCGTCTCATTCTAGTCGTCTCTCCTCTGTTGTTATGTCTCTCATCTGTATCTGGCCCTGTCATAGCCGCTCTCCGCTCAGAGGACTCCATCTTCTCATCCATCTCCCTGGTCAACCCGCCTCACCTGGAGTTTCTTGACTTGTTCCTCCAGACTTTGCAGCCTCCTGCCCACTTCCTCCATCCTCTCCCTGGACATCACCAGTGGTGCACTGATGCTCTTCTCTTCCTTCGTCCCTTCATCTCTTTCACAAGAGTTGTCGTTCTCGTCCTCTGCTCCTCCATCTGTGGTCGGACTTTGGTCTTCTGTGGACATAAAGACTCAATTTAGAAGTGGCAAGTGTTTTTTTTTTTCCAGTTAAATTCAGTAAAAGTTTTAGACTAATAAAATCTTTAATCCACCTAGTATATAAAACTAGTTGATAGCATGTGTTTTTAAGAGAGTTAAACTCTCTGGCCAAGTTTTTTAGGGTTGCACCACATGACATTTTTGATATTATCTCATTTACCTTTAGCTAGCTTAGCTTTTTTTGCGATGCAATGCTAATCGTATTAAGCCACAGTAAATTCTAGCTTCGTATAAAGCTTACAGGCATCAGAGTCTCATAGTCTCATCTACCTCTGCAAGAAAGGGAACCTTTCCAGAAGCCTACCTGTTGACTGACAACTATCTGTTTCTAGACTGGGCTTCTCCAGCTGCTCCTCTCCGTTTTCTTCATCAGGTTGGGAATCTTCTGATAGACTGATGCTACCGATCAACAGCCTTTTTAGCGAAATGACTATAAGAGGAAACACATTCAGTTATGATTCATTGAGATTGATGATACAGTTATGAAAATATGTATATAGGAGTATATGAGAAGTCACTATTCACCTTCATCCAAAGCGTTATTGGCAACCTTCTCCTGATCGCTGTTGGAGTGGCCGATCAAGTCAAAGCCTTTATCTGACAGGAAATCAATCAGCGTGTGTCTGGGGTCTGTTGACTTCTCATCCATCAAGCTGTCCTTATCGCGATCTAAGGAAGGACACATGGCTTAATTTAGAAATGTGTTACATAAGGAAGTGTATACTGTTTATGAAGTGTACAGCTGATAAAGCACTGCAGTCTCACCACTGCTGCTTTTCAAACCTCCATTCTCAGTTGGGCTCAGAGGGGCAGGCATCCTGACAGAGAAAACGACAAGATATAGATCTTGAGATGGATGAACTTTGGCAGGGAATGAATACTGTATATCTGACTACTTAGACACACACACATACACACACACACTGACACTTACGTTGGACTGAACGGAGCTCCTCCACCTCCAGGAGGCAGTGTCATCCTCATGGTGGCTCCACTCTTCTTCAGTTCATCCACGGCTGTCTTTATCACATCAGTCCAGCTATTAAACACACAAACACACATAGATTAGATTAAGCTTTGCTCTATTGAAAAAAAAAAAAAACATAATCAGATCTTTATCTTTGCTTCATTCACTCACGTTTTCCTCTCTCCAACAGACTGAGCCACCAATTCATATATCTGAGCGCCGCTGTCCCAGGTAAATATCACATAAAAGGCCTTTCGATCTGACAGAACAGGGAGAAAAAATGAAATTGTAAGCTTGGGTGATATTGATTTCACAATGGAAGTTACCTATATTTCTCTTCATATTCTCACACATAACTTTTGTGTGAGACTGACCTGTGGCCACCTCACGAAGGAAAACAGAGTCCAGCTTGATAATGGGGCTCAGCATTTGTTTGCCCTCCTGCACGGCGATGTTACTCTTGCTCTGGCATTTGACGATCATCTTGTCATCCTGCCTCTGCAGGAGCACCAGCAGGTCCCCGAGCAGCACACACTGCACCTCTGGGAGATGGAGAGGGGGGGAGGGAGGGGGAGAGAGCCAGAGGTTAGTGAGAATTTATATCAAAAAAGGGAAAAGCAATGGCCACTGTGACCTTTAACAGCCAGCACTGCAGCGACTGAGTCTCCTTCCCTTTTAATGTTCACATTTTAAAGGGGAAATGATGTGAATAGAAAATATAACCTCTAGTTTAAAGTCGATTTTTGTTGTTGAAAATGCTGAGCAAACACATTAGGGCTGCCTGATTATGGAAAAAAATCATTATCACACTTATTTTGGTCAATATTGAAATCACGATTATTTTTTAGTTACACAATGCATTTATTCAGCATGAATGACTTTGTGCTTTTGTTTCAGATGTTAAACAGATTTGTTTTGTCAAGAGTTGTGGATTTTATCTCATAGCAAATCTAGCACGTATATTACTTCTGCTCGTCTGATTGTTGGAACCTGAAGTGTTCCCATATAAGAGAATGTTTCCGACCCTTCTTCTCGACACTCTGCTTTCTCATTCACTCTCGAGCTCTCCCTTTCAGAAATCATGTAAAGAAAAATGTCAAAAACTCGTTTCAACTCGATTATATGAGTTTGGAGATCGTTTGACAAGCAAATCTAAATCATGACCAAAATTCAATTAATTGCAGAGCCTTAACACACGCATGTCCTTACCAATAGCCTTCTCCTTGGTGACCTTCCAAGTCAGAGGACCTTCATAAAGCATCTTCTTCTGAGTCAGGTCAATGTTCTATAAAAAGATGGAAATGGGTCAATTAACAACAATAAGTACATTTCATGCAACAGACTCATAAAAGAACCAACAACCGTATAATGCAAAAGTGTCTGTAAACACATGTTGTTAAAAGAACTGTACCTTATATTCAGTATAAAGCTCATTACTTGGTTTGAGCCCTGATGTGTCCAGTCTGCGCTGGTAGTCCTTCAGAGTCTGATAAGAGACAGAGACACATTAGGGGACAGAGGACAACTCTGAAGTTGAAGCCAACAAGCAGAAACCTTCAGAGGTTTCAGAATGAACTAACTAGATTCCAGTTGGTGCTCAATCACTACGCAACCGTGCATTGAGTGATGGATTGTGTGTTTCTCACCAACAGGTTCTCCATCACTTTGACCTCCTCGTTGACATGGTTGAGGATCTTTCTGCAGCACTCTGCGCTCTGCTGGATCTGGACCTTCTCTGACGGGTTCTCTGTGGTGAGGCAGAAAACAACAGAGTTGTGGAAAATGCAGCTTTCACAGCAGAGCCCAAAGAGGAGCCATAAATCATGAGCGTACACAGGAATCTTGGACAGCAGCAATTGATTGTTCAGAAATATCTGGTGCACTTAAGTTGTGCAAACATTTTCCTCATTTATCCTGTGTTCTGAAATAGAAAAAAATAATATAATAACCATCTGTGTCTTCAGCAAGTAGATCATTTACTCTTAAGGAACATGAATGAATAGATCATCATATGAATAGAAGCCAATATATTGTGTTGTACAGCTTGTCTACATAAACAACACTGGATGATCCCCTGTCACTTAAATTTAAAATAATTTGGTTAAATAATTTTATTCTCTGTGTCTTGAATTGTGAGACTTTCACATTTAGTGGTGTGTAATATAATGATAACATGAACTCATTTGCATTTGTCTGCCATTACAGATTTTATCATACTGGTTACAAAGTTTATGGTTTTAAAGAAAAGACTCAATATATTATTGTCCCAGATAGAGACAGCTGCACCAGTGTCTCCACAGCAGAATGCAGTTTATAAACCTTCTTAAAACTGTTTGGTAGTAAGGAATGTAAGTAATGACTCCTGCAGACACAAACTTGCACTTGCACTACACCATCTAGGTCTCATAATTCTTTGGAATCACTATGAGAGTGTGTGCAGTATAAAGTGTTTTACTAAAGGTTTTAACCACCTGTACACATTCTAAACTTGTGTGAAAGAATGTTTGCTTGTGCAGACATCAGGCAACATTGGCTATAAATATCATCATCATTTGACTTTTTTTCTGTAATAAAATGTCCAACTGTCACTTAGATTATCATTGCTCTAAAAATCTCACTTAATCTATAGAGCAGGATTCTTTCCAGGACATTTGACAGTATGCTGGCTAAAGCTAAAGGCTGCGTATTTTACCAGCTTTTTCCTTAACTGGTTTGTGGACAGAACAGACAATGTTGAGTTTGGTGACCCGCTGAATCATTAAGCCGGAAAACAAATAGCAAGGACAGGAGCTAACCTCAGCCTGACAGGTGTAGGTGATGTAAAACTTCATAATAAGCCTGAAGCATAGACTTTTGTTTCATATTTCACACATAGGAAACAAGTGGATGTATAGAAACAAACCTGTGTTCTTAGCAATATTCTCCAGCAGCAGTGGGTACTTGGTCAGTCTCTGCATCTCTATGGGAATGATGTCCTTGAGCTGTAGCCTGCGACACTGAGGTTTACTTTCCGCATCCTGGGATTAACACATAAAAGCAGAATATGCGTATATAGATGTGATTAGTTTGGTGCTCATCATTTGCGTATGTGACTTCATGCATGTCCTTCAAACCCATGAGTGCATCCACGTGTGACTTTTTGTTAAACCTTTCTGAGTTTGACACAGTGGTGTGTATCCGAGTGTGTGACAGAGAGAGAGAGAGAGAGAGAGAGAGAGAGAGAGAGAGAGAGAGAGAGAGAGGGGTGTGTGTTTGTGTTTGAGTCCACACATGTATAGTACCAGTATGAAAGAGTTGAAGCGTTGCTCTTTCCTCTTGGTCTTGATCTGCTCCAGGGCCCATGACTGGTGGCTGCAGAATCGAGCTGTCAGTTTCTGAAACCATTCCCCCTCTGTGCCACCAAACTGGAACACACACGCACGCGCACACAGACACACACACGCTACGGTCAGATGACATTTGGAGCAAACAAGAAGTAGAGGAGAGAACTAAATGGGGAAATGGAGAAGGAAAAGGTAGAAATAGTCAAACTAGAGGACCGATATAATGGTGTGACTATTACAATATGTTTATCTTTGCTATGATGTATTGTATTTCAGTGATGTTTATTTATCTGTAAGCATAATTACAGATAAGCTATGGTAGTTTGTAGAATTCACCAAGAATAAATCTGTTAAATTAGGGGCAGATCCCACTTACAAAATTTGGACAACTGTTGTTTTAGTATTTAAGTGGCTATCAGTAGCTACTGCTGGTCAAAGAAATGTTAATAGTTGAATGAGCAGTTGACAGAATGTTGCCATGGTGATTCAGCTAAGCACCAACCTAATAGTTTTAGAAATATAGACACACATATTGATTGTGCTGCACATTTGTATGTCAGATAGAAGACTGACCACTGGCCTTGAAGGTATGCACTTCCTGAGTGCTCCTCTAATTATATTTTACTTTCACACTTTCCAAATTGAATGAGAAAGGGTGGAAAACCTTTAGACTGGTACTATAAATCAATAGCTATCAGCATTTCTCCTGCCAACAAAATCTTATTTTTTTTTCCAGAGGAAGAGAAAGGAGAAGGCGGACAAGAAGGGAAAGATTATGACAACTCACTCTGTTGAGCACTGTGGTGCTGATGGATTTTACTATGAAGCCGTCTTCCAAACGCAGTTTCTTCAGATTCTCATAGAAGTTATCTGGACAAACGAACACACAATTTACTTTTAAAGTGGTGAAATAGTAGGAATCAGTCTGTCTCATCAGTCGAAATTATGAACTAATTCTAAAAAAGATCAAAGATCATCCCAGAACTCACAAAAGCCCTGATGAGCCCTTGACTATTATTATTTATTTGTAATTTTATTGTAATTGTAATTTTCTTGTGTTGAGAAGAACATTAGTTTCCTATTCCATGCATCTGACTCTGGGAGGATACAAATGGAATTCAGAAACAGCCTCTTAGCAGCAGCTCTCACAGTGCATTTCAATGATCTCATCCAGGTTGGGGAAAATAGCAGCCAGCTCGGTGGTGGTCAGGAGCTCCTCTCTCTCCAAAGGCCTGGAGAAGACCATCTGAAGGACACTCAGCATCCGCACATGGGCATGCTCTGTAGCAAACAGCTCTAAGAGAGGAGAGAGGAGGGTTTTCAAAATTGGAAATTGTGTTTAATTCATCATCGTCTCCGTAAAAGATATTCAGCCCACATCCTCTCATGTGCTGCTTCATCTCTCGTTTGTCCTCACCATTGATGACCTCCTGCCTCTTGGTCTCCTTCTTGCTGAGGCTGGCCATGGCTTCAGGAGGGGCCAGCTCCCTCCAGTTGGGCGGGTCCTGCTCGAACTCCAGGAGGCGCGGATCCATCTCTTCCAGCTGTGGGGAGGGGCTGGTGGGGGAGGGGCCGGGCCCCTCAAAAGTTAAAACTGGCCCTTCACCGCTGAGGAACAGGAAGGAAGTGAAGGAGTAATTAGTTTAGACTGAGAATTATTACAAGTTAATGCAGGTATGAACCAGGAAGCTACAAACACTTACACATTTGGAACAACCGTTGCCGTTAGAAGCTGGTTGTATTCATACAAATGGAAAACACTGAACGGACATCCGATCGAGTAAACCAAACTATCTAGTGGATTAGAGCTATCCGTGTTTTGGTCTTTTAGGGCTACAGGGCTGAGCTACACTGGTTAGTAGTTGCATGTTATTGTCATTTTAGACTAAAACAATAAGTTAAAGTATTTCAGCTAAAATATGAATGCAATTAACTTAATTAATTTGGGCATTTATAAATTAAGCCAAGTCTGTCCCACTACAATTAGTGTATATATGGTTTCATTTGCACATTCAGCTCTCCAATGGACCTCTATGATGACAGCAGCTGTCATTTTCTGAATATTTATGAAGCAAATTATGCAACGTCTCTGTCACCAATCTTTGAATGAGCTTGACCTCTGTTGGCTCATTCAGGATTCCTTTATTTTTTTCCGAGACGCTCCACTCTGATTCCTAACACACTACCTGTGACAGTGTTGTCAGTATTTATAATCGACTAACAGCCTCGACACAGACTAAGCAGCTTAATCCTTAATAACGGGCTGGCACTTGCTTACTCAATGGCCAATGTTGATCTAACTCAATAACCATTCCCCGTAACGATTTAAGTGTCCTAACCCCTCAGTGAAAATCAGGGCCATTCGACTGTTACTCACTTCCTGTCAGTCGCAGCACGGGTCACCTATTAGAGACGGATCTGTCTGAGAGGATCTGTCAATAGTGAGTCAGTAAACCTTGTCAGCCTGATTGAAATGTGCCCTTTGAATATAACTCCCACTTACCCACATTAATCATTACTTTTCTTTATTATATTGCTTCCAATGAGATCTACTCAACAACTTTGAATGACCCAGAAGATTATGAACAATAAATATTCTCATTATAATTATTCAATTCTGACTTTTTTTCTACTTTAGTTCTTTCAGGATAGCTGTTGTATTTATGTTGTTAGCCTGGTCTGTCCCTGCTGTGCATCTCTATAGCCAGAGAGTAGGTGGGGGTTTGTCCATCTTACGGATGGAGGTGCTGGGGGGTGAGCGGGGCAGGAGTTGTTGGTATGGTAGAGATCGGCTGCAGGTCCACATCGCTACGGGAACGCGACTGTTTGCCTCGGGTGGAGCCGCGGCGCCGAGAGGAGTGCCTGTCCACGCGGGCACTCTCACTACGTCCCACTTTCCTACTGCAGGGAGGGAAGGTGGGAGAGGACAGAGAAGGGGTGAGAAAGGAAAGAGGAAAATGGAAAAGAAAAAGGAGGGAACACATGCAAGATGAATAGAACGGGGGGGAAAGCCATAGGGAGGACAAAGAGGAAACAAAAGTAAAAGAGCGACAGAATGAAAGGAGGAGATGCCAAAACGGCAGTGAAGGCAAGGCCAGTGGAAGGGAAAGGATCAGTCATATGTGGTCAGTGTGGATTGACAATCATTTCAATGCATGTGCAGACATGGGTGGATAAGTGATGGTACAGCAGTAGAGGAGGTTTGGAGTTGTTAAAAAAGGAAATATTACAAGATTAACAATAGAGAGAGAGAAAATTAATGACAGGTTAATATGCATGACTATGACTATGACATGCATACTGGTTAGACATGACAGAGAATGTTCCATATATGGTAGACATGGTAGCACTTAATTTCCTGCACTTATTACAGAGAATTTCCTTAGAGCTACTGCGAAGCTACTACTCCATATGTATGTTAGGAAAGAATCCATGCGTTGCTACTACATACTGTACTGCATGTCCCAAAAGTTAAGCAACATAAATGGTAACTCGTGTCAACAGTTCTCCAAATCCACACAACGTGCATAAATATCCACTCACAATAATCCAACTTGTCTCAACAATTAAGTTAATTCCACTTTCTTTCACAAGCAGGTCAATGATACTTAGCCAAGTCGTGTGTTTGTGGAGTGTGTCAGTCACCGTAAGGTGTGTAAGCGTGTTGAGTGTGTGTGTGTGTGATCAGTATAAGGCCTGAAGCATGTCCAAGGCGCTGAGACCCACCTTGTCTTCCGTCTGTAAAAACATGGGACACCACATAGTTACACACGCGCCTTTATACAATTCCGGTAAGCTACAATAACATACCGTTACATACAAATACACACTCCTACAATAATGTACCAAGCAAACATTTTAACCACTGTCAGAGTAGCATGCCGAAGCCCCTGGTACAACATGTAACCGCACACGGTGGAAGACAAGCTGGACAAAGGACGGGCCCTGGCTGCAGGAGAGGCAGACACCTTGACAAGCACACGGGATGAGCAGCAAAAAATAATTCAGTATAAACTGTTAAATAAATTATTAACTTTTACCTAGTAACTAAATACAGTGACAGCAGTCACTAAAGTTTCTAAACTTTACATTGTTTTAAGTTTTAAAACAATCTTATCTTTCCCATCTTATCATTCTACCTAAAATATCCTTATTAAATCTGTTAGCTGATAGCTTCAGCATAGAACAGCTCATATAGACAGCAATAGAACCGCAATAATTCCCTTAGACTAGGAAAATATCACCAAAGTGATGTCCAATATTTCCATTAACAATCAAGAGGCTTGGACAAATGACACCTTAATGCAACAAAGCTCTATTATAAACATTGGGTGATGCACAAAAGGACACACACACATGAAAGAACACAAAGACGACAATGTTATTAGGAAGAGAGCACATGTGCGGTTGTGAGGAGAAAAAGGAAAAAGGAGGATATGAGGGGGAGGGAAGGCAAAGGGCTGGAAGGGACGGCTGGGTCTGAGTTAACCTGGTGGGAGTCCTCCTCAAAAATCAAGGCTCAGTTAGCTAGCGAGCAACGGGCAGCACGACAAAAAGCTAGCACACAGCAGGGACAGACTGCTGGGGGAGTTTTACCACGCTCCCTCAGTTTCAGCGCTACATACATGTCCCACCTCCCCTTGTTAGAACTATACAGTCTGTATACCCAACACCTTCTACACAGCCTAATTATAATCTTGGTCTCTTTAATCCTGTAATTGTAATATACTCTTTTGATGAGTCACTACGCTGCCGTTTTAATTTCCCTCCCTAGATGCTAATGTTTATCTTACCACCTCCATCCTCCTCACCTGTCTTTCTCCGGATTCTCCTCTGTGGGGGTGTCGCTGGGCGAGGCGGGCTCCCCGATGGTCAGCCCACCTCCCAGCCCAACGGGGGACACCTCACCCCGGTCTGACGAAGTCGGAGGCTCTAACCGATTGCTTGCGAGGCCTAGAGGATTAGAGAAGATTAGATGAGGCGGTCAAGAAAATGCGTCAGGGGTTTATGCATCATAATAACGTGCAATTAGTAAGGTTTATATTTGCATTCAAATTATGCATAGAAAATATCTATTAAAGTCGGAAATGAATTGTCCTATTTTCTTCTAGTCTGTTTTAAATGATGAAAATGATTTCATATATGTTTGGTTAATCAATATTAAACTAATGATAATGGGCTTATTACATTAAAATTCAGACCAAATAGGAAAAACGTTATTGTAAGTAGTGTATTTCTCTATCACATTAAATGTTCTCTTTCATTCAAAAACATGCATTAATATAAGGAAGACTTGTACAGAAAACAGAACAGCTGGTCTGCTGACTCTTAGATGTGTTTTATATTATTATATCAATGTATGCGATGATAAATACTCTGTACATCACAGTCTTGTCAGTGAGCAGACTCACCATCGGTCATAGTCTCTGAGCTGTTGGTCATGCTGATGTTGTTGCCTGAACCGTCGCTGATGTCTAACCCGGGCAGGGAGGCGGGGCCTCCGCTGGAACCCGACTTCCTGCTGCCGAGGGAAGGGGCGGCAGGTTCGGACAAGGAGCCTCTGCTGGGAGCTGGACCCTTGATCTGACCTGCTTTCTCTTTATCCACTGAAGAAGAGGAAAAGAATGACTGGAATTAACTTTACAACACATTAAGAAGAAAAACAAAAACATAACTCACAATAGGGCTGGGCAATATGTTGATGCTAAACCGATATTGTTATATCAGAGTATATCAGAGTTTTTTTTAACTTACCAGAATGTACCTTTACCCACTTTACAGCCATTACATCCACATTGCTAATGACTATTTATTAAACACCCATACGATAGTGTTGTCATATCGGTAAAAGTATTTGGTAAAAAAAAATTCTAATATTTCATTTTGTCTATATCGCCCAGCCCTAAACCACAAGTCGGTGAAAAAGAGAGACAGATTTGTGAGGGAGACAAACAGACAAGGTAAGTTTGGTGCAATCAGGGCCTTGGTTGTATATGAGAGGGTTAGTTTGGTATAAGGGAAGATCCACAGCCCTGCAGATGAGATGAGGTGAATATGTGAGATTTTCTGGTGATGACAGTGAAACTAAAAACTTCAAAACAACCACCCTGAAACAAAGAATCAACTAAACACTGCCCCACCCGCATCCCTTCTCCTGTTTGATTCGGGACATGCAGTCATGCTTATGGGGTTGATTAGTAGGGGTTTGACCATTCTACAGTAAGGGGCGACTAGTACCTTCAGCTTCCGTTTTAGGTTTGACATCAGCTGTAACAGGAAAAAAGGGCAGGACAACACATTCTCAAATCCAGAGAACATCAACATGTTGGATTGTAAATACTCTAAAATATCACTTGGAAACTGTCAGAAATCAAATGTAACATAACAAAAACTAACAATACAATAGGGTTCATGTTTGTTCATGACACAAAAGTAGATACATACGGTTGCCTGCAATCCAGCTGGGGATTCCAGGAAAGACTCCCCTGGGTTTGGTCTTTGTGGATTCATCCTTCTTATTCTGGAAAGATAACACAGGTAGAGAATGAGACATCTAAGGGCTGCAAAAAAATACAAATGCTGACATGAAGGCCAATTAGTATGCTGTGCATTTGGAGACATGTCTGCACACAGATTTATTTGCCTCTTTGTTAATGTGATCCTTCTGGATCCTTCATAGATGGTGGTAGCTCACCTTTACCAGTTGTCTCCTGAAGAAGCCTCCTCTGGACTTCTTGCTGTCAACAGCCCTGGTTTTAACCCCAAGGTGCTTCATATAGTAGACCACTGCTGAGAAGATGGATTGGCTGCAGGAGAAAATAAAGAATAGTGTTTTTTAGCATTATTTTAATAATATACTATACATATTATTTTATAATACACTTTGCATAATTATAATGCATATTGTATTTCATTAATATGAATTTAACTGACAATTCTAAAATCTTTTTATCTAAATTCCAGGTAAAGCTTTAAAAAAATTGTTTCACATGGATGCATGTCTTTTTATATTTGACAATGACATAAAACAAAATCTGCAGCAGTGTATTTGCACAGTCTGTGGTGTCTGATGGTAAATGCTTGTAGTCTGTCAAAAATTAGATGATGCAAGTAATGAAAGAATCTGAGGATGAAAATCAGGAGGATGCAGGAAGGGAAAAGGGGGAGTACAAAGTCAAAGATGTTCAGTGAGGGAGGAGCAGTTTAGAAAAAAAGTGGAGAGGAGAGAAAAATATGATGGAAAAAGACAAAGGAGGAGTTAAGTTAAATAAAAAGACACTGAGGGGAGGAGTATCTGGGATCTGCATGCAATAAAAGCACGAGTGTCTCACATCACCAGACAGCAGAGTTTTACAGAGCATTCTGTCATGAATACAGTGATTGCAACATAAAGAACATTAATCACAAAGGATCTGAACTTTTTGAGACAACTGCACAGAAAATAAGGCATAAATGACAAGAATGTATCATTTATGTGCAACAGATTAGGAAAGGAACAAAGAGTTTAAGAATGGATCTCTGGTACATTACAAGATAATGTTATTGAGTTTTTTAAAGAAAATGTAGAGGACATTCTCTCAAAGACAACAGCTCTACTAAAATGACACAGTTTTAACAAGGATTTGGTGCACTTCAGCCAGTTTACATAATCTTGTGGTTTGACCACACCCAAGATTATAAAAAGCATAGAGATCAGATCCACGTACACAAAACCCACTGAAAGAGAACACTCATGCAAATGTTTGAAATTGCACTGGGGAAAAAAAGAAAAAAAAAGTTACTTACCATTTTTCCTCATCTGAGACGATTGTAAGTCTAAAAGAAAAGAAGAAGATATCAGTGATTCTTGCAGAGAGTGAAAAATGTGTCACTCATGTTGCAGCATAAAAACTCACCGCTTCTTTTTAAGTAGCATTTTTCCTCTCTCTTGCTCGACTAATTAATTGTGTTTTTGGCCGGTGGAATCTGAAGCGACTGAGCTTTTCTTGATCCAACTCAAAGCTGACTGCTGTGTTATTGTATTCAGAGCAGAAGCTATTGAACATATTCTAATACTTGCAAAAAGAAGTAAAAAAAAAAAAAAGAAAAAAAAATCAAAAAAATGAAAGATGCATCAAAAGCTGCACCTTTGCCTGCTTTATCAATTTAAACTCAACTTGTGCTCTTAGAAACCTGCAAAAAGTTATTTCTCTCCAATAGTTTGTGTAAAGTAAATCACTAAAACTTTATATCTAGTTTTTTTATTTATCAAGTTCTGGTCTCCAAGTCCTGTAGCTGCTGCAAAGTGAATCCAAAGTCAGAAAATGCTCCAGCACAGCGGAAACGTCTATTTAACCATGTTTTTGTCTGATGCAACATGCAGGCAAGACTTTGGAAATTGGATACTGTTGTTTTGATATGAATGTAAAAGAATGGGAGGGGTTTCCCCAGGATTCCCCCTGCACAATCCAATCAAGTAGTCTGTTCTCCTCGCTTTCATCACCTCAGGGACCAATGAGGAAAAAGATGGGGCGAGGGCACTGTGTAGTGGTCAAGTGAGGAAGGGGCTGCTGGCTGGTGACTGGGTTCAGGAGTGTGGGAGAATCTAAGTGTGAGGGGAATAGAGAGGTGATTGTGAGGGGGCGATGAATGAATCCTTTGTGCATTGGAGATAGAAAAGCAACTGCGTGATAGTAACAGATTGAGTCAAATGCTGAATTATCGTGTCTTTGATAGAGCGCTTTGCAGGCTTTTTCTATCTTCTCCACTGACAGCGAGGTTATATCCGCATGACTGTTGCTGCTGCTGCAGAGTGCATTCATTTCTGTTGTTCACTTTGTCTGACAAGATGAAGTTAGACAGTGCTCTGCCCTCTCCCTGGCCTCCTCTCCCTCTCTGTCTGACTCTCTTCTCGTAGAGGATAACACATTGTAGTTGGCCACGGGGTCAAGGATAGATTAACTTTCCTCTAGATCTCTTGCTTTCTTTCTCTAACTGCACCCGGGGCAGGGGCTAGCCAGCATCGATAACCCCCCGGCCCTTTCTTTCCCCTTTTCCCTTCCGCCATGCAACTCCTCCACCACCAGCTCTCCCTGCAGTTGGCGAAATGCCAGGGGAGAGCCTTCCTGCCAACGTGGCACTGCTGACTCCATCATTTCCTCTCTGCTTCTTCATTTCCTTCTCGCTCTATTGTGCTTTCTTCCTATCAGTGCTCCCTCTCCAGCAGCCCAACGAACATACTTGATTTTCTTCATCTCTGCTTTGCACTAGACTGGTTATTAGCAGTTTGTATCCATGGTGATGATATTATTGCAACAATATTAATCAATAATCAAGATATTGCATGAACTTTCTAAAGTGTTATCTATGTTAAACCTGGTTAAAAGTTCAAAATTTCAAGTCAACATACACAAAAACTGCTCACTGGAAGTCAAAAGCCAAGAGCTTCAGCCTTCTCTGAACTCTCTGTTTTTCAATGTTACCTCCTTCTTGTGCTGAACTGAGATTATTAACCACTTAAACCCCAGGCCTATTTTTCTGGTTTTTCTGCTCAAGATGACAATAAATATGGAATAACTCTACAACAAGGGTTATGTACATGTAGTGTTAATCTACAACATGTGAGGTGACTAAAGAAGTGTCAGAATCAATTTATGTTGCTGTTACAGAGCACGTATTATTAGAATATTGAAAATGAATCTAAAGATGTGTTTTACTGTGGAGAAAATACTTAATTTAAAATTTTAAATCATGACCAAACTGAACTAAATCAGGAAAAAAAATGAAATAAGCTAAAGTGTCTAAAGTTCAATGATTAATAAGATATGAGTTCAAAGTTCAATTATTTGTCCATAAAAATCATAGAAATCAGACTACGGATCATTACAGATCATGAATAATTTATTATCACTTATTATATTTTTATACTTTATTCAGAGTTGTATCTGAAGTTTTCTCATCGGACACATGGATAAAAGTCAATGCTGAACATGTATCAGGGGATTTCAGATTTTAACAGGTTAATGGATGCTGACAAATGGCTGCTGTTTACATTGTCTAGCATATTTTGAAACAGATTCAGACCCTAACGTATACAGATGTATTTAAGAAATCCAACTAATACTGTTTATGTAGTTTCTTGAGCCCCTAGTAATTGAGGGGCAGCATCTGAAAGTGGGCCAATCAGAGCCCAGGAGAGTAATCTGGAGAAAGAGATGGCCTGTTTCAGGGTGCCTTCACACCAACAGCAGCTGGTGTGCACCAAACTGTACCTTTCAAACCAAATGTGCTTAGTCATGAAAGCATTGGTCACACTTGGGTGCTAAACCAAGCGGACTGAGACCTCTAAAAAGAGGCGGCCGTTAGACTCTGCACCAAATGACAAACTTTGGTGCAGTCCCGCTGCAAGACCCCCTGTGAACTCTGGTCTAAACGAACTAGGAGATGCATCAATGTAGGGGATACTAATTATTTAAATTCATGTTAGTTTGAAGATAAAACAGAGATGTGATTGGCCATGACATCATTTGAACTTTTAATCAGCAAAAAACTTCAAAAAATCTACCAGACACCTAGTTGCAGATAACAGTATTGAAATATAAAAATGTTTTTTCACCAAAATCTCACCTTTTAGGGTGATAGTTAGGACACTGTGAATATGATGAACTACAGCAAACAGAGTGGGGGAAAGTCATTTTGTCTTTATTTTTTGGTGGATATTTTTCATCAATCAATTCATGTTGGAACATGTAACTTGTCACAAGTTACATGTTCAAGTTACATGTTGTTCACCACAACAAATGGCGGTAGATTAGCCATGTGGAGACGCTGTTTTCAGGTAAAACGTAAAATTGTTGGGAAAGTTGATAGTAATCAGATTGATAACTTCAACCCATAAAAAAGGTTTTGCATGATTTACAAGGGTTGCTTTTGAATGTTTTGGTTTATGTTTGAATATCCAGAAATCCATATAAATCACATGTCTGATAAACATTGATGAAACATCAATCAAAACAATTTTCTTTTGCAGGTGTGTAAGTGGACCACGCTGGAGTGCATGTGCTACATGGTAAAAGTTTTATTCTCTGGTGAAGAACAAATAATCAAACTAGTGCTGTGAAAGTGTCCTCAGACAGAGGCTGAATTGAGGGGCTGCATATAAAGCTAGTATAAAATAAATAAGGAGTTTTTTTTAACTGCAAATCATGCAACTATAATTGGGCATAGCCACAGAATATAAACATACTTAGAATTGGAACAGCTTTTGTTGCTAGAAGCCCGACTGAGACACAAAGTCATCCGTGGAAAATGTTTGGTAAAGCACTTTCAAACAATACTCGGCTGTGCTAAACCATTGGGTTCAGCCACAAATGCAAAAAGATGGATTCTTGCATGATTTCGCAAATCTAGCCGCCTCACAAGGTAATCAAACTGCAACAGTCATTTAACATCTGTGTGCTACACAAATATTTTTGTCACTTTTGTGAGGTTAGCAGGTTTTGTCCTCCCCAACTCTTGTCTTAAATTCATCTTAAAATTAATTTACATCCTCCTACTGCTATTGATGATGATGGGAGGCCCTACGTTGGAGCCTTGTTTCACACTCAAACTTTGGAAGTGCTTCAATTACCACCAAACTAAGCCCTTTTGACTTCAAAAAACCCTGGACACGCAAAATTTGCTGTTTTGTCGTAGGAGGACAATAACAACCTTTGTCCATAGGAGTATTTTAATGGTCACTATCAGTGTTGGAAGAAACAGAGAGAACACTCACTGTGTCTCAGACATCTTGTCCAGCAGGGTCTCGGCTACAGACTTCTCCTTCATCTCCATGGGGATGCGGTCGGTGGGATAGTGGCTCTCCACGTCGTTCAGCTCAGCCTCGTTGGGGGTCATTCCCATCATTCTCTTCTGCCTGAACAAGACAAAGCAGGAGGAGGCGGATACTGAAAGCAGAGCACTGATAAAGTGTGACATGTAGGATGTCATTAAAGTCCCACTCCTTTCAGAGATGGATGCTGAAACAAGAAAATTTGTATTTCACTCTTTGTTGATAATGTAACAATGATAATGAATGCATTACATTTTTTGCTCTTACTCAAATTGCAAATTTTCTCTGATGTTTTTCCTGGGTATTTCTATCCAGGAAGACCACCTTTACTGTTCTTTTAATCAGTTCTATTGAAAAATTAAAGTGAGAGTTGACCTTTTTCTGATGTTTGTGTTGCTGCTGCTACTCAAGAGTAAAATCTTCCCAAAAGACAAATGCATTTGTGGCTTTAACTGTGAAGTTGCCAATGCTTGAGTAGTAGACACTGCCAGCAGCTTTATATACAGGCAGGGTGATTAGATTCAAGTAGAGTTGTTTAAAGTTCTCAAAATCTACATTTATGCTTACAGTGAATTGGTCATGTAAGGTGCTGCAGGTTGTTATAGAAAACTGGATGTATTTTTACATTTTAACATACTTATAACTATGCATAAAATACATTATAAAACAAGTAAATATTTCAATCAATTGAAATGACTATTTTGGCTCTTTTGCTTGTACAGCAGTTCCCCCAGATACAAACATTTTATGAACATTGATAGATATGAACAACCGCTGTTCATAAAATGCTGGATTGCGATCACAAGTTCATATTTTGAACCGCACGATTCCCCCTTTCTGTAACAACCCACACCGAGCTGCATCTCCAACACTCGTCTCATCGTCCAGTTCTTTTCTTAAATGTGTCTCTGTGAGTGTCTCAGCGCGTCAGGCTTCATAATCTCAGATAATTTACCGTTTCCGTACGAGTTAACCTTATTTATCATGGTTGATAAAGCAAAGGCTATGACCTTAAATGGCAATTAGAGATTAGAATTGAATATATTAACAGCTTGTGAAGCTCATTCAGCTTATGAATGGCCCCTCAGAACCTATTGTGTTTGTAAATTGGCCACTGTCTGCATTACTATAAACTTGCATCTAATTGGAAGTCTTTAGCTTGATTGTTTAAATTCAGAATAATAATAATAATCACAGGGAAGAGCTTTTCTTTTGGTAGTGATGACAAGTAGAAAAAAAAACTAAAGTAAAATAAATATTCTCTTTGGGTTTTCATACTGTACAGAGATTCTATAGAGTGAAATCACAATATACTCTCATCATAATAAAAACATAAACGCATAATTTCTATTATGTCCTGTCATGAACTGAGACTGTCATGCATTTAAAAATGATATTTAGGGTATAATTTTCTGGGAGATGCACTGATCATCAGAATGTGGGATACTTACTTGAAGTCATCAAGCTGTTTTGCCACTTCGGCAACCTGTGCACTCTGGATCTCACGGATGTAGTGCTTTTGGTTTTCCTCAGGGAGCATATCTGGACGAGTCCGGTCTTATTTTTGTGAGGGGGCGACAGGAGAAACAGCGGGCGAGTGAGAAGTTGGTTGTGTGCATGGCAAGGAATATGTAATGGCTTTTATTAGATACAGAACTGAAGAATAACTTACCAAACTCTGCAGCTATAGTTGGTGGTACTGCCACTCTGAGAATCTATATTGTGGAGCAAAAGGCAAAATAGGTACAGAGACAGGAATATGAATATTACATACATCTAAAATAAAAGATGTATAGCCTTTATAACAGAGTAAATACTTTTTAAACATCTAGATCCTTCTTTGATTTTATCTAGAAAAACAGTGTGGCAAATAATCCAAATAAGCAACTATGCAGTAACTATATATCACCACAAGGGGTCATTTAAACACTATAAATGAAAAACCTACAGAGAGAAAAAAAAGATATTCCAAATGGGGGATAGATAACTTCGTCTCTGACATGAAAATAACCACATGGGACAACTTTAAGTCAATGGGTATACAAAATAGAATGGGGTTGAAAAAAAGAGAGGCTATAAGAGGATAATGCCTCTTAAAAGGCTTTCCCACGACCCTGACAGGAAGCTGCGGGGTCAGACAGGCAGACAAACAAACAGGGAACCAAAACAGCAGCATGAGCCAGCTGAGCTGACTGACAAGAAGAGCTTTAAGGAGGAAAATGTAAGAGAAGCTACAGAGGCCAGGTTTGTGTGGAAGAGAGATGGTATAAGACAGACTGACAATGAAAGGTGCTGTACAGAGAGTCAACAACACGCCAGTGAAAACAAACACACCACTGACACACAAAACTGAAAGATTATGAAAACTTAGTGACAAGCTGAAACAGCGCTCAGGAAAAAAAGGAAAAAAGAAGACAACAACAACAACAACAAAGAGAGCAACGGAAATATTCAAACCGAAAAACATGCAAACATAAATTAGATAATTCAAGTCATATAGCATCTGCAACATCTGTTAAGGCAATTACAATAAAGAGTCCACGCGTTAAAGTTGAGGCCTTTACAGATCTAAACAAGGTTGTATCCGACCTGAAAAGGAGGTATACAAACCAAGATGGACCCTAAAAAGCAGACCTGAAGGGTCCTGAGTCCTGTATCTAATCATCAGACTGCTAAAGAGAAAACAGTTGCAGCTCCGGTTGCATGGAATTAACATACTGCAGCGTCTCATTAACAGGCTCCTCATTAATTCATGTCATTTAGCTTGCATGCATATAATCATGTAGTACATGCAGTGTGGTGTGCTACTTACAGCACCCTTATCCAAGAAGCTGTTGTAGAACTCCACAAACTGTTTCTTGGTCTCTTTGGCACTGAGGTTCTTGAAGAGGTCAGCGTGGAGGTAACACAGCTGAGAGCAGAGGGAAAAGATTTTAAAAATCTGTGAGCGCTGGAAATGTTCAGTAGCCTTTAATGTCCAGGATGCAGTATTAAAGCTACAACCACAAATAGAATCTGATTCTGTGGGAAACACTGCAGCAGGATCATGACTGAAATGAAAATGAACAGTTACACTTTTTACATTGTCATTTTATAAGTACATGAGGTGAAATTAACTGAAATGAAGTCTTTCACATAATGTGGTATGCCACAGTGTTATATAAGTGTGTGAGCTGCAGTTTCAGTCCATTGCACATGAAAACCCTGAAGTGCTGTGCGGGGGTTTCTATGTAGAACTGAATGCGATATTGTTATGATTTTAGCATCCCATTATAAAAAATGCTGCCTTAAAACAACAGGGAAAATCATCAGAGATACATGGACACACAGCAAACAGAGCTCTGATGATAACTACTGTTCAAAAGTTGATTTAATTGTTTTAAACACTTGTGATCTGTGGTTTCTTCTTTGCTATTTGATTATTTAAAACACTGCAGTGAAAGAACAACAAAGTAATGACAGATGTATCTATTTCTACAACGGAAAATAAGAAAAAATAGAAATGCTCCCATTTTAAACAAGGCAATTTGTGTACAGATTTATGAGGTGCACTTGAATGCATCATGAAGCCCTTTGTTTTTACAGTCTATGTTTGGCACTGTACTATGTAAATGCAGAAATGTTTAAATTTTTAAGTGAAGACAGCACGGCCGCCTCTCAAATGTAGAAGGTGTGATGTGAAGTAAAAGCTCAGAGAGGAGGAGGAGGAGGGGGTTTGTGTGCAGCGGGGGGAGAATGAGCCACATGCACGTGTGTCTTCTTCTGTTTGGGAGTATATCAGAGAGAGAAAAAAACAGAGAAAATCAATTTGAGGCAGTCAAAGTTTTATCTATGGCGGGCCGCCACAAATAAATGAATGAATGGTAAACACTGTGTACATACTCAAGAGTTAATTTAACACTATGATAATTGTTTTCTATGTGGGATAGTGGGAACACATCAAACAGAGATTAACAGGCTGAGCAAGCAGCCATTGATTCACTGATACTGATTTTTTGAAACCCTAAAAATAAACATGCTTTTCTGTAAACACGCTACTCTACTGATGCTGATAGACTTCTATGCTCTATGTGAACCAACAAGAGGGGAGGGGTGACGGAGAGGGGGAGCGAGGGTGTCGTGGCTGTGGGAGGTGTAACAGTACCTGGGTGGGTCACTGTGTCTGCATGCAGGACAAAAGGGGAAAGGACAGGCATGCTTTATATATCAACACCTTCTCCAAAGTCACACACATGTGCTGCTTCACGCTTTTCTCACAAGTTAGGGCTGTGCACTAAATCTTGAAATGGCTATCATGATGATGGCTGCCATGAATAATTACTGTTGATCAAGTAGAATACCGACTCTTCATGTTTCAAATCTTCAATCATCATTAGCATTAAATATAACATTTTCTATTCGTTTTCTGACTGATCACAGGTATTTGTTTTGAGTGGAGTGTGAGTATCACTGTCACCCAAACTAGGCCGAAACTGCAGGAAAAAACCTTTTCAATATGCAGAAAAACCTGCATTGTAATGTAGCTTTTTGTTCTTTTATTAAGCTTCATAAAAAGAAGTTTAAATGATGTGGTTAAACAGAGGCATCTTTAGAACGTGCTCCTGTCGCTTACTCTTACGATAGTCTGGGATGTGATTTATTACATCGGACAATTATGTTTTCGACAGCATTTTTCTGTCTGTGTCTGTTTTAGCAAGATAACTCAAAAATATAAAGTTCAGGCCGGATCTTCTGCAAACTTTTAACCAATTTTGGGAATGTAACTATGAACAGAGGATTAATTTTCTATAATGATCCAGAAGAAATCCTGGTTTCTAGATTACTTTGAATTTTATGCTGTTTTTTGCGGTAAATGGACTTTCAAACAGATGCTTATATAGGGTCACCCGGTGGTGATATGTTGTTTCAATGGTGATGAAGGCCAAAAATGTGAAAATAAGGTAGTAAAAATAAAAGGGATTTTTCTTTGATATATTCAAATGCGATCAATATGATCAAGAATGATAGTCCAATCCCAAAATTATATCCCGATTAAAATAATTAGCATGTCAATCTTGAGCATATAATGTTTATTGTATTGTATTTATGTTTACGATTTTAGCCTCAACTGTGCAGCTTTTTAATCATCCACATGGCATGGGGCATCTGGGAACATTGAATATTTTCAATTTAACTCAATTGTAATTATCGTGCATGTAAAATACAGATGACATGCACAAAAAAACTCTTAAAACATTTATGATAATCTGTGACCTGTTCCAAATATTTACATCTATCATCAAACTGATTCAGGAGACTGTGAATGTTTCAGCCCAATAGCATGTACTGTATGGCAACAATGATTACATTGTTGATACTTGATCTACCGATTTTCCTGTTGTTGAATTTAAATAATAAATGTATATAAAAAACAGGCATTTAAAAATGGTGTGAAATCAAGGAAAGAAAGCAAATAATATTTAAAATGCTTGGTATTATTCCTTTATTAACCAATTTAATGAAAAAATGGTCAAAATGGCTAAGGATTAATTATCCATCAATCATCCAAAACCATGTATTGATTTAACAGTAACACTCTCACACACGTCTACTTTAATCAACACGTTTGGCAACACAGTATCTGAAATCAGCTTTAAAGGCAAAACGCTTAAAAAGACGTTTCAGGCGCACCTAATTGCGTTAAGCACAAGATATGCACCGCCTGTGTGGAAAGCTGTATTGATTAAAGGAGAAGTGTTCCATCAGACAGGGAGTTTGGTTACAGGAGTTCTCACCAGTGGAGCCGGGTCAAACTGTAGGATGACATGTTGCATGAAGACCAGCAGGTGGGTCGGCCGATCCTTCAGGTTCTCTATGCTGTTGAAGTGTGTGGACTGGTCATCCACCACCTGAGAGACAGAGTGAAGACGGAATACGACAAAAATGAAACCAAGGGGGTGATGAGCAAATGCCACATGCTCCTCTTTTCTTTTCCCCCCGACTCACGTCATTCAGATCGTTCTCGAAATCCTCATCCTCAGCCCCGATGATGCTCATGGCTGGGTTAGAGCACTGAGCCCCGAACACACCCCGCTGCAGAGAGAGGGAGAGAGAAAACAACACAATTAGGAAACATTATGTGCTACACTTTGAACCGGGAGGCTATTCCCTTAACCTCCTGAACCCCCGCTGAGCAGAGCGAGACATTACACCACACGAGGCGTTAGGACACTGAACTTTACCAGCGAAAAAGCACATGAAGCAGAAAGAGAGAAAACACAAGCCAACCCCACCTTCTGGAGACAGAACCAGGCCTGATGTGTCTTAAAGCTTATGGTTCTTGAATTAGAAAAGTAGTTCCAGTATAGTAGGATCTCATTCACATGAGCCAAGTGAGGCAATGGAATAAAAAAGCATCAGCTTCATGTGAAAGTTAAGCAAGAAGTTTTCTTTTTTTCACTTGAAATATACAAATAAAAAGGGGCAGTCACTCTCAAAGCCAATATTTATTTATTCCATGATGCTTATTCCCAACACCAGTCCCTTATTTCGCAAGGCTACATGGAAAGAGGGACATAATGATAACGAAAAGCAATTGAACAAAGTTTTTAACAAAATAATTGTGAGTATTCCAATAGGATGGGGGTGTTCTGTGAAATGCAAATCCCCCCAGGCCTCAGTGAAGCATTCCGGTGAAGGGATGAACTCTAGGGGAAAGGAGCATTTTTAGTTTGAGCTGTGTCTGAAGTTCAGCCAACTTCAGCCTCTGGAAATTGTTTTTCAGCCTGGTGTTGGGTTTAATAATAGGTCCAGGCTCTCCCCTAGAATCCATGCTGTAAAACCTCCAGGTATTAGCATGTAACCTAATTAAACCGATCGCAAATTAAAAGGTCTATGTCAATTCTTACCTTTGAAATCCATAAAATGGGGAGGGAAAAAAAAGAAAAAAAAGGTGACCAAGTCCCACGAGTCTCACCAACAACCCCTTACACCCCACGCCATTTCCCCTGCATGCATACACACCCAAAACACACAAACAACACACAGCCCTTGTATTCCTCTGAAGGCTGCAGACCCAGAGCCGCCACCAGGGAACACACAAACACACACACATCAAACACACATCAAAAAAGCTACACTGTACAACAGTTACCATTGTCCACTGCTGGGAGAGAATAAAGGGCAGAGTGCAAGTGAAAGTAATTACAGGAAAAACTGGTTCAATTGTCCTTATACAAATAAAAGAGCCTTGAGCCACACATAAGAGGTTTTCAATTGATGTATTTTAAAGACTTGATAACTTAACATATCTATTAGGCCTGGGTGGAATTTAGTTTTTCCACACCTTCATGATATTTAACCGGGGTAAACAGTATATGATGGTATTTGGGTAAAAAGCAACAAAAAATAAAAGTTGAGCTGGTGATAGAAGTCATTGCAGCAGGTGTAGCAGGTGAAACCTTACTGGTTTTAAATACTTATGGCCCTTAGAATAATGAATCCAGAGGAAATAAGCAGTCTTCTTTCATAGATTGAGGGATGAAGGTCGACACATCAGTAGGCTGAATTTAGAATTTCAAAGATTATGTGTGAGTGGTGGTGGTTGAGTAAACTCTTGTGGCTTATAAACTGAATTCAAAGGACGTGCCAGCTTTCATTTTGTTTTTGAGGATGTTGGGTAATTTAGTGTCAAGTTTCTTATAAGTGAGCATGTTTGACCTTGGCGTATCTCGTACATTACCCAACATCCTTAAAAAAATAAATAAATAAATGGAAATCTGGCCCGGCCACTACTTTACCATAGAAGTTCTAGAGTTCACTTTAAAGGGTCCCAATTATGAAAACTTTTTCAGTTATTCTGTGTAAATATTTAGGCCTCTGATGTTCTTGCTAACACACAAACTGTGAACTAAGACCACCCATTCATTCTGTTGTGGTCTGGCCTCCTCTGTAGTGTTGCTGAAACCTGACTGGATATAAGCCATTTACAGAGAGCTCCTGTTGAGATGTCACATGGACAGGACTGGAAGTTCTTAGTATTCATCCTTGGATCCATGTTCCAAAGAGCTTGGACTTGACTTCTGTTCCCTGACTGACTCCAGCTCTGTGACATTTACAACAGTGCAAGGCCACTCACAACAGAGGGAGGGGAGGGGGGAATAAAGGTTTCTCAGTGTGAGTGTGTGAGAAGGCAGCCTGCATTGCTTCTACAGGTCTAACGAGGTGCCTTTGGACCATAAAAGCATTCTAATTTGTAATCACAGGCCTAGACAATTAAAATAATAAAGTAAATAGAATCTCTTTTAGATAATTTAATATAATATCACTGTAAAAACCTTTTGATGTTGGATTGCACAATACCTGGATGGGTTTCTGTGTCTGGTTGGGAGGGATTTTGAATCATGGTTTTGATAATAGTCGCTTATAGTGGTAGGCAATACCTATAAACTGAGATCCTCAGTGGCCTATTACTGTACTGTATATCAGAGTCAAGGCTTTTCTGTTAATGTCCAGGGAATCTCAAATGGTTTTCTAGATTTGCAAAAGTGTCCTTTATGAAATTCACTCAATTCATATACTTTATCCTGATTTCGGTTAATTCTGCTTCCTCATTTTATCCAGTTTTTTGTAATCATACTTTTATTTATTCTGTATTGTTGAAGTTTTGCCTTTTCTTTTATGGTGTAAAGCAGTTTTAGCATTAACTTAGAAAAGTTAATACATTTTGTATTATTCTTAAAAGGTGCCATGTGTAGTTTCTAGTGGCATCTATTGGTGAGTTTGCAGATTGCAACCAACTAAATTCCCTGAGCATGTAGGAGAAGTTACAGTGACCATAAAACACTCTCTCTAGAGCTATTCTTTGGTTTGTCCATTCCCAGCTACTGTAGAAACGGTAACATGGCAGCTTCATGAAGGTAGACCCACTCCACATTACTTTGATTAACACCTATAGTCCATAGTTGTCAAACCTACTAAATCACATCAGACCATTAAATACAGAATGATAAAAAAAATGTTTTCATCTATAAACAGCCTCTAAATTAAGTGTCAAAAATACTCATTATGTATTAGTATTCATTATGATACATTTTGAAAATACATTGGTAAATAAAATCACACATACTGTGATTACACATACTACAATATCACCTACCTTTAATTAATATTAATTAATTAATACCTTTAATATCTCACAAACGCCCATGATTCATGTTCAGTACATGATTTGGATGAGTTTCCCTTTAAAAATTGCGTGGTTAAGCAAAGCATTATTAAGTCGGAACTGAAAATCACTTAGTGGTTAGAGTTTATAAGGAAATGTAACTGTTTAAACAGCCATGAGTCCAGGCTTGAATGCTGTGTGTACAGTGGTAGGCGGCAAAAGCTGACAAATGCTTTGAGGTCAAGGTGAGTTCTTGTACACACGCATAGAGAGAGAGAGAAACAAAGCTGTTAGAATGTTGAGGGTGAAAGACAAGAGAGAAACTGAGAGACAGACAGAGAGAATGTGTTCATTCATGGCCGGACCCAGTGGGTTGCGGGTGGAGAAAGGCCAGTGTGGAGCGACATGCGTGGGAGGGGTTAGCCAAACACACAGACAGGGCCGTGAACTGCACGGTGCGCGCACACACTCACACACGCACGCACTCTTTTTCTTCTTCACACTCACAACCAGCCAATGTTACCAAAGCGGAACCACCGAAGCCACTTTAGCAAGACAAAGTTGTCGTCACCATGACAACAACAGCAATAATTGACTAACAGGTCTTGACATTTCTTGGTGGAAAGATGAAACACTTTCACTGTTAAAATGAACAGGGCACTACATAAAAAAGTATTAATAATTTTAATTGTCATTTTGCTGTTCTGACACGTGTACCCCAAAAAACAACTTTGATGCAGCTATCAGCAAACACACCTAATGGGTTTATCCTTTTTTTTTCTTTTTTTTAATTAGCTTAAAAGATTCACATTCTGTACAATATACCACCATTTATCCTTAATTCCTTTATTTATGTTAGAAAGCTCCCATAAATCAATTTAACATGATTGGTAAAGGATCATCCGTTCTCATTGCATCACGTTATTATTATTCCCAACTACTGCTCCAGTCCAAGGTGACGTCTTCAGATCTCAGGTCAGTGTGACCCCTTGTGTCCTATTTGGAAACATCTGCTGTGATCATCACAGGATTTCAACCTCCTCATTACAGGAGATGCTGAAGCTAATCCTTTGTTTTTGTTATGTCTTGGCTGATATCAGAGCAACCGCGATACATGTCCATTCTCTGAGTGATAAATTGAAGTTGTCGGGGGGGAAGTTAATTGCAGTTACTCAGAGGGAAGTAGGGAAGGTCAACTCTGCTCTGAAATGAAAGAGCGCAGGATTACGGAGGGGCAGGAGTGAGAGCTTCCTCTGCCCAGATGGAGCCAAGTGGCACATTCCAGCATATGGCACAGTTCAGACAACAGATGGAGACAGTCTGAGTTCCAGCAGTAACTAGACCCTCTCCCCTGCACCTCCATTCATTCGGTATAGCTGGCGTAAGCGCTGAACTGTGAACGTCTTTGCGAATAGGTGGTCAAGGATGATCTGGACGTGGCCAAGGGGGAAAGATAAAGCCACGGGGTTAGAACAGAGCAGACAGGCACAGATCAGCCCTGGTGGTCCTGAGATTTCGGCAGCTACGCCACACCCGGCCCTCCCATCACATTCCAGTACTAACTAAGTGTCAGGTGGCATCAATCTAATGATAGCCATCAAGCGTACGTGCCTTTGTGTGTGTGTGTGGGTTAAGACTCAGCACGTATGTGGGAGGGGGCCATTCCTATGTGATTGTGGGGAGCTGCCGGTGTGTGTGTGTGTGTGTGTGTGTGTGTGTGTGTGTGTGTTACATGACAACTGGTCTTTATAACAGCATTCCTCTCCGTCCCTGACCAGGCTGAGTTCTAATACTGTACAGAAGCAACAGAAAGAACAGCACCTGTTTCTTGGACATTTACAAAGTATCTGGACAGCTTAGCATTTCATGTTTCCACCAGGTCAGTAAGAGGTTACACTGCGACCTAATAATAGAGTCGCTGTTGCATCAGCTATTATTCAAATCCCACATCCATTGTGAAACTATTAACCAATTAACCATCTCCCTTAACCAACCCCTCAGAGCAAAGAGAGAGGAGCAGACAAACTGTGACCTCACCCCGAAGTGGACATCTTCGTCGTCCATACCGTGACAGGAGGGGCCTGCACCTGTCAATCAAGGTCCTGCAATAACATGACGGTGGCTGTCAGAGGGGAGCGTGACAGGTTTAGTGGAGGTGGATCAGGACTAGGTCCAGCAGTGCAGTGGGCTTCATTCAACCTTAATGATCGACCATAGTGAGTGTCACAAACAGAGCAGCACTGATGATTTTGATAATGACAAAACACAGAATTTTACAAAATATTTGAAAAAGATGTGATTGATATAGGTCTTTCCCACAAAGCGTAATGAGTAAGACATGTGGGGATACCATGTTTTTTACAGAACTAACCAGGGTTGCACTACAACTACTCATTATTTTAATCATAAATTAATCTTGAATATTTTCTTGATTAATTGAATGATCTGTTTGTAACTGTCTGAATATAATGAAGATCCAAAGCCATTGTCTTGATTTGTCTGAAGTTAAAGATATTCAATTTTCTAAATGTTTGGGGTTTTTCCCCCCAAAAAAACAAATTTTACAGATTGTTTAATTATCAAAATAAGTGCCAATTAATTTTCTGTCAATTGACTGATGGTCACGGCTCTAAACCATAGTACAAAATGAATCATTCACATATTCAACACACACAAATTGCATTCTAGATTTTTATCATCTCCTTCATTCAGTGAAGAATCGTCCACAGACATTTCTTCCCCCAGCTGAAGATGTTACTGATGTGACATCAGTGATGCTGGCTGGGGTCAGAGGTGAAACAAGCTTGAACCTTCCAACTATAAATAAACGCTGTCAAATTAGGCTGGTATCAAAAAAGACAAATGTATGCCATCAGTATGGTCTAAAAGATGCTATAATTACTTCAGTCTTCTACACAAAGTGGTTTCATGTAATAGTTCAACAAACACAGACAGAAACTCTTGGACAGTGGTAATCTGATTAAACACGTCTAATATTTGAATGTGTCATGCATTGACATGGTGTAAAATCGAAACAGTGCGAGATTTATTGTCATGGATCATGACATATAGCAGGGTTTCCCACATACTGACTATTGTGTGGCACTGCTCCACAGAATAAAAACCTAGTGCCATAAATTAAATCTGCCTCGTGATTCTGTCATTCTCGCCCCCTTTTTACATATGCACAGAGAGTGTGCATATGTAACACACTCACACAAGCGCACACACGAGGACAAGTCAAAGGCACAACGCTTCCCCGACGGTGGAAGACATTGCCGTTGCCACAGCAGTCCTCCAACTTAGCTAGCGCCACACAATGCTATCTGCTCTGTGGGAAACATTGTATAGGAAAACAAAGCCTCAAGCATGAGCAAAGCAATGTTGCTGTGAATAAAAGGCAGCAAGAAATCAACCCAAAAGAAAAGAGACATCTGGGTAAACTTCCTGTACTGAAATGATTAAATTAGAACATCACTCATTCACAATTATTTGGAGCACCTGGCCACAAAATCCTTTGTATAAGCATAGGTCACTGTTCTCTTCTTACAGTTGGTCACAATAGGCTGTGTCCTGTCGTCTATATGCTATGAGTGCACCGTCTAAAAATATCCCAGCAGCTAATGGCTATAGCTTGCTGTGTTTGTACTGCCGTTTATCTGGCTCTCTCATCAGGCCACAGCCTCATTAGCAGTAACTGGGGGATTCCGACCAGGACCGCTGCTCCTCCAGCGGCTGCTCCCCCAGGCGCATGACTAAGAAACAAACAAAAAAAAAAAAAAGACGACCAAATAAAAAAATGACAAAAGTGGGGGAGTGGAAGTTGGCAAACGGGGAGACACACAGACGGGAAGTGGGTGTAATTTCCTCAGGAAGCTATCAGAGCCATTTCCTGTATGACCTATCAGATGAGGAGTAAGAGAGCGAGGCAGAGATGGAGAGAACGACAAAAGGTGAAAACGTGAGAGCCCACAAGTGAAAGTTTCTGCAAGAAACAAGACAGACAAAACTGCATCAAACAAACCAGCGCCACCTGTCTCTATGCTCTCAGGGGAACAAGAAATTTGCTGCACAGCATGAATAAAAACCAAAACAAATGAGGAACAGGAGGGGTAAGAAAGTACGGACAGGAGTGTACGCCCTGAGACCGCAGGGTGCACATGCGATCATTAACATTCTGACACCATACAGTCTTTCAGCATTAAGACTGAACAATAATGAATGAAATAAAACATTTTGTATTCATTTATATAGATTTGTTGAAGATTTCACAGAATGTATAAGTGTTTCAACACGTGGAAATTAACTTCCTGGACTGGTAAACATGACTGTGGCTGCAAGCACATGCCTATATGAACCCTATAGACTAAACAGAAAGAAAAAAAAAGCAAGGGGCCTAATGGAGGAGGGAGGGAGAGAGGAGGCAGTGTGGAGAAGAAATTAAAAAAGGGGACACACGGCAGCAGGAAATGAAGAACAAGGCAGAAAAAACAGGCAATGGAAACATAAGTGTGAGAAACTCTGGAAAGTTTAACAAGCACAGCCAGAAACTGGGTTCTTCTTGTACAGGCCTACTACACACCAGAAAGCTTGGAACCGTTTGCATCTGCTTCAATGTACAATGCAAACAAATAAGCGCATGTTCCACAAACACACGCACCTTTTACTAGATATTTCCAACCTTGACCAAGTGGTTTTGGCTGCAGCTAGCGGAGCTGAGGTAAGCAAGCACCTCAGTGAAAATAAAGCCATAGGCAGCTCACACTGCAGCCACTGTGTGTGTGTGTGTGTGTGTATGTGTGTGTGTGTGTATAAGGGAGTGATAGGCCATAGCCATGTGGTTTCATTTGACTCAAACAGTGTACAATGAGTATTTGCACTGAAATATCGTGCTGCAAACCCATACAGCTTTGCTGAAAGACTAATAATAGATTAGTCATACATGACTAGTATTACCTGGGGGCCTCATTCACAATGGATAACCAAAGTCAGTATTTCTTTTTATTAATTAGACTCATATTAGACTCTAATTTACTAATATTATCTCCGTGATATGATGAAAATGTCACAACATCCGCTTCCTGTACACTATTATCTATCTTATGAGAGTACTACTGTACTAGATTTCACTCTTCTGATGGATTTGAGCTTCAAGCTCTTTCTGCAAACAGCTCTCAGAAATGTCAAAGCTTTTATTTATAATTTCCACCACAGCCTCCATAATTCTCAACCTGGGAACAGGCTGAATAAGGTGTGGAGAAAACTCACAGATCACAAAGATAGTGAGGATATTATCACATTACCTCTCTGTTTGGTGAAATATGATTTTGTGTGGTGGAATTTTTACTTTACAAATTACGGACATAGCAGAGTCACACAGGATTAAGATCAGGTGACCTCCAAAATTGTTATAAATAACTAGAGGTCCCCAGGTAATACTGGTTCCATGTGAAAAGGGCTTTAAAAAGGAAAAAAAAATCTAAATTCAAAGACTGCATCTTAGCCTGGTGTATAGGTTGGGCAGTTCTAAATATATTAAAATAAGTCAGAATTATAAGGCAAACTATACACCTATAAAAGCACTCTGGAGATGCATACGAAGTCAACAACCAAGCCATGCAGGTCTAAGATATCACCACCAGGTGGCCCAAAACGATGGCACCTGTTTGAAGGTCCATTACCGCAATCAACACAAAATTCAAACTGATCTAAAAACCAGGATTTTTTATGCATCATTACCAAACTTTAATCATCTGTTCATGGTACCATTCCCAACATTCGTTGAAAGTTTGACAAAAATATGGCCCAAACTTTTTTAGCTATCTTGCTAACAAAGCGAACACATAACCTCTTTAGCCAAGGTAATAACATTTTGGATACACTTGAGTGCAAATTTGCAGATGGAACTAGTTAAGTCATTTCTTTTGCACATGCGTACTTTGCGCTTTACGGCAAATTTAGCGTCATTACGGTAATGTCACTTGGGACTTTCCTGGGAGCCTGCGAATCAGCCCCTTCGCTCACAGTGAGTACAGCAGTGACAGAGCGGAGAACAAGCAGTGAAAGTGAGTGTTGAAAGATAGCAGATATGCAGATTTTGTGAACGAAAATGTCAGGAAGACAAATGTCACGTGTGATAAAAACCTCCACTGAGGTTCAGAGATGGTTTATTATAGGCGGAATGTTTTTAAGCATCAGTCTTAAAGGGTTAAATATTTTCTGTTTTCTTTAGTCTAAAACTTTAATCTTCATGTTTGGATTGTTAACTGACTGAGGTTATCTTATTTATTTATTTATTTCAGGCATGTCTATTCATCAGTTCACATCACGCATCATATCACCTTGACCTCTGGAAAACAGCAATCGACAACACCATTTTTTCAAATGACATTGATTACACCATGAGGAAAATAATCGTTAATTGCAGCCCTAGTTGCTCTATTTGCAAACTAATATCCTACGATTGTTTCACTGTGTAATTCTGTAATTGTTAAGGTCACCAGGATTTAGCGGCTAACACCAGGCTAACGAACCCGTTCTTAAAGGGCATACACAGTTTACTTGGCAACAGTGGGACTACTCAGCCTGTGAAAACAATCATAGCTTGGGAGGAGAAAGTCTGAGAAAAGAGCCCTAATGATGTCATCGGGGTTACCTTGGATTGGGTCAGAGGCTTTAAAATCTTAACAGAAAGCCTTTGTTATGGACTGTAGATACACAGTTTGAAAGACGTGAGCATAGAGGGTTTGATGAAAGAGGATACACATCACATTAAGGGAAGTGTGCTGCTGTAGGATCCAACATTTTTGGCACTTAACTGAAAGTCAGGCTTCATCGACCTCTGCTGCTTTGAGTTTGACCCTTTTTTTTAATCTGTCCCTTTGCAAGACAGATTAACCAGAACAGACAACACAAGCACCTCAAATTATTCCACCAACACCAACGCGATTAAAGATAGGACTCAGTTCACAGAGATAAGAAATTTCATGATAGCGCGGCCTAATGTGACTGAATGTCTGCACGTTAGCTCAGCGACATAAAAGGGCAACAGAACAGTGGTCTGAACCCTGCCGAGGGCAAAGTTATCCCAGAAATCTCGTCACTGCCCTGACAGTAAGCAAACAGCAGAGGTGAGGGCCAGAAACTGCAGATAGTGCAGCACAGCAGAGCGTGTCTACAAGGAAAATGACATCAGCATATAATGTGAGAGAGGGAGTGGTTCATCTGTGGTGAGGGTGTAAGAATATGTCAACTCAAACGCTTCCCCTCCTCTTTTTGACCACCATATCCCTTCTTCTTCAAACACCCCGTCTTCAGTCGTCTTCAGTTTCATCTCTAAATCTTCTGTTTTCCTTTCTCTCCCTCTCCACCTCCTCCTCCCTCCTTCTTCTCCTCCACCTTCAGCCTAAAATAAAGCAGCCCCTTGTACGACTGCTCCAAGACAGCCGGTGCATTCATGGCCGGCAGACAAGGGCCAATTATGTTATTTAACGACCATTACGTAGTGGCTAAAATAAGATTATGGCCAATAGCGCAAGGGAAACATAGGCAGGTCTTTTTCGCTGCTTCACAGGATCCTACCTTACATGTTGTTCAGCATGTGAGGCCAAAGGAACCGTACTGCTGCATCTCTCTGGGTTTCAAAAGGATGTTGCACCGCTTCTCTCTCTGTTTTTTATCATTTAGAATGACCTTTCCTTTATATAATTGTATCTGGATACAGTCGCTTCAGAGAATCATTGACCTTCTCTTCATGATTTCAGTTGAGTAGACATTGCTCTCAGGAGGCTTTTAATGACGCTGCACATCCCCCCAATCCTAAGCATTTTGAGGACCACGGTAAACAATTTATCTGAAATAACAAGCGAGCACTGAAGCTCCTCCTTTTTTCCATGCACACGGCCCTGTGTTCCCCAAGGCTCAACACACCTTCTCTTCATTTTCCCTCCTTCCTGTGCTCATATGCATACATTACGTATACTTCATCGTGCTGCTCCAACAATTTGACACCACCACTCAAACCCCCACCCGACCCTCCCTCTCCCTCTTCTCCATACTCTCCCTGTCCCCATATAGAGGTCATTTGCTTCATGGAAATATTTGACTGGCCAGGGCCAATCGACTGGCATGGATTGGCAGTTCACTGTGAACCTCCAGCTTGGCCTAACTACTTCCATGTGTGTGTATCGTTGTGTGTGTGTGTGTGTGTGTGTGTGTGTGGCAGAACTCGGTCTCTGATTAGCATTTGGGACAAGAACTGCTCCTCGTTTATTCATTTACAAGCCTGTTATGTGTATTTCTGGGTCTGGAGTTGATTCGCAGCTGATTTTGAGATAATACCAAACAAAGCAGCAACACAGAGCTGTGCTGGATATCTGAGGAATTCAGCCTGCCCAGATTCAAAGCAGCAAACATTGCCAAAAAAGCCTCTGTACTTCCACACAAGCTCACCTTGGTCAGCGATGCCAATAGTGTGCAATCCTGCTGCAACATTCTTATCGCTCTCTGAATAGGCCCTATTAATAAGGCATCAATGGCATCCAATGCAAAAGCAGCCATCTATAGTCACCGTAATCTATGTTTTAACCTCAAATGAGAATCTACAACCTCAAGTGCAGCTCATGATAAGGCAAACAAAAGAGCTGATAGCCTTCATGTTTAAGAAGTCTACAACCATTACATTTGAGTTTTAAAGAGCCTACAAGTGCAGAGAAATCGTGGTTGCACAATTCACTGGTGAAATTCAAAACTAAAACTATTAAGCCACCAATAGGTCATCAACAATTTGATAAATGATCAATCATTTAAGACATTTTCGAAGCAAAATGCCAAAGATTTACTGGTTCTAGGTTTGCGAATGGGATTATCTGATAGATTTATTAGTCTTCTATGAAGGTAAACTGTTTAGATTTTAGACTGCGTCATTTTTTTCTACATTCAAGTTGAAGCAATTTGCACTAATCTTCAATGAGCACATGCATTTGAAAATAAGACACTAATAAATCAGGGCAGCTACTAATTCAACAGCATTTACACCAAGTGTCGCAGTAAAATGACAAGTTAACTCCACAGATGGAAACTAGACACGTGGTGGCACACTGCAATAAATCAAAAGTAAAATGGAAATGATTCATTATCGTATAATGAATGTTGCGTTGCTGCTTGTCATATGCAAGATTCCTTTTTGTTCATAAAGGCAAACACATAAATCAGCCCAGTGTCTGCACACACACACACACACGGAATAGAGAACGTTTCACCCCACCGTACCCCCATCTTTCGCTCCTCAAGAGTAAACATCATCTATAGAGTCTAGTCTCGCTTTTTCCAGCCTGACCTCTGAAATGAAAGAACTCATTCTGTTACCCCCCCACCGCCCACACACACACATACATACACACACACACACACACACACACTCCGTCACATCAGCTTTCCAGCCTTCCCTCTGACTCACTCGGACAGACGGATGTAACTCTTTCCATTTTCTCCTGTTTTTTTTCTTCAGTGTGCGCATGGAATGAGCTGCAACTGCAGCTCAGGTTATACTTGAGGTTATGCACAGAGAGAGAAAGAGAGAGAGTGGCTGCATTTGTTTGGACCCTGAAGGGGTCATTCAGCTGTGTGGGGGATGTCACCACTCGCTGAACACCCACACACACACACACAGACATGACTCACACATGTGATCAGGGTGTGTGAAACAGTCCTAACTGACAGCAGAGCAATGACTGATGATTGGCAGGTGACTACACTGAACTCCTTGTTGAAATACCTGTGAGCTACAGCAGCTAAAAACAACAACGTTGTCCTGTCAAAGAGCTGATAACCATATGACTTCTGAAAAAGCTAAACTTTCCGTATATACGTTCTGAAATCGACTCATAAAAACAATAATTACGGGTCGCTTAAAACTCTTTGTCAGAGACAAGAAGCAGAACAAGTGAGTACACTGGTGAAGGACTCTGTTCAACTGGAAGAGCCGCAATGCCCCAATAATATTATGTTACTTCTTAAACAAACAGGTCGGTTTAGTCGTCATGGCGAGTACCCCTGAAAAATGACTTCACCAGGGTTATCTCAGCTTGGACTCGGAGGCTAAAAATGTACAACAGGAAGCCTGTGTTAGAAACTGGAGCCGTGGAGTTTCAAAGATGTGGATTATGTACCAGGAAGTGTGGGTATAATAGACTTGCAAAGTGGGAGGGGCCGCTCTTGTTCCCCATTTTGTAGTCCTATTAAACACATTTTCTTTTAAAAGGATATTATCAATGTTACCTACAACACACACTCCCAGATAACCCAACGATCATATAGGTTTATTTTATGACCGGCAGCTTCAATTATGTCAACCTTGTTTCTGGGAAATCGGGATCTCATCTGGGTCTTGGCACAGCGAGCGGCCAAGGAGTAGAAGCAAGTCAGAGCAGTAATGAATGTGAAACATTTTGTTGTTGAAGTTGTAAACAAAACACAGCGCCATAGCATATTCTTTTCGTATAACATGTTTTATTTCTGATAGTAAGCTGGTTAAATCTGATTTAATATCCAATTGTCGATCATCCCTTAATTCACTAATACACAATCTGATCGCGGCCTGGCACGAGCCTCGATGCAAAACGTAAATGTAAATCCTGCGCACAGATTTACAACAGAGAGATATTAAAGGAACAGAAACAGTCTGGCTAAATCTCTACCAGCTTCTTTCATCCATCTCATTTTACTCTCTGTATAGTTGCTAGTAGTTTTAGATTAGTTGTATATATTTTCCTATATTTCCTTATGTATGCACTTAACGATGAAGCCTTAAATCTCATTGTATCTTGTATAATGACAATAAAGGCTTTCTATTCTATTCAGTCAAACACGCAGCATTCTGTTCAGTGCAGAAACAAACTGTGTTGCAGGGTATACTGGATAGGTATCACAATACTCCACTTACCATTTTATTAGTACTGGTACTTTAAGAATGACAGCAGTTTTCCCTATGAGTTGCATTGATGTGCGACAGCAGGGGCAGTGTGTGTTTATGTTTGTGTGTGTGTGTTCTCATATTGCTCTGCTTCCACTCCCTGCAGGCATAGTGGGTGTGACGTCCATTTTTTTTTCACACATGCAACGCTGCAGCTTTCATGGTGACAGAACAAGAGGCATGGCTGCAACGACGAGTGCTCCTTGCACTCAGTCTATGGCTTGTTAACAAAGCAGAGACACAGAGTGAAATATGGCATTATATCACTCAAATGGCCGACAGCTACGGCGAGCTCAGTGACGCCGTAAAACCCGTCCATAAGAGAGGTTTTAAATCCATGCAGGCCGAGGGAGCCAACATGTCCAACAGACATGCTGACCTGAGGAATTCAACAAATCGACAGGTGAAATAATCACACGCCATCAAATTATAAGCGAAACAGGTGCTGCCTCTGTGGCAAGAATCGTTCTATTGTGAACCAACTTTTCAATATCATATCCTAATTGTCATATTTCTACTTCAGTCATGTCACAGGTGCCAAACAAGACAATCCCCTTCCTATACACTCACACTCCTGTATCTTTGGCCCATCTCACCCACTGAGCTCATTCGGCAGGAATCAGTTGATCCTGCTGCCGCCCCGCAGAGAGAAGATGAGCAGCCCCGGTCCGCTCTTTCTTTCATTATCTCCTACCTGTGTGTCAATCTAACTGTAGCCAGAGAATAATACCTGTGCTCCCTTTAAAGTCCGAGTCTGACTACAGTAAATTATTAGCCTGTGCTGCGGATTCCTGAGGACACCCCCCCCCCCGGCTGTTCCACTGCGGGTGCCATTTACCTGTCATTCTAGTCACTGGCTATCTCTCAAAAAGGGGGCGAACGACGACTGTTACACCTCGCCGTGGTGCTGTCTGAGTTTATCTTCCTGCCCTCTGAGAGGCAGTGGATGTAGGTTGAGTTTATGTAGGCCTACAACAATAGACAGAGTGAGAGACTGGGAGGGAGAGAGCGGCACAGCAACTCAGATTAAATAGCCAACATTCCTTTAAAAGGAAGAGAAGGTAGCCTTTAGGCTGCAGACAAGCCTGCACTTGTAAAAAAAACAGAGAAAGAGAGCGAGAGAGAGAGAGAGAGAGAGAGAGAGAGAGAGATGACAACTGCAGTTCTCCTCTAGTCTAGCAGAGTGTAAAAGGAAGTGGCAGGGCCTGCTTCACATGGGGCCTCTGGGGTGCAGCAGCTGGCTGAAAACACGTCACATATTCTGAAAAAAAATTGCCCTTAAAACAAACACATGCCCCGTCAAATAATTACCAAACCTAAATCGCTTTTAGCATTCACTGGTATTATAGGCAGAGCTAATACGATACAAGAGGAACTGGCTGGGCAAGAAAAGAAGAATTAAAAAAAAAAAAAAACTCGGCTGTTGTTCTTTAAGGAGTGATAAACCAAAATGTGGCTGCTTACTGCTGAGCACGGCCCTTACTGTTCCTGCCTCCTATCTCTAGATAATGACTGCTGTGAGATAATGGAGCCACGCTACATGTACAGTAATTGCAACGCTGAGCGAGCAGGAAACCCTCACCTATTCTGCATGTGGTTGCGGGCAATGTCCTCTGTTTCACAAAGCAACAAAAATCATCATGGGTAATCAATTATATGCAGGCACTAATTATTGAACATTGTCTGCACTGAAACCCCCACTCCCTTTACAGGCTGACTGATGACTGAGAGGAGAAGTGGGAGGAGGAGGGAGAGGAGGGGGAGTCATGCATATATTCTGTGCAGCAGCAGCTTTTCATAATGTGCAAAAACAATGTTGACAAATAAATAAGAGAAGGGGTGGAGACTGCTGGATATGACACTGAATTATCTGAAAACAACAGCAGAAAAAACACAGTTTAAGCAGAAATACAAGCATGTCCACATTCTATTAGCTGCATTTTCCTTGTAACAGCCACACTACTATTTGTCATGGTCAATTATGTCAATCATTGTCACAGCAGCAGATATGTCATCAGGCAGACAGGATTCAAGTAAGAATCTGCTGCAGAATCAGGAAGCTTCAGCTCAAGGAAGATGCTCATTATTATATGCATGTCTATGACTTTTATAAGAACCATGCAAAAGAATCGTTTTCTAAAAAGCAATAATTCAGAAACAAAGTGATTAATACTGGTACGATCTGTCTAATGCTCATCTTTATGTGTCTTTTAATGTCTATTTCATTGAGCTGCATATCTGTATGAAAGATGTTATTATAATTAGCCCTATGATAAATGTCAGAACATTTTACGATAATACATTCAATTTGACAAGGTCACTCTCCACTGTGCAGCAGTGACACATCACAGAAATATTAAAGTGGTTTGTAATTGAGGGTAAAATCACCTAAAAGGGTAAAATCACCTTATTTGAACAGTCTGTGGGTCCAACTCTTGATACCTGGAGCTGTTTTACCCGCATTATTCCAACTTCCACATCTCCAACACACCATTCACACCGCATATAACAGCCAAATGACTTTCCTCGTTTTAATTAAGCGGACCACAAGGCCAAATAAAACCCGTTTTGCGTTAGTTTTCTCCCTCCGGAGAGGACGAGCGGAGCGCAGCATTCCTCTCTGCGGACGCCAGCGTCTGCTGCTCGGCTGAAAACGGGGGTGGGGGGCGGGGGGTAATAAGCCCTTTCTCTCGGTAAAACTATCATCCAGGACGACTTTAAACACTCCAGACGGAGCCAGGCGGCAGCGAGTTATTCACCCCGTTCGTCGAGATAATGTTAAAATCATGTACTCACCCGCAAATACAGACGAAACGACAGGAGAGGCGGCTGATAGGTTTCCTGTTCGAAAGTTGCCGTGTGTCAGTGGGAAAAAAACATTGTACGCGGAAGTAACGATACACATAAAAAAGCAGCAAGGCTGGCCGTCAGACGGCAAATGAAACGCATCGATTGCGTATTCCGGGTTTTTGGACTCCGTGTCAGATAATTACACCAGAAATGCTGCTGCTATGAAACTTTGACTTTATTTCTGTTTCAAGGATTTTAAGTTTTTGTTTTTTTTAAAAAAAGTCTAAAGGGTTGTTTCCGCGAGGTGTTACACTGTAAACCGTCCCCGTTCACTCCACTCTGTGTGCTATACTCAACATTTTTATAATAATGTTATATTTACGCCTGTATGTGATTAATAATGTGTCAGTATGACAGTGTAGCCTTTTAGAGAAATATACGCATGGGAGGTCATTGTGTAATAGTGGATTAAGTACTCAAATCCTTACTGAAGTAAAAGTACTTTTTGTCTAAAGATACTCTATTACAAGTAGTATTATCAGCTAAATAACTCATTATGCAGACTATGTTATATTATTACAGCATATTGTAATACTGTGTTTAACCACTAAATATATGGGAGCATTTTAATTTATTAGTTTATCAATGAGGAGCCAAATTAAGATACTTTGGGTAGATTTTAATTCATTATAATATGTCATAAATGCATATATGCATAAATGCATAGCACATTTAAAAAGAATTATAGAATATAGATGATATAATAGTAAAACATATTGATTTTAATTCAAATATTTATCTGAAAAGTAACTTAAACTGTCAAATATATGTAATAGAAAGAATAATATTTGCCTCTGAAATGTAGTGGACTGGAATTATAAAGTAGTATATAGTATAGTAAGTAAGTAGTAGTAAGTATAGTACAAGTACCTCAAAGTTGTACTAAGGTGCAGTACTTGAGTAAATTTATTTAGTTACTTTCCACCACAGCATAGTATTATTATATATATGTATTATATTTTTGTTTAATCCACTTTACATAGCACATTTATCACTTAGTAAGACATTTTAACCAGTTAGAATATTTTAATATATTATTCATCTGAAAAGTAAATAAAGTTGTCAAATGTAGTGGAGTAGCAATTACAATATTACCCTCTGAAATGCTGAAATGAAGTATGATTACCTCAAGACTTTACTTAAGTACAGTATTTGGGTGGATTATAATGCATCATAATATTTGGCACATTTCACCTTAAAGTGCATAGCACATTTAAAATATAATATATATATATATATATATATATATATATATATATATATATATATATATATATATATATATATATATATATATATGATATAATAATGAAACGGATTGATTTTAATTCAAATATTCATCTGAAGAGTAACTAAAACTGTCAAATACATGCCTCATTGCCTCTGAAATGTAGTGGACTGGAATTATAAAGTATAAATATAGTAGTATTATAGTACAAGTACCTCAAAATTGTACTAAGGTACTTGAGTAAATGTATTTAGTTACATTATTATTATTATTATTATATGTGTATTATATTTTTGTTTAATCCACATTACATAGCACATTTCTCACTTAGTAAGACATGTTTTAACCAGTTAGAATATTTTAATATATTATTCATCTGAAAAGTAAATACAGTTGTCAAATGTAGTGGAGTAGGAATTTCAATATTAGCCTCTGAAATGAAGTATGATTACCTCAACACTGTACCTAAGTACAGTACTTGATTAAATGTATTTTCTTTCCACCTCTGTCATTATGCTATGTGGATGTCATTTGTATATTTGCTCTCACAGTGTCCAACATTCTGCTGATTTTCTGATCATAGCCAATTTCCTACCTGTTCTCATTAGAGGCCTGTTGTATAAAGCTCTTTTCATCAGTATTGGAGTCAGCCTGCCTGCAGCAAACACCTTTTCTTACTTTATTACTCAATTAATTGCTCCCTAACAAACATCTGATCTCTGTAGCCTATAAATCTTTGTTTCTACTCCTAAAACCAGGTGACCTTTTTCACAGCCAATGTATGCGACAATACTAGATTATATTTGCTCATCGTTAATTTAAAGTGATTACACTTGTAAAGGCACCATAAAGGTCATCTGTCTGTTGTGAAATCAAGGCAACTGTTTGCAAAGTTGACTGCGCAAAATCCAACTTCCCTCCCCATTTGGACACTGGTTTCCTTCTTTTCTAGATTCCCTGCTCCCCCCTGTGGAGAAACAAGGCCTTACACACACACACACACACACACACACACACACACACACACACACACACACACACACACACACACACACACACACACACACACCATGGTCCCTTGAGAATATGACCACCAGTCAACAAATTAACACACATAATTATTATATATTATATTGTTGTTAATTTCACATCAGAATAAAGCCTGAGGTTCAAAGTTCATTCTAGATCTTGGGAAGAGCAGGCGTAAAAAACATAAAGATCCATTAAATAGTCTTAAAAATAATGTATAGTTTTTGAACATATCACATGGTTGTCATCATTATCTGTTGTTATTAAATTCTAAATATTCCATGATTGTTTAATGGTCATTTTAGGATTTATTTTTTTGTCATTTTTGGATTTAAATAAAGTCTATTTTGTCTTATATTTTGCATTACAATTATTATGCAAGGGATTTTTTGTCCAGCGACTCAGGCTGTAGATGTTATGATTTAAGCTTATTTCTAAATTGGTGGTGAAGGGATGATATAATACAAGCTACTGCTCTGTGTCTGCTGTAATGAGCAAACATTCCAATTGTTATCAGTCAGTAAATCTGGATTCAAACGTCTGAATTGTCGTTGTAGCAGTGACAGAGCCCAGAACTTCCTGTTGGGCTGACAAATTGAAATATAATGAGCACATTTTCATTTCATACATTCGTTTTCTTCTGCTCTTCAGGTTTGCTCCTCGTTGTTTAAATGGTTGTCTGAACCTGAGTAAACCTTGTTGTAACATGTTCTAAATGGCTCCTCTGTGGTATTTATAATTATTGATGTTAGTGAAGGACACAAGGTCATTAGGGCATTTCATTTCCTGCATGAACATATAAACAGTTATACACTGTGCTCTCTACACTCAAACTACAGTTCTTATTACTATTAATATTAGTTGCATATAAAATGTACTGGGACTGCATTGTCACACATAGGAATGACAATAAAACAGGAAAAAAGTTAATTACACCAAATTAGTTTTGTTTTTTTACACACAAATATTACAATCTCTTAACCAAATCAGCCTCTGTCTGAATATTCAGCTACTATTTTATAGACTGTTTTAATATACATTCTCATTAGTTTACTCTGATAACATCAAACTAAATTTGAATGATCTATTATCGCCTATAATACCTATTATATTAATTATCTACTATACAAAAACAGTGTCATTATTTGTACAGATGAAATTCTTTTTCACAACTGCACAAACGTTTTACATATGATCACTGCTGCTAAAATTCGAATTTAGTAGATATTAGCAGTCACATTAGAATGACATATTCCAATTTACTATTTACCTACACTAATGCGTCTCTGTATGATTTCGTTAAGGAAATGCATGATAGAAAAAATCTGCAGTGAATTTCAAATATTATGTCTTGGCCAACAATGTAATATGTTGTGTCAATCACTGTCATGCAATGAATCTGTCCAACAAACTCCCAGTCAACAACAGTCCACTATCCAGAATAATGTTTATTGCTTCTGAAGATATTAATCTTTTTTCTTCTTTTTGCACTTTCCATTTTTCCTCTTTACAGTAAAACAAAGAGAAAGGACAGTTAAAACCCACTGCATTGTCATTTTTGGATGTGTACACACACATACACACAAAGGAAACACTATTTACAGCTGTTAGTGTACTCCACGTGGAGATGACTGGAGGCCTTTCTTGTAGCAACTCAACAAACATAGAGCTTTACATTAACTTTACAATAGAGCTTTCACAACTAATCGTATACCGCCACTGTTGGACAAACCAGGCTATAAAGGCTATGAAGCTGTACAATATGGTTTAGTGTTCACTCTGTGCTGACAATCTGGGCCATAGAAAGGATGTTAGTCATGAGTTCTGTGCAGAGGAAATATAAACAGTTTTTGAATATTTTTTTTCCACTGTTTAGTATCCTCAAGCAAACCCCATTGCCCTCCTGCTGGCATGGACAAAAAGCATTGATTGAAAAATAATCAAAACAGATTTTGGGGGGAGGATTTAGAAACAAAAATGCAAAGACCAATATTTTTCACATTTGACTAATTACAGTACAGTTACACTGGGTGAATGCTAACTATAAAAATAAGTCTACCGGCATATTTTGAACCCAAAGGGTTCGTACGTTGGGCATCTGGCAAAAATGACCAAAGGGCACAATTAACTGGGGTTGAGAAAATCAGACACAATTCCCAGTGTGAACTCTGTCCTCATCATAGAAAAACATCTTCAGAGTGCAGATCTTCTGCCATTAATAATTTAAACTTTGATACACCTAGGCTTATAATTTTTCCAACATGTTTAAATACTGAATTAAATCACAACAATACAGCTAAATCTTATCATAGTGAATAATAATTAAATGTAATGTACACCATAATAAAATATATACACAGAAATAGTCATACAAATTTTAAATTGGTCCAGCTCCCTCTGCTCTCTTTTTCTTTCCTTTTACAAAATGTGCAGGAAATACTCGAACCACAGGACAAAATAAATATTCACAGACTACCACATTTACCACTATTAAAAATATGGATTATAACACTTAAATAAACCTGTAAGGAATAATATTATATAAAAGTAAGAGCAAAAAATAAATGTTGGGGCAACGACTTCAACCACAGGGTTACGGAGAAGAGATTATTTAAATTGAAGGAGACATTGACTGAAAAGACCACTAGGTGACAGTATTTGACTATGTCTCAAAAGTCAGAGTGATTATATATAGTTTAAATCTCAAGAATTATAGGATAAATCTGTAAAATTGGATCAATCTGACCAATATTTGTTGTTCTATTAGTATACGGATGTTGTTTGTTAATGTTTGCTGAGGCAGACAAAGCTTTGTTGTAATTTCCCACCTCACTGCCTTTGATCCTCGGCTCGGCTGCAGACAGCCAATTGTACTGCTGGCAACAGTAACAAGTCTACAAACCACGGAAAGAATATTTGGTGTGAGAGATCAAAATGGAAAGGACAAGACAGTAAAACAGACAGCCAGGACCCTAAAGACCGTATGCCCCGTATATACCAAGTTGGACAAGTCAGTGGTGTAATGGACTGTAGGCGAGTTAAGAAACTTACACAGCAAACAGGGAAAGAGTAATTGCAGAAGTAAAGAACATAACTGCCTCTCCTGGAAAAAGTGTTTATCGAGCGTGATTGGGGAATTGATCATGTAAAGAGAAAGGGAGAAATGAAAGGAGAGAAAAAGAGAGTTATCAGAGCACAGACTGGCAAGATGGTGGACGCAGAGGGAAAGTGTATTAGCTGTGTATCATCTTCAGAGTCTCTGTCTCCCTGTGTCTGTCATGCAGAGCCATGGAGGGGGAAAGCGACGGAGGCAGGGACGGCGGCGGGGGACTGACGGGGATCAGGCTCTTCAGAGGGTGGGGGGACACCGGTGGGGGGAGGGAGGAGATGGGCGGCAGCATGCTCCCTTTCTTCCCGTCCAGCACTATCCGCGGCCGGTTCACCAGGCTGGGCTCCTTGCCGAGGCCGAACTCGTGCTCGTTCTCGTTGTCCGAGCTGCAGTCGCTCAGGTCTGTGATCTCCAGGTCCGAGTCCGACTCCGGGTCCTGCTTCACCCCTCCCCTCCTCTCCGTGGGGCTCTGCCGGCCCGTCCCGGTCCCAGCTCCCAGGCCGACCGCTCCCAGTCCCAGGTTCAGCCCTGCACCCGGGGCGTTGGCCTCCGCCCTCTCCCTCTCCCCCATCGACACCCCGTTGCCAACGTCCGTCCGACCGATTGACAGGTTCCCCGGGTAGGGTTGCAGGCAGAGTCTGATCGGCTGACCACCCGCCGTGCCGTTGGTCCCCCCGGTTTGCCCCGCTGCCCCCCGCTCACCCCCACCCGCCTCGGCTGGGGGGAGCAGGGAGGAGAAGGGGTGAGGCAGCTGGGAGAGGCTGCTCTGCAAAGGGCTGGGGTAGAACTGGGAGGGGTAGAGGGAGCCAGGGGGCAGTTTGGGGCAGTTATTGAGAGAGAAGGCTCCTGGGAGGTAGGGGTTGAAGCCCCAGGGGTAGTCAAAGGATGGGTTGCGAGGGTACGGGCCCAGTAGGGACGGGGGCTTGGAGTAACACGGGGCACCTAGGACAGAGAAAAAAACCCAGAGATGGAGGTTATAGCTCTCACATGGGCCAAAGGTTTCTTGACATACAACATCCAAGAATGTTCACTAATTATGCTCAGCGGCATTAGCAAGTCTAATCAGAAGCCACAGGGGCCAATTCTGGCACGGTTGCTTTCAACAAAAAATCTGATGGTTCATTTATGCATGCCAGTACTCTGAAGTACACCCACTACAGACCGCTCCAACCCAGATGTGAACACAAATATTATGCACTGCAGTGAGAAAATAAGAAATCAAACAACTATATAAGCAGAGTTTAAAATCTTTCAAATCATGTATTATTTTAGAATGTTAAAAAAGGAAATATTGGGAGACATTCCGCCCGTTACTGTTATGACTATCTCATAGAAAACTCTAACTGCGAAACAATAAAGAATGGATCAGCACCATAACCTGAATACTTCTAGGGGTTAAGTGACTGACAGACAGGAAACTTGAAAACTCATCGGTCACCATCTTGTCACTCGTATCATTTCTGATTAAAACCTCAAGGTGCAGCAAATTAAATTTAATTTAATTTAAGATTTAAATTCAGCTTCTCGTAGGCGTCATTTGATGACAAGAAAAAAGGGGGTAAGTCTGAGGTGATGCTGGGATTCAATTTTAATGAACAAACAAAAGCATCGCCTCTCAACCTACTGTACTACTTCCTTCCAACTGAGAACGAACTCAGAGGTTCTCCCTTCCCCTCCGCACCCTCCCCTCTCTCTCCTGCTCCGTTATTTACTATGCAGGGCTAATTTGACAGTGGTGAAGTCTCTGCGTGCTGGGCCAGGAGTAGCTGGCAGACACATGAATATTGAATCAGTCAGGCAGGCCTCACTTGCTTATGAAAACACAGTAATGGGCGCCCACAGGCCACAAACTGAAGCCTGCACCCTCAATTAGGGCCTTCCTGCCTGGGAAGGGATTAGGACAGCGGGGACACATGGGAGGGAGAGGAGGGTGAGAAGGGAAGAAGGGGGGAATAGGACCCGAGGACAAACAGAGCGGGAAGGGGGAGAGCAGGTTGTGTGATGGGGAGTGTATGTGTGTGAGCACATCTGTTCACGCACTACTCTCCAGCTCTGCAGACACACATCCCTCCACATTCTGATGCGCGTAGCGTGTGCGCAGGAATACAAACAAAGGCAGAGGCAATAACACGGATAGTGCCAATTAAGCACAAAACACAAATTCCATGCTGCATTCGTTGACACACGCACACGCAAGGAATAAGGAGAAAAACCCGGGCGATCGTGCCGAATAAGGTGAGTGATTTCTTCAGTTCCCAACATGTTCCTTTCTGCCGCTGATATGCATAATTCAAGAGCCAACCTGGCCTCTCTCCCACCTGCAGCACAGCCTCACTGCAGGCTGCGATGGGACGGCCATCTCTCTTATTTCCTTTAACAATAAATGTTCATGCCTCCCCATATCCTCATTCCTCTCCCCGCTCTCCTGCTTTCTATCCACCTTCTCCTCCTGTTTCCACACTGCGTCTACACGCCTCGTACACTCCTACGTCCTTGTACGAGCTGTGTATTTCCTCATGAATTCCTTTTTTTCCCCATCAGCACAAGGAGCTTTTGTTTCTAACTTTTCCATCATCTACCTGAACTGAGAAAAGGAAACGTGTCCAGTCTGAGCTTGTCTCCCTCCGGCCCCGGCGCCGCAGTCCCCCGATCGAACAGGGACGTCCCTCTGCTGGAGTCTGGCAAACGGGGGAACAGGGACTGTATGGCCTGAGTGACAAAGAGGGAGAGAGAGAGAGAAAAATGAAGGGGAAACAGATTAAAATGAATTTGTGTAATACACACACACAAAAGCACATGTATTTCTTCCACTCCACCCTTGCAGGGGTGCAGGGTAAAAATCATATGTTGACAGCAGCACAGTGCAAAGTGTGATGCAAACAGTGACACAGTCGCAGCAAGGACAGGATAAAACGGGGCGTCATGGGACTTGGGGTAAAAAAAAAAAAAAAAGAGGTGGGAGGACGCAGAGGCTCAGAGACTCAAAGGCAGGAAGAGTACAGAGTCAAATGGAGGCGAGCGATTAAGATTGTAGGTACAAAAGGATAAATGGCGAGCGAGATTGCTCGGCATGGAGGGATGAGCGTGGAAGGACAGAGGACGGATAGGAATGAGATCTGAGAAAATGACATCCACTTAGGATGTAGGGCAGATGTGTGTATGTGTGTGTATATGTGTGTGTCCACGTGAGCCTGATCTTTTTTTTCTATGTGTGAAAAAAGTATTTTAAAATACGTGAGGGAGAAGGAGACAAGGTAAAATAAATGGAACAGTTGAATCTCAGGAATCACAGGGACAAAGGGGGGATTTTTTTTTCTCCGAGCAGGACTTTGGATCAATAGTATCTGTCACCCCGCAGCCCCAAGTTTGAAAGGCGAGACTGTACTCCCAAGCTGCGAGATCTGCGTTGCTTAACAAACCGCATTAATGACCCGCCATTGATCTGATCTGACGCGACCCTTTGCTTTCTATTTCTTTCATTTTCAATCGATGACAGATGGATGCGCCATCGGAGACGGGGATGAGAGAAGGAGGGGATAACGTTGTCTTTTGTTTTAAGGACAAGTTAACACCGCCCCCTCCGCCGTCTCCTTCAGAGTCTGTGCCTCCTTATCCCGTCTTAAGGATGGCACAGACAAATGATGGATGATTCTCTCCTACTGTACTTTTAACTTGTGTGCACTTTCTAGGACATTAGTTGTCCAAAATAAAATGATCTGCACATCAACAGTTACAAGTTAGAAACATTTTTGGTGTCTGTGTTATTGTCTCTAAATATTTAATCACTTCAGTAGACCCACAAGTAAAACGGTAACATTTATTTTTTTAAACTAAATTAGGACTTTTTTGTTCGCAATTTGGTGTTCTAATATAAAAAAAAATCAAAAAAGTTTCTTAGGGCAAATAACAATTCACTTCTATTACAATTACCATGAGATAGTGAATAAAAGACAACTATAATAAATAACACCCATCTTCTTGTAAAATGCAAAAGCACAGCAGGGGTGAAATGGATTTCAGTTACCTGAATAAAAAATAAAGGAGTGAAGCAGTATGTATTTCTTTTTTTCTTTGCTACAGCTTTTCCCTTCTTAGAATTACCCCTGTATTTAAATATAATTTGTATAACCTGATATACAGATACACTGAAGACTATACCATACCAGAGTATACCATACAATGATGTATATGATTTAGATTTCAGTCTGTGTGGGCCTCATTTAGCAAATTTGACTGTAAATGTATGTCAGTTTTCTGCATTATTATCTGAAAAACACCAAAAAATATATATCCCGACTTCAACTAATCCCACCCTCCATCCTGCCCCGCGTACCTCTGGGCTGCAGTCTGGTGCGGTGGAGCCCCCGTTGAAGTGGTTCTGGGCTAGAAAGAAGGGAGAGTTGGCCATGTCCAGGATGGGGTAGTTCACCAGCACCACCTTACTGAAGTTAAACTTGTAGGTAAAACGCTTCCCTTTGGTTTTGTGCAAAATGCGTTTGTTGTAGTAATACCTGCAGCAGAGGGGAGAGGATATCGAAGGAGGATGGAGTGAAGGGGGGATAAAGGATAAAGGAAAAGGGAAAGAGGAGGGAAGGATTAATATAACGCTCATATCAAGGTTTTTGTGCCAACAGAAAAGAATAAGTAAACAACATCAGCGCTGCGAGGCGAGAGCTCTGCTGATTTCCCCACTGTTTTTATTCATCTCCTTCATCCGCAAATCAATTAATATCTTACTGCATTGATTCAATACAATATGGTTCTTTAAAGGGAAATTTTATTCAGCTGTTAACAGACAAAAAGTCAAAAAGATAATTCCCTTTGAGCCTCAGAGGCCTCGTAAAACATAGTGAATGTTGCACTACAGAACAAAAAATAAGATGTTAATTTTACTATGCATGTGTCTATTTATCGATTAAAAATCACTATTGGTTTTTGGTGTATAATACAATATTATATCTGCAATATCCTGACAAATATCAGAAATCCAATTTTTGCTCTTTGTGGATGATTAAACAAATTTAATTTGCTCAGAAAAACACAGTTTGTCACTGTTAAACTGATTTTCAAAGTTTCAGAACTAGAGGCGTGACAAGAGAATTTCCTTGAACTCTGCTCCGAGTGCGACATCCGGTCCCGGCGACGTGTAAATGCACATGACACCGAGAAGCTGCCACTGTTTGCAACAGCAAATCACATTTACAAAAGAGGTGGGGATCACGACGAGACGTCTCCACGGCAACATCGCAGCGTGTCACCCGCCGGGCACGTCGAGCCGTCGTCATGTCAGTTTCCTGTGCCACCCACTGAGGTGTCATAAGGTGCAGGCTGCCGGGTTGAAAGGAGAAACATGGAGCCATCTGGCTCAGGTGAAGGAGCTGAACGCTCAGGTGGGGCGAGTAGGAGGTGGAGGGGGGTAAAGGGGAGGCTGCAAATTGAAAAACCTGCAGATGCGTTATCGCGAGATAGAAGTTTGAATCTCGGGCCCTTTCTTCCTGTGTGTTTCTGAATTACAGAATGATGCAGAGTGAGCAGCGCTTCATTATGCAGACGCCGTATCAACAAACACAGCGGCGTGTAGGTATCAGCGTGTAGCCACGGTGACTGGGCCCCAGTGAAATGATGTGTACGTGTTTCGTTTTGCATGGCAATTGTGCCATGGCCCTTAATTGAGCAATTAAGTGAGGCTAATTAAGAAGGCTAATTGTGGCCCCAGCCAATTCATAACAATTAGACTCTGACGACAGCCCCCATTAACAAGAGGCCAGAGTAAAGCAGCGGGAGGGAGAGCTGGGGAAGGGGAACAAGTCGGCGATGGCGCATTTGCATAAAAAATCTGTGTGTGCAGTTGGGGGAGTGTAAAGCGCTGAAGGTGCTCAGGAATGTGAACGCCATTGTTTAATCACCTTCGGCGAGTCGGCTTCTGTAACTCTACTCTGAAGTAGTCCAGGCAATTTTCACACCAGGGCTTAATTTTGAAATCCCTATTGAATTTTTTATTCGGCAGCTCAATGGTGAACTTTCCATTAGGATGTCCACAGATAAGGAGAAATTGAGGGTTATTGACTTTCCCCCAGGAAAAGTCCCACCTTTATCTTTCCATTTTTATCAACATGGAAAAGAGATGTTACGTGAGGATTCAGTCCAATAGGAGTAAATATAAGGTCAGGGTATGTAAATGGTTGTGTGATAAACATCTGGAATTGTCTGATACCAACACTGCGTGACATTCAGCACATCATACACAAACACAATGAGCGTGGTCCACATCCTGTCATACCTCAGTGCCCTGCTCAGCTTGTCGTAGTTCATGTGAGGTTTGCATTTCCTCAGCCCCCACAGCCGGGCCACCTCATCAGGGTCCTTGATGACAAACTCCCCGTAGTCTCCCTGCCAGGCGATCACCCCCTGATACTCCTCCTTCTGCAGCAGCTCCAGGATGAAGTGCCACAGCTGGATCTGCCTGGAGCCGGGGCTGGACTCGGGCTTGTAGGCCCAGTCTGGGAAGGCAAACCCTGAGCAGAAGGAGCAAGGAAACAGAGGAGGGACAGGTCAGGGCCTGTCGTTTGTCCCGCCGCTCGCCGGAGGGGGGGTGGGATCGCTGTCTGGGTGAGTGATGAGCAGTTGAGGTGAGGGATGATGTGTTTAATATCACAGCACGTGCCTTGAGCAATGTTAGTCTGCACTAATGCCCTCTAGCCTAAACAGATTGGCCAGTGGGATGATGACAGCTCTCTGGGAGAGGTCTGATTGATGCTGCTCTGGTCTGAATTCAAAAAGCCGACTGTACAGACAACACGGGCAGATTTAAGAAGCTGTTTGACTCATTCAAAAAAGAATCAGGCACTAACAAGCCTTAGATTCGACATACAACCAATTACAACCAGAGATGGAATTTGTTTAGCGATGTGTGTGTGTGTGTAGTAAATCTTTTCAAAGAGTTGAGTCAAGATGAAACTTTGATGATGATGGTGACCTTTGATCAGATGCAGAGTTTTACCAATTTTACACACATGACTTGGGTCTCGGTTTAAATACATGTTTAGTGGGTATTTTTGTTATAAAATACATGACTTTAGGCAAACCTGATGCAACGTTTAAAAGGGGCCTCTTGTTTTCAGTCAGCTGAACATGACGATGGGACTGACCTGGCGTCCAGAGTGCCGGCACCGGGGGGAGCAACAGATCACTGACGCAGTTACAGTCCATGCCTCCGCAACAACTGAAACAAAGCAGAGAGACGAGAAAGAGGGGAAACAGAGTCAGTAAAACATGATTACTTGTACAGATTGAAAATTAGAGTTCATTGAAAAGGAGTCAGAGTCAAGCACCCAGCTGGTTTTACTTCATTGAGTTTAAGCTAAAGTTAAAGAGTGTAAACTTTGTTTAAAATGTACTTGAGTCGGACTGAAAACGGAGGGTATTGCATAAGGGTGTAAAGGCGTATGATGGGTTCAAAATCATACCTTAAATCAATGTGAAATATGGCAAGGTTATGTTTCATATGTCTTTGGTGGAGATGAGATGTTTGATGAATGTGGTCTTGTGTGGCCACCTGAGGCTGCGTCTGATGCAACATGGTGGACATCCCTGTAGTGTATTTATGAACAGGAGGATTTTAATCGACTTTTGAAAAGCAAGTCAAAGCCGAGCCATATTATACATAAAAAATAGGACGTTTTAATATATAATATAACTTGTTTTTTCCTGAGTGGAGTTTAAAAAAAAAAGTAAAAGTTACACAATATGTTGAAGATGTGTGTGCAAAGTTATATTAGGATTTGTTTCTTATGCAATTCAGGTGCATTTGGGGATAAAGTCCATTTAATGCTTTTGTACTATATCATGAGTTAAAGGTACAACCTTTGTTCAAGTTCTTTGTTTGTATATCTAAGAATGTGTGAATCTGTATGGCCTTGACATTCAGAAAAGACATTAGTATGGACCATAAATGATATTATCAGTGGCAGTAGAAGTATAAAGAACGTTTATGTAAAAGTTGCAATACAATCATTTAAAAATACACCATCAGAGGTATAAAAGTATCATCAGATAGAGTTTTCAAAGTAAAAGCACCATAAAAAGCATTATGTAGAAATTGCAGAAATATTTTCTGATCATTGTTGTAAACATATTAATGTGTAAGTCACATTTTATTGTTGCAGATGGTCAAGGTGAAGCTAATTCTGATTACTTTACATAATGTTGAGTTTTTAAACTATGACAATGAACTCTTGCTTTCAGATAAAAATACAACATTTGCAAAAAAAATAAACTACAAGTACTTCAAAAATGTAGTTAAGCACATTGGTTCAGTAAATATACAGTTTTTAAATAATATTTGGAAAAGCACCAAAAATATTACACTGATGCCAATTGAACACTTTTATGTTTAATAGCACATTCAACAAAATATCTAAAATATAGAGCAGAGTTATACAACGGTGATTTACTCACTGGTGATGAGTACGGACTCAAATCTGTAATAAGACAGACATGTTTCTATTTTTTACCTGCAATTTTGCACTATATATTTGTAAAAAAAAAACTAAAATAAAAAAACAAAGCACCTTGAGTGAAGCACCACACAGGTGTGCCTTAAAGCCAAAAACAAACTGTTGGTTTTTTAATCCTCGGCATTGCCTGTGCTTCTTTTATATGCCAGCGTGTGTTGTGAACGGGCCATAAACAATAGCCTTGTGCGTAAATGAGGAAGGTGTTGGTTGCTTTATTAAACGCTTCTAAATAAAGGCATATAGACATCTGCTGACAGGAATAGGTAAGGAGATTTCCGACCGAGGGGACTATGAGACGGGATCTAGTTTGGATATCACAGTTTCATCAGCGTTGTTTTACAAAGCTCAGATGGAAGAGATGCCCTGCTGCTACACTAGTTTCTTTAATGCTGGCCTCTCTATCTCTCCCTTCACTCTCTGCCTCTATTTAATTATGCTCTGTGAATTTTGGATTTTCCCTCCAGCATTGAATTGGAACGTGAATTATTAAGGTGTGTTTGTATAAATTATTATTGCTAACTCCAGGCATTTCTCTCTCTCTCTCTTTCTGAGCGACTCTCCATCTATCCCTCGCTCTCTCGCTCTCACCCTGCTTCTAGCCTTTGGATTGTGGCCCCTCTCGCTCTCTCCTCCCTCTCTTCATCTTTCTTGTTTTCAAGCCGCTCCTTCTGTCTTCAAATACAGAGTTGGCATTCATCCTATCTCAATTTTTTTTTATATCATTCACGTTATTGTTCCTTTATTATTTTTATCTCTGCCTCATATCTCACTCCAGCCCGTAATGAGTCAAAGTTATCGTAAGGGTCCAAATAGAAGCTGTAACTTGGTCATTAAACAAAAAAAAAAAAAAGATGCTCATTTTCACATGGGATTCTTTTTTCCTACAAAACTATACAACATGTAGCCGGTAACAGAGATCATTTTCTATTCGGAGTATCAACATACAATGGCCTTCACACACTTCCAAAGTGCTTCCATTAAAATGCTGATACCTAACCTGTACCGCTGGCTGAAGGCCTCTGCAGAGTTCTGTATAAGTCTTTAAAAAATAAGATATTATTTGTGTTTGAGGTAGTAATCTATAAATTTCCTCTTCCCCGTGAGCTACAGGTCAGCATACAGGTCAATACTGCATCATCTCCTCCATTTGCCATATTCTCGTGGTCCACAGCATGTATAAGCTGGCCTCCTCTGAGGATGATATATATGTGCTCTCCTATCTGTCGGGGTCTTTTCCAGCTACCTCTCGTACCACCTACACACCGCCTCAAATCTATACCCATCCGCCCTTTTTCCCATCCGACAGCGTGTCTATACAGGTGAATCCTCCTTTCCTCTTCCTCACCTCCTTTCCACCGACACACACCTATCCTCTGTCTCCTCTCCCTCCCGCCCCACCCATCTCCTTTTATTTCTCCTTCTCTCCCGCTCTGTGTGTTTTGCTTTGGCGCAGTAATTTTCCGTTTGATTTCGGAGGTAATGCATTTTTTACAAATCAAAGAGGAAGCCAGGCTGCCCCCCCCTCCTCCTCCTCCTCCCTCCTCCTCCACCTCCCTCCCTCCTTTCCCTAGTCTCCCTGTTCTCGCCCCTCTCGGCCCCCCAGGCCAGAGAGGAGATAAAGGAGCCCCCATCATTTCCTTGTTAGTTTTGATTTGGGCAGCGCAGGGCTTTCAAGTTCCCCCCATCACCCCCAGAAACATTATAACTAGCAGCCCAGGGAATACTGTTCCTCATACACACACACACACTTACACACACATGCATGCACAGACTGTCAGATACAGACACTCACAGATTGTAATGGATTGTACACTCACAGTAAACACACAGTCTCGAGCAGATATGGCACAAATACAGGTAGCTGTGTAGCACACACACGCACACAGAGTGAGAAGCTGCACACAAAATAAGACATGGAGCCCATAGATATTGACTGAATCAATATAGACACACTAACACACATCTCACTGAGCTGAAAGAGAGAATGCACGTTGTTTACTAAAGATGCCGGCGTGCTGATAGAGAACACAGAGATGGGCACAGACAAAAAAAAACACAAAACGCATTTCATTTTGCACAGAGCCACTGTGAACACAACACAACACCACCAACAAAGGGACCTTTGTCCCACAAAACGCCACCTGTAAAAACACAGCGCGGATGATGGATCACACAGTTACCGGTGACAATAGCACAGGCGTACAATAGGGCCACCGAGTCACTGGACGTGGCCACGTCTTGATAAAAGCACATTGACCGTTGAAAAGGAACCACAGTTGTGCTCCTCCGACATCGTTGTGTCGGTTTAGCTACTTTTAGCAAACACACATTCTTGCCGCAAAAACGCCTCTGGTGAGCTGATGAGTCAGAAGCTTTTGATAATCCTGTTGAAAGAACGCGGTGGCTTTCCTGTGTCTTCAGGCCTCCGGAAAGATGCAAGGACAAACACACTTGTGTGAGGTCAAGGCCGGTCGAGGCTGAAAGGTGATCAGTGGGTTCGCTTGTTGTTGCTTCTGCTCAAAACACCTGAAATCACTCCCCTCATTTACTGCATCTTGCTCGTCAATTCAGACCGAATCAAAAGAATCCATGGATTTGTACACTACTTTCTGCTGATAGTTCCACAATGCACTGTGCTGTATGCATAGATGCAAAAATGAATTGCATGGCTTTACATCTGTCGGTGATGACATTTAATGATGATTTAGAAGAATCCAAAATCTACATTTACTGCTCACAAGAGAGTAAACTATTAAGTTTAATTAATATGGAGAAAAAATGAGTAAATTCAGACTCAGAGCAGCAAAACCTTTGCACATGTGCACTCTTGTTACTCTTTTTCTTGAATGTATATGTATGTTGTGTTGTGTGTTCACCTTGTTTTATTTGTTGCCTTCTCACCCTCCCTCTTCTCGTTTTTTTAAATTCTCCTGTATAGTACTTTCTCACTCGTTTTAACTTTCAGTCGTATAATGCCACAGGATTTTTGTTCATTAGAATGATGCAAAAAGAAGAAGGAGGCTGTATTAAATAAACCCATAATTAGGACATGGTCAAGGTTGAATCATATTAAATTTAAGTAACTACTTTCAGCTCCAGACCTGATGCAACGCGAGGCTCAGGTCCTACGGTTTCTGCTGGTAATCGAACCTTGTTATGGACTCTTAGTCATCTTGCTCAGGTGGAGGCAAATCAAAACTACTCCCGGTATGTTTGGAAGAGATCAGTCGGGCAACGGTTGTGTATTTGGAACATCTTCCTCCCAAACAGGACTGATCCACAATGACGCAAGTTTACAACAAGGCTGGCAATCCATCGGCCCGGGCCCGTCAGTGGCCCACTAACCTTGGCTCGGCAAGTACAGCAGTGCTGCTGACGGGCCCAGGAGTGAAGAGGAAACAGTGAGGAATACTCTGTAGCACCAACTTTGTTTTGAAATTCTGCGGAGTGACTGGGGTAGTGGGAGAAAGGGGGGCAGCCAGACATTCAGGCAACATTATGTCTCCAGTGCTGTCTAAAGAAGGAAAGAGTGATGGGTCACGATATAAAAAGATAGAAAAATGTGAGAGGCATGAAGAGTCTGGCCTCTCCCGCTTTCTTTTTCCACTAGATGAAACGGACTGTGTACATCTGTCTCATCTTCCTTTTTTTGGTTGCCCCCTAAAAAAGGCCCAACTGAACCCTCTCTCTCCCTCTCACTCTTTCTCTGCTTGCCTCTCTCCTGCTATCTGTCTCTCTCTCTCTGTTCCTCTCCCTGGTTAGCTCTGACACACTGGTCAGCCTCAGGGTGGAAGAACAGAGGGACTCTGCTATGGGTTTGTTAGAGGAGATGGAGAGAGAGAGAGAGAGAGAGAGAGAGAGAGAGAGAGAGAGAGAGAGAGAGAGAGAGAGAGAGAGAGAGAGAGAGAGAGAGAGAGAGAGAGAGAGAGAAAGAGAGAGAGAGAGAGAGAGAGAAAGAGAGAGAGAGAGAGAGGGGGGAGAAGGAGGGGCGGCAGGAAGAGGGAAAAAGAACCTGTCCATCCAAATGTTGAAGAGAATAGTCAATGTTATTACTATAATGGCTTGTAATTGTTCTCATTTTTATCTTAATCGGGAAATAACTTTTACACTTGTGCCTGTGTAATGAATAATTGATGTTTAATCTTTGTTTTGAAGTTATTTTATATCAGATTTTTTTTCTTTTTCTTTTTTTTCTCTACATATTTTGCCTGCAATAAAGCACTGTATGTAATATACTGGTGAAAATCTATTTAGTTTTCATCTTCCCACAGACACATCCTAAGAATGCCACACTTCCATGTTACAACTTTAAGACCCTGTGGATTTTCATTAAAACAATTTCAAAAATAATAAAACACTTTATCCCTGAAAATAATAAAAGACTTAATCCTATTTGATGCCTTTGTAGTGAACTGATCTGTAATGATGTTACAAAAAATAGGGCATATATTTAGAATTTTAGGTTTTTATATGATTTTATACAAACTTAGGGATGCACCTATCAGTTATTTTCATTATTGATTAATATGACAATTATCTCCTAGGTTAATAGTTTAAAATATTAAATGTTAGTATGAGGGAGAAAAGATGGATCACAATTTCCCAAAATCCAACATACAACCTAAAATGTCTGGTTTTGTACCGACCAACAACCCATAACCCAAACATAGTTTACTATCGTAGAGGAGTAAAGAAACCAAAAAAATATTACATTTTAAGTTAGAACCCAAGATCTCAAAATGATAAATTTATAATCAAAGTATTTGTAGATTCATTTTCATACAACCAAGTAATTTCAGTTCTATACAAACTATAAATAAGCATATTAATTATAAGGGATTGAAATAGTTCACTTCTATCTTACATTTCTGAAGATCTTTTAACTATTCTAAGGGTCATGTTGGAAATAAATGGTGCTTTTTGTAGATTCATAAATAAATAAATCCCTCAGCATTACCACATCAAAACAGGGATTTGAAGCATGAAACATTTTCACATTGTTTAAAGGTGCATATACATGAACCCTACGGTTTCAGTATTGCAACTTTCATCGCAGCTAAATTTCCACAGGTTCGAACCTCTGCACCTTTGGCTCCATATATCCATCATACACCCTCATATGAAAGAGTGAGAAATCAGTGCAGTCTCTGTAATAGGAACAGGCAGCAGTGCAGCTCTGTCAGTGTATTTAACCAAGATGTATAGTTCCAGGAGTACCACGGCTCTGTCTCTTCTCCCACAGAGCGCCCATTACTCCACACTGCAGGTGCAAAGCTAATACTGAGTCCTTCACACTGCTATCACCTGCCACACCATAATATCACCGGGTGAAATTCAGTGTGAAATATACAGCACCTTTACAAGTTGGCACGGTGATTGTGAAATGAATATTTATTGTTTAAAGTGAAGGGGATGACAATAATAAACCCAGCCATATGAGAACATCTACGCCCATGTGACGTGAAACTGTGTTATAAACTAAATTGGTTGAACAGCAGATCTCAGGTTCGAGGTTTAAAGATATGCTGGTATTTTGTTATATTTTTTCTATTTGTTAATGAATCCCATTAAAAGAGTGTTTGTCCAACTTTCAATACTTTCTGGCTTCCCCAGCCTGTCTGTGACCTCCAGCCCCAAGCCCATAGGTTTCTACTCAAGTAAAAAACAAAAAAGTTTAAAATGGAGTTTCTTTTTTTGTTGTTTTTCAAGAAAGCAATTTTAAAAAAAATTAAGTGTTGATTTCTGAGTAAAGTTTACTGGGGACTATCTTTAGCCATGGATTATTGAGCATTTTCAGGTTGCAGGAAAAATAAAAGTGCCCTTGTCACACTGTTTGTTGGACATTTACGGACATTTATTCAAATTTTTATTATTATTTTCATAGAATTTGTTACCAATACAAAACTTGCCAGCCATTTAAAAGTTTAATTCAGTAAGTGTAATATAGAAGTTTGAATGATTTCTACAGCAGTCATGTGAAGTTGATACTGTTGGGGTCATAAATAGGCTACCGGTGCTTCTGATAAATAAGGAAACATGTTTTTTTTCAGACTTTCATGAAAGGCGGAGAACTCCAACAAGTTGAAGAATAGTCCAGGTGAGTGCAGATAAGGATGTGAGCGCGTGAAAACGCTATTAGTAGGCTATGGTATGGGACGTCGGCCTTAAGAAAATAAGGAAAAGAAGGGGAAAAAAGGATGAAGAAAAAAGTATCAATCGATAGGGTTAAATTATTCATCGTCATTAATTATCGATCGCTCTCCGCTGCCGGCTCGTCCGCCTCGCGCCAGAGTTGAAAGGAGGGAAAGCGCGCTTTATTAAAACCGGCTCGAGCCTCATTGTTTCATGTCCCGCGGCAAAGAAAAAGCTCGAGTTCGGCTCTGCCCGCGCTGATAGAAACACACACACACACACACACACACACACACACACACACACACACACACACACACACACACACACACACACACCCTCCTTTACGTACTCTCTCTCGCTCGCTCTCTCGACGCGCGGGAGGAGCTTTGGGGAGCCTCGCGCGGTGTTCACGGGGCGGCTGAGTCTCGCGTGGATCGATGAGGGATCAATGGCTCGCGCTGACTAATAGCCAGAGAGCGCCTTTGATCTCGCGGCTGAGAGATCAAAACCTGCGCGAGAGGGAAGAGAAATAGGAAAAGAAACTGCGCCGGCGAGCTGACCTTCACTCACACACACAAACATACGCACACACGCGCGCACACACATTCGTGAAAACCCACTTATAGCCTAGACATCAGCGTGCACGCGACAGCTTTTAGGGAATTTGACTACAGGATCTCCTACCAGTACACCATGCATCACTAACGAAACTACTGGCGCATATGCAATAGAAGCATTTAGACTAATAATCTATCTATAGGCTATAACAGATGTATGCTCCAACCTTTTACACACGCGCACACACGCACGCGCACCGCCTTGCTTCCTACTCCAAGATGTTGCAGTTGATTTTGACTTCCTCAGACAAGGCGATGCAGTGAGAACAAGGAACCATCTGTTGGTTCCAGGGAGCAGATGAGTGTCCTATGGGCTCAACTTCACACCTATAGAGAACTAAGTGTGTGAACAGTGTGTGCGTATGTGTGTGTGTGTGTGTGTGTGGGTGTGTGTGTGTGTAAGAGGAGGTGATTGAACTGTTGAAAAAGAGCAGTTAGAAAAACTGTGAAATAAAAAATGGAGTTAACTTTTTGGGAGGAAAAGCAGATGGTGTAAAACAACTAATGAACTCTGCAAGAAAAACTATAAATGTATTCAAGCCCCCAAAAGAAAATAATAATAATAGTGACACAGAAGGTCCACTATTGGTTGAAAAAAACATACTTAAAGTGTTACAGTGTTTCATCATATTGGTTCTATATTATTATTTTTTTTAATTTTATGAGAATTGCTGAGGAACACAATTCTGGACAACGAAGTCTGTGACAGAGAATTAGCCATTGCTTTTATTTTTTGGTCCCAATAGACCCCAGTTTCGACCTGTATAGACTATATGTATTGTCATATGTTTTATACCTGTGTTTGGTATTGGCAGTGCTTGTATGAACCTTTATTTGGATTTATTTTATTATAATTGTATTCTAGTTTACTCATAAAATGTCTTAGACTTAAACTGAAAACTCTGGGGTCTAATTGATCCAAAATACAAGTACTCTCATAACAAATTGTATTTCACTGTAACATTTCTTTGTCTAAATAACTTTTTCACAAATAAAATTAATACAAATTTGTTGATGCATATCCCAAATGACAAATGAATAATGCAACATTTCCCTGTCTGCTGTTACAACAATGGTTTTCATGTTCAGTCACTTTTATATAACATGCAAGTGCAGGCAATCAGAAACTTTTCTGCATAATTGAATAATAATAAGGACAATAAGGTTGATTTTTGCTATTACTAGTATTATTTTTTTACATGTGCAGCGGTAGGGAGTCCAAACAACAAGGATATAATGCAAATTCCAGCTGAAACAAAGGTTATCGGTAGCACTACGAGCTACAGCATAATGCCTTGCTAAACAGCATCTTGTTTTCAGTTTCACCTGAGGAAATGCACTTCTCTTTCTCTCCCCACTCATCACGCTCTCTCTATCTCTGTCTTTATCCTCCCTGCCACCCCCCTCACCCCCCTCCCCTCTCTGGTCAGTGAGTTACTCTCTCTATCGCTCTCACTTCCCGAATTAACCACTCAAGAAGTCACCACCGACTCAATCAATAGCTCATACATAAACCCTGCTATAATCGCTCCCCCTGCCTGTCTGTCTGCCCCCCTTCCTCTCTCCTCACCCCCTTCACCAGCTTCCAACTGACACTCCTCATCCTCAACTGCTCTCCTCGTGTCCCACTGATCATATTTTTCACGTCTTCCTCCTGTCAATTATTATTATTATATTATACACACGCTCCTCTCTCTTGCATAGTTTCTTCTATAAAACCCCAATGACACCTTTTATTCAAAAAGTCCTCACAACTCTTCAGAGCAGAAATTGAAAACTAAAAATGAAAACCAACATCTTTTCTCTGAATGACAACATCTATCATTAATTGTGTTTTCTGGAATTCTAACAAAGCTTGATTTGTATTTCTAAAACACAACTTTGCATTGATATAACAATAAAGTTTGAATTTTATTCCATCAATATCCCTGTTTTCACAGTCCATCAACCTTTATCAAGACGGTGACAGCCACTGAGTGTCTGGCATTAAGAAATATTAGAGGAGAAGAACTAAAAAAGCAAGAAAATTCAATCGAATGATAAACCTTAAGAAGGCAATCTGTGGCTGATTAACAAACTAAGATGCAGTCCCCATGACTGAGAGGATTCAATCTACTGACACAGTCATTTTAAATTGGTTAGAGGAAAACACAGCTTATAATTGCTCTTTTGAAAAAACAAAAAAAGCAGCAATTCACCCTCGCGAAACAAAAAAAGGTCCATTCTGCTCTTTTTTTGTGTGTCTCACTGACCTTAGTGTTTTTTTTTCTATCTCCTATGGTTCCACTAACTCTACTATATTCCTCTAGGGAGTTGATATTTGTGTAGCATCCCTCTAAAATTTATTGCAGGATCACAGTAATTCTTTTAAGTGCAAGGGCACTATCGGCCCATGCTGGCGTGTCCAGCCAGAATGGGCCTAGTATTGCGTTATAGCAAAGACAAGGAGACATCAATATTGCATTATCTCATGTTTAACTGTGAGACACAGATAGTTGTTTTGGGGGCCTTAAAGATATTGTATTACCAAAGGAGATACAGGCAGACACACACACACACACACACACACACACACACACACACTCACAAGGAGGAGAATATAACACACAGAGAATTTTTAAATTATAAAGGCCTCTACACACCCTCTGCTCATACCCCTTCTCTCTATCTCTCTTTCTCTCGCTCTCTTCTTCTTCTTCTCTGCCTCTCTCTCCTCTCTCCAAAGTCTTTGATTCGTCCGTACGGTTTGATCTGTGAGAGAGCGAGTTTTGTAAACACATTTTTCACGATCATATAGCCACGGGCAAGGGGAGCGTGAGGCGCGGAGGAAGAAGAAGAAGGAGAGGGAGAAACAGACAGAGAGAGAGGGAGAGAGAGAGGGAGAGTGTGTGTGTGTGTGTGTGTGTGTGTGTGAGGGACGTTTAATGAGGCTGCAAGATGGAACGACAGACTGACAGAAAATGCAAGGATGGAGTCTGAACACTGCTATATAAACTGCACAGCAACAAAGACACACACACACACACACACACACATGCACAGACAGACACCAGAGAGCCCAGACTGATGGTTTTGGCACAAGTAAAGCATCACAGGGGTTGACGAAATGTGAAGCAACAACGAGAAAAAGCGAGTTATTCAGTTTTCCTCATCATGCAGAGGGGGGTGACACTCCAACACTGCATTTCCCGATGTGACACTTCCTGAATAGTGAACCCATGTAGAGCCAGAGAGCAACAGAGAGAGAAACATGCTCTATAGTAAACGTCTGAGTGATTAAAGTAGTACAGCTGCTGTTATTCTACTGGACTCAAGCCTTCCATACATTATACGGACAACTTTTCTCCCCTCTCATGATTTGAATAGTAATGTTATTTAACAGCTCTATAATATATTTGATATGACCGCTGATATTTGAATAGTATTGTTTGTTTATTGCTTCACATCATCTGTCAATGTCAATAATCTCCTGTAGCCTACTACTGCTTTGGGAAGTGCGTAGGTTTCATTTGAACATAGACATGGGCGTCTTTTTGCAATCTGGTGAATTTTTCTGATACAATTTGTGCTTTTTTATAGTGTAAATATCTTTATTTATGTGAGTGAAAATACATAAGTCAGGCACCAGGTGACTATTTTAATTATAATGGAATATAATGCAGTTAGGCCCTATTTCTGTATTACTTTCAAGCATTTTTAATATGCAGATACAGTTTTTTTCATTTGATATTAAATCTGCTGAGTTAACACACATATACTACATTTTTCAAAATAAAAGTCCTCTGCTCCTTTCAAGTTTTTATTTGCAAATGCTCTAAATATTGGAGGGAGGTATATATCCCCTGCATCCTCCCCCTACATCTATGCAATATACTGGAGGCTTCTGATCTGGGCATGCCAATAAAGCTTATTTGAATTTGACACACAGAAAAGGGGAGAAAGATGCATCTCGTTTGGGATGATGAACACGGAAAACAGAGAAAACAGCATCTGAAAAACAGATTATGAGGCGAGCCAATAAAACGCGGGGCACAGGCGGTAAACACACCGCGGTGTAAAGCTGAACTAATAAAAGTGTGAGGCTCTCAGTTCTCTACGTTTCTTTTTTCCCCACTTGGTTGGAACACTTTCTCTTTTTTTCCTCCTCCTGCTAATCCGGTTAGGTTCGATTGGCTCCGGTAATGGCGCTAACCCGTCGCCTCTACACTATATAAAGCGACTCCTCTCCACCACGGGACGCGGCGGAGAGGAAGCGGCTCCGGCTTCGAACCCGTAGACATTGACTGGACAAACCCAACCACAGGAGGAGAAAAAAGGACGAAGATAAAAATAAAAAAATAAATTAAAAAAGTCAATAAACTGTCTTACATGTCTGCAGCTACTATTTAAAAGGACGAAGTCAGCTTATAAAAATACTAATTTCTTACCTTATCTCTTAAAAGAAAAAAACCCTTGAAGTTAGACTAATAATGCGGCATTGGACCCTTTTCACGGCTGCCACATTGACGTGAAATACCCAGGTGTTACAGCTGATACTAATTAGGTTCCATTTATTGTAGCTGAGCCTTTCCAACATGCACAACAGCAGCAGCCTGACTCCGTTTGAAATGAATGGAACTTTAATTAGTATCATTTGTAACACCTGTGTTTACCTACTATTTCATGTCAACGTGGCTGCCGTGAAAAGGGTCTTTTAGTGTGCACATGCAGAGTTACGGGCTTATTTAAAGCTAAATGCTAAACATGCATAATGTTACAACACTGTCAAACCTCAAAGCTATTTCCAATGATAATAACGGTAATAATAATAATTATTATAAGCCTATAACAGCATGTTTTAGCCTATTTATTGCCCATCAATTACCACAGTCGATTGCACATCGTAACGATGGGATGATTTGCCTCCTTTGACTTGTGGCTGAGCGGCCAGAGGTTACACACAGGCCATCACATTTAAAGTGCTTTTTTACCACTCCGAGATCTGTGTGTTTTCCTAAAAGACGGGGAAACACTCCTCAACAATTCAGCACAAATCCCCCGCGTCAGTCGTTAAAAATGATTTTCTTTTCATTTTCCCTTCCCTTGCATTCTCCATATTTTTTTCTTTACTTAGCCTTACTGCTTTTTAGAAAGAATAGCTGCGAGCAGTAAAGTTGGGTTGTCAGAATGTGTGTGTGTGTGTATGCGCGCGCATGTGTGTGTGTGTGTGTGTGTACTGTAGCGTTTCCTCTTCCTCTCCCCTCTCTCTCTTTCTTCTCTCAGTCTTTTCTGTCCGGGGAATTGTTCTCAACGTCCACAAACACATTGCAAATACCCGCCGGCCCAGCTGCATCGATTTCTAATTAGACGCCAGGATAATCGTTGGAGAGAGATGAAAAACGGAGAGAGTGATAGCGAGACGGAGTAAATAAATATATAAACGAATTAGAGCCCAGATTAATTGAATGAATATGAGCATTAAAGAAGAAACAAAGGTGATCTTGGCGGATAAACCTTATGCGTGGACCGCACGAGAAATGCACACAGAGGAGGAACAATATATATGCAGAAATAAAGAGGATGATTGGAGGTTGGGTTTTTTAATCAGGGCCTACTTTTTTGTAGGCTAAAAGAAACAAAAAAGGAAATTTGCATTTATTGGTGCAGCTTATGTTCTTGCACCGTTTATTTATTTATAAATCATTTTATAGATGTTCCGATGACTTGTAGAAATGTCATTTTTCTATCTTCGACTAATTCATGAATTGATTTTAATAGACAAATCTGAGTTTTACACATGGAATAAAGCAGCGGGGCCTCTTTAAATCTAATTGTTAGCAGAGATGTGCTCATCATTTTTTTAGGATATTAAAAATTAGACAGGAATCGCGTAAAAATCGACTAAGAACAAACCGATCATCAATCGACTACTATGATGAGTATTTTCTGTTATATGGGGCAAGCAGCTAAAATAATAATAGGAGTTATCATGGATGAATATGGTGATATTAGTGTGTTAGTTTTTGAACGCAGAGACTGATGCTGTAATGACTCGACACGGTTGTTGGCTGCATGATCCGCAGCATACAGGACGTCTGCAGCCTGATTGAGACTGGGTGACAGCAATCAACCTTGAACTAAAGCCACAGCGGGATTATCCAACTTCTCTCCTCTTCAGTCAAATTTCCATCCCTCCTCCTCCTCCTCTCCTCCTCCTCCTCCTCCTCCTCCTCCCTCTTCCTGTCTCCTGACAGAGTGTGACAGGGGGTTAGCCGGGGAGCTCAGGTAGCTCGTTTACTTTAATTAACGTTTCATCATCCTCGGAGCGGGACCGCGCACCGTATACTCTTTCATGCTGCTCCGTCTCTCATCCCTGTTCTCCATCCATTCATCATCTCCCCTCCCCTATCCCTTTCTTTATCTCTCCTCCCCACCTGCGGGCCCACCTCTCATCTTTTCTTCAACAGATCGCCATATCGCCCCCCCGCGCTCTCTGTCTCCTGTCCACTCAAGCATATATATGGTCCTACAGGATAATAATTCAAACACTTTCCTTCCTCCTTCCCTTCTCTTCCTCCTCGTAGCTCTCTTTTAAAACTTAGTTTGGACACTTCGTTACCTCCCCTGAACTATATTGTCCCCTTGCTGTTTTCTACCCATGATGTCTGACATTAACCGCGTAATTACGCAGCGGTATTAATCAGCTGATCCGAATAGAAAAAGGTCAATTGGTGTGCGCTGTCATCCAGGGAACGAGCTCTTAAACAAAGTTGAAGCAACTGCTGTTCGTTCGTGCATGTGTGTTTTACGGCATGTTATAGAATATTATAGGTTAAGTATTAAAAATAAAATCCAAGTCCCAAATGGGATGCTATAGCCGATAGTTGTTCGTTAGGGACACATTATGACACAGGAGGAGGGACGTTATTGATCCATTGAGCAGTATTGGCCGCCTCTGATCAGCCATATAATGGAAAATAAACCTCCACTCGGTGATCATCCTCAGGCAAGCAACCGCAAAAAAATCAATTCGCTAATCAATTATTCATCTTACTTATGTTTTTTTTCCCGTAATAGACTAATATCTATATGCAATTTGTGAAAAATATTTAGGTCGCTGGGCACAGTGAAATATTCAAAGAGCGCAAAATAACTCCATTTGTGTAATTTTCATGAAAAACAGTTTCTTCCAGTTTAAATTGAAATCATCAGTTTGAACTTTAAAACACTTTCAAGGCGACATGAGACAATCGTCGTTCAATTCCCACTTAAAAGTATTTACCTGGCTATATGTGCTTTTTTTGGACATTTGGATTCAGCATTCAATTGCAGCCTATACCGATTCATTATGCTAATCATCTGCAATGATGTATGTGATGCAATTACAGCCTGTCTAGTCTGAGATGGAGCAATAGTATAGACCTATTTGTATTGATTTTTATGAATATTTATGATACATAATAATGATTTTAAGCCACAATGCAACAACAGTCATTCAGAGGATCCAGCAATGATACAAAAACTGACTGTACTGAAAAAAAATTGAAAATAATTTATCAAAAGATAAAAGGATGGAGGATAATCAAATAAAATGGGACAAATAAGGTTTTACATACCGAATTCTTTAAATATTAGCAGCATAATCAGCAAATATGGAATTTGTGATTACTGCTACAAACGTCTTTTACATGAAATGATCATTTTAATTGATCTGAGATAACTCAGGGCAGAGCAGAGAGTCAAAAGACCACTGGTGCCAGAGAATATAGCAACTAAAACATTAAGGGTCTGACACAAACAATGGTGCACTCTCCGTTTTGTATGGGGAAGTGTTTTGAGTGACTGTCCCTTACCTGAATGCATCCAAAAAATAGGCTAAAATGGGACATGTCATCAGAGTGAGGTAGGGGTTAATGATGCGTTAATATGTCCAGAGTTCCTATGGTATTTTACTTGTTATGGGCATATTGGTAACATATGTTCCCATAATATCCGCAAAAAGTCCAAGTTTTCAGAATTTTAGGAATTCAACCAAAATTTGCCCCAAATTACCTGACTTCACCGCCATAAAATGTCTCATTTAGCTAACTTGCTCTTAATGAAAAAAGGAATGATGAAAATGAATCAATAAAACCAAGAGTAGAATCTTGAAAACTAGTCACAAACCAATAGCCCCGAATCCCTTTGGAGCTGAGTTGGAGATGGAGTTTGATAAAGTGGTGGAAATGGCAGGTGTTATATGGAGCAAAAATAAAATGAAAGAAAAGAGTAAAGTAAATACAGTTATACTCATATGGTTCGGTGGTGGTCGGGGAGTGACTCGTACACGGCCTGCGACTCAGCATGGAGCATTCTGATAGTTTAAACAGTTTAAAACACTTACAGTGGTAACCGGATTTGTAGCCTTGTGGGGTTAAGAACTTGATGAAATCCTCCATGTCCACTGGGACGACAGAGGTGAGCGCTCACATACAAATTGCCATTGATAAAGAGAGAAAGGGAAGCTCCACCCTCACAAATCTTAAACCCCAGCCCTTTAACACTGGCTCAGACAAGAAAAAAACTCTTCTACCCAGAATGCAGTGCAGCTGGATCCGTCTGGAAACCTCAGGGAAAATGAGATTGACATGAGGTTTTGCCTATTTGCCATTGATTTAAATGGAGCCGTTCATTTATGACTGTTGTTGAACTCCCAACATGCTAAGCTTTGACCTTTAAGAGTGAAGTGAAGCTGGTGACCGCTGCTGCTTAGAGGCTCCATCAATAATAAAAGAGACAAAACCAGAGGCCTATTTGTCTGAATCACAGATTGTATAAGAAGATGGATGATGTGTCTCCACTTCCTACCACTCTCCACTAAAGTGAAGCCAAAATATCCCATTTCCAGATGCTGCCATCTTGCTTGTGTGATGACACTTGGAGCCAGAGTCTGAGCGGCAGAGTCAGGACGGAGGTTTGAGAGCAGCCGTCACAGCAGTTGATCATGACCCCACAGGCCCTTATTTATCACCTCAAATAAATAACAACCTCAAATAAATACACTTATTAGAAAGAAATAAACTTGAATGAACATAAATGACAGAAACACTCATCAGTAAAAGTTTATTTGACATATACTTTGATTTCTTTTTAGTTTGACTTCCACTAACATGAATGGGGATTTATAACTTACACTGCAGCCGGCTACCAGGAAGTGATTGACATCTTTTGGCTTGACCTTTGGTTAGTTGTCATAGCATCATATTTATATAGAGTCAATGGTCTGAATTTACAGAAATGTACATTCATGGTGTCTAACTGTCTAACTGATTGCTGCTAGAGAGATGGGAAACTAAAGTACAAGACTTCAACTCAGTGTTGGTTTGCAGTCCTTTTCCTTGCTGGAGCCCCAGAAAGCACAAAGTCATATTTGGTCTGTCTGTTTCTCTTCTGATTGAATTTCACTTCAAAGAATGAAAAAGTGGGTGCAGTGAGGGGGGGGGGAGGTGAACCTCTATAGGTTGAAGGAGCTACTGCAGGATATCACAAAATAAAAAAAGTACAAATGAGCAGCAAAATGGAAAACTTTCTAAATTCAGGCTGTGTGTATTTATATGTTTTTAAGAGTGTTTGAAGCAGGGGATAATTTTTATATAGGCCGTAGACCTTATCTAAACAGAAAAAAAACACAAAATTCTCCATTTGCATGATATAGGACGTTTGAATCTCATCCCAAACAAGCAGTTTTAGGAGGAGTTAGGAGTTACTTGTGTGCAAGAGGCTCTTGAAGATCTGGAAGACTCCATTTTTGGGTTTACTTCACCACCTCTGTGGGATGAGTTAGACTTTTAAAAATGGACTGATACTACAGTGTAGAGAGAAAAGTGACCAGTGAAGCCTCACGTTTCAATGCATTTAAATGCCTGTTATCTGTCCCTTTAGACCATTAATGCAGCACAATCATTGCATATGGTCTAATGATGAGCCTGAGACAGGCATTTTAGTTAGAGGGGAGAGGATGCATTTTATATATTGGCATGACAAGATGTCAATAGCTTTTCAAAACTCATTCGGTAAATCATGACTAGATTTGACTAAATTTATGAATTTAGTCATTGATCAAATCATGAACTAAGAGCGGAGTCATTAAAATATTTGGTCAACTGTCTTATAACTGTTATATTAGTAATTATTTCATACTTCCATACACAGAAACAACATTCTTCTAATGAACTACTTTATCAAAGTTTTCCGGAGAAGTGCAACTTTGTTAAGTTGATTCGTTGTATTTATTGACTGAGTTTGAGAAACTGAGATCCATGATTCAACACAAGGGAGAACTCATACAATTTGGAGTCAAGAAAAACACAACAAACACTGAGTTTCACAAGCACAGAATCCACGTGAATGAATGTATGTAAGTGCTTAACGATATACTGTAGGATCCCATTCATGTCTCTCAAGTATGTGCTTTTTAAATAGCTACCGCTGCTTCCATTTAATCTCCTGTTTCCATATTTGGTATGATTTGATGATTGAGTCTATTCTGTCTTGTTTCTGCTTCCTCTTTAGTGTCTGATATCTCCTCAGTACACCACACACACCTCTCGGATTGCTGTATTTCTATTAAAAACAACTCATACATACACACACTCACACACAAACAAACAAAAATTCAATCTCTCCATCTTTCTATCTATGTTTCCCTCTCCCACAAGCTCACAAGCAAATGTACACACACACACACCTCCCGTCTGCCCTCTCGCTCGTGTATGTGCGTGTCAAATCGAATCTCCACCTCAGTGCGTAGTACACCTGCTGTGCCGGCGTATAATGTGCTGCATACAGTGAGTGCACGATGACGGATTACTGAATTAGACCAATAATGACAAGTGACACTTCTGTTACCGCTCCCTGAGCCACTGCAGAGAGCAGGGGAGAGGTGTAAATAAAGAACAGACACAGCAAGAGAGAGCAAGAGAGAGCTGGTGGAGGGGATAAAAACAATGAAACAGAGACAGAGGAAGTCATGGCCATAGATTGGGAATTTTCAGGTTATTCTAGAAAATAAATAAGTTCAGTTTCATTCGAGTACAACTTCTGTATCCTGCATCTCTTGTCTTTTCTTCTCTGTTTCTGTGGCGACACTCCAGTTGTCATGGACCCATGCTAAAATATTTCCACATCTGTGATGAGTTTTTTTCGTGCAGCTTTTCTCAAAGATCTTTATAAAAGAGTAAGTCAAACCTATATTGTTGTAAAATTTCAAGTTGAGCTACCGCCTGAACATGAACTGTTACATGCGATCAAGCCGTCGAGTGTTGGCATTAAATAAAGGCAACCTCAGGCTCGCCAAGGCAGAACTGTTCTGAGAAGTTTTGACGTGTTTTCCTAATGAATAAACATGAAATGTAGAGCAGGGTAATTTGTGTGTCCACCAGTTGTAGACTGGCGCAGCGTATCTGCAGGAAGTCTGGCCCCCCCACGGACCCGGGTCTCCGCAGGCCTGTGCTCAGGATACTGAACCATGCCAAATGAGGAAGAGGAGGTGCAATCCTCCTTGGGACCGCATGAATAAATCAGCCTACCACCCGGTGCTTCTGCAGTGGAGGCAAAGACTTGACTAGCGGAGGCGTACACATACACAGAGACGCACGCAAACACATGCATTCATTCATACATGCACACGTGCAGAAAGCGAAATATGAAAACAGGGACTATGGTTAGGATTGATGTAAATAACCAGTGGCTGTCTGTACTAGGCTGTTTACACAAAAGCCCTGCAAAGTTCCTGCTGTAGACCACTTAATCCGCATCACATTAACCCTGGCTTGAGAAACCCAGTGTTGCTCTATTCCACAGGAGGCAGGTGAAACCAGGGGCGAAAATCCCATTTCATTGATGGGGGGGACAATAAACAGTATATTTTTTAGAGAATAATTTCTGGAGGGGACATGAAAAAAATACTATACTATCAACGAGGGAAAAACTCTCTCTACTCTTCTTCCTCACCTCACTGAAAATGTTCATCGTTAGAGCTCGTTAACGATCATTAGATCTAAAAAGAGAGGCTGGTTTTGATCTAATTTTGAACAAGTAATGTGATAAATGACCTACTGGCGTCTACATATTAGTTTGATTGGTTTCTTCCACGTAGCTAGCTACTAGCCGTTAGCCACTGGCCCCGCCCACTGGAAAACAAAATCTGGACCAAACTTGGGGAACATGGGGTTATAAATATAAACGTAACATATATTATATAACAATGTAAGTTGTGTGACAGTGGCTCACACACACTTTCTGGCCGATTTTTTGTACTTTTATGATACAAACACCGATGAGAATATTTGTGTTGGCTCTGTGTCAATGATGTCAATTTAACTGCGAGGCTCATCGCTCCGCTTGTATTGCCTCATAATGGAGAAACAGCGGGGGGACAGACGCCTGCCAAGTCCTCAAGTAACAGCACAACACTCAAGTCTGGCTCGGAGGCGCACGAGGCTGCGGGCTTCACGCGCCTCCCGCGTGTACGCGCCAGGACAGGAAAGGACGGACGAGGAGGAGAAGCGAGCGCGTTAAACTGGGACATGGAGGAGTAAAAGGAAGAAACAATGGAGGTAAAGACTGGGAGTTTGGAGACAGAGAAGCGCGAGGCAGAGGGAGCAATAGGGGGGAAGCACCGAGGAAGGAAGACAGAAAGAAATATTGACAAAGCATAGATATACACATAAGTCACCCGACACGACCCGCCTGCTCCCTGTATTTTATAGAGCCGCTCTGCGCCGGCGGAACAGCGTGACAGGCCAGTTCCTTCACCGGGAAATATGGTCCCTCTCCGCCCTCCCGCCTCCCGCTCCGCTATCACTCCTGTTTTCTGTCTATCCCACCTGATATCATTCTGTCACCTCCGCGCCGGGCTCTTTTTTCCATCATCCCCTCTATTTCTTTTCCCTCCCCGTTCTCTCGCCATTTTTATTGGCGCTCTTACACTCAGGCCGTCGTGTTTCACTCCTCCGTTTCTATCCATCTTCGTGTCGCTCTCTTAATCCCCTTCTCATTTGCCCCCCTCCCCTCCTCGTTCTCCCCCACCCCCACCCCTCCCTGTTTGCGCACGTGCTGTCCCATTTCCACCTAACTCCTCTCCCGTTTCCCCTCGTTCTTCCTGATTCATTTCCTCCCTGCTAGCTCTTCCCATTCATCCCATGGACCCTGGCTCTCCTGTCTCCATCTTACGCCGTTTCTAACTATTATTTCCCTGTGACCTCCCTGGTTTTCTTCCCTGGCTCTTTTCACTTCATCTTGTCTTTCTATCGCCCCTGTGAACTTTATCCATTCGCATTTTTAAATTGAATACTTCAGCTTGGCCTTTTCACTTTTGCCCTTTCCTTCCTCGACATCTTTATAGATGCCTTTTTTCCCTCTCGCCGCCTTGAAATACGCATAGACATTCATCACATTTTCATACTATTTTTGGTGCGTTTTACACATTGTCTGACTCTTAGCTTCGTTCTCCCTACCTTTCCTCCTTCTCTCTCCATTCATTCTTCTTTTTCCTCCTCCCTCTGCATTCCAACCAGCCCTCCCTCTCTCATCCTGCAGCCTGAGCACAGAGCCCCATGTGTCGGAATCAATTAGGGCTGAGAGCCGTCGCGGCCGCTCTTTCACGGAGGTAAATATTAAACTGCACCAAGCACCGAGGAGGAAGAGGGAGGGAGAGGAGGGGAGAGGAGGGGAGAGAGGGAGCCCTCCGTCCCTAATCCACCGCATCGATCAGGCGGGGATGAGGGTAATATATTATTTTGACAAGATACGATCCTCCGACGCGCACCGCTATCCCCGGCGATCGATTTCTTTTTTCTCTCCTTTTTTTTCTTTTCCTTTTCTCCCCCTCAGCGAGTGGGACAGAGTTTGTGTGTTGCTGTGTGTGTGTGTGTGTGTGTGTGTGTGTGTGTGTGTGTGTGTGTGTGTGTGTGTGTGTGTGTGTGTGAAATAGAGGGTGCGTATGTGCATTTGTGTGTTGTTGACGTTGCCGGGCGTCGTGTGCATGTGCACTGGAGTGTGGATGGGTGACAATAGGAACAGTGTTAGGAAATGTGGGGAAGAAATGAGGATGGTGCTACTAGTGGGTCCGTGCTTTTACAAACAAGCTCCTGTCTAAACAGCTAAATCACACACTCACCTAAAGATGGATCGTTGAGAGAAGTATCTGAGAATCGCATTAGGCTTCATTTTTGTAGGGATATATATATATATATATATATATATATATATATATATATATATATATATATATATATATATATATATATATATATGCATGCACGTGGCAGGATGTCAGGGTTACAGTTAGTCAGATAGGCAGAACTGACCTATTGTAAAGTTAAGTGTCCTCCCCCTGCACAGTCCCCTCTGCTCCCCTCTATATCGCTTTGTAAACTGTGTCTAAATGCTAAATTCCCAGATCAATTTTTTTATTCAACCTCTCCCCCCCATCAGCGCGTTCCCTCTGCCCCCTGCCGCTGTCCCCCCTCAGACAGATCCAAGTCTCTGTCCTCCAGTGATGGAGGGTGTCCTAGACCCCTCTGTGTGTGTGTGTGTGTGTGTGTGTGGGGGGGGGGGGGGTTATTGTCACAGCCATTCAAATGCAGTCCTATGAAAAGCAGGAAAAGATGTTTTATCTGAACCAAAAGAAAGTGACAGCTTGGTTTGTTGCAGCAAACAAACTTTAACTTATTTTTTTGGTTAAATTATATTTTCATTAACACTAAATCAAGCCGGTGCATTTAAAAGGTGAAAGGGTCGCTCCTAGCACCAAAACCCACTGATTCTCTAAAGCCACCTCTTTTAGCTTATTTTTTATTTGTGGAGTCTTACAGCGAATATTCATCCCCCCATTAGAAAGCCATCAAACAGGCATGAGTGTATGCTACAGGCTTAGCATTAAATGATGAGCAGCTGGTGAGGAAGACGGGCAACTGAGCAAGTTAAAGTTCAGATATTTTTCACAGATGTTGGTGGAGACCAAACTGGAGTGAAAAGGCCAGTGAATATTGGAGTGTAGCCAGATAATGAATTCCACAGTGAAGCTTCTCTAGTTGTATTTCTACTTGTCAAATGATTTTAATCAAACCTTTAAAATCTCAAAAAAAAGGAAATGCAAATTTGGTTTATTGCCATTGACTGGTTTGGAATGAATAAACTAAATTGATGGATTTATTACACATGGCTGTAATAAACGTAAAAGTAGAAGAATTAGAGGGTGGGTCTGGAAATTTTAAAAAGGACATGAAGAGAGAAAATGGGAGAGATTTTCAGGTATTTGGTGTGTACTTCATTTGTGTTTGACACTCTCTAGAAACAAAGAATCAAGTAAAATGCATATTATGGAAATATACAGTGAGTGTAAACCTCTCACTTGAGATAAACGTTCATGACGTCAGGGATAAACTGACTAAGATGTTCCCCTCTCCTGTTTTGCATGTCAAGCAGGTGCAAAAACATTGTATTTTAAAATACTTCTTCTCTTAGCATTGTAATTGAACTTAAATTGTTTGGTGTGGAATAGTCAGATACAGCTATCAGGTTTCTTTAAGTTTATTTTATATTATTTCTGCCGCCTAGGGGCCAGAAATCAGGTTCAGGTTTTCAGAGTAGCGCAAGATAGTTACACGACATCATACATATAAAACTACATTAAAAATGACATCTGGATTATGCATAAATTATTATGCATATGTGACTGTGTGACATATGCACTCATACAGAGTGCACTGTGTGAGTGCACTCTGTATGAATGTAAGTGTGCATGTGTCATTTCGAACCATTTCTGTCATTTCTTCTTCCTCATATGTCCTACCAAGACACAAACAGATTAAAAGTCGTGTGTACGTGCACACACACACACGCACACACACACACACACACACACCGGCACCACACCGGTTTCCTCTCAGAGAGAGATCTCCATCCAAACAAGTACGACGTCCCCCTGCTGGCGTCTCCTCCAGCTCGCTCCACTTGCTCCCGCCGCTCGTCTCCCACTTTCTCTGTTTCTGCCCACCGCGACTTAGTTTTCCTCCTTCTCTCTGTCCGCTCTCGCTGTTATTGTGCCATTTTCTGCCACTTTGGTCCAAGAAAGGGAGGCCGTAATGCAATCTCTCCCCCTCTCCGACCCCTGCTGTGAGGGAGAGTAGCTTGGCCTGTGTGCTGGGCCGGGGAGAAGGGGGAGAGACGGGGTCAAGGTGAGCTCTAATACACTATTGATCCGCCCCAATTGAAAACCTGATGGAAATTTTACCCCCCTCCCCTCCGCTCCTTTCCTCCTCATCCTTCCCCCGCACCTCTCTCTTTCTCTCTCTCTCTCTCTGTGTTCCCCCCCTCTTTCATCTACCCTTCTCCCTTCCTATCTCCCACTCCTCTCTTCCCTTATGTCTTTTTTCCTTTCCTGTGTGTATCCTCCCCGGTGCCTAGAGTCTTCCTCTTTTTCACTGTCTATCCCTGTTCTCTCCAATCTGTTTTCTCTCCCGGCTGAACGTCTCTTTCAACCACTGACCACTTTCTCTCCCTCGCTATCCATCTATCGCCGTGCCGGGCGGCAACTCATCCACCGTGTCTTTTAAACTGTGCCTCTAATCATTTCCTCTCTTCCCTTCTCCTCCTTTTAAGTCTCACCATCTCCCTTTTTTCAGGCCTGTTCCTCTCTTTTTCATTTAAATCCCTCACTACCCCTCCCCGCTGTTTCTCCGTCTCTCTCTCCCCCCCTTGTCCCCCTCTCTGAGTGTGCATCAGATGGTCCATTTCTCTCTAACCCAGTGCATATTGATCCCTATGGCAGTAGCATGCAGGGTGAGGGCTGCGAGGACCGCTGCTACAGTGTATTAAACGCCACAAACGCTTTGGACGCGGCGAGGGAGACACGCCTCCCCCCGGCAGGGCACTGTCAATAGCTGCTCCTTCCTGTCAACAGCAGCCAAATGGCCTCTCAATCTGGGTCTCGTGATGGGCTACAGATTGGTACATAGAAACACGCAATGGATGTGCCTCAGAAAAATAAGAGAGGAGCTTGACAGGAGAAAAGATTTTTTTTAAAAATGACACCATGTAAGTAGATGTGCATGGAGTGATTTACCCAAGTAGAATGGGTGAGCTGCTTTAAAAAGAATGTATTCATTACTGATGTAAATCAATGAAATTGTGTAAAACCATTTCCATTCAGATGCCTAAAATGTTGCACAGCAAAAATCTATGACCCCAGCTTTCAATTTGCTCCATTCTTTTCCTTAACAGGTTTCATAATAACTGCAGTAAGGTGGAATGGCAATTACGGACGCAGCCGAGTGTGCTTCATACTGTTTGAGCACGTCAAACAAAAGAGGCACAAAACGCTGGAGAGCCCCCGAACAATAGAGATGGCGGCGGCAGCAGCAGCAGAAGTAGTAAACATTTCGCTGCTACCCATTACTTTCCCACTTAACAAGACGGACCACAACCTCTCCCTCTCTGACTCTATGCAGAGTCGGCTGCTATCGCCGCGCGCTGCTCGAGTGGGAGATAAATGAAGTGAGTGTGCGTATGTGTGCGTTTGATTTATGTACTGTTGTGTACGTGTCAGACGAGCGGAGCTATCACGACCACCATCTCCCAATAGACATAGAAATGCTACAGCAGTGGTGGGACCCCTCTGTCGACCCCGAGACCCCGATACACATCTGGAACAGCAGAGCATGCGAGCTAGGGATTGGAGGGTTTTTTTCTTTTTTGGAGTAGTAGTAGTAGTAGTAAGAAGAGGAGGAGGAGGAGGAGGAAGAGCAGCTGCTACCTTTGTTGCTTCTGTGCATTTTATTTTCCATTCATTTCCGCCTTTTTCGCAGGTGTCGTGTTGCACGGAGGTGAAGCCGGCTGCTGCACTTTCACCTCAAACTCAACTTTACAAACTGGTGCCCGCCCTCAGAGGAATCATCTCTCAGGTAGAGGAGCTCCCACAGGCTCCAGACTCCCAGGTTCTGGGATAGTTGTTTTTTCGCATTACGCTTCTGTCAACAGTGTCAGGAGTCAACTGGGTCTCTGTCTCATTGGGCGTCAACAGGTTTTTCAAAAAAGGGGGAAAAAGTTTCATTGTGTTTCCCATACTGTAAAAAAAAAGCATTTTTCACCTATACATCTAAACAATGTTTGACATTTGACCTGCTTCCATGCAGATCAGTCTAATTTTCTGGGGATATTTCATGCATAGAAGTGTTTAAAGATAATAACATCTTCTGTTCTTATTGCATTGTTTTAATATGTTCACTGCAAACCTGTTTTATTTGACTAGTTTTCTCTTTGAGTCACTCTTTTCTTCCCTCCTTCCCTTTTTTTCTCCTCTCTTCTCTCCATCTATTTCTTTCTCTCTAGGAAGGAATCAGTCTCACCTTAATTGCTCTTAAATCGGATTAATGACTGACCGGGGACAACTTGACTTAATCTCTCTTCTAGTAAATCTCTTCCTCTCCCCTCTTCTCATACATCACTCTTATATCCCTCCCTTGTTCCTTTTATCTCTCGTCCTCCCTCTTTCTGTCTCTATCTCATCCCTTTCTCTGTGCTCGCCCGATCCCCCCCACTTCCTCGTTCAGCCTCTCTCACCTTCTTTTTTTTGCTTTTGCTCTCCATCACCTCGACTCCCTCTCTCTCCACAGCCCGCCTTTCTTTCTCCAATTCATCTCCCTCCTCCTTTTCTCTCCATCACTCTCCCTCCAAGTCAATCATTCTTTCATCTTTTTTGGACGCACTCTTGTCGCCGTGCCTCCGTGCTCCGGCCCCGCTCGTCATCCGGGTTCCTTCATCATTTTTCTCCTCCTGTTTTTGCTCTTTCGACAACTTTCCATCATCCTTTAAATTCACCGTCTGAGATTTTTTTTTTGCCAGAATCCCTTTGACTTGTGCTGTTGCTCCATCCCCGTTCTATGCTTCATCTGTGTGTGTGTGTGTGTCTTTCTCTCCCTACAAGTGTATGTGTTAGCACACATCGACGTGGTCCTGTCATTGCCTCCTAAGTGCTTTGGCAATAGTAGGGATCTGCTGTCATGCCAGTGCAACTAATCTCAATTGAATTACATTGAACTTGTACTAAGATGGAGATAAAGGACATTAGAGTCTGTCTGTGTGACTGCTCAAGCAGATCTCTGGCACCCATGGGTGCCAGCGTTGCACACACGCGCACAGACACATTTTAGATGTCAGTCTGGAACTGGGTGGCAGTGACTCCATTTGATCATTACCATTAATGTGATTAATGCCCATATGCCATCAACAAGAAATGAAAAGTAAATTGTAGTACAATGTGAAACAACTGGTGTCCTGCTACACTGAGGCGGCTGATCCTTGTTAAGGGCGCGAGGGCAAAGAAATCGTGCCACCTCCCAAACCCCCGCGGCTCAAAAAAACGGAGGGGGAAAAAAAAAGAAAGGCCAGCCTTGTGGACAAAAGCTCATTTTCCTCTTGGTTGCACACTGCTGGCGGCTGGCTAACATGCCACAGGAGAATTCAACCACTCATACACCTTTGTTTTCCCTGGGTTTTTCCCAACTTTACATGCGGCAGCAGAGCCATAACACGATGTGAAAAAGCAGGATTTCTAATGTGCGCCCGGAAGGCATTTTGGTGCCTGGCCTGTCCAGCCTGAGGCAAAGTCCGCTATCTGAGAGCCACAAAGTTGCCGTCTGCGACAGGGAAAGGAGGATCTGCAAAACGTGGGGACGCCTGTCCGCAGGTCCTTCCTTCATTCTCCCATTCTTCCCTTCAATCCATTTTTCAAATCTACAGAACTCCCTCCCCATACACACACACACACACTCTCTGCATCCCCATCTGTTTCATGCTGCTCCACTGTCTGCCCTCTCTCCCTCTCTCTCTCTTTCTCTCTCTCCCTCTCTCTCTCTCAGTGCAGTCAGGATTAAGCATTTATCTCGGTGGTCCTCTTTTCTGCCCTAAACGCCCGTGAGGATGATAAGAGTCGCTGGGATTTGTCAAATTGTGCGCCATTGATTAACTGACCTTTCACGCCTGCGAGTCTCCCAGACACTCCAGCTAACTGCCGACAGGCGAGATAGAGAGATAGATGGATACATCTGGCTGTTATTATTGTGTACAGGTTTGTAGTTACCAGGTGTGGCAGCGAGAGACGACAGGGGTATGAGGGCCAGGGAGGAGGAGGAGGAAGGAGAGGGGGTTTAGAGATAGTGGGGAAAAATACAGAGAAATCCTTCAATTGCCCTATAGGCTGTGAGTGTAACAGGTGTGTCTGCTGCTACCAAACAGTAATGAGCGGTGTATAATGAAACTAATTCAGGTGTGCCAGGGGGCTCATATCAGACAGGAAGAATTAGGCCGGAGCAGAGGAGCCGGAGGAAGTGTTCACACATTGGCTGACTGGATGAGAGTCATACATGTGATCGTTAATGGCCAAAGGCGACCATGGCACATAGGACACCTTTGATTATTCACTGACAGGATGCTGCTGCATATTATTCAAGAGCGATAAAGTTTTTTTTATATAAAAACTAAACCTGAAGCTGATCGAAGTAACTAACCAAGCTTTCAAAACTGAATCTATATCACAATAAAAATCCCTTTGCTTGTCCCTGAGTATAAGTCACTGAGAAGAGCTCTTAAAGTTTTCTCTGTAATAGCTCTTAAATAGAAACAAAGAGGAATAATCCAATATCAAATTTTACCACCTTTGTAGACAACACGACCATTTTAAATATATTTAGAATATGGACACGGACATAAAAAGACAAGTAGATGTAAAAAGAACAGCGGTGCGTAGCTGACCTACTGGGATACTGGCAGGTTTAAGGATCGGGGATGAGGAGGGACTGGACTCACCTGGACCTCCGCGTCGCTCCGCCTCAGAGATGCACCTGAGGCCGAAGCCCGAACACCGTCTCTCGGACTCGGGGACTGGAGTTCGCTCGCCGCTGGTTCGCTCTGGTTCCGATCCCGGTGTGAGGGGGGAGGGAGGGAGGGAGGCGAAGGGGGGAGGGGGGAGAGGAAAGTGCCGCTGTCGCACTGCAACGAAGGCGTCACTAAAGAAAAACAAAAAAAGTAATAATGATAAAAATCAAACGAAGAAATGCCATTTTACGCACCGGCCAAAACGAACAACGTTGCCATTCTGATCGATAAATAAAATGAGATTATAGGGAATAAAATGCAGGAGTTTGGTAAAAAGCGTCGGTCCTTTGGGCTTGTGTTGCGTTGTTCTCCCGCAGGATCTCCGGTGCCCCACCGACCACAGATCAATCACTTCATTTACTCTTTACTGTCAGTAACAGAGACAGCGAGGGAGGAATCAGCTGATAATCTACATGCAGCTAAACAGCGCGTCTCTGGCGATCACCGACGACTGTCTCGCATTTACTGATATTTATTCGTCTCCTTTCGTCTTCCTACTAAACTCCTAGAACGACATATTATTTCTGCTTTATTCATGCCAAATCCCAGCGAATGCATATCTATAAGTGATAAGTTCTCTCTTTTTGCGGGTTTATCGGCGCGCAGAGCGGATGCAGAGGCCCTGGATGCAGCTCGACGAGAGGCTCTGCTGACTTGTTATCGATATATGAGAAGCTTGCTGGAAAAGGATATTGACCGCACTAACTAGCCGCACTTTGATCATACGAAATTGCTTTCCAGATGACAACACATTAAGGATGAGAGCATTTTTAGAAAATCAAACCCGCCTCTCGCACCTGTCAGAAGTTTCTTTTCCGAATGAGATGGAGATGAGGAGGTGAGAGGCCCCATAGGTCGACTGCCTTGATGAATAAAAGAAAACCAATAGTCTATTTCTATACAAGAAAGGATCAGCAACGAAATAAGAAAAGAATGGGGAAGGGAGGTTACACCTTAAATCTTAATTCCTCACGAATCACACCGAAACGTGGTTGATTCGGAACATATATTGGACATAAAAAAATCGAAAGCAAAATATTACGAATTTAATATAAAATAATAATTCTAATAAGAAAGAAATTGATTTATGTATGTATATTCATAGGTAGGATACATAAATAAAAAAGAAACAGCATTTTTTGTGGAAGTGACGGCGAGTGAATTACAAGTGAATTACGCAGCGAACAGCAGTAATTCAATATCAGTACTTTTGGATTCGTATTTATTAAAAATTAAATTAAATCTATTATTATGTGCAAATTAAATTATGAAACGATTATTGCAACATTAATAACTAATACCGTAGTTCGAATGAAGAACGTGGAGTTTCAAGTTCAAATCAAGATGCTTTGAGAAATACACAATTTGGTAAAGATTATTTATTCGATTATAATAAAATTATTATTATTAGTGTAACTGTTATTATTATTATTATTACTATTATTATTGTAATTGTTAATAATATTGTTATTATTATTATTAGGCCTACTACTACTACTATTAAATGATATGGCTCAATCGCAAACGAAAATACTTTTCATTCTGATTGTTATATGAGAGCAGGTTTAATCAATCAAAAATTATTATTATATAGGCCTAGCCCGATATTATTATTGGTGTTAATATTATTCAAAATAATAATAATTGATTTTATTATTGTTAGGCCTGTAAATAAATGGAGCAACAGAAGAGAAGTTCTCTCCCTGACTAGATGATATTTATCATTTCCAGCTGTGGTGAACAAACATCAGCAGCAATGATAAGTCGCTGATATAATAACAAATGTAATTGGACGGGTTAACGAGTTCAAAGCGGCGGCGCAGAGGTGAAGGATGGAGGCGGAAGGGGAGGGCTGAGTGACGTGGGGAGAAATTTCCCCAAATGCCATTTAACGTCGGAAATATTTCCACCGAGTATTGACAAGCGCGGAGACGCTGCTGAGGCGGCCGCCGAGCGGCGGCACGAAACCGCCCGAAATAACGCAATTAACCGGCCTGAAATCAGAGAAGGAAACTTCACACAGAAAACACAAGTGGGACGAAAGTCTGTGAGCACCAGTGGCGCAGGGACTGAGCTGCAAAAAGTTGGAAAAAAACAAGAAGAAAAAAATCAGGCTTTTCTTATTATGTAGCGAATGTATTTCATTTATTTCATGCACCTATTAAAATAGTCCAAATTGATAAAATACATACCTATTATTATTATTAGCATCATTGCTATTATTATTATATGATTAAATTAATTTGTTGTAATTTTTCTGATAAAAAAATAATAAAATACTAATAAAATAAATGAACTAGATGCTTTCTTCCTTGCTTGTAAATGCTCATTTTTCCTTTTACGCGCGCAAACGCGCTGCGAAAAAACTTTATTGCGGCAGTGTGGTGCTGTAGCAAAGTTGGACGTGAATAATTGACGCCGGGGAAAAAAACAACACTGGTTAGGGTTAGGTTGGATCCATTGATCGATCTCTTAATCTGCAATAGTTACATGCATGTATTGATTTGCAAACACTGTTTATCTGGAAATATAGCGGCACAAATAATTGATGGGGTACACCCACGGCGCACATAAATATGCATCAAAGTTGTACGTGGGTAAACACCTAAAAAGAAGAAAAAAATATCTGAGGAGAGACCAGCGAATCCACATAAAGATTATTCCTAATATTTATTTTTTCCCAAGTTTTGCTCCGCGCCATATCGATGCGCTTACTTCTGAAACAAACTCCCACGCGAGTCTGAAAACACACGCGCGCGCGCGCGCACACACACAAGCACAGAATCGGCTTCAGAAGCGTTAAGATGAAATTCACAATTTCACTTTGAACACATGTGACGGATGGTCACACATAGTCCACAAGTTAGAGGCCTGATGTTTTTAGTGTGGGAAATGTGTTTTAGTTTTGAACTGAGAATATAAACTAAAAAAAGGTGCGAATATGGTTCTTTAGAAGTTCAAACTGCTTAAGGCAAGCGGGTGGACTTCAAAATGACTCCAACTTTAAACCCAGAAATGAAAACATAGCACATTGATTAATTAACGAATCAATCAATTCATTAAGAAAATTAGAAATACACCGAAAGAGCAGCACAGATCTGTTACATCACACAGCTGAGAAAGGAGCAACAAAACCCAAAGATCCAAAACACACAGTCCTAACAACCTTAATGTAGGGAAACTAAACGGGGTCACGCGCGCGCGCACACGCACGCACATTGAGGAGTGAGAGTGAGGAGAGAGAGAGAGTGAGGTGCACCGGCTGAGGTCTAGTGTGTGTGTGTGTGTGTGAGCGGCTGTTTAATTGACTGATTGATACGGCAGCGTGGAGCTGGACGCTTTAACAAATAGAGATACTTAAGGCTAATCCGGGCCAACGCAGACATCTGAACGCGTCAAAGTGCCCGCGTGCAGCCGAGACTTCCACACCTGCACTCATGCACTCGATGTTTTCTCTCCTACCAACACTCGTGAGTTTTGTGCGTGCGTGTGTGTCACAGTGACCGAGAACGGGCACTTGCTAAAGATTGTAACATTAAAACTTTCCGAAAGGAAAAACACAGGCTGAAAATAAAAAAAAATCCAACCTTCCCAATACAAAGTAATGAAAAGAGCAGATCGTAATTTACGCACGGTTCAACTTTTTGTTGCAACGTCACACTATCACAGAGACCAAACAATAAACCTAATAAAAGCAAAAAAATAAAATATGAATGTATAAATCAGTACAATAATAAACAATATAACAGCCAGCAGCACGAATCTATCACGACATATTTTTACGCAAACTCAAAGAGGTGAAACCGCGACAACTTTTTTTTCCCTCTTCGCGGAAAACAAAATGTAGGCGATTTTTAAGAAATAAATAGATACATTTCATGTGCTGCGAAACGCATAAAGAGAAGAACATACCTGCGGGTTTTGGTGTGTTTTCAGTAAGTGCTCTTAAAGCTCTCACCGGCTGAAGTGCGACGAGTCTATCCACACGCATTCACTCTGACGGCGGCGCACAGAGCCTGCGACTACCAACCTGAACCCGGGGAGGAGAGCAGAGGGAGGGAGGGGGGAGGAGGGAGGAGGGGATGTGTGCATCTCTCTCTCCCTCTCTCTTTCTGTCTCTCTATCTCTCTCCGTGTGTGTGTGTGTATGTGTGTGTGTGTGTGTAAGTAGTTAATCTAAATCCCCATTCGCTGTGCCTCGGGTCGGTTTGTTTTCCCCGGTCGACAAGCCGAGAGGAAAGAGAATTTGAAGTAGGATTCGACCCGTTTCCGCTCCTGTGTCTCATATATGAGGGTTTGTGTGTGTGTGTGCTTGAGACAGTGTGTAGCGTAATGATTGTGTGTGTGTTTTCTCCTCTGAGCCCTCTCTTTGCCACCACCAGAGCAGCCCCCTCCACCCTTCTGTCTCACCTCCTGGTCCCTGAGGAGACTCCGTGTTCATCAACATGTTGACCCCGAAACTTGCTCAACTCGAGTCACTCTCCAAACAAGCGATGCCACCGGCTCCTTCTAGGAGACTATAATGTCCCAATGCAACATGGGATTTATAGCTGCTGATGGCTTTTCTATGACAGAAATCTTCACCTAAACACAAAACTGGATTCGTTTTCTGAAATAAGCAAAATCGTTTTGATTTCATGTCTTAAATTTGGTGTAAAGTAATTGTTAAAACTAAAGGTCAAGCTCTTCTTGTTAATTTGGCTTTTGTCGACAACCAAGAAGAAACCTGCTGCTTTCTTCAACATTTGTCCTGCAGTAAAGCCCCCATTGAGACAAAATATACGATCTGTCAGCTGTACACATACACACACACACCAGGGCATGCCCCACCTCTCATGCCAGTAGATTGACTCTGCCCTTAACCAACTTTAATTATTTAATTGATCCCCAATCAGCAGCTTAATAATCAATTACACAAACCTATGGAACTCACTTGAGTGCAGAGAGCTGGAGTCTATGACAAGGGGATCAGGAGAGGAGAGGAAGAGGAGGTGCAGAGATTGAAGGAAGGAAGACGAGGGCTGAAAACAGAAGGACGTGACTCTGCTGAAGTTTCTGTGACATGACGTGTCTGACAGCAGGATAAGGTCAAAGTCTTGTGACACACCTCCAATAAGAGTGGCCACATCGGAAGTAAAAAAGTCTGTGGGAGCTAATCACTTCTTGCTATCATGTTTTGGTGCTGAAGATGGCAGCAGGAAGAAGTATTTGTCTGGCGATAACGGCTTGAATGAAATTAGAGCTAAAAGGATTAGTCAGTGAATCAATTAGGCTACTCGATTGGCAGAAACCTAATTGGCAGCTATTTTGATGATTGATTTTGCACCAGTTTTTGAGCAGAAATGCATTAATAAAATGAAAAAAAAACATTAAAATGTGAGAATTTCCTGTTTTAAATTAAATTAATATTTTGGCATTTTGTGATGTTGGTTGGGAAAACATTACCTTCTTTGGATATTTTATACACGGATCCATGGGAAAAAATAGATCAGCAGATTAATCGATTGTTGCAACTGAGCCTCATGTCTTTAAACCTTTTTTGAATTCTTAAAACATGTGTAGGGACTTAAAAACAGTGGACGTAGGCAGTATTGGTAGAACAGGTCCATGGTCACAGCCACACATCGCCACAGTCACCACACTCAGATATGACCCGTCTACCTCTTCATCGCCCTCTAGTGTCGACTGCTGATCTGAGACCTGAGCCTTCTATCACTGCTTGTTAGCCACTCCAGCTGACACCAACGGCTCCATCTTTTCTCAGCTCCTTGCCCTGATTTTTTTTTTTTTTTTTTATGAGGGGGGCTGATTTTTTTTTTTTTTTACAAATCTCCACCCAGAGTGTATTTGTTTGGGTGTGAGTGTGTGTTCTGTTTTTCTTACTGTATGTCAGGAGCAGGGAATATCTGACACTCTCACACACTCAGCAGATGAAAGCTTTGCCAATACTCAGAGTCCCCTGAGGGTCATGGCGATATTGATGTGACCACTGGTGTGTGTGTGTGTGCCTGCTTGTGTGCTGCCGGTGCATGTCGGCATGTGCGTGCGCCCAGTTCGTGTATGTCACCTCTAAAATCCGAAAGGGCGAAAAAGCAGATGCAGACACGTCGAAACAAGCCAGTAACCCCTAACCACTGATCTCAGAGCAGCTCCCATCGCCCGCCGCCGGTTGTTTGTTCCCCCGCTTAGCAGCTGGAGCGTCTGAGCCTCTGACACCTGGGAGGTATATGTGACAGAGTGGGGAGGCGCTGGAAGAGGATGAATAACTGACCTATCACATCCCCATTGACTGAGTTAATTAATATAAGTAGAGCACAGGATTCTTAGCTCACTTTTCACTGTATGGATTTGCTGTCTCCTCACATTTGGTATGTTTTATGTCTATTCAATGCAAATCCAATGTGTTCCGTCCCACTGCCTGATCATGACAGCTAATTTTGGTATGGGAGCTGTTTTGATAGGGCGGATTTTTATTGGAGGCACAAACGCGGGCCTCGCTGTGACTGATTGATATAAAATCTCATGTGAATGGATGTCCAATTGCAGCAGAGAGTGAACTGTTAAAAGGCACATTCTGCACGTTATGTTTCCGCTATAGGTTACTATACATTTGTCGCTTTTTTTTTTAAATGCATACTTTAGGTTTGACAAAGCTAAAATTGTAGGCTTTCTATTGTTCAGGAAAAAAAGGAGGGGGGGTATTGAGGCTGAAATTAGGAGAAGGAAGTGGTGCGAGCAAGAGAGGAGGAACAGGGAGGAAGAACAAGGAAATCCTCAGAAACTCTTAAGACTCTCTTATACATGCAAACACTCACTTTCGTCTTCCGTTTGCGGGGTGTGAGACAAGAGACTGTAGGAGAGGAGCATTGGGGTGTGTGTGTGTGTGTGTGTGTGGGGGGGGGGGGGGGTGACACAAGCAGGACATACAAGAAGACAGGCAGAAGAAGGTGGGAAATGGAGAGAAACGAGGGGAAAGAGAGCAAGAAAGAGCTCCAGTGCCTAGTCTTAATCTGAGCTGTTCTGATCAATAGCCCATTTCCCATTGTTGCCAGAGCTGTTCGATCGCTACACCACGGAATTAACACACCCACTTTAATCTAAGGGGAGAGAAGCGAGGGGGAGGGAGAGGAGGGGGGTATGGGGTGTGGGGAGGGGGAAAAGGAAAAGAGGGGGTTACGGGGGTGAGTGGGGAGCAGCTGTGGAGGCATTCTCAAATGAAATCAAATCTAATTGTTATCACTGTAGCCGCTGCACTTATTACTACCACTGTTACAATTATCCACCCACCATATAGCTCTTTTTTTTTCCTCCCCTCTCCCCTCTCCTTGCGTCCTGTGGTGTAAACTGGACGTAAATAATCCGAATTAGTGTTTATTTGTTTCATTTTGCCGGCTGCAGATTGGATTGTTTCGGGAGGTTTGGAGGGGCTGATGGTGTGGAAGCCATCGGCTCATTCCTCGGTGACAGGGAATGGGGTTTGTGGTCAGGTATATTGTGTCGGATTCACTCCTAACATCTGGGCGTCTCGATTCAGCTCGGCTGCAGAAGGGTTTCATGAGATAATGCTGTTATGTTACAGGAATGCGTTTGTGATCAAAGTGTAACCTGATTAAATGCAGGAGGGTTCGTTCTGGTGGCGCCAATCAGACGTTTTTATTTATTTTTTTGCCAGTCGTCTCAGAGCAGGTGAGTGCGTTGCAAACTAGTAAAAATACACATGTTCTCACTTGTGTTTTCTGGAATCCAACCATGCAGATAGTGTTTTGGTTTCATTTTCCCAAGTGTTGAGAAATGTGTCTGAGATTTCTGCTTCTACCCAAACACAGTGGAGGTGGATGGAATTTTGATCGTGCCACTCAAAGCAGTGAAAAAGAACATTTTTGAAAATTTAACACCGATATAGAAATTAACTGTGCGTGAAATCACTCCCTATTTACTACATAGTCCACGTTATATACTCTCCTATTTTATTTTAGTTTCCAAATTAGTGTGTCCTCAAAAATCCCTACATTGGAATGGATTAAAAAGCAGTGTCCCTGTGTAAAGTACCATTTGCTGATAACACCAAATCTCAATTAACTGATCACAATAGAGTAAACTACGCTGAACGAGAGAGTGATTTGCGACTTCCCCCTCGCTCGGGGTAGACCACTGACCTCGCTGTGAACAGTTCTGATTGGATTCCCATTTTGTTACCAAAGTAAAACATCTATATGAAAACAACGTGATTATCCAGGGTAACACAAAAAAATAACGTTTCAAATTGTCATCTTCTACTGCTGTGACAATCGAAACCTGTTCACCTCCATTGTGTCTGGGTGGAGGCAGAACGCTCAGATGAATATCTGAAAACACCTGCTGACAAAACATCTGCATTGCTGGATACGAGATGTGAGTAAATGTACTTTGTTATTGGGTGGATCAAGCCTTTCGGATATAGATTGTGCAGCAAATATATAAGAGTAATTGTGATTAACATTTGTTAATCTACAATAACACTTAGTGTATAGTCCCTTGGAAGTGAAACTCGTTTGGTTTGGTATGGGAATGCCCCAGATATGCTGTGAATCCATCAACTGGAGGCATATGTCTTTGTAGAAAATATCTTGTTATTTTAAGACTTTAAAACACCACGTATAGTGTTTACAGCTTTAAATCGATAGACAGAATTTAATCAGCATTAGCTCAGAGAATACAGTAATCATAATTTCATATCATACAAAGTGCTGGCGGTCTGTTTAAAATCCATCGGTCACACCAGTTACAACAACCTCCATTATTCCTGTGTAGTCAGGAAACGTGATGTGACTGGTGTAAAGCTGATTTCTAGTGAGATGCGTGAAATACAAGGTGAAATGCATATTTTTAAGCTGCTGCAATTAACGAATTCAAACTGGCGACCAAAGTCTTTTCCCATTTCACAACAGAGCTTTCACAGATCCTCCACTCCTCCATTACTAAAGTGAATTCTGGTGCTTTCTCAGTTACAGGCACTTGAGCGTAGCTGTTGAATATTGTAGTCTACAGCTCTGGGTGTTGCTGGTGGAGTCTTTGCTTGCTGCCTTCCACTGAGACAGCTTGAGGGGGAAAACACAGCAGAGAAGCTCTTCCCTGCCACCCGAGGCTACCACCCAACTTTTTCCTCCAATCCATTCTACTTACTCTAGTCCTTTTGAAGTCATTTCATAACAGATCAATTTTCTCGTTAGCTTTTGGCTTTAATTGTGGGTAATTAAGCGTGCTCCAGCAGTATAGAGAGCGCTGTTCGGAGGACTGGGGGGAAATTAGCCGTAGTTCAGCTGTGAAATATGGGGTTAAGTGGGAGACGGGGTAGGGAAAGGAGAGAGCCGAGGGGGGTCAGCGACTCCAAAACAGGGGGCACAGGGTCTAAATGGAGAGCTGCTTACGGTGTAGTGGAAGATGGGGAAGAGAGCAGGAAGAAAAAAAAGGGAACACAAATAGTTTTAGCAAGAGACACAATTCAAACAGAAGTTCAACAGGGCTGAAGGGGAATGCAGCAGAATAACGATGATTTGAAAGAGTAAGTAGAGAAAAAAAAACAGAAGACAGGCTAATGAACGGGAAAAACAGGATGAATACAGAAAGCAGAAGCTACAGTTCAGCACCACTATACTGTATTTTATGCATGATTTACTGCAATAACAAAGGTGCCTGTAAACGAAATGGAAGTTTGACTTTAAGAGTAGGACAGTACTGACAACCTGGAAACCAGTTCACATCGAGACAAGATTTGTGATCTGCTTGTTTTTATGTGTGAAGGTTTCATTAAGAAATGACAGCATGTTTCACCATGCAAAATATCAATAATAGGAGTAAATACGACAACTCCATGCACACCAGAAAGTCTCATTTAACAGGACGTCTGATCAAAAGAAGTCACAGAGAAATGCTAATAGAACAACAGGTATCGACAGTGGGCAGGATTTATTCTTTGTTCATGTTTCAGTAAGTAAAACACATCCCATCCATCGACTCACTTGATGCAACAGTGTGTGTGTGTGTGTGTGTGTGTGTTCAACCAAAACCCTCAGGTGGCACTAACTGTCACCAAGTGGATTATGGACTTTACACAGAGTGACCCTTGATTAAATACAGGACCCGGCTGAATGCAGCCGCTGCCCCTGCATCCGTTAATGCTTTTATTTTAACCCCATAACAGCTATAAACGTCTGTATGGCCATAAAGCAGATGAGGGATGATTGGAGCCATTGACTGTACTGTCAAACGCTCAGCGGATGGGAAGTAACGCCGCCGGGGCCCTTTACGAGTGCTTCGTCCCCCCGCGCTGGAACCATCCACACTGTCTGTAATGAACCTGTTAAAGCCTCTATAAATATTGGCTGCCGTGCTTACTGATCGTTTGAATACCTCCGAAATGGAGCGTCTCTTTGCAAATAAGTGGCCGGGTGTCGGAGGTGGCACAGCTAATACTCAATCAATGGAGGGACACCTTCGCACGGTGGGCCCTCGCAGAGCCGTGATTCATACAGCGAGATATAATGTGGTTTCGAATAAGCACAAAACTACCCTATTGACGAACGTATTATCAGTGTCGATAGGAAAAAGTTCTTTCAGGAAGACTTGGAAAGAGCAGCGGAACTGGCTGTGCAGAAAAAAACATATCAAGACGGCAGGAAGTAAACGGATTCCCTCCTCAGCTCCAGTGAGGTATCCAGACTTCTGAAGTCTCAGACGGGGTCACTCTCCCCATGTCGGGTGCTGGTGTTTGGGATTAGACGAGCGAACAGGTTCTTTGAGTCCAGGAAATCCAAACATTCCCCCAGCAGATGTAAGTAAAGATGAAGGGAGATATTTAGGTTTAACAGGGTATTAAGTAAAGCTATGCTGCTACATTTCAATTGCTTATAGATGAACAACACTGAATTTCAAAGCTATGTGGGTCTGTATTAACTGACACTGTCTGTGGCACCATGAGATACTTCTATGGGTCTTTACTTTTGGCCGTTGAATGTAATTTTTCAGATTTTGTGCAAAAACTAGTTTTTTAATATAAACAAATTGTGTTTCTCTACATGTAATCATCTGAATAATGGAACATATGAAATTGTAGATTGGTCTTAAAGAAATGCATTTTCTGCTTCAGCTGCCACTCAAGTCTAAACTGCATTTGACAAAACACTATGGCCTTTAAAAAGTAACAGAAAAATATGACTTAAAGCTGCAATCAACTAATATTAGAGGTGTTAAAATCCACATGGGCACTACCTCCTGTGATAAACTCTTATCTTTGCATTTGTAATTATCTTCACCTTTGCATATTCTCAACCACAGTTTTGCAAATATAGTGAAATTGTGTATTAGTTTTGTTATATCTTAGTGGGAAACACTTGATCATTCCACATTGATCACATTTTAGATTTAACGCTCTCACTACTTTCAAATCATTTGTCCTCCTTATTTATTTCATAGTATCAAAGTTGTATATAGCAAATAGAGAACTGCAGCGTTGTTGCAGCATCACCGACTGACATTTTTCATCTGTAACTGCATGGCTAACAGAGACAGAGACGACATTCCTCATTTCCTGACACAATCATGCTGCATGTCACAGTTTATTCTATAAAAAAAGAAAAAACTGGAATCATCTCGGTTTAAATCGTGATGTTTTTGACCTTGTGTGACGTGAACTTGAAATCAAAGGTCATGTTGACGGTATCCAGCAGGCGTTCTTGGACATAACCACAATATGAATGTGAGGAGGGGAAACCATACTTATTTAACATCATGCATGACAAGCATCAACAGTGTATAATTGCTGCTGTCGAGCAAATATCTGGCAATTTTGGTTTCCCTTGATAAAACGTAAAATTAGTGAAAGATCAAGTGAAATTAGTAGCTGGTACATCTTGGAAAATCACACAGTAAAACTGCAACTGTTGAGTTGTCCAGCTGAACGGTGATCGGTATGCGGTGACCTTGTGACCTTGACCTTTCAGATGTTTCCTCATCTTAAAATATAATTCGAGGAGATATCCGTAAAGTTTTTCAAAAAATATATATTTTGCACAGGTTCACAGAATCAGCCTGCAAAGCTCCAGGGTGTCAGTTTAACATCAAATATGAGTTTCTCGGTGCTCTGCTGTCTGTGTTGAGGAAGGAGTTCTTCATAATCCCAAAAAACAGAGATAACCACCCCAGGCCACAAGGATATGATGTGAGATCTTAAACAGAGCGAAATTCCCTTTTATCACAGCATCCACAAGTAAAATCTGACCCTTTTATAATATGTTTCTTTTGCACTTTTTTCCCCTAATTCTTTTAATGTTTTATGTAAAACACTTTGAACTACCTTGTTGTACCCTGTGTATAAAAAGCTCAAGGCTTATAAAGAAGCTGATTGTGCAATATAACGCACACATGATGGGCAACATATGCATATTAACATATGAAACATTCTTCAAATATCTTTAAGAACTTCCTTCCTAACAGTGTGTGGAAATGCAGCATCACACCTGGACTGCACGAGACTGCAGCCGCATGCACAGAATCCACAACCCCACAACCAGAAGTAATCAAATATTGACATTAAACCTGCGCAAGCGCATATGCACGCGTGCCCACCTGTGCCATTCGAAGTTGGTACAACTTTTTTTAAAGAGAATATCCTCATCCGCCGGGTTCGTGCTCCACTTCCTCCACTACTTTTTTCCTTCTCGCATTTGTCCCGCTTCAACCTTCACCTGCTCCGCGGTCTCGGTCCCTGCAGCCGCGGTAGGATATAAATCGCCAATGCAACACACCGACACGTTTTCACTAAAAGCGAGAAAAACCTTTTAGGAATTGTTGCCGATCTATCTGGAGGGAGCCGTATTGCCTACTGCGCGCTGTTCGATAAACTCTCCTGCGCACACGCGTTTCCACAAACCTACATCGATCCATTTTCTGCGCGGGAGGCGCGCGTGTTTGCCTCTCGCCAAAAAAGTGCATTATATTTCTGACCAGAATCTTATTTCTGACGCGTTTTCCCTCCCCTTTCAATTATCAATTTTGTCCTTAACAGAATAGGGAAGCGCTTACCTTCACCGGTGCACCTGCATTGACTTGACCAGTAGCTCCCACTCGGGCTGTTGGAATCCCCCGTTGGACGCGCGCAGAGGACCGCCGCTAATCTGGTCACTTTAAACAGATCTGACCGCGCATCCTTCCTCCTGCGTTAATTGGTGGCGAGTTATACTGGCATGATTTATGGGAAGCTTGGCTGTGCAATGTGGAGGGGGAGAAAAGGGGGAGGGGAAGGAGCGCAGGGCTACAGCGACGGAAAAGTTGTCATCGGAGCAACAAAAAGTTGACGAAAAAGAAAAGGGAGGAGGGGGCGGGGGCTCCGCTGCAAAACCGCTGCTGTCCGATATTGGTTTGCTGTATTTTACATAAGCAACCACAGCTTTAAAAAAAATAAATAAAAGTGGAAGGAAGGAGAAACAGGGGCAGGTGTGAGAGATCCGGCAGCATGCAGGGAGGGATGGGAGGATGAGAGAGAGGAGGAGGAGGAGAGAAGGTGCTGAGCCTGAACCTCCTGAACCTCAACACCAGCCCGACTGCGGAGAACTTTCCATCAGCCGCAGACTGTGTTCACACACGCCGACAAAAAACAAGAAAAAAAACGGTGACCTGCGCGGCGAAGAGACCGCGCCGCGGAAAATATATGTAGACGGGTGGTTGGGCCAGAAAGCGGATCGATCGGGTTATAGCCTAATTTTGTCCAAAGTCGAGGGAAAATAAAGTTCATGGAGGAATGAAATTTGAAAACAGATGGCGAATCCCGTCGCCCCTAAATAAGATTCGATCTTCGGGGGGAATGGAGTGTAGATAATATTTGGTTGGACGTTTGATGAAAATGACGGATTTTTCGTTTTTTTTTTTTTTTTTTTTTAGGGGGGTGGGTGGAGGGGCAGAGATGGGGTGAGGGATAGGGAGTATTTGGGGAGGGGGGGTGATGTGTCTAGGGACAAAAACTAAACTTGGGAGAGGAGGACGCAGTGTTTCCCCCTCCCTCCCTACAGATTTCATCCAAAGACCCCCCTTTCTCCATTTGCCCCCAGTACACAAGCAAGACCCCCCCTCCCCCTTTTCATCCTTTCCTCCAGCTCGCACCGCAAAGAGGGGCGGCGGGTGGAGGGAGAAAAAGGAGAGAAAACAAGAATACCAAATAAATGAGAAATTTTCGTACAGGCCCCGCTTCCGTGCGTTCCATGCTAGCAATAACAATTAAATATCGACCGCTTTCCCGGCCGGAGAGAACCTGAGATACCCAGAGACTGCCAAGTACCGAGACCCCCTCCCCTCCATTTCTTCCCCATCTTCCACATATGCACTCACTCACTCACTCACCTCCCTTTTTCTCGTCACCCCCCCCGCCCCCCTCTCTCTTCCCCATATAGCCTATAGCTACCCTCTTTTTCCTTCTAATCCAAGTCCATCAGGCCAATCTCTTCTAATTTGGTGTATCTCATTTCTCGTGATTCCATCCCACACACACGCGCGCGCGCACACACACACACCCCATTCGAGCGTTTTTTTTATCATGGCTGATTTGGGGGTGGCCTCTCGGACACACTCCCAATTTTCTCTCGATGCAAGAGGACTTCCTCACACCATGCATGTTAGTTTATCAAAATCAATTATGGGATTGAGATTCACCCCCCCCCCCCCGATTGTTAGAGCAGCTGATCAGAGATGCTGGATACACACTCTGGGTTCAACATGTCCACAAAGAATCTGACTGAAATTGTACCTATTATTTTAAAATATATATATAAACATGAAGAAGTGAGTACGTTTTTTTCTTTTCGTGTGCTAAATTCATTTCTGACATCCATTTGGGGATCGATATAGAATATTGAGCTATAATTTGGAGGGAAGATGGCAGCGAAAGATAAAAGTATTTGGACTTGTGCGCGTATTAATGGAACGCTGCTCTCCTGCAGCGGTTTCTGCGCGCTACCTGATATCCTCCTGACACCCAGCAGAGAACTATGGAGTCTGACCAAAAGACAAACAGGTCGACTCTATTCTTTTTTTTCTTTTTTTCCCCCCAACAAACCTCTCTTTGTTGATTGACGGGGCCCCTGGATTTGCGCAACTCGTGACAAGACTGCCGGAGGAGCGGGCGGCATTATGTTGGACTTATAAAGTCCTGAGCGCGCCGGCGCCAACTTTCCAAACGAAGTGCACAACTATCAGAAAGTTTCTCCATCATTGTCGTCGTGTCCTATCTCCCCCTCCTCAACCGCTCTTTATATATTTTTTTTCCGCCTCAGAACTTCTCTCATGCTCGCGCCGAAGCCATTCAATTTCTATTTATTTCACCCCCCACCCCATCACCTCCTCATCCTCCTTCTCATCTCCCCTTTTTTCCACCCCCTCCACGCCTCCGCTATTAAAACCCATTCCTCCCCCTGTGGTCGCCCTGATTCTCCTCTCCTTCCACCCCGCCGTCCTCTCCCTTCTCTCCCCTCGTACTTCCCTCCACCTCGTTATCTCCCCCGTTTGACTTTAATTAGTCAATGCATTAATTATCTACGCCCCAATACCTGCGCCATTACCATAGCCTGTTCCTGCCCGTGGCTTCCCCTCCCTGCGTCACCCCGAGGCCTCCGGGCTGGAGAACGAACGCAGCTATGGACACACACGCGCGCGCGCGCACACACAAAACTGTCCTCTTCTTCTTTTTTATTTATCTTTTTTTTTACCCCATGCCTCCTTTTCACTCCATGCCTCTTTTTCACTCTATTTCTCGCTCTTTCACTCTTTGCCCCCTACCATTTCCCCCCCAAGTCATCTCTCTCCCCCCGTCTATCTTTTCCTCTGCTCCATCCCTCCCTCCCTCGCGCTCTCTCCTCCTTTTCTCTCTGTGCCTTGCAGTCGCCTCTACCGGCTGCTCTCTCTCTCTCTCTCTCTCTCTCTCTCTCTCTCTCCCCGGCGACGGAATTATGAAAAATGCGCCCATCGACAGAGCGCCTCAGCTTCGATTAGCCGAGATGGGACATGACAGGCCGCGATCAATACTTATACCGTCCTATAACGTGTCAACTAATGAATCAATCTCGGCTAAATTTTCCATTTTTCAAAAGCCGACGCGAGAGACTGGAATATCCTCTTTTGTAAAGATATTATTATCGATTTCGTCGGCAATTTGACATCGGGGGTAGTTAATTCCACTCTAGAATAAAATTGAAAACACTTGAGATTGAAGTGAGAGAGGGAGAGAGAGAGAGAGGGAGTGCAAGAGAGGGAGGGAGGGAGGGGGAGGGAGGGGAGAGGAGGCAAGGGCAGGCAGGAGGGAGGGGGAGGCGGCTGTTGACTTGATAAAAGAGAATGGGAAGATGGAAGGAAGGGGAAAAGGGGATAGGAAGAAGAGATACTATACTGGTAGTGTTGCAGAGACAGCAGCAGTGTCCCTATCTATCTATCTATCTATCTATCTATCTATCTATCTATCTATCTATCTATCTATCTATCTATCTATCTATCTATCTATCTATCTATCTATCTATCTATCTATCTATCTATCTATCTATCTATCTATCTATCTATCTATCTATCTATCTATCTATAAAACCAGAGCTGATACTCTTGTATATATAGCCTATATAGACCTATATATACCTGTACCAATCCAATATACTCGTGCAATAAAGCTACTACATTTTTGAAGCTTGTAACATTTTATTCTCGTTGCAGTTTTTTTTCTTTTGGAGGCTGTAATTCCTGTTTCCTGTTTTTATTTTGTACGTCCCGTTTTGATTTTGATGGATACTGAATAAATACAAAACCTTCTTTGTATCAAAAGCTGTTGTCACTCCATGAAATAACATGCGTTGTGTGTGAATAAGCAAGATCTTCTCAATGGATAAAAAAAAGGAAGTAAAAAAGGACAGTTGCGTGTAGTTTCAGTCTGGTGAACAGCTAAGAAGTTAGCAAACTATTCTATAGCGTGACACCATTTCAATAGCGTTTATGTCTGTCGATACATGCTCAACTTTAAGTTATGATAATAACGCTGTCCGGGTGTGTATGTGGAGGCAGCAGCGGCAGAGACGGGGAGAGGCAGGGAGTCAGCATGTGTGTCAGAGTGAAATATAGATGGAGGAGGCCGGTGTGTGTGAGGGTCAGCGAGGTGCAGTGTAACTGTCGACAATCACAGCCTTATTTACCTGTCAAAAACACTATCATCCCACACAGCCCCAGCCAAGCAATTTCTCCTGTCTCTTCCTCCCTCCTCTACCTCGCTCTCTTTCTCTCCCTCTCTCTCCACCTCCAATTACAACCTAGAGGGCTATTTCTCTCCAGGACAAAAACACTCCCCACAAGCCCTCCCTCTCCTTTCCGATAGCCCCTTCTTCTCCCCTCCATCGTTTCTGCCTTTTCTCTCTTTTTTTTACCCCCCCTACTCTCCCCTGTTCTTTTTCCACTTCTGAGAGTTGGGAGAGTGGAAATGAACAAGCTGTAAACACACACCACTTATCGGAGTGTATGCTGTTGTGTATTTGTTGGTGGAGGGCTTGGTGAAGTGAAGTCGGTGGTATGAGGCCAGAGGTGTGAGCTGCCTCACCAGACGGACACACGTGAAATAAAGATGCACCGCGGGGTAAAAGGCGGCTTGATCAACACGCTGCTGGTCACTCACTATAGCCTTCCCCTCTCAAACAGAAACCGCTGAAATGGGCTCAGTTATAGAGTTTGTTGAATTTGTAGAGACGATGTAGAGAAAGTCTTGCATGGTTTGTCTTTTTATACTGTTTGTGGTCTGCGTGTCCTTAAAGCAGAAGGTTGTCAATATGTTTTTCTTTGTCCTATTGTCAACATATTCCATGAAAGACCAAAACCAACTGTTCCATTGACTTCCATTATTGTCCAAGAACGGTCGGAACTACATAAGCAAGACAGACTCAGGTGCTATAGTAGATTTTGAGTCACACTGGAGAAAAGTGCAATGCAAATGTGTATTAATCTGTAGTTGAAAATAGTGTTTAACAAATTTACAGTTTACTCTTTTGGGAATAAAAATTGTTGAAAGCTACTTTGCCCAGCCCACTATTACTAAAGATTTGCATCTTTGAATGAGTATAAAATAGAATAATGCACAGAAATAAGACAAACAGAATAATGCTAGAATTATCCTTCACACCAAATGTGCAAAAAGAGAAACCTAGTGAGAAGTCAATATGAATGCTTTCAACACAAAGTCCTGCATATGTATAACACTTGGAAGGATGTACAGCTTTGGAAAAAAAAGACAGAACTGTATTTTTGTATTCCAGCCATTCTATTCCAGCGTCGTGTTGAATTCCAACACATGCACACCTCATTCTGCTTAAAGAGGAACCAGGGGTGGAATAAAGTGACCTAAAAAAATGGTAAAGACTTGTTGAGAACATGCCAAGACGCATGAAAGCTGTAATTAAAAATAAGGGTTATTGCACCAATCATTGATTTCTGAACTCTTCTGTAAACATTAGTATCATGTTGTTTTAAAATGAATTTGATCTTGTTTTGGTCTGAAAACATTGAATTGCTTTTTAGATTTTAAATGCTGTAATTTGGGGGAAATGTTGTCAGTAGTTAGACAAAAATGTTCATTTTAATATAAACAAGTTATTCAAAATTACAGGATTCTAAAACACTGTACACTTGCAATGAAGAAATTACTATGTCTAAAAAAGAGGATATTAAACTTGTGTTTAAAGAACACCTTTTTTTCCAAAAAGGATGCTAGTAAAGGCAAAAAAACTAAGAATAAGCCTTATGTATGTTTCTGAGTCCTGATCGCTGTCTGTCCAAAGTGCTGAATCTTGTGCATGGTGCTGTCCAGGCTGTGGTGCTGAAGTTGTCTTACAACCAGAATTAAATAATAATCAGGAGGTAGAGTGTATTGAAAATGTTATCACTTATAGCACAACCTGATCTTGACAGTTTAAATTTATAAATACAATACTTTACCTTTTAGTAATTTCTTAATGAATTAAAAAGCTGATTTGATCTTTCTATAATATAAAAAAGACAAACTGAATGACAGACACTGACAGATTTGAGCGGCTGCTCTGCTGCCTGACTGAGAAGCAACTCAGAGAAACGTTGCTTCTACTCCGGCGGATACTCGAGTGGCCTTTTATTTCCTGAACAGAGACTTGCTGCCTGTGACTGAAACATACACATGTACACACGCACGCACGCACGCACACACACACACACACACACACACACACACACGGACTGATAGCAGTCTCCTGTCTGTCTTCGTGACTGGCTCTGTGAAAAGGCCATCTGACAAAGCCATTAACAGGGCGGTGTAATACCTGTGTCTGTAGTGAGCTGAGTGACACAAAAAGACATTTATGGGCACTGCCATGACAGGAGAAGCACGGTGACATCTGACTGACCCACTGACTGGATGGGGAGCTGGCTGACAGATAAAGGCAGACACTGACACTGACACTAGTGAGACAGTGATGGAGAAAAGAGACACTCCTCATACCACAGGGACTGAAGGAGCATTCCTATGTTCTAAAAGACCACACAATAGCACACTGGAATCTGGCGGCATAATTTCCACTCACTATATTGACACTTGAGGCCCCAAAGTTTCTCAAATCTATCAAAAAACGGCCAAGATTTTACACAACGTAGGTCGAGCTTAAGCGCACAAAGTTTACAGTTAATGTATCAGTGAGTGTTGGAGCTTCATTTTGAATTGTTACCAAAGAATGATTTTTTTTAGATGCGAGAATCACACTCGGTTGTAAAATACAGGGAATTTAGATATCATTTCAGTATTTAGGCAGAAAATAGACACGGTGCCGTAAAACCAGCGAAGGAGACTCAGAGACAGTAAGACACGAAGAAAGTCAGAGCAGAAATGTAAAGTGGGAGACAGAGACAAAGCGTGAGACTAAGAGAGAAAGAGAAAGCGAGAAGAATGATGTTGAATTGAGTGTGTGTGAGTGTGTGTTATAGTGTGTGCAGCCAGGGCAGCAGGCAGAGGCAGCTAAGCAGAACCAGCCAGCCCTCACAAACCAATCAGGCCTTCATTAGGCTGGGCGGGAGGGATCGATGGCCAGCCCGCATCAATTAAACAGCACCCGCACCACACTATATACACACACACACCTTTTCTATACACTGCCATCCCCACCACATATACATACACACACCTATTCTGTAACAGCAACACTACAAACATAGATAAGCACTAATTGGTGCAAACACACCACTTTTAACTATCTTTCATAGCAATGTTCTATATTAAAGTCACAAACCAATCACACAACACTTGTGCAAGAGCTAAAATGTTAATTGATGCTCTTAGGAAACAGTTCAATGTCAAGCATTTCTTTGTAGAATGTGTTACATTGTCTGCTGATACCATATTCTTATATCACAAGGGCGCCCACTGAAATAAGAGTAGGTATTACAGAGAATTCCTGCCTTAAAAATGTAGAAAATTGTTTTTTTTTTTTTAAATCCATATTCTATGGGGCACTTTCTAAACTGCAATCACACTGTAACCTGTCCGTTCACTCTTTCACCCTCGACATACACTCACAACATCGATAACACCCAATTACACACAAGCTCACACATGGTGGCTCCTGAAAACACACAATTACACGCGCTCCGGACACACTTTTTATTAACACTCAATTACACACGCGCATAAATCACAGGCGAGGCGTGCGCCCACAGCGGCGTAACTGTAGACTGTCGTGTGAGGGATGGGTCTTTTTCTTTTCAAGTTGCTTTCACGAAAGGCCGAAGAAAAATGGTTTAAAAAGGCAGGGACAGAGCAACAAGAAGGTGTCGGGTTCTAACCTCTGCTCTGACTGCTACTGTTGTGATGTCACATGGGTTTTCCTCAAGATGCTTCAATTTCCAGCAGTTCAAAGGCATGCAGGTGAATGAAAACTACCCACACTGACTCACTGACCCAGAGTGTATGAGATCTATATGATATAATATGGTATCTGTCATATACATGATGCAATGTGTGCATCTGGTTCATGTGTATTTTGCATGCGTATGCTGTAGTGAATTAGGTCACTAATTCCAATCCAAATCCAGATAAACTGAAAACAAAATTTTTTCTCTTTTTTTTTTTTTTTTCTCTGACACTGTTCAGTGCTGCTACCTGAGCTAATGCTAAGGTTTGCTCAGCTCACTGTTCTTGATAAAAGAAGATCCAGACATCTAATAAATAAAATCCTTCATCTGGTTAACCCTAAAACAGGCAGGAATGGAAAATAAGTTGTAAAAAATAGTTTAATGTTATAAATCATCTCTTTAGGCCCTACGAAAAAGATTTCCACATTAGAAATACGGTATATATATTATCAATATTCTGGCTTTTATGAGTTGTATCTCCCAGGATAAGGTATAAAAACATACTAATGTTCAATTTCATGAAGGTAAATTATACATTGTTGCATTTTTTTGTCATTTACATTACAAATAACATGTTTTTAAGTTGCATTTACACATTTTTACCAATCTCATGACAAAACAATCTCATAAAAACTCTGCCCGTCATTTCCTGTCTGTATTTCATTTTTTATAGAATACATGGTAGCCATAGGGTTTTGGATCATTTTCCTGTTGCGGAACCCAAGTCTTCCATCAAACAGCCCCCATCTCACTACCACCACATTTTACTGTTGATATGATGATATGGTTCTTTTTCTGAAATGCAGCACTATTTTTTACAGATGTAATGGGACACACCTTCTAAAAAGTTCAGTTTTTGTCTTGTCAGACCACATAGTATTATTCCAAGGGTTCTGGGAATCATCGAGATGTTTTCTGGAGCCTTTTTGCTCAGAACTGGTTCTGGTCCTGGAATTCTGCCATGCAGCAATTTTTGCCCAGTGTCTTTCTTATGGTGGAGCATGAACACTTAACTGAGGCCAGTAGGGCTGCAGTTCTTTGAATGTTGTTGTGGGGTTTTTGTGACCCTTGGATGAGTCGCCGCTTTACTTGGGGTCATTTTGGTTGGTCATCCACTCCTGGGAAGGTTCACCACAGGTCCATATTTTCACCATTTGTGGATAATGGCTCTCACTGTGGTTCAATGGAGTCCCAAAGCTTTAGAAATGGCTTTATAACCTTTTCAAGACTGATAGATCTCAATTATCTTCTTTCTCATTTGTTCCTGAATTCTGTTAGACCTTGGCATGATGTCCAGCTTTTGAGGATCTTTTTGCGTTGGCAGACACGTCCCATTTAAGTGATCTCTTGATTGAGAACAGGTGTGGTAGCAAACAGCTCTGGGTGTAGCTAGAGAAATTTAACTCAGGATTGATAAACTACAGTTCAGTAGTAGTGGGGTGACTCCTGTGCTTCCCTTTATTTCCCTACAAAAGGATCTAGCAGACATGCCCTGCTTGAGAATAAAAAGTGTAAAATAATCTATAGTTGTAAAATACTGAGCTACTGTTGTAATTCGCACAGCTGTGCATAGTGATATCTAGTACTGCAATAATTATTAACATGCCTACCAATTTAAATCAAAATGTTTAATAATGCACATTGACAAAAAGTGTTTCCTATAACTATATCTTAAGTCTTAGTGGAAATACTGCACTGATTCCAGGTTCAGAGCATCATATCTGGCCTTTAGTCTGGTGCAGAAGTGTAAAAGGCAACTTAAAACGCTGCTTAGTGATAAAGTTTACCATCCAGATGTGGTTCCTCCGCCCTGGCCGTCGCACCCCCCCCCCCCCCCCCCCCCCCCCCCCAACACCCGCTGCGCAGCGAGCAGCCATGTGAAAATATTCAACTCCCAAATAAATGCGTCTGTATTGGACGATTACCGGGCCACGCTTCCTGAGCCCCACGCGTCACCTGCTCGCCGTGGCATTGACACGTCAGTCTCCCGCCGCTAACGCAATGTGACAGTGTTGAGATTATAATATCTGGCCCGTATTACCGGGCATTAACGTCATTACCGCGCCCCGCCCGCTCAGGTGGGCCACTCCGGGACTCACGGAGCTCAGGAAATTGAGAGAAGGCATATTGGGGGGAGGTGGGGGGGACTATATGAGAGTGGATGAATGAATTTGAGAAAATGGGAGAAGCAGTTTAGTGAGAAGGTCTGTAACCGTAGTAGAGAGACGCTATAAACACATGACAATCAAATGAGGAAAGATGGTTTCTGTCTGATTTTATGGCATTTCAGCAGGATGCGTTCAAGGAGGAACTGTGGCTTGTTGTGATACTGTAGTGTAGCAAGTAAACCATTTACTGAATAATGATGATGAAATCTGCCATCCACATCATCAGAGTACAAGTATGTGTGTGTGTGTGTGTGTGTGTGTGTTATGACAGACGAGGGGCTGCTGTATGATATAATAACAAAGAAGAGGGTGAAGGGGGGTGCGGCACAATTGGATGAAGCCATTCTAATAATGAACAGCTGAACAAGCACCATCACTTCACATGATTTAAAGTTTACACCGTTCCACGCCTGGTTTCATATCGCTTTTCCCGGGGCCTTCATTTGTTTCCACCCTAAAGAAAACACTTCTATTCCACAGCCTTGTTGTTTTAATTAGGGAAATTAATAAATAAGAATAAATTATTGTGGCCTCCTCGCCTCCTCCTGTACCCCGCCCGCCTGCCCACCCTGGGACGGCGGCAGACACCGTCGCCTGCCTCCCTGCTCGCTCGCCTGCATGGGATGTATTTGCGTGCCATAATTAACGCTTAATAAGTAAGTGATTCATTATGATTAGCGTGCGGATTCGCCGTAATGGCCCCTCTCTGTGCTAGCAATCAACCTCACTCTGTTTATCCACATGCAGCCCCCCCCATCCATCTCTGTCTGCGCTCCCCAATCTACATATCTGCCACTGTACTCCATTCCTCTGGTCCTGATGTGGGGCCATTTGTTGGGCTGCTGGTGGAGGCCTCTATCAATCTGAGCACCATTAGGCAAGCTGAGGAGGAGGAAGGGGCCACATTGTCATCAAAAAATAAAAAAGGGTGGGGTGGGGTTGTCATAAGACAAGAGGATTTCTCATTTTGGTGATGGGCTGTAGATTTAGAAGTGAAACATTCGTTTATCTGAGAAGGGATTAATAGGTTTGCCAAGTGCAATAATAAGTTGATGCAAAGACGGTTTCATGTGTCAAAGGGATCACTCATTATCACTCACCCAGTGAAGGATGCTGATGGGGGCTCATCACAAACCCCAAGAGTAAAGGAGATTAATTCATTATTGTTGTAATTTTTTGGGGGGTGGGTGGGTGAGTGGGGTGCGGTAGAGCTAAACTACTGTGACTCTTGTAATGCAATAGACACCCATTTAGCTGAAGTCTCTAGGGGGCAGTTTGTTTATTGTTTTGCATTCACTTATGGGAGTTGTTTAATGCACCAGTGGTGGGGAGAGAAATGCTTGTGATGCCACTTAAAGCCGTACATGAGAGAAAGTGTAAAGAGAGAGAGCTTCTTCTAAAATAAAATCAAAATGCTGTTGATATTGTGAGGGTCCAGATGTCATAATTGCCCCCCCTCATCCTGTTCTGAAATTGGAAACCTATATATGAGACAGAACGGAGTCTGCTGTCCTGTGTTGTTCTGTGCAAAAATGAGTTTAGCTGTAACCAATGAGGGGTTCAGCATAAATCTGAATTAGTTGAATAACACAACTCTCCTGTCAGATAGACACACTGTTGTCACTTATCTCTTGTATTCAGAGTGGTAGGGATTTCCTCACAGACAGCAAAGACTGGGCAGACTTTGGAAAATGCGAACCAGTCAGTTTCATTGATATCACTCAGAATCACAAACTATACATTTTCCTCAATTTTGAATTCCTTTTAAGATACACTATACTGTGAGCTTTACAGGGGAGAGGTGGGGAGCATTTACAGCAATACTACACTTTAGTTGGCGGTTTCTATGCACAAATAATGGAAAAATTATAGACATGAAGATGTTTGGCATTGATTGACACCATGCATGAGCCAATCAAAGTATGTGGTCAGGAGATAGTCAGCTTTAAATCCAATCATCACTACAAAAGTTTGACCACCATTGGTTTGACGGACAGTGTGACCCTATGGAGATTTTCCCATGACGACACAATCCAAATCTGATAGCCAATAGGGCTTTAGAAAAACATTATATGACATGTGGGAACTATGCTACTTATAACTTGAGCATACCATTTTCGCAATTAAGACTGAAAAAGGGGTTAAAATTTATACAGTACGACACCTTCTATGTGTGGACTAAAGCATTGTCTAAAGACCTCTAGCAGCTAAGGTAAATCATTAGTCAATCATTGAGTGATGTTATTGGGCCAAAACGTCTGATGTAAGAGGCATCAGAACATTGTTCTTTGACCTAGGAAACCAGCATTTGATTCTCACATCCTTCCAGCAGTCAACAATAATTTGTGCCACCATAACCATGATTTAACCTAATGGGTTTCCCACAAACCATGGTCTCAAACCAAGTCTTAACTCTAGTGGACCTCATATATAGTGGATATCAGAAAACACTTATATTTTAAAATGACGCTACTAATGATGATGCATTTACAAAAGATGTATTCAGTTCAGAGTAAATTTCAGGTCTCAACATGACTTCGTGCACATATACAGTTAAACCTGCAGGACTTGAATACACGTCCGCAGCTACATAGACACACAGAGTCCACAAACTACCTGAAGATCCACTCAATGAGCTTTTCTCGCCAACAACTCCACTTGACAGCAGCTTGCAGACATTTTGTACCCTTTGAGAAAGGTTTGCACTTTCCCTTGTCTCTTTCTCCCCCCCCAACCCACCCACCATACCTCCTAGAATGTTCATTGCCCAGAAAATAATTTCTCTAGTCATTTCAGCGCCTTTGTGAGCGGCAATCAATTTCTCTTCTCTTCTTGATGGTTCCGCGTGTGGGTACAGAAGTTTGACCTTCTCTAAAATATCTATCAATTTATCCGTCCATCCTGCAACCTATCCATTAATGTTTTCATCTTCTCCTGTTGTTTTTTTCCCCCCTTCTCTCCAGCTGCTGACTGTTGGGTGGTAAAGTGGCTTTAAGCTCATGTGCTCATCAAGGCGTAGTCAGTGTCTGTTTGTGCAATTATACCTCAGTCTTGGAGCTGGACTAAAATCAGCCGGTGGAGAAAATGATGGTCATTTTGACGGGGGAGAATATGCACTTGAGACAAAGGGAAGGGAAACCCATTTGTGGCATGGTGACAGTGGTGAACCCTAGGAGGGGACGGGGTCGGGCTAAGGCTAAATGACATATCACATTACCAGCTAGGGGTCACCCAATTTCTCCCAATCTGCTACCAGCATTTCTGTGACAACAGCACTGTTAGAACTAACCTATCGTTCTATCTTTGTCTTACATTCATCCGATGCGCTGTAAAAAATTAAATGGACGTACCGACCACCTTAAGACTTCAGATAGTAAAATGCCTTCATGAAGCTAATAAACGGCTGTCAGGTTCTATATTTATTAATATTACAGACAGCTTTCATGTGTGTTTTTATGAAGCCGTTGTTAAAAATGTCTAATTTGTTCTCTCTAGCTGAGAGCATTTCAACACGAAGAAATACTTTCATTTATCACATCATATTTCACGTCATCTAAAGCACATAATAGTCTAAAAGGGTGCACCTTGCTGTCTGCGCGCGTCCCGCTGGGAGAGAAGCTGACAACATAAGGAGGTTCCGAGCTCTGAGAGAGGGGTCACGACCCCAGGAAGTAAAACCAGGTTAGGATGTAGTGACAACTGCCTCGTTTCTTCCTGTCTGGAACATAAAGATGAACAACAGGGTCATAAAAGCTTACGGCTGAACAAAGAAGTTTGGAAAGGCAGCGTGTGTGTGTGTGAGGCTCAAAAGAGACAAGATCACATTCATTGTTTCTCCCCCTTCGCAACGCCGATGTAATCCTATCCAGTTGACGCGGTTTAATATTTGGTTTTTTGTTTCTGTTGGACCGTCGGCTAAGGAGAAGTTTGCCTCTGCAGAGCTGCTCTCTATGGGCCTATTCTGCTGCATCCTCTCCATCTCACTGATCCCTTTCTCTCTCCCCCTCACTAACCCTTTTCTCCTCTCGTCCCCTCCACCTACCCAGAGCCTTTCTATTCTCATCTCTCTCCCTCGCTCCTTTTCTCTTTCCCCTCATTCACACTCCTCTCTCTGTCCCTTCCAATCTCTCTCCGCCTCCCGCTCCCCCCTCTCCCCTAGCTCGCAGGACAGTATTATATATTCCAGTCTCATGCTTTGCATGATTTGGGCAATAGATGAAGCCATATCCCTCTCTCCTCTTCGGGCTCTCCCCTCCCTCTCTCTCTCGCCTTGTTGTTTAATGTTTCAATTTGGAGGAAGCAAACATTCAATCAGACAGATTAACTGTTTAATGCATGTCATCAGTCAAACTGTCTACGAGAGGGGGGCCCCTCGGCCTAGCGCTGCCTCCCCCCCCCCGACTGCCGCTACGTCCTTCTCACTCCCCTGCTCTCCACGCACACACTGTCTACTCTCATATAGACAGGCCCATCCAGGCTCCAGCCAGACACCGAGGCATCTGTGCACACACACACACACAGGAGTACAAAAACACGTATATTCATTCATGCACAAACACACACATTGCATATACAACCATATGTATGCATGAACATTCATGAAAAAGCCTGACACCCATATAATATAGTTCAAACAAAGCAGAGAATGCTCTGAGACACCTGCAACCAAAACAGAAAACGCATGTGTTTGCATGCATTTCTGAGTCAGTAGGTGGATCACATGTGATTCCAATGGCCACGTATACTGATGTGCTAAAGGACACATCCACTGAGTCACTTACGATGGAGAAGCTGCTTTACACAATTAAGGCATGCGCTAACAGACAACACACATGCTCACGCACACATACATGCTCTGCCTTTTACACACACACAAATACACACACACGCACACACACACACATCCCACAGGCCAGTGGATAGGGAAATCAAAGTGACACGGAGGTAGAGCAAGGGGGAGTGAGAGATTAGAGGAAATGAAAAGAGTAAAGAGGAAAGAGGGAAAGAGGGAATGGGAGGCCGAGCGTGCTGAAGATGGAGTAGACTGTAAAATAGGGAGAGACGTTCACATGGAGTTTATAAATGACACTGGATGTATTCTGGATGAGGAGATGGAGAATGACGTGAAGAAGCACGCCTCATAACTTGATTGTGGATATCACATGTGCTTATTGAGTGTCCAATAAGATGTTCAACATATCAATTGTTATCAGTACATATGAACAGCAGGTATCGAGCTAACAAATCCCACATCTGTCATCACGCTCTTTCATGGCTTCATTTTCTTCTCAGTGACAGTTTCTTGAAACTAACATTTCTCTGAGTATATTTTAACACTACTGCTTGTACATGTTCACATTACACAGACATTGCACAATTTTGAAAACTGAAAATTCATCTTAATTGTTTAGCAACAGTATTTTATTAGCATATAGTGCTGATAGGACATGACCAAATAAACAAAATAAATAGATAAAATAGATAAATAGATATAAATAGATCAAAGGTTCTAAAACTGAATCCAACTTTAAACAATAGTTCGAAGGACCAAAGTGATTTTCAGTCAAACAGCCCATTTAAAAGAAAAGTAGAAGAAAATATCACAAAACATATTTTAAATATATATCCAGATTTCTGTGATTATACCAGTAAAATTAACATATTCATTGTTTTATTTGTTTTATGTTACAACTTATTTACTGTTTTTATTTACTGCTTTCATTACTGATATTGCTGTCACCATGACAGCTTCCTGTTCTGAGATGTAATATTTGTGTCTGTATTGATTTTTAAACTTGTTATTTTATTGTTATTAAGAACATCTTGCCAAGGGATTTCAGCTGAAATTTAGCTGGCTGACTAACTTACACATAAATTTGGGATGTCCTCATAAAGAAATAAATAAACAGGTGGATATGCTGCATAAAGAAAAACATGAAGATCCACCAAATCAATGCTTATTGTTTAATGAAGATTTAAGAAATATGTTTAATTTCTGCAGAACCATTTGTTCCCTTCATTCACTTATGAGATAAATAGACTTGCTTTAAAACTTTAAGTCCCATCTTGAGGTGGAGAAAGGAAATGTTGTTTTTGTGGTGATACAGAAGGAGAAATGTAGAAATGTAAAATATGTGACATTTCTAACAAAACCAGTATTAGCTTATGTGCTAATGTCCTTTTCCTTCTTCTTTAAACTTCTTCAATTAAAAAAGAGGCAGATGTATGAATTGGTAAAAATTGAGAATTGTACGAAATGGCTGCAGATACCTAATGGCTGTCATTTGCATGTTCATATATTGTAAAGCTTCATGTGCCAAAAACTGAGCAAGCTCCACCAAAGTGTAACAACCTTATAAAGGTTGCTGACCAGCTGCTTCGCACGCCGCCTCCCTCCATCATTTTCTCCTCCACCCCTCTTGTTTTACTCTCCCTCTCATTCATTTTTATTTTATCGGCCGGTGCTGTGGAGCCTCTTGTGCATCTCCCTCTCTCTTCCCCCCACTCTCTGACCACAGCGCAGAGGGTGGCCAAACCTGGTAAGTATTGACGGGGAGCTCCAGTGACACGGAGAGAGCCAGTCAATGCCCAGACACCCAGGGCAGGGGTCAATGACAAAAGGTAGGCCGCCTGGAAGGAGGGAGAGAGGAGGAGAGGGGGAATGGGTGAAGGCGGGTGATAGATGGGAGGCACGGGAGATATGCGGAGAGATAGTACAACTTTGAGGCAAGACGAATATAAGGTGAAAGGAAAAAAAGAAGACACAAAGGGACATGACAGACGAACAAAGAGAAAGATGACAGAATAATAAAAAAAGAATAAATGGTTAAAACCTGGTTTATATTTCTAATCTGAGGGACCAAATAAGACAAGATTCTGAAGTTAAAGCATTAATCGAGAGTAACACTGATTAAACCGATTGGAAGATTGGTTTAAAATACATTAAAAAAATAGTTTCTTTTAGACAAATCACCTTGATTTTAATCAGTGAGACTGGAAACTGTACAAGGCAATGTGGAAGTTCAAGACGAACAGTGACGAGGGGGAATGAGCGGAATTGACGTGAATGTTAGGTACGTGAATGTGAGATAGGACACTAGACTAGGATTAACAGACCAGTACCAACACACACACACACACAGAAAGAGAGAGCGTGTTTGTGTATTGACACAGAGAGAGAGTGTCAGTATGTATTGAACGGTGGGCGGTAAGTGAGCCCTCCTCTCCCACACATCCCCTCCTCCATCTCTTCTTCTCTCTATCGGATATCAGTCCCTTCTCCTCTAATCATTTCCTTCCTTTTGGCCCTCTCTTCTTTCTAATGCAATTATCCCTCATCCCTCCTTTCCTTCCTCTTTCCCCCTCTATCACTACTACTTCCATCCTTCTCTTCCCATCGGTACTTTTCTGCTTGACTTCCTGAGATTTTTTTTTTTTTTGTCTTCCATTTCCTCTCCTTCTTTACCTCTCTGGTCTTGTTCCAGCTAACAAAGCTGCACCTGCCGTTGGCAGTTTTCTCTTTTTTGTTGCTCGTCGTTGTTTGCTCTTACCTGGCTGCCTCCTTTGTTTTGATCTTTAGTGATCAGTCTCCCGTATCCTCGGTGTGTGACAAAAAGGTTCTCATTAATCAATATCACTCTCCAAATGTGATAACATTCTTCTCCAAGCCTCTGCAATATGATAAAGGGAAACATACATAATGCCTGTGACCAAATAGGAGTGTTGGAAAAAAACACCAACACTATGGTATTGTCACAAACTTTGCAGTAAAAACAAGGTAGTTTATGGAAGTTTGGCCTGTAACTGAGAATATTTTTTTGCATTATTCCTTTGCTTTTTTTATTGATACTATTTGCAATTTTTTCCACAATATCTTCAGAGCTCTGGAAGTTTCCGCATGGTGCTTTGAAAACTCACAGATCAAAGTGCTAATTGCCAGATCTGTGTTATAACTGGAGACTGCTGCTAATTGGTATTGTATCTAACAGGATTCACTTTTGTAGAGGTGTTTGTAATTGTGATAAAGTTATTTAAATGTTATCTTGTGTTCCATGAGTGGTTTGCAGTATTTGTTGCAGTTCATAGACTCAGTGAGAGGTCATACTTCTGCAAATGAGCAACTGTAAAAACTGTATTTATATTTACTTAGATTTCACTTAATGTAATAACAATTTCTCAGATTTGTCCTCTTCTGTTCTGTCAAATGTTTTCCTTTTCATCTTTATATGTCAAACCAGAATACTGACTTTATTTTTGCAAACCTGTGCAAAATACATAACACACAGCAGAGGAAACCTTGCTGAATACAACAGAGAGAGCATCAGCTCATAGAATAGAGATCTTTTCCTTGGCCTCAGGCTACGATCCTGTTAACACTTTACACTCACTGTGAAGTGTCTGCAGGTTGCTTTAGTCTCAGGTGATTTATCTGCAGGCCTTTTGTCTCACGTTTGCAAGGAGAGGAGAAAACACACCCTCGAAACATGGAGCAAACAGGGATCATCATTTTTACTACCAAAACCCAACAACTGTGCTATTAACAATAACACTGGCGAAAGTTTTTTGTTTTTTTCAACCTTAAATTCATTTGTTAATATCATCGAATAGATGTAAAATAAAAGCAGGAACAGACCACTAGGATCAATGTGATTGACATAAATGAGATCCAATGAATACGAGTAGAAAGATGAAAGATTATATCCTCCCCACAGTATCACAGGCTGTGCTGCAAATGCCCAGGGCACTTCCCATCAGAGAGGTGGAGATTGCTCTGTCTCTCTGCCAGTTCATTCTGCTTCTATCACACACACACACAGAGAAAGAGAGAGAAAGAAACAAGTATGTGTGAACTAAACCTAATAAATCGTTGATTGTGTATTAGTGTGAACAGGTAGTCATGTACTAGTAAACTGTACCACAGCTAGTTTCCCATAAGTATCTGACAAAGCACATGCATATGAAAATATCTCCTGATGTGGAGGTATTAGTTTTGCATCCTGCTATTTTCCCAAACACCTGATTTTCTTCTTTTAGGTGCACAAAACCACAAATAGGAACTCAGGCATAGGGGGAGGGAGATATTTCACAACAAGCACGTTGGCAGACAACCACCTATCCTCGCAAATTTGTGAGCTTTGCTTCCTGCGTATCCCGCACCCCGTGCTCTGCCGGAAACAGATGGTTCCCGGAATGTCCTCCAGCGGCTTTCTGAGGAGCTGCTAGTACCCCGAGAGGCGTGAAGGAGGGGAGGGCTGCACGCTGTCTCTCCGACAAACTTAACTTCATCCGCCTCTCTCTGGAACACCCCGTCTCCCTGCTCGATTAGGAGTCTTTATAGTATTTCAATATAATTATATTGTCAAGCAGCACAGCTCTAAAACATCATGTTATTACAATGGGAAAAAAAAACATTGCTGGGGATTTTCTTTGTTGACTGTGCAGAATAAACAGTTATAGAAAGTGCATCAGAGACTGGGTGAGAATATGTGCTTATTTAGGATGTATTGATATGATGAAGCAGTGGGAAACCTGAACTAAATAACACAGCTGCTATGTGACCCTGTCAGGATGACATGTGGCTTTTAGTTAGCATTAGTCACAGATGGGTATTTATTCATATATTAATATTGACTTAGCCTACAACTGACTAAACTGGTGATGTGGTAAACACGTGGAACTTAGGAAAAGACAAAGACATGAACAGGTAGAGGAGAAGGAGAAAAAAAGAAAAAAAAAAAGAGTGTGTTTTCAGCACCTTGGACAGTTCCTCTGGACTACTCAGCACCACTGACAGCGAAGGACACACACTCCGTGTAGACAGTGCTGGAGTTATAGTTCAGCAACATATTGTAGGCCACACTCTGCCTTATGATTTGTTTTGTTATTTATTCTAATGTATCTGAAAACTGGTAGCGATTATATGAACAATATGAAACAGTAGGATGTTCACAAATCCCTTTTTAGACAGAATTTGACCCATCTTAACTCTATGGGTTTATCTACAAACAGCCTATATTCACTAAAGCACTGTACTATTCATTGTATGAAACATTTTATGAAATACATCATTTCAGAAGAAATTATTGCACATTCAGCTACATTTATTTAACAGCTATGAATAATTACTTGCAGGTGACTTACACCTATCTTATAAAACGTTATGCATCCTTCCAGATTAAAGCAACCAAAAGTGTACAGTTATAAAGCTCCACTTTCAAAAAACTAAAACATGATGCTTATATTAGAGACAGTTATGCACATACTCCTACAGATTGATTCTACATTTATAATAATTGAAATTAAGTGTATTTTGCTGATAATGGATGGTGTTGTGACTTTTATCACCTCAAAAACCTACGGAGGGAAACAAAACGCAAGAAAAAAAAAAGCGAGCTGTATATTTTGAGCGCTCATTAATGGACTGAAAGCATCCTTTCCAATTAGCCCGCTGTAATCCGCAGCTCATCCCTGTCTTACGCCCCACTTGTCCTACACCCGATACTTTGATCCAGACTTGGCGGCACCTGACGATCCGGCCCCTTTGTTATATAGAGCGCGCAGGGGCTAATCTCACTGACCCGGCGCAACCTTGACCACCCACTCCCCCGGCCTTGGGCTTGGTTCAGCGCCGCCCAGGACACACAACGCTTCCCCGGGAAGAGAGAGAGAAGAGAGAGAGAGAGAGAGAGAGAGAGAGAGAGAGAGAGAGAGAGAGAGAGAGAGAGAGAGAGAGAGAGAGCTCCTGATCGTTTCATCAAACGCGTCCCCGCTGCGAGAGCATGTGCGCGCCGCCGACCTCCCACCCGTCCCAGCAGCGGGGATAAGAGGGAAGTCGATGCAACAGCGCCAACACAGTCAATGATCCATAAACAGGAGCCAATAGGCGAGCGGGTAATGAGGGACTTTATTTGAACTTTATGTAGACAATAAGCAGCGATACTTGCGGAGAGAAGGTGTGTGTGTGTGTGTGTGTGTGTGTGTGTGTGTGTGTGTGTGTGTGTGTGTGTGTGTGTGTGTGTGTGTGTGAATGTGTGTGTGTGTGTGTGTGTGTGGGGGGGGGGGTGGCCCGGACCAGACAGAACGCAGACAGATGGACGGCTGAAGCGCGTTCAGTTGCCCGGAGACAGATACACACGTTCATACTGTTATTGCCTCATTTGCCTACAGATGTAACATCTGCACGCGTCGGAATGAGCATCCAATTTGTGTTTGGAGTCCAAAGCGATTGACAAACACACGCACGCACACACACACACACACACACACACACACACACACACACACACACACACACACACACACACACTTAAACTCAAACAGAGGGAAAAGGAGAGAAAGAGGGGAATGGGGAGAGAGAGAAGCACCTTTCACCGCCCCCTCCTCCTCCTCCTCCTCCTCCTCTATCTCTCGTTTTCACCCTCCTCCCCCTCTCTCTCCCTCTCTTTCTTTCTGGGAAAAAAACGGCAAGGAGGCGCGACTCGCAGGGCCGCACATAGCTGATCAATATTCGATTTAGTTGCTAATTTAGGGCCTTTCTATAGCTGTCATCCCGTGATGTATGAGTCCTAACCCGAGGTCGCCGCGGAAAAAGAAGAAGAAGAAAAAAAAGAAGAAAAAAAATCAAACACCAGTCAACTTTTCACTTAACAATAGAGCGACTTGAATATTATTTATGGGCGAAAGACCCACTTTATGGGTGAATTGCTCCTATCGCTGGTGGGATGATGAAGCGCCTTGTAAGTACATGCCACACAGGCTCTGACACCGGCGTAAACAGACGCGCGAGGCACGAGCAGAAACATGTAAACACACCGGGGAAGCGCGTGCATTTAAAAAAATAGACGCAAAGCGCTGCAAAGAGGGGAAATATTCATATAAACAGACGTCAATATCTCGGTCTCTTGGAGTTCACAGCGCAATTTGAACGCGCGCACGTGATTAATGGCGTTTGTGTGACAGAGAATCCCCCCACCCCCCCCCGTCACCACACACACACACACACACACACACACACACGCACACACACAAGCAAGTTTTGGAATGACACCAAAGATATCCTATTTGTCACGCGGACTAATATTATGTATTATGCTCCTAATTGTTTTGCACATTGCTTTACGCACGCGCGCGCACGCACGCACACGCCAACGCGTGCGCCCATCAAATCAGAATGCTGCTGCTTTATTTTGCCACTTAATGTCTTCCCGATCGATCACTGTTCTAAGGATGTTATCAATAATTTGAAAGCTTGATTAACTTCAACGTTTCCATAACAATTCTACCGCGTTTATCCTCTCCTCGAATTTTTAATTAACGCTTGCTTAATTAGTTCGAGATCGTTTGGGAGTGAGATACTTTATTTTAGGGTTGAGGAGGGGGGGAGGGGGGAAGGGAGGAAATTAACATAAAAATCGCTGCTGATAAATTGATATATTATCAGGAAAGAAATGTTGTAGGACTTTCTTGGCGGAACGAGTCATAAACAGACATCTATCAAAACGAGACAGCTTGAGATAACGTATAATTCTTTGGCAGCGTTATTTAATTATATAATGACTATACCATTCTAATTTCTTCAAATAATGAGGGTGTAAATTCGTGGTGCTTGAATCAGTCATGGACAAAGAGACCAATTTATAACATGCAGCATAAAAGGGAAACTCATTTCCTCAGGTGACAAAGTATTTTAAGGAAGACCCAGCCTGATTGCTACATAAACTGCATGTTCTGTAGGCACTGAACTTGTAAAATCCTGTAATATTTTGAATATTACACATATGGGAAAATAAATATAAATCCTTGCCCAAAACAGTGAGAAATGCACTGAAATATTTGAATTTTCTCTCTCTCATATATAGTGAGTATATACACACGCACACACACAAATGTGTGGCAATTGATCCTTAAATGCAAGTAGTAGGCTGCCATGTAAACCACTGAATGAATAAAAGGCATTTTAATTAGAGTGATTAGTTAAGGAATCAATGAGCTGGCACCAGCAGAGCTCACAGGGAGACCTGAGACCAGTTAATGGAGCAGCAGAACACTGAAGTAAGCTTTTACACCCCTGGAAACTGCTTTTACTTATTTGCTCCTCCAAGAGTAACCTTCAAATTCAGGAAGTTAGGGATGTTGTATGAAGTCATTAGAGCAGCCAGCAACAGTAAAAGCCAGTATGATCGATAGTGGATGGCCGTTCCCGTTCTGTTCAGATGTGATTCCTGCCTCTGACGTATTTGACTAACAGATCATTCAGGCAGTCATACTACAGGAGCTGGATGTGTGATTCTCACTGCATTCAGATTCCTTTTACAACACATCACAGACCCAGTGTGTTTAGGAGTCTCTTTGCATATAAACTAGGATATGGAGAGTGGGGTTGTGTGTATTGGCTGCTGCCAGCTGCTATGCAGCCTCCAGGTTGTTTGGCGAAAGTGAGAGTGTGATTTCCCCAGACCCTGCTCTCCGGGGACGCCCGGCTCCCCCTGCCATCTCCCCAGAACCCCACCGGTTAAACGGACAGGTCATTGATGCACAAACGCGCGCACGCGCAAACACACACACACACACGGCCTTTCAATCCCCTCTCCCTAGATGGGCCCCCACTGCCATATAAAGGCCACATTTCCCTGGTCATTACCGGCAAGTCACAGAGAATCTCTCACCTCACTACACAATAATCAGATCAAACCTGGAATTACCGTCATTAGAAATCCTGCAGGAGGCGAATCATAAGGAAACAACCTCGTGAATAATGGCCCGCGCTGCCGATGAGAGTTGTAATTGTAAATCTGATTCTACCCCTCAACCACATGCTGTAATGAGCACCCGGCATTGTTTAAATGACTCAAATGAAATTGATGCCAATTCACCAAGCATGAATGACAGCTCATATGAAGATGTGTGCTGGGAATGAGATATGATGGGGGTCTGAGGAGGAGTCTGTGTGGGTGTGCATTTTGGTTTTGTGTGGCAGCCCTTGAGTGGGGTGTTTAACAGTGGTATTAATAATCTCTATGATCTATGAGCTCGTCTGGTGTCACTCAGCCATTAGAGAGACTGTCTCTCTGTGTTCTCCACACCTCGTTTCCTCCCCTGCGTCCGTGTCGGCCCCCCAAAATAATTGTGTGTTAATGGGTTAGGAGGAGGGGGTAGCGGGGAGGTTGGGGAGCACATGAGGGGGGATTAGAGCCCAGCGACGGAGGATGGAAGGATTATCAGGGAGATGGGTCACTGTTAACAGAGAAGATGATTAGGTGTGATGACTGACCCTTTCTGGTTAGTGGAGGAGATATGTGACGATTATGAGGGGACAAGGAACCGGAGGAAAATGTACTCTTGGACAACAAAATGAACAAAAACAAGAGGGCAGAAGAGCTGGAGGACAAGACAAACGTGAGTGTGGGATAATGAGAGAGTAAAAGGTAATAGTATGCCTGTATTCCTGTGAAATGGGCAGATCCAAAGCCAGGTGGGGTAGCCTAAAGCCATTTGCAGGTCCTAATCTGGGTGGAATGAGCCGTGAGAGGAAGAAGGAACTAAAGTACACTGACTAACAGGTCTCTCCTGACCCCTCTCCAACTCCCACTCTCCCACCTCTACTTTTCCTCTCCCTCGTTTCCTCTCTCCTTCCAACCCTGCTTTCCATCACTTCCATCTACAAAACAAAGTTGCCTGGCATTGACGGGACCCCGGAGGGCTGTCAGCGAGGAAAAGGTGGGAGTCAACTCCTGCCCATAGAAAAGGGGAGAAAGCGAATGAGGAAGAGAGAGAGAAAGAGAGAGAGAGAGAAGGGAAAGAGGGGGAGTGGGGAGATTGAAGCGTTTCTAATTTAAATAAACCCTTTGGCAGACTGAAACTGGCAGCAAGCTTCCCCTTTGCTCGTGAGGAGAAAGAGGGAAAAGAAAGTGGAAAAAAAAGGGGAAAAGAGGGAGGGGAAAAGGAAAGGAGAGATAGATAGATGGATATAGAGATGTCTCCGTGCTGGTTTGGTTATCCGCATGGGAGAGTTAGAGGCCAGAGGACGGGGAATGGGGGAATACGGAGACTGAAGTGGAATGAGATCAGCGGCTAGATGGAGGAGAAAGAGAGGCGACACAAATAATGGAGGAAAAAAAACACTGACTAGATACAGGGGGTTAAGGGAGGGGAGAATAGGAAAGAGCTGTGAAAGTTAGGTAATAGAGAATTGTGTGTGTGTGTGTGTGTGTGTGTGTGTGTGTGTGAATAGATAGAGGTGCGATCTATCTGTTGGGAAGAGTTCATCCATCCTCCCCCCTCCTGCAGAAACACACACACACACATCCAAAGAGAGAGTGGAAAAAGTAAAACGGGGTCTCTCAGTAGTGGGTCCCATCAGTCTCATCTCATCAAAACTTGGCTGAAGTTTTTTGGACGGATCCCAGCTCCAATCAACTTCAGCCGCCGCCGCACTCCTCCCCCGTCACACTGTCTCCCCCTGTCTGTCCCCCGGGCTCGTCACAGCGGTGGCGGCCCGCTCACCGGCCTTTACGCTCCTAATAGGATGCCATGGAGAGAGGAGCCGCCGCAATCTAAAGTCCCACCGCTGAACGCCGGAGGATGCCCGTTTTGTTTGTCTGCTGTTTGTAGCGTTGGACGGTGAAGAGCCAGGTGACAGCGGGCCGACTCAAAGGGGAGAGGTCGCTCATAGCAAAAACCAGCAGGAAAACACCAGAAAAGAACTGCTACAAACAAACAATTTAAAACACCTAATCAGGGGTGCCTGGAGGCCACTGTGATCCAGAGTTGAGCTGTTTTTAAATCAACATAAGACATCAAACACATGGATATCATGCAGATCTTAGGGAGGAAATGATGTGTATTTTAAATGCTTTTTTTTGGTTTATGGTTAAGATGTCTGAAGGTCATTTTAAAAAAAAAAATCCCACATAATGTTTGATTACTGCCATAGTTTTATGCATATAGACCAGCTATTACAGGTGTATTATAGAATCAACAAAAGAATCACGGCTTGACATGCCTGTTGACAAAAAAAAAGACAAACTGCGATTACACAGTCCCTGGATTAAAGGTGCGTGCGTGTGTGTGTGTAAAGGCGTGACACGCATGTTGTGTATAGGCCCACAGTAGGGGCACAGTCTATAGATGGAGGGAGAGAGAGAGGGAGAGAGAGTCCCGACCCCCTCCTTCAAACATACACACAGAGAACTGGCTCTGGCTCCGGCTTCGCTGGAGTGGAGAACCATAAATCTTCATATAGCGGCTGTTTTGATTAATGCAGCCGAGTCGAGCTAGGGGGCTGGACCTATCCCATTACGGCCTAATGGAAGATGGAGCGGCGCTGTCTCCACCACTAGGCCCCTGTCATTTGTTCCACTTTGCAGTCCATTTGGCCGAGAGACTACAAGCCACTCCATCAAAAATATTTTCAGAGTTAATTTCCGCCCGCTTAATTCGCCTTGATTCGGATTGCGTATCGAATGGCAGGATCGATTTTCGCCTGGCGTCTAAATTAAATAAAAGAGAGGGGGGTATACTTTAAGTCTGCGTTTTCTTTCTTTTCTCTTTTTCCATTCCATTCTTCCACCTCTTTTCCAGCCATCCTTTATGGTGGGCCCGCTCATTCTTTTTTAAGATGCATCTCATTTCCTCCTTTCTCTCAGATTTTGATAGACCCGTGTTTGCAGAGAAGGAGGAGGAGGAGGTGGAGAAAGAGGAGGAGGAGGAGGAGGAGGAGGAACATGTCTGATATCTGATTGTAGTTACAGATGAAGGGAAACCTATTGAAAAAAAGAAGATCAGGTGTATGGATTTATGGATTTTTCATAAATTAAGAGTTTGATGTGAGAGGGAAACACTTTTTATGACTGGATCAGGTAGGTTAAAGAAAAAAAAAGATAGAAAGATCCTATATCCTCACATGACAATGCCGCAATGTACAGGTCCTGAAGAACAGATTTAGAAAACATGGAGTGAAGAAGAATTGGACAGGCCTACACGGGAAAAGTGGGGTAAATTAGGGGCATCGGGGTATTGAGGGGGTGAAAAATAATAGGGGGGAAAAGTACAAAAAAAGAGAAATGAAAAGAGGCAAAAAGCACAGTGACAAATTGGTCGAGTGTGTCGCGAATTCCCTTTTAGATTTAAAGCCGCGTGTAGCCTATCGTCATATCTTTCCAGAGTAATTTATTTTCTCATTTCTCTCTCTCTCCTCACTACCCTTCTCTCTCACTCTCTCCCTGAGTGTGTGTGTGAATTTATCTGGTAGTCACGTGGATGGAGGAGGGGGGGGTAAGTCAATAAAAGTCTCTGGCGACAACTGTTTCCCCCATCGGTCTCTTGTCTCCTTCTTGCATTATCTCCACTGCTTTGCTTTCTATTTGTTTATTTGCTGAAACTGCATCGCTCCTCCCCATTTCCTCCTCCTTCGGCTGTGTTTCCTGTTTCAGATGCTCTCTCATAGCATAGGACTACGAGCCTATACCTACACCTCTCCAGAGAGGCCTATTGATTTTATTCTCCCACTACCAGCAAGCCCCACGCTTTGAAATTACAAAATCAGGAAGCTGTAGGATCCATCTTTTATATCCACCTCAGAAATGTTTCGATAATCGTCAAAGTTCTCAGAGGCTTACAAGTTAGAGATGAAGGCCGGCGAAGATTTGGCTCCGAGACTCGAATTCATTCGTAGATTGCTCAAATCAACAAAAGAATTACATTTGAATTAACTTGATTGACCTTATTACATAGTCATATAGGAACACAAACAGAATTAAACAGGTAAAGAAAATTAAGGAGTTAAAGAAGGCAACAACACGTGAGAATTAAGAAACATCACAAACAGTTCCCTTTCTGATTCTTAACCACATAAGCCGGACAGAAACTGACAAATCAAATATCTAAATATTTCCAACCTGTGCATCAATCTTCATGTTTTTCAAATATTGCATCACTCATACAATGCAGTCAACACATCACAATGCCATAATAGGCTAATTCAATGGTATAATACATCTTAAATCTAAAATTGTACTTCAGCATATCCTAAACTCCTTATTAGGATACATGTAATGTATTACAGTATGTGAGTTTATTACAGTTTCTGTGCATTAACGTGTAAGCAGCATTTTATAATGTTGCACCTGGAAGTTAAGTTGAGCTATTTTAAATTAGAGCTCGACAAACACATGCAGGCAGGTTTTACCAGTGATATATTCAATGTTGAATCTGTGATGCCAGTGTTTTTTTTCAGTCAAATCAGTTTATCTGTAACTGTAAAATGTCGGTTCAGTATGTAGATTGGTCAAATTACTAAAAAATACAATAAAGGATCCTTAATAACAAAAAAGCTTGTTTGTAACATGTATTAAAACGTCTACATTCATTGTGTAGCAATGCTTTATATTTGATATTCTCCTAAGTTTTGTAAAAGACTTAAAGGCACAAAGTAGTAAGATTTTTTTGCTTTGGGATTCCACAACAGAAGGAAATGAAAATATTAAAAAGTACCCTAGACTTTTACTTGAGATAAATTACTTGGTTGCTTTCCACTAGTCTCATTTCATAATATTATATCAATAGATTTCAGAGCTCTATCTAACGCATATTTTCAGACACTGATAGTATTTACTGCAGCCTACAGGCCTCGCTGTTGTCGGGCTGAAGGGGTTGATCAGACTGAAGGGTCTCTGTGCTCTGGGTATCCTCTGGGGGTTTACACTTCCACAGCACACAGGACTGATGGCCGACCCACCCGGCAATATGACTTGTTCACTCAGCCCCTCCAATATCAGTGTCTCTATTTCAGTCACCACATCTGTTATTGTCTGATTCTTAAGAAAAAAGTGGCTGAGCAGAGGATAATGAAATCAAAGCCCAACACACACAGTCAACAAGCCCCTGGTAAGAAACACACTGTGTCAATATTAATCTCCCTGACAGAAAGTCGAAATATGGCATCTGTCACACATCATCTTCCCTCTCTCCTGTCTTTTCTGGAGTGGAAAAAGATGGAGAGGAGGTGGTTTTGGTGGGAGTGAAGAGGGGGAAGTTGTTGGAAATTGAGGACGCGGACTGGAAAGGGCAAAGGACTCTGGGATATTGGAGAGATGTGTTGTCTACTCACATTTGGTGCAGCGTGTATTTGGAATTCAAACTTTTAGTGAATAAAGTAAACCTGTGGGTCACATAGTGGTTCAAAGAATGTAGATTCTGATATTAATGTTAATCTCTGTGATATAATATTTTCCACTGAGCACCAGAAGATAAACTGATTTGCTTGCCACTCAGAGTGAGCCAATAATCAATATATAGAACAGACAGCGCTAAACTTATGAACACGTAGGTTTAGAGAGGCTGTTCATAATCTGAATTGTTCATAAGTCGTTTAGAGATGAGTGTTGGAGATGACGTATGGAGAGATGCTGCTCGGCATGGGTTACAGCAGAAGGGGGAACTAGTCGGATGTGGCATGCCGTTCAAAATATGAACTTGCGAACACAGTACAGCATTTTAGGAACAATTATGGACATCAATCAGCGGTTGTTGATATCTATGAATGTTGCATCTTGGGGAACTGCAGTAACTACTGTATGTCTCTATAATCCAATATCAAGAGTTCTGGTTTTAATGCTACCACTGCAAGTTCACAGTCAGAAATTATATGCAGTATTACACTTTGGAGCTTTAAGAGAATATGGTTTCTAAAAAAAAATTAAAAGAGAAAATTCAGGACACATTTTTTTCCATTGAAGAGGGGCATGCAAACCTCTTAATTATGCTGAAATTATTTAGTTTCAAAATGTTTTCATTTACTCAGTTATGTTTATACTGAAATGTACATGGTTTAATTGATTCTAGAAATATGTTTTTCTACAAATCCAAAAAGACAAAGCATCACAGTGAATTGATCTGCAGTCAGCTACAGATTATTCATGCATGGACCTTCATAAGGTTCCAAAATCTATTAAAACAACCTCATTGAGTCATATCATTGCACTGGGTGAGTACCGGTGTTTGTGTAAATTCAGTCTCAGGCACATCTACAAGGAGTTGGACTGAAAATCGTCCCCCAACACACATAGTATTTACTTCTGTGTGAGTAGTGTTTGCTAAAACTGCAGAAGTTTGAAGCCATCTTTAAGGATTTACACATTCACCCAATGAATTTGGTGCCGAGAGCCTCAGACACTGGGAAAGTCAAGTTTGTGACGAACACATTGATGCTTTAGTTGTTTCATGCAGTTTGTTGACAGGACGAAAATGTATTTGTATTTAATAAGACATTATTTGATGATAATTTAAATAAAGGAAGCCATGACATGTTTTTCATCTCTTAACTGGCGCTTAAACTCAAACACGGGGCGGTGATCCAACATGACCTTCTCCAGTTCCCTCAAGGTCAAAATGTGAGAAGCAACAAGTCAGTGAGAAATGAGCTTCTTGATTGCAGGGCAGCGAAACGAATAGTGTTGTCATAACAAGACGCTCAAAGGCATCACAACACAAGATCTTTTGATAAAAATGTATAAAATGTCCTACATTTTATCAGATTTCCTAATGCTTGAGGTTTCACCTCCCAATGCACATCCACTATTCTTTATTTATCCTTCAATCATCCCGGCTCCTCTCCCCCTTTTCAGCCTGTTATCTCTTTCTCCCACTCATCTCACCCAGAACACTTTCCTCTCTTTCATCCTCTTTCCATCTGCTTCCTATTCCTCCCACTTCTCTTCTCCTTCCTCCTCATCCTCCCTCCCTCTCTCTGTCTTTTGGACATTTCTCTTAGTCCTTTCTGTATCCCTCCACCCTGCCTCCACACCCCCTTTTCCCCCCTCTTTCCCCTGTGATGAATGAGTCTGTCTGCCGGGTGCAGTTCATATTTACTGAGCAGGGGAGCGCACACTGTCAGTCTCTCTCGCCCTCCACATCTCTATCTTTCCACTAAAGAGACAGAAAGAGCAAGAGGTTACAGCAGGATGAGAGGAGGAGGGAGGCCGTGGTCAAGAGACCGGCAGTCACCAGCTTGGCTCGATGGGGAACAAGCTGTTTGGAACCAACACAGTTTCTCAATGGTTACATTAAAGGTGGATGAGGGAGAGAGAAATCTTCCTCATCTCTTGACCAACCCCGCCACTGTAGTGATTCTAAGAGGGAATAAATGGCATCTTTCCATCCCTTTATGTTTAACTCTGCAGCCCACTTTTAGCACTCAATGCAATTTCATCGCCTTTTCTCTCTCTCTCTCTCTCTTCCTTTGTGTGAGCCATGCTTTTAGGCACATTTGGACTTGAGAGGGAGAGAGAGAAGCAGGAGCCGCTACCAGCTGCAGTTTACCAAAGGTCCACGAAATACACGGTTTCATCTACGCCCACGCGCGCCAGTGTGTTGCGGGGAGTCAAACGGTGTGTTTTGACCCGTGTGCTGACCCCTTCATGAATGAGAGGAGTGGATATGGGCCTGCCGGAGCCCAAAGGGACAGGCCAAGAGCCGCCGCAAAGCCCCGCAGAGCCACCGTCTCTTCCCACACACTGACCTCCGAGGCCAGCCAACACCAAAACCACCGTAGCGTGACGACACCGTGACACCCCGCGCCAACGCACACAATGTGTTCCTCTGCCAAATTGACAAAAATATAGACAGTAAATACAAGGAAAATTGGATAGCTCAAATTACATCACAAAGAGAAAATCCTCTCAACTGGACTTTTATAAGATTCAATATGGGGTAATTCAATTCTCAGAAGGCAACCTAAAAACTACCAAGTGTCTGTCAAGAGGGGCAGATTGAAAATGTTTTTTGCCATTTGGCTTTGGGACAGGGAAGGCTAAATAAATGTATGGTTTTATGTTTCGATTTGTTGATGATTTGCAATGGACTCGCAGGCATCGCTGTGTATCTGTATCTGCTGATGAAACAATGCTGAAAACATTCATATCATGTAGCCATGTGTCAGCTTTTAAGGAGGAGAGTGAAAGACAATCAGGCGAAAATGGGAGCAGGAGAAGAAAAGAATAGAATGCTGAAAGGAGGGAAGGAAAGCATCATGCCATAATCATCTGAATATTAGGGAAAATTGGACATGGGGAAAGCGAAAATTGGATGAGAGAGATTTCAGAGGAGCAGGGAAAAGCCTGGATGCATCAGATGTGAAAACAATGACCGATATCAAACGGATGGAAACAAATATAGGCCCCTCCAGCTAAATCACTGCTGTAAAATATGCTTCCTCCCAGGTTCTAAAAGCCATCTTCAGACAAATGACAGGTTCAGAGGTCTTAAAGAGGGTGCACTATCAGATGAAACAATACTGTCTCTGATGGAGGAGGAGGAGGATGTAGGATGGTGCTTTACACACACACACACACACACACACACACACAAAATCTATATTTCTATATACAATGGAGACCACAAGCATATTCCTTATAGTTCTAACAAATGGCCAAAACTTCTGAGTAAGAGATATTTCCTTAGCCTGCTTATTCCCTGAAGCATCCTTTCCACAGCTATCCATTTCCCCCTGGTGCCTCAAGAGAGGAACTACTGCTGTTTGGATGCGGCCTTTCAGAGGGAATTCATCGGCCGACTCATCTGCACTAAAGCTGATGTAGGCCTCAAACTGTGATGCATCCGGCTATCACCCGCCAGACGATGAGAGATACACACAGCACAGGAAGGATGAACGGTAGCACCTTTATTTGTTGGGATGCATTCTCTGCTGCTCTGTGTTTGTGTGCTGCAGCATCTCCCCCCCACCTCCTCCACCACCTCCTCCTCCTCATCCCCAGATCATATTTGTCCATCTGCCTGCCACACCGATGGAACATTCCAAAAACGGCTGCTGTGCAATCTATCTCAATTTTCCAAATCTATTAACTTTCTTTGTGTGGCCTGCCTCTCCTCGGGCCCGATCTTTAAAAACCGTGGTTGTTCAACAATTATGATAACTGCAACAGGGGGAATTAGAGGATCCACCCATTCATCTCTCTGCCCCTCCTCCGCATAGACATGACGCGGCTAAATGAAAAATGGACACGCTTTAAGAAGTATTGATTCCAGCTTTAAACAAAGGTACAGTCAATATTATTTACTCCTAAATATATCTTTGTTATCTGTGCTGGAGTCATAGTTACTGCTCTGTCCTCGTAATTGCGGACATAAAAATAATAGACCAATTCCCACTGAATTGACCGAGACAGGTTTGGTTGTGGTCCTTGTCCTAGTGATGCATATCCTGGGTGTAAATGAATGTGTGAGAAATGTTTTCCACTGATGACTGCCCTATAGAGGCGGATAACTATTCCGATCCAAAAAGGAGATAAAATGCAGGAGAGACAGCGAGATAAACAGCACATTTCAAAGGTAATCGCAAATACTGAAATGGCAATTAATCTTCCTTCTATATATGTTTTTTTTCATGCATTTAAATGAAAAGGGTTTTCCTCATCATTGATTCATATTAGGAATTTATTTTGAGACATTTCATGACCCCTCCTGAAGTTTCTTTTCACGTGTAAAATCCAAGTTATTTTGTTTTTAAATAATATTACATAATCTATTTTTTCTTCATATATTATGATTGTATCCTCAAAAGCTCCCTTTTACCCCAATTGTGTGTCACATTACTGCAAAAAAAATCTTTGTTGCAAAACAGTCCTTGCTAGAGTGTCTTGCTAGTATGAGGTTTATCTTTTTGTTTCTCAGTGCTTTTATATTCACTCAGACAATCATTAGTATTAGTATTAACATGTATTGCAGCATGGGCGACACGGTGGCGCAGGGGTTAGCGCTGTTGCTTCACAGCGAGAAGGTCGCAGGTTCAAGACCTCCTTGGTCCTGGGTCTGGGACCTTTCTGTGTGGATTTTGCATGTTCTCCCCGTGTCTGAGTGGGTTTTCGCCGGGTACTCCAGCTTCCTCCCACAGTCCAAAGACATGCTGAGGTTAATTGGAGACTCTAAATTGCCCATAGGTGTGAGTGAATGGTGTGTGTGCCCCACGATTGGCTGGCGACCATCTGGGGTGTATCCCTGCCTCTCGCCGTAACGTGCTGGGATAGGCTCCAGCAGACCATGTGACCCTAATGAGGAATAAGCAGGTATAGAAAATGACTGACTGACTATATTGCAGCATTTTCAGAGTACAGGTTTACAAAGAGCAAGTGATCACTGTGCTTCAGGATATGCTGCAAACAAATGTAACAAAAGAACTATTGATGACATTTTTTCTTTTTGTTTGTAATAGGGTAGTTACAAGAAATGTAATTCTGAAAGTCTAAAGAACAGCTTCTACACGAGACCTGTGATCTCCTTATAAAACATGTTTTATATTCTAGTTTCTTCTAATAGCCTTTATCTGATTGATAAAGCAAGAAATTCCACTAATTAACCCTGATAAGGCACACCTATGAAGTGAAAACCATTTCAGGTGACTATGTGAATGCCAAGAGTGGGCAAAGCAGTAATCAGAGCAAAGGGTGGCTATTTTGAAGAAACTAGAATATAACACCATAAACATGTGTTCATTCATAGTTTTGATAGTCATGAAAATAAAGAAAAGACATTGAATGAGAAGGTGTGTCCAAACTTTTAGCCTGTACTGTATGTGATAATAATACGTAGATACATATATATGATCTTTACAATTTGAAGGAAACCAGAACGCTGATGTGACCCAGGATGAAATTGAGCTGGACATCCCTGGTGTAAGTGTTCCAGGTGTTTGAATTTCTCGTCACATGTATTGCAGTGATAAGGCCGTTCCCCCGTATGACGCTGCATGTGCACCTTCAGGACCTGCACGATGGCCACCCTCAGTCCACATTCACTACAGCAGTACACCTTTTGGTGGATCCTCTGGTGATATTTTAATTTATCCTGGCTGCTGAAGTTCTTACCCCATTTGGAACAACTAAAACCCGCCAAGGATTGCAATGCAAATCCAATGGGTTTTCCACATTCTGAGCAGGCATAAGGTGATTCACCTGTATGAACAGCCCTGTGTCTATGTGAAACTCTCATCTTAGAGAATGTTTTCTTGCTGACCTCACACTCATGAGGCTGATATGCCATGTGTATGTTCATATGTTTACGGAGTGTGCTGCTATCAACAAAGGGCCTTCCACACTCTTTACAAGCATAAGGCTTTTCACCAGTGTGTTGTAAGGTTTGCCAATATCTTGCCAAACTCCTGTCAATTCACTCCAACTACAAGAGATTTGGGCTACGTGTACTCAGGATGAGCAAATCTGTTTTTGGTTTTCCTACCGACACACTGGTGAGGCCCCTGGCCCCAGGACTTACAGAAACTCCTCCTACAGTCTGAGCATCGCAGGTGTCCCTTGAAGAAATGAACGGACATGTCGTTCCAACTCTGACGGTGATTGCTCAGGTTCTTCAGATAATCAAAGCTGCGTGCACAGACCGGGCTTGTAAAGAGTTTTCTGGGTGGAGCAGAGAGATGGGCCTGGTTCTTATGAACCATGAGCTGCAAAGAACACAGTTAAGTGGTGGAGAACACTTTAAGGACTGATACCTAGAGGACACTTGTCTTACTATATCATAGTGCTCATCCCGGTGATGGTACTTGACATGCTGCTGCAGGAAGCCAGGCTCAGTGAAGGAGATTGTACAGTAGGGACAAGGGGGAAAATTAGGAGTCTCTTGTGGACGTGGAGCTGGAATGAGAAAAGTGTACCAATTAATGGGATCGACAGAATTCTAAGTGTCCAGAAGACATCCCTCACCTACACACAGGCATTAGTCACACCAAAAATCATCTCTCATTGTTGCCGGTCTTTTGCACTTTGATCATAATTACTTGCACAAAAAAAACCCACATTTAACTACATAGACAAAAAATATCGCAAACTGCTTATTATTTCTATTTCATATTATTAGACAAAGATGTGCAAAACTCATCAGGATTTGAAACCATCAGTCAAATATCAATGGTCTGGAAAGTTTCTCTGGCATTATTTCAGATCAGCAGAAAACTATATATATTGTAAATTGTAGGTATACAGTGATTGACTGTTTACTACAGCAGAAATGTCTTATTCATCTGCCAGCATTTAGCTTTTCATCAATCCAGTGCAACAACATGCTTTAAATATTAATATATATTTTTTAACAAATGTTGCATCCTCAAAATAAATCTGTACTGGTTTCGGCAAGAAATTATTATTCTAATGAGAAAAAAGTAAGCTTAAATATTCTGCAGTGGAGTCTGAGTGGGATTAGTAAAGATTAAATGAGAGGTGGTTTACTTTGCTCCTTTGAACTGCCTTTGGACTGGATAGTGTCCAGTTAAGCTTGGGTCACCCTCTCCCTTAATGAACGCCTCCAGGCCTTCAAATTCCCAATTCCCAAAGTTTGCTACATGACAGATTCCATGCACATCAGGCTCCTCTTTGACTTCTTTATAGTTAACATCATTCCATCTTATGCTCTCTGGCTCATTTATTTTTTTTTTCTCTTCCCTAATTTGTGGACTACAGTTTTTGGGCATCCTGGTCCTTTTTTAGCAGACTTGATCATGTTGTCAACATTGGGCTGTACAGTATTCTCTTTGGGTGTACACTCCATTTTATTTTTCATAGAACATTCCAACTTCATTTATAATGTTTTCTTTCTGGGGCGTCCTGATCGTCTTTTAGCAGACTTGCTCATACTGTCAACAAAGAAGGCTTCCTTATTGGACTAAGGTCGTCTTTTGGGGTCGTCCAGGTCCCCTTTTGGTAGATTTATTTAGATATTCCTGGGCTGCCCTCATATATTTTTGGAAGTCATACAATCAATTATATTTTGTGGACATTGTTTTTTTGGCCAGTGGACAGTGATCTACAGTCTTCTGACAACAGTGATGCCCCATCTTGGCACAGTGGGTCGTTTTACCTGCAGCCTTCATCAGTAGAGGGTCTTTGACCTTCCAGTGTAGAGGACATCTATGGAAAATAGAAGAATTCATCAATCTATTCTAATAAGAGCCCCATGAACACCAAACATGTACAGCTCTGTAGAAAAATAAGAAAATATAAGCTTTTTTCATTAAACCAGTAAATCTGCAAGTAAATTAAATAATTATATAATTATTAAGTAAATAAATGCAAGTTCATTTAAAATTAAAATCTGTCAATTATTTTTTTTCAGAGAGATAAAGGCTCATTGATTTTAGAACAAAGTGGCCAATTTAAGTAACTACGTGATTCACAATCATTCAAGTATACATAGCAGTGTGCCGTTCCATAAGAGCTACAAAATAAATCAATTAGTCAATGGGCAGAAAATTAATGAACTATTTTTGATAGTTTTTGATAAATAATCATTTTCAGTTCATTTTAAAGAATAAAACAGTGGTAACAGTTTGTTAAATGTGAAGAATTCCCATTTCTTTATTCTTCTTTGATAGTAAACTGAATGTTTGCTTTATGGACTGTTGGTCATGACAAAACAATTAAGTTTGCACCTTAATTTATTACAACTTTCTCACATTTTATAGAACATAATCAATTAATTGAGAATATAAATCTACAGATTAATCAATAATGAAAATGATTAGTTACAGCCCTATGGTAACTTTATAAAATATGTATTGTTACACATGTAATGTTAACAATATACTATTTCTGCAGTTACTACAAATCTGTTGTAGTAAAAGGTTGTACAATGCTTGTGCCATCAATCCAGATGTTGTTCAAAAAATGTCAACAGCTACTTTTCTTGATTCTTTAAAATTGAAAAATGATTTTCTAATGCTCAGTGTGGACATGAGGAATGATTGTGGCACGAAAAAATCTTTTGAAGTTAGTCATTTTCTATAACTGCTTATTCCTCATTAGGGTCACATGGTCTGCTGGAGCCTATCCCAGCACGTTACAGTGAGAGGCAGGGATACACCCCAGATGGTCGCCAGCCAATCGTGGGGCACACACACTATTCACTCACACACTCACACCTACGGACAATTTAGAGTCTCCAATTAACCTCAGCATGTTTTTGGACTGTGGGAGGAAGCCGGAGTACCTGGTGAAAACCCACACAGACACAGGGAGAACATGCAAACTCCACACAGAAAGGTCCCAGACCCAGGACCTGCGACCTTGAACCTGCGACCTTCTTGCTGTGAGGCAACAACCCTGCTCCACCGTGTCGCCCTTGTTTTGAAGTCTGTTTTTTTTTAAAAAGTAAGTAAAAAATGTAAAATATACTACTCACAATAAGACTCAGTGGATTTTATACATACAGTGTTTTTTTTTCACTTCAGAGATTTTTGGGATATGGAGGCAAATTTCATGCAATGGTTTCGCTGTGTACAGTGTGTCATACATATGTAAATAACAATGTCCCTAACTTATTGTGACTAGTGTATCTCGATATAGTTAGCGCATCACCTGATGACACTAGAGATGACGCTAAGTTTAAGGCAAAGAACACAGCCTCCTTGGGGGGATCCAGGGGTTAAGGTTATAAATGTGGTGAGATTGAGAGCAAAATCAAGAAGCTATAGACTATCAATAATCACTATTATTGCAAAAAAATGGCTTTCAGATTGAGCTATTTACCAAATAAACTTACCTTAAAGGGATCATTTTCACATTGCCTTCAACACTTCTAACAGGTGGGTGGAAATCTGCTTCAGGTAAGTGTCTATCTGTGATTATTGTGACAATAAGAATAATGTCAATAAAGTCAAACCTCAGTTCTGTTTATAAACGGTTCAAAAACTATGATGATAACAAACCAAACACGCTTCAGTCATATTGACCTGTTAAATTTAACATTTACTGAGTGATGGATCCTACTTACAGAACACCGTAATAGTCCAACTTGTAAATGCAGTGATACACAACCAGGACTCTGGACACATCTGGGATGCTTTCTCCTCATGTTTCCCTGCATTCAAATTAATTTAACTTTAAAAGCCCTAAAATAATTAAAACGCTATGTGGCGTTTGTTGAACAGAAATATTTTGTTCGCTTCAGTGGAGATTCAGTCAGTTTAAAACCCCACGTTACCTGAACCTGTTCTCAACTTAATCTGCACTAATGTACACTGCGCTTTAACAAGTATACACGTTTTATTCACCCGGCTTTGCCTGCAGAGCGGAGCTTCTACGCTTAACGTGGCGTTAATGAAAGACTGACCCGCCCAGCCGGGACACGCCGAGCCTCGTATCGACGCTCACTACATCCAAGTGAAAACAAACAGACCAGCGTGGACTTTAACGATCCCCCTAGACATGTTGTTAGATATATACTACAGTTAGTGCAAAACACACATTGAGTGTTTTTTAAACAGTATTAATACACTCTCTCCTGTCATATATACAGTAATATATATTATATATATATATATATATACATATATATATATATAATATATATAATATATATATACATATATATAATATATATAATAATATAAATAAATAAATAATATAATATATATATTACTGTATATATGACAGGAGAGAGTGTATTAATACTGTTTAAAAAACACTCAATCCACAGAGAAACATACACAGCCTGTATTCAGAAACTGTACCTTAAAACAAGCAGTCATGACCTACGTGAAGTTGTGATGTCACTACTATACAGTCACCACCAACATCCCCCACAGCCATTTAATGAGGAGGAGGAGAGGCTTAGAAAGAAGCTGGAGAAAAGAAGTGGAAAACTATACTGAGATGATCTTTGCTACTTCAATAAATAATCAGTTAACTACCCAACGACCCAAAAAAGACAGATATCAATTTTCAGGAATCAAGTACTAGTTAACAACTTAGACTTACAGCTTTTCTGCAGTAATGGACTTAAATAAAGTGTAAAGTTGCTCCAACCAAGTTTCTCTGGTTAATTAACCCTGTCTGTATATCAGCATGGATGAAGCCTGATGTCTGGGTCTTTTCTAGGACTAGAGCTCTAGAGCTAAGCAGAACCCCATGATCTAGACCTAGTTAGTCAGGAGTTCATCCTACAGCAACATAATCTACATCAGACCTCTGAGCTGTCACATCATCATCTGTCACATGACACATTAAACTAGGACAATTTATAGAAAAATCTAGGTGGTCTTTTGACCGGTGGTGTATGTAAAATACTTTAGTTTGCATCATAATTGTGTTGTTTTTTCTCCCATAAAAGTTCAATTATGTTGTTAACATTCTTAACATGGTATCTACTGCTTCCTTAATTAAAACTTCAAGGATCTATAAAAATGAAATATAAATATGCAAGTGTGTTAAATTCAAAAGTTGAACTTCTGGACACAAGATGTTTCCTACTTGACTGTAAAGTCGATTCTCGTTGTTTAGAGACTGCAACTCTCTGCATCAACCTTGTATATGTTGAATATTGAACCACAAAAAATCATGCTCCTAGGTGCAACCCTAAAAGGTGAATTTTCAATGAACACAGAGAGATTTCCACTTTCATCAGATGAATGTGAAAACAGCCTTCCAGTGTCACAATCTGCACATACGTCATTATGCACAGAAAAGCTCAAACATTAAATTGTTGGAACAAGAAGAAAAACACATTTTTGACTGGAAGGAGACTTTAAATTATCCAATGTTATAGCTAGCTTATAGGATGGAGTATTATTATCATGTACAGATACTCATGCTGCCCAGATGAAGAATCCTTTTACTCTATCGCCACCATGAGGTTGACATTTCTGGGTGTTTGTGGACAATTTGGATTTTATTTAATTATGGTACAGATACAGTCATTGGAACATTGTTTAATTTATCTCAAAGCACTCCTACTTATAATAATGACGATGATAATAATAACCTTTATTCATAGAGCAACTCAAAATAGTGTTACAAAATTCTTTGCAAATAATACAAAATAATATTTGTTATAACTCTGCCAATAGACCTTTTTCACAGCTACTTGGGTCAAACAGAGTCAGGATGCTGCTATTGTGGAAAGGCTCCACTATACTAAATGATCTTAATTAATCTTAATTAATATCATGGGCAACACCTGTTTACCTACTAATTCATTAAAATATGACTTCCACAAATAGGGTCTATTACAAAGTTGTGATTTTTTCACTATAGCAATAAAATTAGTCTATTTTCAAGAAGGAAAAGGGGCATTAGAGCCAGGAGGTACTGATCACCTCCTGGCTCTAATGTTGAAAAACCTTACAATACAATTACAACTGCTTTATAGTTACTCAATATAGACAATATAACAGGCATTAGTGAGACAATCAAAAGCAGAACAAATAATTTGAATAGGTTAATTATTTGGAGGAAGAAACAAACACCATTTGATTTGTCTGGAAAAACAGGAATAAGGGTCACCCAATCACAGCAGGCACATTGATGTTAAATAGTAGGTAAACACAGATGTTATTGAGGATACTAATCAAAGTTCCATTCTGTTCAAGTCCAACAGTCGGGGTGCTGCTGCTGTGTATACTGGCTGTCATTAGATGATCTGAAAACGTCTCTGCTACACTAATTGGAACAGGAACTTAAATAGCATCACTGGCAACACCTGTTATTTCTTGTCAATATGGCTACTGTAAAAAAAGGGGGTGGTGGGTCCTCATCCGCAGTTTGATTCAGGAAATAGCATATCTGTTAAAATATGTAAATTACCAGATATTTTTTAAACCTTCTAGAATTCCCACTTTGTTTTTCAAAGTTGATTGTGTTATCATTTTTATACAAGGTGATTTTTCAATTTTAGGTGCTTCAAAAATAATTAGGCTTCTTAGAGTAACAGCACACACTCACATTACACAGTTTTCATGCATTCATCAAATAATTTATTACATTTTTACAAATAATACAGCTCTTAATCAATGTAGTTAAACTAATTAATTATCTGTATGCTCCACCTCCATACAGCATCCCCAACACTCCGTTATGATAGTGTTTTTGCAAAACCAGTTCAGACCTATATTCAATCATAACGGCCTGGAATAGTGCATCAATAAAGTTCCATGCAACAATGATAAACAGGAATCAAATAAATTTCTTCTCATAATAAGTTAAAACAGTCATTGGAGTCAAGAAGAGTGTTACATACAGTTCATATAAATAATTATTTACAGATAAACAGTTTTTACTTTAACACTTTCATGAAAAAATGTAGTAGTAGAGGCTGGATATAGCTCTTATGATTACATTTAAAGTCAGACCTAGCTTATTTACAAAAACTCAAAAACTCAAAAAAAAAAAGGCTCAGCGACATTTAGCCACGTGACCAGAGAGGTGGTGAGAGCGGGCGAACCTGCGGAGGCAGTTGGGGCAGGAGTACGGCTTCTCCCCCGTGTGCGTTAGCATGTGCGTTTTCAAGTGTCCTGACAAACGGAAGCTCTTCTCGCATTCCTGACACGTGTAGGGACGCAGGTTAGTGTGACTCCTCCGGTGTTTGCCCAGATCACCGGAGGACGTGTAGCGGCGGTGGCAGTCTGGGCACTCGAACGGCTTCTCGCCCGAGTGTATTCGCTTGTGCTTCACCAGGTCGCCGGACTGAGTGAAGCTTTTGTCGCATTCAGTGCATTTGTAGGGCCTCTCGCCGGTGTGGGTGCGCTGGTGGTTTCGCAGATGTGCGAGACGGATGAACCTGTTGCCGCACACCGTGCAGTGGTAAGGCCTCTCGCCAGTGTGGGTCCTCAGGTGGATTTTCAAAGCTCCGAGGTCGCCGATCTTCAGCCCGCAGTCTCCGCACTGGTGAGCCTTCTCGTCGGTGTGGAGCTTGGTGTGAAGCCTTAGGTTCCTCTGGGTGTTAAAGTTCTTACCGCACACATTGCAGTGAAACGGTTTCTCACTGGAATGTGTCCTCAGGTGGAGATCTAGACTCGACTTGAAACCAAACTCCTTTCCACATTCAGAGCAGGAATACTCCTTCTTGCCAGAGTGCGTGGTTAAGTGGCACTTGAGGTGGTGCGACCTCAGGAAGGCCTTATCGCACACCTGACACTTGTACGGCTTCTCCCCCGTGTGGATTTTCATGTGTTGACGCCAGCCGCTGCGCTCCACGAACCTCCTGCCACAGTCCTTGCAGACAAACGGCCGATCGCCCGTGTGAGTGCGCATGTGGTCCTCCAGGCTCTGAGGCGTGCGTAACGTTTTGCCGCATTCCGAACACTGCACACCCACGTCCAGGCAGATCGGCTTATCCTCAGGTTCCGTGTTGTCCGATTTGTGACACAGATGAGGCCCCTGACCCCAGGTGGCTTTGAAACTCTTCCCGCAGTCGGCACAGCTGAGGTGCCCGCCTTTAGTGACCACGGACATTTTGTGCCACCGTTGGCAGTGATTCTTCAGGTTCTTCAGGTACTGGAAGCTGCGAGCGCAGGTCGGACAGGGATGGAGTCTGCGGGGCGGGGGGGAAGGGTGCACTTCCTGTATGTGGACCCTAAGGTGCACTTTAGAGTTGAAGGTGCTGCTGCAGACAGCGCAGGTGTGTTTGGGGATGAGGTTCAGAGTGCGGCTTGAGAGGCATTTCTTCAACTTGGCCAGATACTGTTTCTGGTGGACCCACTTTACGTGTTTCTCCAAGAATTCCAAGTCGGTGAAGGAGACCGTGCAGTGAGGACATGGAAAAAACTCTGATGGTGACTCTGAGTAGGAAAGGGGGACAAGACAGAAACCAAGGTGCATTAATAAAAAGGAAGAAATTATAATTTTACTTTTTTGTTATGCCAACAATCTAAATTTGAAGAGAAATAGTAAGCGCTGCATAAAAAAATGCAAAAAAAGATGCTCCTCCTTTGGCTGCTTATGGACTTGAAGCTGACAGCTCTGATTTATTTTTACTCCTAAATTATACAGTTTTAATTTGAGAAGATGAAAAAAATGAAGATGAATGGCTATTGCAGATACTAAAAAAAAGCCCTTTTAGGCAAATAAATAAAAAATATTCCCATATATTCTGACACTCATCTGCATTTATATAGGAAGGTTAATAACCATGCTTGTGCAGAAGAGGACAAACTTTTTAAGATAGTTATAACTTGTCAACGTGCAAGCAAAAACCTAACCATACCCTGGACTTGTGTGTTTCCATACCTGTGCAGACCTCCTCTTCCTCCTCAAACTCTTTCTGGATATTGCCTTCATCCTCTGCCTCCTCCTCACCATCTCTCTCCTCTTTAATCCAGGAGTCAGACTCCTCCTCCTCCTCCTTGACAGTCGCCTCGTACTCTGCAGTGAGCTCATATTCAGGCTGATGGTCTGAGTCAGACTCTTCTTTTAGATGCTCCATTTGATGGTAAACATCTGGCCTGATGTCAGGCTTGGTGTCAGCGGAGCTCGCCGTGTCTCCTATGTGCTCTCCACCGATCTCCTGTGAATGTGGCTCCTCTTTGATTTGGACACTGAGAACATCTCCAGTAGTGACTCCTTCCTGCTCATCCTCCTCCTCGTCGTCCAGCTGCGCTTCAGATTTCACTGGGACGGCGTCCTCGCTTCTCTTTGCTTTATTTAGCAAAGATTTTTTCTTGACCGACTTCATTTTCATGCTGTCACCATTAGAGTTTCGTCTCTTCAGGGAGCTGAAGAAGACATTTATGGGATAAAGCTGTTAATGTTACAAATAAATTCCATGCTTAGAAATATATCAATTATCAAAACAAACGGGGAAAGGGGGAAACAGAGAGTCTCCGTTTTGCTAGTCTTGCTGTCAAGCTAATGTTAGCATCGTAGTTACGTTACACTGAAGCCTAACCGAGCTGCTAGCGATGCTAATTAAACGATAATGCAGTGGCAGTTGTTTGCATGCAGATGTCAGTGCTACTCACTCAGTCTCTGCTCGCTATAAAGTCAAGATGTACCTCAGTGAAGTTAAATATGCGTGTTAGTCAAAGTTGCTCTCATATATGTGAGGTAACGTTGACTAACAGGCTACATCATAGTGTAATGTTAATGATAATAACACAGGAAGAGCAGCAGCACCACACTTCCGCTGGTTCCAGCCAATAAGCTGGCTCAAAGGAGTTCAGGCTCAAGTTTGATAGGTTGCACGGCCCCCCGTGCTCTTAAAGCGACAGACACACAAATAGGAATCTTATCCAATTAAATAATGTACATGGTATAGGCTTCGTTTGAGGGTCAGTGACAAAACTGACATGTGATGTAACCATAAAAACTTGCTACCAGATAGTTTAACTCCCTAAAATGTTTTTTTAAAAATAAAAACACATGCTATCAACAGGTTTTAAATTCTAGGTGGATTAAATATTTAAAATGTATGATTCTTTTTTGGTTAAACCATCTGTGAAAAAATCACACAAAATCAGGATTTTTGTAAAACAAAATGATACAAATGGACTTTTTAATAACAAGAAACTAACATGAACACACATCATTTAGACTTTCTTACCTTGTCAAACATTATTTATCACTGACCCTTGAACATTGGGTGAGACATAAAAGTTATGGGTTCTGGGACCCTGGATGTTTTTTGAGCATTAAAGCATTTTTAAGTTGTATCTTACTATATGAAAAAATGTTTTATAGACAACAATTGTGTTTTATAGACCGTATATATTTATTTTATAGGGAAAAAATGTAATATTCAACAACATGATGGAACAGTGGTTAGCGCTGTTGCCTTGCAGCAAGAAGGTCGCAGGTTCAGGACCTCCTTGGTCCTGGGTCTGGGACCTTTCTGTGTTGAGTTTGCATGTTCTTCCCGTGTCTGCGTGGGTTCTTTCGAGGTCCTTCAGCTTCCTCCCACAGTCTAAAATCATGCTGAGGTTAATTGGAGACTCTGAATTGCCCATAGGTGAGTGAATGGTGTGTGTGTGCCCCACAATATGACCCTGCCTCTCACCTGTGACCCCTGCGACCCTAATGAAGCGGGTATAGAAGATGAATGAATGAAATGTAGAAAATATAAGATATGTTCGCAGAAAGTCTAGCATTTGAAAATATGAACATGAATTTGGACAACTAAATCTTCATTATAGCTTTAGATAAACTTTTAAATACAGTTTCTCTTGTAGATTTTGTTCCCCATCACTTATATTGTAAGTGCATAACTAAAGGGTCTTCCAATGGTACCTGATTTAAGGTCAGAAAAATTGTGAACCTGTCAATTGATTATAATTGAATTTTATATTCACAAAATGTCCCAAATAACTCTTAAATTGTACTTTTTTGTTTGAATGATACCAATCAAGAACTCCTTTAAAGCAGTTACCAGTAAGAAACGGTGCAAAACCACTTCTACTTGCAAATAATAGCTTAAATGCTCGGACTAGAACTTTTTTTTTTTTTAATTTACATATAACTAAACATTTATATTATGGTTGCATTAACATCACTGTGGCACTATGAACATTATCCCGGAGCCGCTTGTCCTCGCTTCCAATATTAATTTGAATGTGATCTTCATTAACCAACTCATACAGATTCATTTCATCAATCAACTTAGTTGCACATTTTTATAAACACAAAAAATAATTATTTTACACAGACTTTATTTCATCCGACTCTTTTAACACGATCTTCTGTACAACACTGTTCCCTTCTTTGAAAACAAAACAAAACACAACAAAAGTTATGTACAAAAATAAAGTATGTTAAAAAAAATACACAAAGATATGAGAAAAAACAGTAAGTATGCTTATTTGTGGGGGGCTGCTATAAATAATGACAGTATTTATTTGAGCTTTCGTTTGCTTAAATATGCTGCGAGTGTTCAGTTCATGACAAAACCTGTGTATTCAATTTTTTTCCCATTTGATAAAAATCCAGTAGCACCATCTACAACAGTGTGTGCCATCCGTCCTCTGAGGCTGGACGGCGTTGCCTTTGTGTTTCACATGAATAATGGGGCTCATTGCCTCCATGCAGTGCAAAAAGGAAAAGAAAAAAAATACTAACTTCAACACAAACAATTGAACATGTAATTCAGTTTCATTGCAATTAATATGCCGTCAAGTCTTTCAAAAGTCTCTCACCAGGAGAGCGGTCTAATGAAACTCTTTCCATTATCATTCTAATTCCAATGTCGTAATATTTTCCATATCTTGTAATTTTGTTTTTGCCACGTCCAATGTTTTTTTTTTAATCAAACTGTATCTATGATTGGCTAATACAATCATCTAAGCAGACAAGTTGCCTGAAGAAAGCAGTCCAGCAAAACTAGCCAAACAAACACAATATTACACAATACATTTCACGTGAAGAAAATGTAAATCACACGTTGCAAAAGGACGCATCATTTCTTCATTTCAATGGACGAGTTCTGTTGCGTCACTACATTATTATAGACCTGAAGATTAAGATTGAAAACTTGTTTTTTACAGAAACAGTTCATGAAACAAAACATAACATGTTATTGTTATGACATCTTCCAGGACCTGCACCACACATTTCCATTAAAACAAACATGAAGTGTAAGCCAGTCGACTCACAGACAAGGCAAGAAGTGAAGGCAGATGAGCAAACAAAACACATAATGTAACAGAGCAGGTGGATGGATATGCAAAAATAGCTTAGAAGCCTGCCATATATTGAGTTACAATTATAAATCACTCATATCAACTATGATATAAAAAACATCTCACAAGCATCTAACCTTTTTTTTCCCTGCGTTGACAATCAAAAATCTTCACCAATTTTAAAGTCTCTTGTTCTCAATGCCATTTTTGATTGTCACTTTTTGGGGTATAAAGCACATGTTGGTTCCAAAGTGAGCGTATATGTCTTTACACCTCTGTTGGTCAATGAAAATAACTTTAACAACAGTCCAGCTTCAGTCTGTTGAGCGTGCTCATACCTCTTTAGTGATCACAGACAGGATTTTGTTGATACATAGAGCAGTTGTAGTGCATTCTAAAGACAGCCAGCTTGGTCATGTGAAGGACTGAAATACAGTATAGCAATACATAAGACAATAAAAGACACTTAATAATTCAGTATACAGTGTATGTACAACTCTGTTCAAAATGCTCACTCCTGACTCTTCATAACAGTTCATTCTTTTGGATTTAATCTTTGCCTTGTGGGTAAGTATCTTTCAAAAAAATTAATTATATATATATAGATCATTTGATATATCATATATATCAAATACTTTACAGATTTATTCCATCTCTTTTTTTTATTCCTGTCTTCTTTCATTTATATCTTTTTCATTTCCCTACATAGCCATAGTGGTCAGGTGCTGATGCCCAAGAAGCCCCTTGCGGCCTGCACCCACCCCTGGGTGCCCGCCTCCGTTGCCATGGCCACAGTATTCTTGCAGGTTCTGACGCAAAGTAACCAGTGCAGAGCCCAAACAGGCACGATTTGGAGCCAGGACGCCACCCGGCAGCTGGAAGAGGACAGTGGCCACCCCGGCCATGCCGTCATCTGTGGGCTCCAGGGTGATGGGCCCCACCTTGAAGGAGGAATAGGAAAAGCCCATGAGCTGCGACAGGAAGGGGTCAGAGCGGCAAAAGTGCTGGTAGCCGCTATATGTGGATGGGTGGTGGTGATGTGAGGCCGGGGTGCCAGCGGTGGTGCTGGCGTAGTGGTGAGTGTTCAGGTAGTGCAGCGGCAGGTGCTGCCCGCTGTTGCCTCCGCCACCCAGGGTGAGGTGATGGTGGTGGTGGGCTGTGGGCCCTGAGCCTGGGTCATGTTTGTAGGAGACAGCTCCTGCCCGGCCCCTCTGGCCCACCACCACTCCCCCTAACTTGCTTGTGCGGGCATGAGCAAGAGAAACAGTGCCGCCCCCCACCCCTCCACCAGAGGAAGGCAGGTAGATGAGCTGAGGCTCCTCCGGCTCCAGGTATATGGTGAGCTTGGCAAAGGGCCGGGACGCCATTTTTGTCATCTCCTGGATGTGGCGACGCTGCTCCCGACGGAAGTCCAGGAACTGCTTAACCTTCCACAAGAGAACGCAGACGGACAGGAAGAGGAAAAAGCAGGAGAAGAAAACAGAGAAGAAAACAAAAAGATCGATATGGGCCTGGTCCTGCCGCAGGAACAGCAAGCCCTGGGACTCGCCCTGTCTCTGCCCGATCCCCACGCCTCTCAGAGCGATGTAGAAGCGGCTGGATTTCAAAGAGTGCACCTCGTGGGGGAAGGTGATGACCACGCGGTCCCGTACGCCACGGACGATAAGCACCGTCTGTGGTTTCCACACAGTAATGTAGGTGATGAGTCCCTCAGCTCGCTCCTCTCTTATTTCTCTCTCTGCTCCTGGGGGTTTTGCTTGCAGCTGCAACGGATTATGGGAAAGCAGGGGACCCCCATGACTGGATGAAGTGTTGGGAAACACCTTTATAGGGGAAGGAGGTGAATCCTTGTCCGCCCCGGTTGCTGTTCCCCGAGTTGCTGATTCCTCCTCAATCTTGATAGTGTGAATCCCCGTCTGCCGGTCCACATCCACAATGAAGGTGTCGTGAGAGTTGGACACGTACACTTCCACTTCCCCGAAGGTGACATCAATCGTGACCCGGATGTCCACGTTGGTGAACTTCGGCTGGGCGGCGAAGAACACAGTGCGGCCTCTGGGCAGGTTGCGGATGGAGGGATCATGGAAGCAGTTGGTCTGGGACGTGGGGTCAAAGCAGCACTCTGTGTCCACATTGAACTGACGGTAGCACTGACGCCCGTTCACTGGCGTACCATTGAAGGAGTCTTTGCACTTGGCACACTAAATTAAATTTAAGACGGAAAAAAACAAACATAAGCTGTGCTGCAGAATAGCGAAGCTGCATTGCTTTTCTTAATTACATTACAACAAATGATGTTTAAAAGGCTACTCTGGTGTGACAAAACTATGATACAGTTTATTTACACATTCATGCTTCTTTTCTACTTTAAAAGCACTTTAAATTTGAGATTTTAATAATTTCGATTTCCAGCCAGTCATACCTGTTGCCTGTAACAGTCTTTCCGGTCAGTCTGAGGGCTGCTGAGACACGAGGAGGTCTCCGTGTTGTTTTGGCACGGGCAACCTGTGCCGTCATGTTCATTACATGTGTCTGCATGACCGTTACACTGACACCTGCAATCAAGAGGAGGACATTCAAACTCTAGAGGAGAACATCTAAACACAGTGAAAGGGTAAAGCAAAATAAATAAATATACAGACTATAAGATTTGATTCCACTGTCGAGGATTTTTTCTATATACAAACAACGGATGAGCTGATTTAAATAAAGATTTAAAGAAAAAGTCTTGAGGAAGAAAGATATTTTACTCTGCGGAGAAGTCTCAGTCATTACAGAGTACAAAGTATGTGTAGCAGCCGATAATCTAATAAATATGCCCTCTTTAAAAGTGCTGAAATGATAACGTTATAACTTTTGGCCGATAATGTTATGAAGCCTGATGAAGAAAAAATATTTTGCAAATGTAATAACTGAGCTGATATCGGAATACGTTATTATGTATTATTATTGACATTGACCTTATCAGTTCAGGATTTTTATTACGTTATTGGCCTATTGCATTTTAAAGAGAGCAAATTTATTACGTTATTGGCTGCTCCAGTATGTCTGGAAGAATGAGTCCTTAACAGAGAAAGAGCAAAACATTTTAATGCATCTTATAACCTTGTATTTCACAGAAGTCAAAATAACAACTGGTTGGAACAGTGTTATAATGAACTTTGATCCATACAGTGTAGAGTTTGTAACAGGTCTGTATAAGGTCATTCATTCCAGGGTGTTACAGAGGAAAAAAATGAAATAATATAGAATACAAAAATAATATCAGAATAAAAGTATAGTAATAGAAAAATATAAACGAATGTAGCAGGATAGTATACATTTTAGCCATTGTAACCATTCCCATAATACATAAAAGCCTTAGCACATCATCTAACAGCCTATATAAAACAAGTAATGGTTTAAAAATGTTGGTGTAAGCTGGCTCAGTAGCAAACATCACTCACTTATCGCACTTCCCCTGCAGTAGGAAGTAGCCGCTGAGGCAGCTCTCACACTTGTCCCCGACACTGTTGTTCTGGCAATTCACACACACGGCGTTCTCTTCTGTGGGACCTTCTGACACCAAGTTTTCAATCTGTTAAAAGGGACAAAAACAGAGATGGACCTCTGAAACTTGTCAAGGAGTTACCATGAATACGATGCACAAGATACATCCTTGATTTGACGTAAGACACTTACGCTGCTGGGGTCCAGGGGGAAGAGCCGTGGGTTCTCCAGGGCTTTCTTATGTTCATCCCGGGATAGACACACAGCACTGTTTCCCCTGCAAAACTCTCGACATGGACGACAGGTGCCGCCTCCTTTGGCAGAGCCCACAAACAGAGGCTTGCATTTCTCGCAGTGCTTACCCTGAAATGGGCGGAAGGAGAAATCATTAACCAGTGAATGTGGCTGTGATTACAGTATTTGCACATGTTTTCTTCACTTACTATGGTGTTATTGTGGCACTCAAGGCAAACGTCCGGTTTATTAACACCAGCACAGTTGCTGTGTTTGTTGCAGCTGCACTGAGAGGAGCAGTTATCCCCCACAAAGCCAAAGTGACACTGGCAAACGCCTGGCGACACACACGTCCCGTTCACACAGCCTTGTGCACACACTGGCTCACACTGGCCAGAAACACTAAACACAAGGGGAAAAAAAAACAGAAACTTGGGTTAAATCTGTGTAGTTATCTTTTAACTGTCCTGATAAAGAATCACAGAAAAGCATTCATCAGGTCTCTCAAAATGTACATTTTGTGTTTAGTTTCATGTTATTTAAAAGTAATAATATTTTTATTTTCCTTTACAAAAACAGATTTTATGTGATTTTTTATTTTAAACGAAATATCAAATGGTGTAACTGAAAAAGAATGTTAAAGTTTAAATCTTTACTCCACATAGAATAAAAAACTTAAAAGGTTACATGTGTTTTCAATTTTTAAATACCTTTCTAAGAGAGTTAAACTATCTGGTACCAAGATTTTAGGGTTACACCACATGACAGTTTTGACACTGTCCCAAATACTGAACATCCTGTAAAATGAGCCGATCACTCACCTGCTGAGTATATAACCCTGTTTGCAGGTGCAGTGGTATCCCTGGGGCAGGTCGTGGCAGTCCTGGGTGCTGTTGCAGTGGTGATGGCTGTTTGCACACTCGTCCTCTTCTGGACAGTGAAGGAAAGACCAGCTGCTGTTTCTCAGGGGGCAAACACCCTCACTCACACCTGGGAGAAGAGAGGGGAGCAAGGGATTAGAATAATTTAGCATTAAAACACTATCCTCTTTACCTCCCTTGAGTGAAGATATTTCTCACCATCAAGTCCTCCTTGCAGGCATCGTCCAGCCCCGTTGCCTCCCCGTGTAGCACACCAGCCACACTGGGGCCTGGCGATGCACTGGGAGCACTGGGTGAGCTGGGGGCACTGGGGTGAGCAGGAGTCTCCCCCAGAGAGCAGACGACCACATTGTCCCGCTTCACACCGCAGGGGCACAAAAGATGGACTCATGCACTGCAGAAAGGGACAGAGAGGTCAGTGGTACATGAACATGCTTTTATTTAAAATAAATAAATAAATCACATACAGAAATACTCTCGCTTACCTGCTGCAGAGCCATGCTCCACACACAGTGCTGCCAGCCCCCGTCAGAGCCCCTGGACCCCAGACAGAGGCTGCAGTTAGTGAGGGTGTGGCAGGGAGGGGGGCACGGCAGAGGGGGAGAGGACTCCACCTGCATGGGTGAGACGTTGAGCAGGGCGTAGCTGAAACAAGTCCAGTCGTAGGTGGGATTCACACTTAGGATGCGCCTTGTCTCGCCTGGAGAAGTGACAATCATAGTCAGCTTTTTGGACGACTGAAACATTTCAAAATTAGTCCTAAATCTAGACAAAAAAAACTTTTATTTTGGATTTACTGGAAGGAAAAATGGTCTTTGGCAAAGTATCAGAAACAGTCCTTTTCATCTCAGCAGCTGGAGGGGCGTGTCGATAAAATAATAGTTAATATGCTACTAGGTGTGGTGATCATAATTAATGAATAACAATTACGAGTGTTAAGGATTTGTCTTACATGGACAACTCATCCTGTAATTTCTTCGTACCTGTGCGTTTGAATTGACGGGTCCACATGCATTTTCCAGAAGCAGTGCACTTGGGGCAGTCAGAAGCCTCACAGCTGGTTTCAGTGCAGTTGCTGGACAGGAAGATCTCTCGCTGGTTAATGCGACAGTCATGTTCAGATGTACAGCTGACAGAACTGCTGATGCAGGCCCCCTCTGGACAGTTTGTGCACCACTTACACTGCAGAGCAGGCTGGGAATTTTAACCAAGAACAGATTTTAGTTAACACATAGGATCCATCTCTCTTTTAGTCAGCGATGGTGGTTGAGTTGGAGTTTTATGTTACCTGTGTTGGACTGGAGAATGTCTTGGGGTGTCGGGCGAGGCATTCGCTGCAGGTCTTAAGTCTGCGGCACTGGTCTGGTTGACGGGGGGTCGGGGAGCAGGGAGACTGGACAGTGAAACAGCCCATTCTGATGGGAGTGGGAAACAATCGAGATGAATTCAGTAACAATGAACTGAGTTTTCATCACCTCAAGCTCAAAAACTATGTGCTATTTGTATACAGCGTTGCTTTCAGCAAAATGCATTACCTCTCAGCAATATCAGAAGAAGCACAGGTTCCCCTACACCAAACACAGCTGCCTGTGGTGGTGTTGCAGGCCTCTGGAGTGGGCAGCAATGCACAGGGGTCAGAGGGCACGGTTAAGGTTAAGAGCCGTCCCAATGTGACCCCGTTGAAGCCTCCTGACAGGAAGAGATGGCCGCCCCAGCTCGCCATGGCAAGAGATACAGAACGATTGACGGGATCTCCTACAGCTGAGCCTGAAAAAAGAAATTAAAAGCGGTAAAGCTTTTGTCTTTCAGAATTTGATGTTAATTGAAGCTGCAGCAAGACATCAAGACAGCCACCTGGTTGTATCCAGGTGTTACAGTTGATCTGATACAGGGACACAGAGTTGCTATAATCTTCAGCTTCTGTCCTCCCCCCAACAATGACCATGGTGTCTTTCATCAGGGCGGCTGCATGGAAGAAACGTGACAGCGGCTGCATAGCAAAGAGATAACACAGCAGAGACAAGTTATCTCTATGTAGTGGACTTGTAGTGGAATGCTTTGCTTGTTTAATTTACTGATCTTTGAGAGGGTGATAGAGATGAAGACAGCTTATTACCTTATTACCCTGCGAGGGGACCAACAGAGACCAGGTGAGGTTTGGGTAGTACAGACTGTAGAGCTCTCCTGAAGGCTCCACTGTCTCCACATGAAAACGGTAGCCTCCAAAGACATAGATGGCATCGGTCTGCTCATGGTAGACTGCCGAGTGGCCATATAAACCTGAGGCAAGAACACATCCAGTGAAATAGGTTTCAGTAAAAAAACAAAACAACACAATTTGTGGGGTAGTCGAGTAGAAGTGAAGTGCATCAATCGTTAAGTTGTTGAGTAAACGCTGTTTAATGAACAACCCTCAAATACCTGTAGGTGGTGTGCCAGTGTGGGGGGCAATGGTCCAGTTCCCAGTATGAGGGCTGAACTCCAGCAGATGGTGGTTAAAGCCGTTTTCTGGGGAGTAACCTCCTATCAACAGCACAGAGGAGTCTCGACGTACAGTTAGAGTATGACCGGCCAAAGGGGGAAGCACAGTGCTCTGTCAGAGGGAGATGAAAAATACATTCGTTAGAGGTAAAATAACTTTGGATTTTGCAGATATTTTGCGTTTCCACAATATGTCTGATGTTAACCTTGTGTTCTCTCCAGACTAAACTGCTAAGGTTAAGACTCCAGGTGTCCATGGCCACACCGTTCTGAGTGACACCGCCCACCACCAGCATGAAGTTGTGACCAGCTCCGTGGCTTCCAGAGTCGTGACTGTTCAGCAGTGCTGAGGCGTGGTGATAGCGAGGGCTGGGAGTGGAGCCCTCTTCTACCGAACTTGTCAACATTTGCGTCCAACGGTGCTCTAACACAGAATATCTGAACCAACATGAGGAAAAAGTGTTATTATATATTCATTCAAGACAGTTAATTGCACTTAGGGTTGCAAAGTTCCGTGAATTTTTAAATTTGGAAACTTTCCATGGAAATAATAGTGCTTTTTTACAAGCTTTCTTTTTATTCTACAGAATAATGCCACGTTCACCATCTGATGTGTGGAACCATTTCTCACAAGTTAATGTTGAGGGAAAAGCAGCAGCATATTGAAAAGTGCAACAAATTTCCTCAAGGCTCAAAACATTCAGCAGACAAGAGTTCCACTCCAGGAGAAATTAAATCTGCTGTATCATAGTCAGATAAAAATATATTAATAATTTCCAAAATTCTCCATCTTAACTTTCTATAGAAAGTTTCTAGAAATTGACCAGGAATTTTCTGACCTTTTGCATCCCTGATTGCACTATATACATCTAATATGATAACACCAATAGCATTTCATAAGATGAAAAGTACTCAAAGCTGCACTTGGGATGCTTTGGGATCAACATTACAAGCTTGGGTAAGTCCTACCTGTAGATGTTTCCAAGAACGCCCTCTGACAGAGAGAGACCTCCATACATCCAGAGGTTGCCTTGAGGTCCAGACACCAGAGAGTGACCCATTCTGTGGAGGAACCTGTGGGCTTGGTTCTGTAGCAGGGAGCAAGTGTGTTTACAAATATGTGGTAGTGTGTGCTGCGGTAAGAAATGCATGAGAGTGTATATTGTTTGTGTAACTATTTGCTGTCCCTACCACTGTCAATTGTGTGTCCAGCAGTGTTTCCCAGACCAGGCTGTTGGAGTCCCGAGGAACAGAGCAGTCTGAACCTGCCCAGCTGTCTGTGCACACACACACTCCAAGAGACTGAGACAACCAAGACATGTTGATTAGCAATTGACAATTTTTTTTTATATAAGACTTGAATCAGTTTGTCCAAAAATGGAAGATAAAACCTAAATATAAACTTCCCCATAAGAATTGTAAACCCTCTTACTAGGTTACAAGTTCCTCTTCCCTCTGCTATTCCACAATCCTGCGGACACATGGGCCGGTCGCAGTGGGGTCCTCCGTATCCCTGAGGGCACTGGCAGAGTCCGCCTTGGCACTGGGCCCCGCCTGGACATACAGGGGACCCCTCTTCCCCCTCATCAGAACTCTGCTGACACCGCCGCACCCAGAAAGATGCATTGAAGCCCTGAGGTTTGTTTGAAGACACGTTGGCCTCAAAGTAGACCGAGATCACACCTGGTGGTAGAGATACAATAGTGTGTATGTTTACATGCCTTATATAGCTTTGTTATTGCAAATGAACATCTTTGGCTAAAAGTTTAAACAACAAGCTTCCATTGCTTCACAATAGCTTTCTGAATGCCCTGCATTTCCATGCTCTCCTAATGTAATTAACAGTTTATCCAAAAAATACTTTGGAAGTAGCTCAACATTTGCAGTGTGATTATAATGAGCTTATTATTATCTATAAGTGGATTTCTCCTAGTAAAATGTTTTGGTGAACTATTTCATGGAGGGGTACCTGAGGTGGCCTCAACTGTGATAGGCTGAGTCCTTGTGGTACCACAAAATGCTCCAATCAGGTTGTGATCTGAATGCACGACTCCATTACCCAGAAAACGTGGAAGGCCATCAAAGACATAAACATAGGAGCTCTGCAAAGCAACAAAAAATGATTTAAGGATGGCAGTTATCAAAAAAAATAACCCCCCAAAAAAATGTCATGCCACGGTAACAAGGTAACGTATTCATTTGAATGTATGATTAGGTCATGTTTGTACTCACTTTACAATGTGTATGGGAGTCTGGGTGTAGAGTGAGGGCTACAGGGGGACACGTCTGTCTGGGTAGACAAGGTGCCAGGTTGTCAGTCACAGACAGGACCCACAAGCAATGAGAAAGTCCTCCTTTCCCCTCTGTGCCACTTCTCCATCCCAGGGAAGACGAGAGAGGCATGGTAGATGAGGAGGTGGTGGAAGAGAGCAGCACAGAACGTCCCTGGCACTGGCGGTAGCATGTTCCATTGTTCCTATTTAGAGAGAGAGAGAGAGAGAAAGGGAGAGAGAGAGAGGTGTAGATATTAAGCTAGACCAATCACATCATTTAGAGCATGATGACAGCATTAGATTTTATTTTTAATTCCCTGAAATGCTTTTTAAATTAGTATCTCCAGTCATTTATTCAAGACTATATCAGTGCAGAAACAGAAAGGAAATTAAAAGAGTGTATTACAGTCAATGTATATGAAGACAAACTCCATACCTAGGGTCTCCATAGTAACCAGGCAGGCAGGATTCACAGTGTGGCCCCTGAGTGTTGTGTGTGCAGTAGCACTGGCCTGTCTGGTTGTGGCAGTAGCCTCGAAGAGGGTCGCCGTGGCCGTTACACTCACACTGCACGCAGCCACTACCGCCAGCGAGGGCAGAGCCAAAGCTGCCTGGACGGCAGTGCTCACAGTGGGGCCCTGTCGTCCAGTCTGAAAATCAGAGAGAGAATGCCAACAGAGGAAATTTCAATCAGTGCACTTAAGGTTTTGGGAATAAGATTTTAATTTTAAATCTTCTAATAGGGCAGAAAAAAGACCAGTTATCTTGGGTTGGTTCAGTACACGTAAATACCAAAAGATGACAAGGAGCTTTTCAAATAAGCCATTTATTAAGGCCTCACCCTGGCATTCATCACAGATCCCTGGTGCAGTAATACAGGTGGAATGGAAGTTGCAGCCACAGTCCACGTCACATTCAACACCGCTCAGAACCAGCGTGGCAGGGTCAGATGTCCAACCAAGGGAACATTCACACTCAAACCGTGGGCTGCCACTACATTGACCCTCACGACATTCATTGTAGCACCTGCAGGAGGAAATCAAGTTGTTTTTTTCCTGTTCTTTCACCAAGATTTACACAATCAATGCAGACAAGTAAGATTGTGAAAAAAGACTTTGAGATGAAGAAGAACACATTTAAGGGACCATTCTTACGTCTGGTTGCAGTGCAAAGTACCATCCCCTGTGTAGCCTCTCTCACAGTGGCACTCATAGGAGGTGGGGGTGTTGATGCAGGTGGCGAAGGGGTGACAGTTATGGAGACCCAACCTGCATTCCTCCACATCAGGGCAGGTGGGGTAGGACCAGATCGCGTCTTGCTCTTCGTCGTCCAGGTGCTCCAGCTCCATCTCCATTTCCAGGGGTCGGGGCGGAGCAGAAGTCTGGGGCTCAGGGCTGGAAGAGCAGAACAAGGAGAATGTGAAAGGTGTCTGTTCATCTTGTTATGACTCTAAGCAGAAGTTCTATGTGTTTGCAACATATATTATTATATTTGAAGGTCTCAGTTATCAAAACTTAAAGCTTTTGGTAATTTTTTAAGCTTCCTGGGATTGGGTGTTTTTTTTTTTTTTTATCATCACTAAACCTTTGAACCATCATTCAGAATTACATGGTAATATATATCATCTATTGATCCTGTTGACAGCTCAGCCTCCTGTTTAGCTGTTGATCTAATGTCAGCTAATGTTATAATTTCACAGACTGAAAGGATAGGCTGCTCCTTAGTAAAATATACTAAATATACTGTTTACTATCTGTTAGGGTTACATCAGTTTTTCAATTACAACACACAATCCAGCTCACAACGCATGGTTACGAGAGAACAGCTACTAGTTCCATTGTGAGAGTGTCCCTCTCACAAAAAATCTTGAAGATTTTAAAACGTTGATCAGGGCCACCTGGAAACAGCTTTGTTTTGGATGCCTGGACACAGGGAGGTTGTACTAACGAGATATTTTGTGATATAAGATGGACTTGGTGTTTTCTATGTTATCCCATTATACTCCAATTTGTCTCCTCCCCTTCAAGAACTAGACTACCACAAATTATGAGAACCACTTGATCCACAGTATTTAAAGTATATTACCCATTAAATACAATCCCTTTCTTCTGCATACAGCTTTATCTATATTGACAGTGCAATAAGAACATACTTTGCAGCTCGAGCTTCAGCCACAGCCACGCTGCAATTATACACCGAGGAGTCGTCCATTCCAGCCCAGTCTCCCCTCAGACATCTTGAAAAATGTGTGCAAAACATTGAATTAATACAAGGAAACAAAACAAAAACAATGATGTATAACATCCAGTTATACTGCAATTGATTTATTTATCCACAACAGTAATGCATTGCACTATATCTATTTTTGCTGTGGGATGTGCTCAAAGTACTGTTATGCATGTGTTGGCAATACTCACTTTCCAATTGTGGGATTATTGTAGTCACCACACCAGCCGCACTGAAATGTTCGCAGACAGTCTGTGCAAGTGTTTAAAGCTGAACATTGCTTACACTGTGGAACGGAATGAACACTGACAAGCAAGAGAATTGAGAAGATGTTAGAATTTTATTCAAAGGTGGGTTTCAACACAGATTTGGTATATTTAATGACACAAAACCTTTAATTTCAAAATGTCTTCATCACTTTGTCTTATTTTGAGTAACGTGAGTAACTATGTGTGTTGGAAAAATAAAACAAAATAGGTGTTAAAAATGTCCTTATTTTACCTGTCGTACCAGTCCCTGCATTCTCCATAGGGGTATTTTGTCAGGTAGGCGGCAAAGTAGAAGCAGGCCTGGGCTGACTCACACCATGCACACTGGCTAGAGTTAGAGAGGCACTCTCCACACGTCTTCCTCCTTTAACAGACAAAGAGATGAAGAAACAAAGGGGAGCGATAAAGGTGAGTTGCAGACTCTGGTTTATATCCTGTTGTATGATCTGTTATTACTTGTATTAAAAATATACTTCTGCCACTCACTGATTGCAGACTTTAGGACAACCCCTTGCATCACGTATGGATCCGTCTAGCCTTCCTCGTCGACTGCACTGGTAGTCACCTTTCTTACTGGAGTTTATTTGCCACTCACAATAAGGATCCTGCAGGCCAAAGTTAACTTTGAATGACTCTGTATTCAGCTCTATAATATTAACAGCATTATGACACTATGTTAATACGTAGATGTTATCCCTGATGTACCTGAGTACATGTGGAACAGTCTCTGTACTCTTCACACAAAGTGCAGTGCTGGGGGGCCAGCAGCAGATGGCGCTGTGCTTCTCCTTTTCCATCTCCCTTCTCTCCCTCAGGGCAGGGCTCGAGGTCTGGGCTGTCCCGCAGCAGGCAGCGGGACAAAGTCGGACACCAGCCGCAAGACTGGTCTGATAAACATGCCAGACAGGACATGTACCCTGAGCAGGAACCTGAGCGGTAAGGCTCCAAGAACAGGAAAGATATCTCCTAGAGGGACAAAAGTTTGGGGGGGAAAAGAGGAGACAAGGTTAGCTTTCACTTTAGTCACTGAAACAAACTCATTGTGTGATATATCTTATTTTGTAGGATTCAAAGAGTTCCTTGACCACATGCAAGCATGCACATTGCATGCTTGTATTGCTGTACTGACAGTTTTGTTGCCCTTGACAGAAGAAAACCCCTTTTCCCCTTTTTTTCTTTGAATGCTGATGTTGAATAAACTAGTACTCACACTCCCCCCAGGCAGCGTTCTATTCCAGGTCAGGGCCATCTCACTGTTCTGTCCTGAGCCTGAGTTGTTGAGGTATCCCTCAGCCTGAACAAGGTAATGGTTGCCCCTGGTCAGGTTAGAGAACAGTCTGCTCCCATCTGGACGAGCGAGCAGCTTCAACTCTTTCTCCTGCTGAGCTGCCCAGCGACCCACCACTTCCTGTTGAGCCGACAATAAGATATCCAGAGAATTAGAGACAAAGAAAACATGGAGAAATGTTTAGTAAAAAAGTCAAAAAAATAAGTGCTACCACTTTCCTGGACTCTCAGTCAGTTGCATAGCCCTTTTTGGACTGAATTAGTATTGCACAAATGTGTATGATGCAGAATTCTTTTACAGGGCAATACTGTTGTACGAGTTTAATTTCTGGGGATACAATTCAATTTATATAAATATTTTTAAATCAAACACAGACCTAACAGCAGATCAACATATCACCAAATAATGCTATTCCATATATAATTAAAATCCCAATATTATATGAATTTTAATTTAAATATATCTACTACAACCAATCGTGTCAGTACTTTTCAATTCCAAATGCGCAAATTTGTGTTCTAGTAGATAATAATTCAGTGATTGGTATAAATTAGACAAATAAATATTTAGAAGACATGTCTTGCTTATTTTGTAGTATTTTAGAATTTTTGGTGTATCCACAGTCCAGTCGTGTGGATCAGAATATTCACATACAAAAGAAAAATTATGTAGAGAATGAAGGGTTATACAATGTACTTTTCTGTTCAATTTGGATTTTATTTTACTTTAGGTTTTTATTTTATTTATTCTATGTATTTTTTCTCCCCAATCTTAAATAGCTCTTAATTATTTAAAGCTGCATAGCACATGCAGTATTTTTTCCTCACCAGTTGGCTGGAGTTAGGCCCAGACGCCATTCGAGCCTCAAAGTGGAGCCTCTGGATGCGAGCCCATATGGAGACAGTCTCGGTGGGAGGAGGTGCAGGTGGAGGGGCCCCCCACAACGGGTGGATGAAGCCCCTGAACTGTAGCGCTACGTCCATTTCAGTGGTGGGGCTAAGGATGATCGTGGTGCTGCGGAGGATGGACACCTGGCGAAGGAGTGAAGAGGGTGGAGGATAGTGGAGGATGGATGGAAGTGGAAATACATCAACAGAAGCACTATTCTCTACAAACTGCTCCACAAATTAGACAAACTACTTAAAACAAGGTCATCTCTATAAGCGCATTGCAAAACAGACAGAGAGAAACAAAAAAAACAAAAGTGAGTGTTGGAGTCAAAGAATAAAAAATCAAGAGCACAAATTAGGAAAAGAACAGTACAAAGAAACAATCATAATATGCAGGTTGGAGACCTTAAGTTTAGTTAAAGTGTCAAAGTAATTTTGGATGAAGGAAGGAGGGATAAGTATAAGCAGAGAGGGAAGGAGTTACAACCACAACTAGTACAGTAACCACTTGAGATTTAGACTCCGTACCTTGTCAGGCTGGGAGTCGTTGCGGGGGTGCTGGAAGGTGAGCAGGTGCAGTCCCGGGACATAGTTCTCGGTGCGACAGGAGTGGAGGGAGGTTAGGAAAAGGGTACGCTCCCCCCACCAGCCGTACGCCCCTGAGATCTGGTCCACACGGCACACACTTTGCTCTGTGAGACCGAGAGGGAGAGGTCAGCACACAAGGAACACATGTGACCTCTTAAAATCTCATAATACAGCAGTTTCCTGAAGTGCACCACTGTACTGGCACGAGTGTGCTCAGCAACTCGTGTTTGACATGTGTTCAAAAGGAGTAAAACAACTTGATTTCACTGCACCAAAAGGAGGTTTGTGACTGAACAAGCAGGTGAAATCGCGATCTGAGAAGCTTGTCCAATCTCAGCCGGGTGTAGTCAAGTCACCGCGTTTCATCCCCGACACACGCCCAACATGAGTCTAGTCCCTCCCATGTCAACTCCCAACATCTATTCTTTTAGTCCGAGGCTCAGCGCTTCTCTTCTGCCCTCCTTCCTCCCTCCCTGGGTCTCACCTGACACTGGGAGGCAGGATTCGTTCTGAACACACCAGCCAAATTCACCAGGGGCACGGGCCAGAGAGGCTGGAGTGCCACTGAACACCAGACAGGACTGGCAGTCAGACAGGAAGCGAGCCAGACCCAAGCAACCGGTACTGCCGCACTGTGAATAGAACATATGAATAAAATACTGGTAATCATTTGTGGTACACAGACATGCATCCAGGAACAGAGCCGGAAAAACATGTATAAGAATCCATATATTGTAGTATAAATTAAAATGGCTTGTTAAAGACAGAGGCTGTGCTCGGAGAAAGGTTACCGGATTAGTGGGCTGGTACTCTCTACATCGGCCTTCACACCAGCTGCATTCAGGGTTCTTCAGGCACATACTTTCGTCTAGTGCCTCAGCACAAACAGCGTCCTGTTAAGGCAAAACACACTGATTAAATTCCCCCTAGTTTCTCTTGTTTGACACATTTTTCATTCATACTTTTATGTGATTTTTACACACCTTAGGCTAATTTGCCACCCACCCAGATGATATAAATTCTTGTGTTATGACACACTCACTCACCCTATCACCTTGATCACTACTGACAAACAGAGGAACTTTGTAAGCCACCAGATCTCCACGGGCAACGCCACTGTAACCCCCAGCAACCAGCAGCACTCTTCCTTCCATGACAGCAGCAACGTGCGAGTAACGCCCCTTCACAGGCTCACCGTCTGAGGAAAATTAAAAGAAAGTTTTGTGAGCACTATGTAAGTAACAACCACCAAGAAAAGAAAAAGTTATAGATGAAAATTGGTCTGTGTTAGACATGTTAGAAGATGTACTCACTGAGTGACCATCTCTCCCCAGCAGAGACCCACTGATGACAGCCCAAATGGTAAAAGAAGATCTCCTCATCGTAGCACTTCTCCTCTTGGTAGTGAATATGTACATTCCCCCCTACGAGAGAAACGGAGGAAGAGAAGAGATAATTGTACAAAGGACAGCACTGACTAAAATGGATTTTTGTCTGCAGAATCACTCTGCTCACCGTAGACCACCATGTAGTTTCCAATGACGGTGGCTGAGTGGAAGGCTCTCTCTCTGGGGCCTGTTGCTGGGAAACGTGAACGGAAAGATGTCCAAAACCGTCTCTCCACATGGAAGACGTCAGTGTTGTTCACCCTCACACTAAACCTGAAAAACCACACAGCAGTGCACTTTAAGTATACAAAAAGATTGTATACATTTTTACTCGTTATAATCTGGTAATTTAACACATTACTTGACTTTGTAACTGATCTTATCTAACGTGACAAAAAAATATATATATATTTCACTATGCGTATAGGAAAAAACGGAAATCTCACATCTCGTTGCCCGAACGCTCCAATTAACCAGATACAATAAAAAGGTACAAAATTTGTCGTGTGACAAAATCTGTTTGTACTGGCTGCAATTACTGTACCCAGTGTGGTCATGGATGAGAGGGTGTATACCTGGCAGTGGTAGGCCTGTGGCCTCCGTAGACGAGCAGCGTCCTGGAGGGGCTGTGGAACACCATGGAGTGGCCAGCAGTGGCCGGCGGCTTCCCACCGGTGGACTGAACCATCTCCCACCGTCCAGAGCCATGCAGGGCAAACCGATACAGAGAGGAAGAAAACATGTCCTCCTCAGTGCGGCCTAGGGAGTTAGGAAAAGGTAAGATGCTGCTTAGATACGATTTATTGCTCAAGGGGTAAATGTATACCAGCCCAACCACAGACTGGAAGGTAAAATGGAATGCGAAACCCACCACCAAATACATAGAGGTAATTATCTACAATGGCTGCAGCGTGATTGGCCAGCTTAGGAGCGCCACGTGAATTTGAAAAGCCATGCTGCTGCCAGTCATCCTGCAGTGGCCTGTACATCCAGACATCACTTGCCAGGGAGCCGTTCGCTAGCTCTCCTCCAAAGATGACCATGTTGCCCATCCACTCTACAGCTGTGTGAGAATGACGAGCCGCCTGAGAACAAAGAGCCAAGAAGAGTGCAAAACAGAAGGATGGAAGGAATTGAAATAGAAAGTATTGTAATATGTCTACACACATGGTCAGTTACATTAAATCAGAGGCAAAAACTGCAAGTGTGTTTGTCTGTGTCCTCCAATCACTTACAGGAGAGTGACCGTAAGATCTGCTTTCCCATTGGTTGGATGTGAAGTTGTATTTGATCAAGTCACCAAGAGCTCTGTTCAGGTCAAACCCTGGTAGGGAGATGAATTATCAATTATACATTGTTGTGATCAATCATAAAAGCCCTATCTGATACCAGAGAATAGAAAACATCAAACAAAGCAAAGCAGCTAAAACAAATTAAAATCAGTGTTACAAGAATTTAACAAACCTGCATGAGTTAACCATTAACTTACAAAATATTGCGCTGAAAAACTTCAATAAATACAATATCATCTATGATAATGTATGTCACTCTCACCGCCAAACAAGTACATGGCTCCGGTGGAGGACAGGTACACGCCAGCAGAACCTGTCCTGGGAGGGGTGTAGGGGTTTTCCTCGCTCACACGCCACCACTGCCCTGCCCCGCTGTCGTCATGGAGACCAAGCTGGCAGCTGTGACCCATGAAGCCTGGGTTACACTGACAACGCTCTCCTTTCTGAAACAAAATGGAGCATTAGAACCACTTAGCAATCAATGTCTTTATACAACTGATCAAGATTTATTTAGTGCGAGATGAGGAGCGACCCTTTCTCTGAAGACTCTTTACTTGGAATGTTTATTCAACCTCCCGCTTTCTTATTCTTACTTTGTCACACTGGCCATGCACGGAGCAAGCTTGGGAACACAGAGGCGTTGTACAAGCTGCTCCTCCCCAGCCCTGATGGCATTGGCACTTTGACGTAGATGAATCACAGCGGCCATGACCACCACAGGCTCCAGGGCACAAAGAGAAGGTGTAGGTTGCATTGAAGCCTAACAGATTGTAATTTGCATCACTGAAGAGATGAAGCAACATCTGGAACAAGAGAAAGGACACAAAGTGAAATTAACCACAGCTGGAATGCTCTGGAGTTTCACTCATCATTTTATAAATCAGTTACCTTGCCAGACTTGGCCTCAATGGGTTGCGGCAGAGTGTTGCCACTCAGACTGGCTAACAGAGGGCTCTGGTAGGAGTCTCCATCATACACAAACAGGTAATCATAGGTACATTCTGTGTCCATGAAGGTGAAATTCAAGACAATGCGATGACTGTTGCTGGGAGCTGGAAGATAATAAAGAGGTAGGAAATGAAAAGGATGACTAATAGTAAACTTGTATTCCTTCCTACTATGAAACTGAGAATCTGTAGGTTACACTTTAACTTGAAAAAGACAATATCCTTGCACAATATACCTTTGATAAGCCACTCGCAGTTCCCATTAACAGAGTAGTTTCCTGGTCCATCTGTTACATAGCCTGGTGGTCCCCTCAACACCTGCCTGTGGCCCTTGCAGTCCCCTGCCTGGCACACAGGTGACTCAGCAAACAGCAGAACCACCACCAGCATGAAGGAGACGGGGAGGGGGGAAGCCATCACTGGCCCAGCCTGAATGATGGAGAGAAAAAGAGTAAAAGAGAATCATTTGGCTTTTTATTTAAATATACAATAGTATCAGTGGTTTCATGTTGTCCACACTGCTAAATGCCATCACTTAATCTGTCACATGAAACAAAGGAACTATTCCATCTAGATATAGAGAATCATGTATATTGGGGGGTGCACCATACACAACTTCACTGCTACCTGCGTGTTTACATTATGATATTCTCTCTTAGCTGATCGATTTCACTGCAAGATCCAAGTCTCAGGCAACATGAACTCTGAACCTGCAACACTAGTCTCACTGCATAAATAAACACACTCTAATTACACTACTTTATGCACAGAAATACGCTGGAAACAGCTTGTATGAAATTAAAAAAAAACACACTGGGTAGTGGAGCTGGTTAGCAACTGCTAGCCCTACATACCATTACAGTAGCTCACTCCCAGTGCAATCGACTCACAAACATGACCGTAGACCGCTTCACACACGTATATAAAAGCATAAGATACACCGACATGTTGTTTATTCAATGCAACTAACGTTAGGTAGAGGATATCGACAACAAAGGGGTCTCCGCAAACTAGCACAACAAAGCTAATGTAAAAAACTGCTATACTAGCGTTAGCTAACGAACACCTTTAGCTGGCTAGTTAGCACTTCTGCTTCATCAGACTCACCAGTTCCCGTCTCTTTGGCCCCATGGTCATTTACATTTTCGGCGACTCTTTTTTTGTTTTATAGCTAGCTACCACGTGAGCTAACCTGACGTTACCGACTGCTCAATACTGACAGCAAGCTATGTTAGCATTTAGCTTTAGTGATTAGAATCACTGCAGAGGACAACCACTGGCTATCCCTACTAGCCCGTTAGCTTAGCGTTTAGAAAGCGCTGACAAATCCAGATGCGCAATCGTCAGTGGCTGCAAAATCTGTCAGGATAAAGACATCCTGAGGAGTCATTTATAAATATTATAGCGTTAATTGCAGATTCAATTATGATTCTAAAACCCGGTCACTGCATATTAGGAAAGGCTGCCAGATAAATAAAGAAGCCCTTTAACAGTATGGACGTGGTTCCTGCAGCCTATGTTGCACAGATGCCTGTTGTTTTGGTGTTTACGGCAGCTAGCAGCAGTAGCTAGCAGCAGCAGCCGGTGTTTGCAACACAAAAGAAGTCACGAGCCAACACTGCCACCCAGTGGAGAACAACATCTGGATCCAAACCACACGAAGGCACTAGTTCACCAGCGGTGGACGGTAACTATAACGTATATTTACTGAAGTGGCTACTATACTATTTCCATACTTTTTTCAATTTACAAAAGATGCTACTTTATACTTCCACTCCACTACATTTCAGTGAAATATTGCACTTTTTACTCCATTATTTACTACATTTATTTGCCACTTATAATTTACTTGTTACTTCAGATTTGGATTTAACATAAAATATTTATGAAAATATAACCACTGTAAAATTGTATTTCATGTAAAATATGCTATACAAATAGTGTTAGTAATATTATTATAAAAAAGACATACTATGGTGCTGTACTACAGTAATCTACCCCAATATCGAAAATGTTCTCACATTTATTTGTTAGTGATGACCGAAACCAGCATAATTTACTATAAAAATTCACTTTAAAATCAGCTGCATTTATTTGAGTATGGAGGAAGATTACAAGTATTTATTTATTCTTTTAACTATGTTTTCCTGATAGTACTTCTGTACTTTTGAGTTCTAGTAAAATCTGCAACTTAATTTACCTACAATGTAATTATCTGTCAATACATCTTTTCTCTATGCAAATGTCATTCAAATCCAATGTTTGAACTAACAATAATGTTCCAAATGCAGTAATGAGACAAGACAATATTTGATTTGCAGCTATTTATTTTTACTTGACTAATGTTTACAAGCACATTCAAATTTCCTTATTCACAGATCCACAACTATAAAATAATATAAAGTAAATTCTGAGTATTTCTGTTACTTTCTCTAAAAATAACAAACTGGCACAAACACACGTCACTCCAAATGTATGCATATACTAAGTATATTTGGGACTGTATTGGCCCCAAAAGTTTTGTATTCCCAAAGACAGGTCTAATAGACATGCAGAAAGGAATATACTTTACATGCATGGCTGTTTTTGTCACCTCTAAAGCTCTACAATAAATCAAGAGACAGATTTAGTCTCTTTATCATTACTGTCCTCCAGCTCAGCACTGCTGCCTGTAACGTCTTTGGTGTCATTTCATTTCATATTCTCTTGACATCGATAAGGACAGTCATGCCTTTATTTTGATTGCTGCAAGAACAACTCAGCTCTTAACAAACTGTTCAAAAAGTCATCTCTCAACTCTAAAAGTTCATATTTATTCAATGGTGTTTAAGGCAAAATTCATAGTTACATTTCTGACGGATGGACATGTTTTTCATATAAAGTACAGGCCAAAAGTTTGGACACACCTTCTCATCAATGTGTTTTTTTTTATTTTCATGACTATTTACATTGTAGATTCTCACTGAAGGCATCAAAACTATGAATAAACGTGTGGAGTTATGTACTTAACAAAAAAAAACATGTTTTCTATTATAATTTCTTCAAAATAGCCACCCAATCAATAAATTCCACTAATTAACCCTGAAGACACAACTATGAAGTAAAAACCATTTCAGGTGACTACCTGAAATGGTAGTTATTCAAAAAAATGCCAAGAGTGTGCAAAGCAGTAATCAGAGCAAAGCGTGGCTATTTTGAAGAAACTAGAATATAAAACATGTTTTCAGTTATTTCACCTTTATTGTTAAGCACATAACACCATAAACATGTGTTCATTCAGAAGATGTCTTTTGGCCTGTACTGTCTGTGTGTGTGTGTGTGTGTGTGTGTATACATCTTTTCATAAAACCTACTTTTGCTTCTTTTATATACCCTTTCATGCATTTTAGTATATTTTATATTTTATTCTACATGTTTTATCATTTCTGAATATCTCAATTGTATCCTATCATCTCTTTATTGGAAGATTTTTCATTTCCAATACTGATTTATGATTAATTTATGTTAGTCTACCAGAGAGTTGTAAAGTATAATGGCCCATCATGAGGTGTGTAAAGCCATTTTTCCTGGAGCTATAATCATGGGTGTACTATGGAGCCCAGGACCAAAGATCGGAAACATCTTCTCGTCAAACTTGTGTGTCAAAGTGACCAGGTGCTTGGCCGTTTCCCCGTCCCAAAACGACACCTCACCCTTATCTATGTTTAGCTTGATACGTATCCTCTCGGGACGCTGCTGCATCTGTAGCTCCGTACGCTCAGGTGTCAAGGCAGTGTACACCCCTTTGCTGAGCCCTATGCACCACACTCCACGGTTTGTGGAGACTGTGAATTTCTTTTTACGGACCACCGACTGTTTGCACACTCCCACAATCCACTTGGGGTTGTCGCCCACGATGATGTCCCATCTGTGTTTTCCAGAGGTGTAACCTTGGGCGCCCAGGACAAAGACGCAGGGATCGAAGCGCTCCGGGTTGTCGGGAGCGGTCAGCCGCTCGGCGCTTTCCTTCACGGTGGTCAGGTCAGTGCTCAGAGACAGCCACGGAGAGGCCGTGACTGGGTTCAGCACCACTGGGTCTGCACACAGGATGAGATGCAACGGTGTCACACATCCACAAATACCCACCGGTCACACACTGGTAGAGATTCCCAACACTTCCTGTGTAATTGACTCACAATATTTGATGTGGTTCTGCTGGATGTTCTTCCAAATGTTGAAGCCCAGACCGCCAACATGCTTGCCCATGTTTAAAAGAGAGTTGTCAGGGAGGCAAGGGTCATCACTGGTCCACTGAGCTCTACAGCAATGATAGTTTTAAGTAAGTAGTTCTCAATGGATATATAGACTTATTATAGAACACAATATACATGATTAGTTTTACTTACTGTCTTTTTAAATTCTGGAAATTCTACAACATGAAAGAGAGTAATTGAAATTAGTATTATTGCAACACTTAAACAGTTATAGTTAAAAGTTTTTGTAAGTGCTGCTTTCTCTTACCCGCAGGAGGGGCAGATCCTCGTTGCCCATCTCTTTTTTTATAGTGTCAATGAGCTTGTTCAGGGTAACGATATCTTTCTTTGTGTTGGCAATCAAATCCTCCACGGCAGCGATCTTCTCCTCCTCCTCAGTGGCCAGGGCTTTCAGACGCAGAGCTTCTTCTGTGACAAGAGCATCGTGAAGTCTTTGAAACTCCACCTTGATTTGCTTCTCGGCCTGGCTGGCTTGATACTAGATAAAACACACAGGACAAATACAAATTAAAGATAATATGTGTTGTCTATGGCGTGACTTCAAAACACAGAATATGGATACAATATTTATCTTCAACAGGGTGAAACTAAATATGTAGAGAATTAAAAAAAAAAAAGAGTATGCAGTGTGTAACGTGAACATTCTGAAACATTTATAGGAAACAACGCTTTCCTTTTATCCAGCAGCATGGAACTCATTCAAGCTCTACTGTTCATGTCACATTCTCTCACAGGGTGGTGAAACTGGACAATCTGGTTCAAAGACTGAAGATGTGTGCAGTGGGATTTGACACATCAGGAACTTTACCTTGATATATTCCACTGCATTACTGAGCTTTTTTGTCGTTTTCTTGTACACATCCACTTTCTTCTCAAAAATCTGGACTTTATAGACCAGCTCCTTCTGCAGAGTGGAAAAAAACAACAACAAACAAAAAAAAAACATAAAATGATTTAGGAGGGTGACTAGTGTTATGATACTAATATGTGTGGTGACAGTGTGCAGCCAAGTGAACTGAGGTGCAGATGTGGTGTAAAACCACTTCTGCACAATCTAGATGACATTCATAACTGTATCTATATATTTGACTACTGTTGATAAACCACTGAATTATACCAGAGCTTGTGTAATTCTATACAGCACCAACCTACACTTATAATCAAGAAGGTTGTATATGTCAGATATTTCTCTCTGGAACAAAAACTAGATTTATGTTTAACATTATCAATTATATCTTTTCATTTCAAGCTCATGTTAGAATAATGTATGCCTTTATACAGAAGTACTGTAGTCGCTACTGACTGGCCTGCAGCTATGAATCTGTCAAACACGTTAGGAACAGACACCAAAGTTCAGCTGATTTTTTGATGTTCGTCAGCACACTTAAGTTCTGATTATTTATTATAAAGTATATTACTCAAATGTTATATTTGTAATATATTTAACAATATACAAGTACATTAGAGCTTACGTGTGTGACAGCTTTTAATTTTTAATGCTTGTTTTCACTTGCCAGCATGTCAAAAAATGTACTTCTGACCCATTTTTTGACTTTGGATTTGTCACCAACTACTCAGCCCTAGTTATCAAGCCTCTGATGAGCTACTTGATAAGAGATTAGTGAAAATCACACGTGTGACAAGGGAGATACCTAAGGCATACCGGGCAGTAGCTCTCCAGGAGCAGGATTGGACCTGTCCTGTAACTGAAATTACAGGACAATCCAGTTCTCTTTGTACTTTCATTTGATACTACTTTCCAAACTACTACATTTCAGCAGGAAATACTACACTTTTTACTGCATTACATTTATTTGACTGCTGATCTGATCAGTTTTTATCAGTTAAAAACATTAACAGTTTATAAAATATACATTCTTGCCCTTCATAATACACATAAGACGTTAACAACAATATTATTTCTGCATCAGCATATTTTTCAATTCTTTTTAAAGAACTTAGCAAATTGCCACCAGCACTATTATGAGTGGAGAGGCAATTATCTTATATACTAACAGATATAATAATTATACGTAGAGGGGTCAGTGACAAAAAAAGTTTGGCAAGGTGAGAAAGTCAAAAGCTTTCTAAAATACAGTTTTAAGAAGCTTTCATCAGATCTCTCAAAATGTAGATTTTGTGTTCATGTTGGTTTGTTGCTATTTAAAAGTCCATTTGTATCATTTTTTTTTTTTTACAAAAATCATGATTTTGTGTGATTTTGACACAAAATGTGAAATGGTGTAACCAAAAAAGAATGATAAATTTTAAATATATAATCCACCCATGATATGAAACTTGCCGATATCACCTGTTTTTCATTAAAAACAACAAAAAAAAACTTTTTAAGAGAGTTAAACTATCTGGTACCAAGTTTTTAGGGTTACACCCTACATACACATATGTGATCTTTATAACTGTCCCTTTAAGGGAAACAAAGACGGAGTTTCTCTCCCCTGGTTCACAGAGGGACTACTTTACCTTACACAGGGGCGCCCCATCCTTCAGGGGCAGCAGCCTGTGTGTGCTGTGGAGGGTTACACAGTCCACACACAGGGGTTCTTCGTCCTTCTCGCAGTACAGCTCCAGCGGCTTCAGGTGCAGGTGACACGTCTCCTCCGCGGGGATCTTTTTGCCCTCCGGCCGCCTGCTGTTCTTCTGCTTCAGGAACGACTCGACCGCGTCGTTGAGCGCACGGACGGAGGTGGCCTGGTCCTCCCGGAACTCTTTCCTGCACACCGGACACGTCTTGTTGAACTCCCAGCTCCTGTGCAGACACTCCCGGCAGAAGGTGTGAGTGCAGGGCAGCACCACGGCGTCCCGGAAGATGCCCTGACACACGGGACAGGTGAGGTCCTGCTGGAGGGGTAAAGTGTCCTCCTCCAACCACATTTCTTCATCCGTACCATCGGCCATGGCTTCGCGGCCCCTCCGCACTTCGCTTTCGCTTTCTATACGACCTGTAACTGACGAGAAAACACGGGCAAATACGCGCTCACCTGGACCTATGTGATGCGGCAGAGCTCCACGCGTTTGCGGTTATCTATTTTTTTAGTGTTGAATTGTCAGCAAGAATGTAGAAAAATCAGAAACTGTAGTTCCTAAGTGCGCACAAAGTTCATCACTAGGCCACAACCCAATAGTGAGATTAATAGGAAGTGAGGCAACCTCACCACTCCCCTCTAGTGGTGGTGTTCTTCCGCTTCTTCCTCATTTCTCTTCTTCTCTGGTGTTTGTCGGCAAATAAAAATAAATAGAGGCACATTACCGCCACCAACTGAACTGGAGTCACTAGATTTTTTTTGTCTTGATTTAAGACTTTCTTGCTGTTTCATCTGAAAGCCCTGACAATAAAAAGGTCTAGTTCTGCCTTCCTTTAGTGAGAAAGTAAGTCAGTTTACACCTGGCTTTACTTTGGTAATGCTTTTACTCTTTAATTGCCACCACTATCCTATTTCCCCCCACACACACTGGTACATTAATTTACAGATTAGTCACAAACCTGCATTATTTCTGCAGAGCATATCCCTCTGCCTTTTTGTCTGCTTCAGTGCAGTTTGCATACCATGTTGTGGTACAGTATAGAAAAGCTATAGAACCTCAGCAGATTTCTGCCTGGTGTCAGACATTTAACCTATTGAAGCCTATGAGTCTATGACTGTCAATTTATACTTAAAATGAAAAATTGCAATGTTACTCATACAGCTTTCTTTTCTGACATGATAGTAGACAACTTTTTAGGTTTTAATAAAAGAAAATAAATTTCCAAGTGCTTCCTGTCATGTCTCCTGAGAACATGGCAAAAACAAACCCTCCCAGAAGGAGTATTAGAGTATGGAATAAATAGGTTTTTATTAATGGTCAGATTTGTGCAAACTGCAACTATAAAAGCCATTAAAATGCTATTTTCCACAAAGAAAAGCCTACAAAATGGGAAAAAATAGATATAAAACACGATTGGTTGTGACTTAGTTTTTTCTGATGGCTTAAACACTTACATTGATTCTTATAGCACAATTTCTAAAACTATTAATATTTATCACAAAACCCTTCACCGAGTTTGCAAAACTGAAAGCACAAATGCTGCTTTGCACTTAATTTGCAATTTCGTAACAAACACTTTGTGTATGTGTAAATATAATTTACTGCACAGCACTCTTTTTGCAAAACTGTAAACACAGCTCACTGCTTTACACTCAATTTCCAGCTGATCTACACACTCCTGTCAAAACTATACATATTTATGGCTATTATTTACACAATTTTGCCAACTGTCAGGCCACACTGTCACATGTGAAAACTATTATCTATAATTATTTGACTTTGCAATCAGCCTGAGCACTATAAATAAGCCACAGGTAAGCCTTTTGTGTGGAGAACAATGGAAGGAGAAAGAAGAGTAAGAGGAGTGAGAGTAAGAGGAGGGCGAGGAAGAGGACGTGGAGGTGAAGAAGCAGGAGGACGAGGATGTGGACAAGGAAATGAATTTGGAGGAAGAGGACGAGGAGGTGCAGAAGCAAGAGGGAGAGGAGGACAGCAAGGACGCAGAGGAGCACATAGAGGAAGAGGACAACGAGGTGTGCTTAGAGGAAGAGGACGAGGAGAGGAAGGGGAAGGAGTATGAGTAAGATATAGAATCACTGATGTCATCAGAGCTACAATAGTGGACCATGTCAACCATGGCATGAGCCTAAGGGAAGCTGGCCAACGGGTTCAACCCAACCTGAGCTGCTACACTGTAGCAGGCATCATAAGAACATTTCGAAATGAGAATCGGTTAGTACAGTATCTTCTTCATACTAAGTTTTACATTATGTATACTGTAATACAGTAGTGTCATATTCTTTTGAGAAACAATACTGTACATTTACTGTAAAAATACTGAAATTGTTACTTTACAGAATTGTTAGACGACCTGTAGCTGGGGGCAGAAGAAGACTATTCACAGTTGAACAAGAGACGTACATAGTGAATATGGTGTTGGCAAACAACTCAATAAGGCTACGAGAAATACAGCAGCACATACAAGAGGATGACACAACATTCAGGGACATAAATAATGTGAGCATCTCTGCATTATCTCGCTTACTGGCACACAACCAAATAAAGATGAAGCAGATCTATTGGGTCCCATTTCAAAGAAACAGTGAACATGTAAAACAACTGCGGTATGAATTTGTGCAGGTAAGCTTATCATTGGTACTGAATCTGGAATTGCATACTGTGTGCTGTGCATGGGCCTGCTGTGCTGCATTTGTTTTGTCTTTTCCAGAGAGTGATGGAGCTAGAGGCAGATGCCATGGGTCATGAGCTGATTTTTGTGGATGAGGCAGGCTTTAACCTCAGCAAAACAAGAAGACGGGGAAGGAACATTATTGGACAACGTGCCATAATCAATGTCCCAGGACAGCGTGGTGGAAACATTACCATGTGTGCAGCCATCAGCCAAAACGGTGTTGTTCACCATCATGCAAATCTGGGCCCATACAACACTGCACACATTCTTACATTCCTGGACACCCTGCATGAAATAGTCACTCTCATTCAGAGACCAGAGCAGACCAGCTATGTCGTCATATGGGACAATGTTAGTTTCCACCACGCTGTTCTGGTCCGCAACTGGTTTATCGATCACCCGCTCTTCATTGCGGTCTACCTCCCCCCTTACTCTCCATTCTTGAATCCAATTGAAGAGTTCTTCTCTTCTTGGTGCTGGAAGGTCTATGACCATCATTCCCATCAGCGCATAGCCCTTCTAGAGGCAATGGAGGAGGCATGTGGAGACATTTACCAGGTATCATGTCAGGCCTGGATACGACACTCGAGGAGATATTATCCCCGCTGCCTAGCAATGGAAGACATTGCTTGTGATGTTGATGAAATTTGTGGCCAGACCCCGTAAGAAGACAAGACTGATTTTTTTTTTCCTCAGTGATATTCTCCATTATATGTTTTTTTGTGCCTTGACTTGAAAAACACACTTAATGTTTACATATTTTGATGTGTGTAAATAAATATCCATACACTTTGACCCCTGTGTGTTACTGTATAAGGTACTGAAAACCGATATGCCCTGCACACAGGATAAGCAAAAGCCAAACGAGTTTTTCATTGTTACTGCCAGTGTGCAGTGGCTGCTTTGTGTGCTTACTGATATTATGGCTTGTGTGCACCATCGGATACAAAAATACTATTTTTGAAAGAGTGTGAACAGTTTAGCAAAAAGTGTTTATGCAATTAGTGCAAAAAATGCTTTTGCAAGTAATCTAATGTGTTTTGCTATTTGGGTGAAAGGTTTTGTGATTTGTGTGTAGAGTTTTGCAAAAAAAAGCCAAAAGTTTCAAAAATTGCATCTAAGCTATCAGAAAAAACTGTAACTGATATAATTATATGCTTGAAATCTCAGAATAAAATCTGGCCTTAAATGGGTTAATAAGTACAAAATGACAGTCATGGACTTAGTAGGCTTAAATGGGCTTAAGTGGGTTAACTTAGAACTGCAAAAAAACGCATAAATACAGTACATTGTATGCATAGTTCATATTGTATTTTATTGCTATTTATATTTGTTTTATAATTACTAAGGTTATTTATTGTATACTGGCATTCATTGTGGACAGCAAGTATTTAACAGAGACAATACACAGTAAATTAATTGTGTTTTACCTAGTATCAAGCCAGCCAGGCCGAGAAGAAAATACAGGTGGAGATTTTAAAGACTTCACATTGCTCTTGAAGATCGCTGCCGTGGAGGATTTGATTGCCAACACAAAGAAAGATATCTTTACCCTGAACAAGCTCATTGACACTATAAAAAAGAGATGGGCAACAAGGATCTGCCCCTCCTGCGGGTAAGAGAAAGCAGCACTTACAAGACTTTTAACTATAACTGTTTAATTGTGGGCAGCAAGGTGAGATATTCATTGTACAAGGAACCTGTTTCTTATGTGCACATGTCAAACACTTTGAACCTTGAATCTTATTTATTGTGTATTTAACAGAGACAATACACTGTACATTAATTGCATCAGATATAGATAAAAGCTCATTTTCACCTGTAGTCACTGGGCAGAGGCCACCAGCAAGTTGCAGAAGTAAGTGTTAACAGTCAGTTGTGGTGAAACGGACACTGAACTGTAAAAAAGAATAAAAATGCAGAATACCAATATGATTCTCTAATTAGGGAATTTCTCCTCGGTATACACGGATACTTGTGTTTTATTTATAGATTTGTCTGATGTTTGGATCATTTGTTTACCATGATGATGACCTTTAGCTTAGTTGTTTTTCTTTTTTTTTTTCTTTGCACAGGAAAGACTGTCATCTTGTCATCCTGCTGGTCACAGATAACACAACATGATTATCCTGTTTCATGCTTTACTTAAGACAAATATTGGTCTTCCTCTTGCAGCTGAGCCGATGTGTGCAGTCACTAACCGAACTGTCTCAGGGGGCATCTAAGAAATGTCTAACCAAATAAAACATTATTAATTAAAAAAAAAAATGAAGTAGACAATTTCAAATGTTTTTGATTTAATTTTCAGTAGTGAGTAAAGGATCTAAACCTGCTCTTATCAGTTTCTCCCTGCTGTTTGCTGTGGCTGCTCAGAGTTAAGATGTTACGTGTCACAGTTGGACCCAGTTAATGACAAGGTCAGTGTAATGGTAATACTTTAACTTCACAGTTTAAATCCTGGACCTGGTTTTTATAAAAAATCACACAGACCAACAACCAAACAACATTGTGCGAGATAGTGTCATTTGACTTTGGAGGAGAATCTGAGGAGTTCATGATGCAAGTGCTTTAATTCCAACAGATGGAGCTACAGCAAATGTATATGACACTGTGTTCTGACTGATGTTTGTCTGTTACCTGGCACTATTAAAAACACTACATTCAAGCTCACCATGACACCCTGTTTAACTAATTCTCTGGCTCTTTGTGTATCTGTCCTTTAAATGATCTTTGTAACCATGCAACACAGGAACCAAAACAGTGTAGCTCAGAGTGTCTGTAAGTAAACCAAATCAACACTTAAACTGTGTTTTTTTTTTAACTTATCCTTCCTGAATTTAGTCTTGAATTGAAAATGTCACTCGTGAAAAAGTGCAGAAGTAGTTATAATCAAATTAAAAATAGTATTAAAGTATTAAAAATAGAAACACTCATTATAGAGGCTGTGATATTATTATAGTATATAATGATACTTGTTTTGAATCACTAAATACGTGCGAGAATCATTAGTAGAAATACTCATGACTTTTACTTTATTAAAGGTAAAACATACTCCATTACAAGTGGAATGTTTTATTCACAACATTAAGTAAAAGTACAGAATACTTGGCTGAAAAATGTACTCAAAGTGAAAGTAAACCAAATCAACACTTAAACTGTGTTTTTTTTTCACTTATCATTCCTGAATTTAGCTGTGATTCTGTTGCACAAAAGCAGAGGCACAAATCACCATGGAGATTAATTGTGTGCAGACCAGGTTTGATTTAATCCTGTACCTTATCTGTCACTCCAATCAGAAATTAATGTAATTTTAAAGTTAATCTATTTCTATTGTGTGCATCTTGAATAATGTTCATTAGCCCACATCAAAATACCACACATCAGCTACATTTTATTAAGCTATTTGCAGTTATTTTAAGTGTAACCATTATAATTTTTCAATCACTGATTTGTTAGTCATCATTAGTCTCACTGTTCTGTGATGTTTTATTCAAATGTTTTCACACCTTGCAAATACTGAGATGACTAGAAATGTGGTGCAAAGGTGGTTTCAAATGAATCAGTGACTAGGACAATATATAAGGTTTCATTCATGTGCACTGTTTCTTTGTTCTTTAATTATTTTTTTTGAGGGGGGTGAGGGGTTAATATTGTTTCACAGGCATTTTATTTGACAATGGAGAGAGAGAGACATGATGATGTGGGGAAAGAAATTAGAGGAATGGCATTCAGCATGCAACTGAACTGGGGTCTGGTGCTCTAAGATAAACCCATGTGGTAAACGCCCTAACCACTCAACAGTTAACCTTCACCTGCTGCCATTACTGCTTTCCATCCGATTCTGAGTCAATAGATACATTCATGTATATGGCTGTTGTACATAATCTTGCATTGTAGACAAGTGTAATTGTACATTTCCTAAATAACAATAATTTCCACCGCTCACAGCTTTTCCTCTTTGTTTAACAGTGTCCACATTTCCTTTTTTAGGATGCTGCATTGGTTTTCTCCATCAATAAATCTGTGCTCTACCTTGTAGTCCCTTTAAGGAAGCCATGAATGCACACGTATGTGGATTACTTACATGGCTTGACATACCTCCTCATCCTGGTATGAAAATCGGGCACCAAAATGTTGCACTATGATTTATAGGTTCTAAGTTAAAGTAAAGGGTGGGAGGTTTATCAAGGATCAAGTTTTCTAAAATGTCAAAAAGGTATTTATCCCTCTAGAGGGATGCTAATTCAAGTTAGTTGCTGGTTAGTTGCTACCCAGATAAATGAGAATTTGCACAAACATGTTTACCAACACAATATGCCAGTAATTTGTCCTTTTTTGGATGAAGACCAGACTTTCAGTCATAACTGGGGGAACCACACCATTAGCCTACCATTGATCTCCTTCAGTGCTCATGTTTTCACTGTACACATGGCGATGGTGTTGCACAAGAGCTACACAACGGCTGAATGACTGTTAACCTGTCACTCGCAGCATCCAGGGAGGATGTTTCACTGAACCAGGCAATGATCATACTCAAACAATTATTTATTTGGGCCTATATAGACTCGCATTTCGTTCTGAACTGGCCCAAATATGTTTCATCATAGGTGGGCCATGTGTGTTTCCTAACGTGGGCCACTTAAGGGTCACATCTGGACTAGTCGAATGCTAACTTGCTATATTTTGGCCAGAACTGGTCCTTATTTGTCCTGTGTTATTTAGGCCAAATGTAGCATTTACCACATGGGCTCACATCTATTTTCTCTGAGCCAGAAGAATGCCTACAGTACTGGATCATTGCCTCAAGTAGCCCACATACTTATGCTACCTGGGAAGTGTATTTATTTGGAGGAGATGCTGTATTATGGCTCAGGAATTGGGTGCAATAAAAAAAAAACCTTTTCAAGTTCAGACTTAATCTGTGGAACATAAAGAAAAAGCTGGTCAATCTGGTCAATGGATCTTGTCTGGTAAAGCCCATCTGAGTAATAAATTAATTTAAAGGTTATATGGTAATTATCCAATAAGTTCTTTACAGATGAACAGATACCAGTGAAAAGGATGTCTATTTTGGAGAGAAGACTACCCAAGACGTTTACTAGTGGAAAATGATTCATGTCTATAAATAACATCTTAGTACAAACTGACAGTGAAAACCGTCTCAGCAGTTTCTACAAAGCTATATTCATTTCTGTAGAAATGATCAACCTCGTGCTTGAGTCAACGCATGAGATTATTAAAATGAAAAGTGAATGTGAGTTTTTTATCACTCCAGATGTTGTTTATATTCTGTGACTCTCTCAATCATAAATCTTTTCATACAAGAAATACTAAAATACTTATAGTCTATAGAATAAAGCTCTGGCTCTGGAACATTGTGTTAGCAGCCTTTAGTACAAATCCTGCAGAATCCCTTAGCAAAAAGAAGTTTATTCAAGTGTACTATGAGTATACTATGAGTATAATTCCATACTAAAATTGAGGAAGTATGCTTGAAGGTGACTTTTTCTAAACTATATTTTATATACTTAAAAATAGTATAGTGAAGTATACTTGGCTTATACTGAAAAGTATAAACTGAAGTCTAAGACTAAGTAAAGACTAAGTACTAAGTCTTACACTTATACTTTTACACTAAAACGTATACTTACTACTATACTTTTTACATTTTTCTGCCAGAAAGTACTTAGTATATCTTGCTCCAAGTGCATAATACATTCAAGTCATTGCTTAACATTTAATTTATTTATTAATATAATGCTGGAGTTTAACACTTTAAAGTATATACTGCTCTGAAATTTAAAAGGAGCTCAGGTTGGTTCCCTCACTCTCTGCTCAACTCTCCAGGGGGAAACACCGTCCGGTGGTAAGCGATAACCTCCACACTCCACTCATGCCCTATTGGTAAATGTTATGTTTGTTCAAAAACTCATGTTGTTTCTCTCTTTTGTTTGTAGGCAACGTATGACAGAACATGAAGGCCCTTTGTTCCCCTTGACCCCGATTATCCCCGACTTGGGAAGCATTTATGTTGAACTGGCATGTTATATACTTTGCCTCGTATTCCCTGAGTGACATTTGATTTTGTCTTAATAAACTGGACTTTAAACCTCGAGCTGTGTCTGGGACTGTGGTTGGGGTCAGACACCACAGTACATATAGTACATATAGTATGAGTAAACTGTAAGAATACTTTAAGGAGTCTATTTCAAACAACAATCAATCTGAACAAACTTTAAGTATAACTTGTAGTAAACTAGTGAAATAAACAGAATTTATAAAAAGTATACTTAAGGTATACTATAATGAACTAGAAACATGGACTTGAAGCATATAACTAGTACAATGGCAGTGTATAGATAAGTATACTTGTGATATACTTTGATAAACTAAAAATAGGGACTCGAAGTATATAACTAGTACAGTGGCTGTACAGAAATAAGTGCACTTGTGATATACTTCAAGTATTCAAAAGGGATGCATCAAGTACATTGATAGAATATAGATGAGTGTACATGTTGTATATTTGAAAGTGTACTTTTGCAAACTTAAAATTAACTTAAAAGTATAATTTTATAAACGGAAAATGTTCCAATTTAGCCTGAAAGAGCATTACATTAGTATACTTTCTAGTACACTGAGAGTACATGGACCGTAGTATACTTTATATACTTATACTTACACTGAAGCATACTTAATAAAATGTACTTTAGGTTTACTACTTTTTGCTAAGGGATGTTAAAGAATGAGTTAATGTTTTAAACTGTTACTGTATGTACGGCAATGCAGTCAATGTTAGACACAGCAGTAAATGTCAGGCAGGAAACCAAGGACCTGTTGGTGTGTTCTTTTTACATGGAAAGGAAATGAAGTCTAAAGAGAACATTTTACGGAATGTTTTTGTTTTGTGGTTGTGGTTGCTGCTTTAGGGAGAAAAGTCTTTAAATCAATCAAACTTACATGGACAATGAGGATGTGTCATAATTGAAGAAATGTTTATGCTACATCATTTCTACTTTCATGGTAAATTGTAACTTTAGTATATGAAACTTGCTGGATTGGTTAAAAACAGACATGATTATTGTTCCTAAGTAGATTCTTTATTTTCCACAAAGTGTTTTTTTTTTCACAAACCTCAGTTTCCTTTACATTTTAGTAAAGACTTCTGTACATATTTCACATCCAAATACTGATACTTTCCTTCTGTTAAACCAGACTAACTGAAACCAGATTTCATGTCAGAACTGAAACATTTCACTGCAGAAGATATAATCCTAAGTACTGTCAGGATATGGCCTTTTAATGAATTTAGATTTTGGCACACTAACCTACAATGTGGTGATGCAAACCACTTTCAGTCAAAATCAAAAGCTGCAACAGGAAGGAGAGGCTCATACAGAGCGATGTACAAAACCATGTTTGCAGGTGAAGAACAACACTAGACTGATCACAGCTGATTATTGTTACACACACACACACACACACACACACACACACACACACACACACACACACACACACACACACACACACACACACACACACACACACACACACATATGCACAAACTTATCAACGATATGAGGTCCAGGGATTATAAGAATCAAAACTAGTAAGCAAAATGTGTTCTTTTTCCACATTTGTTCTTTTCAGTTCCTCAAGTTTAAAATTACTTGGTTTCACAGCAACTTAAAAAAACTCTAGGCTAGTGAATATGCACTGCACACACAGAGGAACAGAGACAAGGACAAACCTATGAAGATCACATGCCACAGACACAAACACATACACATCTAGAAACATTTTGCACATATATTAACATGAATCAACACATTTAGAGGATGTCGCTATTTCTTAAGTGATCAATTTAACTAATGCAATTTTGGTAATGATGAAATGTTATTTATTTAAGGAATCCAGGGACAGGAGTTAAAAATTAGCCTTGCCTATGAAATCCATAAGTAACACATATTAATCATATTATTGTAACCTATTAAAATGTTTTACATTTTAACATTTACCTTTATACTTACATTGTATGTGCACTATGAAGGAAGGAATCCTCCACTGGTATGGCCAGTATTAACAGAAGGAACGATTATGGAAAGAAAAAAATCTACTTTAATGTTCATTTGGGCAGCTGACTATTTTTTGCATGTTGTCTTGCTTTTATCTATAGGATTTGGCATGAATCATAATTTAAATACTGACAGTCTAGCACAATGCACCTTTCATGTTAAGAGGCAGATACAGACATCATTGCCAGATTTTTGCATTTTCAGCAGCCTGTCACCACAAAATGACATGTAGCCAACACTACCAAAGGTGTGAAGAAAACAGGAAAAGGCTCTGAACCTTTGGTGTTAGCGAGAGGGAAACAGAAGACCCGATGCCGTCGCAGGTGTCATGTTTGCATGTCGGCATGCAAGCAACATTGAGAATGAAAATCTTGAGGTTTTACAGATACCTGTATCTATCACATACGATTTAAGAGATTTAACAGTGATAAGACTCATATAAATAGTAACAAGTAGAAGTTGGTTTGATGGCTTTATTTGTGTGCCATTGATGTTGACAACATATATCTTTACCAACAGCAAACAATTGTAATGTTACAGGAATATTTGTGATCTTTTGTCCACACTATTAATATGAATTTTTAAAAAAAATGGAAAATTATGGAAGAGCTGTTGTATTGCACTGCATTAGATTGTTGTGGTTGATGAGTAGTGATACTTAATTCACAGTTTGCAAAAATTCCCCTCCACTCAAAACTATGGTTTGCTTTTAGTTCATGGTCTGGCTGCATGTTTGAGCTTCACTGAGCAACATTTTACAGGCTGTTATCACATAAATCTGCAGGAAAGGGAAAAACACCACATTAATCCGTAGGAAGTGGAAAACCACTGGTATTTTTTATGTATTTTTTTGTCTTTGGTTAACTTTCTCAACCCCCGCAAAAAATGGTCCAAATGTAAAGTTCAGATATTTAATTAATAACTAGAAAATCTCTATTAAATATTGCATTTGAAAAAAACATCATTACAATGAATCAATCATGAAAGCACATAGAATACCAGTTAAACGTTTGGACGCACCTTCCCATTCACTTAAATGCGACAGTTTTAAATTATATTGTACAGCAATGAAAAATACATAGAAATCTGAAAATAAACCTGTATTCTCACTGTCGTTTCGCTGCTAGGGTAAATGCAGATGTTCAGTTTGTTGGTATGAATTAAATGACAATTAACATCATTATTAACATTATCATTATCTGCTCTGATCGACGTTGATGCTGAAACAGACCGAAGATTCAGGAAGAAAAAGAAGCTACGGGTAGTCTGACGATGATGCTTAGCGTTCATTAGTTAACCAATACAAACACGTACGAGGCTTTTTTATTTAGTGGCGTTACGTTTTTAATAAGAACGACGCACAACGGTCTTTCAGATTTCGTTAAATTTAGATTCGCTATTCATCGGTTTCATTGGAAAGTAAAACAGAACAGTTGCACGCTTCACACCTTAATTTCCATTCTTTAAATTGTTCAGCGATTCAGTGCATAAACTAAAACAAAACGTCAAATGAGTGTAAATATCACTCATTTGACGATGTATACAATTAAATGTGAATATAAATCTTCATTATCAAAGTGGTTGGTCTAAAGAGAAATGGAAAGTCAAATAACCTTTCATTAAAGTAACTAACTACAATAAGGTTTGTCATCATTTCTTTCTTAAAGAAAACTAACTCCATACGTGGCAAAGTCACCCTCCAATGATAAAATGACTTGGTGCTTTTCTATGGTTTCTTTTTTCTGGGGCTTCCTCTGTGGGGGTTGTAACACACTGTTTATCACAGACGTCTCTTAGATGACTACAGATACTCCTCTGCGTTGCCTTCTGAACATTCTCACTGAGACTAATACAATGGCATACTCTTTGGTAAGATATTACTTTACGTCTTTTATATAAGTTGTCAATTAGGCATAGGCTGTATAATCCTTTCTGACCTCGCACCTTAAAATTCACAGATATTTTGTATTTATACATAACATAAGAATATTATTTTATGTTACAAATAAAAACCTTCACGTTTGTATTTAACTTTTTTTTTATTTAGAGAAGGAGATTATCATTTTCAATTATAATTTGAAACATGATTGTGCATTGTTGCATTGTGTAGCATTCTGTTGAGTTTCAAAAAAACTTTAAATGGTAAATGATAAAATAATGTAAAGTAATGGACAGTAATTTCTAGTAGATTTTCTTTCTTTTTTTAATTGATGATCTGCTGAGTTATCCGGTGTCTTTGCCTTTTCAATTTTTTTTTCTTATTCACCTCTTTGCTATCTGATTTCACACAGAAAGAGACCACAGTGTGTGGAACTGTGATGTGGTTTGACAGCCATTTTGTGTGCCATTCATTAAAAAAGTTGCATTATTTCATAAAGGAGAAATCACTATTGTAAAAAGGTCCAGCTGCAATCAACTTTGTGTCATAGGAGAAAAAAATATTTCAGGACTTTCATATACACCTGCTTCCTCTTGATGAATTTCTCTTCCTTATCTGCCAACAGTTTGTGCATCAGTAGACCTAGTGCAGATCCTCTTTTACCTTTAAGTCTCCTCTGCATAGAAGATACTGAATGACTAAGTATGGATGTAAACTTCTGCCACCTGCAGGATATAATAAATTAGACCGCAAACAAAACACTTTTATTATGAGTGGTGGTGCTTTAGTCAGCAGCTAAAATTGTTATCTGAAAGATTAAAACATTTTTAGATGCAGTATAGGCTTTTATATGAATTATTATAATGATAAGTTAGCCTCTTTTTTTTACTTTGAATGCAATGTCTATAATGCCAATAATAACAAGCCTCCACCTAAATAATCTCAACATTTCACAATGTTATATGTAGAGAACATAAAATTAACATGCTGAAAATAATACGACTACATAAAAAGGATGGCAAACTAGTTTGAACAAAATAGGGGGATTTTGGTTTATACACCTGAAATGATTAAACGGCTTTTCAAGCATCCTTTGTTGCATTTTATAGAGAAACAGTTTTTGCCAGGTGGGAAGAGCCATTCCATAATTTGGCAACTATAAATCTTATTGAAAATTAGAGATTAGAGAAATGTAGGGAGATGAAGTTCTGAAGACTGATGAGTTGAGTAAGAATGGTCTGGATGACCTGGTAGACGTACTATACAGTAAGTCTCAGGGAATGTACTCAGGAACATTCCCTTTGCTTATATATATATATATATATATATATATATATATATATATATATATATATATATAAATCCCGTAACCTTAACTTTAACCCTATATAATTTATATATCCTATACAATTTCCCAAATCCATTGTAAAGAATGTATTGTGTGTTTTTGTTTTTTCTTAATGAATTGCTGTTCCTATGTTGAACAGCACCACCATCTGATGGCAGCAGACTACATACTGGAGTGGAGTTGAAATGCTCACACTAAGTTAATGTGTATTTTTTCATTTTTTTGCACAGGACTTAGATGACATGTTGGATTTACTTTCATATGAGAACGAAACCGAATATAATGATGAGTCTAGTTCTGGATCAGGTGTGTGCGACCTGAGCAAGGGCATGCGTTTTGATGCCGTGTTCATTCCAGTTCTATACTCCATGGCGTTTGTTGTGGGTTTCCTGGGGAACGGAGTTCTTCTGGGAGTTTTGGCTCAGAGCAGGAAGGCCTGGAGTGTGACAGACACCTTCATCCTCCACCTGAGTCTGTCTGACATCCTGCTGCTGTTGACGCTGCCCCTCAAGGCTGCACAGGCTGTTCATGGATGGAGCTTTGGTACAGCCCTTTGCAAGATTACAGGAGCTATGTATACGGTAAGAGCTATGACGACACACATTAATGCCAAGTGCATAAGAGTAAATAGAAAATGGTTGCAAAAGTTTTGCAACACACCATGCTTTAATATCCTTTGCACCCACAGGTCAACTTCTACTGTGGGATCTTTCTGCTGGCCTGCATCAGTCTGGACCGCTACCTGTCCATCGTCCACGCCACTCAGATGTACTCCCGCAGGAAGCCCTGGGTTGTTCAGGTCAGCTGTTTCGCAGTGTGGTTGTTCTCCCTGATCCTCTCCATTCCTGACTGGATCTTCCTGGGAGTCATGGAGGATAAAAGACGAGACAAAATCGAGTGCGTCCGGGATTACGTCGAGTTTGCTTTACAGACAAACTCGTCGGTGGCCGTCTGCCGGATGGGATCGCGCATGATTTACCACATAGTGGGCTTCCTGCTTCCTTCAGCCATCCTGATCTTCTGCTACTCCAGCATCATGCGGCAGCTGCGGTGCGGCTCCCAGGGCCTCCAGAAGCAGAAGGCTTTCAGGGTCATCATGGCCGTCGTGCTGGTTTTCTTTCTCTGCTGGACGCCATTCAACATCACACTCATGGTGGACACACTTCAGGTCGGCAACAGCAGCGAGACCTGCGGGGCCAGGACCTCTCTGGAGACAGCCAAGAAAGTCACGTCCTCCGTGGGTTACCTCCATTGCTGCCTCAATCCCATCCTGTACGCCTTTGTGGGCGTGAAGTTCCGGCGCCAGCTGCTGGACATCCTGAGGGCTCTGGGCTGCAAGATAAAGATGAGTGCCAAATTCCAGTCTGGAAGAAGAAGCTCCATTTGGTCTGAGTCAGCTGACACCTCCAATTCCATTGCTATCTAAGAGAAAGAGACAAACAGATTAACAAGCAGATCCAATTTACATGACATGAAGACAGAGACATGAACTATGGAGAAAACGGTCTCATTCTTTATATTTTCTTTTGTAATATACCTGTAACCTGTAACAAGCAATGCTTGCTTTCAGTTTCTATTATTTTACAGTGCATGAGTCTAACTGACTCTGATCTGAGACCTGAGGACACACACCTGTACTTCTGGGCATTAAGTCCATTTTTCTTGCAATATTACATTTACCTTTGACTATTGCTAGGCAACATCATCACATATATAAGCCAAGCCAATGTGCAGTACTGCAGTATCTATGACTATTTCACATTTTACAAACTTTGAAAATACATTTTTATACCAGAATTGTATATATTTCCTTATGTTTTTGTATGTGGCTATTGAAAGAATAAACTTTTCATATTTTGAATCATCGACTACTACTAGTGTGTTTTAACCATCAGTCTACACAGAAGTGGGGCCGTAATGACCCTTCTCACAACTTGAGATATTTATTCAATTTGAAATTTTCAGCAAAAAATGTGCTCAGTGCTCATTTTTTTACAGAGACCTCAATATATTAATTACAACAAGCAATACAACAGTAAGACAATTAAAACACATGAAATCATGGATTGTCTGTCGATTACTTTTATATTGGTGACTAGATTCCAGTTTCCATTTAAAAGTCTGTGGACTATTTTGTCAGATTTAAGATAGTGGCGTCATAATGCTTTAGGCTGCTCTTGAAATCAAATGAAATGATGAGTTTACATTCTGGGATTACTCATATAATAGATTTTGATTTTTAAGGTTAAATCAGGTACTTTGCATACTAAATAAATTAACAGCCCAAAATATGCGTAGGAATCTGCACACATAGTTTTATGATTTTAAGAGGGATTTATATTTCATTGTGATGGATGATTTTTTTGTCCAGTGATATACCTCATATGAGAGCATGTTTATTAATAATAAGGAAATAGTCCTCCTTGTTAGCCATGAGAGGTTGAATAGTATTATGATTATTATTGATTGATCCTTATTATGATTTTACATCGGTATCGGTCTTTTAAGGTTAAGTGACACAAGCACAAGAAAACATAGATAAGTTCACTATAGAACACAGACACACATTACGACTTATACTACAGACATGAAACATTACAAAAAAGACAAGAGGGAACAGGGAAGTGGGTAGACAAGGCTGTGGAGTGAATGAGCGGAATGAATGATGCATGTTGCATAGCTGGTATGAAAGCTGACAGCAGACTGGTACATGCAAGCAGTGAGTCAAATACAGTAAATGGTACAACAACTTAGTCCTGAATTGAAATTGTACAGGCAGCTTAAGTCCCTGAATGATGACTGTCTGCGTGAGTGTAATGGCTCTTGCAAAATTTGGGGAAGAAATCAATACAATAGACAAAATGGGATGTGTGACTTTTAAGTTGAAATCTATAATTATTAGAATATGTTTGACTCATGATATGCAATTACACACATCTACTGCATTACTCACTTCTATAGCTACATATTATAAAGTATAATAGTAATAAAATAAAAATTTCCATTTAAAAATCAATGGTGTAGCACAGCTTGAATGAGCATGAGCTTCTGAATGTAGTTCATCTTTTATTATCTCACAACAACTTCATCAGTTATAATTTTGTTCCCAAAGATGAACCGTGTCAGTGATATAAATCCTAGCTCAAAGGCAGTGGAAGAAGTCTTGAAGAAGTTTGAAAATCTGACGTGTGTGTGTATTAAAAAAAAAGATCAGGGGTCAAATGTATAAAACTGTGTATATTTAAATGTAGAAACATGCGCATACAGAACAGCAATGCATACTGTGAATATTGCTTATAAACCAGCTACTAATTTTAATGGCAGTAGATCTTATGCAGCTTCCACTGAAGAAACGGATCTAACCAAAAGTCCATGGCCTCAGACTAGATTTATTCAAAAGTGATAATTAGTGTTTTACCTGACATTTTCTGAACTCTGCCACATCTCTTTCCGTTATCTTTTTTTTTCTCTATGTACTGTATCAAGCACCTTAACATTAACACCTTGACATTAATGTCACATCTAGCACTACGATTATCTCTCTATTATATAATATATTTACGACCACATGACAACTCCTACCAGTACCTACAAGACCTGCACACGCACATGTAATGGTTTCAGCGGAAATATCTTGTATCTCTTTGACAGGAAATTGCAAATCAGGGGTAAAAGTAGCCGCAATACACTGAAACTTGTGGTTTAGATAGAACAATGCTTAGTAATTTAACGAGCAAAGAGCACAGAAGAAATATCTCTACATCTTACTCAGAATTCACATGAAGAAAAATGTTTAGGGACAGCGGGGTGGTGGTATCGCTGTAAGAGCAAGTAGCATGTCTGCACTTTAAAGAGTTGACACCTGAAGCCGAAGCTGGTTTGTCAGTGACTGTGAGCAAAGCGAGAAACCCGGTTCAGAAACTCATCCACACCCAGCATTGTGGTCAACATGTGAAGGCTGAAAACTCAAAAAAAAAACTAAACTCTTATTTCACTGGTGGACTATACTTTAATGTCTGTGGGGGAGACTGAGTTTAAGCTGATAACAAGTTTGTAAATCATTAAAGTGCAGATAAGCAACTTGTCTCAATCCAGCTCTAGCTGAAGCAGGAAATGACTCTTCACTTATAACGTGATGAAATCGACCTGCTCCTGCTGTAAAAGGGAAACAGCATTTCCTATGTCACATCACTTTTAATGAGCTCTATTTCTAACACCATTCTAGTTGCAGCACGAAGAATGACCTAAGAAGGGAATAGTTTCTATTCCTTGTGTAAAAATGTGATTGGAAATGAACTTATTGTATATTTAACACCCAGTTATGAAAGCACACTTTATTTCAGGATGCATTTAAACGACACATTAACATAATGTTACGCACAAAGCATGACACATTTCTCCCTTCACCAAGCAAACAGACAAACAACAGCTGTGAAAAAGCTGCAGCACAGAGAGCTTTTTTTCTTCTTCTTCCTCCTCCGCCTCTTCTCTTTCTCGTGCTCTGTCACCTGACCGATGACGTCACGACCTTGTGTCATATAGCCCACACGCCCATGCTACAACAATGAAGTCAGAATCATCCTGGGATTTGCCACGGGGACATTCCCCTACTGCACGTTGGTCATAGACAATCACACACTCACTGTGCAATTGTGGAATTCACAGTCTGTACAGTATGAAGAGGACATGCCAGTTGGAAAGTGAAACAAGTTTTGGCATGTTATCAGAAAATTAAGTTCAAATGACTGTTTCTGTAGGATTATAGCAACACTGACATGGATAACAGCTTATTTTCCCATTTAAAAGGTTATGGCATTAGCTTTATCATGATTGCATAACAGGTGAAGACACAAACATCTTTTTCACAACACAGTATCAAATACAGTAACTGGTTTTATAGAATGATAATAATAAAGAAATTACAACAATTCTATCTACAACTGATTTAAAAATAAACTCATGATTTAGGGTGACAAGTGTAAATTTAGCAATAATGAATTCAAAATTAACATACAACACTATATGTCACTATGAAGTAGCATTAAAGTGCAATGTGAGAGTATATATATATATTTTATATAAATATGAATTTCTCATCATCACACTGAATATTGTCCATCAGCCCTTGAACCCATGAAATGCCTTCACATTAAATTCCACTCAGAAACATTAAGTCTCTTAAGCCTAGTTTATACATCTGTAGAAGTACGACATTGACGCAGACCCCGACGGTGGGCTGTGATTGGTCAGCTCAACCGTGGTGGTCGTACAAGTTGCCTCAACCTCGCGTTACAATATTTGCAATAAATGCGTTTGTTCTATGAGCTCCAAACACACATGCTACATCCCGGTTGTACAATGGTGGAAAAAAAAGTCCAGTACAAGAAAAAAAAATAGGCAAAATAAAGTCTGGTACAAAACAAAGAAAAAAACAGGCAAAAGAAAGAAAGTCTGGTACATACAGTCTGGAATATGTGTTATAAATAAAAAATTAAAAGCATTTGTGACGTGCTCTATCAAAATGAGTCGCTTGTCACAAGACTTGCTGTAAAAACACGTTTTTACATTAAAAAAAAGAAAAAAGAAAAAAGAATGTTTTGAGTTTTTGTGATTTTCTGAATAAACAAAGTCCCAGCTTCAATAAAATATCAACATTAATGTAAAAATCAAACGATAAGTATAGTTTTAATGCTCTTAAAGTAGGTGATGTTGAACTCAGCGCTGTGTTTAAACAACAGACTGAAAGGAGACTGATGGAGGATCAACGGCTGATACAATTAATTCACATCAGGAAAAGATCACTCAGACATTTTATTAAATCCCAGTTGAGATGTGGTAGATCTGATCACAACTAGATCGAGTTGATTTCCCGGTGCCGGGAGGAGCGGAGGCTGACAGCGAATCCTCCAAGTCAATTCGAAAAAACTGGGACGGACGGAAGCAGAAATCTGGTTCGGTTTGTGAAGATCAGCTGTCCATGGACATGGAGGCAGCAGCAGACAGAGATTCAGCACCAGAGGACTGTAGCTACTTCCCTGATGGACAGTAAACCTACTGTCTATTAATATTATATTTAAATACAATATTATATTTTATTATATATTATATTTTTATATGTAAGCACACTGTCATATATTACATCATATGTACAGTACATGTGATCAATTTGTTCACATTTTATTAGTTATTTGCTGTAAGTTTTGGGCTTCTTGGACTATCTACTTTAGTGTGTGTGTGACCGTGCACGTGATCACGGTCACATGCACATGTATGTGTGAAGATATGTGTTGGCTATATGTGGATAATTACTTTTGACTGAAAAATATTGTGTTCCTGTTAACTTGAATCTTAATAAATGTGTTTAATCTAACTAAAAATATGTGAAAGTGACTCATCTTTAAAGCCTTTTTTCTCAAATTAACCTTTGTTGACAGCCTGTTTGAAAGAGCATATCTCAGAGAATATTTGGAGTAGAACGATAATGTTGCTATCTCCTCGAAGCAGAGATCATTCTCTTTCCAGACATGTAACTGACTCAAAATCTATTTCCGGGTCAAAGTGACTCATTTTGATGGAGCAGGTCACATTTGCTCTTTGATACCGATGAACTCTAAACACACACGTTTCATCCCGATACAAGAACAAAAGAAAAAAACGGAGGGAAAAAATAGTCCGGTAGATACAGTCTGGAATATGTGTTACTTAATGGTGTGTGTGTTTTTTTGTCTTATGACTTTCTTTTTTTGTATTTTCCCTGGCGTACGGTTGCCACTGTGAAGAGAAAGCATGGATTTGCAAAGCAACCTGTTCCCTCAACGCAGATCTTTGAATGCACAAGGTCTGCGTCGACGGCGTAGCTACCTACGTAGAAGGATAAACTAGATTCTATGAGTCACATTATCTTATGAGGACATTTTTTTTTTTGTCAGCATGGATCTGACTGAACCTGATCTATATTCGTATTCATGTGCTTCACCTCGCTCTCCTCATGACTCTGTTCGGGAAGTTCCTCATCCAAACCCAACTCCCACAGAGACGCCCTGGATCCCTCTTGCTTGCCGCCTCTCTCACACCTCAGCCCCGCCAGCACCCGGTCCCTGAAGTTCCCGCACAGGCCGAGGTAGAGCAGAGGCCTGAGGCAGGCGTGGATGCAGGCTAAAACAGACGTGACCATCAGGGCGGTTTTCATGGCGGAATTGTCAGGTTCCCGCTGCGCCTTAGATTTGCCACCGCTGCTACTGAAGGTGTCCCTGATCAGCGCCACGTTGTACGGGACCCAGCAGAAGAAGAAGACCCCCACCAGGGTCAGGATGACCATGTCGGCTTTATGCCTCTGCTGCAGGTGCCGCAGGAAACGGAAGCAGAAAACGAATAAGGCAGCCGCAGGCAGGAGGAAACCCAGGATGTGTTGGAGCAGGCGTGGACCCAGCTTCCGGTCGGGGAGGTAGCAGTTGGGAATGCACATTGCCTTTTCTTCCCCATCTCTTTGATTCACCAGGAAATACCAGTCCGGGATGGTGAGGAGCAGGGAGGCGAGCCACACCAACAAGAAGCTGATGAACGCCAACCTGGGCTTCCTGCGGGAGTACAGCCGAGTGGCGCGGGTGACGGACAAGTAGCGGTCCAGACTGATGCAAACCAGCAGAAAGATCCCACAATAGAAGTTTATCTGGGAAAAAAAGAAGAAGAACAAAAAAACTAAACTGTGATCTTGTGTAAGACAGTAATCTCCAGTCATCATCAGTTTTAAATTACCACTGAACTTTCACTTCTTCCCTGAAACACTGACATGCTTGGAGAAGAGTCGTTAAGTGAGTATCCTTGCACAATAACAAGTTCAAGGACACAGAGTTCTGCCAAGAGTTTAGATAAAGCTGGAAGTGAGGGCTTTCAGCCAGGTATTGTCCCTCCAAAAAGCAGCTTTCTCGTGGTTTCACTGAACAGATCTTCCTTTCACTTTCAATTCCTGCCTGTTCTCCACATAACTCGGTACCTACCTTGAAGACAGCTCCACAGATCTGACAGAGGGGAACACTGAAGCACCACCGACAGTCCTGAGCGGCCTGAGCAGCCCAGAGGGGCAGCGTTAACAGCAGCAGGACGTCAGCCACGCTCAGTTGGAGGACGAAGGTGTCCGATATACTCCAGGATCGCCTCTTCTGAATGAGAACGGCCAGGAGCAGAGCGTTCCCCAGCAGACCTACAGCCAGCACCACGGAGTACAGCAGCGGGAGCAGCACTGCCTCACTGCCCCGTGGCTCCAAGTCCTCTTTATACTCATAGTCGTTATCGTAATCGTAGGTGCTGTTTTCACGAAATAATCCATCGAGAATCACAGGCATTTTTCTACTGTGGAGAGAAAAAAGTTAAACCCACTCAGAGGTGTTAAAATACTGCAGTGCCTCGGAGATTCTGAAATACCCACTTATATACTCGCTCTCTCTTTCTCTGTATGTGTGTGTGTCATCAGCTGAGATATTTCCCCTTGGGAAGCCCAGCTGAAGTTTTTTAATCATGCCCAGACTCACACACAACTCACATGGTGCGATGTCACTAGATGACACAAACTGAATTTCCCTTGGTCATGCACAATCAAGCACAAACACACACGCGCGCACACACACAGTTGTTTCCCTTTCCATTTAGTGGGTCTTAATTAAAAGATTAAAATAAAAGAAATACTTTTGTGGTTTTTCCATATTTTTCTTTAACATGTTTTTAATGTTTAGTCAATGTCTGTTGTAAAACACGTTCAGCTGCATTTCTATATGAACGGCTTTACACAAATGAAGAGTATTATTGTTATTGTTTAGTAGTTGCCTCACTGAAATAATGGCTACAACTAGAAATACGCACCAAGCCTAAACATATTATTATACATCCATGATATTGTGAGGTTTGTAAATGAATATGTTCTTCTTACCATATAGGGCTCCGGCTGCAGAGTGTGAGAACAACAACGGCTCTGTGCGCCGTAGACTGATGGTGATACTAAAAATGGACAAACACAGCAAACTAAACCACAGGCTCTGACTCCAACCAAGTTGCTGTGGTTGTTTATGGACGGAAGTTCTCCTGCAGCTGTCGAGCGCGGGTCAGGTCCAGCCGAAAAAACGCACGGAAGCTCTCTGCGTGAACTTTATAGACATGTAGCCTGCAAAAGCGAAACTAAGGAACAAACAAAGGCGAGAAATAGAATCTCTAAGACCGGAACTGGACGCACTTTGCGTCAATATACATTTGGCTTTACGCGCAGACACAAATATACACGTTGCGCAAACATTTTACTCCGTCGCTTTTGTTGTGTTTCGGTAATACTCCCCCGGCTCCCACATTGCCACAACGCTCGCTGCCAGATCCGCCAAGTCACCCTGAAAAACCAAGTCGCCCGATGAGGGTTTTTCAAAATAAAACTCTTTGTTGGAGTTTGCGATTCCTTCGAACACAAATCCATAAGAAATAGGCTGAAAATCGGCAAGGTTCGTCTGTTTCTATCGAGGAGCACATGAGACCACAACAAACTGCGCAGTCCCCGTGCGCTAAGTATTTATTGTGGAGAACTAGTGCTTTATTTTGAAGGCCGAATCACCGCTCGACGCTGCGTCAACACGCAGAACTGCACACAAAGCGCAGCGAAACAATGCGCCGCAGGAAGAGCCGCTTCCCGCTAGATAGAGCTGTTGCCTTGGTTTCCCAACAGAGAAAACCTGGAGCTCTGTACAAGAGGCAGGTTTTGTCTCTTTCACCTGGATAAAAATGCGGAATGAAACCTACAATAGTCGTTTTAACAGCAGAGTTTTATTTTTTAAGGGGCTTCTGAGCGTTAATAATTTTTTGCATTCTGGTTAGTTTTTCCTGCGCCAATTTGTCCCTTTTTCTGTATCAGTTAATGGCGGAAATGTCTTTATATGTAGAGGAAATAACACATTTCAGCTACTGGATGATACGACATAATGGAATATAATGCAATAAGACACTCATTTTTACATTTAAATATTTATTCACCTGTAGATCAGCTTTTCTCATTTAATATTATCACCTGATGAGTCAACACGCATTGATTTTGTCTTTTTTCAAAATAAAAGTCCTCTCTTACTTGCAGTTTATTGTTTTCATGGGGGAACATATAAAATAGTCAATAATCAATTAATGAAATTAGTCAATTAATGAAAAACGTAATGAAAATACTATGTGAATGTTCGTTAAAGCTCCCAGACCTGAGTTGTTTTCACCAAAAATATATATTTTTTCAGATTTACTGATATTAATAAAACCATAAGAATGATTGCAGCTAGTGATCAGAGCTGTACAGTGAGTCAGAGTTTTATTATTAAACCCTGATATTACCCACAAAAGGGACTAAAAACTGCCATTATACACCCCACCCCCCACCACCCCAGTGCTTTACAGATTAAAGGTGCAACACAACATCAAAAAGGGAAGCAGTTATTCCAGTAATATTTCATTAAATAACAGTAAATTGAATTTATTCAGTTCTTTTGAGGATGTTGGGTAATACAGTGAATGTGTCACAGCTCTGATAAAAGTTCTTCAAAAGTGGACGTGAACTTACTCATGTCACTGGTTAGCATGACGAGTGAAGCAGTACTGACTGTCAACAGTGATTTGAGCAGGTTCAGACTCATTCACTACACTACCAAACACCCTCAGAAAACCTTATTACCTTATCTATTCATTAGTCTATGGGCCATAAGTATTTAAACCTAGCATGATGTGTGGGTTAAATGCATATTAAACACACAGCATTCGAGAATTGACAATGTCATTCATGCTTAATTATGTTTTGAAAAACTTATTTATGCCTACTTTAATTACAATTTTAAACAACATTGCTTGAGGCTGTATGGGTGTGCAATAGCTTCATGGTGTCCTTATCACTGGCTGATATGTATAATGAGCAACATATGGCGTGTGCAATATGTGGAATGTTGAATATGTGGAATATGTGGAATATGTGTTGATTTGCCATAGTTGCTACTGTGTCATATGTTTGCAACATTTGAGTCTAAGACAAATTTCCCCTCTGGGATAATAATGTATATATGTTTTGTATTGCATTGTTGTAGTTTATTTATTTTATTGTCTGTTATTTACTATACGTTATGTCAAATCTGCATCTATAAATTAATTAAAGCTGTCAAATGAATGTATTAGAGTAGAAACTACAATATTTCCTTGTCAAATGTAGTGGAGTATAAGTAAATAGTAACATCAAATAGAAAGTAAAAGTAAAAGTACCTCCAAATTGGGCTTAAGAATATTACTTGAGTAAACATACTTAGTTACTTTCCACCACCACTTTTACTTCATTTGAATACTACTACTGCTGACTGCTAATTACAGCAGTTAAATATAACAGTTACTTTGTGAGTAAATAATATGAGTAAATTTAGATGCTGTTCCTAATAATGTTGCAGTAGCTCAGAACATTCATTCAAGACTTAGATTTATTAAACTCACAGTCCTGAAGAAAAAACAGTTTCTAAGAATCATATGTTACACTGACCTCATGACAGACCAACTTTCTGTAATTAATGGAAATTCATAAAATGGCCATTGTATATGGGAATACATGCAAAGAAAGAAGCTGAGATGTTGATGTATAATAGATATCACACTTTATTTTGTATCCAAAATATGTATATAAAAAATCAAGGTACTTAACAAACTTTTTTTTAAAACTTATATACAAAATTATAAATGAGTCATGATTATTACCCCTTGCAGAGAAAACAAGTAATACATTTACATTTGAAGCAGACAACAGGACAGACGAAACTTGGATTATGGAAATAAAGACAACTTGTTGTATCATTGCAGCTGAAAGTTGTTTTAATGGAAACTAGCTGAGGCTGTATTTTGATGAGAAAAACAATCCACCAAGTATACGGATGTGAGATTTTCGTCTGAAGAATGACACCACAGACGACATCATAACTGCTGAACAAGCCTTTCTGGAAGCATGAAGAAATCTGGGTATTTCACAAGATTCAATCCAGTGACAGAATCAACAAGTCCACAAAAAAACTAGTTATGTGACAGCGATGACCTGTGGATATGTTTGCTTTGCTCTACGCTCCACCCCCCCCTAACATTTGTACAAGTCACATGATGATTTCACTACAGGTTTCTTGAAAAACAAACAGAGCTGCACCAACAGAAAACACCAGTGGATGAAATACACCACAGGCAGCAATCCTCTTGTAGTTTATTCTTGTTTTTAACCCCCGAGAACATTTTTTACAGTCTTAATTATCACCAATTTTCACTATTACAGCTCTGGAAAAAAATAAGCGACCACTGCAAAATTATCCGTTTTTTTGATTTTACTGCTTATGTGGTATGTGTTTGGGCAAAAGGAACATTTTTGTTTGAGTCTATAAACTACTGACAACATTTCTCCCAAATTCCAAATAAAAATATTACCATTTTATTTGCAGAAAATAACAAAAAAGATACAATGTTTTCAGCCCTCAAATAATGCAAAAAAACAAGATTAAATTCATTTTAACTTAAGTTTTTGAGTTCAGAAATCAATAACCCTTATTTTTAATCCCAGCTTTTATGTGTCTTGGCATGCTCTCCACATTCTTTACCATTGTTCTTGGGTTTATTCCACTCCTGGTTCCTCTTTAAGCAGAATGAGGTGTGCATGTGTTGGAATTCAACAGAAGCTGGAATGGAATGACTGGAATACATGTAGAGATGCCGATTTCAGAAAAAAATGCAGTCTCTTATTTTTATCCAGAGCTGTGCACCACAGGCAGCAATTTTCTTGTAGCTTCTTCTTGTTTTTAACCGCCGAGAACATTTTACAGTCGTAATCAATTCAGTCTCTGAATTCACTTACTTCGCTTTAACCCTCTCTTACACCAACCACATACACACACACACACACACACACACACACACACACACACACACACACACACACACACACACACACACACACACACACACACACACACACACACACACACACACACACACACACCACACACACCTCTCGCTCTTTCTCCAAATTCTCTCTAAGCAGCAACACTTCATACCATGACAGAGTAGGAGGTGTTTTCGCTTTCTGCTGAGCTGAAGGAGCCTGTGGTTTTTCTGAGCTTTCTCTTCCTCCATCCCTCCATCCCCATCAGGCCTTTCTGTCCCAGCAGCCCCTTACACATTCTAGTCAGCTCCCTCCTGAACTTTTCCCCCACGAAGCCGTACAGCAGCGGGTTCAAGGCGCAGTGCGACAGCCCCATGCTTTCTGTGATCAGAGTCCCGATGTCCACCACTCGGCCGAAGTGGCAGCCTCCGGCCACCACGCCCATCCTCTGCAGGCTGTCCGCCAGCTGGAAGCAGTTGTAGGGTGCCCAGCAGACGATGAACACGGACACCAGGGAGATGATGAGGCGCAGGGACTTGCGTTTTTGCCGGCGGGTGGCGTTGCAGAGGGACCTGAAGATGCGGATGTAACAGTAGAGCATGATCAGCAGTGGGAGCCCAAAGCCCAGGACCATGCTGACCAGCTGCAGCCCCACCTGCCACTGCGTGGAGTTCTCAGTGAACCACACCTGGCACAGCAGCAGCGTCTGCTGGCCCGAGGTGTTTTCCACCACCTGTTTGAAGGTGATGTCCACGGCGCTCAGGCCCAGGCACACCACCCAGATCACAGCACAGGCCACCTGGGCATGGCAGGTGTTGCGCTTCCAACCGGAGCTGACGGCGTGGACGATGGCCAGGTACCGGTCGAAGCTGATGCAGGCCAGAAAGAGGATACCGCTGTAGCGGTTCAGGGAGAAGAGGGCGCCAGAGATCTTGCAAACGGCCAGACCGAACACCCACTGGTGAGCCCACTGCACCGCGAACAGGGGCAAGGTCAGGGCCAGCAGGAGGTCCGAGATGGCCAGGTGGAGGAGGAAAGTGTCGGTCAGGGAGAAGGCGCAGGCGCCGGCGCTCTGGGAGTTGCGGTAGCGGCGGATCACGCACAGCACCAGCACGTTGCCCACCACGGCCAGCGTGAACACCAGGCTGTAGACCACAGGGGAATACCGCTGTGCAAACCTGTAGATGTCCTCCTGTAGGCAGGGGGCCGCGTGGGCTCTGCTGGTTTCAGGCGACAACGTGTAGTTGTCATAATCCGGCTGACAATGGAGAGGAAAAAGCTCTGTGAAATACTTGATAATGCTGAAACCATTCAGTTTTTAGATTTGCAAAAACTCTGGAAAAGATAAGACACCACTGCATTTTTTTTCCTGAAATCAGCATCTCTACATGTATTCCAGCCATTCCATTCCAGCGTCTGTTGAATTCCAACACATACACCTCATTCCTGAAAGAGGTACTGGGAGTGGAATAAAGTCACCCAAGAATAATGGTAAAGACGTGTGGAGAGCATGGCAAGACACATGAAAGCTATGATTTAAAATGAGGGTTATTGTACCAAATATTGGTTTCTGAACTCTTCTTAAGTCTAAACAGTTATGTTACATAGTTATGTAACATAGTGTTATGTTAGGTTCTGTGTAACCGTTTGGTAGACCACACTTTGAGTCACTATATCTCATTGAATAATGCATTGAGCTTAACTCAACCTGAATGAGCCATTGCTACCACTTGGTTTATGGTTCTATGCTAAACAAAATTCTCTAGATGGCTCTGTGTCTTTGAGCAGTATGTTTATTAATTTTATTTATTTATTTTTTTATTTTGGAAAAACAGTTGATTGTTGTTATTGTTATGCTAAGTGAGTAAAAAACGCTAAGAAAAATTTTGTCCATTGCTTTTTTCTTGGTGCAGACCTCAAAGGGCTACATAGAATTTGATCTTGTTTCTTTGCATTGTTTGAGGTCTGAAAACATTGTATCTTTTTTCTCAAACAACCATCTTCCTTTTGTCCAAACGCACATACCTATAAGTAGAAAACCAGAAAAAATGATAATTTTGCAGTGGTCTCTTATTATTTTCCAGAGCTGTATCTCTACATTGGTCTTTTACTTGTTTATGGTATAAAAAAGTTTTGTAGAGAATTCTCTGATTACACTTGTCCTGATGTCCAATGATGCATTTGTAGGATTATAAGAAAAAGGCCACTCACCCAGTAGTCTTCTGGAGTTGTAATGACCTGATCCATATTTGTAGTAAACAAGGAGGCAGCAGAACACCTGAACCCTCCGAGAGTCAAGAGAGCACACTGATAATAAACACATCGACTAAGCATTCTCTTTTTTTCACAGTCCATCTTTGCCACACATATCCAGATGATGAGAAAGGAGAAGTAATGATTCGGGAACCGAATCTTTGCAGATTTTAGACAGACGTCTATATCTATAGTAGATGACTGGTGGATGACTGTGTCAAGGAAATTGTGACATTAAAATATTTTAAGTTGCTGCTGCCTGCTCTAAATCTCCCTCAGACAGACATGTGCATGACTGGCATGGAAAACCTTTTTTTTTTGGCATGTGTACCCACATCTACAGCAGTTATTTTCTTTTCAGTGTGTTAAATGTTATAATGAAAGGGAAGAACATTTGTCCTACGGCTTCACAGAAACTGAAAATCTAGTTTCTGCTTTTTTTAATTTAAACACTCAAAAAAGCAGAAACTGGATTTATTCAACAATTTGCCACAATTGGTCTTTATATCCAACTTTATAACAACATCATTGCCAGACAATTGTAGTAACTATGGTGACTTTATCGTATATTATAAATTTTATATATCTCATCAAACCATTTTTAAAACAGGACCATAAACTAATTTCTCTTTTGTTCTTATTTCCATTATTTTGCTTGCATCTCTTGTGAAAAGTGAAAAGCAGAAATCAATGTACATGTAGTAAATGAAACAAATGCATATCTTATGTAATGTATATCAGTGTATATTAAGCAGAAGGACACCTACCCTGAGTTGTTGTGAAGACAGGACGGAAAACAATTGCAGGTGTGAAGAATGTATATAGGTTATACAACACTCAAGACCACAACAGGAAATTATCTGCAAGGTGATTTAAAGATAAATTCAGTTCTTGGTACAAACATGAACAGTGTAGCATCTGAGTGCTTATAAATATTAGAGATCCTCTGGATAAACTGATACCAAAAAGAGAGATGCAGAAAAGCTCTCTTGCAGAAAAATTAAATATGTTTAAATATCTGCTATGATCAAAAACCATGGTCCCTTTAAACAGGAAACCACATGCTGTTGACCAGAAACACTAGACTCAGGTGCTTGTGTTGAGTTTAGTGCAGCAAAGCTTCACAATTTCTGCTAAACCAGATGTGTCCAGCGATGAGATGGACATAATGTACCAAAATCCTCTTTCACTATTACTATACGGCTTACTTTTAGAAGAAAAAAAAAAACTAATGTTTTAAATTCATGAGTGCATGAGGAAGTGATCCCTTTTGTGGGCTACTTATTCTGACACGACCGATGGTCTTCTGGTAATATTGTGCAACATTTGACACAAGAACTGTTTGTGCGACATCCCGCATAATGCTACTTTATACTTCTGCACTGTTTCATAGATAAATATTGTACTTTTTCTACATGTCAGATCAAAAATTAATATACAAACCCTGCTTTTGTTTTTGCTATGTTTATTTAATTAAATCATTTTAATATCTTGTTCACCACTGTGCATGTGGAAGGGGAGAAATGGGTGACCATACTTTTTTTTTTAACAGCAAAAGCCTTTATCCTTCTCGTCAAACCAAATGCTCCTCTAGTTTTTTTTCTATTGTTCTTTGGAATTGAATTAATAATTTAAAAAGCTAATTTAGCCTTTGTGTCTCAATTGGTCAGTTAACATTTCAATTTCGATTTATGTATTTCAAAATAGGGACCAGGCATATTAATAAACAATTGCATAGCAATATAAGTACAAATTATTATAGCCAATGGCTAATTTCCATTATTGGTCCCTTGGCAGGTTGATGGGGACACATAGCACAGAATATCTGGATAGGGACAACAGTATAAACATCTTTGCAATGTTCTCCCACTCATCAGCTGTCATAATTACAGATGTTGACTCAATGTCAAAAAAAAAGAAAAGTTCAGTTTGTTTTGGCTTGCTGTTCCAACCAAGCCCTGATTCAGCTCTGATTCAAAAGTCAAGCACGGTGAAATGGAGTCCAGAAAGCTGAAAACTGCATGTGAGGTCTGCAGATGTATAATCACACCTGCAGGTAATGAGTCATGGCTGAGAACAACAATTCCGTTGCTGTGCCTGTTCTGTCTTGTCCTGGCAGGTGTTATTGTATATCAAAGCTGTGTTCCAAGTATTATGTGATTATCAGATTTCTTTGTAACACCTGTAATAAACCTCTAACAATCTGATCTTGGTTATCTAGGTAAAAAATGTTAACAGGGCCTTTAGATGAACCTATGAATAAAAAGCATTGAATTCTGTAGTGAAGGAGCCTCCTGTCATCTTATGTCATCCCAGCACGTTCAGTGATGTTCACCACTTTTTTTCTACAGACAGATGTACACTACTATTCAAAAGTTTGGCGTCACCCAGACAATGAAAAGTCATCACATTTACCACCGCGAGTTGTAAAAAGAATAGAAAATATTGACAGGACAGTGACAAGGTTAGGAATAATAATTTGTATTTGAAATAACAATATTTTTTCCTTCAACTTTGCTTTCATCAAAGGAAGGTCAGTTTTATAGCTTCTCTAAGCAGCTAAAGCTCACGTATCCTCTCACATTTTCATTCAAAGTTGTCTCCACAGTGTGTACACACACCACACCCATTTACTAAATGTAATACCTGGTATATGTGTCGCTAAAATACAAATATGCACTCCTTTGTGCTTCAATTCCTGAATGCTGATAAAAACCACATTATGTTAGGTGCAACCCTTTTGAAAGGTGTGGTACGCCTTAAAATCAAACATCTCAGTTTTCTCTTTACAAGGTTTCTGCACCTGGCTAAATGGTCATTGTCGTGTCATATCACCACAGAAACCGTGTAATAGTGATGTCACACGGGGTATAAAGAGCTATGGCTGTTCCCTCCTGTTCGTGGAGTTAGCCATCTGCAACCTGGGACCACCTTTTCAGGAGCCATAGACTAACTTTGGGAGGTGAGATGTGAAGCTGGGTTTGTCCCATCCAGCTCCAAGGAGTCTTCAGGCTGAACTGCTAAAGCTGTGGCACTGGAATGGACACGTAACTGGACATTTTCATGAAGGAAGAATTGCTGCTAATAAGATGAAGGAAATTATATACAGACAGAAAGTCACTCATCAACATTCTTAAAAAAATATATGACTTAATGAACAGCACTGAAAAGAATGAAAACTAAATGTCATGTTTTAATTTTTTTTTTTTTTTTAATTTTACTATTTATATTTCCCCTCAACCTAATGTTCCTCTTCTTTTACTTGCAGACATGGCGTTCCAGTCAACTGTGATCAATTCTCAGCCTCAGGTCACTCAGTACACTGTGACCTCTGGATTAACAGACTGGAGTTCAAATGTGTTCGACTGCTGTGACGATATGGGCATCTGTACGTGTGTTTTGGGGGGGACGGAGCAGAAATTAGCCATTGCTTGGGTTGAACACACATGAGAATAAATCTCTCTTCCAGGTCTTTGTGGAACATTTGTCCCGTGTTTACTGGGCTGTAAAGTGGCTCAAGACAATGGGGACAGCTGCTGCATACCCTTCCTCCCCGGTGCCATGATTGCTGAAAGGACAAGCATCCGCCACAGATATCATATTGGTGTAAGTTTCCTGAATTTGTGTGCTTAATTTGTACAAAACATAGGATGCTATTTTGAGGTAATGGTGACATTTTTTAATGAGACCACATTCATTATTAGTTGTCTATGCCTGTGCTTTTCCCCAGGGCTCAGTGTGTGATGACTGGGTAATCATGGCCTGCCTGCCTTGGTGTGGACTGTGTCAGTTGGCACGAGAGCAAAAGATGAGAGGATGAGAAGGAAAAGGAACGTTGAATGTAATATACAAACTAAAACGTTAGAGCACATGTGGAAATGTACATTCTTCGGTCTGAACACCATTTTTGTTTCATCAATATGTTCAAAATTAAGTACAGTTTTGTCAAAGCATATTGCACAAGGTTTGCATTTATTTAATATATAATATTACTGTATTGTGTATACTACTTTATACTACGATTACCATATTTGCATACTAGAGGTCTGGAGCCAGGATAAATAACTAAAAGAGAGGAAAAAGCTCTCAGTTTTACCCTTAACTGTTACTTTTCATACCAAGTTTAACAGTTTCTCAGTTTTTACCCAACAAACATGCAAGGACCTGAAGGAGGAAATGGTGGAATTTTCAGAAACAATGACCTTTCCCTTCCAATAAATCAAGTTTAGACATGTTATTTATTTTTGAATGTAATTTAACACTGCTTTTTATTTCCACAAAATATTCTTTTATTCAAAAAAGCGTATCATGTTACCTTAATATTACATACAGGTGTTCATGTAATATTCTCTACAATGAGTATTTTATATTTCTTTAATTAACTAATGTATATTCATTCAATCAATAGTATTTCAATAAAAGCTCTTGATATTATGTTAAGATTTAGGCTTTTTTATTAATTATTTGCTGCAACTGGATATGAAAGGAAAAGCATGGGTTGCTCCCATCTTCCTCTTTTGTGATTTAGTGTCTATCCAAGACGGTCACGATACAAGAAGCGCTCTGACGAGACGAGGTGAATTTATTCAAACAGGTAAGGCTCTCATGGCAGAAATAATTGTGTGAAGTTTAACTTGACTCTAATACCAAAGTATGTTTCTTTTTATATTCAGGAAAACAGTATAAAAGATAGTGAGAACGATTAAATGAGTTTCAACAGCATATCAGTGTTATTTTTAAGCAACATTTCTGAGACAACTGCTGGGTTTCATGTAAAAAATACTTTTAATTGAAGAGATTAATTCTGATGTAAATACAAAATAAAAATATTTTCAAGAACTGCATGCGGAAGGAGTCTTCCTGTATGTAGAAATACTGCTATAATGCACATAATAGATAAAGTGTCTCTAAAATACCACCTTTCATAGCCCATCCTTATAGCAATAAAGTTGTTGCCAGCTGTGCTGCCCCATATTGGTATAATTGTAATATTATCAAGTATGGATGATAATAAAGTGAAAAAATAGGAGGGACATGGGCAGAGTGAAAAGGGGTATGATATTAGAAAAGAGGAAATGAGCTCACTTCAATTTTTTTGGAAAATGTAGCAATAACCTGTCAGTTCAGTCTTGAGCATTAAAAAAGATGTCTTACCTGCCCCTTTTCATTAGTAAATAAATCCTTTAAAATGTATTATGTAAACAAAGAATGAATTTAGAACAGGATTAGAATTTATTTAGAATTGTTTAGAGCACATTCACAATTCTATATGAAGTCTGATTATTAATATCTGACTGGAAGCTAATCTAACATGTCAGTAACATAAATAATATTCCTGATGTCAGAATACTGAGTAAAGTTCAGACAGAATTACACAGTTTAGACAGAAGAACACAGAGAGACTCTTTCCTCCTGTCCTCCACTACTGGTAGAAAAGAGAAGCAGCTTTTTCTTAGTTCACAGCAATCACAAGTCAGTCAGTCATTTTCTATACCTGCTTATTCCTCATTAGGGTCACAGGGGTCTGCTGGAGCCAATCCCAGCGCGTTATGGCGAGAGGCAGGGATACACCCCAGCCAATCGTGAGGCACACACACCATTCACTCACACACTCACACCTATGGGCAATTTAGAGTCTCCAATTAACCTCAGCATGTTTTTGGACTGTGGGAGGAAGCCGGAGTACCCGGTGAAAACCCACACAGACACGGGGAGAACATGCAAACTCCACACAGAAAGGTCCCAGACCCAGGACCAAGGAGGTCTTGAACCTGCGACCTTCTTGCTGTGAGGCTACAGCGCTAACCCCTGCGCCACCCCTAATCACATGTCAAGTTATTAAATATATATTTTGTAAATTAGAGAGGGACAGGAAGGTGGGAGGCATAGACAGTGGAATAACATGCAGAAAAGGGCTGTCCGATCCAGGATTTAAACTGTGGCCTCTATATATGGGGCGGTCACTTGCTGCTCCATAACATCTCAAATTAAAAAAACATGCTACATGCAGATAGCTTCTATTTTAGCTCTAGTAAGAGCTAAAAGATGCTTAGAACTGAAACCGGTGTAGAAACTGGAGTTTGGGTTTGGTAAGACACACTATAAGTATAATATGCTGCAATATACTGACCATTAAGAGAGCCCTTCATAAAGCACTTTAAATGTAAGTGTCTATTTTGTCCCAGACAGTGAGGAAAAACTTTTCTAATATGACTGTTTTAAGACCAGCTGGAAAAACCTGTGAAACCACTCTTCAACACATTATACATGTTAGATCATAATTGAGAAAACATGAAAAGACTGATCAGGATGTTTTGGGCAGGTTGATGTAGAAAGATTACTAGCATGACCCCTCCTCTAATATTATATACAAACTAGAGTGCATTAGCATCAATAGTTAACAACACTGCTGAACTCCCTCATAAAAAAGTTTTTAAATAAAGTAATATTAGGAGCCGTTTTTTAATTCTGCAACTATTTTGTATGTAAATTTGGACTTATATTTGTATTCGCATTTGATTTTACACATATTTGGGACTGTGTTCATTTATATGAACTAATACATTGCAAAGTTATGTTTATTTGGGTCAATCTTCTCATCTTCACCGTGCAATGTGTAATCCATTTCAACCCCCCATTTTTGGATAAATTGACTTTTATTGAAACCAATATATTTTTGATCGCTCTAAAATTTATTTAAAATTAAAATTTAAAATAGACCTTAAAAAGATTTTATTTGTTGAGAGTCCAATATGAAAAGGGAATCTTTATGTAAATATTTTTTTCTTCCAATTAAATTTCTTTTTTCCAGATTTTTAAAGCAAAAAGAAGAAAAAAAACGCAATAAATGGCCATTTTTTAAACCGTGTTTTTTATGATTAAGCCTGGTGTTGGAACTATACATTCATATAGTATTCATCCATATGTTAAGATAAAATACAAAAAACATGCATGGGGATAGGCAATAGAAGTATTATCGAAGATGCTTTAAGTGTTAAATGATGGTGAGATGAACTCAGAACACATTTATTATTGTTTTACACAGACCTTAACACAAGATTAACAAAAATCTGAATATTTAGAGGATAACAAATGATTTAACAAAATGTCCATATAACCTCTAAAGGTATGAAAACATGTACAGGGACATCAAAAGTATGAATGCTGGTAAAAACCTAACTTCAACATAACTATAAGAATTGTTCAACTTATGAATCATCAGCATCAAAAGGTGACAAAGAATTTAGCATCTGTTACTCTCAGTTTCATTTGAACATTTTATTTTACCTCACATGATCTGTGTTGTTTTGTTGTCTGCCCTCAGACTCCTTGAACCACGTCTGAAGATTCTCAGAAGGCCTCGTTATCACATAGTTTCAACGGAAGATCTCAACAAACCAAACCAACAAACGCTGATGAGTTCAATTTAAAGGACCGTTTCTCTGGAATCGAAAGAAGACACGATGGCAACTCTGACTCGTCAGCTGTTGTCATTTATAGTCGTGCTTGGTGCTGTTCAGCTCATCGTTGGTTACACCTATAGAAACTGCATCAATCCACACTCGAATTTTGAGCTTTTCAACTGCATCCACCGAGAGGAGACGGGCATATCTGCCATTGTAGACGACCTGCCTGAATCTGCTATTATTCTGACCATCTCATTGAATCCTCTCAGGCACATACCCAACAAGAGCTTTGTTAAATTACCTAAACTTCAACACCTCAGATTAGATCATAACCAAATAGAGATTATTGATGGATTTGCTTTCCAAAATCTGCATCAACTCAAGTTTCTAAATTTGTCCTTTAACATCATAACAGAACTCAACCCCTCTCTGTTTGACGACCTGCACAACCTCACCTTCCTCTCGCTGACACACAATAAATTGAAGCAGCTTCCTGAGAACATCTTCTCTACTGTTCACAGACTAGATGCTTTAATATTGAGGGAAAACCGTCTAACAAATTTCTCAGGGATCGTTGAATCCATAACACATCTTTCCCATCTGAAGAAACTAGATCTTTGTTTTAATAATTTGACCACTCTCTTCCACTCAAATATCTCCTTACCCAAATCCCTTACCACGTTATATATATGTCGAAACAATCTGTCTACCCTAGGATGCAAAAATGATTTTCTCAGATGGATCAAGGTGCTAGATTTGTCCTACAATACTAAACTCCCCACCATGGCTTTTTATTGTGTGGATTTGAAACGAGTAAAATACCTACGTTTGCGTTCAACCGGTGTCAGGTTAGTGGAGTTTTTGAATCACAGCAACATCAGTGCAAGTCATGTTGATTTTAGTGACACTCTAAAAAATGACACTCTGCTTGTGGATCTTTGTAGAATCCTAAAGAATAAGATGGATGTGATAAAAAATATGAGCTTGTCTAGTAATGAGATTAGGAGTCTATCAAAAAACACACTGAGTAATTGTCCGAATATCACAGGGGTTGTGGATCTATCCCACAATGCGCTGAAATTAAATCCATGTCTAGAATTTCTCAACGGGCAGACACACATAAAAAGCTTCATCTTAGAACACAACCATCTCACCAACATCCCATCATGTAAAACAAGACGCATGGTTTATTTCCTAGAACTGGAAGAGCTGAGCTATCGTTACAACCGCATCCTGACAGTTAACGCTTATGCTTTCAGTAATATTCCAAATATCAAGGTGCTAAAACTGAACATAAACACAATTGCCTTTCTCCATCGCAAAGCTTTAAAGGGGCTAAAAAGGCTTGAGATACTGCGTTTGGACAATAATCTCTTAAGTGACCTGTTCGATGACACGTTTGAAGATCAGTCCAGCCTACAAACTCTTAACCTACGCAACAATCAAATTTCTGTTATTTTCAACGGGACCTTCCACAGTCTCAGCAATCTGAATATATTGGACCTTGGAGGTAATAAGATCACTCATATTCAGCCGTCTGGCTTAGATGGACTCAAGAATCTGTCCAAATTCTATCTAGATGGAAACAACCTTAAACAGATTGACACTTCCCTCTATCATGTATTTCAAGACACACTCACAGTCCTGGATTTACAACGTAATTACATTTCCTTCTACGTTCAAACTGTCAGCTCACCATTTAGGAATCTCAGCAAACTCCGTGACCTAAAATTAGACGGGCAGCTTCCCTATGGCCTCACCCTTTTACCCCACTCTTTTTTCAGCGGCCTCCACTCGCTGGAATCGCTGTATCTCACCAACAATCGCATCTCTCATCTTGCTCCTGATGCCTTTGATGATCTGACAGGCTTACGTTTCCTCACGCTGGATAGCTGCTGTGTCGGAGTGGTACAACTACGACCAGGAGTCTTTAAAAATCTAAGGAATTTGAAGAAATTGGCTGTAGAAAATATAGGCATTCAGGACTTCTCAAAGGAGGTTTTTGGTAATCTTACAAGTTTACATGAACTGCAGCTCAACCGCAATGCGATGCATAGCATTGATGTAGATGCACTAGAAAGTTTACCGAACCTCAAATACCTTGACATACGTAACATTCCTCTAAGCTGCACCTGCGAGAACAACTTGCTGCAAAACTGGAGCCTACATAACCCTGATGTCCAGTTGGTATATCTCTACAATCTGTCCTGCCAAGATGATGCAAAACACAGCTTCTACAACTTTGACACCAAAGTCTGTTACATAGATTTAGGGAAGTACCTGTTCTTCAGCACGGCACTTGTGATCTTTCTGTTCACACTCACTCCTATACTTTATGTCAAACTCTATTGGAAAATGAAGTACTACTACTATGTGTTTCGCTCCTGGTTTAGTGACCAGTGGCGCAGAATTAGAGAAGAGGAAGAAAATTGCAAATATGATGCATTTATTTCCTACAACTCCTCTGATGAAGAATGGGTCATGGAACAGTTGCTGCCCAACCTGGAGGGAAATGGATCAGGTTTCAGACTTTGCCTACATCACAGGGACTTTGAACTGGGCCGCTATATTGTGGACAACATTGTCTCTGCTGTATATAATAGCCGGAAAACTATTTGTGTTGTGAGCAGGAATTTCCTAAAAAGTGAGTGGTGTTCTCTGGAAATCCAAATGGCCAGCTATCGACTTTTTGATGAGCATCGAGATGTTCTCCTGCTCGTCTTTCTAGATCCAATTTCTGAGAGACAGTTGTCATCCTACCATGCCATGAGGAAGGTCATGATGAAGAAGACTTATCTACAGTGGCCCAGCTCAGACTGCACTAACCCGACAGAGGCACAAGACCTGTTTTGGAACCATCTTCGGAGGGCAATGAGAGCAGGGACAGTTACAAAAGAGGTGTAACTCCTGACACCAAAGAAACAGAACCTTCTGAGACTCACTCAGATGATAACCATTACCTGCAACCTTGAAAAGATATGAGAATTTTACTTGTGGTTTCTTAATGAATTATTCAGTTATGTGCTATGAGGTCATGAAACCATGACCTCACAGCAGTGACAGTAAAAAAGTCACCTTTATTAGGTACAGCTAAAACTAATGCAGTATAATAAAACAGCCATGCAAAGAAATCCTACCATTTCCCAGATTTATATAAATAAGGTGGATTAAGGAAATATAATTCAACATTGCCACAAACTACATCCTCCTAAATGACCATAAAATTACATTAAGACAACTAAATCTGAAGGATTTTGAAATTAGACTGCATTAGTTTCAGCCAAGTGTAATAAAGATATGCATTTTGTTACTATTAAATCAGCAATGTCATTTATTTTCTTGTGATCAGTTAATTGTTTTATTTAACTTGATGTGCCATTTCATTTTGTGATTGTATAAATGTGTCTTCTTGCATTTAAATGTAACCCATTAACAAAATATTATGAAATGTCTTTCACAATAGCATATCCTTTTCTAAAATTATTACTCTAAAGAATTTCTCATTATAGCACCTGCATTTATGGATATGTCCAAAAACATTTATGCATATTATTAATAAATGTACCAATAATGCAAAAAAATACATAATTGTGTTTCTTTATCTCTGGATTGATGAAAAAAAAAGATTAAACTATCGCCGTTATATTTAATAATGTTTCAAATTAAATATGGACAAACAAAACATGTAAAGAATAAAAGTCTAGAAAGTGTGAATTATGAGGGTTTTTTTAAGTCTATGTACAGCTTTATCACACATTAGTAGAGTCTCATAGGAGGGAAGGACCAATGTTCAGGGCTCAGGAAGGAACAGGGGGGAGGTGCCGTGTCTCTTTCGAGCATGTGAGATGGGGGGTAATCCATCATATCACTGTAATGGGAACTGTGGGAAAAGCAGGAATGAGGGTGATGAGGCTGGAAATTGCTCCACTTAGATTGGTGAATTTTGGCAGAGAAAGCAGGAGCAGAAGAACATTGTTCAGTTTCAAATGAGTCCTGCTCCTGGGGAAACTGTCTTGGCTCCACTGAACGTCCATCTGGCAGCTGTTCTTGGTGGGGAAAGATTGGCTGGAACTTGCGCTCACTGTACTGAAGCCCATCGCTCCTCTTTCTCACTTGTCTATTGTGGGTCATAAAGTCATTTTCAAAGGGTTCAAACACAACTGACTCTTTGGTTTTTGGCCAGTTGAAGCTCTCCTCCCAGTCCTGAGATGCTGAGGCTTTTTTTCCCCAGTGTGAGGAGGAAGAGGGAGCAAACAAATGATCAATTGATAAAGCCTGAGTAGGTTCAAAGTCCATGCACAGCTGAGGAGAGCTTGGTCTGAGGATATCATAAAAACTGTCAGAAGTCTTCACAGGGCTTGTCAACCACCTGGCAGCCTTCACAGGAAACACCAAAAAGTATTTTTATTACAAATAAATCTGCATGTTACTAAAGGAGTGTGTGAAATCAGCTTAAAGGAGAGTGTAAAACAATCAGAACTTACCTGTTGTGACCTCTGGTAAGGCTTTGGGAAGATGTTCCAGTTAAAAGGTTTACTTCCTGTTATTTTGACAGCTGTGGTTTTGTGGCTGCCAAAAGAGGACTTCTGAGAAGCATGTGCTTCAAATGCCGTAGGGAGTGTGTCTAAAGAATTGAAAGTTGGATTTTAAAAAGTGAACATGAAGTATAATATGTACAGTGCTTATTTGTAGCAGCAATTTAAAACAAAGACAAATTCTTCATGGAATAATGTGAATCCATGTTGTTGGCCATTTTAGGCCTAAAAAAAGTTAAAAGGACAATAAGCACAACAGTGATATATGTATGTAAGTATGGGTCATTAAATGCAGAGTTAATGCTACTGCTGCATCATTGTGTGTGGGACAGTGACAAAACTGTCTGGTACTACATACGTAAAACATATACTATGAACAAGTTTCATATTCTAGGTGTATAAAACATTTATAACTTATTCTTTTTCTGTTACACTATTGGACATTTTGTGTCAAAAATAGATGGACTTTTAAATTACAAGAAACCAACATGAACACACAATGTACATTTTGAGATACCTGATGAATGCTTCCTAAAACTATTTTATTTATTTTTTTTACTTTTTCCATCTTGCCAACCATAATTTTTTACTGACCCGTTTATGCTTACACTCTCAATGATGCTAACATGCTAATGTTTACTATGATAACATTTACCTCTGAACACAAAGTATGCTAAAGTTTGGCAAGATTTGTTTTAACGATGAATCCAATGATGAGACAAACAAACATTTTGATCTGATGATGCTAGATGAAAAATCAGTGGCTCACCATAGATTATCTCAATCAAAATTAATCAAGCATGAATGTTTTTGTTAAATTAAAAGTATGTAGTGTATCTAAAAGGGTTGAGTCAGGGGTCGGCCCTCAGTCAGTAACAATAAGTCGAGTCAAGGATTTACATCAGTCATGTGGCTGTAAAAATAACATTATACAGTATCTACCTGTAGACCAGGGCCCATCTTCATCTTTCAGGATTGGCCTCTGATCCTGGACTCCTCTTGCATGGTCAGTACAAAAACCGAGGCATTGCTGCACCTCAAGGAGGTTCTCCTGAAGCAGAGGTCCATGCCGATCCTGCAGAGCTTTCAACAGCACCTCCCTGCATTCTGACAGCAGATTTCTCTTTTTTTTATAAATCGTAAATTGCAGATCGTGACACAAACGTGTTGCCACTGCGCTAACAGACTTGGATACACAATCCAGATTGTTTCTTCTGTGTTGTACATCAACATTGCTGCTGGCTCCAGTGGTAGATGAGCTGGAGAGCTGAGGAGGGCTTGGGCTGAGACACTGGGTTTGTGTTTGGGGGACAGGAGGCCCTTGGCTCTTTGGGGTCTGTTCCAAGGTTGAAAGCATCCGTCCCTTTACCTTCTTGTCCCGTGTTTTCACATTTACTCCCTCACAGGCGGGAGTCAGCTGTGACATTCTTTTGACACCATTATCAGGTGTGACAGAGTTGGCCTTCTTGCTCTTGTGTTTAGATACAAAATCACTTTTACAACTTCCAGATGAATGACCATGTTGCTGCTGTGGTCTCTGCCCTGGTGTAACATCTGATTCGTCACAATCAGACTCAAGGAGTTCCTTCTGTTTCTCTCGGCAATGGGTGTTTGTAGCTGGGTTTGATTTCTTTTCAAATGGGACAACCTCATCAGCATCACCACCAAAACAATGCTTGCTGGAGAATGGAGAAGGAATGTCAGATTTTGAGGGGGGACATAAAGTAGCAGTGATCTTTTTTTGCACTTGCTTCCCACCTTTCTCCAGTTTCCTCTGCTCAGTTAACAAGCGTTCAATGTCAATAGACTTCACCTCATGGTTGAACAGGCCATGGTGTCCTATCAGCCGGCTGTCTGTGATGATACTGGGCTCCTGTGCAGCAGGAACAACATTCAAAAATGGTGCTTCTCTCCTTGAAGGACAATGACGGTGACTATGGCAGCACTTATGGAAACGCTGCACGTCTTTCCTGCTCGGATAATGATGATGGTGATGTGATTTAGTCTTTGAGGCTTTTTCCCCACCACCTCTCATCTGACTCCTCTCCCTGCGCTTCCTAAGTCGTTTAATTTTGCTGTCTCCACTGGATCGATTCACTGAGAAGTAATTTTCATCTGTTGTTTTAAACAGCTTGTTGAAAACACTTAAATCCTTTTCTGATGAGGCCCTGTCACACATGTGGCTCATGATGAACTGGAAACTGGAGAAAGACAAATTGCAATTAGCCATTTGTAATTGCAATTAGCCATTTGTAAGCCTGTAACTAAATTCACATATTAATTCTTTGGGCTTGCAAATTATATATATATATATATATATATATATATATATATATATATATATATATATATATATGGGGATAGGGGACAGTTTGTTTGTCCTTATTTTGGGGGAGCAGCAGTCTGTTGCTGATTAGGCTTCTCTGAAAACAGTGTGCCGAGGATAGCTATAGTAAAAATAAAGTCCTATCTATTCTAATCTAATCTAATCTAATCTAATCTAATCTAATTCTTACCTGATTTTAGAGTCTGGGGGAGATTAATAACACCACCACTTGCGCAGGAGTGTGACAGCATCAGAAACGAGCTTCCTGCGGTAAAAAGACACGTTGCATTAGAATTGAGTCAGTTAACGTAGCTTTAACTAACAGGTGCATTTACACATGACGCACACCTGTCGAAGTTATAGTGTTAATCTGTAGCGTCTTAGAGTAACTAACTTCAACACATCTTATAAGGAGCAAGTAGTAAATTCGCCAAGAAAACGTTTGATGAAAAGCTAAAATCACTAATTTAAGTTACTTACCGACATTATGCGCAGTAGTTCTTTAACTTAATTCTGTCGTTGCCCGGCAACGTAGCGCAGCTGGTTCGTATTGCGCAGTAACGACACCCACGAGCCGCGAACTGCCGGGCGAGTCCACTTACACAGACAGAGGGGTGAACCAAGCTCGTCTTTTATATCGCTTTCTTCACTTGGAACAAATCTAATCGTGCAAATTCTGACATCGTATGTGATAAAATGTATTATCAAACGTCATGTTAGTGAAAATAATAAAGGAAATCGGAAAAAAAATGAAATACGTAAAACATGTGCGTTGTTGCCTATGGTGCATAGTGGTACATGCGACTGTAGTGAAAATTTACTTCCTGAATCTGAATTGGGAGATGACGATATTTTGATTTCATGGTAGTCTGTGTTCAATAATATCTCTTATAAATTCAATGGCGGTGTAAAGCTTTGTTTTATTTCGTACTAATACACAATACAGGCGTGTACAATCTAACGTTTAGAATAATCTGTTCTTAGTGTGTGAGCGTTATCTCTCCGTTTAACTACATCAGTTTTGTGCCTCAGCAAGCAGGCTAAGTTAGCTGTTGAAGCTAATTCCACCACCAGCCTCTACAGCTTTAGCTAGCAATGGTAGCTATAGGCCATTGATTTTTCTGTTGGTTCGTTGCTAAACTTACCAAAAAACATACGTGACTGCTTTTCCAATACAGATAGAGCCAAGTTATGAGCGCAGAAGACCCAAACCCAGCCGCCACACCCACTCCCTGTGAAGACACCCAGGGAGATGGACGATGGATGTCTTTGGTGTGTTTATATTATTATTATTATTATTATTATTAATGTTAATGTTAATAATATTATTGTTGTTACACATGTTTTGTCCATTAATTGGTTCCTAGTATTTTCATAGCGGCAGAAAAATTGTAACGTTAGTAACAATATATTTCTGTAATGATTTACAGGTCTCTATTGTCGGTAATGTTTGTAAATTTAAGGTTTGATGACTACAGGTTCAAGCTAAAAGAGGGCCTCTGTTGTGGCTAAAACAGTCAAAAACAAATCAGCAATTTATTATTTAACCCTTAGGAAATATAATCCACTGTATTCCATTAGGAATATTGTACTGTAGACAATTTAGTTTTAATTTTATGAAAATTGAATCCTCACAGATTCTTCTGTAAATAACATTTCAAGTTTTCTCATCAGATTGACATGGGAATAAACACTGATATTTAACTCAATAACTACTTTTTTATTTGGTAATCATGCATGCATTTTCAAATTTCCTATAAAGAAACTAAATATGTAAAAGTCAACTTTTAATGTGTCTCTCACAATCCTCATTTAAAATTTAAACCATATTTTTATTGGCTATGTTCACCTGTAGCCGATGATGATGCATCTAATGGCAGGCTCATATTGTGTTAGAAATAATCAGCCTCTATATATTCATCTTTTTCCTTTTCTCCCTGTAGCACAACCGCTTCGTGTCTGACAGCAAAGACAAAGAACCCGATGTTCTGTTTGTTGGAGACTCTCTTGTTCAGCTCATGCACCAGTTTGCGGTACGACAGATCACATTGTTTCCTGTTTCTGGTCATCTGAGAGCTTGTTGTGTTCCAATAATCTTCTATGCATGATTTCAAATTATGTAAACCTAGTGTTCAACATGTGAAAGATTTGTTGTTTGTTTTTTCTGCAGATATGGAGACAACTGTTCTCTCCTCTCCATGCCCTAAATTTTGGAGTGGGTGGTGATGCAACACAACACGTGCTGTGGAGACTGAGCAACGGTGAACTGGATAACATCAGCCCAAAGGTCCAAATTACTGCCAAAAGGAGAGAATATGACCATGCTTGTGTATTCACCATTGACTGTGCTTAACTATGTGCATAATTCCAACTTTATTGACCCCAAACTATCGATATCTGTTCAGTCATGCAATCTCTTTTCTCTTTTATTGTTCTAGGTTGTTGTGCTGTGGGTAGGGACCAACAATCACGGTCACACTGCTGAGCAGATCTGTGGAGGCATCATGGCTATAATCCAAGTCATCAAGAACAAGCTGCCTCATGCCCAAACCCTTGTACTTGTAGGTGTTCCTTATGCATTCCTACATGTCAGTTGAAAATGATGAAAGAAATTTGTAGTACCTTGAATCCAAATAACAACACTTTAGTTTCATCTCAGCTTTGTTGGTACGTGTAAAGGCTTTATTAGTTTGGTAGAGGCTAAAATAGTACAAGTAAATAATAGCAATATATAGCAAGTAAACTTGCTATATATGTGGTGAGTTTGCAAAATTTAGTCAACTGATATGTAGGTGAAATTTAGTGAATTTTCACTTTGGGAAACATTCTTAAAAAATGTTTCTTAGTAGACATGCTCATGAGTCTTTTTAACAATACCACTCATGCATTCTGTATCTTGCAGAGTATACTTCCCAGAGGTAAATCACCCAACCCCCTGCGAGAGCGAAACGCCAAGGTGAACAAGCTCGTCCAGGAGGCGGTGTCGTCCCTTCCCCACGCCTCTTTCTTCAATGTGGACCCAGGCTTCGTCCACTCCAACGGTAGCATCTCCCACCAGGATATGTACGATTACCTTCACTTGACCCCTCAGGGCTACCAGAGTGTGTGTGAACCCCTTCACGCTCATCTCAAGTCCATGCTAGATAAACCTGCTGAGTAACCAGGGAACTTAACACTATTACAGCGGTCCTCCTCCCTGTTTCTGGAGAGCATCACATTCTACTGTTAGCTTATTAAGAGCTTGAATGATGGATATAATCAATTTTGAAGGGCTAAGATTGGCACAATTCATTTGTCCTCTCCATGGCCAGGGTAGGAGACCACTGTTACAGATGATGGGACCATAAAGTTTTATGTGTTAATGATGCAGTCAGATGAAAGTAAAAAAATAAATGTGCTGTGCTATAGAGAGACAAAGTCCTGCCTCAATCCCTGGTAACATGTCCTACTCTTGCTTCCACTAGTGTTTTTCCAAAGAAGGATTATTTCATTTTTCTGCAATCTGGTACAAAGGGTGAATTTAAAAAGGGCAACTGTGCATCATCAGGATTTCAGAGCCAGTGACTCAACAGACAGAACAATGTCGTGACATCTGAAGGGATGATATCTGGAGCATACAGCTATATGTGGATTGGTCCAGACGTTCAGTACACCTTTAGAAAGATGCAGCTAGATTTTTCTCTGATGCAGACATGTTTTAAGTTAAAACATTAGTTGCTGCACTTTATTAGAGTTTTTTTTTTTTTTTTTTTTTTTTTACTATGGGCTCCAAATCTCATCCCATTCTGTTTGATACTGGGGTTTTCTGTCTGTATTTTAAGTAATGTCAAAGATCTTTTCTTTTCTTTTTTGCTGAAGCTAATGGAACAAAAACTATCTGGAAAACATTGTGGGACTTTGTCTCCTTTAGTGTCAGGACATGTCTGGTAAAAATACAAGAGACAAGAACTGCCCTCACTAGAAACTAGCTGTAATTTTTTCATTTTGCTTTCTCAGTGTCACTTGAAGTTCCATTTATTTGGCAACAGCTTTATTTACTCTGTTGTGATGTCTGATGCCTTTTGTACATGTGCATTAAAATGACCAAATTTTTTTTTATTTTGTTTGTCTGAGTATGGTAATCAATTGGCCATCGCCATCTACCTTTTTTATTTCTCATCATGTATTATGTTATTTCATTATTGTACTGTAATACCCCTTCGCTTCATCTATTGTAATAGCATAAGATTTTGATGTGAGAGGCTTTGTTTTGTTGCAAGTATCGATGTATTTGTGTAGGCTGTGAAGTTGTAAGGATACATCTTGTGCATAGCTGCTTTGCTTCAGGATCACTCAAGAAAATGGCCCATTAGACCATTTAAAAGGCTTTACTTCACACTAAAATGCTTCTGAGCCACTTGGATGAAGATTGTGCTGCAGAACTTGAATTATGCTTCAGGGTGGCTGATTCTATAACTGTAACTGTTAAAAGAATGCATTAAACGTGAGAACAAGATGGTTTTGTCACCTTTGATTATTGAGGGACATTTATTGTTCTGTTGTGTGTTTTTAGGCCTCATGACAGAACTACTTGGGTTCATCTTGAGTGCACATTCACAGATTATATCAACTTGTTGGCAGGTTCTGTTCCTGTTTTAGGGTTGGGTGTTAGGAGAGAGATGCTTTTATGAAACTTGAGGACGGTGAACAAGTCTCGCTTCGCTCTCTCCTTTATCCAGTCCTGTCAGCCTGTGTAAAAGATCGTTTTTTCCAGTTCTTATCATGCATGAAACTATGGCCCATATTTACAATTCCTGCTGTTGCCTCGATAATAGAGAGAATGATCCCTTATGTGGCATCATATCTATTGCAGCGGTGCTGAATGTGCTGATAGATAGGCTCTCCTAGCTTTGGTTTTACCATTTAATACATGTACACGTACACTAACCTTATCAGGTTCCTCCTCTGGTCAATAGGCCTATAGAAAATAAAAGCTGCATGTAAGAGACCAATATATTGGCATATATGTATATTGGCAATTCAATGAATAATTTGCAGGTTTTTAACAGTTAATCTTTTGGGGCATTTTACAGAGAGTGTAGTGCAATTTGATAGAATTACTATGAATAGAAGAAAAAACAGAAGGAAAGTTTTAAATTGGTTTACCTCAATTTACCTTTGTAATGTTATATAGTTGTTATTTTGCAAAAGCTTTTAATGAATGAAACTTAATTTTTTACCCGAGAGAAAATATCATTTCCTGTATACTACCAAATTAAATATAAATGTCCTGGGAATTAACATTACACAGCAGCTCTTTTCAGGTAGTAATGGAAAAAGATGTGATATTCCAAATATCTGCAATATTACTCTATATAATTGAAGGGCCAGTAAAATAAATTATTAATTGAAAGTTGATTTCTGCTTGAATCACTAAGAGACTAATGTTAATGTATAACTCCACTGAACGTGAGGAACTCAAAGTGCATGAGACAAATTTAACTTTCAGAAAAGATCCAAAGACACTGTAAGAAAGGTTTTATATCAGAGTTAATGGTAAATGCCTTTGAATGGCAAAATCAGTTTTGCCATTCAAAGGCTCTTTTAGTTCATGACAATGTTCATGTCCGTATCAGTGGAGTTTTTCACTTTCTCAAAAGCTTTTATTCAAAAGTAGAATCACATTTGTTGGCAGATGTTCATCTTTCAAAGCCACTCACAGCAGAGATGCTGGTTGTACGACGCGCTTCATGTAACTGGCAGCCAATGAATTGCCATGGTTATTATTTCAGACATCAACACCGTCCTTTATAATGAGTGACACAACAATAGCCATTTCATTCCCTCCTGAGACTCAGGTTAGTGCACATACAGGATTTCATTTCTTGGAAATACAGACTTTACTGCAACATGGGATCCAGGATGTTTTTGCTGATGGTGTTTGTACTGCTAATACTCACAGATCACTCTCAAGGTAACGTATACTTTATTATAATAAGACAGTAAAACGAGTTGTAAAAGTACTTTAACATCCTGTACATATTCTGTGATCTTTTTTCTTTTTTCAAAGGTGTTCCTGAAACACATGAACAATCCTTAAGTGTCAACACCGATGGTATGTGAGATCAGTGGGGATAGTTTTCAAAAGAGTCGTTCATTAATGACTTATTATTAAACATCATAAAACAATTGTATTAACTTTGATATTTATTTTTTTCTGTAGCCTCTGCTGATGTGGAAGTGCTGACAACTCCAAATCCAATCAACAAACCCAAACGAGTCATCCGGCTGTGTAAATGTCAAGGTAAATGGTGTATTATGAAGCGCATACAGTAAGTACAGGTCCCCCATTGTTAATGTCATTCCATTATCCTAACATATTCATCTCTATGTTTTGTTCTTGTGCATCTGGGTCATGCAGGAAAGGAAGGAAAGATGGAGGGCACACAATGCCTTTGTCAGAAGTCTACCAGACTTAAATCTAGAAACTGTGAGTAACCTAATATATATATATGTATATATTAATTTATAACATAAGGAATTTCTTGATTTATTTTATGAATTGCAATGAATAAGCCATAATTAAAAAAATGACTAAACTGACCTGACCAAACTTGAAAGGTTATTGGTTATTATACACTTAAGAACTCTTCAAAAGTGTTGATTACGCATTGAAAAATACTTTGGCCACTGAATATGTTTTTTTTTTTTCGCACACTGTTTCTTTATCTATCTGGAATACTTCAAACCACCAGGGAGAAAAGTGTGCCAGAGATCAAAAAACAAGAATCTGAAGAAGTGCAGCTGGTTTTCCAAGAAGAAAAATGGTAACGGCAGGATTAAAAGTCCCAGTGTCCCCATCTGAACAACACTAGGAGCTGCTCTTTATGTCAATCAATGCATTGTAGTGTAATTACTATCATATATACTAATTTCTATAATTGTTTTCAGCAAGTGTGTATGACTGTTTCAGTGATTCAAGTGTAACCAGCACAAAGATTTCTACATACTCCTGAATAAAGTACCAAAGTAAATCAATATTTTTTCTGTTTTCATGATTATTTATTAATCATATTTTATACAGCATTTTACAGACAAGAGCAGAGCAAAAAGCAAACATTTAGGGTAAATGTTCTATTAAACAAGTTATTAAACAAGTACCAAAAGAGTTAGGGTGTGGAGGCTTTTTAAAGAAATACGCTAATATTATTTTCCCCTGCAAATGTATTAACTGACCTGATTATATGACAGTAACACTAATGCCACAACACAACTATTTTTATTTGCTAACATATGATAATGTGATATTATAAACAAATGTAGTATATTTTCCACCTCTTATTTGTTTAAATTTAATTGAATCTAAAGAACAAATCAAGATAGGTTTGACCAGGTATAGACACTAATGGAAGATGTTTGGGATGAATAGAGAGAGGTCACATATTGGCACGGAGACTCTCCAAGATTCAGCAATATGAAGAGAGATCTACAATTTGGTCCTCAGAGGCTCTCAGGTTCGGCATGTTTTCAACGCTGTTTTTTTTTGTTTGGAATAAAACTCTTTATGTACAAGAAAAGACATGTCTGGTGGTGACTTCTTTCATCCGCATATCAAGAATCAACAGGCAAGTTAATGAAAATCATTGTAATAAAATGGAGCATCAACCAACAAACTGCATCAAAGTCTGTCACTTTCACATTCTTATTGAAAGAAAACCTCAAAGAACTGATCAGTTAGTATCACTTGCTGCCATGTTACATTAAGAATATTGATAGAGTACTTTCCCATTAAATTTACAGTAAGATTATTATTAGACTGTAGAGGGCATGAGAGGCCTTTCAGTCTGAGTTTCCCAAGGTGGAGGATTCAGTGGAACAGCATGGAGAGGGATGAGAAGAGAACAACCATCGACATTAGACCGCTTTGGGACAGGAACCGGAGGGTGGAGGCGTGATCTGAGAGGGACAGGAGGAAGCAAATGATGAGAAATGATGAGAATGTGTGTGGTTCTGAGGAAAGAAGAAAGTTTCACAGTTTTTCCTCAGTTGTTTTGGTGCATTTGTCACGTCAGTATTAACATTTGCACAACAGTTAGTTCAACCTCCACAACATTTAGTCATTTGTGCACATCATAGCAGCAGTTTACAATTCCTTCAAACTAATTCCAAAAGCTTTTAGACATGCACCTTTACTTACATACGACTCTCTGCTGTTTGACAACAATACCATTTGCTTATGTCATGTCAGTCAAAATGTACTATACCTTTAAATGATGAATAGTCATTCCCTATAAAACTAGTAGTGTTCATTTTATTGGTTGAGTCATTACATGGGTCAGTGACAAAATGTGATTTGGTGTAACCCTAAAAACTTGGTTAGGGTTAGAAAATGTTTTAAAAAATTTAAAACACATGCTCTCAACAAGTTTTTGATTCTAGGTGGATTATATATTTAAAATGTATCATTCTTTTTTGGTTACACCAATTTGACATTTTGTGTCAAAAAATTACATTAAACATAATTTTTGTAAGAAAATATGATACAATTGGACTTTTAAATAACAAGAAACCAACATGAACACAAAATCTACATTTTGAGAGACCTGAAGAATGCTTCTTAAAACTGTATTTTAAAATGTTTCTGACTTTGTCACCTTGCCAAACATTATTTGTCACTGACCCACATACAAAACTGTTGAACTAGCTGTCAAAATCAGTCAAGCAAAATACTATCAAAAATCTTGTTTTCCCCTAAAATGTCTCCCTCAGGTGAACCTCAGCTATGATGTACTGTGTACGTTATATTTTCAGTTCCAATATGTTCTGTAATATTGTTACAGTTGTGCAGAGTTCTTGCCAAAGGGAGTTTATGTTTGTTGTAAATAAGAGAAATGCAATCACTGTTATGCAAATGGAAACAGCGACTGAGAACAACTGTACCACAACTTTCTATATCTGTAAATATATTGTACTTGCTCTGATAGTCAGTGTTTGAACTGTAGCAATCACTAACAAAATAATAATATTTGGATACATCTAATTATCAAATATTCTATGCTATATTGCCAAAAACAATTTCTTTAGAAAACTGACAAAACATTTTGGAAAAACTGGTGCATCAGATGTTACAAAACCCATATAATCCATTACAGAAACTATTCTGGAGATGATGTAGTGACTACATCAAAGACTAACAGAGAGTAGAGGTCAGACTCACTCAGAGCAAAGGCTTTAGCTGTCTTTATTGCTATGTTGGTCACCGGGTTACTCGCTTCGCATGTATAGTTGCCCTCTTTCTCTTTTGATGCAATGAAACTGATATCAGGGCCATGGTAGATTGGTGATGAATGGTTGTTTAAGAACCAGAGAAATTCAGAGTCTGGATGGGAACTCGCGGAGCATTTCAGGGTCACACTGGCGCCTACATTTGTTGAAACTGGACCAGAGATAGTCACACTCAGCGGGCCATCTGCAAACAGAAAGAGAGACTTGGTTAGATATATATAAAGTAATCTTGCTTTGGCACAAAATACAAAGTCCGAATCCTCGATTTTGCTGAGTTGACATATAGGAAATATCATTCATCCTCCCATTCATTCTGTACATTAGTTATTTTTCATTCAGATTTCACTTTTTTTTACTTTCTAATGAGCAGCTTAGTGAATCTGCTCTATTGTACTGACGTTAAATTCACTTTGTCCCCAATCAACAGACTGAAGTATGGCACAAGAAAATACATTGGTCACACAATACAAAAACTCTATTTCTAAATTACAGTTTTTCTCAACTGTTTACATGTAAATACTGTTATTGAGACACAATAACTACAGCAAGTAACTCACGCACCAACCTCCTGAACCAATTCTGCTAAACTACAAGCACAATTCCTGCTTTATGTTCAAATTTCAGTTCTAAAACACACTTTTTTCAAAACACTGCACACTTTTTTCTGCATTTGGCACAATTTTCATGTTCATTTTCACAAGGAACACACTGTCATTCAAACTTCTTGTCCCCACTATGGACACTAACTCATCACATGGGATAACACATATAAAGCAGTTTTACCCCATATTCACCATTCCTCAACCCTATTGAAGTGTTTTCTCCTGGAGAGGGACAGGGTTTGGAGACCACAGTATGTGCAACTTTTTGTTGGATGTAAATTGTAAATTCTTTTTGTGGGAAAAATAAAATATTTGTTACAGTGAATTTGTGTTTTCTAAGTATAAAAACTATACTTTAAAATATTTTACAACACACTCATGTATGTACTGTCTGTAGTAAGTGTAAAAATGAACCAAAAAGGCTAAGCCTAAATCCTTATAATGAATGAAAAAGTGGTTTCCATTCATCAGTGTTTTACACTGAGCACACAAGTGTTCAATTGATTCTTATAAACATTCGTTCATATAATGGTTTGTGTGTGTCATTTGTAAATAAAATAACATTTCAAGAAGAAAGAACAATGTTCTGCATGTGAAATTTAATTTAGCAGGAGAATTAAAGTTTTTTTTCCATTATGTATGTGTATTTTGATTTGTGTTAAGTGTGTTTTGCCCATTATGTGTGAGTGTTTTGATTTGTGTAAAGTTCTGCAAGTATAAGTATATTACATTCAAAATCTAGTCTGAATTGTTTTGAGTAGGAATTTGATTATCTAGTGCTGACTATGAAATGATGGTTCCAATTAAGGAGCGATACCCTTTGTTACATTACACCACTGACAATACTCACAGTTCACCAGAAGGTTGAATCTGGGGCTTTCATGTGACCCAGCCTGATTGTTAGCGATACACCAATATGTCCCGTCATTGTACAGTGTCACTGGAGTGAAGTGCAGTTTGTCGTTTTCAATGAAGTAGGAGCTTAGTGAGTTTTCAGCGGTGGAGTACATGCTGGTCATCCTCCAATAGATGGAGGTATAAGGCCCAATAACTTCACAGGTGAGAGTAAAGTTTTCAGAATTTCTTGGAACTGTGTTGTTTAGGAGCTTCACTGACTGTATAGATGCTGTAGATACAAAATGACAGTGATTTGAACTTCATCTTTATACAACATTAAGCAATTTAAAACATTTTAGTAGCAAGCCACATGACTTGAATATCAAAGTTTTCTTACGAATGACTGTGAGCCTCGCTGACTTTCGGCTTTGCTTTTCTGTCACATCATTGTAGGCTACACAAGTGTATTCTCCACTCATGTTTAAAGATAAAGGGCCACTTGTAAACTCTGAAGTATTAGCCACTAGGGTGTCATTGAACCACCAGGTGAAGCTGCTGGGCGGCACTGACACGGCAGAACAGCTGAAGACTGCAGAATGGCCCGTCTCAGCAAAATGATTCCCATGAATGTGGGGTGTTTCTGGTCCATCTGTAGCAGCAAAGGACAGAGAAGGCTTTTGTTTTGAAGTATTTCACCTACAAAAACCTACAGTGACAAAAATTAATCTAAATGTCATACTCACAGTTTACATGAAGCGTATAAGCACTGCTGGTCTTGTTCTCAACAGGATTGATGGCCGTACACTGGTAGTCCCCAGTGTCATTACGTTCTAATCGGTTGAAGGAGACAGTCTTGTTTTCTGGAAAGAAGACAATTCTGGTGCTTGCGTGCAGTGGTTCACTATTCTTCATCCAGGAAAAATCGTCAGCAGGTCCAGTCACATTACATGTCAGCTTATACGAGTGACCTTCGATGGCATGATTCATAGACGTTTCTATTTGTACATATTTTATTGGGCCTGAAAACAAAGCAATGATTCATGTTAGTTATTTAGTTCTGTGCTGAGGAATCATTTCCTTTTGTATGCAGCAAAAACAATTTTCCAGAAACAAAAAATTGTCATCCAAGTCTCACCAAAAACAGTGAGTGTCTTGGAGGCAGAGCTGTTTTGGCCAGTGATGTGATTGTAGGCCATGCATATGTACATCCCACTCCTGCTTGTGGTTAGAGGTGGTGTAACATACACAGATGTATTGGCCACAACAGCATGGTTGAAGAACCATTTGAAGCGGCTGGGAGGGTTTGAGGATGCAGAGCAGTTGAGTGTGATGCTTTGTCCCTCCTTCGCCACAGATGGTCCCATTATATGTGGTGTCTCTGGTCCATCTAAACAGAGGGACATCACCTCACTGTTTAAATTATATCAAACCATCTGTACAATGTATAACTGTGTATGAATGGAGGACTTCACCATTGGATAATCTAACACCAACAGTCTGTTTTTTTTTATTACTTTCAGTATCTGAATATCACTGATTACAAATACACTGATTTTGCACATCGTGAGTCTTAGTATTGATTCCTAATGTCTATATAAAAAAAGTAGTACACAGTTTAGCTTGGTTTAGTTTGATTAACTGCCTCAGCTGATGTCACTTGAGGTTACCAGACTTTTCTTGAGATTCAGTTGCATTGAGGGTAATATAGAACTTTGGAAAAAAAATAAGAGACCACTGACCACTTTTTTTCTGAAATCAGCATCTCTACATGTATTCCAGCTATTCCATTCCAGCATCTATTGAATTCCAACACATGTACACCTCATTCTGCTTAAAGAGGAACCAGGATGGAATAAAGTCACCCAAGAACAATGGTAAAGACTGTGGAGAGCATGACAAGATGCATGAAAGATGGGATTAAAAATAAGGGTTTTTACACCAAACATTGATTTCTGAACTCTTCTTAAGTGTAAACATTAGTATTATGTTGTTTTAAAATGAATTTGCATTCATTTGCATTTTGCATTTTTGAGGTCTGAATATATTGTATCTTTTCTGTTATTTTGACCATTTGTCATTTTCTGAAAATAAAATGCTCTAAACGATAAGATTTTTATTTGAAATCTGGGGGGAAATGTTGTCAGTAGTCAGTTCCTTTTGCCCAAACACATATCTATAAAAAGTAAAATCAGAAAAACTGATCATTTTTTCCAGTGGTCTCTTATTTTTTTCCTGCTTTTTACATCATTTTGAAGGTGAATACATGAAATACAAAAGATAATTTCACCGCTTCTGTGGCAATGATTGACAGTTATACATAAATACAATGTACATCAGTACAATACACATTATTTCCGATAATCCCAGTTTATAGGTTTTAAATACTACATACTTGGTTTTGGTTGAATTCCATTTTGTTGTATTTATTTTGACACTTACATGTAGTATTATATAGTACTATCAAAAGGGAATAGGCTGTGTTCTGAGTACTCACAGAAAACATTCAGGGTAAAGTTGTCACTTTCCAAGCTGCTGAGTGGGTTGGAGGCTTTGCATGTGTAGTTCCCACTGTCAGAAAACATGACAGGATCAAAGGTGAGGGTAGTGTTGTTCTTTGAGAATTTCCTTGTGTTGTCAGCAGACAACGGGAAGCCACGATGCATCCAGATAATTGTCTCAACACTTCCACCAGTCTCACAGGTAAGAGAGAAATTGTGGTTCAAGATTGGCTGAGCGCTGCCAGTTTTTATTGATGGTTTGATCACCCGAGCTGTGAAAAGATGAAGAATTACATAAAGCACAATACATGACTGTGTGGATATAGTTTTAGTTTAGTTTATAGTTATAGTTTTAATGAACATCTAATTACTAAATTGATATTTTGGAATTTCTTTTTCACTTTTGCCCAGCTTCCAGTCTAAACTATATTAATATTCTTTTAGCTATAGCTTAAAGATTTCACAGATAGAACTTGTTGTATTGATCATGTAAATCTGTAAAAAAAAAAAAAAAGCAAAGAAAATGAGCATATCTCCCAGTATCAAATAACTGTAAGTTACCCAAAACAGTCAGCGTCTTGTATGCAGTGCTGTTTTTCCTGGTGATGTTGTTGTAGGCCATGCAGATGTACTTCCCGCTCATATTTAAGGTCAGAGGTCCAATCCGATATTCCGGGGTGGTAGCCACCAGGGAATCATTGAAGTACCAGCTCAAGTCACTGGGAGGATAAGAGTCACTTGAGCAGGTGAGGGTCTCCACTGTTCCTGTCAGAGCCGGGGATGGTACTGTGATGTTTGGTGTCAATGGACCATCTTTTAATGTCAGACAAGAAGGAAAAAGGTTATATTTTTTTCATTATGCTTGGTTTTTGGGTATATATTTGATATGTACCAGGTAGTGATGTGAACAGATAGATAGATAGATAGATAGATAGATAGACAGATAGATAGATAGATAGATAGATAGATAGATAGATAGATAGATAGACAGATAGATAGATAGATAGATAGATAGATAGACAGACAGATAGACAGATAGATAGACAGACAGACAGACAGACAGATAGATAGATAGATAGATAGATAGATAGATAGATAGATAGATAGACAGATAGATAGATAGATAGATAGATAGATAGATAGACAGACAGATAGATAGATAGATAGACAGATAGATAGATAGATAGATAGATAGACAGATAGATAGATAGATAGATAGATAGACAGACAGACAGACAGACAGACAGACAGACAGACAGACAGACAGACAGATAGATAGATCGATAGGTAGATAGATAGATAGATAGATAGATAGATCGATAGATAGATAGACAGATAGATAGATAGATAGATAGACAGACAGATAGATAGATAGATAGACAGACAGACAGACAGACAGACAGACAGATAGATAGATAGATAGATAGATAGATAGATACATAGATAGATACATAGATTGATAGGTAGATAGATAGATAGATAGATAGACAGACAGATAGATAGATAGATAGATAGATAGACAGACAGACAGACAGACAGACAGACAGACAGACAGACAGACAGACAGACAGACAGATAGATAGATAGATAGATAGATAGATAGATAGATAGATACATAGATAGATAGATACATAGATTGATAGGTAGATAGATAGATAGATAGATAGACAGACAGACAGATAGATAGATAGACAGACAGACAGACAGACAGACAGACAGATAGATAGATAGATAGATAGATAGATAGATACATAGATAGATAGATACATAGATTGATAGGTAGATAGATAGATAGATAGATAGACAGACAGATAGACAGATAGATAGACAGACAGACAGACAGACAGATAGATAGATAGATAGATAGATAGATAGATACATAGATAGATACATAGATAGATACATAGATAGATACATAGATACATAGATAGATACTCACAGTTTACTCTGACTGAGTAGGGGGAGCTCGTCTTATTGCTGACACAACTGGAAGCCTGACACTTATAATATCCACCATCTGAAAACTGGACTGCATTGAGAGTCAGTGTTGTGTTGTCAGCAGGAATGAGTCCATCATTCCTCCACCACCGAATGTGGTCAAAAGGTCCATTCACGTCACAACGCAGAGTGAATGGCTCATGGAGTATTGCTGGTCCGCCTGTGTGATTCACCTTCACTGCTGTTATAGGCTCTATAGGAGAAGGGAATTGACTGATTCAAATTGATGTGACTTAGATGACTAGATTGATTCCACTCTCATATCTGTCCATTAAATATCAGGCAAGCTCAGTTTAGCACATTTTTAGCATTTTGTTTTTTACTGTCCGGTTGTTTTTATTTGTTATTATGTATGACTCTTTTACAAAGGTCAGACTGTAAATATTAATTGCCCAATTGGATAAATAAAGGATAATAAATATATTTTAAATTATATATCTCATTTGTTGAAGCCAAACAGAAACTGAATCGTCAAGGCTGACTGGAAACCTCACAGTGACAACATTTCAAGATATCACTGTGCCTTGCCAGGAAGTTGTTTAGCTCATACTGTCCTTGGAAAACCTCAACTTTGTTTTTTTCACCCTTACTTTTTTGTATGGGGTGACATGGTGGAGCAGGGGTTAGCACTGTTGCCTCACAGCAAGAAGGTCGCAGGTTCAAGACCTCCTTGGTCCTGGGTCTGGGACCTTTCTGTGTGGAGTTTGCATGTTCTCCCCGTGTCTGCGTGGGTTTTCACTGGGTACTCTGGCTTCCTCCCACAGTCCAAAAACATGCTGAGGTTAATTGGCAACTCTAAATTGCCCATAGGTGTGAATGTGTGAGTGAATGGTGTGTGTGCCCCACGATTGGCTGGCGACCATCTGGGGTGTATCCCTGCCTCTTGCTGTAACGTGCTGGGATTGGCTCCAGCAGACCATGTGACCCTAATGAGGAATAAGCAGGTATAGAGACTGACTGACTCACTTTTTTGTATGGATTGTTTATTGACCTGATCAAATGGACAGATATGTATGAGAGTGGTATTGATCCGATATAAATCTGCAAGAAAGCAAGTAAGTGCCTTATCTAAAACATGCAGCAATTTCTTTAAAACAATGAGAGCAAAAAAAAAAGAGCCACCGGCTCAAATATGATAAAATCCAATCTCACCAACTATCCTGATCATTGCACTTGCACTGTTGAACTTGAATGTGACTGTGTTTTGAACTAGGCATTCGTAATTTCCTTCTTGACTCTCTGTGACATCCTTTAGTTGAAGTGAATCAATGGTATTGAGGTCCATTTTGCTGAACAGCCACTGGATAATTGCTGGAGGGTTGGACTCCGCTGAGCATGACAGTGTGATGTTTGATCCTGTTCTGTAGCACAGCTTCTGGGGTACAATTGTTATTTTCGTGTTACTGGGACCATCTGATGAAGAAACAAGATAGAAATATGTTAAACTGATGTTAGGATTTTTTTTTAATCCATGTATATAATATTTCTTTAGAAAATACTGACAGCTGATGTTCAGATGCACCGGAGCAGTGAGGGCGTAGCTGACTCCGTTGGACACGTTACACTTGAACGGCCCCTCGTCATAACGGGTCACTCTGGCTATAATGAGGGTGGAGCCTCCATTACTGAAATGAACGCCACCACCTGATTTTACCACAGAGCTGCCGTTCAGCCATTTGTAGGACAGAGACGAGTCATTGGACACAGAACACGTGAGAGCTACTGTGTCAATAAACTCCACCAGGTTGGTTGCATTTGCCGTCACGATAGGCGCTGGAGACGAAAATCAAAAAGTCATTTGTCAGGTTTGTGCAGTTGTTAATGAATGTCATGTCCTAATTCAATGTCAGGCAGAGGTTATGACTTAAAATCTTAAAATCTGGAGGGTGAATTGAGCCAAAATTTGCGCTCGCTTTGCAAACGACGGTGCTATGGATGACATTATTGTTGACAGCATTCATGGTCCACAGAGGATGAATCATGATCACTTCAGTGACCCCAAAATGTTTCCTCTAGCTCCACTATGAGATTCATGTTTAAGGTTGTTGGTGAAATGACAGCTATTGCCATACAAGTTGACACAGACATTTATGTTCCCTTCTGGATGAATTGTGATAAATTTGCATTTTATCCAGCACCATTATCAGGTCAAAACTTGGTTCATGAGAGAATGCCTTCAAAACTTTATACATTATAATTTGTCTCATTTGCTTACTTAGTGTTAAGTGTTTTAAGCAAATGTTAGCATGATAATAAACATCATGCCTGTGAAAGATCAGTACTGCCGTGAGCATGTTGTGGCCATTTATCTCAAAGCACTGCCATGCGTTAGCAAAGCCTCAGGAAGCTGACATGGCTGTAGACTCATAGTCTTATTAAATGTTAGTACGGTTACTGATTTCTTTTTGGCAGAAAAATAATTTGCTTCAGTTCAGGTGAGTAGGAACCATGATTTGGACTTTGTTAGGAATTGTAGTAATTGTTAGACCTAGTAACCAGCTCCACTTTGTTTAATGTTGGTGAGGGAAATTGATTTGAATAGTAGAACAACTGGTTGATCCCATTGTAAATAAAAAACATTTCCAGACGAAAATGTTTATCTATAATCTCTATTAATCACATTTGAAAATTGCAATTTAGAAATATAAAACGAGTTGTTTGCTGTCTGCAAAGCCAAGGTGACCGTCCGTCATACCTACTCCCACCCTGCTCCATTCCCCTTGCAAATCAAATCAATGCAAATACAGAAGGCAACATTGCTGTCTTTCATCGCTGTGTTGTGAATGTTAGCTGTAATTGAAAATTAAAAGTGTTAAAGTGGTCCTTACCTTGGACTACCAGTTTTAACTGAGCTTCAAAATTCAATGACTGTAATTTGTACAATCCGGTGTCATTCAGCTGTACTGACAGTAAAGTTATTGATGAATTGGTTGAATTAAATTTAACCCTGTTAGTCCATTTGAGAAATATTTGTGGTGGTGTAGATATCAGCAAAATAACTTCAGTGTTGAATGTCCATACGCCTGGATTAACATGTTTTGGGCTGAAAAGTGTGACATTGCTGCCCGCAAGTGCTGGGTTCTCAGAGGCAAATATCCCTTGGCTACAAGCCTGATCTGGAATCAGCAAGAAACAGAGAATATATTAGTAGTTAAATGCCATCTGAACACAAACATTACTGAAATATTGTTCAAAGTACGTATTCCTGAACAGTAAACTGTTGTATCATTAAGATTTATAAACCGACTGTAGTTGTATGAATTGAAAATCAATGTAATAAATAGTAACATGAAATAAATTCAAGTTAAAAAAAAATTCATCCTTACCTGTTGCAAAGGATAATGTTGATAGGATTATAATAAACACCACTGGAGACTCCATTCTATTTCTCAGCTTCTTTTATGGTTGTAAATAGGCTGAACTTGCCTGTCAGCTAAATGGACTTAATGCTAGCTGTTATAAATTCAAATCTGGTAATACTGTATAGTCACAGTTACCTTCTGACCAGCAAATATTTGCTCTACATTATTCTAGCTTTCTGTTATCTTGATGCAAATGCCTGCCCCCTGCTTCCGATCACCATGCAACCTCACAGCCATAGCCACACCTTGAACCTCTAACCAACCAGAGGAGTGCAAGGACATTTTGTAAGTGTACTGTACGGCTTGGAGTAGTAACAAGAATGAAGACCTGCAGTATATTCAGTGGAATCCCATGGTTTTCTTGACCAAGAGTGCTGAGCAAAATGAGCTGTGGGCTTAAAAAAAAACAAAAAACATTGAACCAAAGAGAAAAGACACACATCACAACATTGTTTTTTTTAATCACACAGTTTTGAATTAAACTTTTTAAAATAGGTTTATAAAAATAGATGACAGTTTACCATTGTCTTTCTCCTTCTCTACCACAGACCACAGATTGGATGGACTTTGTTTTTCATTAAATTAACATTAAAACCCTTTAGCCTCACAAATTTTATTTTATAATATAATATATATATATAGGGCGACACGGTGGAGCAGAGTTTGCATGTTCTCCCTGTGTCTGCGTGGGTTTTCACCAGGTACTCCGGCTTCCTCCCACAGTCCAAAAACATGCTGAGGTTAATTGGAGACTCTAAATTGCCCATAGGTGTGAATGTGTGAGTGAATGGTGTGTGTGCCCCACGATTGGCTGGCGACCATCTGGGGTGTATCCCTGCCTCTCACCGTAACGCGCTGGGATAGGCTCCAGCAGACCCCTGCGACCCTAATGAGGAATAAGCAGGTATAGAAAATGACTGACTATATATATAAAATAAATATACAAATTGTCTTCTCAATTGTTACTTATCTTTCCTGTGTGGTACATGTATCATTTGTATAAATGATACATGTCTTTTAAGAATAGCCACAAAAATTGTGAACAATGAGTTGGAGTTTTATCTCACATTTGCATTCAACATCTTATAATATATAAACAACAAAAGAAGTGAGATTTCAAAATGAGAATACAAAGAAACTGCTTTTCACAGGTTGGTGTTGACCTACGGCTGATTTCTGTGTTTGAGGTATGTAGTCGTGGGTGTGCAAACTAGTTTCTGCTCACCTTAAATGTTCCTTACTGCCTAGAATGTGTTTGATAACGAACATATTACAACATACTGTACAAGGCTGAAGTCCAGTAATAACTGTATGTAACATCTGTATCATAACATCGTTGCAGTATAAGCAGTAGGCTGTAAAGCGGCAGGACAAAACAAAGATATTGGACCATAGAAAAGTTGATGCATATACAGGATGGCTCAAGCATCTGCAAGGCTAAATTTAGCTTACATTCTAGGAGCACTTGCCTTGATTGACTGGTGGATCTAATCATGCTATTCATTGAAAATGCTATGAGCAAGATGACTGAAGCCACATGACATGTTTTTTAATAAAAAGAAAATGAATTTTGATATAAAAAATACAAAGAGGAGCAATATAGATATAGCTTATAGCTTTTAATCCATTGCTGAATCAAATAATTTACAAACATTGTTTCACACTTTACAAAAAAATAGTTTGGTACAAATAACTACCACACAAAATGTTTGATTTTAAGCCTAAGTTGTAGATTGTATACATTTTTGCTTTTTTTTTAAAATTGCTTTGTTCAGGACCTAAATGTGCCATCATATGCAACACTTAACAGTAGAAGTAGGAGCAAATGTGGAATAAAGGTTTTATTTCCCTTTTTTCACCATGATGACACATGTAGAAGTGGTTTGGAATGTTCCATTTTGTACAGTTTCTAGAGCACCCATGAACGGAATGAGCCATTATCATCTGTGGAAAGAAAGAATCATTTAAGTAATCTTACAGTCATATTAATGCTTACTAAATACTATTTATTACATATTTAATTTGTTCTCTTTTCTAAATGTTAGTGTATTTTTTTAGTCTGACTCTATAGACAGATTGATTTCCCTAAAAATATTTCCAAACAGATAATTGATATTTAAAGGCAATTTCTTTCGATTATTCTATTAGACTTGCCAGAAAATGAGAAGAGGAATCCAGACAATGACAGCAGAAGAAGGAGCCACACATTGGCTACATAATCTTCACATCCTGATAGCAGTGACTCTAAAGACAAACAAACAAAAAGGTATGAGTTTGGGAACAAATGGATTAATATGAAGGTAGCAGTATCAATGTACTACTAAACTCCCTACCAATCAAAACATGTGTGGTGATATTGCTGTTCATCTTGGTTCGGCTGTTAAAGGCCAAACAGGAATATGAACCACTTTGGTCCTCTCTGACGCTATAAAGTTTCAACAATGGACCCGTAGTGTTCATAAGTTCTCCTCTGAAAGACCACTGAAGCTGAGCTGGAGGACTGGACTGCACTGAACACAGCATGGTCAGGTTGGATCCACTTAAAATGGAAGTAGTGTTCTGCCCATTCACTGTAAGGACCATGTTATCTGGGCCATCTGAGAAAGAGTCAGAGACAGAAAATTTAGAATAAAGAAACTGGATGATGATGATACACGGGGGATCATAGTAATCGCTCTACTCACAGCTGATGGTAAAGTTTACTGCATCACTGGTGCCGTTACTGACGGGATTGAGCACACAGCACCTGAACGGTCCTTGGTCATAGCGGGTCACGTTAACTATCGTGAGGATGGAGTTTCCTCCTTCAGTGAGACGGACTCTCTCACTGGCTGTGACCTCAGAGCTGTCGTTCAACCAGAGGAAAGAGGGGGCCGATCCAGAGGAGATAGAGCAGGAAACAACTGCTGAACTGTCCAACTCCACCAGCTCAATCTGATTTGCCCTTATGGTCACATTTGAAATGGATTCTGTGGAAGCAGATGACATAAATATCAAGATATGTACAATATGTTGTTCAATATGGCAATAAGTACAGTTCCAGTACAGGATGGTTTTAATTTATTGTGGCTAATTTATTTTTGGTGATTTATTGAAAAAAAAAGTTAATAAATTAATAATAACTACACTATAATAAATAATCACGAAGACATCACCCTTTGCTCAATTATAATGTGGCAATATTGATTCTCCATATAGCGTAATAACATATGTAACATGTCTAATTTATATTAAAGTGGCCATGAAAATGTGATTCTTATTGTTTTCATGTCTCATTACAGCAAACAACTCATCAGCACATTTATTGTGTCATCACTGTCCTCAAATACAGTGATGACACAATAAACCGAGATTGAGACATCTTAAAGTCTTTTTATTCTTTTAGAAGTTTCACGTTTCTTGTTCTCAATAATCTTATTTGTTTTTCAGCTCTCTGTCCACAAGCCTTTACTCTTAGCCCGAAGCTTTATACTGTTCTGTTTTTCTCATCACTCATTGTATTACAAGTTCTAAAACCTAATCACCTTTTGGATCATCCAGCATTGTACCTGTTCTTGATTTACTGCACAATGGTTAATTAAATAATAGAAAAATATTTCACTGAGCATCAAGGGTCAATAGACATACACTCACCGGCCACTTTATTAGGTACACCATGCTAGTAACGGGTTGGACCCCCTTTTGCCTTCAGAACTGCCTCAATTCTTCGTGGCATAGATTCAACAAGGTGCTGGAAGCATTCCTCAGAGAGTTTGGTCCATATTAACATGATGGCATCACACAGTTGGCGCATATTTGTCGACTGCACATCCATGATGCGAATCTCCCGTTCCACCACATCCCAAAGATGCTCTATTGGATTGAGAGCTGGTGACTGTGGAGGCCATTTGAGTACAGTGAACTCATTGTCATGTTCAAGAAACCAGTCTGAGATGATTCCAGCTTTATGACATGGAGCATTATCCTGCTGAAAGTAGCCATCAGAAGTTGGGTACATTGTGGTCATAAAGGGATGGACATGGTCAGCAACAATACTCAGGTAGGCTGTGGTGTTGCAATGATGCTCAATTGGTACCAAGGGGCCCAAAGAGTGCCAAGAAAATATTCCCCACACCATTACACCACCACCACCAGCCTGAACCGTTGATACAAGGCAGGATGGATCCATGCTTTCATGTTGTTGACGCCAAATTCTGACCCTACCATCCGAATGTCACAGCAGAAATCGAGACTCATCAGACCAGGCAACGTTTTTCCAATCTTCTATTGTCCAATTTCTCTGTAAACCCTAGAGATGGTTGTGCGTGAAAATCCCAGTAGATCAGCAGTTTCTGAAATACTCAGACCAGCCCTTCTGGCACCAACAACCATGCCACGTTCAAAGTCACTCAAATCACCTTTCTTCCTCATACTGATGCTCAGTTTGAACTGCAGGAGATTGTCTTGACCATGTCTACATGCTTAAATGCACTGAGTTGCCGCCATGTGATGTGATTAGAAATTAAGTGTTAACGAGCAGTTGGACAGGTGTACCTAATAAAGTGGCCGGTGAGTGTAAACTGCATTAGATAGCAGCTGTGGTGTCTAGCTCAAACAACAAATAATTGTGTTTGATTGTATTGCAATGTTTTGGAGATCATTTAGAAGTTGTACTGTAATAACTGAACTACTGTTATCTGTAAACATCTTATTCTTACCCAGAACAGTGATGGTGATGTTGGTCTTAAGCTGGGGTTCACTGCTCTGCACTGCATAGACTCCTGAATCGGCCACGGTGACGGATCTCAAGGTGAGAGCTCCAGTGAGGATGTTGACCGACGCTCTGTCCCTGTGACTGGGGACGACCACCTGCTGGTCCCCCAGCCAGGTCAGGATGAGGGAGTCTCCCACTGTCCAGCTTCCACTCCTCAGAGACGCTGTAGACAGGGACAACGTCACTGTGTCCCCAACGGTAGCAGGGTTGATGGAGGCCTGGACCTCCACAGCTCCAGAGACCAGAACACCTGAGGAATAGAATGAGCACACAGACAGGTCCATTTGTGCAAGAATGCAATCACAACTTATTATAAGAAGGTATAAGAAATCATTTCTAATCAGTGTTTAGTTAGTTGAGTCTACCTTGCATTAAAACCAGCAGTACAACAGCAGCTTGAGTTCTTCCATTTTTCTTTTCCATTTTGCATCAATGGTCTGACGATGTCCTTGACTTTTCTGCTCTATTATAGTTGTACATCTAATGTCCAGCCCCCTGCTTATAATTATCTGAATCAGCAACCCTGGTTCTTATCTGCAGGTGTTTTGGGTTACTTTTGTGTTCATTCTTCTGAAACATACAAAAGGTATCTCACATTTTTCGTTTACCATCCTGTGGGACATTATCTAAATGACAAATTGTGACAGAAGGTATGCGTGGTAGGATTGTGGAGTTAGGGGGTTATGGGTGGTGTTATTTATTCAGGGTTTATGGCTTATATAATACAAATTTCAGTCATCATCATAGTCACTGAACTGACCTGTTCCTATGTGCATCAGGTCCAAGCTAGATTATTTTCAATCTCAACTGCTAAAAGTTTCAGAGCTTTTGTTTGTATGAGGGCGTCAAAGGTTTCATATCGAAACTCCACATTTTCAGAAGCTTTTCATTCCAAATGAATCCTGCGCCTGCAGCTGTGTGTAGTGCATATTTACAGAGGATGTATATCTCTTTTTCTCTGTGTACTTAGTGTCCTGTATTTTGTACGTACCAACACTGTATTAGCCCGACATATTATATTATATTATATTTTCACAATTAAACCAATTCTCTTAAATGCTCTCAAATCAGAACACTTATTTGTTTAGCACATGGGTAAAGATTTAGCTTGACATACAGGCAGCAGGTCATTACATCTTTCACAACACCACTAGGTAAACACATGTCATTGTTTAGGCTGTGGTGGTGCAAAGTTCAGTATCTGAGCACACCTGTGTTGTATGTACCCGACACCACACATGGAGATTGATGAAGAGGTTGGGTTATTTGTAGAGCTTGAGTATGACGCTCTTAAAGCAGCATCAGAGCAGTCTTTATGTTTTTATTTATATTTGTATTTTATGTTCTTCTTATTATTGATATTAATTATGTGTCAACACACACACACACACACACACACACACACACACACACACACACACACACACACACACACACACACACGTTGTATAATACTATCCATGCTGCATTTTCTCTGTGATACTTGTTCATTCACTGGCACCGTAAATAATTCTTGAGAGTAGTTTGAACTGTCTGAGGAAAATCTCCATATGAATATATAAATATTTCAAACCTGCTTTTGTTTTTCAGTAGGAAAATTCCCAGTACCAGCCATATGTAAACTGATACAATGATAGTTATATTTTATTCTGCTTTGAATGCATGTTATATGTTGCAAATTTATACATGCAAAAACAGTGTATAACGCTTCCCAGAAATGAACTGGATGGACAACAACAAACAACAAGAACAAAGAACAATGACAAACTAATTTACAACTATAACTAAGTAAAGATGTAGATATTTTGGTAATAATATGGTAATAATATGAATACACTTTGTTCTCATCCCTGCTCTTAACTCTTCCAACAGCATGTAGAAGGCTCCTGTTGGATGCCCTCATGTCTCGGCCTTGTAATCCAACTCCAACACCCTGACAACAACATTTCCTAATAGGGGAGCGGAATCCACCCATTTTGTTCAACAATGAGCTTGAGAAGGATGACGACATAAACCTGTTTGATAGGGGCCTGAGTTTCTGACAACACCTTAAGGAAATGTAATTTAAATGGTTTGTTCATATTACTGGTTTACAGTAACTGCTCTGACACATATGGGTAAATAGAATGAGTTGATAGCTTGTAAAAAATGACTTATCTGAATCCATATTTAACCACATTAGGTTGTTGAAAATGTATGATTTCATGTCAAAGAATGACCTATGAAAAAGGTGAATTTCATAATTTCTTTATCATGATTTGATAACTTGTCACTGAAAATATAATAATTGAATTTTCTATGTCATTTCTGAGTAATTTTGACAACAATGCTATAGGTATAATAAATACAATGATGTTGCATTTGTACCTGCATCTTATCTTCACATCATGGATCACAATAGCAAAAGAATCTTGGTCTTAATTACATTATTTTGTTTTCTTAAAACAAACATGTTTATTATTGAAATCGTGGATCTAAAGGTGAGGAATTTAACCTCCCAAGGTGATTTGTGATTTTCAGATATACAAATAAAATTGACATAACTTGACCTTCTTGATCCGTTTCAGTTTGCTTTCAGGGTTGGTCCAGGGCGCCAACGCCATCTTGTTTTCTCCAACTACCCTGGTGTTGACTTTGGTTTGGCTGTTTTAAGCGTTGTTATCCATTGATAATGATCTCTCTTTTCAATCTAATACATTGCTTTGTAGAGGATGTCAACAATGACATTTCTGCTATTTCCTGAATGCTTTCTTTTTCAAATCTGACAAAGAATCAATTTGATGATTTCCCCTCATTTGTTGGTATTGCAGTCTAAAATATCACATCCAGAGATGAATGCACTGGCTAAAAGAGTAAAAACAAGCAGCAACATTACATCTGTTCAGAAGAGTAGCCTATCTGTGTTGTATAAAAGTCTGTTGATGAGGAGGGAAAATTCCATCTTCTTTTACTGCACCCACCCTATTCATTCAGGTATTTCAATCCCTCTCACCTGGCATCTGCTTCAGATTTCCAGTCAAGACTAAACAGATACAAATATTAATTTATCCCCACAGCCCACTCCTGACTACACTAGATACATGTAGGTGATGGTACACTGATTATTGGAGGCGCTGCTGGGAAAACAATGGAAGCATTTAATTTGACTGGGAGACACACACCCATTGTCAGTTTCATGGCCACGTTGGGTAATGTGGGCTTGAGTCTGTGAAAGAGATGTTGTACAATTAACAAAGTCTACACAACTATGACCCTTGTTTTATGATAGATAATTTTGAGAAAAAGATTTCAGCAGGTCGAACAGAAACAGAACAGAAAAGGCACCACCACTCAAACTAAGGTTCTTAGTCATAGATCAGAAAAAATAGTCATAAATCAGAAGAATACAGTCATAAATCAGCAGCACAGGTAACCGCAGGGTCAACATAGGCCTCAATATAGTCAAAAACACCATTAGCTGGTCTCTTCAGGAGCCGGTTTGTCTTGTTAATTAAAAGGATTACTGTGAAAATGAATCAATCACTCAATCAATCTAAGTTTTCCCATCATTTTGTTAAATTTGTACCACCAGCATAAATAAGTTCATAAAAAAAAAATCTGGCAAACATTCATATCAGTGCTTCAACTGAACGATGCCTAGATGTGTACTCTCTTGTTTTGCATAAATAGTATAGTTTTAAATTGTTTTCGTTTTGCTTCCCCATTCCAACTAAAACATGTGACTATATTTGGATGAGGTGAGATAATGAAAAAAATGAATAGCACAAAGAGGAGTGATAGTCTTATGTGTCACACAAGGGAACTATGAAAGCAAAACATGCCAGAGGTCTCTGCCGCCCTCATCTGTTTGCTCTGTGTGACTTTCTTATCTGTCATATTTGTTCAGTTTCAGAAAACTGAGAGAAAGGTTGGTGTGTCACTCACTTCACTATAGTGAAATGAGTGAGTACACACAGTGTTGTCAGTGCATCAAAAATGTAAATGCCATTTTTAAATAGAAGTTTACCTCACAATAGCTTCTACTGAGTATATGAGTGAATCACTAACATCTGTCAAAGGCTCATGATACAAAATCCACTTTGGGAGGAGAAATCAGTAAAAATTGGCTTTATTATCACAAAACAGATTTAACATGTAAACATAAGAGCTATTAATCATACATTGGATAAACATTGTAAACGTGGACCCAGTGTCTTCAAAACCAACTTCAAAAACACACAACAGGATGTGAAAACAGGATGTGATGAAGCAGATTGCTGAAACACATCCTTAGTAACAACAAATATATCACAACCAGAATGTACACAATAGGTGAACACTTGTGAAATTATGACCACAACTCTGTGTTTATATAACTGTGTTTTTTTTGTTGCTCAATAATCTCACCATCATTATGAAACTGCAACATTACTTATTTACACTGAATTCATACAATTTAAGAAGTGTCAGGTTAAAGGTACATTTGAAATAAAAAATGATAAACACATTAAACTAATATTTCATTATTTATAATTTCACTGTGAATTCACTGTGAGTTACAGGGAGACACGGTGGGACAGGGGTTAGTGCTGTTGCCTCACAGCAAGAAGGTCACAGGTTCAAGACCTCCTTAGTCCTTGCTCCTGACCATCTGGGGTGTATCCCTGCCTCTCGCCATAATGCGCTGTGATTGGCTCCAGACCCCTGTCACCCTAATGAAGAATAAGCAGGTATAGAAGATGTCTAACACTGTAAGTTACACATAACTGACAAATATATGAAGACGTCAATGACTGAAGATTTTAGCCAAATTTGGTGCACTTCTGGTCCAATGACCAAATAGACCAAAAAAAATAAAAGAAGTAAAAAAAACAACAACAAAAATATGAATCAACATGCAGCCTGGCAAAAATTCAACTGAGCGACACGGCCTCTGATCCAGAGGCGGTGCCACAGAGAGTGGAAAATCTGTGTAAGAGAAGAAGAGAAACCGAAATAAGAAAATCATTAGTTTGGATTCAATATGACCAGGAAATCCGTATCCTGAACCCCAAACCTGTTAAAACAGAGAGAGGAGGACTCAGTCAGACTGTAACAGATGATATACATTTAACATTTGATTACTCATTTATTCTAACACTAAAGGAAAGGCCTGTGATGGACACAATCCCTTCTCTTCAACATTGAGTCTGGCTGAATTAACATATATATATGGTATATTTTAAGGTTGTTTCAATTAAAAAGCTCCATCAATGTCAAAAAACATCCATGTCCTGAAAAATGCCACTACAAAATGAATGAAAATATTATTAAATAACTATTATTTTTCATTATATAAGGATAATGTCTTACATCATCTTTAACGCACATATCACCGGCTTTCTGTAATCACACTCAATCTTCTAACTCCTGATAAATAAGGTTTTTAAATAAGCTACGGTATTAACTGCGATAACAGCACTCATTAAAATGTATGTTCTTCAACAAGGTATCATAGTAATGTGCCTCATGTTTGACTTTAAACAAGAACAAGTGCACTCTTCTTATAGAGGCATACTTTTAAATCTAAAACATCACATCTTGTCTAACAACAGAATTTACTTGCTGATGAAATCAATGTAATCAACAGCAAAAATATCCCTAAACAATGACAGGAAATAATAACAATGTCTAATAATGTCTAATAACAATGTCCAGGTTAAGTTGTTTTTGTGGGTTTTGGAGGTTTTTTACTTAATACATTTTAGTTAAATCGTGAAAATCATGAAAAGACGTATAGAAACGGCTGTGTAGATGCAATTTCAGATCATTACATGAAACACTAGAGGGCAGAAGTTTGCCACAATTTGTCGTTCCTGCTTCTAATTATAGCCTTTAAATAAAGAAAGATTAACAGCACAATGGCCTGTTTTCTAGCCCCCATTAGACTAGAAATATTTATTAACATAATTGGATATAAGATATGAGTTCTAATCACATCCTGTTAGTTTCAACAATACTTTGCGTCAACTTTGTGTCAGTTGGTCAACATGAAGGTGAATGCAACATATCCTGTGTGCTAGAAAGGTAAATTACATTCCTATGGTAACATTTCTTTAACTGAAGGTGAAAGTCCATTATTACAAGGTGTGATCAATGATTTATGTATTGTCTGTGTTGAAGGTGGGGCTCTTTCTGTGAAAGACCAAAGCAAACAATACAAGGTAACATGTGAAGCATCCAATCTGTATCTGAGAGGAAATATGTCTCTCTAAAATTGTCTTGCCTTAAGTTTAATTAAGACATTCAAAAGCACAAAAGAAAAATAATCTATGATATATAGCCTTCATTTATTAACACAGTAGTTTCATGATTTTTTTATTTAGCTGTATTTCCATGGCAACATTGGGATAGCTTAGTCCAAGTAATTTCTTCACTATTAAACCCAACATTTACTAAATATAACAGTTTGAAGTGATTTAATGATTATTTACTGTACCAAGTAGAGCCATGAATGTGTTGTGGAAGACGTTATTTAGTATAATATCTGGAGTGAAGGCACTAAACTTCCTCTTCAAAATTCCCTCTGCATTTGTGGTTTGATTAGATGTGTGTACACAGTTCTGTGTCTCAAGAGTAGAAGAAATATTCAGATCCTTTGCCTAAGTAAATGTACCAATACAGCAATGTAAAAATATTCCATCACAAGTAAAATTCCTGCATCTTAAAGTTTTAAGTAAAAGCACTATTAGCAGCAAATGTACATAAAGTATTAAAGTAAAGGTGCTTTTGACTGATATGATTCTATTTGACACAGTTAGCTGGTTTAATTCAATGGTTCCCAACCTAGATGTTGGGCCCCTCCAAAGAGACAAAGTAAAGTAAAACTAGCAAACAAATGTATTTGATGAAAGTATAATATTTCCCTCTGAAATATGGAGGACTGTGGAGTGGGAGTGTAAAATAACACCAAATGGAAATACTTTCCACCACTGCATTGTCTGCAATCCATTCTCTGTCTGTGAACCACTGAAGTGATTCATGCTCTGCACACTTTAGTTATTGAAAAAATAGCATTTATATTTGTAAAATGAGCAATCACATGATCACAAAAACATTTTTTTTACTCAAGAAGATAGCAGCTCAGTGTAAATATGGCTCTTATTTTTCTGGAGTAAACATATTCCTACACCAATAATATGCTTTCTATAAAGTGATGAAGAGTAGTCTAACAGTCAATTACCACCAGTATTATTCCACTGCCATTCTACTTTCTTCCAGTTCACAGAGACATTTTGAATTTCCACCCCTCCAGGTTCTATACAGGTGAGAGGCAGGAATACACCCCAGACAGGTCACCAGCCTATCATGGGGCACACACGCCTACAAGCAATTTAGAATCTCTAGTTAACCTCAGCATGTCTTTGGACTGTGGGAGGAAGCCAGAAAAAACACAAAAGAAACATCACACAAACATAGGGAGAACATGCAGAACTCCAGAAAGGTCCCAGCTCAAGGCCTTGAACCTGAGACCTTCCTGCTGTAAGGCAACAGCGCTACCCACTACACCAAAAACTGCACCCGTTAACAAACTCATTTTGTTTTCTCACATCAGCGGTATGGTTTCCCTCAAAGGGCAAATTGTAAAGATCATATTTCTACTTGTTATTCTATTAATTAATTGCCTCTCCACCCATAATAGTGCTGGTGACAATTTTTAAAAAGAATTTAAAAATATGCTGATGCAGAAATAATGTTATATTGTTGTTAATCTAATTATTAAAAATGCTGCAGCAAAACATTGAAACTCACAGATATCTAGAAACTCATACAAGAATATGCTGATAACCACTATTAACAATTTTATTTATTTAATGGATTTTTCAAAGATTGGAATCCATGGTTTTGTGTTGCTATGCTGAATATTAAAGAATAGAAAGTACAAGAAAGTAATGACAGATGTACTTCAACAAAGGAAAATAAGGAAAAACAGAAAATTTCCTAATTTTAAACAACCTTTGTGGCCAATTGACAAAAGATTTTGGAATTAATGAAGTCGTACAAAGACAACGTGACCAGTGTGTCTCTGTTAAGTTCAAACATTTATTCACTTTCCCATCTCTTAATAAACCACACAAGTCTGTGAAAGCTCTTGAGGGGCCACTGAAAATGAGGTCCGGGCCAGATGAGGCCCCCGGTCCTTGAGTTTGACACATATGCATTAGACGAATAAAATTTTAAGATATTGTTGTACATACTTTGAGTTTGCAAGATTGAATCCTGCTCCTGTATATTTACAGGTAACTATCTAACTAGTGTAGCTAGGGGCAAGGCTAGGCCCAAGGGTCACATGATTTTTACCCAAATTGGAAAGCCAACAAATTCAGTCACTATAGATGATAAATAATAGACATGAGATAAGGTTTTCTCCTCCAAGATTACAAATTTATTAAAAGTTAAGCAATTTAAAAAAGTCTTATTCTAAAACTGTCCAAGAAGCACCAATAAGACTATTTCTCTCTCAAGAGGATTGTCAAATAACGTGTTAGATCAGTTGAGTTGGGCCGTGGCAGCAATGGTGAGGGAATAAATTAATGGGGATAAATAACCAAAGTTAAGTGCAAACAATCACCACACAGGACATGAAAAACGTAGCCAACCTCACACCAACAGGGCGGCCACGCTCCAACCTCACCAACAGTCTAGTAAGAGAGAACAGCGTTATTTCTTGGGGGAACAAGGCACAAACATGGGCCACAAGGCCGGGATACAAAAACAGGAACAAAAGCAAAAGTTAAAACTAAACAAAACAAAAATTGCAATATCTAAAAAACAAATACATCCAGTTGAAACCTGTTCATTAAAATATCAACCATTTTGTCAACATTTGTACCTCTGTCAGGTCATAAATCTGAAACCAGGGCATGCTTTAGCTGAAAATTAGCCAGAGGAGACAGGTTAAAACAGGCTTTTAAGAAACTCTGACACAATACAAAATAAAACCCCAAACCTGGAGTAGCTACATGCAGCACCATCAGGGAAACAAACAGCCTGCCCGGATCATGATTGGCTGTCAAGAATATGCTCAACTTACTGGTGGCAGGGAGCACCACTGTGTCACTCTTTCTAATTTCTATTTTCTTAGCTGTTGGTTGTCAAAAAACTCAGATTTGTTCAATATGTACAGGCAAAAAAATCTTGATTGAGTCTTTGATGATGTCTCTCTAATACCAATATTATCTTCTTCATTAAACTCAAATTCAAACTGCTGTCTTAATAAATAAAACCTTCAAAAAAGCTGTAAAAAACACAAGGAAACATAGATATAACTAACTCCTTATCTACTGTCCACAGGTGTGCCAATCAGTTATAATCGGTTGTAAATAGATATCATTTATAAACGTAAGCATATGATGTTAACTCTTCTCTTCCATTCACATTATTTCCCTGTTGGCCTGATACCGTCAGTGAGATATGTGGACAGAAATCACTTTATCATCTTATCAAATTGCACCTTTTACTGACATTAACAATAACAATAAGCATTGATATACTCTGATCATCATCTGTGGGGGAAGATTGAAATATTTCTCACAATTGCTTCCGCATGCTTACTGGAAGGATGAAAGTTAAACTTCAACTATGATTTTTCTAACCCCTAACCCTTTTTCCTTTGGACCAGAGTATGCACTGTACATGTTTCCACCACAGCAAGGTTCAAATAGTTCACTATAGTTATGACACATTTATGACCAAGCATCAATGTCCTAAAAAATCACTTAAATGGAAATAAAATATTATTAAAAAACTGATATCTTTCATTTTGTAAGATGTAAAATAAATACAAAAAATAATCCCAAAGTGACATGCGACAAACATTATGCTCCAGCAAAGAGACTGTAGTTAAGGGAAAGCTGTTATGTGTAACATATCCAAGGTTTTGTGCTTTCTGACCTCAGTCATGGCTATAACAGGTTAATCATTAACCACTGATAAAGTTCTTTGACTGAGTAAGTGCAAATCCAAATTAGTCCTATATAAAGTCACAGAGATGGAAGAGCAGATTTCCCATATCACATATCTGCTGATTCTGGTCTCCAGCCTGACATCAGTCTGGGATCCACCATATCCTGCTGTGGATCAGTTCTTGCAGACCTAAGTATGGCTGTGTGCACCATTAGAACCAGGCTGAGGAGCTTGCCTCTTCTTTCGCTGCATATGTGCATCATAGGTAGGAGGCGAGGATGCAGCAGGACCACTGTTCACTTGGATCTGAGCATATTCTGATTCCTTCTGATTCTCTCGGCCCAGCCGGACTGCCCCACCATCTTTAGTGTTGGCAAAATGGATGTCTGCATAAATCAGATCCTAGTAAAATAAAAAGGAGACAAGGAACAGTAGTAGTAACGTTTTGAATAAAGTTAGGTGTGTATACTATAGATGCAAAACTCACTGTTATCTATATGTACACACATTTAAATATACTGTACATAACATATATTTTCTGTTGCAGAGTATATATTGTCATATTGTTCATTATCTTTGTTTGAAATGCTATAAAATCTTATATCAGTGATACAATATTAACAGTTAAACAAATATTTGGTTTATAGTTCCACAGTGAAACACAACCATAAACATAACAAACCTTTTTCCTGGTTTAAAGTCTGATTGTCTCTGTACACATGGGGGAAGGGAGCCTCTTCAACCCAACCTGCTGATCTCAGACTGGCCATACTATACTTTATGTATTCTGGATGTATTGTTCTATTTGGTGCTTTGTGCAGTTTCTTGTGTATTTTATGTTGATTTTAATGCATTTTAAAGGCCCACCTATGGAGGGGCATCTCAAATGCTGTGCTATATCACATGAGTTTGCATTATAAACGTGTCCCTATACATCTCATCTCATCTCATCTCATCTTCTATACCCGCTAATTCCTCATTAGGGTCGCATGGGTCTGCTGGAGCCTATCCCGGTGCATTACAGCGAGAGGCAGGGATACACCCCAGATGGTCGCCAGCCAATCGTGGGGCACACACGCCATTCACTCACACACTCACACCTACGGGGAATTTAGAGTCTCCAATTAACCTCAGCATGTTTTTGGACTGTGGGAGGAAGCCGGAGTACCCGGTGAAAAACCCACGCAGACACAGGGAGAACATGCAAAAAGTAACTGTTGTTTAGTCACAAGTGATTGACTGTCCCTATACAAATAAAATTAAATCAATACAACATATAAAAATACAACAGAAAACTTTAAAAAAGAATAATATATTTCATGTTAGAGATTTTATCCTATATTCACGTCAACTTTCTGCAAAGAGTTTATTCATGCAGATTTAATTGCAGTGTATATTACTACAGAGTTCTTAATGAATCAAGCTTTGTGTGAACTAAATGAATTTTTTACACTTCTAATATTCTTATATAAAGTTGATGTTATTATTCACTGATGTTTCATGGGCTGCTGTATATATACTTTATCTCTATTATATTTTCTATTCCTCTGTATTCAGAGTCATGCATACATGTAAATGTGTTTAAGCAGTCTGAGCACACATTTTGGTGGAAGATTTAGATGCCTGTAAACCCACAGATTTTACATTACCTGACTTCTAGAGAATGCTGTGTTGTCCAGGCCACCATTTCCTTTAAAATATGAGACAATACTTAAGCAGTTTGAATGATATGATATTATATAATAATTTATTATATTTAGGTGGCATGCTTCAGAAAGTGCAGCCCATGGGGGCTTATAAGACACTATTTCTCCAAGTTTCAAAAAAACTTTCAATTCTAGGAGTAAAAAATGTTGTGTAAACATACTAAAATTTAATATGAACATATTCACACAATACTTTTTACATCTACTCCATCTGATCACATACACAGAAAATTTTGCATCACACCAACCTGTTATGTTGGAGGTTTGTCCTGTCCCTTTTCTGTTTAAAGAGATGGTGAGACATTCCTATTACTATTAGATATTATACAAGAGTTTTTTTGTTCTTTTGCAAATTTAATAATAATACATTTTAAAAGCAAAACAACACAACTCAACACATCTTTGTTTCAAGACAAAACAAAAAAGAATTGGCAATTCTTCTAAGTGAGGTACAATGTAGTTCTTTCATAGAGAGCGGTGCATTTTTACCATGAGTTGTTTTATCCTTATTTTTAAGCGAATTTTCTTACACAGAGACACTAAGAAATTAAATGGTTTTAATTCATTGTGATCCATGTTGTTTGCACTTGTAATATATAATGTAATAGCTAATAAAAATAAATACATAAATGAATGAAAGCCAGAAATACTGTCTGGTTATATCTCAAAGCCATTTTCCACTTACTTTTTCTTCCAAAGGTAGAAAGCTACAGCAGCAGCTGCTCCACAGATGATAAGACATGCGATTACTATTCCAGCGATGCACCCAGGCGGACATGGAGGTGGGTTTACTGGGAAGGTACAAATAGGGATAAGAGCATGGTTTTTACATCATAATGTAAACAGCAAATATTCTATTATCTCAACATGCAAGTCGATACAAAGTATTCAATAACGTCTCCCATTATTTTACACTTATCAATGCTTTGGAGTCCGAGGACTTAACAGCTACTTTGGCTGAGGAAGTGTTTTGTTGCTCTTGGTAAAATAAATTTGTAAATTTGTGGAGCCTGCTAGTCTTCACATAAGGATATAATGTTGTATGTTACTCCCAATGTCTAAGTTAAAACAAAATCTGCATTTTAAAAAGTCCACATACCTACAGACAATTGATGCATTTTAGATGAATTTCTCCCAGTTACTTTATTCAATGCTTGACAGTTGTAGACGCCACCATCAGAAATTTCAGTCACGGTTTTAGTGAACATGGCAGAATTTTTTAATATCTCTTTCCCATTCAGTATCCAGGTGTAGCTAGCAGATGGTGTGGATTTAGCAGAGCAGGTTAATGTTAAGCTCTGTTCCACGTGTATCTCACTGGGTCCTGTGATTTCAACATTCTCTGGTCCATCTGAAAACAGATTATTATTTGTGACGTTCTTAAACCAGCTGAGTTCTAAGGATAGAAAACTTGCTCAATGTTTGATGTGAAACTCATGTGTTATATAGACTGTCGCTACCGTGTGTTACTTACAGTTAACAACCATGCTGTATTTAGCTTCCTGATGGTCGATGTGGTTGCTAATATTACACGAGTAATTCCCACTGTCTGTTTTCTTCAGAAAATGAAACACCAACACTCTGTTTCTGTCATAAAGTGTCATGTTTTCAGCCAGAGTCAGTGCTGCTCCATCTTTCATCCACTCTCTGGTAAAAACAGAGCCAGCACCATCACAGGTGAGGTTGGCTGACTTCTCCTCAATCATCTGGTTTGTTGATGTTGTGATAGAGACATTAACAATTTTCTCTGGTGGGAAAAATGTTAATGATTTCATTTGAAAAGAAAAAGAAACAAAACAAAAGTGTGAGTAAATTTTCAGTCCACCCGAACCTCACTGAAGAGTACACACACACACACACACACACACACACACACACACACACACACGCACACACACACACACATACTGTACTATATATACCGATAATATAATTTGTGCATATGACCGGGGATATAATATAAAAAAGACATTTTATTATATAAGAAGGATTTTAGCATTTACTGTTTTGAACATTCCAGTGCCATATATACTTAGACTGAATAATGGAAATGAAAATAGTTTCACCAAAATCGCAAACTCCTCCAACATTGACTCAAATAGTAGTTGCAAGACTCATGACCTTTTTTGTGATTTGTTTTCCAGTCAATCTAATATTATATTTTGAGAGTTTTAATGAGTGGCAACATTTCAGTGGAAGGCAAGGAACATACATATATGGTTTCTGAGGGTTAAGCTTAGAAAAATATGAAAATTGTAAGTTTAAATGCATCAATCTGGTGTGATTTGAGAGAAAAATTAAGAATCTATAGACTATCAATAATAACTATTAATGCATCATATACAGACATCATATATCGAGCCAATAACAAATTAATCACATCTTTATTTGTTCTAAATGAACATTAAAATGATATTTTTCAAATATTTAACACTCTGAACATGTAAGTGGACAATATGCTCCAGGCAAGCGTCTGTTTATGATTAATGAAACAATGAGAAATAGTTTCAATAAAGTCAAACCTCAGTTCTGCTTTTAAAATGCTCAAAAATATGTAGAACACAAACCAAACAAGCTTCAGCTATATTGACCTGTTAAATTTAACATTATTGACACATTTAATGTTATTCACACAGCATAGAGTCCAACTTGTAAATGCTGTGATTCACTACCAGGACTCTGGACACATCTGTGAGGTTTTCTCCTCATGTTTCCTTGTGTTAGTGGTGGTAAAATTAATCTAACTTAAAAAGCCCTAAGTATAATTAAAAATGGGTCTACTATAGTTAGGGTATGGTGAGTGCCGTACCTTAAAATACCCAAATGAGGCCTCTGGTCTAAATGTAGCATGCAATATGTAAATTATTAATTAGAATTAATTAGTTTGTCATTTTTACCTTCATAAAATTAAAAATAAATTCAAAGTTCTCAAGGTTCCTTGAGAAGTTAGACTACAGGGTTAAACATTCAAAATCTGTGTTTGTCTTCATCATTTTACTACATTATTACTACTCATTATTGTTTATTGTCTGTGTATTTATAAAACCTGTTAATTCAGACTTACCCAGTACATTTATAGCTGAGGGCTGAGATGTTTCAGATCTCATAGTTTTATTGTTAAAGGCCTGGCAGCTGTAGTTCCCACTCTGACTCATCTGGATGTTCTTCAGTGTGAGTTCTGATCCAGTATCAGACATAATGTCTCCATTCATAAACCATTTAAACTGGGCAGAGGGGCTGGACACAGCTGAGCAGTTCAGGATGATGGTTGACCCTTCCATGTAGTATTCTCCTGGTGGTAACAGCATCAATGTGACATTATCAGGACCATCTGAGTGGAAAATGGAGAGTAAAAACCAAACATTACCAAAAAGTAAAGCGTGAGTGATTTTACAGTAACTCAGTGTGAAGGGTTATAACAGCGTCATGTGTTGATCAGCTAACTTAACACATGGCTGGCGATGAAATGTCATTCAAAGGAAGCATGAATACAGCAAAGCAGAAGCTGGGAACAAATGTCAGGTTAATGATACAACAAGTTTTCATGATCAATGAATCACTAAATTTAGCTAATCCTCCATGCAGTTTAATTATTATCATACACTAGACATATACTCAACACAGGAGTGAGAACACTTCAAATGTAGAATCAAGTCTTGTCTCTGATTAGTGTCAGTGCCATTATAGAAGCAACTGTACTTGAATGTTGTGTTTCCCCTCTTCTTGTACGACATTCAAACACAACATCCATATGACCAATAATATTTGTACCTAGTGCATCAGTTATGATTTCAGGTCTTTTCTTCAGTGAGACTTTGCTATTTGATAGTTTATTGCTTCCCCCTCTAACACACACTAACTGTGTAATGTTTTTGTAAAAGGATTGTTGTTCTTTATGATTCTAATATAAGATTTTAAATATATATTTAAAATAGAGTTATAGAAATATGCAGTGTATATAGAGAGAAACTACTGTGCGCTAACATTGTGAACATTGTACATTTCATCCAGGACTATGGGCCCGTTCTATTGTTTATACTTTGATCAGTTTAGCCTACATAATGCATTGTTCAAAACAGCATCTTAAAAACTCAAGATGACGAGACAGAAGCCAAGAAGATGAGGACACACCTTGTTAAGATGTGACACTGATATGAATCAAGCCAACATTTACATGTAGAAGCTGTCAGATAGTATGAACGAGTAAGTTAGTGACTCACAGCTGATGGAAAGTTTTACTGGATCACTGGTGCCTTCACTTAAAGCATTGGACACTCTGCAGCTGTATGGTCCAGAGTCATAGCGGGTCACATTGAGTATAATGAGAGTGGAGTTTCCATCAGTGACCTGAACTCTGTCACTGGATGTGACCTCAGAGCTGCCGTTCATCCAGAGTAAAGAGAGGGAGGATCCAGAAGAAAAGCAGGAGATGTTGACAGATCTGCTGAATTCCACCAAGTCAATGCTGCTGGGATATGCTGTTACATTAGAGACTGGCACTGTGGGTGAAGGACAAAATGCTACAGTATAAATGTTGTAGGGAAAATAGATTACATTCAACTGCATGCATGTATGAAATAAACTGATTTCTCCGTGTATTGATTATTTGTTTGTATACAAATTCTTAATATGTTCTTTCATGTCATACCAGAAAAAGAAACAATCAGCACCAAATTACACTTACAGCAGATATGAAGCAGCTATTCTCAAAGTTTCATTAGCAGTAGAAAACAGTCCGCAAAGTTTACACAGATTAAACGAATCATGGGGTGTAATCATGTGATCAATTACATGACATTATTATTTAGTTGAATTATTTTGAGACTTGTGTTCTTCATTATGCATTTAAAGGTATTAAACAACTTCTCACCAAGTATCTTCAGTCTGCTGGATCCTGTTATCTGGTCTGCTGCAGCTGTAATAATTTGAAGTCTGTACTCTCCAATGTCTGCAAGAGTCAGATTCCTGAGCTCCAGAGATCCAGTGGATCTGTATAAGGTGATCCTGCCATCATACCCTGGTCCAGTGTTGTTGGTTTCAATAGTGGAGGATATTATAGGTCTGTCTGGAGTGTTAATAAAAGTCCAGGCCACCGTTATAAATGTTTTTTCTGGTGGAGTCACTGTTGTGTTAAACATCACTTTCCCTCCAACAAGTGCAGTCAGAGATCCAGCCGGCAGAACATTTGCTCCTTTAGTTAAACCTGGTAGAGACAATTATGTAGGCTACATGATTAAGAAGACTCAAACCAGTAAACTGCAACATGACAAAACATGTGTCGTCACAATCAGCTTTTCTCTGTTAAATCCCCCACCAGTAAGAAAAAACAAACAAAAAGTGCAGAGTTTGTCACTAGAAAGTGTTAGTCTGTAACTGGAACATTTATCTGCACTCTACTTAAAGCTGAAGTTTAACATTTGTACCTACAAAAATAATTTGTGACATCACAACTACATCCAGAATCTTGTGTCCAGCAGTTTAACTTATAGAATTGACAATATTTGCAGATCATAGTTCAACAAATTAAGTCTGCTTTTTCAGATTATTTTTATAGTGATACAGTCTTTCTAGGGATGTGGAAAACTATTTCTTATCAGTTTATAATCGTTTAGATGAATGTCAATTTCTTGAAAACACAAAAATCTACTGAATCTACTGAATAAATCATATCTGAAGCTGCTGCCATGTTTGTCAAGCAGGTTGTACTCTAGTGTCATCTATTCATCTAAATGAAGGAACTTCTTCATTATTCAATAGATTAAATTTGTGTTTTGTGTTTCATAAGTATTAGACCATAAAAAGGCAATTAAATTTAAAAAAAATAGTTTGTGAATGACAAATACATTGAATACACTTAAGTAGCAGACTGTAAAGTTACTTGTGTTGGTTTATTTACTTTTGCAGCAGTGACCTTTAGTTAGTTTTATGAATATAAACTTGGACAAGAAGTAAAGACTAAGTGTATCTGAAAATATAGAAACATGTATTTAAATCAGCAAAAGAGGAAGACTTTAAAACTACTGGATATTCTAGATTCCTACCTGTAAGAGCCACAGAGAAAACACAAAGTAAAGGCAATAAATCCATTGGTCATCGACAGATGTGTCCAGCTGAGAGAAATTCAACCATCAAACTCTGACTGTCCTAACAGATGTGGTCTTCTGGCAGCTGTAATGCTACAGCTCATGTCTGAGTTTCAGTGAGAAAACCTACCTGCTGCGTATTGTGTTGTAAACCATCTGCATAGTGAGATAAACAAACTCACATCATGCTTTTTATGTTCTAGTTGAACAACGTCTCCCTCTTGTGTCCTGTGGGATGTCTAGAAGTCAGAGTAGCTACAGTGTGACTACAGATCCTACAGAAGTTATTTATAGTTTCTACCTTTATGCTGTTGTTTTATGTTTAAAAATAATTCTAATATAGATTAATCATTTATGAGCCCCCAAACTGAGACAAGGCCAAATACATTGATTCCTTTAACAACAATATTGATCTTGATGTTGCTCCCTACATTAAGTTTTCTTCTATTAGTCTTCTAAGTTCAGAAAAAATAGTTGTGGCAACTTTTTATCATTATTATTAAGTTAAGTCAATTTTAAGTATATAATGCCAGATCTAAATTATTTCTATAACACTGGAAATAGATACGGCTTTGATGTATTTATGACCGCCAAATATCCTGAACATACCTGAATTCATATGTTTGACTTTTATTCATTCATGTACAACAACAAATAAATATCAGAGATATTTTATTTTGAGGCAGAATAAAAAATAAAATAAGGATTAAGCATTAAGCCTTCATTAGTATAGAATTCATTGTATAGACATTTAATTTTACAGCTCATTTCAGAAAGTGATTGTCATTTTTTTTTTTTTTTAGGTCTGATTCATGTGCACATCACAGCCGGCCCATAATAATGACATATAGCAAAAATATAGCCTTTGTAGCATTGGCAACAACAACTTATTCAGCCAACCAAGCAACAAAAAGAAAGTCGGTAGAAGACAAAAAGAAATGTACCAAGATTTACACATGTAAAATGTGTGTGAATTTACACATGCAAGATTTACACATGTAAAATGTGTGTAAATCTTGATTCAGTATTTGAAAGATGAAGAGAATTATGGGACATCCCTGGTCAGTTTCTGTCATATCTAAATATGTCGTAACATTAGTATGTGTTTTAATAGGTTGCCTAGGTAAAGTTACTTTAAAAACAGGTGATTTATTGTGATTCTGGCTGTTATTAGATTAGAATTGTGCTAACAGTGAATAAACACTCTCCTGTGCTCAACTGGCTACCACAGACTTTTTCTATCTTTCTTTGCTTGTTTCTTTGCTTGATTTTTTTTTAAGAAAACAGTGTTTGTTGTAGGGGCTTGCTAGCTTGTGTGTGTATGGCAAGCAGAGCAGAAATTCATGGTTGCGCTATGGAGGAGAAACACAGAAAGAAGAGTGAAGTAGAGTTGCTTCCATTGGAGTTTCATGCCTTTTTTAAAAGTTGCATACAACAATTTTAAATGAATACAATTTATAAAGTTAAGTGTATTGTAATGATTTTAACTAGCTGCTCTTTTCCATCTACATTATTTCCCTGTTGGCTTGATACCTTTAGTGGGATATGTGGACAGAAATCACCTTGTGAATTACATTGTGAATTACTCCAATCATCATCTGTGGGAGAAGATTAAGATATTTCCAGGCAATCGTTTCCGCATGCTTACTGCAAGGATGAAAGTTAAACTTCAACTTTGATCGTTCACTTGTTCCTTTGCACCAATAAACAGCATATTCTGTACATGTTTCCACCACAGCAAGGTCAAAATATTGTTATAATAAATCAATTACCAGCCTCCATCAGTATCAAAGAGCACCAATAGCCTAAGAAAATATCAATGATTTGTAAATAATATCTTATTAAAATATCTGATATCTTTCATTTTGTAAAGTGTAAAATAAATACAAAAAACAATCCAAAACTGACAAACTGGAATCTCAGCAGTCAAAAATATTCTCAAACAAAGAGACTGTAGGTGAAGGAAAGCTGTTATACAGAAAGTAAACTATCAAATGTTCTTTGAGTGGTATCATTGTGCTTTCTGACCTCAGTCATGGCTATAACAGGTTGATCATTAACCACTGTGCTGATAAAGTGCTTTGACTGGATTAATCTAACTCCAAATTAGTCCTCCATTAAGTAGAAAAGGATGGTAGTGCAGAGTTCCGTGATAATATCTGGTGTCCAGTCTGACATCAGTCTGGGATCCACCATATTCTGCTGCGGTCAGTTCTCCCAGACCTAAGTGTGGACTTGTTCACCATTAGCACCAGGCTGAGGAGCTTGTCTTTTCTTTCAGTTTATATGTACTTGATAGGTAGAAGTGGAGGATGCAGCAGCAGGATCAGGACCATTACTCACTTGGATCTCTTCATATCCATTATTCTCTATCTCCAGATCCACTCTCCCACCATCTTCTCTTTGGAAAAAAGGGAAGTTTACATAAGGCTGCGCCTAGTAAAATAAAAAGGAGGCAGGGAACAGTATTAGACAGAGGTTTTGAGCAAACTTGGGTAAAATTTGGTAGGTATGTAGCTTTTTAAGGTTACAGGACACATAATAAAGAACTCAAGCTGTATCAAAATCTCTGCCCAGTGTTGTTACATAACAAAAAAAAAAAACAACAATCAAATCAACTTGTAACTAATTATGGATGTAGCTTTGTTTGAAGTAAAGAATTATCACTTTTGGCATTTCATGCAAATATTACACAGAAGCATAAGATGTATTGAGATGTCACATTGTGCACTGGTAAAATCAAGTAATTGTATTACACATGTGGGGAACATTAAATATTAACCCAAATATACCCTTTCCTTTAGAATCTCATGTCATTTTTACTGATATTTCATAGGCTACCTTGTCTCCATCATATTTTAATTCACCTGTATTCAGATGCATCCATATGTGTACATTGTTCTACGCAGTCTGGGTATTGATTTTGGTGGAAGAACTAACAGAATCATTCAGCTGTGGGCTTAGTGATAGAGGACTCTTTACATTACCTGACTTCTAGAGAATGCTGTGTTGTCCAGGCCGTCATTTCCTTTAAAACACAAGGAATAAGCAATTCAATTTTGGGAGTAAATAATGCTGTATGAATTTGAATTTGGCCCCTACTCAATTGACCTTTCTTGATCACATACACAGAAAATGATGCATCACACCAACCTTCTCTGGAAGAAGTTTGTTCTGTCCTTGTTCTGTTTAGAGACCAATGAGCCAGTATTATGTTAATGAGACATTATGTCAATACAACACAACTCAACACTTCCTTTCATATCATCAGTGCTTGTTTAAAAAAAAAGAATTAGCAATTCTTGCATGATGTAAAATCTAGTTATTTCACAGAGAGCTGCACCATTTTATCAGAAATCCTTTTACCTTTTCAATGACTTTTAAGCAGTTTGTTTCACCATGACACAAACAAAAACATAGTTTTAATAAAATGTTTGTTTCACTTAAAAATATATATTGTGCTATAACTGATAAGTAAAAAAGAAGAAAGGCAATATTGCTGTCTGGTTTCATCTCAAAGCCATTTTCCACTTACTTTGTCATATAAATGTAGAAACCTACAGCAGCAGCTCCTCCACAAATGAAAAAACATGCGATTACTATTCCAGCGATGCATCCAGGTGGACATGGAGATGGGTTTACTGGGAAGGTACAAATAGGGATAAGTCAAAAACAAGTCATAACTTCATCCTTTATTTTACAGATATCAAGGCCTTTTAGAAAAGTCACTGAGGCCTTGATAGCTCCTTTGATTTGAAAAGTATTCTGTGTTTGTTAGTAGAATTAAATCTGGTAGTTTGTGGAGCCTGCTAGTCTTCACATAAGGATATAATGTTGTATGTTACTCCCAATGTCTAAGTTAAAACAAAATCTGCATTTTAAAAAGTCCACATACCTACAGACAATTGATGCATTTTAGATGAATTTCTCCCAGTTACTTTATTCAATGCTTGACAGTTGTAGACGCCACCATCAGAAATTTCAGTCACGGTTTTAGTGAACATGGCAGAATTTTTTAATATCTCCTTCCCATTCAGTATCCAGGTGTAGCTAGCAGATGGTGTGGATTTAGCAGAGCAGGTTAATGTTAAGCTCTGTTCCACGTGTATCTCACTGGGTCCTGTGATTTCAACATTCTCTGGTCCATCTGAAAACAGATTATTATTTGTGACGTTCTTAAACCAGCACAAATAATGTGAATTCTAAGGATAGAAAACTTGTACAATGGTTGTTTTAACACACCTATGCTACAGGGCTATCGAGACTGTCGCTACCGTGTGTTACTTACAGTTAACAACCATGCTGTATTTAGCTTCCTGATGGTCGATGTGGTTGCTAATATTACACGAGTAATTCCCACTGTCTGTTTTCTTCAGAAAATGAAACACCAACACTCTGTTTCTGTCATAAAGTGTCATGTTTTCAGCCAGAGTCAGTGCTGCTCCATCTTTCATCCACTCTCTGGTAAAAACAGAGCCAGCACCATCACAGGTGAGGTTGGCTGACTTCTCCTCAATCATCTGGTTTGTTGATGTTGTGATAGAGACATTAACAATTTTCTCTGGTGGGAAAAATGTTAATGATTTTATTTGAAAAGAAAGGGCAGAATGAGTAAATTCAGCAGTAGTAGTGATCATCCCAATGTCTTATATATTAACACTGAAAATGTGCTTATTTTGACATAGAATTGACTTTACTACACCAAATAATGGAGACAAAAACAGTTTTAGGAAACTCACACGATTGTCCAACATCAACGCAAATATTATTTGTCAATCAAATAATCTATATTCAAAGGTGTATACGGTGTTTTCCTGATTATTTTACTGCATAGGGCACACAAATAAAGTGTTATAATATAAATATAAAGTTATATATTATAATAAAGTTATATTTTTATTGTTAAATATGTTAAATCAGACTTACCCAGTACATTTATAGCTGAGGGCTGAGATGTTTCAGATCTCATAGTTTTATTGTTAAAGGCCTGGCAGCTGTAGTTCCCACTCTGACTCATCTGGATGTTCTTCAGTGTGAGTTCTGATCCAGTATCAGACATAATGTCTCCATTCATAAACCATTTAAACTGGGCAGAGGGGCTGGACACAGCTGAGCAGTTCAGGATGATGGTTGACCCTTCCATGTAGTATTCTCCTGGTGGTAACAGCATCAATGTGACATTATCAGGACCATCTGAGTGGAAAATGGAGAGTAAAAACCAAACATTACCAAAAAGTAAAGCGTGAGTGATTTTACAGTAACTCAGTGTGAAGGGTTATAACAGCGTCATGTGTTGATCAGCTAACTTAACACATGGCTGGCGATGAAATGTCATTCAAAGGAAGCATGAATACAGCAAAGCAGAAGCTGGGAACAAATGTCAGGTTAATGATACAACGAGTCTTCATGATCAATGAATCACTAAATTTAGCTAATCCTCCATGCAGTTTAATTATTATCATACACTAGACATATACTCAACACAGGAGTGAGAACACTTCAAATGTAGAATCAAGTCTTGTCTCTGATTAGTGTCAGTGCCATTATAGAAGCAACTGTGTCTACTGGAAGATTGTGTTTCCCCTCTTCTTGTACTTAATATTCAATGTCACATATGCACTACTAGCGTGATTTTCAGTCATATACTGTATAGCAGTCAATATATTAAAATTTCATCTGTTGTTTTTGTAAACAGATTGTTGTACATTGAATGTATTACACAAAATTGTATTAGGTTGAAAACTGCTTCTCATATAAGATTTTAAATATATTTAAAATAGAGATTTAGAGTTTAGGCTGTATAATGCAACGTTCAAATCATAAAAACTCAATAAGACGAGGACACACCTTGTTAAGATGTGACACTGATATGAATCAAGCCAACATTTACATGTAGAAGCTGTCAGATAGTATGAACGAGTAAGTTAGTGACTCACAGCTGATGGAAAGTTTTACTGGATCACTGGTGCCTTCACTTAAAGCATTGGACACTCTGCAGCTGTATGGTCCAGAGTCATAGCGGGTCACATTGAGTATAATGAGAGTGGAGTTTCCATCAGTGATCTGAACTCTGTCACTGGATGTGACCTCAGAGCTGCCGTTCATCCAGAGTAAAGAGAGGGAGGATCCAGAAGAAAAGCAGGAGATGTTGACAGATCTGCTGAATTCCACCAAGTCAATGCTGCTGGGATATGCTGTTACATTAGAGACTGGCACTGTGGGTGAAGGACAAAATGCTACAGTATAAATGTTAGGGAAAATCAGTTTAAGTTTCTGTTGACATTGTGTTTAAGGCATCGATTCAACTCTGTGTAAAATCATGTTGGCTCATTAGAAATGTTCAATATATTTAAACACAGATGAATCAACTTGACTCTGACACAGTCTCAACAAAAGCTGACTATCATTAGTGCATAAGCAGCTATTCTCAGTTTCTCTGAGTAGAAAACAGTCCCCAAAGTTTACACAGATTAGATGAATTATGTGACATAATCATATGATCAATTAGGTTACATTATTATTTAGTTGAATTATTTTGAGACTTGTGTTCTTCATTATGCATTTAAAGGTATTAAACAACTTCTCACCAAGTATCTCCAGTCTGCTGGATCCTTTTATCTGGTCTGCTGCAGCTGTAATAATTTGAAGTCTGTACTCTCCAATGTCTGCAAGAGTCAGATTCCTGAGCTCCAGAGATCCAGTGGATCTGTATAAGGTGATCCTGCAATCATACCCTGGTCCAGTGTTGTTGGTTTCACTAGTGGAGGATATTATAGGTCTGTCTGGAGTGTTAATAAAAGTCCAGGCCACCGTTATAAATGGTTTTTCTGGTGGAGTCACTGTTGTGTTGAACATCACTTTCCCTCCAACAAGTGCAGTCAGAGATCCAGCCGGCAGAACATTTGCTCCTTTAGTTGAGACAGGTAGAGACAGATTTTATGTTAGGGTTAATAAGACTCAAATCAGTATACCGGTACTGCAAAATGTACGTTGAATACATCTAAGTAGCAGACTGTAAAGTTACTTGTGTTAATTTACTTCCTTTTGCAGCCGTGACGTTTAGCTATATTTACTAATATTATCTCACAGAAAAAGTGAAGTATAAATGTGTGAATGTAATTGCTGTAGAAACATGTATTTTAATCAACAAAAGAGGAAGACTTTAATACTACTGATTTTTCAAGATTCTTACCTGTAAGAGCCACAGAGAAAACACAAAGTAAAGGCAATAAATCCATTGGTCATCGACAGATGTGTCCTGCTGAGAGAAATTCAACCATCAAACTCTGACTGTCCTAACAGATGTGGTCTTCTGGCAGCTGTAATGTTACAGCTCATGTCTGAGTTTCAGTGAGAAAACCTACCTGCTGCGTATTGTGTTGTAAACCATCTGCATAGTGAGATAAACAAACTCACATCATGCTTTTTATGTTCTAGTTGAACAACGTCTCCCTCTTGTGTCCTTTGTGATGTCTAGAAGTCAGAGTAGCTACAGTGTGACTGCAGATCTCACAATTTCACTATATTTTTCTCGAAGTTATTTATGGTTTCTGCTTTTCCTGTTCTTTTTATGCTTCATAAAATACTAAATATTCCTGAGTACTTGGAGTACTTTTTAGTAAATGTGTGACATTTAGGTGTATTTGTTTTACTGAACTTTGTATGAAGTTAATTAATGAATCAACACTTTTCTTGAAATTATTTTTGAATGCACCCATTACTTTTAGTTTCTAAAACATTTTACAAAGAGTACAATAATTAATCTTTGGAATCACAGGACTACCTGTTAAATATGGTCACATAACTATCAATAATTGCATAAGAAGCACAGAATAAGTAGTGCATCAGTTCTGTTAAAGGGATAGTTTGGTATTTTTGACATGAATCTGTATAGCATCCCTATCTTCAGTCTATTACATTCACACTGACTTACCCCCGACAGTGTCCTGTGAGCCGAGTTCTGGTCCGGTTCTGGTCAAAATGAAAGTAGTCCAGCAGGTTTTCCAGGGGACACTAAAATAACACTAAAATATCTTTCTTCTCATACAGCATGTGTTCAAAAGAGTGATACATGCATCCTATCTATCACTTATATGCATCACAAAACCAATATCCATGAAAAACTCCCAGCTCGTAATCACTTGGCCCTACTTTCTCTCCCTTCCTATCTGCGCGCTGCCGCAAGACGACCAGAGCTACGTCCGTCACAGAAAAGCAATAAAATCCATGAGGAGAGTCAGGCACATCTTTGTTACTACAGCCTGGGTAGTCACAAGTGTCAGTGTGAGTGTATGACACAGATTATAGGGATGCCATACAGATTCATGTCAAAAATACCGAACTATATCTTTAATAGTAGTCATCTCAGTTTGGAGAGCTATAATATTTAAAAGAGTTAATAATTAAGCATATGATTTTTTGTTACATTTTTGGGTCACACAAACAAGACAGAAGAAGACAGAAGGATAGATAACAGAAGAGAACCAAACCAGAGAGAATTCAGCATTTTCAGGTTAACCACAGTCATGTTTCTCTCCCTATATAAGGACATATATTGGAAATGGTGATACAATTTATCTTTAATAGAAATACAATATGTAAGTATGTTGATATTTCAGTCTTTGCTATGGAGTCTTTAAACCAGCAGCTGAACCATTGTGAAGAATATGAACTAATCATCATCCCACACAGAGACCATTCAGAGAACTGAGAGGTTGGAGCCCCTGATGAAAAAGCACTAATGAATCACTGCTGATCACTACTACTAAATATCTACAAAAAACACTATTTCACTACTTGTTTGCTATTACAATATGTAGTGATTTGTGTATTCATTTGAATTGTAATGAGTAGAGAATTGGCTTGTTTCACAACTGATAATTACTACATGATGCCTATTCAAATCACTGCATGACTGCTACTGGATTACCTCAACCTCACTATTGGCCTTTTGGGGAAGTACTATACAATTACTACTCATTCCACAGTTTATTTTTATTCTATTTTTATTATTATATACTACTGGTTAAAGGGATAGTTCACCTTCAAAATGACTTTTTTCTCTGGATTACTCACCCATGGAGACTGGAATGCACGGATATGTTTTTATTTGTTTTTGTCAAATCTCCATGTAGTCAAGGCTTCATGGAGTCTGAAATTTATAGTAAATAAGTCATTCTTTGGGTGAACTACCAGTACTCCTCAAACAGAGATGTAATTGACTCCTAAAACCTCTTTTGATTTGATGACTATTTATAATAAATGTAATGTTTCTGTAGTGTTGTTACCACATGTTCAATACTGGAGCATGTAGTATATATCACTATATAAAATATGTAGTGTTGTAGTTTGTGATGACATATTCACTACACAATCAAGTAGTAAAATCACTGCATCATTTATTAAATGCTGGTAGTGAGGCAGTAAAGCTATAACAGGTTTCTCACTACTCTGCATAAGTAACACTTGGAAGACAACTGTTTCCCTACAAAACTCGACTGTTGTGTCATGACTAGTGTATAGATTACACATTTACTACACAATTGTTACATAACTACTATTACATGAATAGGTTTTGTGTAGTAATTCAACAGGAGGTTTACATCAGGCGGTGCCAAGCAGGTAAGATTTATGACTCGGAAACAACTTTTGATGCTCAGAACTGAACTGACATCATTGCTTATTTATTATTAGTCAATATGGAACAGAGACTATCAGCTATTATTTGTAAAGTGTCTGTTAAAGAATGTAATGAATCTAATAATGAATTAGGCTTATGTATTGAATACATGAATAATTTCCTCAGGAATGGTGTCAACATCACTCTTTTTGTCTTCTTCTTATTTTTTTTCTGCACAGCCAAAGTGTCAAACATAGCCTAATATAGCCTGCTGCCCCATAGAGAACCTGATAGAAGGTGACTCCTCTGTCAACTTAACCTGTGATGCTGATGGCTTTGTGGCTGACAGAGTGTGGATGAAAGACGGCAACCCGCTGGTTTCTGGGGGCAGATTCAGATTTCATGATGGCGAGAGGATGTTGTCCATCAGCCCAGTGGACAGAAGAGACATTCATGAGTTTCTTGTTACCTCCCACAGTGATACAGTGAGAGAATTCCACTTACAAAAGCCCATAGTTCATTGCTATTCATTCAACATATCAGGAGTTATAGACACATGTGACGTATTGCCAATACCTCGCTTATTGTTGTCGCAACAATCAAGCGGCTGCCAGACTGTGTAATCCAAAATACAAAAACATAAGGGACACAATATAATGAACCCTGTATGAAATCTCTCCCGCTATTTCATCCACTTATAATTCTGTGTATCTGTGGAGATAAATGTGAACAGCCACTATGTTTGTAAAGCTGTCTGAGTGTCTCCAGGATGTCTTTGATCCTCCTTCTCAAAGAATGCTACGAGTGACTGAGGCTGCTCAAACACAACCTTAGACGCCCACAACCACTCACTTAAGAGCTCATAAAATCCATGCACGTCACCTCCCCCACCACCACCATGACTCTGACTTCACCCACACATCCAGTACAGAAACTACTAAAATTTATGCATTAACCTTAACCTAATGTCATATCCTGGAGGTGAACACATATTGCTTAATTAAGGCAAAACTAATGGATTACTGACCTTAATCTAAGGAATCCATAGGAAACTGTGTAAAAAGACAGATCAGTAATAATATAAAATTTCTTGCAAAACAGGCTAACTCTCTATATATGTACCTGTATATACATAGAGAGAGAGGGAGAGGGAGGGTGAGAGGTATAGATATAGGTATATACTGTAGGTACCATATATATGAAATAGCCTGTAATACAAACAAAGACATTTAGGTCAAATGGACACGAGAGACTGATCACACAACACTGCATTTTTAACTTAATTCAATATAAATTGACAAGATGTGAATTAGTTAACATATGACTCATCTGGAGTTAATATTAATACATTCCTATGTAATTTTTTTATAAAAATTAATACATGCAACACATCCTACCTATCATAGAAATAAACTTCTATTTATTTTACGAATGAGGTTTCTGGCAGAGTAGGATCTTAAGTAAAATATGATTAAATCAAATAGACATATAAATATAATCACAGCTATGTTGTATGATAGATGAATTGTATTTGACATCTACTTCTGTTACAATTGAAAAATTTAAAGCAAATTTAGATCTATGATCAAAGGACATTTCCACAAAACCAATCAGTCCAACAACAACAGTCCATTAAGCAGAACCTCAGTAACTCTTGACTGAACATATGCCCACAGGTATGTACACAGTGGTATTGTAAATACTGTGAGCTTTTCATTTCTTCAATGGTGGAGGGGGGGTGGCTGAAGTCAGTCCATAAAAGAACGGGACCACGTAAGTCTCTTTGTGATTTTGATTTCCGAGAGGATTTTACAGCAACATCACATTTGTTCACCATGTATGAGAAGATGCTCAGAACTGTTGTGCTGCTGGTTTTATCAGGTAAACTAAAATTTATTGCACTGTTTTGCTAGTGTGATAAACACAATCTATTATTTTAGTGATGATAGAGAACATTACCCAAGATTGTTCTTGGTAATTTCTTCTTCAGGTTACGTAGGTGTGAGTGTGGGTGAGGGAATCTTACCCCCAGGACCTATAAACGGACTCGTGGCAGGCAGAGTCACATTCACCACCACCCTCCGACCTCCTGAGACACCGTTCCTCTCCGTCAGCTGGAGCTTCAGAAAGCTGAACATCATCACCTCCACAAGCATCAACCAAACTGAGGTGGGATACGCCGACAGGATCTCATTGAATCGAGCTACAGGAGCCCTGGAGCTCAGGAACCTGGTGCTGGAGGACAGCGGGGAGTACACTGTCATCATCACACCAGACAGAGGGCAGCAGAAACAGGGAAAGACCACACTCGATGTCTATGGTGGGTATATTAACAATCAAAAGTCTGGGGTCACTTAGAAATACACTCTATACATTGCTAAAGTGGTAAATGACTATCCTAACTGCCAATGACTGGTTTTGGTGCAATATCTACATACTGTAGGTGTATCACCTTTGTGCAATCATGTTAGCACAGCTGAAAACAGTTTAGCTGGTCAGAGAAGCTATGAAATTGTCCTTTCTTTGACGAAAGCAATGTGTGAAAGAATTATTATTTCAAATAGAAATAATTATTTCTAAACATTCCAATGTTCCAATCCATGTCTTGACTATATTTTCTATTCATTTTACAATTCGTGGTGTTAAATAAAAGTGTGACTTTTCATGGAAAACACAATATTGTCTGGGTGACCCCAAACTGCTATAAAGTTTATAGTTACAGTTAGACATGCATGGTGAACACAATATAATATAAATTATATAATGCTACCTTTATCAAGGTTATCGTGAGGTATTAAGTAACTTTATAGCTAATATAAATTAAATATTTTTATGCACTTTTCTATAAATGACAGACAATTAAAAATGTTTCATATATTGTTAAAAAATCTAAAATGCTAATGTTTGTGAATACATTAACTTTAAACAGTCAGTCAGTCAGTCATTTTCTATACCTGCTTATTCCTCATTAGGGTCGCAGGGGTCTGCTGGAGCCTATCCCAGCGCGTTACGGCGAGAGGCAGGGATACACCCCAGATGGTCGCCAGCCAATCATGGGGCACACACACCATTCACTCACACACTCACACCTATGGGCAATTTAGAGTTGCCAATTAACCTGAGCATGTTTTTGGACTGTGGGAGGAAGCCGGAGTACCCGGTGAAAACCCACGCAGACACGGGGAGAACATGCAAACTCCACACAGAAAGGTCCCAGACCCCGGACCAAGGAGGTCTTGAACCTGCGACCTTCTTGCTGTGAGGCAACAGCGCTAACCCCTGCGCCACCGTGTCGCCCTAACTTTAAACAACTGAAATAAAATTTTATATATATATTTTTTTCAAATTGATCAGGACATATATAAATTATTATCAGTATTGTTATTATATTATTTTGTGTTTCTTTTTTCCTGCCAGCACCGATAACGGGCGCCACGATCCGCAGCCCCGGAGCCATCCTGATAGAAGAGAAAAGCTCCACCAACCTCACCTGTGAGGCCTCCGGCTCCATCAGCACACGAGTGTGGCTGAAAGACGGCCGTCCTCTCCGTCCCAGTGACAGACTCAGCTTCTCTGTAGACAACAGGACAGTGTTCATTCAACCCGTCCACAGCTCCAACCACGGCACCTACAAGTGTCGAGTCAGCAACCCAGTCAGCAGCATGACTGTGGCCCATAACCTCACTGTCAACTGTGAGTGCTGCAGGGCTCGAGTGGTTCATAAAGGGCTAGTTCCAACTAAAAGAGATCTAAAAGTGTCACTGTAAAGAGAAAGTTATATGTATTTGTTGTATTTATTGTTATTTTTGCCATTTAAGGGCATATAGGTACAGTTTGTAATCTTAAATCTTAAAGGGAACATATTATGTACATTTCCACACCTATATTGCCTAGTGTAATATCTTTGTATGATTTACAGTTTAAAATATATAAAATCACTCTTTATGCAGCATTTTAGTTCAGCTCACTCTGTAAAAGACTGTATTTGAGCATGTTTAACAAATGAAATAGTACATGAATGCTGTTATATTTCTCTTCTTCATGCAGTCGGACCGCATAATATATCAATTATTGGACCATCAGCAGCCCCACCTGGACAGAAAGTAACTCTGCGGTGCATAGCAGCCTCTGTCCCACCAGCGACCTTCAGCTGGACGCTGAACGGCAACGAGACATACGTTAATAACTCTTTGTACATCATAGAGAGGTTGGAGGCAGAAAACACAGGAAACTACACCTGCACTGCCAGAAACATGGTGACCCTGAAGGAAAACTCTACAGTATTGAACCTGAGAGGTAAGAAACTGGAAAGTAATATGCATTAATTAATTTGTCAATGACATATATCATGGTCATTTTGTCACTAATACCATACTTTTAAAGGAAAATGCCATTTTAAGTGACTGTAATTGTTTTTTCTTTCCTACATGAAGCATCCTGCACATGTCCCTGCTGGTCGTTGTCAGTGCTGGTGATCAGTGTGATGAGCCTCCAGGGGTTAATGTAGCTGATAATGAGATGGTGGTGACAGGTGAATTTGATCCTTTATGATACCCAATAATCACAGCTATCTAATATTTCTTTTGGGTTTCTCAACAGATGTTTGCCTCCTTGATGTGTTTTGTTTATGATTCAGGTTCCTGTTTAAAATCAGCCAAATGAAGAAGAAGGAATGTGCTCACTGAAAATAAAATACTATGACTTTGCTGCTACAGAAACACTGTAGAGAAACAGTCTTACTTCCTAAATACAATTCACAATCTATTTGAAAATAAATGTACAGATCTTGTAAGAATAAACTTAATATTCACTTTGTTACTTTATTGTTGATATCAGCAGCATCTGGATTTATTATTCACATTTCTTTTTACTGGTCAGTGAAATGAATATGGTCACACTCTGTTGTTTAATGTAAACTTGATGTTTTTCAAATCTAATGTTACTAAGACAAACTGACTTAATCTGGGTGGTAAAACATTTATCAGTGTTGTTTCACTATTGTATCACCTTTGTAGAAACCGTGTGATATCAACCATGATACTGTATCTGCACTTTGCCTCTATTTCTTCCTTTTTCTCTCTCATATAATCAAAAAAGGAACTTTTTTATTATTTTATTGAATAAAATCAGTTCTAGTCCAAGCCAAAGTGTCAACTAGGAGTGCAATCAACTTTCCATCAATTTCTGTGATTGAGTGATGTGTCATCTTAGAAAATGTTTTGTTTTTTTACTTTTGTGATCTGTGTGAACTGAACATTGAGTTTTACATGTATAGACCCATAAAGCCATGTCTTTCATATTCCAAATTTATTTTACAGCATAAAGCATAGACTTAAAAATTTGTTATTTTTTAATGCACCACCGTGTTAATGCTGTTTGGATAATTTTAAATTTTTAATTAGAGTCATCATCAGATACATCAAACAAAACATGCACCTTGGATCTAAAATTTGTATCAACTTCCAATAAACACTATACTCATATGCTTATATATGTATATATATATATATATATGTGTGTGTATATGTATATATATATGTATATATAGATAGATATCTCTCTCTCTCTCTCTCTCTATATATATATATATATATATATATATATATATAGAGAGAGAGAGAGAGAGAGAGAGAGAGAGAGAGAACCTCACCTCAGCCTACAGACTAAAGGATGTTGAAAGTGTCGCTCTCTCTCACTTCAGATATTTCTATACATAGAAGTTCCTCTTTGTGCTCATTTTTTTTCGTTTGCCACATTGTTGGCACATGTTGCCACATTGAATGATTTGTTACTGTTTTCTACTAATCAGCTGCACGGATTTGCCTATTTCTAACAATATATGTAAGTTTCCTTAAATTATATATTATATCTAATATGTTAAACAAAGTACATTGTATATTCTTATGAGTTTATACAAAAGAATCATTTTAATGTTGTGACTGCTGAGATTAGTTTGAAGTTTTTTGTGAGGGTCATAGGATGAGAAGTCTTGACTCTTGAGATGATAGATTGTGTATAAAGAAAAAAAAAGCAAAGTTCTGCGACATATATTTGAAATATTCATCAAGAACCTTTACACTCGTCAAACTGCTATTTATTTGAAACCATGTGAGGGGAAATGGCCTTTGGTGGAACTGAAAACAACCCATCACAAAAGCAAAATGTCTGCCCACGAGCCCAAAAGGTTTTGTAATAACTTGATTAATCTTTGCCATGCAATGTCATTTGCAATGTTACAATGTTTTGTATTAAATTTCAATCTGAAAATTAGAAATAGAAAGTATAGATTTTAAATATTTTAAGTACAGTGAACGTAACTTAAAATGTCCCTTAAGTATAATACTTGATTAAATGTTGTTACATGTCACTCACTTTGTAATGTTGATTTACTGTATTAACTTCCTAAATCGTTAATGTATTTGTTCATATATGTACTAACCACTAAAGTGGATCTGTTATTTTGTCTACCTCCTGTAGTTGTGCACAATAAAAAATGTGCAGTAAATGCCCCTACATGCTGCTGAACTTGATTTACATCACTTTATTCACAGGTAAGTTAAAAAGTTCATTATTAAAAAAAAAAAAGAAGCTGATTTTGATGTAAATGATATAGTCTAATTTGTAATATGTGCTCACTGGCAAATCATTTATATTATATATTTGAGAGGTTCGGTTGTGTTATTAACATGTTTTAAAGCCCACTTCTATATTATTGTAGCACACTGTTCCTCTAGGGCGACACGGTGGCGCAGGGGTTAGCGCTGTTGCCTCACAGCAAGAAGGTCACAGGTTCAAGACCTCCAGGGTCTGGGACCTTTCTGTGTGGAGTTTGCATGTTCTCCCCGTGTCTGCGTGGGTTTTCACCAGGTACTCCGGCTTCCTCCCACAGTCCAAAAACATGCTCAGGTTAATTGGCAACTCTAAATTGCCCATAGGTGTGAGTGTGTGAGTGAATGGTGTGTGTGCCCCATGATTGGCTGGCGACCATCTGGGGTGTATCCCTGCCTCTCGCCATAACGCGCTGGGATAGGCTCCAGCAGACCATGTGACCCTAATGAGGAATAAGCAGGTATAGAAAATGACTGACTGACTGACTGTTCCTCTATTCCTGAAAATATATTTAAATATGTGAAATGTGTCTTGAAATAAGGTAAAATGAGTTATTACTTCTAAAAGAAGTCAGTCAAAGAGTGCAACCAGATTTAAAAAGTGTCCATTTCATTTCCATTTATGAATCTGTCCTCCTGCTATCATCATATCACTCTGTTGTTTGGCAGCTCTCGAGGCACAAAAGCTCCGGCCTGAAGTGACTGGATACCTCGGACAAGATGTCACCCTGTCATGCAAATTCATCCAAGGACAAACATTTAACAACATTACATCAATTCAGTGGGATCTCAACGTACCAAAAGGAAAGAAAACCCAGATTATTCTTTATAATAGCAACTATGGAAAGAATATTCCTGAAACTTCTCTGAAGGGGAGAGTGGAGCTTGACAGACAATGTCTGATCATTCAAGATGTGAAAATGGAAGATGCAGGATCATACAGCTGCTTAATAACAACCTTTCCCGGTGGTTCATTTGAGGGAACCACCAAACTCCTTGTTCAAGGTGAGTAAATAAAGCATTTTTCACAATCTATCGCTGAATTAACTTGAAATAGAAATAATCTTCAAAATGATGAAAAGCACCAGTTACTGTACTCATCATCGTGGTGCTACTACATGGTAGCATCATGTTTTTCATATATAGGTGTGATCTGATTGGTTTTTTTTTAATAATACAGCTCTGGATAAAAATAAGAGACCACTGCAAAATTATAATTTCTTTCTGATTTTGTTACTTCTAGATACGTGTTTGAGCAAAAGTAACATTTTAGTTTGAGTACAAACTACAAACAACATTTCCCCCAAATTCCAAATAAAAATATTATCATTTATAGAATTTATTTGCAGAAAATGACAAATGGTCAAAATAACAAAAATGTTACAACAATAACAATGTATTCAGACCTCAAACAATGCAAAGAAACAAGATCAAATTTTAAACAACATAATACTAATGTTTACACTGAAAAAGAATTCAGAAATCAATATTTGGTGCAATAAACCTTATTTTTAATCCCAGCTTTCATGTGTTATACCATGTTCTCAACAAGTCTTTACCATTGTTCTTGGGTGACTTTATTCCACTCCTGGTTCCTCTTCAAGCAGAATGTAGAGATGCTGATTTCAGAAAAAAAAATGCAATGGTCTCTTATTTTTTCCAGAGCTGTACACTTTATGTATGACGATCATGTGTCTTTCCTTTTTATGGCTAATGAATCTACATTTATTGCAACTCATAAGTATTGTACATTAAGTCTGAATCTGTCATCCAGTAACTGGGCTTACATCAGCACTGTTACATTTACACTGACTTACATTTAAATTAACTTGACGTTCGCTGAAGATCACTCCTGACAGGATTTAGGGTTGTTTTTCTTTCCTCAGAAGTGATGCACATGGTACCGTTGGCACTGAGGATGACTGCCACAGGAATATTCATAATGATAGTGTCCATCATGGCAGGTAGAACTTACATCATCAGCCTAAGAATCAGGTGTGTCTGATTTTCATTCTATTTATGGATATTTCTAAATCTAAATACCTAAATCTGTAATACCTATGATCCTGTTTGGTGTAACTAAAGATGCTTGATTAAATACATTTTACAAAGTGCATTATTCTCTTATTATTTTCTCATTTTCTTCTCTCAGACATGAGGCTTTGGTCAGGGACCGGATGTCTGAACTGGTGAGAACAAATGCACAACTTCGTCTAGTCTTTATATCTTAACATGTGCATATTAATTTACATTTTTTAGTTTGTTAGTAACAGTTTCCTTTGTCTCTCAGGTGGTCCAGTGATGGCTGTGTAGACCAAAGAAGTGATGGACGAGTATGGAGACAAAAGGCTTTACAATAATAGAAGCATTACAGCAGCAGAGATATTTATGCTCAATTGTGGGAACTAGACAAAATATAGCAGCACAACAAGAGAAGCAAACTGTGTGTCTCCGCTTTGCAAATCAAGAAAAGAGGAATCAAATCTATGAATTAATCTGGGAGACAAAAAGACCAAAACCACTGTACAAACATTGTCATAACAAACTCTTTAAATAATCTGCACTTCTCCGTTTTTCTTCCTGTTTCTCTCTCAAATAATCAAACTGATTAAAGAATTCTCTAGTAATGTGTGAATTATGTGTGAAGTATGTGCAACATATATAAAATTATCAATAAATAAACACACAGTTTGTCCATTTATATATAATATTCTGGCTGAAGAAATGTGTCTATTTACTCTCTCTCTCTCTCTCTCTCTCTCTCTCTCTCTCTCTCTCTCTCTCTCTCTCTTTCTCTCTCTCACGCACACACACACACACACACACACACATACACACACATTCTCACATATATGAAGATGTTGATGACATGTGATAGACTCAGTGTGAATCCACTTTTAATTTTGCCATTATGTCCACAATTTCCTCCATTGATGCAGTGAAAAGGTAAAAATACTGCATCCAAAATGATAAGCAAAAGTAAAGATTCCTTGTGCTGTCAACCAAAACATTTAAATCACTTTTTTTTCTTTTTAATTTCATCGTTATTGTGTAGCAGCAAATTAAAACACATAAACATGACATTTCCTGGAAACTAAGGCACAAATGCAATATTTTGTTTGTTCAATGCAACTTTATATGGCATAAATGTACCATTTGCACAACTCTGACAGTTTTACACTAATATACTTAGGTCTTGCAGTTAAGATTTGTGATAATGTTCATAATATTGCTCCCCATCATATGAAATATGGAATTGCTGCTGCAAGGATTTGAGTATTTGAGGCACTGAAATGGAGAAATTGTAATATTTTTACCTGCCAGCAAAATGATGCAAAAATGGACGAACGAAGTGAAACGAATGATGATGCAAATTCTCTGATACTAATCCAGTTCTCTGCACTTTTCTGTAGCACTACACATTCCTGCAGTTCAAACACATTCATCATTTGACCATATGAGGTCAGTGTTTCTCTGTGGATTCCTTACATACACACTACAATCAGTTATTTAAAATAGAGAAACCATCGGATTATAAATCATTGATTAAGTTTTTAATTCCAGAAAAGCTATGAAAACGTTTCCTGCCGGAATCAGGCAACACGTTTCTTCTTTCTTTAAAAGGGTATTTCAAAGACTTTGCTTTTGTTACTTGTGTTTAACATTTACTGAGCAGGAATTTGACGCACTTTTCTGTTGCATAAACAGCATAATTGCTGCAACTCGATGTTGCGGCAAATATCGCGTGTGTTTGAGTCAACGCTGGTTGGCGAGTTCCTATTTTAAGTGTATGTTCCTCTTTACAAGCAGCTCATTTTTCTGTTTGATCAGCTGGACAGATCTGCCTCTGGCAACCTGGTAAGTTTTATAAATGCTGACTTGAAAGCTGTTTTAAGTGCAGTACTCGATGTTTTACTTAAATAAAAGTATCAATACAATCATGAAAATATACATAAACGCATTGACGTTTCAGCTAAATTCACTAGAAGTCCTAAAGTAAAAATACTGATTTTGCAGAAAACCGTGAGTTGATATTTTAAATGTATGTTAATAAGCACATTGTTTAAATCCTGATGGTCTTGTCTCTTGAGATGATGGATTGGGTTGGAAAGAAGAAAACGCATATTATAGTTCGGTATAGTTTGGATTCACCTTTCAGAACTTTTCTTTCACCCTCGTATTTCTGTGAAATATTGGAGACTTGATCTCAAACTGTTATTTATCTGAAACCAGTTTAAGAGGAAATGATTCTTTGGTGGAAAACATTCATGAAAAGAGACAAAATCAGTATGTTATTTTATCTACAGTTGGAATCTGAATAGTAACCAGTAAGTAAAGTTGCCAAATAAATATAATGGAGCAAAATAAAAAAAAAACACTGTATGTCCTGAAATGATAAATCAAGACGCGTAAAAATAAATGTTTGTAGTATTTTAGCATTTTGAAGTATTTAAGTAAATGTTCTCAGATTCCACCACATAGAATGTGACTCACTTCGTAATAATTGATTAACTTCCTAAATCGCTGATGTATTCATTCATTATTATTATTTTGTCCACCCCTGTAGTTGTAAGAATGTGCAGTAAATGCCCCTACATGCTGCTGAAGTTGATTTACATCACCTTATTCACAGGTAAGTTAAAAAGCTTGTTCCTAAAATGATGAAATCCGCTGTGAATGAAACATGTGGTTGTTTAATTTAAATAATTTCACTGATATGAAAGCATTTAAATTATATATTTTAGAGGCTCAGGTGTAAAACCTCATTTTAACATATTCTACACACTGTTTGTTTTAAGAGTCTGTTTGTTTTTACATTAGCACATGCAAATATAATCAAATATGTCAAATGTGTGTCTGAAATAAGGTAAAATGAGTTATTAATTCAAAAAGAGGTCACTTAAAAGAGTGCAACCAGATTTAAAAACTGTCCATTTCATTTCCATTTATGAATCTGTCCTCCTGCTATCATCATATCACTCTGTTGTTTGGCAGCTCTCGAGGCACAAAAGCTTGAAGTCCGGCCTGAAGTGACTGGATACCTCGGACAAGATGTCACCCTGTCATGCAAATTCATCCAAGGACAAACATTTAACAACATTACATCAATTCAGTGGGATCTCAACGTACCAAAAGGAAAGAAAACCCAGATTATTCTTTATAATAACATCTATGGAAAGAATATTCCTGAAACTTCTCTGAAGGGGAGAGTGGAGCTTGACGGACAATCTCTGATCATTCAAGATGTGAAAATGGAAGATGCAGGATCATACAGCTGCTTAGTTGCAACCTTTCCCAGTGGTTCATTTGCGGGAACCACCAAACTCCTTGTTCAAGGTGAGTAAATACACCAGCACATTTCTCATTGATTCATTTTTAATTGTTTAGGTGATTCACAGAATGAATGAATCTGCAACTTTTTTTAAAAATCCAATAATCATTTTGAGACGTTAAAAAAAAAAGCTCCTTAAATGAGAATATTTGAAGCTTTTCTGTGTCATATATGAGTAAAGTGAACAAATTTGGATTTTTGAAATTTGAGATTTTATAGGCAAAGCGATCAAACGAGAAAATAATTGGCTCATTAATCAATATAACACTTCAAGAGTTAATTAGTTAACCATTTAAACAGTAGCAGTGTCTCTTAAGTATTATATTAACACTGGCAATTTCACTGTGTATCTCTCTACGTTACCAGTTATACCATCATTTCATCATTTATTGTACATGATAAATACATCATGTCTGATTCAGGTGCACAGTAATGAATGGATTTATGTTTAAAGTAATTTCACATCTGTGAGGAGAGATGCACACTGGGTTAATCACATTCATTCTTCCTCCGTCAGAGCATATGCCGCTATCATCAGGAGTGGTGGCTGCTGTAGTGATCGCTGTTATACTGCTGCTAGTGATCATGGTGGCCACAGTTTACCTCGTCTTCAAGAGAAGGTGTGTGTGTGTGAGTGTGTGAGTGAGTGAGTGTGTGTGTGTGAATGTGTGATGCGTTTAATGTGTGGGAGTGTAGAAGCTATAAAAGAACCTATAATTTATATCATAAATCATCCATTTAATATACATTTTATATTCTGGGCTACATTTTTTTTATATTTCATTTTTGGTACATTTTACTGTTTTCATATAGATGTGTTGTGATTGTGATGGAATATGAAAATATTATCAAATTTCATGCACCCCTTTTATTAAAGTATAATTTAATTGTTTTATTTTTTTAAATAAAAATTAAATTATACACAGTTCTTTAAGATAATGCATGCTAGTTCATGTTTTTAAAATTAATAGTTGGGAATTCAAATTAATTTTAAATTCAGTCCACCTGAGATGCAAAGCGGAAAAATGGCCCTTTATTTGTACATTACAATCATGCCTTTATTTAAAAAACATAACTCATTATTATTATTATTCATATCAGGAATTTGATGTGACAAATTTTCAAATAAAATTCAAAACATTCAGAAAAACTAATCACATCACTTTTTTTCCCTTTACCAGAAGTGAATTTGTGACCAGGCATCGATTCTACATCGGTGAGAACATGTCGCACACGTTTCTATTTTAAAATAGAAGCTGGTCTGTTTATACCCTCTGTTATGTGTTTCAGTTCCCTAAAACATGTCTGCATTTCAGATAAAGATGGTCCTGTGATGGGCGCGGTCGGGCCAACTGTCTTCAAGAGAGACGAGAGCGAGGTGAGCTCAGTGCTGGTTGGAAGCTAAATCTATGAAGTTCAGTTGATTAGTTTCATTATACTGTTGTTAAATAGAAAGATGTTAGTTCTTTCTGCAGGCAGACAAAAATGATTTGGATTACAACTCTCACTACTGAGCAACAAAATTTCACTATCATGAAATTATCTCTCTCTCGATCACTCATAGGATGTGGTGTACTCTGACGTAAAGGTGGACTCAACCAGAGCTGTTCCATCCAATGACAAACACACAGACGCCGCCCATTCTGCTGATGTCACGTACGCCAAGGTCATGTTTCTGCGTCCGCCGCCTAAATGAGATGAGGAGGTGTATGTGACAGTGATGAGGACATCCTGGTTCTTATACCTTGTTTTCTTAAAGAAAATCATTTGTCAATCTGTTTTCAGAAACTTCAATTAACCACCGTTTTGGTATGAATCAGTGAAATTTCTATCACATCCTGACAGCCGTCAAATGAACAGTAGGCCTCATGAAAGAACCACTGGTATGAACATCATTATTATTCTCATACGTATCTGGTCCAGATGTGGCATACATGTCAGGCAGAGATTATTTCTGAATTTTTAATAGGGGAAAACACTTGTTTGACTTACAATTATAATGTCCTAACTTTAAATAACTATATTATCTATAAAATAATATAATACTAATATAAAAAAACATATAGAATAAATAACTATATGTACACTAGAAGTTGGGCGCAGGGGTTAGCGCTGTAGCCTCACAGCAAGAAGGTCGCAGGTTCAAGACCTCCTTGGTCCTGGGTCTGGGACCTTTCTGTGTGGAGTTTGCATGTTCTCCCCGTGTCTGCGTGGGTTTTCACCGGGTACTCCGGCTTCCTCCCACAGTCCAAAAACATGCTGAGGTTAATTGGAGACTCTAAATTGCCCGTAGTTGTGAGTGTGTGCGTGAATGGTGTGTGTGCCCCACGTTTGGCTGGCGACCATCTGGGGTGTATCCCTGCCTCTCGCTGTAACGCGCTGGGATTGGCTCCAGCAGACCATGTGACCCTAATGAGGAATAAGCAGGTATAGAAAATGACTGACTGACACTAGAAGTTCAGAAGTTTTGGGTCACCCAGACGATTTTGTGTTTTCCTTGAAAAGTCACACTTTTATTTACCAGCATGACTTTTAAAATGAATAGATATTACATTTATTACATTAGCTTTCTGTTGTGTATATATATATATATATATATATATATATATATATATATATATATATATATATATATATATATAATCCCTTTAAGAGGATGGAACGAGTTCATGCATTTAAGAGTTTGTTAATTCTGAATTCTAGTTCACGTGCACAAACCTTTGTGGGAAAAAAAAGTAATTTTAGTATCACATAATGTAAATGTTCTTGCATGAAGCCTATTAGCTCCTAACAAAAAAAAACTGAACTTTCTTTGGGCTTGGTCCCAGCAGGGAAAATATGTAGAAAATGTATTAATGTGTTTATCATAGTTTGAGTGTTGCTACACCTCAAAACATAGTTTATACAACCAAATATGGACACATTTGAGGTTATTTCTAGTTCAAAATGTTGCAGGGAGGAAACTGTTGATGAAGAAAACAGCACCATCAGCACCATGAAGCACCATCTCTACTCTACTCTATAAAAAAATGTTCATTGTCATGTCCAGTCATGTCCATGAATGTTTTTGCACCTGAATGTAGCCGAACACTCAGGCTGTCTCTCTGCTTGAGATGATTTTCCTGTAATGGATACAGATCCAGCTGTGTCGATGACAAAAACTATATCTGGTGCCCAATGTGTCGCATGACCTGGAATTTTGACATCAAATGTACTGGGGATACAAACAAACCACTACACAAAGTTCTTCTTTTTCATCCTTGAAAAGATGAAGGTGCAAAGAAAAGGAAGATGAAACTGTTAATTGTGCCAAGTCAAAAGGGAACTAAAACTAAAAAACTAAACTAAAAAATGGAAAGGCTAGTCAGCATCGATGATGACAATGATTGACAATCGTCAGAACATGTCCTGTGTGTACTTCACTGTGGATTGAGTTTTTAAAACATGGAACAGTGTCTATTTAAGACCTTTAATTGGTGTCCAGCTTCACCATTTCAACAAGAACTGTTCAGATTTACATTTTAGTGTAATTTTTCTCAACTCAATTGGAAAATATGTGTATTTCTATCCAGTATTTCAATATGTGCTTTATTCTGACTTATTCTTTCCTGCCTAGTTCCTCAAAATGACCTACAGGAGCATTAAACCAAGGACAAGTACTGCATGATATATCATAACAGCATGTATTCCAGTGGAACATGTTGTAATTGTACTGCAGTAGGCTTTATCATAAACAGTCTGTTGTGCAGAACATCACTCAGAGCTACTGTCACAATATTATACGCAGATGTTGCATTGTGTAAGACAATGTAACAATTCACACCATCACTGAACGTTGTCACCTGCTGGTTTTCAACCTGCATTTCCTGACTGTTATTTTGTGGGTGTGAGATTGTGCATTCTGCACACTCATAACTCAACATATGTATTTTTTTATTGTCTATGACTGTTAATTTAAGAGCACTTTTTTTGGTTGAGTTTCCACATATTCTGTAGATAAGAACCTTTTTTGTGGCTATTGTTTAAATAAAGCTTCACATTTTCAGCTCACAGAATTATTGGTTTCCAGCGCTTTTTTGACAGGAAATACCCAAGACACATTTACTTACTTACGTTTCATCAAGGCATTTCATAGCGGTTTCAATAGATGCAGAAGATGAGACAGAGGTTGCTTGAAGTGATTGACAGTCTTTCCATATCACTACATCATACACAATTCTCTCAGACACAGTAACTAAACTAAGTAAATGCATCAAACTTTCCTCTTTAAAAGCAGAGACACATGTCACTGTGGTACTTAAAAAAATTAAAAAAAGAGGTATAATTATAGAAAGATAATTGAAAATCTGCAACTGGATATAAAGGCCATTGTATGTAAAATAAATGCTAATAAATTTATGGCACCAGAGGAAGATAATAATCTGAGAAAAAACTTAGAAGAATAAGTGAAATTACATTTTTTCTCATTTGCTTACACGTTTTTTGAAAGCATACCTCATTTCCCCCCCAAAAAACAGCAAAACACACGCATACACACACGCGCACACACACATAAACACAAAGCACATGTCGAAGTCTTTCCCCCAAAATGTTTAACGTGCACCCAACCTCGCCTACCCTCCACCAGAACACTGGTCTGCTTAAGCAGAACTAGAACCAGAACATTAGAGTGGGTCAGTGCCACATACTGCACTCTCTTTATTCTCTGCTGCATATAAGAAAACATACAGGGAAAACTCCCCCCAGGGTACATTCATACTCTAGATACTCCTGTGCTTTGGTGTCATGACATGAGTCAGAGCACAGTGTTTGCATTACAGCAATTAATCAACTTTAAGGGTTGGTCTTCTAGCAGTTCCTTGGGACTACTGCTCCCCTTATTCCTCTATTTTTGGCTTTTTAGGACCAAAAACTCTGCATTTCTCTTCCATCATTTTGAAAGAAGACAGCTCCTTTACAAAACTACACACACAGATTTACAAACCTTTACCTCCTTTTGTGTTCTTCTTGAGATTATTGTGCACAGTTCTGAATCCTGCTGCCTTATTTCACCCAGAAAGTACATTTCCACTGGAGCCTCCCTATGAAAGCTAAATACCATTAACTCCCATCTATAATTGAGAGTTAAGGAAGCACCACCCTGATGAAGGCGAGATAGCTGAAAATGTTTAGGGAATAAAGCCTGATTTGTTTGGAGAGGAGCTGTGCAACTGTTTGATGATTCATGTATTGAAGTGTTGTTCTATACTTCGGTGAGTGTGTGTTCTCAATGTTCTCTTGAAATCAGAAATAAAGAAATCTCTGCTGGATGTTCAGTCTTGACCTTGAGAATACATATCTTTTCAAATAAACTCTAAATAACTCAATATATCATATACCATATATATATCATATACCATAAGTATTATACAGTTGTGTTCAATATAATAGCAGTGTGTTTAGAAATGTGAGTAAAGTCAAAATCCTTATAATAATGTTCATTTTGGTGCACTGGGAACATTTATATCCTAAATCAAATCAAAATCAAAAAGTGAAGAGAAATCATGGCTCAGTTTATAGTTTTATTAGTCTATATCTAAATATTTGATGCCTTATGCCAAAGAGGAAATGCCTTCGAAATGCATGTCTCAACAAGACAAATAAAGAAGACAACCACACCATTACTGGTGTGGTTAGTTGTCTTGTTGAGTTGTCTTGAATGAGCAGCATGCTGGTTCCAGACCTACAAAATTAAAGTTGTGGAGTGAACAACCCAATCCCCAGACCTTAATTAAAACTTGTGGGCTGACTTTGCTGTTTCTGAGGCAAAACCAAGAAATGCAGAGAATTGAGAGACTGAAACATATGTTTATAGGAGCCAGAAGTTGGTTGAATCCATGTAATACAGATAGAATTCTCAGAAACCGTGGTCATAACAAATAAATATCACTTTAGTGATTCACAGGAATGCTAAATCCTGAAAATTGTTCAGTTTATACAGTAAATATATACGTTTGTAAAGAAAAATGCAGACACTGGTATTTTTGAGCAGCTTAATATTATTTTTTCTTCATTTTCTGTAAAGTAATTCAAATTTGACACATTTTTCTTCACATTTTGATTTAGGATATAAAATGCATGGTTCCCAATGCACCGAAATAAAAAACATATTGTAAGGACTTGGGCTTTACTCACATTTTAAACACAACTGCTGTTGTATTGAACACAACTCTATATTGAATGCTATTAAATAAAAAATATATTTTGTATACCTCTGACAAATTAATTTTCAATTCCATTTCCCTTTGTTCCATTTATACTTCACTATTCAGGTTTCAACACCAGAGAAAAGCGCTTCTTTGTATTATCATCATATGACCACATGAGGTCTCAGTTGTTGTTCTGGTGGTTACTGGTGGCAGGGAGGACTGAATTATACAAACCACCATTTGAAACATTGAAACTCCAACATTTCAACATATAGATGCACTGAAATTCCCTTCAGTTAAATAAGCATTTATTTTGGTGCAGAAAAAGAGAAACTTCTTTCTTGAGAATTCAGAGAATTAGGAACCTCTAAAGATCAAACTAATGTCAGAACAACATTCGGAGAAACTGGTCACCCAGCCTTTGTCTCCAGCCGGCTGGGTGACTATAATGGGCTTTTCTCAGGTCTCTAAAGGAAGTATTCAGACAGATCCAGTTGATCCAAATCACTGCTGCTGGAGTCCTGACAAAGACTCCTGAAAACAGCACTGCGAATGTATCCAAGAAGAGACTTTTAAGACTTCTCGTCCATAAATCTCTGAATGGTTCATTTCAGATCTTCTCAGCCAGAATGAAACTTCCAGAGCTCTCAGGTCAGCTGGTACTTGTCTACTTCTTCTTCATAAAGTTTGCATGTAGAACAAAGATATATCTTTAAAAGCTGCACTTTATAATGATGATTCTTTACAATGCCTTTGTGGTATTTTACCTTTGATCTATTCTGAAGTATTTTATTCTTCTATTAACCCTAATTCTCTCCTGCATGTTTTTTTTTTATTTTAATTCTTACTCATATTCTTTTGCATCTTGTCAAGGACTTTGGATTTTTCCGTTGTACATGAAACGTGCAACATGAATAAAGTTGCCTTAAATTAATTTGTTTCTTCTGTTACTGCTTAAACTGTGTTTAGAAGCTACAGACAAACTGGTGTCAGAGATTAGAAATTGAAGCTTTATGTAGATGAGGGAAAAGTGTCAGGCACAATTGTGTGTTTTGCAATCAACATTTTCTCTTTTCGTGATCTTTTTTGATTCTATTACTACACTATGAAATTGGAAAATTTGGTCAGGCACCGTGTTGAGAACATGATCACCATCACTGATTAGAACATGTTGTGTCTTTCAGTTTTCTTGACTAAAGCGTATTCATCTTATTCTATGTGTAGGTCATATGTAACTCAACAGGTGATGTAGGATCAGTTGGTTTGGCAACATCTGTAAAAAAAAAAAAAAAAAAAAACATTCTCTCTTTTGCACCTGATGATGGGGAAAATACATTTTAAAACTGTCATAATTAGGTTGTATTTACCATAGATTTAGTGTAATGTAACCAAATTAAACTCAATTGAAAGCATAGCTGCTCAGTAAGCCCCTGACTTTTCATCTAGCACCACCATGAGGTCAAAATTTTAACCTGTCCACTACTGAAGTACAAAAGATGGTGAACATGACACAAACACTAATACCATTAGTATATTGTATCACAATACTGTATATATTCAGGTAGTGGTACATTCGTGTCCTGCCCAGTATCCTGCCTGCTTTGGGTGTGTAGTGCAAAGCAGCTGCATCACTGCAGCAGCAGCAGTCATTTTCTCCATCTCCTGGCAGGATGTTGTTTTTTGGGTGAGAGATTATGTCACACTTGCTCTGTGGTGTCAGGTGAGAGAACATATTTAGCCTCTGTCTGTGTAAAATGATCATTTAAGGGCTCATATTAGATTTTTATAAAGTTGTGTCATTGCATCTATAAAAAATGCAATGACACACCTCACTGAAGCCTTGGATCTTTCAGTACTTGTCTTGTCATGTCAGGAAAAAAAGACAAATGCTGTTTGAAAGGAGTCTTTTGATAGTGGTTTGGGGAAAAAAAGGATAAAAATGCAGCAAACCTTTCACTTGAAAAGCAAAGACTTGTGTCACCGATTGAATATTTTTTTATTCCAAAAGAAGTTTGTGTGTCTATAGGTTTGAACAACAGGGGGATCTCTCAGATGAACATCATTGCATCTTGTCCCAACAGGTCCCACCCACCCACCTTCACTCACAAGCACACTATAGAACCTCTTGCTCTTTAATAGGAATAATAACAACAATTTAATCATAATATTCATCATCAGTTGTAATAATCCATTTAGCACTAGTATAGAAATATGAAAAAATACCAAAAAAAAGAACATAAAAGTAAACAAAGAAGGTTTGTTGTGTGGAGTGACCATTCAGACACCCCATTTAATTAGTTTTGTGACCCTCCCTTCCCTTTGATATTAATACTAGTGATATTTTTTGGCTTTTTGAAATATGTACCTCCTTCTTGCATCACCACAAAAATGCTTTGCCACTAATAAATGCTCTCAGCTGATGGTTTAAAGCTGATGAAAACCATTTACTGGCTTGGTGGTGCTGTCACGTATCAAGGTGAATTGGTATACAGAATAAACTGATGAAGCCGAGGAAAATAGACTGAAGATGAATTTGGAAACAACCAGTGGGTTTTACTGCTTTTAGTCAACAGGGAAATCAGAAATGAAGATATTGTGGATGAGTATATTTTTGTTTGTGAGCGTGTGTATGTGTGTGTGTGTGTGTGTGTGTGTGTGTGTGTGTGTGTGTGTGTGTGTGTGTGTGTGTGTGTGTGTGTGGAAAGGGTTGGTTCTGATTGCCCTATCAACATTCTGAACACAAAGACAGAAGTAAAAAGAATGAAATAAAAAAAAGGAAGATACATCAATTCCAGGGCTGGTTCTGCTGACAGGGATCATTCAGAGAAACAACATAATATGTGCAAATAATGTCATCGTTCATTATCTGGAACACAATAGTGTCAACAAATCTTTTTTCACCGCAAAATGCATAATTTTAGATTGCAATGTGATGCACGGTGAGACAACAATGGCCGTATTTTTCAGGGGATTTGTAAAGGGCTGTACTGATGGTGTTGCAAGTTACTCACATACTGGGTTTTTACTGCTGAATATGCATGGGTATGCTGCTCAGAGACTCGTGGCTGTCACAATGTTTTTAGAACCAGTGATTGTCGTGCAAATGGGGAAATTGCTATTCCAAACTAGGGGTGGGGAAATGAAAACAAAACAAAAAAAACGTCATAAAACTAATGATGGAGGGATCATTGACGTTCAAGAATTGAGAATCATAAGCTGAAAACATTACATTTCATCAAATTAAACTATAAAAGATAATAAAAAGCAAACATTGACATGAGCTGTGTGGTGGGAATTTGCACTGAAAATGTTTCCTGAAACAATAGATTTTATTACAATTTGTATTTAAAAAAAGGATTTAGTATATTGAGTGTGTGTATCAAATAATGAAAACAAATGGACACAGTGACAGGCAAAGCCATACTGATCAAACTCCATTTGAGGGTCTCATTAAAAGTTATTAGACTATGACGGACAGGAAACCAATCAAAATGTGGGATGATTTCTAGCATGTAATGGACAACCCCAAGAAAATGATCTGCAGACCCTGAACTTTTGTCAATCATTGACCTGAAACATGACTTATCATCTGAAACATGTATGTTCGCCTTAAGCAATCTGCTTGTAAAATATATATTTTGGAGGTTAATTATTATTGTTTTATTTTTCTCTGTAATGTAGCACAGTGTTAACAGGGTTACTCATATTTAAGTGAATATTTTAAGTGAATATGTGTGACGACTAGGAAGATCTTTGGTTGGGGCAGCCCTGGTATAATTAAAAGAAAAGTATGCTGCAGAAACAAGCACAACCGATACTCTCCAAATCAGTCTAAGGACTGCAGTGCTTTGACAAATCAGCAGCAGGAACATGGAGTGTGCAAGACTTGAGGGCAGAACATGGAAATCCACCAGTGTATTTCTTGAAGCCCCAATAATATACTGCAGTGTTTGAAAAAAACATGTATTTCTTTTAAATCTGTTTATCAGTATGTTTTCCTGTGTTCAGCTCCCTCCTAAATGAGTCCCAAGCCACCAAGCGGAGTAATTAGGCAATCAAAAGCTTGAGACAGTATTGACAAGGCTGTGTTGAGTCTATCACTCTGGCAGGAGCCTCCACTGTGGATGGCCAAGCCTGTCTGTTAAACATGAAGAAGGATAAGAAGCTGCAGCCACAGCCCACTGGCACATTAACGTGCCCCTTAAAAGAAGCCCAGAATACACAGATCAGGACAGATCTAATGGAAGTGCAGTTAGGGAATTGCCTTTCAAATTGCAGTGTCCCTTTCACTCTCTGCCTCTTTCTGTGTCCTCGCTTTCTGCTCATTTCCATCTTGCGTCTGTCTGGCTCCCCCCAACCTGGACTCTCTATCTCTGCCACGCTGTGTGAACAGGGTTGAAAAAGAAGTAAAGGCTTGGCAAGCGTTGCAGGATAACGAGGGACATTAATTTCACATTTCAAAGCCTCTTGCTCTCTCTCGCGCCCCTTATTTATGGATCCAGGATTATCTAACATTGGTAGAAGGGTGCGTTTGCTGGGTACATGGTTTGAGTACTTACAGACAAATGCACAAAGTATTACATACAAACACGCACAGTGTAAGAAAGGCAGACCAATAAATTTCTACTGCATTATGTCTTCTTGAATTTGTCTTATCTGCCTTCCCTGATGTCATCCAAAAAGCAGCCGTGGGACACAGGGAGGGACACAAAACTCTTGAGCACGACTAGCCATAGTCAAGTTTCTTAGTATGTTATAATCCACCATGTTGTCACATATAATCTTTATTTAACTCTGTAATTCCCACTTAGAACAATGGTAACATAACAAGAAAGACCAAAAATAAAACAAAAAACAAAAAAACAACAGGGAATAATTCTCTGGAAGTCTTTTAGTTGCTGTTTTTAAATCACATACGGATACAGTATGTCCTCCGACAAGGCTTTGTTTTACTGGAGAGATAGTTTGCTTCCAGGGAAGTGTCTGTGGAAGAAAAACCAGCACCCTCACATCTAAAGGTGAAGTGAGAGGGGAATAAGGAGAGAAAAAGGAGGCCAATGAAAGCCATCATCTGGTCATGTGCGTTTACGCTCAGATTTGTCCAAACTGAAATGTTCTCCGCAGACAATTGAAAAATCTTAACCGATGACCATCTCACCTCCTGCCTGTAGCCAGTTCTGTTTCCGCAGGCCTCGACCTCACCTGGAGAAAGGGTTACAGCGTCCCCTGTTCAATATCCTTTTAAAGGTTGTCTCAATTTCTATTGGCTGACTTTACTGTGTTCAACTCTCCTCCATCTCACCCTCTTTTTTCTCCTATGAATCTCTCTGGAGCTCGGGTACTCCAAGCAGCTGGCTCCCTGCGGCCCTCTCACCCTGCCCAGTGCCACTGGTCTCAGTCCTGCTTCCCCAGTAGGTCTGTGGTGTTGCTGCTCTGTGGAGGTGGAATGAGTCGGGGTGTATGAGGTGGGTCACTGTGGTGTGGCCGCCTCGGGCTGGGCCCCCCTCCACCCTCGCTGTCTGTATTAGATGAGGATGGGGGAGGGGGTGGGGGTAGCCTGGGTAGGGGTGCCGATGAGGGTGGTATTCTTGTCGAGGCCGATCCTATACTGCTGCCTGATCTCAGGCTCTGGATTCTCCGGCACTCCTGGCAGATCCTCACGTGGGTGCAACTGCGGGCAGACGGCATTGCGGGGGTGGCGGCCGAAGGAGGAGGGGTGGTGTTGGCTCCCAATGGGTCGTCTAGGATCCTCTGAGGCCCAGGACCCAGATCGGCTGGCCCCGTCCCTCCAGCCCCACCTCCTCCCCCTCCGGCTCCACCTGTCAGCGGGCCGGATCCGCTGTAGAGTTTGCCGTTGCTCAGGCGCATCTCTCGGACCAGGCGCAGGGGCCGGGGAGCACCCAGGGCTATACGGGTGGGGTGGCGCAGAGCCGCTGAGCTGCTGAGGGGCCGGCGGCGGCGCAGGCGGGAGCTCTTCCTACAGGAGACGGCGTTTCGGAACTCTGTGATCATCTCCTGACAGACAGACACCTAGAGGAGAAGAGGGGAGGAGGGAGGAAAGAGGGAAAGACGGAAGGGAAAGAAAAGGGTAGGGAAGGAGGCAAAAGTAGGAGGGGCGCCACAGACACAAAGAAGGCAGGCAGCAGAACAAGACAGTGGTAAGGCAATACATAAAGAGGAGAGTGCAGGGAAAACAAGAAAATTTAAAAGCAAAACAATAAAAAGAACAAGGCGGGAACGAGGCGGGAACAAGGCAGAAAGAACAGACACATTGAGGCATGGTGAACGAAAAATTAGCAAGAGAAGCAAGGGCACAACAAAGATCAACAAATGGAAGGATGGTTTGGAAACAGAAATGAGGAGGTGATGGGGGAGAATGAGGAGATGGATAGAGATGGGAGAATATCCAAGGAGCAGAGAGAGTTATTACAATCCAAACACACAAAACACCAAAATGTTGTTTAGTTTATGGGCACTTCATTATGGCACTATGCACTATGAACGGACAGGCAGGCCTGCAAACCGGTGCACATATATAGAGGCACACTCACACATATGGCAGCTGTGCACACACACGCGCACGCACACACACATACGCACAGTAAGACACACAAATCTTTTTTCATCATTCCAACAGCACAACTACTATAATTTGCACACATGGCAAACAAAATGCATCAACATGTCCACTACAGACAAACAACATTCTCATTCAAATCATAATAAAAAAAGTCTTGTGCTCACATAAACAGAAACAGTACTCGTTATTGGAGAACAGACACTGATGGCAAAATGATAGGAGGTGTGTGTGTGAGAGAGAGATAGAGGGAGACGCACAGTGAGATGGGTGAGAAGTAATCCAAGAATGGAAACGAAGAATACCAGCGTACATGTGAGGCATGTAAAAGAAGATACATCATGACATTTAATGCCAGGGAAAAAAGATCACACTACTTCTTTATGCAAGCAAATATTGCCATTTCTCAATATTGCTTATTTGTACCATCAAGTTTAGCTCACAAACACTGCACTTACTGCCATACTGTTAAATGCCAAACACTAAAAGGACACAATGTCTTCAAAGCAGGCAGGACATGCAAAGTGAAATAAAATTCTCTATGGGTTGTGTTATTTTTTGGACACTACAGCAGTTCAGTGCCGCATACTTGAACATTCCTCTCATCTCACATGCACCTAACACATTGAACCCTGAATGTTGTAGCACACGCAAACAGACACATACAAATGGAGGCAAACACTGAAAAAACAAATCTATCCACTCTCACGCACAAACGCACACAGTAACATAATCAAAAGGGTTGGCGGGATGCCATGGGAACCTACTGGGGTGTGTCTGTGGGGTCGGCGAGGACAGGTATGGGGGCATACCTCATCGGTCTCCGCCGAGCGACGTGTCGACCACACAAACTCCATGATGGCCACAAACACGGCAATAATGAGGCCGCAGATCAGCACCACGAAGATGCCCCCGATGTTCTCCATGCCCAGACCTGAGAGTGGGCCACAGGAGACAAGTGTTAATACACAAATGCACAAACACACCTTAAAAGTGCATATATATGTGAAAATATTCATAGAAAACTCTTCTGTGCCTCTGCTTAAGGAATAGTTTGACATTTTTTGGAAATACCGGCTTGCTGATAGTTCATTGAGACAATTGGTATCATTCTCATATCTGTGTAGTTAATATAAAAATACAGCTAGTAGCCAGTTAACTGAGCTTAGTATGAAGACATGGAACAGGCTATGTCCGAAGGTAACACAATAAATTCACATATTTAAACCTGAATAATAACCCCTGAGTACAAACTGGACAAGGCCTGAATATACTCGGGTATAGTCTAGATCAGAGGGTATATTTTGGGAGGATACTCGCAAGACATAAAATGAACATCAAAGCTCCTTCAGAGCCACCAAATACATTACATATTACATATGAGAGTAACCTAGCTATCTCCCTGGTCTGTTCATCTAAACTGGACTCTTTGGTTTCCATTATAAAACCTGCAAACTGCCCCCTTGACAACACTTCCACTGCCCTGCTGAAGGATGTTTTTGACACAGCCATGCTGTCAACTGTTCTTGAGAAGGTTATTCTCAGTCAATTGCTGCCCTACTTACAGCATGACAATATATTGAAAAGATATCAGTCAGATTTCAAAGCTCATCATAGCACAGATTCTGTTATGCTGAATGTGTGCAATGACCCGCTTCTCTCTATCGACTCCGGTGACTGTCTCATCCTAATTTTCTTTGACATCAGCCAGGTGTTCAATACCGTGGATTGTGCCATTTAAATAGACCAACTCGGCAAGGGGAAGGTATTGACGGCACTGCCCTGAAGTGGTTCACATCCTACTTAAAAAAAATAGCTTTTTCAGCAGCATGGGCAATTTCTCCTTTCCCCCAACTTCCCTGTCATACGGACTAATCACTTGGTTTCAGATTTGTCTTCCCCTGAAACAAAATCTACCCATCTCCTGAACTGCCTTGAGGACATAAAGAGTTGGATGGCAAAAGACATCTTACAGTGATTGAAGGCAAAGCTGAAGTTGTTGTTTGCCCCCTGTCTCTGTCAAAGTAATTACTAATCATCCTGGCAACTTGTCGACCCTTGACAAACTACATGTCAAAAACCTTTGAGTGATTCCACCTTTAAATTTGACAAGCACATTAATGCAGTGTTGTTTTTTTGTCATCTTTGGACTATTGCCAAAATCAAGTCATTTCTCTTCAAACATTTTGAGAATGTCATACACATCTCTATGTCCCCCCCGCTTGCACTATTACAACTCCCTGTAATCTGGGATAAATCAGTCACTCCCACCTACAACAGGTCTGGAACACAGCAGGCACACTCCTGACAGGTACACATGATTCCCTCAAGCTGTCAGAGTTCGTATGGAGTCCACACTGTCATTAACTGTGCTACCTGAAGAAATATTGCCTAATTAAAAAAAAAAAAAAAAAACTAAAAGGTGATTTCAAAGAGAAGCAGACAGATAGTGTGAAATATGTGTTTGAAGGATATATCCATGATGTCATACTGACTCGGCAGGAAAAAAAGGTTAAAAAATAAAGATAGAATATCACCTGGCAATCAAGGCAGAAAACAATCAATGTTCCTGTAAAGCAGGCTGAGTCTGTATTCACATTAAAAATCATCATGTTAGCAGTTAGCATAGCATGGAAGTGCTGTTTAATGATGTTTTGTGATGTGACAATTCTGTGGTCTGGTAAGGTTTAAACATTTTTCGTAAGGTTGTTTTTTAAATGTGCTTTATTAATAAATTAATTAAGCTTTAAAACTTTTGACTCAACAAGAAAGTAAAAACGTATTTTCAAAAATGGTGAACTATTTCTTTAAAACTGAAGCGATATGACATTAGTGTATCAATTGTTTTTTGTTGGGGACATGCAGTTTAAGAGAGGTGGGCATTCATTAGCCAGGCAGACTAATGAAGGATGCTATCATGTTGCATTATGGGAAGTGTAGGATTCAGTATTTTAGGGACTCGCTCCATAGGGACTAAAAATCATAATTTTTCTGTAGTTTTACCTTTGACCAATTCATGTTATTAATCTGTGCTGCAAATATATGGGAGTGCAATAATAAATCACCAGAGTGCTCTTTCAATTGAATTAAAAAATTAAATGTCCCATAATGTAGTGACTGTGTGAATGTCTGTGTGAATGTCTGAGGGCCCTTGAGATACATTATACAGATGAAAAGTCGGGAATGGAGTCTTTTACAAAATTCCTTTTTAAAAAACAAATTACATCTGACAGCAGCAGTATAAAAATAAAGGCATTTTATTATATTTTTAATTCATGTGGCACCCCCCCCCCCCCCCCCCCACACACACACACACACACACTCACTCACTTAACATGCACATGAAAACAGGCACAGTCACACTAATAAAATTTCCATTATGCACCACCTGAGACAAACAGATGACATTTGGGAAAGGAGATTGTTCTAAGCACCCTTCACAAGAACATTAGGTTAGGCATTAGCCATTAGCTGGACTGTAGCAGAGAGTGAGGAGACTATTACTGGGGAAATTAGAGAGAAGGAGGGAGAGGAGACAGACAGCTGCGGTCGACTGACCCTTGGCACGGTGGTCCTCCTCTTTAGGACATTGGCTTCCCTCCCACCACCTCCTTTTCAGTATCTCCAGCCTGTTATTCTCCTGCAGCTGGAGGATGGCCAGCGTGAGCTCATCTCTGAACGGAGACCCTGGCGGACAACAAGAAAGTAGGATAAGAGTAAGTGGAGGAGAATGGAGAAGGTGAGGGCGAAAAAAGCCCAGACAAGAAAGAGTTTATCTCGGACAAGGAGAAAAACACAAAATGAGAAATGTGGAAAGTGAGTAAAGAACAAAGTGGGAATGGAAAAGCAACAGAAAAAGAATCACTGTTATAGCCTCAAGATGGCTGCGGGTGATCTTAATGTGAGAATAAAGAGAGGATTAGTGAGAGATAAAGAGCAAGATTACAGCCAGACACAGCCAGTGGTACAGCTGCTGGTCAGACAACACACAAAGCATGTCATGAACTAGATGCAACGGAACATACTGGAAGGTTTAAAGGTTGGGTTCACCAGAAAGGTCGGCAATTTTTTTTTCGCTCTTACACCTACAAGATTGCAGATAGTCAACAGCACATTATTCTCAGCTTCTATTAGAGGCATTTATGGAGCTAGAAGAGTCTAATAATGAATAAATAAACACAATCCCTGTGAAAACCATTGATGGTGTGTGAATTTTTTAGAGTAACTGGGACATCGCTATATAATATTTACATTGTATTTTTTTAAATTAAACTATAACTTCCAAAAAACACCACTAAACAGAGCAGAGAAACTAATCTCAGATCCAGCCATCATCCAGCTGTGTTCCAGCTATTACCCTCCGGGTTTACTACATAAACTGTTTCAAAAATATATTTCAAAACATCTGAAGGGTTTAGCTCTTCAAACGTATCCTGCCCTGATTTGCCCCATGTGGAGCTCTTGTGCTGTTTATATTCATGCTGTTTGGATATTTTGGGCCCAAATCTAAATTGGGGGGAAATGCAGTGACACTGATGGACAATGTACACTGAACTAATGACAGAACCACTAGCCATTAGTAGCCCATCACTTTTGGGGAATATACTGCTCAGTTTCTTGCAGCGAGAGCTGATATGTGGAGATTGACACTACTCTCACCTAGTATGTCTATTAAAGGTCCCATATTGAATACTTTTTCCTGGATTTTAAAGTTTTGATAAATTTACACTACAGTTCTAAAGTTTTAGAACACACTTTTTTACAATTTACTGCAATTTAAGCAGTTAAATTCCAATGAATACCTTATAGATTTATTAAACCACTATATATATTTTACTGTATATATGGCAGGAGAGAGTGTATTAATACTGTCCCATGTTTAAAAAAGACTCAATCCACAGAGAAACATACACAGCCTGTATTCAGAAACTGTGCCTTAAAACAAGCAGTCATGACTTAGGTGAACTTGTGATGTCACTACTACAGTATACAGTCCCCACCAACACCCCCCACAGCCATTTAAAGAGGAGGAGGAGAGGCTTAGAAAGAAGCTGGAGAAAAGAAGTGTAAAACTATACTGAGATCTTTGGTACTTCAAATCTTGTTAGGGATGTTAAAATTCCCATTAAAATACAGGAAAGTGTAGAATATGGGACATTTTAAATAGTACAAAAATAATAGACTAGAGGAGTTCATCCTACAGCAACATAATCCAATAATAATTCAAACTTCTCTCTGGAGCTCTGGAAAGAACACAGCATTATGTGCCCATCTCATTAATATGAATTAGCCTCTGATTGTCTGATTTGATTGGATGGGAATGGGAATGTTATAGTTGTGACATCACAATGTCACAGACGTCCCCACAGCTCATCTGAAAGCACAGGTACAATATGGGCTGTGTGAGAATAAACCTTTAAGTCTAAAGTCTGGACTTAGGGAGAAATGACCAGCCTGGCTCTAACAAAGGTTCCACCTATTAGCATGTCCTAATCCCATAAGTTATTACATGATATCTCATTTGTTTAATCCATACAAAAATCTCAGTGTAAAAATGAGAAATCAGTTGGTTTTACAGAGGATCACATGCTCATACTTCTTGGCTGGATGTAGTGACTTCCTGCAGGCTCTGCCTTGGCTGGTTGCCAAAGACAAGGATCTATGTTTGTTTGTTTTTTTCTTTTTTTATGTTCACATCTTCACATCTATGCGTTATGTTTGAGGAAAATAGGTGCAAGTTCTGGCTCAGTCAAGAAATAGTACAGTGCATAAGACCAACCCGTATTTCTTTTTTTTTTTTTTGTTAATTAGGGTCAACCCGTCCTTATATTGTTTTCCAGAATACTACAAGACCACATTGTCCTTCTCTGGTTGGTCTCTCCTCCATGTGTGTGTCCTCTCTCCATGCTGATGCACTGTAACTGTGTGTGTTATCTCTCTCCACACCTTTGTTCAATCATATCTCTGTTTCCGTCCGTTTCCTCTGTCTTGTCATGTCTTGCTCTACTTTGTTAGAACAGATGAGTGTGATTCTGTGACACCACCTCTACAAGAAAAAAAAACTGCTTCAGAAGAGTCAGACACGTGTGGAAAAGCAATTAACCGCTTGTTCATCACTTCCAGTTGAAATACTTACTAATCCCTTAGATAAAAAAATAAATCAATCACCTACAAGACATTTTTCGGATCTAATCTCGCCAATCACTACAACTACATGTGTATAATTAGCATAATTGATCTCAGGGAGGTGTTTTTGTCTCTGCCACTGTCACTTAATGAGTTTTTTTTCTTTTTAGTGATGAGGTTTAGCGTTTTAGATCCAGAATAACGCCCTCTCTTCACTATTGTTTCAACACCCTGCCCTCTGTCAGACGTGCTCCGTCACAGTTCTGGCAATTTCTCTTCCAGAACTTGTGTACTGCATCTGTTCTCAAGTCCAATGGACATGATACCCATGAAAAATGCTCATCACAGTTTCCAGAAGCGCAACGTTTGATTTTCTTGTTCTTGTGAAATATTGTATGGTTTTATCTGTTAAGCACATTCAAGTGAAACAGCCTAATAAGGGAAAGTCACACTTTGATTAGTCTGGCTCACTGGATTTAGACTGTGAGTATAAGGCAGAAGGGAGAGCCCTTAAGGTAACTGCATGGTATCATTTAAAACAAATCCCCATTGCCACGTTGAACTGAAAGAACAACCTCCAATGCCAGCTACCTACACACTGAAAAAAGGCAAGTAATGTTGATGTTTCCCTGTTTAATGTGTTTAATTTATTTTAATGCCGGGTCTAACAAGTTCCCCATGAGCATCCTGGGCAAAACAATGTGACTTGTTTAAAGAAATGCATTTCCCCCTTTAGAGAGTCTAATTTCCACCTTCCAGTCACCCCATGGGAACCTATTTCAGAAAATGTATTTATGGTGGGCAAAGAGAAGACAATATATCTTTTCATTCATTTTTTTAACACACCACACAATTACATTACATACAGATTTCACTAGAACAAAACATTAATTGTTCCATATAATTTCTCAGCTTTATTAGACAGATTGTTTGATTTGTTCCATTAATCAGATATTTACAGTATGACGTCATGTACGTGTCTATTGGATCTGTAGTCTTTCTAATTATGTGTTTTATCCTTCCATGTCACATGTGAAGTACTTAGTCTCAGTAGATGAGAAATGATAACAGTCAGTCAGTCATTTTTCTATACCTGCAGTCATTTTCTATACCTTTTCTATACCTTTCTGCTGCAGGGGTCTGCTGGAGCAGACCCCTGCTCCAGCAGGGTCTGCTCCAGCGAACAGGGGTCTGCTGCAGGGGTCTGCTGGAGCCAATCCCAGCACGTTACAGCGAGAGAATACATACACCCCAGACGGTCGCCAGCCTATCGTGGGGCACACACACCATTCACTCACACACTCGCAACTACGGGCAATTTAGAGTCTCCAATTAACCTCAGCATGTTTTTGGACTGTGAGAGGAAGCTGGAGTACCCGGTGAAAACCCACTCAGACACGGGGAGAACATGCAAACTCCACACAGAAAGGTCCCAGACCCAGGACCAAGGAGGTCTAGAACCTGCGACCTTCTTGCTGTGAGGCAACAGCGCTAACCCCTGCCCCACAGTGTTGCCCGAAATGATAACAGGCACAGCATAATATAGAAGTCTAGACTCAGGAGTCGGTCTCTAAATGTTTCGCTCAGCTAGAGACTGAAGACAATACCCCAGGTTTGGTTGAAACATTTAAAGACTTTTAAAACACCTGCAGTGCAGAACCAATCCAAAGTCTTTAAGGTGGCCTTTTCAATTGGGGCCGGTGACTTGCAGAAGGCGTATGAGCCATCACCACTCGACCAGAAGGTCACCCCTCGATTGTTAATCTTGACTTGTTGCCAGTACCTTTTTTTTGTCCAGTCATGGCGAAGAAGGACAAAAAAGGGGAGAGGAACATTTCTGGGAAGATATGGTTCTGACATGTTGTATGTGACTGATTTTAAAGCTATCAAAGTTCTTTGAAGTCATAATCTGAGCACAGCAGAACTAAAGATTTGTGTAAAGAATGATTATTATTGTTATTATTATTATTATTATTAATGATTAAGTATTATTACCCAGTGGCATGCCAATGCCATAGCCCTTGGTGTCCAGCAGGCCTCCGATCTGGGTGAGATTACAGTTGAGGCCGCGGTGGTACTCGTTCATGGTGCTCTCCATCAGGAAGGCGTACTTGGAGTTGATCACACGGGCTATACCCTCCTCTGTGCTTTTCACAAACACACTGGGCTGCTTGGAGTACATGTAGTTCCACATCCGCTGGTACGTCTGGTAACGTGAGTTCTGCAGAGCAACAGGAAAAGAACAACAGGAACATCAAATAAATAGGAATCAAACACTGACAACAGACGTGTGTTTGTACATACACGCTTCCGAACAAAGTGTCTCACGTCTGTCTTTGAAGCAGCAATCAATTGGAGGTCGATAGAAATGAAAGAGGGATAGATGACAGAGAGGAAGAGAGATGCATCCTAGATAAACAGGGGAAGGAAGTGCCTGTAGAATAGAGAATCCAGCGTGAATAATGACAAGGAAAGTAAAACATCAATGGGAAAGAGAGGGAAGAAAGGAGAGAGGCAAGACGGGGGAAAAAAGCGAGGTGAATCAAGGGAACAGATTATTCGCACATGGCATAGCTGATGCATCAGCTTTCATACAGATGGAGGTAAATCAGCGCACAAGAGGTGGTTTAGCACATCGAAAAATGTGGTGAGCTCCACAACAGGATTAAGTGTAAAGGGTACAATTACATGTTGTATCTGCATTGTGTGTTAGAAGAAAGGGGGTAGAGAAACATCTGTGTATTGTGTATTGTGTGTGTGTGTGTGTGTGTGTGTGTGTGTGTGTGTGTGTGTGTGTGTGTGTGTGTGTGTGTGTGTGTGTGTGTGTGTGTGTGTGGATTAGGCAAGGGGTAATGTTGTGCAGCACTGAAATTGGTTTATGCAGGCAAACATGAACACTACTCTTTCTTATATTCTCAGTATGTACAAACACAAACACACACACACACACACACACACACACTGGCATGTAGCCATTTCCCTTGCATGCAAACAAATAAAACATTTTTTACACACTCACCTACACACACTCCCATATGCAAACAAACCTACACACCAGGGCGACACACATACACACACACACTATGACAAACACAGATGCCAGAAGCTCTCTCATAAACAAACACAGGCAGTCAGCCACTTAACACAAACAGCCATAAAGAAAACAACAGAGGAACTCTGTGATATAGTGACAAATATGAGGACAACCAGTCATTCCAAGCACTGCCATAAAGACAAAAATGATGCACTAAATCACAAAAACTTTATGATACATTGTTACTATAAAAACAATTCAGGAAAGTCTGTTTCTAAAGTAAATCCATCACAAACATAGCAAAGTTTAACACGGATAAAAACACATGCGTGTAGCCATTCATAGTTGCGATGGGGCATACCATGAAGAAGGTCATGGTGCTCCCTCCATGAATGGTTCCATATTCAATGTTGGTCTGATCAGCCAGGTCATCTGGGGACTCGATGGGAACCTCCATCCTCTGGACGGTCAAGAACGCCGCCAGATTGGCCGTGTAGGAGGAGATGATGATCAGGGTGAACGCCCACCTACACAATGAAGATGGAGGCAGGAAGAAAAGGTGCTCACTTTCTAAACCCACAGACTTAGACACTGGACTCTCACATGACCTTTGCTGTATGTCTAAAAACTTTCTTTAAGAAGAACATCATGTACCCACTACACTTAATAATACCCCCTATCCCATATCTTGCTCAACTCAGTGTAATTTGCTCTTCCTGTCTTCCTCTGCCCTTTATCTCTGTGGCTCTTAGCGATTATTAATTCTCTCTCAGCACATGTCTCTTTCACAGTCACTCTGTTGCCACAGGAATATTATCAGGCTACTATTTCTGTGAACTTAGCATTTTTGCATTGTTTGCATGAAATGTTGCTGCTTAGGGACTGAAATGTACAAGCCATATGTCAGCTAAATGGCAAAAATTTCCAAATGTAAATATCACTATCTCTAACAGAGCAAATATACTAAAAAAAAACAACCTTAATGAAAAATGCAGATTCTTAGTAAAGAAAGGAGCAGGCCAGTGAGTTTTGTCTGTTTTAAAACACATATTTTGCAGACATGACCCTTTAAATCTGCAACAACTTAACATATAATGTTAGAATGACTATAATAATTTAAAATCACCTTGATGCTGCTATTTTATTGTTTTAATGGTTTTATACTTGTTTTTTTCAGTTTGTTTTTATCTGTCTAAATGTTTCCATGCAGTTTTAGCAATAAAAGCTGGGAGATTGTCTTTAATCTCTACTTGAGTGAAGATACTGACTTCTGAGTCTAAGAATAATGTAAACCTCTATTTTATATAACATGCAAATTAAAACCTCACATGGTGAACCTGGCCAGCTCATGCACACAAAGACAAATTCTGTCAATCTGTAACTCACCACACACCACTAACACATCTGGTGGACAGAGCTCTGGGCATTATCTCAGATCCCTGCTGCATGAAGCCTCCGACAGGGAACCACAGGCTGTTTCCCAGGGTGTACTGGTTCTCCAGCATGTCTCTGCGCTCCCGCAGGCATGGGTGAGGGTTGTACCACTCGTAGGGGCTCAACCTGGTGGGGCAGTACGTGTGCAATGGAATGACCTTGAGGTCACACTGTAATACGGTGATATAGCTAATAAGTTTGTCATATCCTTCTAGTCACTGGTAATCAGTCATTCAACCCCTGTCAAACTCTCTGCAGGAGGTTGTAAGAGGTAAAAAAAAAAAAAATTCCAATATGTGACAGGTGACCCGTGTTCAACAAGATAAATCAAGATGGAGTGCAAATGTGAGCTGCAGACTATCAGTACAGTGTGTGATGTAATGTACTGACCTTGCAGCCAGGAAGAGCACGCAGCTGACAGCAAGGTAGGCGAGCAGCATGAAGAGCCAGACAGCTGGAGAGAAGGGATCGAGGAAGGAGAAGTAACCCGGCTTCCGCCCCTGGTGCAGAGGAAAAGAAGAAGAAAAAAGGGAAGTAGAGAAAGAGACAGACAGGAAGGTAGAGTGTGTTAGAAAAAGAGGTGTCATGCCTCAGCAGTCAGGGAATGTCCCCTTTGCACCACAGGAGGGCAGCATCCTTCACTGCACTTTTATAGTAAGTCTGCAGTGCTTTGATACGCTAATGCTACAATCCATAAACGCTCTGTTTCACAATGCATACCGCTGAAGCATACTTGGCTTGGTCCCCCTCATTAGCAATGTAAAGCTGCCACTGTTACCCAGTTACAGAGCACTGACTTACTGAGCAATTTAAATTATACCTATAAATTTCAGTGTGGACAAAGCATACAGCATAGTACACAAATACAACCCACACTTTTTTAGATGTGTGCAACTCTTATGCAATATGCAGTCTGATTCCTAATGCCTCATCCTGCAAGTTTATCCTATCGTCTTCTGTGTGACTCTGGCAGCTTAAAACACAGTGCAAACAAAAGAAATGAAATCCAATACAAGGGCTATGGTAAGTATTGCCCAGCAAGCACCCTACAGCCCCATACAGCACCCTCACCAGGTGAACTCTGTACAATATGCTGATCCCCAGGGTCATGAACGGCTTAGAGAAGTCGATAACTTTCTCTCTCTCTGACGTGATGGTGAAGCCTGCAACGGCCAGGTCTGCTTTCTGTGGGATTGACGAAGACAGATAGGTAGATGGATGGACACATAGTTGCAGAGGTGAGGGGAAGATAATTGGAGGAGTGGAGGACAGGGAGAGAGAAAAAACAACAACAAAAAAAGTGGTCAGGCAATTGCAAAAATAGAAGAAAAAAAACACTTGATGCTGCACTGTGTCAATAAGAGCTCTTTATATGAATGCTGATTTCCCGAATAAAAAATGAAAAAACCTGACTGAAAAAAACATACAGATGAATACTGTCTCTATTCTATACACACACATATTATCCACTATCCAAATGAGGCTAATTGCAAAAAAGCACTGGGTGGCTGGTCTTTCCACCTGTATAAAGCCTTACATGTCTCTGGTTGCTGTGTCTCCCCTCCATCTATTCCATTAAAAGCTAATTGATGAACATGGGCTGCTAATTAGAGTTGAGCGATCAGGCAACGGGGAGGGCAGGGTGGGAGAGGAAGCGTGGAGAGCTGGGGGAGCACTGGTATGGCAAAACCCCACACAGGGACCACGCTCTGGTAATTGAAGGATACCGTATGGTAATTAAGCAGCGGGGGGGCTCTCATTAGCCTACCTCAACCAAAGTGTCTGTCAGAGGTACGTGAGGACTGGACAGGGAGAGGAGGACAGGCTGGAATAGTGGGGTGACTGTGAGGAAAAAGATGGTGCAGACAATCTCAGGCAATGCTACCGCTCTCTTTTGGGGAATTATCAAGTCAGCTTTTGTCCTAGATAAGAGTCTAACTCCCCTCTGAGGGCAATTTGAGACATGGGAAGTAACAGCAGAGTTGTGGTTTGGGGCTATGTGGTGTGCATGTGTGTGTGTATGTATGTGTGTATGTGTGTGTGCGTGTGTGTGTGTGTGTGTGTGTGTGTGTGTGTGTGTGTGTGTGTGTGTGTGTGTGTGTGTGTGTGTGTGTGCACTTGCATGCATGTATAAGTGTGTTCAATATTAGAAGACAATGATTAAAACGTGTGTTTTTGCCTGGCATTTGTGTATGTGTGTGTGTGTGCGTGTGTGTGTGTGTGTGTGTGTGTGTGTGTGTGTGTGTGTGTGTGTGTGTGTGTGTGTGTGTGAGAGAGAGAGAGAGACACAGAGAGAGAGAGAGAGAGAGAGAGTACTCACTCTGTTGATTAGCTCTCCAACCATGCCAGTCCAAGAGCCGTTGGGCTCTGGAGCCCCATACAGCCCATCATCCACCAGCTTGATCTTGAAGGAGAATTTCAAGATGTCTGCCAGCTCCCTCAGCATGTCCACACAGAAGCCCTCATACTGGTCGTTGCCCTGGAAGTCCTGGTAGTTGTCTTTACGCATCACATACGGGTTCTCCTGAACATGAGGGATATAAAAAAGGCTGTTTCAATCCAAATCTCAGGATATCCAGTTTGAGGAGAAATGATATACTGAAATGTTCAATGGCTCAAAAACAGGGAATTCTATTTTAAAAAGATCAGTGATGTTAATAATGGACTGCAGCTATAAGTTTCTATTAGCGTGTCAGCTGTCATTTTAGTGTTGGATGATGAAGTACTGCAGATTTTATGTTATGCCGTCAGTGATGTACAGTGTTTTATGGGAGCTCATTAGCTGCTTTTAGCATATGTGTTAAGATATTTTGTAATATATTTTATGTATGGTGTTTTATCTTCATCCCTTTTTTTCTATATTTTATATCATTGCAATACTGCAATACACTGCAATTTCTCATTTGGTAAAAATAGGTTAATGTTGAAAAGTTTGTGTGTATATATATATATATACAGTATATGTCATATATAAAGGGCTGTTGAAAAATAGGGCATCATGCTGTTAGCTCTTCTCACTTCAACTTTGAAGAGACATGTTTAAAAAGAAAACTGACATATTATGTGATGGATCCACAATCTGTTCTCAGCTCACCCAGTGTGTAAAGGGAATGTTGAGAATCCACAATGGCAATAATATTAATGTAAGTGAGGCTTATTTGAATGTGTGAAAGAGTGTCTGTGCAATGTCTCATCAAAGAAGAAGATGAAGATTTATTATCTTAGAAACTTTATTGATAGACATAACGCATACAGAAAAAAAGCTGAATTTTGAACATTAAGATCAATAGGATCAGGATTTTTGGCACTTGAATCTCATTGCTTTGTCAGTTTCTATGACAATGAAACAATGAGAGCAAAATTAACCGCAACAGACCATAACAATTGGAATGAGCATGCGATGATGCACTGCCTGCAAACAAAACACAAACGCAACTCTGACCTCCCCAGCATGGTGGCCCAGAAGATAAGTGTGACCTTACCAGAATGGTGGTGACAATAAGGGTCTTGTTTGCCAGTGTCTCCGAGACATTAATATCCAGACTGGTGGAGTTCATTGCCAGGGTGTTGTTGGAGTACCAGATCCCGATCTAACAGAGAAAAGAAAGCGAGAGAAAATCAATGGCCATTGTGGGATAAATAATGTACTGTTAAGCTGACTGCAACTGTTTTACTGTTGTGGCAGGCTACACACCATCTCCTGTAGATAAGTATAGCAGTGAGTGCATTAATCTGATTGGGCTCTTTTATAGCGCACCTTTGCATGTTTAATATGTTTGCGCTTGGCTTCAGTATACTGTCAGATACTGTGCAGCACATTGATATAATTCTCCATACAATGGAGCCATACACATTCCTGCAATGATACGCACAACTGAGAAAAAAAAATCCTGCTGTTTACAAGCAGAGCAATGAGCTGGGACACGACGGCAAAGAAGGTAATGAAAAGCATTCATGATAAGAGGGTTTCATTGCCATGCCTATTTTCCTTCCCTTACTAACATCTTCCTTAAATTGTATAAATCGCTCACATACTTCACATTTTATGGGACAGTAAAGTCACTTAAGTATATAAGTGTGTGATTATGACCTAAGAGTGTGCAGGGGTGGAACCGGAGCACGCAGAGGCATTTATTTTGGAGATATTACTGTACATCTTTCAATAGGTCAGAGGAGAGGTAATGACTCCTCAGGTGGAATCACGGTTTTTCTATGACACTCTTTATCCTGCCCTGACATTTAGTGTTTTTTCCCCCCTCTGCCTGCCTACCGTGCGGGTGTTTCTGTGCTGAGAGGGTTACAGAGAAAAAAAGTGTTAATTATCTCATCTCTCTAAGCAATTTCAAGTCAAGCTTTAACTGTGGCATTTAGTGTTAACATGGGAGGTAGGTTGCCTATCATAGAACCAGGCTGGACTTATTTGGGGTGGAGGTAAAAGGTTTCATCAAGTCAAGGCCCGGCAGCAGTCAGGATCTGCACCTATATGTGCTTATGAATCATTTAATCTTGAGAAATTAAATATATTTTGCATTGTTTAACTACCCTTAATACATTTTTATTTATATTGAATTTACCATTATTCAAATTGTTGTTTAACCAGGCAACAACAGGTCAACCACCAGGTCAAATTTAGAAAATATTCCTATTTACAATAACAATATTGCGGCTTGTAACAAGTAGGTTAAAAAAACGCATATAATTAAATCTAGACTAGGAGAAGGATTTCTAAAAGGAAATGACATATTTTCAGTTCATTTTGGTCATTTTTGCTTGCAGCTACATCAACACTAGATTACATAAACAAATCGACCTGATACAGTTCCACTGAAAGACGTATATGATAATATTGATTTATTTCCCAGCCATGAATGTGATTCAAATCCAACTGATCCTCAGATGTAAATATGTACAATGTGAATATATATAATAACTGCAGAGGGTAGCTAAAAATGCTATGCTGGGAAAAATCATTTCAAGGTAATAAGATGTAATTGTTGAGTTCAAGTGATGACCAACTCCAAATGAGGACAAAACAAAATACAGATTGTAAAAAGCCTGGAGCTTATCCAGTCCTGTATGAGAACAGACGGAAATAAACTCCACTAAGACTCCAAATAACATTGTAAATATAGAATGAACAGAGATGTACATCTGTTGTCCACTCTGCACCGAGCTGAGCTTGAGGCCGATTACAAAAAACGATTTCAACAAGTTAATATCATTGTTGTACACATGGGAATAAAACAAAACAAGCATTTTATGTTTTTAAATCAGAAAACATTAAGTCAACATCCAACTGTGGCCACAAAACAAAAAGAAAAAAAACAGGCAAAAAAAACATCTTGGACAGGGACACTTGAAAACCTCACAAATACTTTCTTAAGACAACTAGAAACATGTTAGAAACTACATTTATATGAATATTATATGCATATACAGCCCTGGAAAAAATGTGAGACCACTGCAAAACTATCTGTTTTTCTGATTTTGCTACTTATAGGTATATTTCTGGGCAAAGGGAACATTTTCATTTGAGTTCATAAATTACTGACATTTCCTCCAATTTCTAAATAAAAATATTATTGTTTAGAGCATTTATTTGCAGAAAATGACAATTGGTCAAAATAACAAAAAACAAATAACAAAAAACAAGAAACAAGATCAAATTCACCTTAAAACAACATAATACTCATATTTTCGCTTAATAAGAGTTCAGAAATCAATATTTGGTGCAAAAACCCCTATTTTCAATCACAGCTTTCATGCATCATGGCATGCTCTCCACAAGTCTTTACCATTGTTCTTGGTTCAGATTTTACCTAATCAGTACCTCTTTAAGCAGAATGAGGTGTTCATGTGTTGGAATTCAACAGATGCTGAAACGGAACAGCTGGAATACATGTAGAGATGCTGATTTAAAAAAAATGCAGTGGGCTCTTTTTTTTCAGAACTGTATATTACACATTACACATTTTCAGCTAAAATGTGACCCAAGTTGAAGGTCTGGCTATTCTGTGAAAGCCTTAAAACGAGCTTTAGAAAATACAGCAATATTTGGTCCCTATGAGGGGACTCTGTGATTCTATTCAGTGTTAAACGCCTCCACTGGCCTTGTGAAATCAGATGGGTGGCCTGTATCTAAGCCCAAGCCTATAGGCAATGTGACCCGATTGCTGCGTGATAACAAGTGACTCCTGACCTCTTTGTGGCCTCCTCTGTGTTTCTCCAGGATCTGCAGGGTGTAGTTGGTCCGCTGACCTTTGCTGTTGAACTCAACACGCCCCGTCAGACCATCGTACTCAACCTGGCAGGCAGAGGAACAGGAGTGAGAGAGCGAGGGAAAAGATCAGGAAGCAGGGAGGGGTTTCATATGGCAGGGCGGGGCGGGCAGGAAGAGGAAGATGAGAAAAGATAAGAAAGAGATAAAAGAGTGAGTACAAACAACGATAATAGATGTGGAAATAAATCTTCTACTTTATATAAAGCCAAACATAATTCTTCTCACTATCAGATATGATTAGGCAAACAGATGCTATCGACCAGGATTAGGAGGAGACAGAGGGTAAAAGAGAGAGCAAGAAAGGCTGAGGAAGTGTCTGAGGCTGGACCAGACAGGGATGATCAGACTCGGATCAACGAGGAGAAATTGACTGAGCGAGAGGCTCAGATAGAGCAGCACGGAAAGACAACAGCTCCCTAATAAGACAGAGAACTCCACCTCACAGCTCAGCTCTGCCTCTCCAAAACCCAGGTGCTGGCAGCGGGATCTATGATGAATGGCACGGTGCTGGAAGATGGAGCACACCATGATGTTGACTAACAAAGACAGATGTCGGGCCGGTGGGGAGGATGCAATGAGAGATGGGGCTCAGGCTGCCTTGACAACAGGTTGTCGATGAGAGGGACCCACAGAAAACCAGAGATGGGAGATGACAAAGAACCACAAGAGACAAGAGGTTACATGCACCAAGAGAATGAGGATGATACAGAATGTAGCTTTACTATAATCAATATGTCAACCAAGAGAAAAATAATCAACCACTACTCATCTATCACTTTTCAATTAAAATGCCAAACATTTGCTGGATTTACATCCACAAATGTGAGTTTTATATTTAAAAAATGTTAAAATGTTTGAGGTTTTGCCTATTGATCAGTCATTCTGATAGATTCATTTGTAGATCATTTGTTCTATTAATCATTTTTTGGTCTAAGGGAAAATCGACACCACTATTTCCTCAAGTACAAGTTTAGTTTTATCTAATCAACAGTAAGTAAAAATGATTCAGTTTACTGTCACAAAGAAAAGCAAATCTTTGTAATTTCTGCTTGAAAAATGACTTACACAATTGCTCATTTATCAATCAATAGTTGTTCATTTGTTTTATGGTGTTGGATTCAAAAATGAGCATTGGGTCAATCAATAATGAAAATAACTGTTAGAAGCTGCCCTACTACTTTTTAAAAAAAAAAAAAAAACACCAAAAACCATGATGAGAACACATGGACAAATGCAAACAGGTAATCATGTATATTCTGGCTTCAATGGAGGTGAAAACCACTGAATTGGGACAATAAATCAAGTTCATATCTTGTTTCTTCTGATATATGTGCATGATCCTGCATGTTAGCAGATATTGTACAGTATGATAGATAATGTACACAGAGAATAATGAGAGATTACCATGCGCAGGTAGTTCATAAGACTGGTTCCATGTTGCCAGATCTGAGGTGATGTGCAGCTGAGGGGCTTCACTCCAATTTCCTGACTGCGGTTCAATTCCCTCACTGCCCCCACCACCACATGCACTGCATCAAACATCAGGGCCGACGAGAGCTGTGGAGAGGAGAGGGGAAACACAGGAGATATGCAGGAGGGGAGAAAGGCAGAAGAGGGGGTGGAAACATGCCATGTAGTCAAGGGAGAAGATGCAATGAGGAGCGAGGAGATGAAAACGCAGATGATCGAATGGTTAAGAGGGATGGAGGGAGGAAAGGAAAGTAAGAAGAGAGGAAGAGAGAGGAGACGTGAGCTATGAGTAAACCAATAGGGAGGAAACACAAATGGATACATCAATACCCATTAAATACCAGCGAAAGAGTAGCTGAATCTCTTTAACTGCACCATGAATCAGTGTGAGGAATAAAGTAGCTTAATGTTACGTGGCATACAAACAGAGCTTTTAAAATTGCTCCTGAATGCTCGCATGCATGAGTACTTGTGTCTCCGTGAGACTGACCGCAGGACCCGGGTACGTCAGATCACAGCCCTCCCTCCAAGAGAGGTTGAGGCTCCGGATGAACTCCAAATAGAAGGGATGGGTGGTGTTAAACATGGAGAAACCCACGATGTTGGACTGCTCATCCACTATGTCGTCTAGTCTCAACAGGGGGAAATCCTAGAGAGGGTGGGTAGGGTGTTTGCGGAGGGGGAAATAAAAAAATTCAGGTGAGCGACAATGTTGACAATGCTTCAAATCTAATAGCGTGGAAGAAAAAATAGAGCACAAAGAAGAGCATGATGAAAAAGAGAGGGTACAGGGGAGTGGCAAAATCCAAGCGCTGTTAAAGGGAATAAAAAAAATGGAAAACACTGATACAGGGGGGAAGAGAGGTTAATGGAAATTACTCCAGTAGCTTTTTACAGATATATACAGTACATGCAAGATGCGACATCTAAAGCATGAGAGGTTGACACGTACAGAGGGCGGAGAGGGGAGAAAAAAAGATGAAATCAGGCACACGGTATAAAGTGACACATTAATTTCAATGGGACTGTAGGAGGGGGGAGGAGAGTATATCAAAGAAGCAGATGAAAACACCGGAAGCATAGAGAAGGTGGCGGGGAGCAGGAGAAAAAGGAGACAGATCACGTCAGTCATCACTTTCACCTCAGACCACTTTTTTCTTCTGTTTTTAAATTTTTTTGCCATCCTCCTTTGCACTCCTGTGTCATTGTACGGCATGTTCATTTTCTCAGATCTCTCCCCCATCCTGTGCTGGGTCTCACTTTTTTTATTCTCCCTTTATCCAAATCCTCCTGTGCCTTAACACCCTTTGCTCCCTCATGAATGGACAGACAAGGAAGACAAGCGGGAGGCAAGAAGTGAAAATGGAAGGAAGGGGGTTGATGCGGAATCGCTGTACTTACCATGGTGGTGAGGATGTATTTGTAAAATGCTGATGTCATCCCCAGCTCTGACGCCTGTAAGACAACGAGAGAAACAGAGGGAGATGAAAAAATAAATAGGAGTCAGGTGGGATATAAAAATAACCAGAAAGGAGGAACGATGTGTAAAGATTGATGAGTGATAGAGGGTGTAAAAAGGGGGAAAGTTATTGAGAGGGAGACAGTTGGGGGATAAAGGAGAAAAGAACATGGTGGATAGGGAGCATACGTTAATCACAGTTTTACATCATCAGGCGAACACTAGAGACATTTCTCAGATGCTCCAACGTGCCCAGTGAAAATATCCCATCCGCATTCAAACTGTGAGTCACTGCGATGGCTATCGGTGCTACGGGCCGTACCCTGAATCAGAACAAGCCTCGGTAACATCTGCACCGCGTTCCCAGCAAAAGATGTTCTCCTGTCAAATACTTTCCTCAGAGTGTAAGTAATCGTTGCTGGCAGACATGCATAAATATTGTTCCCTCTGCTCCGGAGGGCACAGGAGGTAAGAATAGACGTTAATTCTGTTACTACAACAAATGTGCAGCCCATGGAACTTTGAGCAGATTTTGAGTTTTATTATTTTAAAGACTATATGCGTCTGCATGTCCTGCGAAACAGAGACAGTTACCTGAGTTTACCAAATGACAGAATTGGGAGTAACGCGTTACAAAAGTGATAAATTACTGTAATCCATTGTTTTTTGCTGTAATGCAGTAATGTAAGCCATTATAGGGAAAAAATGTGATATTTTACTCAAATTTCAGTAACACGTTACAATTTTAACCTGGATTGAAGTGGTGTTTTTTTTGTTTTTCTTCATACAAATTCAGCAAAAAAGACATCAGACAGAAGATGGAGATGGATGAACCTGCAGAAAATGTTGGATAGCAGATTCTCCAGATGAGCACACGCTCATTACATATATGTTTGTGAAAAATAAGGATTTGAAGAGCATCCTAGTCAAATGCACTTTGTGTGCTACACCTAAAGAATTGTCCAATTCCTGAAATAGCAGCAGTAATTTAACATTTGCAGAGGTGCCATAGTAACATGAAGTTAGCAAGGAAGCAAGCAGAGCATGAGAGTGGAGATAAAACCACAGACTAAATTAACATTCTCCTGCTCTGAGATTCGTCAGCATCAAGAGGTTAGGAGACTTGTTGTTGAAGACATGAAAACCACTTTCAACAGTGGAATCACCAGCTTTTTGAAAACTTATCATCTTATAATGACAAGATGAACTATATTTCCAGTTATTTTGGTGAGAGTAACTTAAAAATAGTAGTGTAATACCTTTTTAAATTTTAAATACAGTAATATTGTAATGTAACAAATTACTGTGAAATGACAATAACAAGTAATAAATCACTCAAATCCCCCTACGTTTTCTTTATATATCCTGCACATAGACGGTGGCTCTGAATAACAATGGTTGAAGCCTGACCTTCTTGAGGATGAGATAGGAGACGGAAGCGTTGGCATCGATGATGATGGTGGCCACTTTGTCGTCACGGATCTCCTTGAGCAGCGGCGTGGGGTCCAGGTTGTCATCCAGCATCCTGATTGACAGCGTCTCCCGAGAGATGAGAAAGCGGCGGACCAGTTCCTCCAATCTCAGCAGACCTGAGGCAGAGCCGAAACAGAGTCCATCTGCATATCAATGTCTGTATCAGTAGACACAGCTCATATTCACAGGACTGTGGAAATCTTGATTTATCCTCAGATGGCCGTATATTTATGTCTTTTTTGCAAAGTATGATCGATGGTTTGTCTAAATCCCCAGGAAATGAAAGATTATTTAATATGGTGTCTACAAGTTTGTTTTTCTCAGTTGGACTTATTCATGTGTATTATGACCTCTGCAAAGAAGGTTTTTCAGTCCCGTGTGATTGTTTGTTTATCTGTTAGTTAGCAGAGTTCTGCAAAAATCCACTTGACGGATTCCATACACAGGTCGACGAAACAGTGATTAGTTTTTTCTTTTTGTTTCTAGAGTTGGATGTTTGAGCTTCTCTGTGTGTAATGATTCATGTACAGAGTTGGACACCAGAAGGTTACTTTCACATTCATCTGCTCAGAGTGGAAAGTTTCTCTGTGTTCTTTACAAATCCAAACCTGAGAGGTAGTGGATCTATGAGCACTACACTTGTGACATCACAAGTAGCTTGTAAGCCAATCCTGTGCCTGATATCTGCAGAGAATAGAATTTACAGTGAAGTAGAGGACATCTGAAACCAACTCAAACATTTGAGATCAAATATTTGCATATTAATAGTTTCTGGAATTTTTATTGAGGGTGAACGAGCAAATAATAAATACAATAACCTTTTGTGGAATAAACCTGTCAGACAAATTATTATTCAAAGTAAAGCATTTTATATGCATCTCAAAACATGACTGGAGGGGATCTTCACATTCTGCATGAATCTTTCAGGACAAATTAACACTCAGACAGATTTTTCACCATCTTGAATTCATTTTTTTCCGCCAAACGTGTCTTTCAACAACCCTCCTACAGACGCCCTGAGGAGGGCATGGATACAGGTACATGTTGATGTTCTTATTCACTCTAAATATCCCCTGGAATGTCTGGAATTATATTTTATTTACCAATGGATAAATATTTATTATTATAGCTCATATATTTTCCTGTTTAATATTAATTCTGCAGATGTCATTTAGTCCATAAACTATATGGATGAACTCTAAAAACCTTTAAACAATTTTCTTCATCCACCTATTTTCCTGTATGTGCTTGAAATTTTCTTTCTGTTTTTGACAAAACCTTATGTCATAACTTTTTTAAGCGTTGTGCATTTGCACAGATAACAAATGCATAATTGTCTCAGCTCTTAATTAAGTACAGAAAATCTCTTGAATTTTACAAACTTAAATTCATTATTGCTCCAATACAACCCGGAAAGATTTAAGTACAGTATTCTACAGGATGACTTGACGTTTTCTATTAACAGAATAATAATATATGACTGCATGGTCTTTTGTAGAGGTATACTTGTTTAATCAGTTCTTTGAATGATACAGCTACCTATTATGCAGTCAAATTATTGAAAACCCTCCAATAAAATGAAATCCTCTAGATACAAGGACTATTCAAAACTCTGACAAAAAGATGGACAGAGAGAGAAGCCGAACTGCAGGGCCATAAAAATATATGAAAACAAATACTTTGAGCCAATTCACCTACTCGAAGTGAATTCCTCTTGAAAATTAGTAATAACCAATAGCAGTCAAGACTCACTTGACGTGTGTGGAATGAGCCTTTACTAGAAAGTCTACGCTTCTGCTTCCTAATTGTAATTCCATAGTAAAGCACCCCTAGCTATGTAAATAAGTGGTTGGGCAGGCATCTGGGGGACGGAGGGGATGGGGAGAGGGAAGGGAGGAGGAGGGAAGCTAGTGAACAGAGCCCTTCAGCAGGAGAAAGCCTCTGCAAGCAGTGGGGTAATCACTGAACCAGGCCAAAACTTTAATTAGTTTGAGGAAGGAGGGGAGAAATCAATGCACTTTACAGCTTCCTCTCCTCACCTCCCCTCTCTCACTCTCCTTCTTTCTTGTATTCGCTCCCTCACACAGAAGCTCCAACCTCTTTATCGCTCTCGTCTTAGCCCTGTGCTCTAGTTACTCTCTGTCTTTATCCTCCTCCTTGTGCTCAGTCGCTCCCTCTTGCTGTCCTTAACCTCATCCATCTCGTGAAAACTGCATAATGGAATTAGCTCAGATAGTGCGTTGTGTTGAGAGGAGGATACGCCGGAAATGACCCAAAATCACAATCATTAAGCAGAATATCTGCGGACTGCCAAAGAGGGGAAAATCAGATTGATGCCATTAATAAGCTGTTGCAAAAATGACCAGTCTCTGAACATGTGACTTCATGTGGATGATGTGTGTTTGGTGCCAATGAGATGTGTGATGGTGAGATGGTACTCACCCCACTGACAAAAAATAAAAAAAATGATTGTGTACTTCACTCGAATGTACCACTCTACACTGGGATAAACAACATGAATAAAAGAAGTGGGCTGGTGGTAAACATTGGTTGATGCTGCACCATCACACACACACACATACACACACACAAACACACATGCATTCATATAAGGGCACACATGAAGGGAAATTCAGTGGACTCAGTGGCAAGAATGCATACACACGCAATGTATGAGTGATCAAGCACAAAAAATATATCAAACACATACACATGGCATTCCACACATACACCCACATGGTTGTTCAGAGCATGGAACAAGCTTGTTGAGTGGCAGTTAGCACCTATTCTGCAGCCATGGCAACCAGCTCCATGGTGATAGATAGTGCAGCCAAGTGGGTCAGAGTCTGCTAAATGATAACCTTGTAAAGATCACCTTCAAGCCAAATATATTACACAGACACACACACTCACATATACGCATGCACGCACAGACACACACACACACATACACAGGAATACACCTCAGTTTCTACCAGTAAAAGCTGTGTCCTGTGCCCCGGTCGTAACCATCAGTATTTCACTGTTTCCTCTAATTCTTATGAGAGGAAAAGCCTGGTGAATAACAGGGCTCTTATCTACCCATTCAACTAATGATCAAAACTGCAAGAGATGTCTGATACCATTTCAAAGCTTTTTTTTTACTTCAGTGAAATGACAAGTCCACAAGGAATTCAGCTTACTTTCAGGAAACCACAGGAACGCTGGCTAACTGCTGCCGAGGTAATGACGGCATCTTCAATTGATTTGTATTGATTTCTGATAATGTCACAGCTTTTGTTGTCAGAAAATTACCCTTTTCACACCATGCCATGTTCAGAGACTACAATTACCCCATGTATTCTCTATGTAATTTCTAATAATTGGCCCCATATCGTAGAAGGTGCTATTTTAATTGCTTTTTGATTAAAAGGAAGGTCGAGGTGTTATATAAATACTGTCCTGCCATGTTTCATAAGTGTCTAACCACAGAAAATGCACACTGCCTGTATTTAGAAACTATGCCTCAAAACGGGCCATTAGGACGTCTGTGAAGTTGTGATGTTACAATATGAAGCAGGGGTCTGAGTGTCCTAAGCAATTTTTCTACACCAATTTATGCCCTTTCTACCTCATTCAGGCAATTCAGGCACCAGATGTTTTGTTAAGGTTTTTATTAGAGGTTTATTCTCTTACTTGAGTTTGGTGTGGGTGGGCTTACTTTAATTATAATTGGCTATAAATCGTATATTGTTGTTAATACAGGGGAAACGTGTTTTGCTGTTGGTTTAATTGAATGACCTGCACTGCCTGGGGATCCTACTGTTAACCGGTGAATTTATTGCTTGTTGTGCATAATGTGCTGTTGTTACCTCCGCCGTGAATCCTGTGTCAAACACGTTTCTCGTTATTTTGTTATTAGTTTTGAGTGTTCAGAATGATGCCTGTGCTGTAAATCCTGTGAAGACGCAGGTGAACATCAAAGTTTTATGTGGTTTTCACACATCTGAGAGCAGCTGGAAGCTTTGGAATCTTTAAACATAAAATTAGACCTTCCCTCTTAAGCTTGGCTTTTTCTTAAGTATATTTCATATTATTTACCAATTTCATTATATTTATATTGTGTCCTTTCATTTAACTCCATTATTAATATTAAACGGCTATATACATTATTCTTATCCCTGTATTCAATCTTATTTTAAATTGATATATCATGAGAGGGCTAATTATTTATTCAACACTGGAGAAAAATGCTATTTACTGCACTATCCACAACCTGTTTAAAATATGAAGCTGGTAAATAAGTGAAAGAATCTACTCAGGAAAGGAAGGGTTTGTCAGGCAGATATCCCCATTTATATATCCCCTCATCCATCATATATCTACACACTTATATACTGTAGTGGAGATGTTAATGCACACCAGGTGCACAGACCTTCATGATGTACAGGGAAGTGAGGCGCCTGACAGCTATTTATTAGTCATTTGCAAAGTCATTTGCAGGAGGAGTTGATAGCTTGTGCATGTGCGCTCAATTTCACGTTGTTTGAGATATATCGACTGGCATGACTGTGCATGTTTTCAGATCTTCTGGGTATGCCTTCCTTCAGTATGGAAGATGCATAGTATTTCATACATAAGACTCCTGTTCTTTCAAGAATTCCAGAAAGAAGCTTAAGAGAGGAAATTTAAAACTATATTGAGATGATTTTTTGGTGCTTAAAATATATATATATATATATATATATATATATATATAATGACATCAAAACTTCAAATACAACCCAGGCAAAGTGTGCGATATGGAACCGTTGGGTTATTGTACAGTTCTGTTTGGCTGGTGTGAACAGTTAACAGCTGCACAACAAGCCATCAGCTCAATTTCACCCAGGACTACACAAAAAGTCAGGCAATTATTCAGTGGAAAAAATAGAATTTTACCATTTCCTACATACACAAAGTGTATTCTGTCATGTATTCACAAAGCTCTGTTTGAATGCTGCAGCCACCAATCCAACCGGGCGCCTTTATTCCTGCGACTCTCGATAGGAGAGTGCATAATAAATCAATAGCACACTCTTTCAAAACGAAAATAAAGAGGGCTAGTGACTAAGCCCCAAATCCCCAGTGATGTTAAAGCTTTCTGAGTGCCTGGCAAGTTAAATCAAATGTCCCCTAAGTTCTTCCAATACTGGAAAGCATTTCAAATATGAATATTTATTAAATTGGTTTGGCCGAACAGCCCTCTGAGGTGGATAAGAGACATGTGCACGAGCATGAGTAATAAATAGGCTGCAGCGTGAGCCATATTTTGAACTTTTGACAACAGACAGAACTTCATGACCAGACTGTCAAAATGAGTGTCCAACTATACAAAGCAGTCATACCTCCCAAACAGCGTGTATGTGCCAATGCTCCCGCTGAGGGCATTTGCACACCCACATGCAAACACACACTAGGTGAATAAGCTTACAGGAATAACAGGCAATGCGGTTACACCCACACACACACATAGACACAGTGGTGAAGTCATATGTAATGCATTGTGCAACTATATAACAGTCCAGATGTGTACTCACACTCAGCCTTGGCACAGACAAGGCTAGCTGAGGGGTAACTGAACGAGCGCAAGATGGCTCCTATGGCCAGGCTCAGGTCCTCGTTGCTAGGGTACAGAGTGACAGAGGCAAAGCGCAGGTACGGCAAGCGGGGAGTTTCCTCCGGACCAATCTTTACATGAGGGATCTGTAAGGAAAGGAGGAGAGGAGAGGAGAGGAGAGGAGAGGAGAGGAGAGGAGAGGAGAGGAGAGGAGAGGAGAGGAGAGGAGAGGAGAGGAGAGAAGAGGAGAGGAGAAATTAGGAAGGTAAGAAGAGCAAATGTGTCATGATTAATTTCCCTACACACACACACAGTCAAACACACACAACAGGAAAAACTAAGGATGGTCCATCAGACAGGCTGGGGGAGAAAAAAGGGGTGAAAAAAGAGAAAGATAGCAGAGGTAGACAAGACAGAGACCTGAGGGTAAAAAGATACAGGGATAAAACAGTTGGGAAAAAAGCAGATAATCAATAATTATATAAGAAGGAATTGAATAGCCAAGGAAAACTGAATTTTGAGAAGCGTTCGTGATATATCTAGCGATAAAGATGAAGTTAAAACGACACCTACTGTATGTGAGTTTGAAGGCTAGTAGGCCAGAGATAAATAGGTAGTAGATGTGCACAGATGGGCTCCCATTTGTATGTGTGTGTTTAGAATAGAATAGATTTTCATTGTGCACCGGGGTGGAACTTTGTCTTCAGCTCACCAAAACAGCAGCATACAAAGCAGAATAAAACTCAGACAAGCTATTAAACAGACAAAAGACAAGGTCATATTAAACATTTGAAGCAGTTCATGTCAATATCAGGAGATGGATCTCATCGTCAGTTTGTTGAGATAAGAAATTTAATTACAGGCAGAATAAAGGGCTTTTTAAATGCATGTTTTGGTTAGTTGTGCCTTTTATAGCTCAAAGGCTCAAACTGCCTGAAGAGAGAATGGGAGCCAGCACCCAGGATGCTCCTTACTTTCTTTCTGTGAATAGTTGGGTCAAGGCCTTTTTTAGAGGTTTTGCCAACAATGTTGCTTGCCATTGACACAGTACTTGGAAAGTTTGTTTTTAGAGGTACAATTTAGGTAACCATACCAGGCAGGAAAGTGTATAATGCTCCCAACAATAGTTTTGCAAACTAATCTTAGAATCTGCTGACTAACACAGAAGCCGCCCAGTTTCCAGACTAGATAAAATTGCTCTGAGGGTCTCCTGAAAATATATTCTGTACTACCACAGAAGCTCATCTGAAAGTCCAGAAGTGTGCTCAGATATTAAAACTGGCAAGTGAAATTGTTTTTTTTAAACATGTAATAAATTCTGTTGTCTTAGCCATGTTCATTTCTATCTAACTAATGCAACACCATGTTTGGAGTGTGGACAAGATGGGCAGCTCCACTGATGGTCTGTCTTCTGTAGAAGAGCAACCAAAGGCCATGTCTCTAGTGTACTTGAACAATTTCTGATAGTTTCTCACTGACGATGAATAACAACACAGTAGACAGAACCCAACCTTGTGGGAAGCCTGTGCTCACAGTGAGCACATCTGACACGCTCCCCCTGACACAGACCCTCTGTGGGTGGCAGGAAAAGAAGGCTCTGATCCAATGGACTAACCCTGTGTTAGTTTTGAAATCTGTGAGAACATGTGTTGTCATGGAATGAAAAGCTGAGCTTAAATCTGTGAATAAAACACTGCTATATTCTTTAGGGTGCATACAATCTTGTGTAACTGTATTGTGCATCGTCTATGGCTCTGTCTGTCTTATAAGAAATTCGGAATGGATCCTTTTAGTTCATCTTTCATACTCACCTCCTTCTCACCACATATATGACTGACAGTAGAGCCAGAGGCGGGGCTGGAGGCGGGGCCTATGACAGAGACGACGCCTTTGGGTAGAATCTGACACACTGGAAGGGAAAAAACAGGAAAGCAAACATTGCAGATAACAAATACACTGGCACACACTTTTTCTCCGTTTTATTATGATGGCAGCACAGAGTTGTCATACAGTAGCAGCTGTAGTCAGGGGAGATTGGGGGAAATTAAAAAGCTGCACAAACTCGGGGGACACATAATGATTTCAATTTAACCACTGATTCTATTGTTGCAGCACAATCTGTCACATTCTAATCTGATTCATTTTGAGATAAATACTCGAAGGACTACAGCAGTGCAGCCCACGGGTGGCCTCCTGCTATTATTCATTTGTTTATAGAGTTGTCTTTAATGATTTCCAAGACATTATGGTATAATTATGTTATATTAATATTTAAATGAGACTTCAAAATGACCGTTTTCTTGATTACTCTTTTGCTTTTTATTTAAGTTTAATAAAAACATAAAAAAAACAAAATGCCCAAGTGACAACAAACATCTCCACTCAATCCATTTTTTCTTTTAGTGAGACATGTATGTATGGTATTTTTTTCATTTAACTCTGAAAAAAACAAGTTTCCATGTATGATACATTGATTTTTGGAGGTTTCTGTCTGTAGTCCCAATTACCCACAAAGTCCACATACTTCTACTCCGCTACACTTGAGTGCTCGGAGTTTGCTCTTTTTTTATTTGTCTGAAATGCATGAAAAAATTGAATGATTGAAGCTCTTTTCCTGCTGATGTATTTGCTTGGTATTTTAATTAATTCCTAATTAGTCCTCCTCAGTCCCTGGCCTGTGTGCGTGCAGATATGCATGCATGTGTGTGTGTGTGTGTGTGTGTGTGTGTGTGTGTGTGTGTGTGTGTGTGTGTGTGTGTGTGTGTGTGTGTGTGTGTGTGTGTGCTGATCCAGAGAATAAAAAAGCTGCGAGCAAACAGCCTGTCAAAGTCTCCTGTCCATTGGTCAAGGACACACACACACACACTCACACATAAAACACACACAGATACACACACACACTCCTGTAATTCAAGCATTCACGTATGTACACAACCCTTCTCAAGCCCACATAGACATTTTGCCAGTAGCTTTTGGCAGGGTCAGTGACCTATTAGAATAGGAGCAGGATGCCTCTGTCTCCTCAGTGGCTGGATTCAGCTGTGCTTCTTCTTTACAGACTCCAAACATTCTTTTTTTTAACCCCGTAAATCAATAAAAATGTCATGGAGCAGCTTCTGTGGTATGAATCTGCTTTGTTTTGGCCTGTACTGCTGATCTGTATTAGTATTTCATGATTTGTTTTCTTTGTATGTGCACGGTAGACTGTGCCAGCTGTTACTGGAAGGCACTGGTCCTGTATTTTAATGAGACAGCATTAGTGGCCAATTACAGGTCTTCAATGAAATGTAAACTAATCAGCAACAGCACTTACTGGTTCCTAATCATATGAAAGTGGTGCTGTTATTATTCTAGGCACCATTTGAGAGTTTTATTTTCCCCAAAAACGGCAGTTTTTAGAAAACGTAAGACGATATTGAGTTTAAATATCTACCCATATGCACCAGTATTTTTTTTAGTGTTGTAGTGTTTTTGGTCACTTTCTGCCTATGTTGATTAAACACATTGCCTGATTGGTCTCTAATGAACTTAGCTTGACTTTATCACTCTCTGATGGGTTGTGTGAATTGAGTGTTTGGGCTTCACTCACTGGTGTCGGTGGTGTCGTACTGGGAGTCTTTTTGCAGCTCGTATATGTCCACCTCCACGCGGGCTCGGGCCGGACCCTCCATCACGCTGTTGATGTTCTCCCTGGCCAGGGCCAACGCCAGCCGCTCACCACGCCCACACACAGACTGGTCATCCAGGATCGCCGCTAGAGAGGCAAAAAGAGAAGGAGAGATTGTGAAGGAGAGGACGCAGACAAAGAAAGTCGGGGGAACTAACCATTATTTTCATTAACAATTAATCAACCGATTATTTCCACCAATTAATTGATTACTCTTTAGTTTTTTTTAAATATCACAGTGGTGTCTTCAATTTGCTTGCTTTGTTTGAATAATAGTCCAAAACCCAAAGATATTTAATATAGTGTCATATACAGTGACAACTGACCCTTTAATTGATTATCATTGATAACTGATAACACTGGGGTATTAAAGGGGACAGTGTTTTCTTCCAACACCCAGACCCCCCGAAGATTATACAGCTCTGGAAAAAAAATTAAAGACCAGTGCATTTTTTTCTGAAATCAGCATCTCTACATGTATTACAGCCATTCCATTCAAGTGTTGAATGTTGAATTCCAGCACATGCACACCTCATTCTGCTTAAAGAGGTACCAGAAGTGGAATAAAATCACCCAAGAGAAATGTGAAAGACTTGTGGAGAGCATGCCAAGACACATGAAAGCTGTGATTAAAAATAAGGGTTATTGCACCAAATGTTGATTTCTGAACTCTTCTTAAGTGTAAACATTAGTATTATGTTGTTTTAAAATGAATTTTATCTTGTTTCATTCATTGTTTGAGGTCTGAAAACATTGTATCTTTTTCATTGTTATTTTGACCATTTGTCATTTTCTGCAAATAAATGCTCTAAACGATAAGATTTTTATTTGGAATTTGAGGGAAATGTTGTCAGCAGTTTATAGAGTCAAACAAAAATGTTCCTTTTGCCCAAACACATACCTATAAGTGGTAAAATCAGAAAAACTGATAATGTTGCAGTAGTCTCTTATTTTTTTCCAGAGCTGAATGATAAAGGAAATCAGAAAACTGACAGACTGTAAGCAGAGAAGTTTTGCCTAAAAAAAATTAACAATCTAATCACTTATCAAAATATTTCCAGATTAATTTCCTGTTCATCAACTAAACAATTTACTGTCTGATTGCCATTCTGGTGAGGAGAAAGAAAACAAGATGAGGGTGAGCAGGAAGGTTGTGTTCAGGTAAAGGAATGAAATTAAACCTTGTTCAAGTTAGGAAGTGGTATACAATATAGTAAATTAAAGGAATATTACAACATTTGGGGTAAATTCCCTTTCTTGTTGCCAGCCTGGAAGCAGGGGGATACAGCAAGCCCTGCACTGTCCAAAGGTTAAAAAACAATCTGCCCACCAGCACCTCCAGCTCCCTACCGCTATGACATGTTAATTAGTGAGGCAGCAGTTCTAACAACTGCCGGCTCACTAATTAACATGTCATATCTTGTTTGTTTAATCTGTACACAAACAGTTTGTCTGTATTTACCATATGTTGTCACAATGTACAAGAATGTCCCCACTGACATGTTAATTATTTCTGGTGCACGAATGATATGGAACTCTGGAATTCAAAGCACTTATTTTTAGACCTCTTTCTTTGCTTTAGTTCATAAAAAGATTATTTTATTTAGTCTAAGTCTGTGAATCTAAGCAGGCAACATGTTTTAGAGCATATGGATCATTTCAATCTCTAAGGACTCAAAATAAAAACCACATCACTGCAGGTTACCCATCTCTCTCTGTAAACTGACAGTTGAAACTGTAATAAGGCCTCTTTCCTTTTGTTGGAGTAACTCTAGTCCCAGGCTGCGTTCCAAATCTCATCTTTTTCCTTTTACCCTTGCTCATACATCCGTCGCAGTCCATGGCACAATATTTGAATATTGTTGAAAAAACGCTCGGTGCCAAGTGTTTTCTCTCTGTGGCTCAGTCGATGTGACGTATCTCCACTGTGTAGAGGATTGTGGGTCGGATTCGCCACAAAATCATGCCGGCTTGTATACTGCTGGAGGACGTCCTGGTATTTTTTGGCATACTGCATTTAACATATGTTCTGGGACATACTTAATCTTTTTTCTGGCATACTAAAAATATCAGGTAGTATGGATATTGGAACGCATGTCTTTCCCTGGCTTGCATCTAGTAAATTAAAAATAGATATTAGAATTTGAGTAAGTATCTGCTAATCACTGATTTACACATAGAAAAGTAAATAGGGGATTTTACATTATTGATGCTAATTTGACTTGGAAATGCATTTTGAAAAAAAAGATCTCATATTGTCTTGTTTAACAAAAGAAATTATGCTTTGAGACACCAGAGGAAGCTAAAAACAAACCATGACCAGCACATTCTAAAACTTTTTGACTTTTGAGATGGAGGGATGGCCAGGCCACTCACCCATGCGGACGGAGGACAGCAGGGGAGCCTGACTGAGGGAGCGCGGCGGCATGGTGACTAGCAGGAAGGAGAGGAAGTGTATTGACAGCAGCAGTGCTGGCAGAGCCGGCATCTTCTACTGCTCCTCATGGAGAATGGTCTGCTGGCTGCCTGTACCACCACCTGAGGGAGCAGAGGGACACGTGGCATGTTACCGGAAATATAATCATTCCCCTCACCAGCACGAGAGGACCTTTCTTTGAAACCGCACCCTGTGGCTTATCTTCACTTCACTCTGGCACATTTCCATGTAGCACCTGTAATTTGACAGCACACACTATAGACTTTCATACTGAGCGATGAAGCTGTCTGCTGTCGTATCGCAGGAGCAGCCCCTTCCCATGCATACAGCCTGTCTAATAATAAAATGCACTGCGCTTTTTATGTCTCCTGTGGAAAGTCAGCCATTTAGAAGTGACAGGATTCATCCCTGAAGAGATCTCCGCAGGCAGTTCAAAGACAACATCACAAGCGGCACAAACATCGCCACACGTACACACGTTGCACTGTGCACACACACACATACATGAACACACAAACACAAACTGAACACACACATACTCATGCAGACTCACAAGTGCAAAGACAGCTTCCTTAAATTCTCACACAGTCATAAACTATACACCCACACATGCCTGTACATGCTTTCCATGACCCAAACCCTCACCCTCCACCTCCGTGCGGATACACAAAAACAAAAAAAAAGCACAGAGAGCTTCGCTGGTGCTACGCAGCCCACACCAGAAGTGACACAGCCCTGCTCTGACTGACAACATAACAAGGCAGCGTCAAAGGATGGAGAGATGAAGCGAGGAATGAAGAAAGAGGAGAGGAGAAGGAGCGTGGTGTGACAGGCAGCCAAACAGGTCGAGGGAGGGGTGGCGACGGCGGAGGCTTGTTGACCTGGGAACGTTTCAAACGGCTGCTACACCCGAGCTCTAGACAGGTCTGACAGTTGATGGAGTCAGTTCATGACCTTCAATTGACCTATGCGGCTCTAGAAGAGGGGGTGTTGGGCTGGTGGAAGGCTGATCTTTGACCCCTGACAACCGCATCTGGGGATAGAGATGAGTGTGGGTTGTCGGCCATTGTGTTGAATGAACATCCATCTTCCCATCACCTTTCCAATGTTCACTTGGCTTTGATGTTAAAGAATCAAAATAAGAAATATGCAACCTTATGCTTTGAATCCTTCTTCGCACCTTCCAAGTCAACCATATTTCATGTTTTTTTTTCTTATTTAGCTTTTCTCTCTGCAATTACTGACCTCTGATTCCTCATCTCTAAATTTGCTTGTCTCTCATTATCTGGTTTGTTGTGTCAAAGGGTGGACAAGTGTGTACATGAACATGTTTGTAATACTAATAGCATGCACCATACTGTGCAGATGGCTCTGTGCCTCTCATTATGGTTTACTGTAGCTCAAAGTGAACAGAGGCAGTGCGAGGCCATCTGTATGTGTCGCACAACATAGAATACCAGGCGTACAGTGGGAGTAATTTTTATTCTCGGTCAATGTTTTCAATAAATCAATGTTCACATTCAGCGTTTTAAAGCAGCATGGGTCCCGATAATTAATTGCCTCACCAGAAAGTTCCATGCTGTTGTCAGATTTGTGCACATGTATATAATGGTGGATGTTCAATGGAGACAGTTATTCAAGAACTGATTATTCTGACCACACGGTGAGATCACTGCACACACTGCTGTGTGTTGTGCTGCAGAGTACTCAATTTTTCTGGCTGTTACTACTGTATTCTGTTTGCTTCCCACACCAGTGGTCTCTTCTTCAATTTACCTTTCGCCAAAGTGTATGTGTGCGCCGGCCGAACCCGAGGTTGGCGCATGTGTGTTTATACCACGCATGCGCTCACCTTGTGTGAATGTGATGGCGTATTGATCGAGCCCAGCTGAAGTGGCGGGCCCTCAGGTGCAGTCAATCAAAACAATGGGGAACCTATCATGGGAGCGCTGCATTTCACAGAAGCCGTCATATTGGCTATTACCAAGAAGCAGATTGCCATGATGACGAATAAGTTCCTAACTGAGGCTATGCCTTCATCAATGATGGGATGGAACCGGTGCTATTTCATTGTTATTGAGAGCTATTGACAGTATTAGACAGAGAAGATTACAGCATTTTTACTCCAAAGAGAAGGAGAGAGAAGGACAGAAGGAGATGAAAGAGCTATGATATAACTAAGGAGAATGAGTGGAGAAAAAAATAAGCCAAGAGAATGTGCTTGGTCACATAGAGGAACTTAAAGAACACTCGAGGAGAAATTGGAAAGTGTTTCAGCAGAATGAAAGAGGCAGAGCAAGATAGAGATGGAAAGACAGAAGAGTAGAGGTGGAAGCTGAAACATTTATCCAGCAGCACTGTCCATAAGAATAATATCAAGGTAGTTTTATGTTACTTTGTAATTACACTGTATTTTATATAAATACAAAATAGTGTATTTTTTATTTGAAAGATAGTAGTTACTTGGCAGAAAAATGATATTACCAACCTATAAAAAATGTACTATATCTGCTTTTATGTTTATGATGTTATAATTGGATATATAATAGGGTTAGGGTTAGACTTGCTATACTGTCTTACTGTCAATTAAAAAGCTGTCACGATTGATCACAAATTAATCGTGACAGCTTTTTTTGCCCCTGAAGTTGAATGCATTTGTAATTTTTACAAAAATAAAGAAGCTGCTTCTCCCAGATAGGCGGTATAATGTGAGTTGGGTGGAGGGAGAGAGGGAATAAAATACAGTCAGAGAGAGAGAGAGAGAGTGCAAATAGTGAGAGACTTTAGCTGTGTTTAATCTGAGAGGGCTGTGTGTGGTTGCCGTATGTCCTCCGTTGCTGTAGTAGTACACGCCTGAGTCCCTGTAGCAGTCGGGTGTCAGTCTGCAGGGAGCTGAAGCAGCAAGAGGAGCGAGTGGAACCACAATAGTCTGAGCTGTACAGAAAACACTGCTTCTAGCCCCCCCCACATACTTTGCTCACTTTCATTCTACACCCTGCTGTAAGTCACCCCGCATGCTGGCACCAATAAGAAATATACAAAAGCAAAAGGACATAAATATCCTGACTCGCTTGCACGTGTGTGTGCGTGTGCTTCGGTGTTCGTGTATGTGTGTGTGTGTGCAGAAGAGTAAAACAGAGAGAGAGAGAGACAGAAAGAGTGCAGAGTGAGAAAAGGGACATTCATCTCAGTTGGAAATTTAGCTGCTTGGTGCATGCATTCATCTTAATGTTTGCATGAAGGCATATGCATATTTGTGCGCGCTTGTGTGCGTGCTGGCGGCTTGATTATAGTGTCTGCAGTGCCTATTATGAAAGAGAAAACCGTAAAATCAGAGATCTTAATTATCTAGAGAGAGCATAAGGGAGAGGGGGGGGCGGGCGGCGGGCAAGGGAAGGGAAGCAAGAGAGGACCAGAGTGGGATGGGGGGGGAATCAGAAAACACAGGGAATGATATCTCGCCTCACACCCCGAGGCAGACGAGGAGAGGATGAACGGAGACCAGAGGAAGCAGGATGTGCCACAGATAGCATGGGAGGAGTGAAAGTAGAGAGGGATGCAGAGAAAGACAAAAAGAACTCAGACGGAGAACAGTAGCTTGAGGGAGGGATGGGGAGAAAGAGAAAAGAAGGGTGTTGCGGTGGGGGGGGGGGGCGGTGGGGGGGGGGGGGAATCATTTGTTTTTTCCCCTTCTTCCTTATTGTATGACACAAGAAAATCTGACAGTTATCATAATGGAAGGATGAATCATTCCACTAATTGAATTTGCAAGTGGAACGGCTTCAATGGTTGTGGATTGAAGAAAACTGTACCGCCGGCCATTATAAGTGTTATTTTGCTCATTCTTCTACCAATTAGTAGTCATTATTGACTAGCCTGAGCCTGTTGGAGGCAGCTGGGCTGCTGCCTCTGAATGAGCATGGCCAGGCCATTTCAAAGCATTTGTTAACCTCCAGACAATATGGATGAGCTGGAAGGTCAGTTTGGCTTGGACGTGTATAAGTGATGTCAATGGGAACAGAAAAATACTAAGGACTCTTCACTCACTCCTTCTGGCTTTTTGTAGGATTAAGTGTTTAGTGGTTTGTGTCTCAAGATTCTCAGTTTGCCCCCCTGACCCCTAAATGTGTTTTCTAATTTCACCATCCTCTTCCTCCTCTTCTATCTTACCTTTGTCCTCTCTATAACACCGTCTCTCTGTTCATTCTGATCCCTTTTGTCTCAGTCGTTCCCTTATTGCCGTTCTCGGTGTGTGGATTTGAAGGCGTTTCAGACTTTAAGGTAAATATTTTGAACGAATATGATTTATTCATATGATGTCGCCCTACCAAGAAGCTGGTTACAGAATATCTTAAATTCGATTTTTGAAAATGTTTAGTTGAGTGTAGAATATTAGGTAAAAGGTTATATTGGTTGTGCTATTCGGAATATGAAAAAGTAAATGCACCATATCTTAAAACTACTCTAAATGCAAAAAAAATCATATAAAGAGGTAGGCACAATAACATGAACAGCTGCAGTAAGTAATGCATTTTCAAACGACAGCAGTGGACAAATTTTCAAAGCTGCTTGTGTTAAATGATTGAATGTTTGTTTCTGGACTTCCTTTCGCTTTGGGGGAAAAATGAGACAAACTATAGCCTCAAAAAATAAACGAATGCCTCTTAGGTCATCTATATCACCAAAACAGACATTTCTGCAAAACCCAATATATTAAACATCCATGGCCTTGTGTTTTTAAATTAACATTCTCACATAGTTAGCTTAGGCAACGAAAACCCTCAGTTTAATTTGAAGCAAAGATTGTTTTTTTTATGCAAACAGTCATGCAAGGACTTTACACCTTAACTTCCCGCTTTACTGCATAAAGGCCACACTATGTCCTGCACTGTTATTGGTACTGAACATTAATCATACACCACAAAATCATTTATTATTTACAATATGAACTTAATTCTAGGAGAAACTGGACTGCTCAAAGACAAGTTTATAAGTAGTGATGAAACAATAACCAACATGTTGATAGTCGAATAAATGTTTAAATCATTTATGAAGAAAAGATGCAGGATATTGCCTGGTTCCAGCTTCTCAAATGTGAAGACTTGTTTCTTTTATCTGTTTTATATGATGGTAAAAAAGAATTTATTTTGATTTTGGAGCTGTTGGAAATCAGCTCTGGGAAAGTGCAATTCTTTTTTACTCACATTTTTGCATTTATTGCAGATGGCATGAGACTTGCTTTCTCATGTGAAATAGTTTGAATGAGACTATCCTGACCTGAGAAATCCCAGTCTCAAGAATTCTGTCTTTCTGTTATTCTTACATTACACTTCCTATAGGTTGACACCCTGCCCTCCCTAAGCAGGGAAGCAGACAATATGATCTCTTATTTACTACCTCTCTGCCCTCTTCTCTGTCTGTCTCTCTCCCCATCCTCTCTCACTTCTCTATCTCGTAGACTCAGCCTCTATCTATTTCATCTCCTTTCGTCAGGTAAGCTCCGAAACCCCACTGCCGCCTTACTGACCTGCACTCTCTCTCTTGTCTCAATGTTCATTGGACATGGACATTCTTGCCAGTGTTTTCCTTGACAAAGAGGCCCTCAGTCAGTGACACTGGTGCTTGGGGAATCACTGTACTCCTGTGTTGTCACATCCAAGTATGTCACACACAGGAACACACACAAACACAAAGGAATCAACTGGCTTCACATACACACACGCACACCCCAAGTCTCTGGGAAGCTTCAGAGAACGTTGAGTGTTCGTGCCTCTTTATGCATAAGCTTGTGTCTTTCTGTTTTCTCAATGTCTGCGTGTTATCTGTACACGTCGGCAGCGAGTTTGCATGTTAGCCTTCCTGCATGCATATGTACCACCCGCTGTTCAGACCAGTGCGAGGAGGGAGGTGAAGCTCGGAGCACTGCTGTCGACCCCGGGAGCTGTTTAGGAAAGACAAGCTCTTTAGTGTCACTAGCTATTCATGCAGGTCCCCAATTGTTGCAGCTGTGGCCTATGTAAGCGCAGCGGTTTAATCACAATTAGGAAGCTCTCCTTGAACTCACTCACCCCTTGGCTTGTTTGGAAAGCTAAAATTTGCATTCAGAACAAAGCCTTGGAAATATAAGAGTGATATTATTACACACGCTGCTGCAAAGGGAACAATGGCTGAATGAGAACAGACTGTGAATTTAAATCAGCGGTCGTTATCAGGTGGATGTGAAAGGCATTTCACTTACATCATAAAGGGATGAGTTTAATTATAGGATATTACACAATGGCATTTGATATATATACATATACTTTAGTAGTGTACTTATTATAATCTCATTCATTGATTTTTAAATCCATTGTGTTGTGATTTCTTAAAAGTTGTCTTTTTTCTCTAAAAGTACATCTCCTACTGGCCATCCTCTCCTGAGGTTCATTTTTTTTACTCATGCTAAGAGGTTTTGTAAGTATGAATAGTATTTTCCTTGTCATCTTAGATAGCTTAGTGCTAATGTTGAGAGCCTGTAAAGCCCACTAGGGCACTATGTTATATTGGGCTGCAGAAATAAATCTGACTTGACTTGACCAGAATTGGTATAATGGCATCAGGACCTTGGATTAACTCTGGACGTTGGTACATTTTAGCTGACCACTGACTGTGTCTGCTGCTGTACATAAGAGACAGTGGGTTACCACGCGGAAGCTCTTCTATTTGTTTGATCAGTCAGGGCACAAAGGCGTGCAAACATTTGTGAATCACTTCAAGCTGGCGAGGGAATATTACTTTGAAATAACTAGACATTCGCGGTGTACATGAAATAGAAAGTGGAAATAAAATAACTATATGCAGCGAGACAGATAAAGGTAGAGTGTTTGTCTTCACGCTGCCACAGCTCTGTGGTGAACTGATGAACCGACTCCACACGGCTCTCCCACTTAGACACCTACACACACACACCCCCCACACACACACACACAACAGATACACAGAGATGCACACAAACATATCCAACATAATCACCTTCACACACATGCACACACACGCACAGATACACATACATACACATACACAGGTTGTGGATTAAATGACTCAGATAGCATTTGCTCTCTACTGCTCTCTCTTGCTGATTGTCAGGTTTTGCTGCCGTGGCAACAGAGTTGAGGATGAGAGGAGGAGGGCGTGGGAGTGGGGAGGAGTGTGAGGGAGACAGAGAGAGAAGATGGAGATGGTGATGGCGATGGAACAGGTAGATATGTGATTGGGGGAGTCAGAGTTCACTGGTCATGTGAAGTGGGGCTTTTGTTGCCATGTGTGATTGACTGTACTGTAGTAGTGAGAGGGAGAAATAGAAAGAAAAGTGTTTTTTGCTATCATGACTAGGAGCGAGTGTGCACGCTTGCGCCTGACTCGGGTTTGTGTACTGTATGACTATGACGTGTTGTGTAAAATTAGTCATCTGAAATCAGGACGAGCTATCACGCTGATAGGGAGCGACTGGTGGGAGAGGGAAGAGAGGACTACAAAAAACACAAGAATAAAGGCACGAGTGAGTACTGGTCTTCTTGCTCTTGTGATTGAAGTTCACTTGCCGGGCTTCTGGTTTTTGTGTTTTGGTCCGTACTAATTTGGTCTGCAGAAAGCAGCATTGCTCAAATATGGTTGGTTTTCAGCTGCCGCAAGCAAGAGACAAATTCACTCCGACTGCACTTCTCAGACTCAGTTCAACATCTGAAAAGCATTCACTTGCAACTACACAAAGACCAAAATATCTAGGACATGGCACTAGTCTCATTCATGAGGGGAAAAGCTGTGCTCTCTTGTAGAGTTAAATTGCTGGAGGTCATACAAGGCAAGAAATAACAAGAATAAGAATCAATATCATAATATATACATTAAAAAACATTTTTGTGAGCTTTGCATAGTCATTCAGTAATTTGCAACTGTAAATACATTTGTAAGTTAAGTAGTGTGGGTGCCAGGCAATAAATAATTTAATACAATTGAAACAGATGTAGTAATTATCTTGTTTACTTCATGTTTCTTCCCTTGACATTGTTTTCTGGAGGATTACGCCTTGGGAAATGAAGACATGAAAAATACACTTTAACTCTTAATGCTGCTGCTGAAATAGCTGAGAACTTTGCATTAGTGCCAGATGGTGGATTTAAGCCATGAGTATAAGACTCGCAACAGCCTCAATGTGTGTTGACTCAACAGTCTGAAGTCTGTGTCCTACAGTGATAGATAATACTATAGTGGGAAAATCTGTCGAATAGAATCTAATTATATATGATACACATAAATAAAAACAGAACAAACTATTTAAAGTAGCACTTTTTTCTCATCTCTAAATGTGCATGTGTTCCTGGTGCATGTAGTGGATTATATAATTGATCGAATTATTTATGAGCAGTTTCATTAAAACAAGGGAAAAACATTTATTTTTAAAAAGGACAATACAATGAAGGGGTCACGTAGCACATAATCGCAATGGCTACAGTTTGACTCTGCCGTGTGACCCTTGTTTCCTGTCATAGCCCTGTCACTGGCTGCCTGTGCTTCCTGTCTCTGTCCACTGACTGTCAAACAGAAAAAAAAGTAAAAAGCAGAACACAATTAAGCCCTGGGGATATTCTTTTCATTGTGTCTCATGTTCAAAACAACATGGGTATGAATATAGCTCATGACCTTGGTTGATGTCATTCCCTCGCTTTCATGTTGTCTCTCATTCTGCACTTGGCAATATCCAGTGCATAAGAAATGCCAGGAAAATATTTTTTAATAATGTCCTTTGCCAGAGTCAAACACAAAAAATGCCACAGTGCTTGAGGAGGCTACAAACAGAAAATAATGACTTTTCTGTTTCTGTTAAGCCATAAATTATCCTTTTAATCAAATTTATGTTTACTTCGCTTTTTCAATGTCAATATAATATTATCTGTATTTTAATACTGACCATGAAAGATTGCGTTTATCTATATATTTCGAATTACCAATACTAAAGTAGTACATGCTTATATTCTGTCATGCCTGCTTGTTGTAGATTATAATTCTATAGTATGAATTAAAAGATTAATTTATTGGTTGATGTTGGGAAAATTGCTCAGAGTTATTGTTAATCCAACCCTGATTGATGTTAGCCTTTGCTGTGCTTTTCAACCAGCTGTGATCCATGTTAATCAGAACAAATTAGTCTTATAATTATGTTGTTTCTTTTAAATGTGCTCTAACCAGAATCAGAATTTTATTCCCCAAAAGTGTATTTAACAGTTCCCCTGAAGATGTTGCATGTCTCCTCAAGATGATGTATAATTCCCTCATCCATGACTGGGTCTAAAATTGGTCATCTCCGCTCAAGATGAGGCATCACACTATTAGGCCTGATAGGTAGTGACTGGAGTAGGGGAGAGGGAGGGGCCGAGAGATTCAGTAAAAATACAGAAATACGGAGCGACTTGGGCACTTGTTGTTGTGCATCAGTTTTGCATAAAAAGCTTTTTATTTGTGTATCCATCTATGCTAAATGCATTGCCGACAACAGCATTCTGAAATTGTTTTGAGAAGCCCCGGGCAAGAGGTGTTTTCTCCTTTTCTATACCTCCTAGACCCAGTTGAGGAACACAAAAGGACATCTCACACAAAACGAGGACTTTTTGAGGATTCAACCACTTAGTGTGATTAATGAACACAAGTTTTGCCCCAGAGTTGTGGGAACATTTATGCTTTCTACCATCGTTGATGAGGATGAATTAGACTTCTTAAGTATAATACAGCAGTTATGCAAATTTCCCCAACCATATGGAAATTATACACATCGTAATTATAGTTATACTGTATATTGCTTAGTGACACTATTTTACTTTAGTGAGTGTGACGTTGCTATGCAATCAACAGTAATGCAATAATTAAGTTCATCATTGTTAATTAAATAAATGGTGCCTTTAAAAGTAAAGTATATATTAAGGAGTAAAGACGGTGTGATTTGTATGAAACTCCTCAAATTCTCAGTGTGTACTGATGAGTTTTTCATCAGTGCCTCGAGCTGTTCATATCCTGTTTTTAAGCAAGTAAGCTGTCAACTCCAGTGTGCAATTCATCTTAACATGGGTCTGATGGGATTCGGTCCAAGGTCAGCAGGAGAGCACTCAAGGCCAGAGGTCTGAAGCATATCAGCGCCTCTGATGATCAAAAACATCATATCTGTCAAATGATGAATAATTTCTTGCCATTTGGGCCTTGATTCTATCTTTAAGTCAATATTTAATGTCCTTTTATCAGCAATACAGATCGGCCAAGTTCATGTTTTAGCTGAGCAGGAGAACTGGAGAACAGCTTCACAAGGTCAATTAAGTGATTCCATTTACCATTCAGTGGTCAAACACTACTGCTCTCTCTTCAGTTCAGCTTTCTTATGTTAAACTGTTAGTTATCTCTCTGCCGGGGTTCTACTAATAGATGGCAGCATATGCTATGAGCAATGCCTGTTAAAACAACAGCACCATATTTAATGCGGGATTAGCATTTGTTTGCTCCATTGTTCAGTAAATAAGCACTGGTGAATAAATGCATAATACATTTATTTAGCCCATGGTACATTAGCCTTAGAAGCTCCACAAATTACTACAGAATTATGAATATCCACATAAATTTTTGATATGGCATATACAACTGGCAACTCAAATTAGAATCACTCATCGGAGTTACTTGATCTAGGTCAAGTTTCGTTTAATTATGTATGAAAAATGTCTGTTAATTCAGTTTCTTATTTATTTGCATTACAATGTGTAAGATGGTAATACCTTTGTCATGCCTAGAAGCTGTACTTGAACACAGATTAAATGAAATAAATTAAAAGGATGTGGCATAATGTACTATAATGTCTAATCACACCATGTGATCTCATTTATTTACGTATGTACATGTATATGCTACATTGCGCCAGCAGGGATGATAGTAACACTTACAGTGTGTGTGCTATGTTAGAAATAACACACACTGCATTATGTCGGTGTGTAAGGGTGTCACTTAATTAAGTATTTGGCATGCAGCAGATGCACTAGAACAAGGTTTATATATGTACAGTATTTGTTATTGTATGCAGCCTGAGTGCAAACAGGCTCTCACTATTAGATCAGCACCATGAAACAAAAGCTATTGCACCGTCAAAAGGGCTGCAGCATAAAGCTCTGCAATCATTATGACACTGTCCAAAAACTGCCTGAGAGAAGAGAAACCAACTCTCTGCTTCCATAATAATCCACAAAAGAGTGGACACAAAAAGCCACAAATCGGTGTTATGGGCGATGGAAGAGATTGTTTTAATTGAATCACCCATATTAGCATTTTAACTGCAGTGTATGTCCTACAGTGTGGTGCTGTCCGTGCTGCAGTGGTGATTATTGAGGAGCACAGCTCAGGATTTGAGCAGGGTACAACAAAACGAGCTGTGTGTCTGTTTTTTTTTTTTGTTTTTTTTTAAACGCACTCTCTGTGTCCTGCGTGTTGGAGATAAACGTAAAACAACACAACATGACGGCAGGGGAGTCTAGTCGCCGCCGTGCCTGAATTTACTTGTCCGTTTCATTGCCAGTTTTTCACATAGTGTGTTTGGACAAAAAAATTAGTTCCCCGGGTGGTTTGAAAGTTGTCCTATATTTGGCTCAGTTGCTTAAAAATGCAGCCTGTCATGTTGTGTTGGATGCCGTGGCACCTCTTACTCCACCTGCCTGTCTGCCTGCCAGTCATCCACTTGGTCAGGTGAGTTATTGTCAGGACTGTTCCTTAAACACCCCCCCCCCCATTCACCACACACACACACACACTCCAAGTCATTCATTAATGTGCCTGGCAGCCATGCACGCAATCAATACCCCCCCCCCCTTCCGACAGCATGCATATATGTGATGGAAGGCAGGAGAGGAGGACAACAAGGGTCAAAAAAGGGATGTTGGAGGAAGGAGAGGGGCAGAAAAGGCTAAGGGAAGAGGAAAGTGTTAGTGATGGGCAGCGTAGGGCTCCAGGGCAGCGGGTGAAGGAGTAGGGGAAAAAAAAGAGATGACAAGAAAAATGTCAGGAGACCAGAGACAAACAACAGAGAGCAGTAATATATAACAAAACACAGAGATAGAGCGAGTGTGGGAGTAGGAAGATGGAGGACAGAGATGAGGAATGGAAGAGGCAGCGGAGAGAGGGATGAGAGAGGGGGAAAAAAGAGTAAATAGTACGTGTGAGTGAGAAAGAGAGAGAATGGAGAGAGGCTGTGGGTGGAAGACGAGAGTTCTATATATAATGGCAAAGGTTCAGGAATAGATCAGAGTGATTTTTGTGATTACCTAACACTCACATCTGCAAACAGTAGCAGCCACCAACTGACATCAGACCACACACACACAGAGAAATACCCCATTACACAGACATTCATCAACAAACACACACAAACACATGGGGATACAAGTAACACTGTGTGCACGTGGGCCAGCAAACCTCATCTTCATGCTAAACTGAACTAACTCTCCACTAAAGGGCTTCTGTCGTCTGGCCTGGATTGATAACAGAAGCAAACACTACCCACTCACACACACACACACACACTCGGACACAGCACACGCTCACACCGTGCCATAAACACATCTCATATACATAAAAAGATTCATAATCGCATATAAACAAACAGACATGGCTATGTTGTAAACACTCCACTCAAATAGCCATGCTACTCCGCACACACATGCGCACACACATGCGCACACACACACACACACACACACACATGCACAGCAATTGTAGGGCCTTAATTATTCATTTTTTCTTCAGTAGTTCTTCGGTGAAACCCAGCCTTTTCTTACTAGATGAAGCAAATGGTTTGTTTTTTATAGGAGTTGTATCTGCAGGAACCCACAATTATTAGCAAGTGCAAAGGTGTCTGTGTGTGTATTGAAGTATTTTGTGTGCACTGAAACAAAGAAACATCATTCAATCCTCAATATAGCTACCACAACAGTTTTATCTACTACTATCAAACCTTGAGATAAATAAACAAATTCCCCCGGGAGCTTTATTATTACGTTTTAACGGTGTTGTGTTTTATAACTAAAGTTCAGGAACGGGACCATGTCTGCCTCTGTTTCTCTCACTTTCCCTAATTTATTCACCTGCACCTCATGAATTTACCTTCGCTTTCACCATAAGACATAAAACACTGAGAAATAACATGGATTTATGGTGCCATGAGACATAAAACATAGGTTACTTGCAGCAATACCTAAAGACAATACATCATATACATTTGTAAACTACTATTCACAGTAGACTTTAAATTCGAAATTAGAATTTAAAATGAACCTATTTGCAAATATTGTTAATCACTTGTGTACACCTACATACAGGTAGGCATGTCTAACCAACTCTATGAGTTCTTACTACTGTTACTACTACTACTGTAATAAATTGGTCCGGAGACTGGGATCAAGACCACCTGTTAAAGGTCTAGGTCTCTTCTTGAATTCAACCACATTTTTATTTGGTCTTGTCTTGGGCAGGGAGGACCCAGGGTTTAGAATAGAACAGAATAGAACTTTATCATCTGTGGAACAAACGTAAGGTGGGAATTTGTCCTCAGCTGAACAGAGCAGCAGCAAACAAAACAGAATAAAATGAAGCATTTACACAGACAAAAGACAAGGTCACATTAAACATATGAAAACGTTAGTGTCAATATCTGTGGCTAGATATCATTGGTCAGTTTGCTGAGATAAGAATATTGATTTCACTCAGAATAAAGGAATTCTTAAATGCATTTTTTTTCAGCTGTGTCTTCCAGAACTCAAAGGTTCAAACTGGCTGAAGAGAGGATGGGAGCTACCACCCAGGACGCTCTTCGATTTCTTCCTCGTCCTTTCTGTCAATAGTTGGGTCAAGGCCTTTTGGGGGTTTGCCAATAATATTACTTGCTGTTTATGAAATACTTAGTAAAGTTTGTTTTTTTCAATCTACAATTTAAGTGATCATACCAGGCAGGAAAGTGAAAGGTTTTAAACACTAGTTCTAGAATCTGCTGACTGACACTAGAGCCACTTTAGATTCCAGAGTAGATAAACTCTCTGTGAGCATCCCCTGAAAATATATTCAGTATTTTCAGAGAAGCTCATCAGGGACTCCAGAACTGTGCCGAGGTATTTTAGGTTTTCAACAACTTCAACGAGTTTGTCATCAAGATAAGCTGACACTGTTTTCAGATCTTGTTTTGAACAGATAATTTATTCTTTTGTCTTAGCCACTTTAAGTTCTAGCTTAGTAAAGAGGCAATATGGCAATAGGCAGTTTCACCTAAAGGGTCTGTCTTCTGTAGAACAACTAAGGCTGTGTTAGCAGCATACATAACAAATTTAAGATGTTTCTTATTGATCGAGAATGAGCAAATTTGACATTCTCCCCTGATACAGACCCTCTGTGGATGGCAGGAAGGGAAGTCTTTTATTTCAAGACCGGTCAGGACCATGGCTGGAATATCAATATTAACGTCATTACTGTGATTGGATATAAAACACTTTGCTTCAATAAAAAAATAATAATAATTAGACTCATTTCCGATTTGAAATACTGATAACAACTGTCACCTCCACAAAGTGCATGCAGAGACAGCTGAATCTGTGACTGTGAGAGGGGAAATGTCTATCCAACATGTCATTATGAGATTTGGTTACCCAGTCACCCAGAAAACACACACGCACAAAAATTCAGCTCTGCAATACATTTAAGATTATTTTATCAAGACGGTTCTCATGGTACACTTATACATACACACACATAATGCAGTTTATGACATAAAAGAGATTGGTAATCTCTAAACGATCCATTGTTTTCTATGGGTGTTTTCATGGAAATGTGTTTGCTTTAGTTTAATTTAGAAGTACCTGGTAGTGTTTGATGCAGTGTGTGACTCACAATGGTCTGATCTGATCAGGTCTGGTCTGATCTTATGTTGGTCTTGAACTCAAATTGGACTTAGCTCCTCAAAATCTTGGTCTTGTCTTGGTCTGAATATGCATTGGCCTTGGTCATGACTTGGTCTCTCTTTATGTGGTCTTGACGACAGTGCTTTAGCATGAAGATGTGACCCCACCCCGAGTCTCAACCCTGGCTTCTGTAGACACAAGACTCCATTCAGCCCCCATTCATCCTCATGCATTTGACCTCCCTCATTCCTCCCCACAACCGCAACGATCCGACCGTATAAGACCTTCATCCTATTTTCCCCAAATCCTCTCGACAATTCAAATACTTTACACCGTACAAATGGGGCAGTCTTTGTTAGTGAGTGCTAAAAGGGCAGATTATGGCTCAACTATGTGGCAAAAATATTTTAGAGTGAGTGTGAAGGCAGCAGAGTGGCTTAATCAGACATGCCGTCCGCCATAACCAAAGAGTGCAGAGCAGTATTCAATGGGAGACAGCAGGGTTGTAACAACCTAACAATGCTGCCATGCCTCAAACCCTGACACTGCTCATAGTAATAACTTCAGGTCAGCACTTTAAAGATGGTGCATGCTCTCATAGTCACATACTCAGTTTTATTTAAACTGGTAAGGAGTCAAATGGAGAATGAAATGATTCTGTATGGTTGACATTGTATTTCTTTCAACCACAAGGATAGCTTACATTTAAAAGGAATTGTTACCAGAGGAGGAGAAAAAAGCTCATGTGTGCATGCGCGTGTCTCTGTGTGTGTCTCTGTGGGGTTTGTGTGCATACGTGCATGAGTGCATCTCTGGAACCCACAGTTTCGTACAGCCTCGGGAAGACCTGCTCCCAGCTGGCCCGGTCCTAAGCTAGCTTTTGCCTCCTCCTTTGAGTCACAGCGATGGGGAAATTAAATAGTTTCTGCCTGTGTGCATGTGTTCACTTGTGTGTATTCAAAGCCTAAACTGTCTATGTATTTATACTACATGTGTGCGTGCTGTAGAAACCTCTACACAGCATAACCTTGTGTGTTTCCTTCCAGTCTTTCAGTCCGTGAGATGAAAAACCGAGGGCTCAGAGGGAATGCCACAGCCAGGCTACAGAAGGAGCCTTTCCTCCTCTCTAGTTAGACACAAAATTACCGACAAAGCCAACTATCACTTTGTGTCTCCTAACCAAGCTGTTGGAGTCCAGGAATATGTGAGTGGGGAGCTAGGTATGGAGGAGTTCCAGTTTCATGCCTGCATAGAGCGGGCAGTGAGTTGCACGCAGCCAAGGTGATCCCTGCCAGCCATTTTGCCCTGCATTTAGTATTCATTTTCCAGGCGATCAAACCCACTGCCAGGAGGTGGAGGGAGTGTGTGTGTGTGTGTGTGTGTGTGTGTATGTGTGTGTGTGTGTGTGTGTGTGTGTGTGTGTGTGTGTGTGTGTGTGTGTGTGTGTGTGTGTGTGTGTGTGTGTGTGTGTGTGTTTGCGTGAGTATCAATGTGCTCCCTACAAATTAAGGGCACGTGCATTAACACTGTTTACACATGGCTGTGGGTGTGTGCAGATGTCGGCTAAACACCCCCACATACTCCCACGTATGTAACAAAGGTGTTTGTGCACATAGGCAAAGAAGTGCGTACGTTAATGAATTTGCAAACACGTGCACATCGTGCAGCGGGGCTGATTAAGAACACAGGGATGGAGCCAGAATAGGCCAGAGGCCAGCAGAATCAGCTCCCAGTGCACAGCCAGTGGAGTCAACCTGGTTGCGTGGCGCTTCCTGCTGGGGACGGATAAGGGAGAAAGGGGGAAGACAGGAAGTCATGAGGAGGGTGAGAACAAAGGAAACTGTAAAGAAGGGTGAAGCGGGGAGAAGGAGGATGAGCGGAAGAAGCGGGTTTGGGGAGAAAAAGACAAAACAGTGCGGTAACAGGATGAGTGGGATAGAGTTGGAGGGGAAGGAGCGATAAGGGGCAAAGTGAGCAGAAAGAGAAACGAAGAGGGGGGGTGAAAAGTGTTCGGTTCTGTTCTGGTGGGTGGAGGAGGAGGAGGACAAAGCAGAAGGAATGGGGATAGACGACGAGAGGAAGGAGCTGAGCAGCAGTGCCCTGGCAGTGTGTGGTGGAGGCAGGCAAGATGACTGCAGGGGACAGAGTACCCGGCCAAATATGGTCATCAGGACCCAGCTCTGTCCTACTTTCTCTAATGGGCTAAACCAGAGCCTGAATGATGCAGGAAGAGCCATATATGGTCAGCGGGCAGCCGCGTTAGCTCCCGTCTCTTTGATGTGTCGTGCTGGAATGAGTGATGCAGGACTTGGGCCTAATATACAAACAAAGCCCTAAAGCACGCATAGACACTCACACGCACAGATTCATCTCTATAATTCCCAGTCATTCATGTTGAGCTAGTTGACATGCTGACCCCATCTAAAAAAGCAGTGATGAAAGACGCTTCTAGAGTGAGTGATGATGAGGGAACGGGTTGGGATTACAGCCTCGTTGCTTAAATGCATCTGTGTCACTCCACCCAGGGCTGCAGTGATCTCTATGAACTTTCATCAATCTGTGAAGACGTTCCCTCACTTCAGGATACAGTGTAATAGACCGTAGACAGGCACCATACACTCACCATGTGTCCAGGTCAACGACCTTCAGCTGCAACATCTGCAGGCATGGCCAGCGATCAGGAATGTATGAGTATGAATCCACCACAGGCATCGCTGCAAGTGGCCCACCTCCTGTTGCTTTTTTTGTGTCATCTCTGGCTTTTAGAACTGAAGGCAGTGTTCTCAGATAAAAGACACATTGTGTCTATGTTGTTAACATTATTTTCTTCAAAATTATTCCAAATCCTAATTAGATATTTTTTCCCACTGTGTTTTTCTGTTTCTTGGCAATGTTACCTACCCCAGAATGTGGGGACAAACTGGCAAACACTGATCACAAAGGCGTTGTCAAAGCCAGGATTAAAGCATGCCAGCAGTAAAGCCTGCTACTGATTCAGCTCATCTATTTCAGTTGTCCTACGCAGGTCCTGTTGCTATGTGAGTTTGTATGATGGACCAGAGGTTCTCACAGTCATATACAGAAAAATTCCATTACTACCTGAATTAAGCCATTATATGAGAGGCAGTGCTTTTAAAAAAAGAACGGGTTCACTTTCATAATTGCATCTGTGTCACTGGCCACAAAAACAATTACATTTTCGCAGCTGCGGAAACAATTCCAACACTGTACAGTAAAGCCATCCATATGTCAAGAAATGCCTCCAAAGAATAGGGCTGCAAAGTGAGATAGTTCTAAATGTGACAAAGTGAAGTCCCTTTACACTACTCCAGTCTTAAATGATCCAATCACAAGGGCCTGCAGGCAAGAAAGCACACAACAGCTGACAAACTATATACAAGCTTTCGAGGGAGCCAGAAAGGCAGCGTATGAATTTAGAAAATTATGATTTTACCATTGAAATTCAGAAGAGTGAACATACATTTCATAGGGAAACTGAAACACCCAAGGGATGCTGTGTATGTATCTGTGGCAACCTACACGCAAATGTACTTATTATCATCAAAAACAATATGTGCTGTACCTCCCCACGTTTCCTTTCCCCCAAAATCCTTTCCCTCCACCCAGGAAACACTTTCTGTGGGAATTATTCAAGTATTCAAATGTCACTTTCGTTCTCCTGTGAGGGAACGTCTTCTTCATCTGCCGCTCATCTGGCGTGCGATTGAAACAGGCCCCAGTGTGGGGCTTAGTTCCTGTTTCTCCTGACAGCTACACTCACAATGAGGCCTGTTGGCATTATAGTTTTGGTTAACATTCAGCTACAATGCTGCTTAACAACTCCGCTGTGGCTGCTAAGCCGGCTATTAAAGCACAGATAGCACGCCAAAATAGTGCTCTGCATGCTACGTTAGGCAGGCGTGCTTTAGGTCCTGCTGAGCAATTACAGAGTGAAAACCAAAAATACCACTTCCAACAAATAAGCAATTACATGTTTAGTGTATCTTGGCAACTGGCGTTCTCTAGGAAAAACAAAACAAAAGTTTTATCTGTTAAACTGCCATCAGTGGTCAAGTGCAACAACGGAATTAGATAACGAAGAGAGACACAAACCATGTTTTGTTGGTGTTGAGTGAGTCTACGCCAACTTCAGTGGAATTTAATTGCCACTGAAAAGTCTTCAGGATTCAGGAGTAGGTCGGACTGGGACCATGAGGGAGGGAGACAGCCCTCTGCTCCTGTCAGGTGAGCTGACACACGCTCACCGTTTTTGACAGCGTTTTGCTGGGAGTTTGCATAACACGGACACTCGGCAACAGCCAGCGGGAGAACTGGCAGAGCAGGAGGCATATGCGCACATGTGGGAGCATGTGCCTCCCATTTGTCTCTGCTTGCAGAATGCCTAATCAAGGATACATTAGATATGCAAATATGTCTGTATTGGTGCACAGTGAAATATCCGTGTGTGTGTGTGTGAAGGTGTGTGTGTATCTGTCAGGATTCAGAATGTAGTCAGCAGCACGCTGACGGCTGAGCTGTGTGGATGACACCTCCTGTTGACAGTGGGCTCGCAGCAAGGACACTAGTCATAACATAGCAGCAGGAAGGTGGGAGGACATCACCTCCAAGCGCGCACACACATACATAGTGACACACTATGATACAGTGTTAAAGTCATATCAAGGTCCTTATTTAGATTGGCTATCATCTCTGACCTCTGTCTCCATCCTCATTAGTGGGACTAGACAGACTCTGCAGGTCTGAAGCTGCCGCAGGCCCACACACAAGATGTCACATCACTTCATCAGTGATACAGTAACTAATCCACACAGCCCGTAGGTCTCATCCAGCTAGTGTATGTCTTGCTGTGCCATAATTGACTGTTTGATTGACATTTGGTCTGGTTCTTATGATAGCCTTTTTTGGTAATCTGGGACCAGGTCCGAAATAAAATCATTAACATCGATCTATAAGAATCAATTCGGGTTGTTCCACCGATATTTTGGACTGGATTGTGCAGCATATTTTGACAGAATTGGAACAGGCCAGTGAAATGTGGAGACTTTCGTTGTTGGAGGAATAGTTAGAGGTGCAGAATGACTGAAGATGAGGGCATAACAAGAAGCCTGGCAATGTTCCAGTACTGATACAAGAGCCAGAAATGGGTTCAAATCAGGCCTGTGTCATTTCTATCTATTCACATTTTAGCTTCAAATACTGTCCAAAAAAATAATCCTAATAAAATGCCAAAGTGAAGTCTACTGCCTACTCCTTTCAAATGTCAGATGTCAAAATGTCAAATGCCCCTTGAGTACGACCAAATCAAAATGAAGGTTGAAACACGCATTATCCGAGGACGTCATCTGCCCTTATCTTGAGGACCCATCCAGCTTTCCTAGCCTTTAATTATGAAGGTTATCATGGGTGACAGAAAAAAATGGCATAAATTCATAGACTCATACCTTGGCAGGTCTTTACCTAGAGGACAAAACCTTTCATTATCTCTTACTCCCTTTCCTTCTTTGTTCCTAATTCCATTCTCTTTCTCTATTTTTTCTTCTCCTCCCCCTTTCTCTTCTTGTTTCAAGTCAATCCGGTTCAGTTCAAAGGGTCTTTATTAGCGTGACCAGCCCTGTGGCGAAGTGCCAGCTCACTGAGAGGGAACGCTATGATGGAACATCAGCTAACCACGGAGATCTCAGCACCACTACGTAAACACACTCATCAGGTGGAGTGAACATAGAGATGGTGTGTGAATGTGTGTGTGTGAATGTGTGTGTGTTGCGTATGATATAATTGTGTTTTGGCAACACACGTCAAATGTCATGCCAATAAAACCTACTGAATTGAATTGAAATGAATTGAATTAATCCAGGCTTATGTACATTTAGCAGATCAAATTGTTTCATTAAACGTGCACAAATGGTAAATGCGAGAACGCTCCCACCCACACACATCTGGGAGCTTTGACAGACACATTTATTGTGTTTTCCTGCAGGGAGGACACATCAGCGGCATCCTGAGCACAAGCAGCAACTGCTGAAACCACAGAGAGACAGAGGGATGGTAATGATTGGCTGGACTCATTGACTGTAGAAAAAGCAGGAGATTAGCATCTGTGATACAGATACCAAAGCCAGAAATTTCTAATTATAGCAATGTGTGAACCCTGCTGCTAGTGACACACATCTGGCGGCAGCATCAGTTGACCTTTGTTGTATGCCGTCCCCCTATTCTCTCTCCCCTTGTCATCCCTCAGATTTTGCTAAAATAAAGGCATATGCCCTTCTCTCCTAAAAAAGATAGACGTTCTGGACATTTCTATTGAAATCAAGCCTTAGTCTAACAAGCTGGTAACATTTAACCCACATTTAATGCTCTTGTGTTTGTGGGGTCTGGCATTTATTTACAAAACAAAGTATGTAGCACAGCATGGTATTAAGCAAAGTTATGTCCCAAGGCCAATTAGTAATTTACATTTTTAAAAAAGGTCAATGTGATTTTAGGTTTTCTTACTTCGGAAAAGAATCAATATGTTGTGTTTTACGCTGTATGCTCTCACTGCGGTCTAAAGTTTTAATGAGCATCCACTGGTCTAAAGGTCATCTGTGGAGTTTGTGACCTCTATTACTGCTATAAAGCATTTCTATGAGTTAGCTCCTATTTGTTTGTCTCCTGCATACTCACATACGCACATCTTGCAAAACTGCAAGCTAACAGCAGTAGGTCCAGCTGCAGACTATCATCACCATGTATGACACACCCTCTTGATTGGCTTAGATGTGAGTAGTGAGATAATTTTGTTTTAGGGTAAGGTATATCATATAGTAAAAGAAGTTTCCACAACTAAAGCTGGACCCTTCATATATAAGACGAATGTTAACAATGCAGGCTTGAAGGTGCTTAATGAACAAAGGTTGATGAACTTGTTCAGTTATAGTTCTTTGATCTCAACACATGTTTCACAAATCATAAAAAGCACAGTCTTTGGTGCCTTTCTCATGTACTTCATATCAGATACTACAGCAGCTCTTATGAATCTTCTGGTAATGAGCGCATACCGTCCTCATTTTAGCCTAATGAGCACAACCAAGGACAAATGCAGCTGTACACACACACACACACACACACACACACACACACACACACACATAAACACACTGCTGTCAAACCTGCCATGAGGCACATGTGCATGTACCCCTGCCCAGGTGGTCCCATAATCCTCAATGTGTGTCAACCCATCTTACCTATTAGAAAACCAATCATGTTCTGCACCTGGGCCTATAGATGGTAGAAGTTTGGACCAATCCCAGAAATCTCACTTATTTTTCTGCAATCTGCTTATTTCTTGTCCTACAAATGTTCCATTTGTCATAGAAGGAAAATCATGAATGCTGCTGGAAAACCTGAGAAATTGGGTAGCATTTGGTAGATTGTTTATATATTGGAATAAATGGTTTGTGTCTGGCAGGTACATTTGTGTGTGTGTGTGTGTGTGTGTGTGTGTGTGTGTGTGTGTGTGTGTGTGTGTGTGTGTGTGTGTGTGTGTGTGTGTGTGTGTGTGTGTTAACAGAGCAGCAGAGGGTGAGAGAGAGAAAAAGAATACACAGTTTATGTGCTTACAGAGTACAAATACTGAAGCACTTTAAACTCATAAATGATAACAAAGGTCAACGTGGTCATCACTGTTTCCACATTATTTTATGGAACAGGAAGGAGAGGGAGAAGAGGTGGCGAGTGATTCGAACTCACATTACGGCAAATACAGTGGGTCAACACAATAACATGAACACCAGCAGTATAACGCAATCCCACACAAATTGAACAGACCATTGTAAACCTCACAAAGGTAGTCATTGCTGAGCTTTTGAATTCAACAGGGCTATCAGAAAAACGTCTGTGTCTGCATTGGTGTGAGTGCACAGATAGATCCATGAGTCACCTGGTATTTGATTGGCCAAGCTAGCCGATCAGGCCAGATTTGAGCCAGGTTCAACTATTTTGATAGAAATCCCTGCAGCCTCTACATTGGCTGCATCAATGCAGTCTTCACATTCAATTGAAAGACGGGGATGCAATTTTCCTCACAGTGTTGTTGTCGGTTTTAATGTGGCCTCGGAGTGATGAAAGTGGAACCAAACAGAGCTGAGCCTGACAGCTGAGTATGAGACGTCCTGAAATAGCGGTGAAGATAAACTGTTTAGGTAACGATATGGTCCTTCCTCTGGAGCCACCATCAAGCCAAATTACAATTTCTGCCACGCTACTGATAAGGATATGTAGGCACAGAGAAGCTGCCATTTTTCATACAGCCAACAACAATAAGCGGCATTGCTTCTCTCTTAATGCAATACAATACACCACTTTTTATTCCATTCCAAGTCAAAACCAGTTGAACACGAGGATGAAAAATCCCTAATGAATTAAAAAATTCCCAGTGATGTAGTCTACTCCTGTCTGTATGATGGGTAAACTAGGCTATCGTTGTCTCTTCACTAACACAAAATTAAGAAAACTAATGAGCCGTGCTGAACGAATAATCAATTGTGACACTAAACAATCTCAGAAGTAAATGTGGGGAAGCGATTTCGGATTCACCCGATGGACAAACTGAGTTTAAGAAAGGCTGTTAGCTGACTTCAAATAAATTACACTTGTTTTTCACCCATATATACTATTACAATATAGTTATTGTCAAAGTATATTGTGTCTGCAGTTGTCAATGTTCTGTCATTTTGGATGTGATGCAACATGTGAGCAACTCCTCCATTTCCTTTGTGAGTTATATTGTGGGAATAGTATACATCAAAAGCACGCTCAAAAATCAAGTACTTTCTACACTGAACAAACGACATATTCAAAACCATCTTAGAAAATGTGCGTATTCTAGGTCTTGTTTTTCTTGTCTGGTGGACATACAGATAATTCCAGAGCCCCCCTAGTCCAACTAAATGTAGATATGTGACATGTAATTAAGAGCGCCTGTGTCCTCAGTGACACTGTGATAGCTGACTGCAGCCCTCTAATTATCCTGGGCTGTAAATATTGTATAATTCCTTATTGAGCTACAAATTACACTGGGGTAACACATCCAGTTCTAAATTCTAGTGATAAGAGATGACACGCTGCCTTTTAATTATTATTCATAGATTTCTTTATTCATATAGGAATCTATTATTATTATATATAAATATGACATTATTTATATAAGTTATTTAGTTTATATCTAATAATACATTTAATATACTGCAGCCTGGCACACAGGGGAATTGTGGCGAGAAGCAGGACTGCCTAGTCTGGAGGTAAAAATGGAAATAAATAATGAATGAACCAACAAAAGAAAATAAGGACAACGACCACGCTGGCTGGATGGAGAAATTAAAATCAGAAAAGAAAATCAGCAATCTCCTCCATCTCCATCCATCTCTTTTACTCTCATTCCACCCTTTGTTCCTCCTTTCTTTCATTAACTGTCCTGGTTGCAAACACACTTCAACTAATCCTACACGTCATGTCCCAAACACTCAAGTTCAATTAAAATTATTGTACTGTCTTGTCTTGAATGTCTTAATGTCTGTATGTTTTAGCGCCACCAAGTTGTTCTGTGTATTTTCTGTTGTGTTGCACCAATGAAAAAAAAGAAAAGAGAAAAAAAAACGAGATGACACACTAGACGCCTCCATCTGTAGCCACGCCCATATGCTTCCCCTTTCACCTGTCTCTCAACACGCCATCGTAATCACTCCCACGCACACACACGTTCACCATAATCACTTTCACACCACAGAAGGACAGAGAGAGGGAGACACGGAGAGGAACAGTGGTAGTGATTAGCATGACATCACAGAAAATAAAGAGTGTGATAGAGGAGGGAGCGGCTCCGCTAGCCGAGTCTAAGAGAAAAATGAACAGGTGAGGGAATGAGAACAAAGCTAATAAGACGGTGAGATAGTAGTGGGAGACAGTCTAAGAACAGAAGCATCGAAATGAGAAAGAGACAGAGAAAAAAAGAGATGGACACTCGGCATTGAAAGAGAGACAGAGCGGGAGACACAGTGAAGGCAGACAATGAAAAATTTGTCATTTCATTTTTATTTAAAAGAAGCGAAAGAAAGAGAAGAATTCCTTCATGGCTGAGGAAAAAAAAGAGCGATAGATAGAACATGCCTGGAGGATATCACTATATTTATACGCTACTATGACATTATTTATTTATTTCCCTCCCGCTCTCCCCTGCTTTCTTGCTCCCTTTGACAGGCTTGATTTTTAATAACACGCATATCTTCGTCCTCCTTGATTAAGAGATGGAGATTGGGACGACAGCGCCGCAGGGTCCAGAGAAGACCACACTGCTACTGAATGGAGGTCAAATCCTCCTCCTTCCAACAATCCCAGCGTCCTTTTCACCACTCCTTCACAACAGGCCTCCCCCTTCCTCTGCCCTGCATATCCTATCATCAACATCCCCTCTTCTGCTCTCTTGTGACTTCTCTCCCCTCCCTCATCCTGTGTATCCTCCTCCTGCCCCTCCCTAATTCCCCATCTCCCTTTTTCCCTTGCTCCCTTATCTCTCCACCCCTTATCTTCATCTCATCAACCACTTTCCCTCCATTTACATAGGAGGACAACTCCTCTATACCTATTAAAGCCTAGTTTATACGTCTGCATATGGAGCTACACCATCGACGTGATGCAGGCATCGAGAATTCAAAGTTCTGTGTTGGGGGAACATGTTGCATGAAATAAACAATAAAAAAAATTGTAAAGACAGAAAAAAAATCACTCCTTGAAGTTGGTAGCTGCATGTGGGGAAATGCTAAAATTCATATCATGGTTATAATGACAATTTGTTGCGGATATTTACATGTTACAATATATATTACAATATATATATATATAATGTTTTAAACGATGTCGACATTGGAGTAGATAATTAAGGTCTGAAGCATTGCTTTTTTTTTGTTGTTCTGAAATGAACAAAAACTGTGGTTCTGGCATGTGAATTTATGGTGATGTGTGAACCCACGGGGGGTGAGCATAGATTTATACATGACACGATCATTGACAAATTGTCTTGTTTTTGTTTTAATTACTCTGCTTCCAGTCATTATTTGTGGGAAAACATCTACCTTGAATTCTCCCATGGGACATGCTGTATGTAATTTACAATGTTAATGAAGACAGATTTAAAACAGTTAATTATTTGATTTCGCAGAGGAAGACAAAACAATTATCTCATTTCCAGCCAGTGACGGTTCTGCTGTGTCAAATACTGTGTCCTGGATCTTATGCAACATTTATGAGTTTCTAATTATAACCCGCATTACACCCAGTTTTATTTGATCAGTTTTAAAATGATGTTGACATATAAATGACAGCTATACATAATAAAGACTCAGGCTAACGCCCTAGGGGGAAATGTCAGCGTCCTCATGTTGCTGATCCATGTAGAAGACATAGAAATAAATAAACCACAATGTCCTTGTAATGTCGGGTAGAGCTGGGCTATTATAGTGTGGTATGATAAGGAAAATGTAAGAGACTCTATTGTCGTAAACATAATCCCTGGTTGGATGTTTCGCTTACTGTAGACACACAAACACTGAGTCCTTTTATTGCTCCTTTTGTCATTTTTACAAGAGAAAAGGTCTTGAGGATGAGGGCCAATCAATGAGTTTGGCAATGTTACCTCTGGTTGATGGACTGTAAACTAATCTAACAAATCCATGGGCCTGACGTTACCATGATATAATAGCTAGCTGTGGAATGATATACAAGAATGGCTGTTCCAGTCTTGAATGGGGCTTTTTCTTATATTACAACATTAGCAAATAATGTGATCTGTGGCCTTGGTAATAACTCTTTGTTGGTGTTCCTGCTGTGGAAATTAATTCTAACATACTAACACACTAGCTGGACACACTGTTTCCAGTTTATATTAGGGCAGTTGGGCATACAGTTTAATCCATTCCTCACATTTTGGCAATAGTGTTTTTGGTTCCAGAAAGCCAATTAAAAATACATCATCCTCTAAATTCTCTAGATACAGATTATTTCGCTTCCAACCCTGTGCACGCTGCTCGAACATGTGGAGAAATTCTAAGCTTGACAGGCCTGCTGTGCTTCTGGGTTGCTAAATTACGACCGGACAATCACTCTACAGATTAGCAATTTTTCAACACAACATGTCACCGCGACATGAAACTGCTTGGCTCTACTTCGAATGTATTGTAGAAAAAAAAGAATGATGATTGTGCCTCCCTAAATACTGTACAAAAGTGAAATAAAAGGATTTTTTTGCACTTCATCATTCCGCAGGAATAGATGTCACTTTTTGTAAATAATTCATTTAAGATTGACAGATTTTCCTCCTCCTCTCTTCTCTTCTCTACTCTTCCAACTCATCATGCTAGTAACAACCCACTCCTCCAGCCTCCCTGGCACATTAACATGACAGCCGTCAGCACCTCTGCACAGCGTGGCCTTTGCGCTGTGAGTCTGTAAGAATGCGTGGATGGGTGTGTATCTGTCAAGATGTGTCACAGCATGTGGGGTTCAGTTGAATGTGCAGAAGTTGTGAGTGTGAGCATGCAGCACACACACCAATACTTATTCACACTTTTTTTGTATGTGTTTATATGCAAGTTTTGTATTTTCAGCAGTTTTTTTTTTCAGTTCATTGTTTTTCAATCTGTTTGTTTGATGACTGTGGACATTTATTACTTTTCAGATTAAAACTGTAATGTAAAGATGGTGATATACAATGCATCGCTGTTCTTCTGACATCTTTTACATTTGATACATTAGGCTGATTATACTTCTGTAGCCAAATTTGTTTTTAAAAAGCGAGGGGTGGCCAGGGTTGGCACAGGCCATTTAGTTTAAACTGTTTGACAAGTAAACCAATCTGGTTTTGATTTTGGAGCAGAGCAGTCACCCACGTATCAAGACGTCTCCAGGGACTCGGGGCTATATGTGTTACACAGGTCTTCTGTCGCTACTTGTTGCCACTAAATTGATGTGAGTAGAGGAACTCATACTGCCAACAGTTAAAACCATTTTAGCTGTAATAAGCTAAAAAGCTTCCATAGTATTTTTCTTATTTTCACGATAATGTGGCAGTCTTACAGTCAATGCAGCAATGTGCTGCATTGACTGTAAGACTAACACAATTGACCCTTTAATTGATTTTCATTTATAACTGATAACACTGTGCATTAAAGGGGACAGTGTTTCGTTTCAACAGCCAGACCCCTCATTATTATACAGCTCAGGAAAAAAAATAACAGACCACTGACAACTTTTTTTTTAAATCAGCATCTCTACATGTATTCCAGCTATTTTATTCCAGCATCTATTGAATTCCAACACATGCACACCTCATTCTGCTTAAAGAGGAACCAGGATGGAATAAAGTCACCCAAGAACAATGATAAAGACTGTGGAGAGCATGCCAAGAAAGTTGTGATTAAAAATAAGGGTTATTGCACCAAATATTGATTTTTGAACTCTTCTTATGTGTAAACATGAGTATTATGTTGTTTTAAAATGATCTTATTTCTTTGCATTGTTTGAGGTCTGATTTTTTTTTTTTTTTGGCTATTTTGACCATTTGTCATTTTCTGCAAATAAATGCTCTCAACAATAATACATTTGAGGGAAATGTTGTCAGTAGTTAATAGACTCAAACAAAAATGTTCCTTTTGCCCAAACACATACCTATAAGGAGTAAAATCAGAAAAACTGAAAATTTTGCAGTGGTCTCTTATTTTTTCCCAGAGCTGTATATCACCCCCATTTTAAAACATAACCAGGTGCCCATGGTGAGAAGCACTGATTTTTTCTTTTTCTCTTTTTTCTTTTTCTCTGTTTTGAAGAAAATATGTGTAATATCTGGAGTGTAAGAAGTTTTATGAAAAAAGTGTTTCAAGAGATTTCAAGTGATTCAAAAGACCAGACAGAGGTCAATTGGACAAACTGAGAATAGTAAGTATATGATCTTCATTTTTTACATGTCGCAATCCATTGTGATTGGTAAGTCTATTTATCTTTTAAATTAAACTTTAAGCACAAGCAGACACCAGTAATATTAGTAATTAAAATAATATAAGAGTCAGTGCCTCGCTTGGACCACTCCAATTAAAAAAGTCTGGATACACCACCTTAAAAAAAGGTATTTGAAAGGTATCATTTCAATACAATGGGTGAACCAACACTTCAAATAAATTTAAAATGCAGGACTTACGTAGGTTGTGGTGGAGCTTAGTTTGCTGCCATGTACGTTGGCAAGCATCACCACAGCAACCAAACCCAGACAGACTTCTGCCTGGCGCCGGCCTTTATTGGTCCAATAATGCTTGAACAACGCACCGCTGCCTGCCATCAGCAGCTGTAACTAAATATGTGTGTGCACGGATGTGTGTGTGTGTGTGTGTGTATCAATGCGTTTGTTTGAATCAGGAGACTCTCCGTGTCTACACTATGTACGTCTGCGTGTCATATCACATTTAACGCATCGCTTCACCAAACACACATTGTTGCACATTTTCTTGCTACCATCCTGTATTCTTTACTCTCGCTATCACTCCTTTCTTCTTGCCATTTTGCACTACCTGTGTCACTATGATGCATTTTTCCTCCCCCTCCCATAAGCCTAGAAGACATACATGCCCATTCACACACACACACACACGCACAGACGGACTCAGGATGTGCTGACAAGGATATTTTTCCTTCCGCATGAACCTTCTCCTCTAAGCCTGGGGTTAGGACACTGCAACGTAGCAGCCACATGTACCAGTAACAGTTTAAAGACTGGATTTTACTCTCTCAAATCGACATAAATTGTGACACATAAACAGCTACAAACATTGTCTTATCCTTCACCTTCTCTGGAACCCTCTGTTCCCCCCCACAACAATTGCTAATAGTTGTCTTTCCCTCCCTCGTTCCCTCCTGGAACAAAGGTGAAGGGCACTGAACAGAGCAGATGAGGGAGGGAACGAGAGGGAGACTGTAATGGTGATGTTTTTCAATTGGGTTGATTTATAGCTAGCTGTTAACCATTATTTCACCATTTACTCCAGCGGGCTGGAAGGAACCAGGCTAGCCGGGGGTTGGTGGGGGTTGGGGGGGTGGCTGCAGGTAGGGCACAATGAAGAAGAATACAGCCGGGCTTTTGAGGATGAAGACGACCATGGGAGAGAAAGATTGTAGGGAAAGCAATAAAGGAGTGAGTGGAAGAAAGATAAGGAGAGGCGGAGGAGGGCTTAATGAATGTAAAGGATATAACAATGAGGTGAGGTAAATTGTCCATTAACTCAAAGTTCCTCATGCGTGTGTGTTGCCTCACCATAACATTCCAATTTAGCAGGTTACACTCGGATGCTTCCTGGTCAGACATATGCAAAGCATCTGTAGGATTCCAAGTTAGACCAAAGTGGGGCGGAGGAGAGCGATTGAGGAGAGAATTGTGACTGGGTGGGGGGAGTTAGACAGAGAGCATGGGATGGAGGAAATGTAGTAGTGAAGGAGAGATAAGGGGGGAGATAAGGGAAGCCAGAGAGGAAATATTGAAAGTTGAGAAAGATAGCAATAGGGAGAGAATGTGTAATTCAGCTAGTGAGGATGAAATTCACAGGGGGAGGGAGATAGCATCAGTTCTTCAGATACGGAGGGAGATAGCAACTGCAGAGGGACAGGATCGAGATTTCAATACAGACCCAAAAGGAACAGGGAGCAGCGCATTATCAGACAGCAAGAAACACAATTATTACTTTGACAGCCCCTGAGATAATGGAACGAAAAAACAAAGAATGAGCTGAGGGAAGCCATAATGCTCTGTAAATGACACAACAATCCAGTGGCAGAAAGTGGTGGACTGGATGGGAGGTTAATCTATTTTAATTGGTCTGCAATCACGGAGCACGACGAGGACGATAATGACGGGAGGGACGAAATGACTCCTTCCTCTTATGTAGCCCAACCGACTAAATTGAGTCTGTCAGATCAATGTCATTAAAGTGATTCAACAATGGATATCAAATGTCACATATCAATTCATTTTTAATGAGATGAACAAGTGCACAGCAATAGATGAGGGCTCCTCACGCTACAGAATATTTGCAGTCGATGTTGGCGGCGGCAGGCAACTTTTTTTTATATCACAACCTAAACGCAAAGGGACATCTGTCATTTACACTCATGATGAGTTAAACTCGTCTTAAGTATCTCGCGGTGCCGTGCCAGGAATAGCCACGCGCCTTCAGGGCCTTAGCCACCAGCGTGCTTTAATAATAATAATTCCTGGTGTCTTGATGGATGGAGGAAATGTGTTTGAGAAGTTTTGACAGATGTCAAGTCACATGAGGAGACGTTTCAATAAATGATCAACGGTTCAAAGGTCTCCTCGTTCATCAGTTCAGCCAAGAATACTAAACGATGACGAGTGTTTGTGAATGCATGTGGGTGCGCGTCCCTTGAGTGTGTAGGTGCGTGCGTGTCGCCAGCGGATGTAGGGGAGGAAGACCAACACACACACTGTATAAAACGGATTAGCTCACTGTTATAAAGGAGCTGTCAGATGCATATAAGACCAAAACCCATCTCCCCTCCAGTCTCCCTTTAACTGTTGCTTAATCTCCGCCTCAGAAAGACTGAAGGGCTGTTACTGATTCCTCTAATGCTTTCGCATGAACCCATATGTTCTGACACATATTATGTAAAAAAAACAAAAAACTTAAAGTGCACAGTCTAAAACACAGATGTGTGCAGCCTGTGTGTGTGTGGTTGTGTGTGTGTGTGGGTGTGTGAGGGGGGGTGTGGTCGGTTATTCATAACCAGCAGCCTGAAACACTGGAGGCTATACGAACTCCAGCAAGCACATTAGCAGTTTACCAGGCAGAGTTTCTAATCACTCCACCGCTGCACTGCATCAACTTATAAGGTGCTGGTTCATATTCTCAGCCTCAGGGGAAGACCGGCTTTTTATTCCAAGTACCTATAGATGAGTTATGATTTAGAGGCGGTGGCATAGTTATGTAAATTGCTCCGTCGTTATAGACATTATCATTAGTTAGTTTCCGGCAACTGGAAACTGTGAGACGTATCCTCACAAAATGGCATTACAGTGACACTCCAGAGATTATTATAATAGTTTTGTTAATAAATGCGCTGACAAAATAGTATCATTAGGCAGATGACAACATAATTGGTAGATAACTTTTGAAAAAATAGCGATGATGAATAGATAATACAGTACAGTAGATGTACTCGGATGTTTTCATGTCTACATGTAACACTCCAGCTTTGTGGAATTTTCTTTTTAATTAGTGCCTCCGTTCTTTCACATCAGCGCACACATGATTAGACAAGTGCATGGGTTAAGATGATAAATGCCACCGCGTGAACTAGAACTGGCTTTTTTTTTTTTTTTTTGGTGAAGTAAATAATCATGGCCGGGGTTCTCCTTCTCAACACGGCCTCGGAGTCTCTAATGAGCCTCACACCTTCGGCCTCGGCTTTGCTCGAAAGCAAACACAGCTCATGTTTATTCATGATATGCCAATATGGGCCACTTCAAAAGACTGTCCGGTTGGCACTTTCGAGCGACTTGCTCTCTTCCTCTCTCTTCTTCTCTCTCTCTTCTCTCTCTCTCTCTTTCTCTCTCATCCTGAGTTACAGTTGCTTTCCTTTGGCCCGGCCTGCTGCACCTGTCTCCCTGCCAGGACTCAAGCTTTATTTACCGTAAAGCTTTCACACAGATAAACACGGCGACTCAGCAGCTGTCTCACACACACACACACACTCACCTACACACACGCGCAGACACATGCAGGCTCATATGTGCACGCGCCCTCTCCCAGATTTTGGGTTACGATCTGAGCAAAACAAAACCTGGTGGATTCTAGGTCGGTCGTTACAATATTACTGTATTTAAAATGTAAGACATTACACTACTATTGCATTACTTTTAAGTTACTCTCACCAAAATAACTGGAAATATGGATTCATCATCTAAATGTAGCTGAGTCACAACATGATTGAGTCACAACAAGCATCTTGCTGACAAGTTTTCAAAAGCTGGTGATTCCACTGTTGAAAGTGGTTTTCATGTCTTGCAACACACTCTGACACACACTCTTGATGCTGAAGAATCTCAGAGCAGGAGAACTTTAATTTTGTCTGTTTTGTGGTTTTATCTCCACTCTCATGCTCTGCTTGCTTCCTTGTTAACTTCATGTTACTATGGCACCTGTAAATGTTAAATTACTGCTGCTATTTCAAGAAGTGGACAGTTCTTTAGGAGGAGGGAAGGAAGTGAAGGAGGAGAATGTGCTATCCAACGTTTCTGCAGGTTCATCCATCTCCATCTTCTGTCTGACAAGCCAAAAGGAAAAGGAAGTGAAACATTTTTTGCGCTGACATTTCACTGCGGCTGATCTTGCAGTGATTTTTGCGAAACTGTATGAAGAAAAACAAAAAAACAATGACTTCAAACCAGATTAAAAACACATTGTAATGCACATTACTGTCACGCGGTGAGGTCAAGCTGGATTTTGTTTTGTCTCCATGTCTTGTCATTTCCTGTTTTATTTTGAAAAGTAACTCTCATTTCAGGTCACTTGCCCTTCCTCATGTGTCACCGGTCTGATTGTCTTGACCGCCCTGATTGTTTCCACCTGTTCCCTATTACCCTGTGTATATATTGTCTGCTCCCGTTGCCTTGTGCCAGAGTGTTTCGTCCCGTACGTTCGCCCCAGCCCCAGCCCCAGCCCCAGCCCCAGCCCCAGCCCCAGCCCCAGCCCCAGCCCCAGCCCCAGCTCCAGCTCCAGCTGCCTTGTTGTCGTTCCTGTCCTCGCCTTTTCCTCTCGCAAGTGACTTTTGGTTTGTAAGTTTCATAGTTTAGTTAGATTAGTTTAGTCCTAGATTTTCAGTTCAGCCTTCTTTTTGTTTTTTCCTCCTCAGGAGTGAGTTTTGTTTTGTGTTATTAGATTAGTGTACCTCCTGTTTTTAGGAGTGAGTTTCAGTTTAGCTTCCTTTTGTCTTCTAGATTAGGTTATCCTACGGCTGGAGCGCCATTTGTTTGATTCATAGTTATAGATTCATAGATGGATTCCTAGTCATAGATAGATTCATAGGTAGATCCATAGGTAGTTGCATAGATTCATAGTCCTAGATAGAATTATAGTCATAGATATATTTATAGCCAGAGATAGTTTGGAGTTTTCATAGCCACTTCATTTCGTTCACGGTGAGAGAGGTTTTCCTACTGGTACCCAATAAAGCCTGTTTGCCACTCCAACTCTGCGCCTGAGTCCTGTGTACTGGTGTGGTCCTGACAGTTACTGACATTTGTACCTTTTTTTTTTTTTCCTGTAATGTCTTCTATTACTGCATTACAGCAATTACAGTTACTCCCAACGCTGGTAATTCCTGTCTTTTCTTGTCCTGTAGATTGTCCTCCCTCGCCACATGTTTTACTCGTTCCTCTTCCTCCTCGACCTTCTCGCTGTGGTGCTCGCGTGTTCCCGTGAGAAAGCGCTGGCCTGAGCCACAGGAGGTGGTCAGAGGAGGTGGAGGCAGAGGGGAGCTGGAGTAGAGTTAGTCCATCTCTCCTCTCTGTCCCCCCACCACCAGCCACCCCCACCCCCTGACGGCTAATCGATGTGTTTGGGTTTCCCCTTGTGGCTGTGGCCCAGGCAGCTTGAAAGGTGAGCCCGGCAGAGTTTCCCTCTCCCTCCATGAGGGCACGGAGAAAACCAGCCGCCCTAAGCCTGGCAGATTAGCTAGCCACCGGAGGACTTTACACCTTTCTGCTGAGCTATCGCTTCCTATCCACCCCCCCCACACACACCTACTCCCCCTCTCCCTCTCACATCCCCTCACTAGAGAAGCCTTGGAGGATGTGGTTGTATACACACACTTTCCTATCACATTAGCATATTTCTGAATTTTGGTTTTCTCTTAAAAATGTACTTTTGCACAAGAGTGTATCATAGCCAAGCCGTTGTTGGAGAGTAAATCAGGCTGCATGTGTAATGCTGCTGACTCCCTTTACAGCAGCCAGATGCTTTCTCTGCTCCACAACGGCACTGAGTGAGACGGATACATAAAGGCTGTTAAAGATGATGGCCCACAGGTTAACATTTAGATTAATTGCACAAACACACATACACAAACAATCAAACGCATTACGGCCGTCCGAAAAGTCCATCGATCTCCACGGCGGCATGACCTGACAGCCCTGATTGCCAAATGAAAACAAAAGCTGCATGTACAGTGCTGACACACACCATCAGTCACAGATAGCCCGCAGTCACAATGATTACCTGCTGTATGTAAATCCATTGAGCAATAAGGCAGGTTATTCCCTTATGAGATGCTGTTGTTATTATCGTAGACAGGATATCTGCAGCAAGTGCCACTGGCCAACTGCTAGAGACTGATTATGTCCCAGTGAGACTAGCAGGGGAAATTGGAAAATTGTGATATCGGGGAGGTGAAGTTACGTGATCTTCAGGCACCACGAATGATGTGCAAAGGTCTGATATTGTCATCATCAATGAAGCTTCACCGGGAGGGACAGTGTATAACTGCTGAACCACTTGGTCTGTTTGTCTTTGCGCCAAGATACAATCTCATTAGATATTTTTATATTCATATGTTAATATATAAAAGGTTGAATATGTAGAATTTTTATAAAAATCCATATAAAAACAGTCCAGTGTGTGCAGGGGCACAGAATAAAAGTATAGCTTATCCAGAAAAAAAATGTACATATTGTTAATTGAGTTTTTAAAAATGTTTGCCATTTGACAGTGACTTTATGCTTACACATGCCATCAATACTAACAAGGGCATTGCAAGTTGTCAAATACAGTCTCTATGCTCGACACAGCAAGGCTACTGGGTAAAGTCCTGCAGTAATGTCAAAGCCCCATTAAACGGTGCAGGATGAAGCATAGAAGCAGAGTGACCGGAGCAGAGCAGAAACCAGAGTCAATATCGATGAAGCATATGCTAGATGGACTCATAAGAAGGATTTACATGGCATCAAAATGCATGCAGAAATGGCCATTTCTATCCCCGTAAGTTAAGCAAACTCACTTGCTAACTTAGCAAACGTTACCTGTCGGTCAAATTCCTCTTCAACATTACTTGTTTTCAGTATATGATATTAATTAGTTCAAATGTGTAGTTACACTATATGATTCATCACTTGACATGGTGCAGACTAATTGCTTGACACAGTTGGTAATAGACTTTTAAAACTTAAAAGAATTTTTAATTAGACTTTTAAAATTACTCTCAACCGTACTGATAAGGCTGCTATATATTGTCATATTAATCAGTTATATTATCTAGCCTGGCTAACACCAAACAAGGGAACCATCCATTCATTTGTTCATATTGGAGGGGTGGTTTATGAAAGCCAAGGGTGCTGCAAATGTCTGTTAAATGCGTCTGTATGTAGCTTAGAGCCAATACCATCAAACATACCCGAAGATGCACCCAATACCGGATAACAATTAAATAGTTTAGTGCAAAAAGTTGCTAATGTCTCAAAATAAACTTGCGGTCTAAATTATTTCCTAAGGTTGCATCGAAAGGTAAATTACCATCTTCTGTCATATTGGATGCATTTATCAACAAAGTTGCTTTTGTGTTTGGTCATCGTCTTGCTGCACCCTCCCCCGTTCTGTGATTAGCTTCCTCGATGAGGGGAAAATTGGATCCATAGTATCCAGATTGAATTTTACAGCAAAGTAAAGTCTATTGTAGTTCTGGACTCAACATCATTTTCTTCCTCTCATCTCTACAGAGTTTTAGCATCTATCAGCTCATTGTTTTGGTTTTACTGCCCAAACACTCTCTTAGCTTTTAGATACAGCAGACTAAAAACATGTGACAACAGAATCAGCCTTTACCAAACAGCACACAGACAAGGTTAGCTACCAGCCTCAGAACAAAGTGGAGCATTTAACTGCTTAAAGAGCTGAATATTTCATCAGGGGGTTGGTGAAAACCAAACCAGAGGAGATGTCAACTTTATGAGGTAATATTTACATAGAAGTTTTAACAGCTTCTTTCCATTGGCCTCAAGTGGCCAAAAGAAATCAGATTTTACAGGTTCAAATACCATAGAACAAGACATAATATATAGCACCTGGTATGTAATACTTAAAATCTACTCCTAATCTATAATTTTCTCACTAATACCTCATGCTTAACAGCTTGAATTCAGCATCTTTCTTTTGAAACAAACAGTCTGTTGTTGGTTGTTAGTTATCCTGCTGGCTTTCTTTCTACTAGCAGACACGGAGACAACAGAGCTGACTGCAGGTACTAATAGGCTGGTATCGGCTCTGAGGATCAGTGGGATGTGTGCTCCCTCAGCCTGTTTTACTTTGGATCAAAGGCTGTCTCATGAGCAGTCTGAAATCCTCCCTGCCTCTCAGCAGGACCGTAGCTCCACTTGTGTGAAATACATCGATTCCCAAATCTACCGCACACCAGCACTAACATGACATCAGCAGAATGAAAAAAAGGCTTCCCACAGGGTTTCATCATGTATGTAATTTAAAGGAATTATAAACAGACACAGGCAGCACAATAGGGCTCTCTTCTTGACAGATCACTCATCTCGACACAGGCAGAGGAATGCAACATTTATAATGCACATACAAGAATGGTTTGAACACGGCACATTCATGTATAAACAGACATGCAAACTGCTTACACTTAAACATGCAAAACCACAAACAGCTCGTCAGTCTTCTGCATCATTATGCACTATGTACGTTACTTGAGCTTTAGTCTAATCCCTAAGGTAATAGAATAGTCAGGTGGATAAGAATAAACACATCAAACACCGCTAAAAAGAAAATGGTTGAAATTTCATCTGAAACTGGATGATACTGTTTATTTTAAGCAAAGTACAAAACTATTGGAAGGTGTGAAACTATTTAAAGAATTACTTTGCATTAGCAAATAATTTGTAGTTTTTGCCAGGCACAACTTCAAATGAATTTAATTGTCAAAGCTTTCCATTATTCACAGACTACCATTTTAAATTTGAGCGAATGAAAGTTATACATCAAAAAGGCAATTATCTAGATAATATTTATACTATTTCATGACATTTTTGTGTGTATGTATTCCAAGTTTTTACACAACAGAAAACAAAATGCAGCCATTATTTTCCAGACCAACCACCAGTTATGCAGATCTAAAGCCTATAAAACCACAAATTAGTAAACTAATCCCATCTGTTGTATTTTTTAAAATCCAGTTTATATTATATGAGCCTATTAAGAATATTATGTTTCTTTCAGTCAATGAAATATTCTGTTTCAAATCAGGCAGAAGCCTATAATCAACTGCAGCATCACCATTTGGAATGAGGCAGCTGAGCTGGAACTGACTTGCATGTTAATACTTCTGATTGATGGAGCCGATTACAGGCTCTTGACTCATAATCCTGAAATACTAGTGTTGTGGAAACAAAGACACAGAAAGAAATGAAGAAATTTAGTTTCAGACTCTTTTAGTAGCTAGAAGCAGAGGCTGGTATCTTTTCTATTTTCTGTACCATAGTATTGGTGGACTGCAGTTTGTGCTGCCACAGTTATCATTAACAAATGCTGGAAAAACTCTGATTGATGAACTAAAAGGAATAAATGCCTGAAAAAGACTAATATAAGGGGGATTTAATAGACGGTTAAATTTGGTAACATTTTATAATGAAATAAACATTTATGATTTTGTTTTGTCTTTTTTTACTGTAGATAAATTTAAAAAATATTGCAATTGCAGTAATAAAAGAAATGTTTTTCTTACATGATGATTTAGGACCTGCACATTTTAGAAAAATATTTTAACAATTTGTTATATTTGTATGTTTATCCATGAATGATGATTTAGGGGTTGCACCTTTTAGAAAAATATTTAATGACTTCTTATATTTGCATGTTTATTCTTGAATTGAGTTGTATCAGTTGTTTTAGTAAGAGCAGCTGCAATAATGTTTAGTAAATAATTTGCTTATTTGTTTATCTGAGCTACTATTTTATTTTTCCAAGTACGAAGCAAACATGTTTAAACACACATCGACCATGGAGTCCTGCAGAGCTGAGTGGAGCTGAGCTGAGTCGTTCATGTATTAATGGTCGGCTTCAGAGAGACGCGATATGTGTAGATATCATGATGAGTGCCATTATTATACTGTCAGGAAAACTGCCGCTCAGCATGAGCAGCAGGGATACATTCAAATGTAAAATAGACTCACTAGACCAAGGCTGACAACGCTGTTACCTGAATGACTTCTGAACAGTTTTTTTTCCCACACTAAATGCAGTTGAATTCTACCAAAATGGATGAATTCTGATTCTATGATACTTCAGTTTCTACTGTTACAAACAATAAACAGCTCTCAGTCACTCTAAATGAATCTCTTTTTTACCCCAAAAATAATTATTTCAAAGTGTATATCCTGTGACAGCATGACAGCAATGTTAATGAACACTTTGATCTGAAAGAACAGTCGCACCTGTAATATGCCCCAACTGTCCCGTCTCACAAACAATAACAGTGAAATTAAACCATATTTTTCTTATTATGCTGCATGACCCCCTCAGGCCTCCTCAGGGGTCTGCAGGCAGGTTTGATCCATGATTGCAGTATAAAATCCCCTGCTGAGACTCCATTTTCCAGCTACGGGCTTTGTCTGCTTAGTAACTGATTAGATTAAAAGGTGCACTCTCTCTCACTCTGAAATGTATTTTCTGATCTCCTGATACATGGACTAACACCATTTGACAGATAAATGTGGTTATTACCCACGAGGCTAGCAGAGATTCATGAGTGTGGCATATCTGTAAACAGTGTAGTAAAATGCACCTTGAGTTCGAGTTTAAAAAGAGAAACAAATGTGAATATACGCCTAATTTAGCAAGAATTTAATGTTAATTCTGCCTGCAAACTAACTTTCTCTGGGGTACAATAAAAGGGCATTACAACAAGTGAAATAGGGAAAGCTGGACCGACTGCAGCTGAAACTTAAACTGATGACATAAGCAAGCCCTCTGGTAAGAATCAAGAATCAAGCCATAGACTTAATGAGCATTCAAGCTAACGTGAAAAGAACGTGCCGCGCTACCAAGGATGCCTTTCGCAGGCCTCGCCTAATTCCTTTGGGGACAAGTCCTGAAATAACCTTAAAATCAAACTTATCAGCCGTTGTCACCAACACACGGACACTCACAGCAGCAGTCTGGCAGTGAAACATTATAGCTGTGACTTTCAGGGTCAGGACTGATCACCTGAGCCTCAGACCGTATTACAATTACACTGATAGAATACTGACCTTTTCTTCTAATGCTAACGCCAAGGAGTGACACCGCCACCGCCCTGGGTGTATTGAAACACTAAATGACCAGAAATACACAAAGCACTTACAGTAACACTAAGCATACTGTACACAAACCGTCACACTTCTACCCGCGTCTCACACATTATACACATTGCTCTTATCTTCTTGCAATCCAATCTTAATGACTCCATTAACTGAGAGGCTATTAGCGGCATTCACTTTATGGCCAGCCAAACAGCCCAGCCGGGAGCATATTACGGAAAGGGCATGTGTGTCCTAATGTCCGTTTCTTGTCACCCTCCTCACATACACACACTCAATCTTTCCCCCCCAAGGCCAGCGAGCCTGAAGCAAGTAGGAATGAACTAACGACTAAGCAAACAGGGCTATTTTTTGCGCTCCATTAGACAATGAGGAGCAAAGGTTTAGTGCAGGCTGCAGTGCCTCGCGCTGGTGGTCAAGAGATGGGGGATTGAAAGCGGAGGAAAGGAAGTGCTTAGTGTTAGAAGTCATCGCCGAAATTAGCCCGGCTCACTTAGGATCAGAGACTGTCTGAGAGAGACTTCAGTACTGCCACACAAGAGGCATCATGGGGTACGATAGCAGAAGCCAAGATGTTATGAAAATTATGGATTCACTGTTGATAACAGTCTAACAATTATCTATTTTTTAAAAAGAACTGAGCATTCCCTGCTACATTATAACGCAGTCAAAGAAAACAGCTGCAGATCACTTTCGAGGAAAGAACAGCTGTTCCCACCAAAGAACCACAAAATGACTAATGGCCCAAACAATGTGAACATGTGTTTATGTCTAAACATAAGTGGAGAATGATCAAGGAACGAGGTAAGCACAATCGAAAGTGTACAAGCAAATCAAATCTGAACCATTATTAGAAAGTCTTAACCCGAGGGTGTGTCCATTTACTCTTCCATGGTCTGAAAGGACCTGACTGGTGCAAACAGGAGCCAATGAATTTCAGCTCAGGTGCTGAAACTCAATGTGAAAAATGATGAACTATGTACATTCCTTCAACAATTTAGACCAAGTCAAGTGAACTGATTGGATAATGAGATTAAATGAAACAAATACTTGCCTTTCTATTTCAGCATGTCCAAACTGGCTGAGCAGGATGTATGTATTTCAACATGGATGATTTTTGACCAGAGCAGTTATTTTGTGACTAGCGGGCTCAGCTGAGGAAGAGGCTGGGTTCAAAGTTCATTTGATGTCACCGAAGCAAATACACTACATGACATGTGGCCTACATGAAACCTCTGATAGATGACAAATGTGCTGCACAGGAACAGAAAGGGATATGAATGGTCGCTGTCTCTCAGTGGTTTAGGGCTGTTTTCAACTGGATGTTTCAGGCTTTGTGTCATAATAAATTTGTTTTGGCTTGTTCTTTGTTATTTTTGTACTTCAACATCACTGTATTTTCTGTTTCACACTCCAAGCTAATCTTTAGCACTGCAGGCAAATGGTTGCTCCTGTAGAGAGAGGAGAGGATGTACTTCATAACTCATAGGAGATAGAGGGGGGTTTGAGCACAACCCTGATATTAGCTCACCATTCTGGGAGCAGTGGGTTTCAGACGATTGTGCTTTGCCTCCGCTGAGCAGGACTGGACAGCAGTTTTCTGCTGCCTGCCTGTTTTTTTACCCAACTCCCAAGGGGTGGACGACCATTTATCAGCTACGAGAAGAACACATATCGATGTGCAACATAGCCTGGGAATTCAGCTTTCATTACACTTTAAACTGCAAGGTCAACTTGACAAGAATGCGTGTCAAAGCTGTCAAGCACGGAAACATGAAACAAATAGCCTACGCTGTGGAAGTGGTGTAAAGCATCAAGATAAGGGGCAGACATCCCACCATAAGAGCCTCGTTTTATGTTTACACATGTGTCTTGTTTAGTGGGCTTTTTTTACATGGCTCTGGGACTGACAGGGAAAACATTAACAACCGGAGAAGTTATAAGATACAGCCAGAATTTATGTCAAATGAATGTTATGACAAGATCTATCATTTGGGGAAAACATTTACGTTCTCAGATGAAAAGTCGCACCAAATCTTGCCACTTTTACTTATCGCCCAACAGTGAAGCCATGTTGTGAAGCACAGGCTCCAATGACAGTGTAGTGTAGTCACTTTGATGCTGTCGTACGCCACTCCTCCTCTCTCTCTCTTCTCTGGGTTTTCTGACAGTGACAAAGGGGATCGGCAGCAGTGTGTTATCAGCGTGCAGCTGCAGTAATCGTATTATTTAGTAATCTTAATTCTGAGAGGCTGACCAACAGTGTGAACAAAGCGGGGCCTTGCTAAGCCCATCAGAGTGCTCCCATGGAGCAGAGGTCTTTTCGTGCTCTATGGCCCCTCCAGACCCACACGCTCCCTTTTCCCTGCCTGTTCCTCACCCTCCCTTTCTGTTTCCTCCTCTCTGTCACTTTTCGTCTCTCTGTATCCGTCCCCTCTGTTGTTCCCCTCCGCTCTCGTTCCTTCCATCTCTAGAATGTTTTCCATTCTCTTTCCCTCTCTTTTCTCGCACTTTTCATCCTTCTGTTTTTTTTTCCAACCCTCCCAATCTTTCTGTCTCTGTAACGCTCTGAGCTGGGAGTTTGTGTAATGGCGTTATTCACAGTTCATTGGTCTGTTTGAAGGGACTATCTTGATTGAGCGTCTCCCGGTACAGGGCCTGGTGACTGTGGGAGTGTATAAAGATGTGGATGTGTCTGCAGAGATAGATGGGCTTAGTAATATGCAGGACATTGCAGGGGCTGGGTCTCACTCCAGGGTTTCATCCGAAGCAATACATAGGGAGATAAAAGAAGCCCCGGAATGATATGCAGTCAGGGTGTAATGCTCAGGGCATTAGACGTGAAATGGAGGCAACAAAGAACTAGTCAGGGAATCAGAGTAATTCTCATTAGCTGGTTCACCCTCTTCAGTTTGAGCCTCCCATCCCCTTTCCATCTCACCCTAATGAATGCAAGTACACTGACACAGAACCAAAAAACTGCTCTGAGAAGCAAAAACACTCACCACTAATTAGTTCAAATTAACCTCAGGACCAATATCTAGGCATGCAACCCCCCCCCCCCCCCCCCCCCCACACACACACACACACACACACACACACAAACCCAGAGAAAGGCCCCTCCTTCGCCTCTTTCTGACACCACTCTGATGCTGTTGTAAGCTTGGCTGTAAGATCAAAATCTCCTTCTTTGGCAGACACACGCACATACACACACACACACACACACATGCTCAAATTGCCTGGAGCAGAGGAAGCACAGGAAAGCAAATCTGCTGTGAAGACACCATAAAACCAACACAGCAGAAAGAAAGACAGACCATGTCTGTATTTCTGCATACATGAGCTGAACACACGCTAATGACATGCAGCGTACATGTGAATAGATGCAAACACACATGGGAAAAAGACAGAGAGTCCTACTTACAGAATGAATCAGATGGTATCAGAAGCGCTGTGCCATATTATCGAAGTAGTAGTGAGTCAACGCAGGCATCGAGATCAGGGATCAGGGTTTTAGCACTTCAGCCGGTGGGGGGTGGGGGTCTTATAGGGGGAGTCAGCGGGGTTCACACTGTTTCATTGGGGGTGAGGACATCTAGAGAGAATCTCGAGGTGTCCAGTTTTTTATATTCTGATGGACAAAATAATCCCTTTAGAACAAGTCAAGGAAAATTTCAACAATTGATGAGAGGAGAGGTTCAATTCTGTGTACAAAGAGAATCAGGGATTGATTTAGAAGCTGTATTTCTTCCCCCTAGCTCTTACATCAAAAAAAAGGGCAAAAAAAGAATAACCAGAACCTGTCTTGACAAATAAGACCAGGAAAGGGTGAAGATTAGTCAATCAAAACAGGGCTCCACCTTTTCTATTATGATGTCTTTTTATTTTTTGCTTTCCTCTGTCTGTCCACCTCTTGTTTTCCTCAGGATTGCGGAGGGCCTATGAGCAGAGGAACGCCGGCATCGGAAAACCAATCACCTCGCCAGGCGAAGGGAGAACATAAAGGAGTAAATGACAAGCAGATGAAGGGGAGGATTTCAGACACCTGCTCTCTCCCTCTATTTCTCTGCCTGCTTCCCTCCCTCTCTCGCTCTCTCACTCCAACTTGGATATATATCCTTTCTAGTAACAGCCCCCTCCCTCCCCAGCTGTTTTTTTTTGTTTTTTTTTTTTAGTGCATGGGCTTTTCCACGGTGCTGACAGAGGTGGATGCAGACAAAGTGAGATTTTCTAGAAGCCACAAACACTGGGATACTCCGTTCCTTTTCTTTCTGTCTATGCTGCCTTTCCTTCTCTCTGTCTTTCCTCCACACGCTGCATAGAATGACAATGAATTGCACGCTGTCTACTGTGCCGGCTCTGGCTGTCTGCCTGGCTCTCTGCCTGACACTTGGAAGGTTGGATGTGTACCTGTCTGTCTGTCTGTGTGCCTGTCTGTCTTCCTATTGGTGTGTCTTACCCGCCTCGGAGCTTATCCGTCAGTATAGCTGTCTGTTTACCAAACCATCGTTCAATCTGTCTCCCTGCCAAACACACGATACAGACCAGGCAGATGCAGGGGAGACATAACCCCACTCCACTGCTCAAGTGCCCCCCCTGGTGTAAATCCTGACCCCTCCCCTGGCCATCGCACTAACTAGCCTCCAGAACACACAAATTAGAAAAAGACTCTTGAACAGGGGTTTTTGAACAATCCTCTATTTTGCTTCTCTTGTCGTCTCCACGTCCTTCTCTAGATCTCCGTCTTCTTCCTTCTCTACCTATATTTCTCTATGTTCAGCTCCTATTTTCTCCCTCTCTCCTCTCCTCAGTGCCAGTCTCCTTGCTCGTTATCTATTCTGGACAGTCTGTCCCTCCTCTCGCTCCGTCACCGAGGGAGGATGAAGAATGGTGCTGCTTCATAATGTATTTCTCCGCAATGTGTGAGAAGATGGTGGAAAAGAAGGAAGGGGGAAAAATGTGGGCTAAAGAGTTTTTTTTCTTCTTCTTCAAAATTGTTCCTTATAAAAACAAGCCCTCCCCCCGCAACGAATCATAACAGGGAGCCTCTTGAGGGGGGATTTTCAATTACCCACATTTGACCACAAGCCAATCTGGAAGTGCGGCCCCGCTCGGAGGTGTGCGGAAAAGTGTTGTAATCTCGATAGGATATCCTGTCGATAAATCCAAACATGTCCGAAAGCTCCATACCACTGCTCCAGCATCTCTGCAGCCTATTTCATTACTGATGAAGTCTGACAGGTTCAATCGTACACTCAACAGGTTGATTGGCTTGTTGCGAGTCAGCTCCTCTGAGGCTCGCCCACCTCGGTTTGTCTCTACTTCCTGTAGGTGACTTCTGGTCCCACAGTCCGGCTGGTCCTCAGCTCTGATGATACAAACTGTTGGCTGGAGAAGGTGCAGGCAGTTAGGTGTGGGAATCCGGTCGCTGGAGGGTATATGTCGGTTTCCATGTTGTCCATTTGGCGTCCATCTCTGCAAGGATTCAGACCTAGAGGAAGGAGAGAGGCAAAGCAGAGAGGAGAGAGTGAGAGTGCATGAAAGGTTAGCATGGTGACATTTGTGTCACTCTGCCTTATCGCGTACGTCATTCTCCTCCTCATCACACTCCACCCTGTCTGTCGTCCTGCTGTCTATTCTGTCCTTGTCACTCTTCCTCTGACTTTGCCGCTTGTTTATTCCTCCTCTCCAGTCTATGATTTGAGCCTTTCACTCTCTTCCAACAAGCTCGTCTTCAAACACTCTTCCCCATCATGTCTCTCTCCTATTCCCTCTGTCCAATTTTATATCTACACCTCTACTGCGTTCATCCGATTATTTCTCCTGCCTTTTTCTTAGAATCCAAGTTAGTTGTCCATCATGTCAGTATCGCAGACATGATCCATTTGAGGTAGAACAGTGAAAGATAGCGAGGGACCTCTGACTAGTAAATGTTTGCAGACGGAGGACTGCAATCCAGGCACATTGGTCAGGTACATGTCATACCCGACATATATAGGCCGTCACCTTTTATAAAAAATTCAAACCAGCATTCTGTAATGATCTGTTCAAATTCAAAATTCCCTGTGTAGAAGAACAACTGGGTGTGCCTTGTACTGCAGCAGGGATTTTTCCTCCTAAAACACAATGTTTCTGAAATACTGCATGCCCTGCTGACTTAAACTATTGTTGTTGTCTTTCTAATACAAAAGGGAAAAAACTAGTGAGTCATGCAGAACTTAACAACAAAGTATTTAAGTAGTAATGGGAGGAAGCATTTTGGATTGGGTGCCATAGTTGAATCATGGATGGAGGAGAACTGTTCTACATTAATGTTAGTGTGTCACTCAAGCAGCAAATGAACGTTACAAAGTTCACTGTAATGTAATTTAAGATGAGGTATATTGGTTTGTACCTCTTTTCTTAAAGAAGAAAATAGTGACCCTAGTATAGAGTTTGTGTGAGTGTAACACTAGTTAGCTCACAGTTCAGTACAAAACACCCTGTGATAGATATTTTCGATTGATTTTTTTACTAAAGTTTGGACAAATTTACTGTTAAAAGATCCTAGGAATAAAACTGGAATTTTTGTACAAATTACTGTTGCGATCACAAAACATTTATTTTTTACTGAATGTAAAAAAAAGGTTTGTACAGACTTTGTAAAAAAAAGATGTTTCAGTTCTCTGGAATGAGCTCCAGAAGGACCTGAAATCAAAGCAGCTGGTCTGAGGAAGATGGTGAAATGTGTAACTGTTTTTTCTTACATTTTGAGTTATTTGTTATATGTATGTGTATGATGTTGTAATGTGATGTGGCATCTGTAACTTTGTGCTGCTTTTTTGGCCAGGGCCCTGGGAGAAAGAGATTTTTAATCTCAATGGGGCTAAGGTAGTTAAATGAAGGTTAAATAAAAAAGTAAATAAAAATGCAAATAAAATAATCCAACCTGAACCCTAACTCTAATCCGAAAGTGAGTCACTAAGAAGCTTTGTTCAAGACATTTTGAACTTGAAGTAACAATTTCATTTAGCCACAAACGCAGGTGATAGAATTAACCAGGAAAAGTGTTGGCATTTGATTGTGTTCTTTGGCATTAATTGATGCGGACACAATTTAGCCATTTCCTTTCATAATAAATCATACAGCCTTTTATCACTTAAGTCTAAAAATAGAAGCAGGATGTCAAATCTCAGCAACCCATAGGTAGTCTCCTCTCTGTTACTATGCAACAGTTATCACCTGTTGAATATATACATTTCTATTCAGACAGACATGAATACTGTCTTAGTTCAGAACACAGAAAGCCCACACTTCTTTAAAAGCATCCAGAAGCAGTGTAGCCACAAAATCGTGTCTTTTAACAGAACAGAACAAAAACCATTAAAGAGGTTAAGTGACTTCTTCCTTTTCCCAGTGTCCAGTGAGGTGATGGTCCATTTAGAATGAAACATTAGAGGCCATTCAGTGTATCAGCTGCAATCAATACTACTGTGTGGATAGATGGGACCCTCCTGTGACACTCATATCCTCATAGGACCATTTATATCTGACCGTGTGTGTGTGTGTGTGTGTGTGTCTGTGTGTGTGTGTGTGTGTGTGTGTGTGTGTGTGTGTGTGTGTGTGTGTGTGTGTGTGTGTGTGTGTGTGTGTGTGTGTGTGTGTTGGCGCACTTGTTAAGTTGTGCTCAGTGACAGTATTTGTGTATGTGTGTGTGTGCAGCCTTTGTCACCATTAGCACGCTAATATGGCACAGGTGTGAAAAGATGCAAAAGGTGTAAGGACTACAAAAGGATAGAGATGTGTATGTGTGTGTGTGTGTGTGTGTGTGTGTGTGTGTGTGTGTGTGTGTGTGTGTGTGTGTGTGTGTGTGTGTGTGTGTGTGTGTGTGTGCTCGTGTGCACGCATTCTTGTGCAGGCATGTACATGTGTATAACAGCTGTCATGCCTGAAGCAATTGCACACATTGATCTAATTCATAACCTTATGTTCCACCAATTCCACACACTGAGGGTGAACAACAGACCTCTGCCCTCTCTGCATTGTCACAGATGCAACACTATAGAAATAATTAACACAGACACAGGAATAGCAAACCTCTCTCTCACACACACACACATACACACACTGGCATCCACAGCATCTCCATTCATTACCTATGTCAGAAGAGACACTTAAATGTCTTTGGTGTGCCTGAATTCAAACAGAATGTGGAGAGGAGACACTGAGAGAGGGATGGAGGCGATGGAGGGGGGGAGGGGTGACACAGCCGTGGAGGGGAAGAGTGAGAGAGGAAAAGAGATGGTGGGGGGGTAGGCAACAGATTGAAGTCAGCCATTCAGATTTCATCCAAATCCATCAAATCAGACAAATCTGAATGTTTATGTCTCGATAGGGGGAGTGACAGAGATAAAGAGAGATGGATGCTGGATAAAAAGAGGAGAGAAGGATGGAGGGAAACAGGTGGGGGGAGTGGTGGAGAAGTGGGTTGGACAGGCTTGACTGGGTGAGGTAAAAGGAGAGACATGAGGAAACCAAGGGAAAACCCATCAGGGGTGAATGCTCTGAACATAACTGCAGACCGAAGAAGAGGAGACAGCAAATAGATATATATGAAAGAAAAAAGAGGGGGAGAAAGAGAATGGAGAAAGGGGAGGGAAAAAGGAGGAGGAGAAGGACGGACACTCACCCATTTCAGCGGGCTCTCCACAGGCGAGCACAATCCCTGCTCTGTGATCCCATCCTGGGGAAAGGCGCAGCGAGATCCTGGAGCTCCCTCCGCTGAATACCAATGGGGCTGCTATTATCAGCTAACACACACACTCACACACACACTGGCACTGTGGAAGAAACAGCACAAACACACAGAGTCAAGTCTGGGGTACTTGTTTAATTTTTTTCTTTTTTTCTAAAAGCTGTGCAGTGATGCAAACAGCACAGCACAATAGAAGAGACATTGCAGCATAATTGCATTTGCATTCCCTTCTTCCTCTCTTATTTTCTCCCTTTTCTCTTTCTTCATGAAAAAAGCATCAGAGGCAGTACACAAGCCAGAGGCAATAATCCACACACACGCATACACACACTCATACACTGGCATTTGCAGCCCTTACAAATACTTACTGAGCATATATTCAATCCCAGCGAGTCCCACAGTCGACTCTATTCTGGCTCACAGCTCCTCAGCTTCCGAGGGTGTTAAAGAGAAATGAGTTGTCCGCTGTTTTCCTTTTTTCCCTTCCTGTGGGTCGCTCAGCAGTATCTGATGCAGAGATAAAAGGATATGAAAGCCGGCTCCTTCATCTTCCCTTGTTTTCTCCTCATATGCAGTGTAAATCCAGTTTTTCTGTATCCATTTGTTGATTCAGTTCCAATCCATCCGCCTGCCCGTGGACTTCGTGGTGATTCTGTGACACGTGATGGCAAACTGCATTCACTTAGTCACCCTCCCCTCTGCCTTTTTCCTCTCTGTCTCTCCCCTTGCTCAATAGTATAGCCGTACCTCCTTGGCTTTCTCCAATCTAATCGTCTCTCTTTCTCTCTCTCTCTCTCTCTCTCTCTCTCTCTCTCTCTCTCTGCAACCTCCCACTCTCTCCCCTCCCTGCCTCCTTCTTCCCAACACCCACTTCTCCTTCTCTCTCTCTCTCTCTCTCTCTCTCTCTTTTCCTCCAAGGGGTATTTTTCTCAAAGATGAATATCATCCCCCCACCACCCCCCTCCCCATCTTCTCTACTTCTCTCTGTCAGTCTCTGCGATAAGCATTTGAAATAAGAGGAAAGGCAAAAAAAACTGGCCACACAATGAAACAAACACACACATACACCAACAGAGAGAGAGAGTAATCATAGGGGTGTGTTACAGCCCTTGCCAGGGTAAACTACCCTGACAGAGTTTGACATGGCTACATGCTCAGGGTGACAAACACTATCACACCACCACGCAACTTGCCTCATATCCTATGACACACACACACACACGTACACACACACTCTGACACACACACAAACATATATATATAAACACACACAGCAGAATCATACGCAAACAGACAGTTGGACTCACATCATCACATTGACATTGATGTCACTGATATGCATAAACATTAGCGGGGGAAGTAGAGGTAAACACATACACATGAGTAGAAAGCCGTAATCAGAGTATGGGGTGAGATCAAACATGCATGCACACACATGCTTCACAATCACATAAAGCATCCCTCCTTCCCACCGGGACATCTTCTTCACTATTTATAATGTTCACTCATAAAAGTAACAACTCCACAACAGCGTGAGCCCACTGCAGACAGCCGTCTCTAGAGGAGCAGCTCGAATTATATGATGTCACAAACCTAACTTTATCACCCCCCCTCCTTATGACACCATTGTTCCTCTCTGGTACACTGGTTGGTCGAGGTAACCTTTTCAATGAAGAACTTTTTCTTAACCTTGCAGCCCCAGTGCTCCCTTACTATTTCATGTCCTTGAGGCTATTAAACTCACCACGGTGTGTTGAATCATTGATTTTGTCACTTTGTGCATGAGGTGGGTTGTTAATTGCTAGTGACAATACCATGGTGCCTTACGGTAATATTTGTAATTTATGCTGAAACATATTTTCAAAGGATTTGTTAGGTTTGGAAGAGCAATTTAAATTGATAAAATGACAACAAAACCTGTTTTTTCTATAACTTGTGTATTATGAATAAGACCACATTCCGTCCCATCCAACCACAACATTTACATACTTGTGCTTATAATGTAAATACACAGTGGCATAATTTAAAGTAAGGGCTTATTTGTGTCTCCCATATTGTCTAATAGCCTCTGATCTGAGCCTTTGGATGCATCTGAACTGGTATGTCCACTATGCTGCTGTTCCCTAATCAAAACGGGAGGCAAATATAGTATGTGACAATGCTGGGCTGTCTCCTCGGCTCTGGTCTCAAACGTCCCCCACCCCCACCCAGTGCTTCATCATGTTTTCACCTATTCACTTTGCATCTCATAAAATAATGTGCATCTCAAGATGTCTTTGTCCAGTGGGCGGACAGTGCTGGAGCACCTATTACTCACTCATGCTTGAGCCTATTAAACTGCAGCCATGTCACGTCACAGGTTCCCTCAGGCTGTGTGTGTGTGTATGTGTGTGTGTTAGGATATGATTGTATGTGCAGCTGTCCTGCAAATTTAAAATTCTCTTTTAAGGATGTGTGGCTTCTTTGTGTGTGTGTGTGTGTGTGTGTGTGTGTGTGTGTGTATGTATTACTATACTTGTGGGGACACAATTCTGCTTACATAGTCATGTTGTCAGTATGCCCTTATAGGGACAAAAAGCCAATCTCCTTAACATAAATCATTCATTTTTGGGTGAATATTTGATCAGCATTAGGCATTGTTGCGAATATGGTTAAGGTTACAATAAAATCTCAGTGTGTATGTAAGTCAATGTAATATAGTGTAGAGTGTAGAATTACATGTTGTATCAGCATTGTGTGTTAGAAGGGGGCATCTGCACCTAGTAATATTGATGAGTGTGTTGGGGGGGGGGGGGGGGGGGGGGATGCACAGCGTTACCCCTGGCTGTGACCCACAGCTGCAGTTTTCAGGAAGTCAGGAGGAGTGTCAGTGTGCTGTCTCTATCATTCCATCACACACTCTGAGATACGCCCTGCAGTCCCAGAGAATGTGTGTGTGTATTGCCTAATTTACCTCTGGTCTAATTTACCCGTCACATGGTTTTCAGCACTGACTGCTGCTCTCAGAGTGACTGTCTACACATCACGGCAGCTACAGATTACTCAGTCATTTGGTGTGTCTGTTGTTGAGTTTGACAAACTCACATGCAGACATGCAATAAGGCCATTAAACATAATAGCGATGATGGTTCTGGTCTGTCTGTGTCCACCGTTGCTGTCTCTTTGTTTCACTCTACCTCCTCCCTCTAAATATGCATTCAACAGCTGTCTCTGTCTCATCTTCATCCCACACCTCTTTGCTCTTGACAAATTGATGTGCAGCGCTTTTACATAACATCACACATGCACACTGTAAAAGTAAACCTCACTTTAACCATTACACATGCACTCCGCTGTATGAGTTTGGAGCCCAGTGTTTGCAGTCGTGGATGTGTGTGAGTTGTGTTTCTTTTACTTTTCTCTTTGCAGAACGCATGTTACTTCCATGTTAACTATTGCTTGGAGAGCATGCGGCGGGGAGGGAGATGGAGAGAAAGACAGAGTGGGGGGGGGGATTGACATTCTTCCCGAGCACTGCACTCCACTCGTGGAATAATGATTAGCTCCTCAGTATTCAACTCACATAAGGTTCACTATCAATGAGAGAGGGGAAGGAAACATGAGGGAGGGGACAGAAAGGGTGGGGGGTGGAGTGGAGCACACAGGGGAAGTAATGGAGGACAAAACAGAAGAGTATGGTATGACATAAGCAGTAGACGGAGGTGCTAGTATGCTGCAGTATGCTCTCACGCACTCTCACACAGACAGATGCTCGCTGCATGTGCTCAATGCAAACATTAAACAAAAGTAACAGTTGCACCATTTTGCAAACTAAAACTGAAGGCAGTGCAAAGTCAGGCACGCACCCAAACACTGTCCACACACACACACACACACACACACACACACACACACATACACAGAAATACACCACTACATGCATGGAGACTACTTTGTCAAAGTCACAGCAGGTACAGCCACCTCAGCAAAGAGAGACAGGGGCTATGTCGCAGGGGGGAAGAGAGGGAGAGACAGAGAGACAGATGGGGAGGGGGTGATGATGAAAAAAGAGAGAGAAAGGAGGAAAAAGAAAAAATAAGAGAAGGACGGAGGGTGGGGAGAAAGCATGTGCAAGCAATAAATATGTAATCACAAGGCATAGAGAATGATAAATGTATACCATTACTTAAATAGGTCAATCATACATTAATAACTGAGATATGATAATAGAGTTGGGAAGTCAGCTGTAGCCAACTGAGTAAGTTTGCATAAGTGTGCTCACTTAGTCAAATATAAAGAACTACATCATGTTTTTGCACACCCCCTAACTCAGACTCTATTTTTTAAGACGGATTATCATAAGTGAGATGTTTTTCGATGAAAAAAAAAGGAAAGGCCTGTGGTGTTGTATATTAATGTCACTTGTAGAGCACAGCAAAAAGCAATGTTTACTGTAAAAGAGTGACATGAATTTTTGATGGAATGAACAAAAGAGGAATCAAATGGTAATACGTTGATTTCATAAAAAACCCCAAACAATTCTGCTTTACGGTTTTTAAGATGGATAAAATGCTACTACAAATTCATGATGTTGCAGCTTTGATTGCATAATCTTATTCAGCCTGAAATCTCCTGGGCTACATGTGTGAAAGAGAAAGGAATACTATTATAGAACAGCAGCAGGTAATTAGAGGTGCATGAATTTTGGCTAAAAAAAAGCACTCCAAGCATAAGCTGTCAGTGTCAAGACTCCTGGATTTATGTATTTATGTATATGGTAATGTAAGGATACATATAAGTTAATAAAACATCTATTTACCTCTAAAATACAGAGTAATATTTTGTGCAGAAAAATCTTGTATGGTGCTTTTTATACAGTGAGTACATCATTGACCTTAACATGATTTATTGTATTTTCCTTCCCGGTAGCATTACTCCTGAATGTAATTTTCACTGGTAATATTTTTTGACCTTTAATGGCTACATGATAGTTTTCCTGTGGTATTTACATTGACTCTGTCATATATTCTAATATCGTACAGGCTATTTCTTTGTTTATTTAGAGCCTTTGCAATATGATAAAATCAGCTGCCTATCTGCCCAGACATGATTTGCCTAGATTTATTACTGTAGCACATAAATATAGCAATGAATCCATTAAGAAGGCTCATACAGCACTTGAAACCATTACGTTGCGTGTGTCACATTGAAGATAACATAGTACTTCAATTATCATATACTAGTCTGTGTCAGCAAACTAAATATTTCCATCACGTTGCCTTGGAAACAAAGCGTAGCCCAACATCTCCAAATTGCCAAAATGTCAATAAAAATGTCATCATTAACAAATCATGACTTTAATTCTCTGCTGGCAGCTCAGTAGTTACCAGCTTTTACAGTTATTGTGTAGAAGGTTAGTGAAGGCCTGTTGTTTTTTTCATTCATATAATACTATGATATATCCAGAATACATGTAGTGTATCTTACAGGCAGATCAGTGTAGCATTACTGTTCACCTTGTACTAGAAGGTGTGGTGTCAGCACACTCTCATCTGTACTTTGTGCTGCATGTTGGAAGGTCCTTTCATTTATAGCTTTAATGTCTACGTCTAAATTCATTTACATTGTGGATATATTCTTTTAATGCAAATCAATGCCCCTTAAAATGTCTAAGGAAAGTGGCAACACTTATAGAAGTGAGTGTATTCACTTCTCTAAATAAACATACAGTATTTGCTGAAATGAGATAACTAAGCTACAGAAACAGATTTAGTGAAGATTTAAAATAACAGTATATGTCAAAATGCAAATAATTGCTTCTCTATTTTCTTTCTTCTTCTAGGGAACATGCGTACCACAGAGTGCATGCATGACCCTGCTGCTTGGAGTAAATTGTCAAATTTAAATTTAAATTTTATATTATATACACCACTGGTCAAAAGTTTTAGTACACCTTGATTTGAACTGCAAATCAAGGTGTACTAACCTTGATGAACTATACTAACCTTGAATGAACTCCTGACTAACTAGGTCTAGATCATGGGGTTCTGCTTAGCTCTAGAGCTCTAGTCCTAGAAAAGACCCAGACATCAGGCTTCATCCATGCTGATATACAGACGGGGGTTAATTAACCAGAGAAACTTGGTTGGATCAACTTTTCACACTTTATCTAAATCCATTACTGCAGAAAAGCTGTAAATCTAAGTTGTTAACTATTACTTGATTCCTGAAAATTGATATCTCTCTTTTTTGGGTCGTTGGGTAGTTAACTGATTATTTTTGTACCATTTAAATGTCCCATATTCTACAATTTCCTATTTTTTTGGGAGGGGAATTTTGACATCAAGTCAAAAGATTTTAAGTACCATGGCTGAATGTATGCAAGTACGGTTGTGAGGGGTGTTGGTGGTGACTGTATAGTAGTGACATTACAACTTCATATAAGTCATGACTGCTTGTTTTAAGGCACAGTTTCTGAATACAGGCTGTGTATGTTTCTCTGTGGAGTGAGTGTTTTTTAAACATGGGACAGTATTAATACACTCTCTGCTGTCATATATACAGTAAAATATATATAGGGCTCTAATAAATCTAGAAGGTATTCATTGGAATTAAACTGATTAAATTTCAATAACGTAAAATGTGTTTTCTAAAACTTTTGAACTGTAATATATATATATATATACAGTGGGGAAAACAAGTATTTGAACACCCTGCTATTTTGCTATTTCTCCCACTTAGAAATTATGGAGGGGTCTGAAATTCTCATCATAGGTGCATGTCCACTGTGAGAGAGATAAACTAAAAAGAAAAATCCAGAAATCACAATGCATGATTTTTTAACAATTTATTTGTGTGATATAGCGGCAAATAAGTATTTGAACACCTGAGAAAATGAATGTTAATATTTGGTACAGTAGCCTTTGTTTGCTATTACAGAGGTCAAACGTTTCCTGTATTTTTTCACCAGGTTTGCACATACTGCAGGAGGGAGCCTGGCCCACTCCTCCACACAGATCTTCTCTAGATCAGTCAGGTTTCTGGGCTGTCGCTGAGAAACACGGAGTTTGAGCTCCCTCCAAAGATTTTCGATTGGGTTCAGGTCTGGAGACTGGCTGGGCCATGCTAGAACCTTGATATGCTTCTTACGGAGCCAGTCCTTGGTTTTCCTGGCTGTGTGCTTTGGGTCGTTGTCGTGTTGGAAGACCCAGCCACGACCCATCTTCAATGCTCTGACTGAGGGAAGGAGGTTGTTCCCCAAAATCTCACAATACACGGCCCCAGTCATCCTCTCTTTAATGCAGTGCACTCGTCCTGTCCCATGTGCAGAAAAACACCCCCAAAGCATGATGCTACCACCCCCATGCTTCACAGTAGGGATGGTGTTCTTCGGATTGTACTCTTCATTCTTCTTCCTCCAAACACGCTTAGTGGAATTATGACCAAAAAGTTCTATTTTGGTCTCATCTGACCACAAAACTTTCTCCCATGACTCCTCTGTATCATCCAAATGGTCATATGCAAACTTAAGACGGGCCTTGACATGTGCTGATTTAAGCAGGGGAACCTTTCGTGCCATGCATGATTTCAAATCATGACGTCTTAGTGTATTACCTACAGTAACCTTGGAAACGTTGGTCCCAGTTCTTTTCAGGTCATTGACCAACTCCTGTCCTGTAGTTCCGGGCTGATTCCTCACCTTTCTTAGAATCATTGAGACCCCACGAGGTGATATCTTGCATGGGGCTCCACTCCGATTGAGATTGACCGTCATGTTTAGCTTCTTCCATTTTCTAATGATTGCTCCAACAGTGGACCTTTTTTCACCAAGCTGCTTGGCAATTGCTCCGTAGCCCTTTCCAGCCTTGTGGAGGTGTACAATTTTCTCTCTTGTGTCGTTGGACAGCTCTTTGGTCTTCGCCATGTTACAAGTTAAAGTCTTGCTGATTGTATGGGGTGGACAGGTGTCTTTATGCAGCTAACGACTTCAAACAGGTGCATCTGATTAAGGATGATACATGGAGTGCAGGTGGACTTCTAATGGGCGGACTAACAGGTCCTTCAGGGTCAGAATTCTAGATGACACACAGGTGTTGAAATACTTGTTTGCCGCTATATCACACAAATAAATTGTTAAAAAATCATGCATTGTGATTTCTGGATTTTTCTTTTTAGTTTATCTCTCTCACAGTGGACATGCACCTACGATGAAAATTTCAGAGCCCTCCATGATTTCTAAGTGGGAGAAATAGCAAAATAGCAGGGTGTTCAAATACTTGTTTTCCCCACTGTATATATATATATATATATATATATATATATATATATATATATATATATATATATATATATATATATATATATATATATATATATATATATATATAAATATATATATATATATATATATATATATATACCCACATACAGTGTTATACAGAGCAACACACCCAAAGGCACACCCTTACACTGTCTGTTGTATAAACCTCAATGTATAAAAATAATCTTTGTATATACTTCCTTTCGTTTCGTCTTCTTCCGCTTATCCGTTGTCGGGTCGCGGGGGCAGCAGCTTCAGCAGGGAGGCCCAGACTTCCCTCTCCCCGGCTACTTCAAGACAAGACCCTGAGATACTTGAACTCCACTTGAGGTGGAACTCCTCCACTCATCCCCGACCTGGAGTCGACACTCCACCCTTTACCAGTCAAGAACCATGGCCTTGGATTTGGAGGTGCTGATTCTCATCCCAGCCGCTTCACACTCAGCTGCGAACCGCTCCAGTGAGAGCTGAAGGTCACGGCTCGATGAAGCCAACAGGACCAGATCGTCCGCAAATAGCAGCGACCCAATCCTGGGGCCACCAAACCGCAGCCCCTCAACGCCCTGGCTGCGCCTAGAAATTCTGTCCATAAAAGTTATGAACAGAATCGGTGACAAAGGGCAGCCCTGACGGAGTCCAACCCCCACTGGAAACAAGTTCGTCTTATTACCGGCAATGCGGACCAAGCTCTGGCACCGAGCGTACAGGGACCGGATAACCCATGTCAACGGGTCCAGGACCCCATACTCCCAGAGCACCCCCCACAGGACTGCCCGAGGGACACGGTCGAACGCCTTCTCCAGATCCACAAAACACATGTTGACTGGTTGGGCGAACTCCCACGCACCATCGAGCACCCTGCTAAGAGTATAGAGCTGGTCCACAGTTCCACGACCAGGACAAAAACCACACTGCTCCTCCTGAATCCGAGGTTCCCCCTGTGGCCCCCCCCACGGGTGGTGAGTCCATGGGGAGGGGGGCCCACGTCACCGCTTCGGGCTAAGCCCGGCCACCAGGCGCTCACACCCGAGCCCCTTCCCCAGGCGCGGCTCCAGAGGGGGGCCCCGGTAACCCACACCCGGGCAGGGTTAACGCTGACCCAATTTTCTTCTTCTTCATCAGGAGGTTTTGAGCTGCACTTCGTCTGGTCCCTCACCCAGGACCTGATTGCCATGGGTGACCCTACCAGGGGCATAAGCCCCAGACAACACATAGCTCCTGGGATCATTGGAACATGCAAACCCCTCCACCGCGATAAGGTGGCAGCTCCAGGAGGGTATATAATGTCAGTCAGTCAGTCAGTCATTTTCTATACCTGCTTATTCCTCATTAGGGTCGCAGGGGTCTGCTGGAGCCTATCCCAGCGCGTTACGGCGAGAGGCAGGGATACACCCCAGATGGTCGCCAGCCAATCGTGGGGCACACACACCATTCACTCACACACTCACACCTATGGGCAATTTAGAGTTGCCAATTATCCTGAGCATGTTTTTGGACTGTGGGAGGAAGCCGGAGTACCCGGTGAAAACCCACACAGACACGGGGAGAACATGCAAACTCCACACAGAAAGGTCCCAGACCCCGGACCAAGGAGGTCTTGAACCTGCGACCTTCTTGCTGTGAGGCAACAGCGCTGGTATATAATGTAATGCTTGAAAATAAAGGATAGAAAAAAGAATTATGGCTAATTTAAATATACAAAAAATGATACATGGGTGAAATAGGCAAAAATTTGACCCAGAGTTAAAATACCCAAACATTAAAAGCAACATAAAGAGTTAAAGGTTTTTCTGCCACTGCAGAATGAAATCCACTAAACAAACACTGGCAGTTAAAATATATTGTATTAATACTGTAATAACAATGTCCATCAGTAGTTATATATCAATAAAAAAATACTATTCCAGGATGGTAAAGAATGACACTCTTTTCCACCAGCTAGTAAAGATTGTCAAAATCTTGTGTACAGTGATATTTGTAATATTCAATTAAAATTTAAAGCAGCTTGTGTTTCACATGGATGTTGCTTCTCCATTATTCGTAGCTGGAGGTGTTAGCCAAAGCTCCTGGTGTCCTCCACCTGCGCGGGACATTGTGATGTCAGCGGGTTTACTGCTGTGAGAGCTGAATATGCACATTCTCTCCTGAGGGTCACTTGGGTATTTTTAGTGGTTTTGATATAAAAAGAATCAAAGGGATGCCCAGGGTGAGAGCAGCTCCTGCCTGTGCTTGTGTCTCGTATTTTTATTGGTAATGAAGGACATTCCTAAATCGGATGGTTATTTTAGGCCCTGGCACATCTGGATAATTTCATCTGGTTGTATTCAAAGATTCAATAAAAAAACAAAAAAAAAAATTAAAAACCTCTTCACTGGCGGCTTCCACACACTATAATTGTCATGAATAATTCAAAGACTAATTGCAAAAATTTTCGCACATGAAACACTGTAGTTTATATTCCGCTCAGCTGTGTATCTGTGCACTTATGAATCATTTACTGCAAGTGTATTGGTTTATGCGAATTTTCACTAATGGGGTGCAACAAAGGAAATGTTAAGTTTTATACAAGCCATGCTCGTGTGATTTCAGTGAAAATAAAAATATTCCTGTGCCCAGAATACTTTTTTTTAAATCTAAATATCTTTGAAATTTTTTAAACACCCCCAATGGTTAACAGTAATGGTCATTACTGTTAAGGAAAAAAAACATCTCATGTGTTTTATTCTTTTAGATTGTAAATGACACACAGATATAATGGAATGGGATGACATTTCTATTCAATAGTTTTTTTTTGTTGTATTTAAATGGCCATACAGGTCCCTGCATATATTCTTGGCTTCATTTTCATGTACCAAACACCTGCTGTTTTATGTACCATTCATTTTATTATTAAAACATTGCTGCTTCCTTGATTATTGCATATTACCTTGGGGAAATGTGATCATGTTGCTGTTAAGGTACATTCATTCAAAATGAAGCTGCAGAAATAAGGCTGTCTGCAACTATCACACTCCAACCCAAAAATAACAGTTGGAATATGCATTTTTAATTAATAGACTACACCACACACATATTGGAAATATAATCAGGACAGAAAAAAAATATGTAAGCATCATAAAAGAACATTAAGAACAGATTCATATTATAGACTGAGCATAATTTAAATCACATTAAGTGTTTTTGAAGAATCTGGATACATATAGTAAAATCATTAAGTCTGAACTAACGACTGAACATGGCCAATTAATAAACTGTCTTCTGCACAGCAAAAAAAAAAAACACCATACTGCAGTCAGACTGCTTCCCTAGAGCATTCGAGTCTCATGATTGCATCTCCAGCATCTACAAATTCCTTCAGTATCTTTGGTGTGTTTTCAGCTTCAGTGTTAGCCAGCAGGTATGATAAACGGCACTCCACCAGAATATCAACTCTCAAGATTTGCTAGGAAGGAAAAAAAAAACATGTATTTATCGACTGGTTGCCTGTTGACTCTCAGAAAAGCAATGAAGTGCAGCTAAATTCTTGGCACCGGCATCTTTTCACTCCTCAGGAGCCCTCTATTTCCTGATATGCTTCTCACTCTGCAGAAATGGTGCTTCCCCCCCCATTTCAGTACCCCACACAATCATCAGCATTTCTCCTTCCATGACATGAAAACAAACTAAGACTGAGTGCCTCCGCATGTCTGTGGTTTCAAACCCCCCTGTCAGCAATCACTGGGCGGGAGACAGCCATAAACTGTGCTTTAGAAGACTATAATTGGCTACTGCAGCGCAGGCAAAAACTTATATTATATTATGCCTCTTCCCATTGAGACACAAATAGGATCATTATTTTTGATAACTATACAGCAAGTGCTGGATAATTTCATTACGCCACTTGCCACTGCATAATGCTGTGCTTCAGCTAAATCATCATGAATCTTGCAGAATCTGTTATTGTATTTAATAACAGCACAAAACCAATCAATAATATCATGTCTAACAAATTATCGGAAAATTTGTGTTGATCTATATACATACACCATTCCCTCTGGCGTCAAGTAACATTAGTGTTCGTCTTCTACCTTGTTGTTTGTCAAAAGGTAAAGTCAATTTATAGCAGGACCATTCTATTTGATGGGATGGGGCTTTGCCCTCCTGTCATCCACCTTAAAAAATGATGGACGGTCACAAACGTGATAGCTGAAGTGTTTTATTATAAAGAAAGCAGAAGACATATCATGGAGCAGTCTTAAGAGCTGTAAGCACATGTCTCTGTACAATCACAGGCCAAATTATACACCATGTTTTCCAATCCGATTTAATTTAATCCATTTATCCTGAATGCTTCTTCTTTGTAGCACTAGGAAGTCACTGGGAACGTGTACAACAACACAATGCAGAACTTGTGTTTAAACTGGCTTAGAAATCTATCAAACTACATACAGTACATATAAGGAAATAACTGCATATCATTAAATGATCAAACTTCACTCCAGTATCACTCTATATTCTCAACTAAACTGTCAAACTTTCTGTCTTCATACGGTCTCCTCCACGATGAACTCGATGGCATGCTGTGGTGACTGGCTTGCCTCCACCATGGTGATTTCATTGCCATCCATGGTGATGGTCGGAACAGTGATGGTCTGAGCTCCCAGGACGGAGGAGGGCAGGATAACAACCTGCGAGGTTCCACTCATGTCACCGAGCTGATCAGATGGGATCATGACCGTGTCGGTCCCTCCTTCGGCCCCCTGCAGGACGTAGATTGTCTGCACGGTGCCAGAATCCACCTCCCCCGTGGAGGCTAAAGAGGACAGCACCTTAGCCCCGTCCAGCACTTTCTGTACGTGGGCGGCTTCGGACTCCTCCGTGTTCTCCACGGGCAGGTCTCCGTGTAGCCGGATGTGTTTGTCCAGGTTGGAGCGGGAGCGGAAGGCGGCGGGGCAGTGGGGGCAGGGGTAGGGCTTCTCGCCGCTGTGGGTGCGGGCGTGCTCGGTGAGACGGGCCGCCACGCTGAAACTCTTGCCGCAGATCCAGCAGCAGAAAGGCCGCAGGCCGCTGTGGATGCGCTCGTGGTCCTGCAGGTGGGGCAGCTGGCGGAAACGTTTGCCACATGTGTTGCACTGGTGGAGGAGGGATGTAGGAGAATGAAGAAGTGGACAAAATATGAGATGAGAAGATACAGTTCAGTTTGTAACAACAGTGCCAGTGCAATTAATATTTTCTGAGACCATTCTGTGTGTTTTTCTGCAGACGCAGCACTTCTGGCTGTGGTACAGGAAGAGAGAACAGGGTTTAGAGGAAGACAGATACAAAGCCATAAAAACTGCACACAAGTGTATAAAGGAGGCTTACAATTACATACTGGGCAACAGAAAAAGATGTTAAGCATCAAGTTAAAACTATTTCTAAATAAAGAAATAGTTCCTCCACACCAAGTGCAGATAAGGAACTAAAAAGGAGATACTTGATTAAACCTGAAGCACAACAAAAGAATGGCTATGTTGTGCTCTGATTCTCACTGGGGACAGTCTGACTTAAACTATAATCCCTGTTCTCAGTTTTGTGGTTTATCTAAGATATACTAGTAGTAGATTTCCTGTTGAGTTGATTGTTGTTGTGGGTTTTAAATGCTCAACAATTACAGATGTGCCTTCAGTAATGCACACAGTATATTTGATTAAAATTCATCCCCATAAGCGCCTCTGTGTTGAAGGCCCAATGCTTCCTGAACCTTAATCTTTAGCGTGGCTGATAGATAGCGCTCAAAGCAAAGCCACAAACATTAAATCAATTCCTACAGTCCCAACGTGCGGTGATGGGCTTGGGTGGGTCTATAGTTGATGTCCTGCCTTGTCACCAGAGCAGCAGAGAGAGAGGGGAAGAGTCCCAGAATAGTAACAGGCACAGAGGGGAGCTGACAGGCCCTAACTCAGCCCTGCCATTAATCACAGGTACACAGGGAGGGAGGAAACACCCGCAGGACACACGCCGCACAAATGGTCATAGTCCGGAACCAGAGAGATGACCACGGCTATAAACGGGTGTGAACGGGGTGAGGTAGCGCTGGATTTCAGATTAGAAATACAGGTGTTAAAAGGCTTGAAAGCCTTGCATTAAAAAAAGGACACAATATGGTTCAGAAGGCTGAAAGAAATCCCCTGTTCATGAAAGCACGCGCACACACTTACACGCATGCATGCACATGCACACACACTAGTCTCACCTCAAAGGGCCTCTCATCAGTATGTGTTCTCATGTGAACAATGAAGGTAGAATTGTAGGCGAATTCCTTGTGGCAAATCTGACAGCGGAAGCGGGGCCGGTTTTTGGACTTGCTGAGCGTGCCTTGGAAATGGGCCAGAACATGCTCCTCCAGGGCGCTGTTGGAAGTAAATCGGCGGCGGCAAGGCCTCACTGGGCATTTGAGAGGCGTTTGGCCCGTGTGGGATAACCGATGGAGGTCCAGGCCCTCCTGGGTCATGCAACGGTGGCCGCATAGGTCACACTCAACCTGAGGGAGGGATAAAGGGAGGAAGGCGAAAAAAGGATGAAAGGTGTATGGAGATGGGAAAACCGAGAGAAGCAATTAATGAAAAGGGAAAAGGTTAGTGTTTTCATTGTCTTACAATGCTATAACCACAATGTCATTTATTCAGACTGGGCACCTTTATAGGCCATCCCCTTCGCATGACCTCCATTTTTCCTGCCATTCTCTGTCAGCTGTAATATATTATATAATAAAAGGCCAAATTCTTCAAAAAGATGGAGATAAATTGCAGTAGTATTTCATAAAAATTCCAACACCTGATCAGAGTACTTCATTCGTCCTTAATAAAAAATGTAAGACTCAGCAGTCACTCACTGAATATCTTGATGTGGAAAAGTTGTGAAAAAAAACATAATAGCCTTTTATCCTTTTCTGAGCTCCTAACCTGTCCAGTGCATCGTCCTCGGCCCTGGCCCCGCCCACGGCCGGCGTTCTTCTCCTCTTCACTGGTAGGGCAACGCTGCAGGTGGATGTCCAGCACTGACTGGTTCACAAACTGGGATGAACAGTGGTGGCACATCACTGGCTGCTTGTCTGCGAGGGAACAGCATCAGGTTTTAGACAAGCGATCCCCGTACTACAACTCTGTCCTGCTGATATCTGACGGCTGATCCAAAAGAAAAATCCAGGGCTGAAAAGTTAAACCAATGCAGAAGTGTAAAAAACTGCAGTTCCTTAAAATGGCCATTTAGGCTGGATCCAGAATTGAGTCCTTCCCCATAGACGCCTGTGTCAAAATTTAAACAAATTTGCAGCAGAAATAAACATGTTTACAGCCTGGTTTACGAGAGCTTCAAGCTTCAAAACCAAACACACAAACCAACAGATCATGACTAAGTGGCTGCATCCATTACTAATAGTCTATGACAGGTGACACATATAGACATGGCTGGTGAAGGGCAGTAGTGCCCAACCTTTAGCTGTAGTCTGTTTTCCAGTGTCAACAAAGAATGTGACTGCAGTTAATGTTTCTTTAAAAGTGGACACACAGGGACGCAGACATAATATGACATTTGTCATAGACAATCCACAAATCTGCCAATTATTTTCTTGATTGATGATTTAGTCCATGTATAAAATGTCATAAAATCCTCAAACATCATCTTGGGCATATCTTCACACCTGCAAAATTAGACCCAGCAATTTTTTGACCTAATTTATGATTTTTTAATGTGTATGATTTGGAAAGTTGTTTATAAATTTCCCTCACTCAGCTAATCAATTAATCACCTAATTGTTTCATCACAAGTCAGTTGTTTGTCCTCGTTGGGTTGCACGTCCTCATTGGGTTGCTCTTGAAAATCTGGCTGTGGAAATGCTGACAATGATGGTTCATCAGTATGACCATAGGTCGCCACGCCAACATCTGGTAATCTGCTAACCATCTGTACAGCATATCCCAATGGGGGCGAACCACTGTTCACCATTGGGACTCTCTAATTAGACCTTTAATAAGGACAATCTCAGCCTATGGCCCTGGGATGATCAATGGATCAATCTCTCCAATCATCTCTCTCAGAGGTGCCCTGTACCTCTGACCCCTGCTGCACACTGATTCTTTGAGCTTTACTAATAAGGTTGCCGTGCCAACACCCCCCCTGATTAAGATGAAGTGTCAACATGTTGACCCAATTCATTTACCTTCACCCTCCTCCTCTCTTCCATATGAGTCACAAATCAATGGGAAGTCATTGACCTAATGCATCAGAGAAACAATGCACATATAACATAGATATACAACAAGAAAGGCCACCCAGCCATGCAGACTTTGCATTAATCAATAGTAACTCAATGCCTGTTTTACTGATAAGAACTTCCTTTACATTATCGTTTCCTTTACAATGACTCACAGTAGGTTAGATCGCATTTCTTGATATGGTCAACACATTTCATTATTAGCCCTCCTGGATGCAATCACACTTTTTCACAGGAACACAGATGAATCTGAGGTGAGAAATGATCAAATAGAGATAGGATACCTGACATCAAAAGCAATGTGTGTGACATAAACTATGGAGTAATAAAAAAAAAAGAGAGAGCGAGAGATTTAATGATAGAGAAAAACCCTCCAGCCCAATTGCTGCTATATATTGTTCCTGGTAGCTTCTGGGGGTGAATACTCTGTGATGGGCTGACCCCTGAACTGACCTTGATGAGTGAGCGAGTGCAGGTCGAGGTCTTTCCTGCGTTTGAAAGCCTCTCCACATTCTGGGCAAGGGAACGGGTGGCTGGTGTGGAGCAGTCTGTTCAAACACACAAACACACACATATGTATTCATACATACAGCTAAAATGAATAATAATGCAGAATTCCCAATATAAAGATTTAATACCCCAATTCAAAGACATAAATTAAACATAATGAATAGAGGGGCGGCACCTTATATGCCACTTGTACAAGGATTAACAGCAAGTATGTGCTTAGCTGTGCTTCAGGTTAAATAAGGATATTAGCTGGAGTGTATAAAGGCTGGAGATAAAAGAACAGCAGTAAACTGGGAGCAGTCAGAGTTAGGACATGAAAGACTATATTTGTCCATTGCATAACGTTACGCTGGATGTAGCCTTAGGGGAGGAGAGAAATGTTAGTATGTGTTCACCTGACGCTGCATTAGGCTGCACTCACAGCAGGTGCAGAATGAAAATGCAAAGTAAAAAGAAAACACTAGTTCTTATAATCAAAACAAACACAGCAGATGTTGATGTTTACACACAATACACATTATATAGTTATATGTGTATTTATTATGTGTAGCAGCCAACGTTGCATGTGCAACAATTGGTTGATTGATGGATTGATCTAAGAAAAAAAAAACAATATCTATTTGTATATCAAAATCCTCAAATATGAAGTTCATCTGCTTTTTATCACAAAAGATTTGAAGTAGTTACCTTAGACTCAGGGACACATTTGATAGACAATTAATCAAGAAAATAGTCGGTTTCAGCCCAATACCCAACCACAAAATCCCTGAAGTAAAGCTCTAGAGGTGATACCCATACACTGTCGCATGCCATGCTGTGGCTGTTCCTCGTTATAGAAAAAATAGAAATCAATATTTCAGGGACAGCGGACCCTGAGATAACTGGGAGAATTAGAATTTCAGTCAGGGTCACCTCTCCTCCCAGCCAGATGTTCTTTAATGAGTAGGAGTGACACTCTACAAACAGTGCATTAGAGAAGTACCCATAGATATACACTTTTTTTTGCAACTAGTAAACCAGAAACAATGGTCCACTGGTACCTAAACACACCACTGGCTTTGGCAAGAAATGACAAGAAAATCACTGCTTCAGAGACAGGAGATCTGGAGATTTCTGTGCCTTTTTACTGCTGTATGTCTCCTTTACACTCACTCTATTCATTAAACCCAAACATCAGAGTCTCATAACAGATACAATAAATAGCATGAATTTATGTTGATCTGTGTGGGTTGATTCTATTTTAAATGACACTTTTTTTCCAAGTTTTATCCTAATTGCTTTAATTTGCCTAATTATTCTTCACAGTTCTGCTAATTTAATCCTTGAGTTTAGTCACTCTGGTTCAATAGTTTGGTCAAAAACAGCTATCAGGGATTTTGTCCACTGAAGTTCCCACAACATTTCCTTTTTGCAGAACATTGGATTTAAAATAAACACAATGACTATGAAATGGGGTCGTAAACTATTCATTCGTTCCATTCTCGGTTACACCAGTCATTGTTTTTCTATAGTAGCAGTGGTATTCAAAAATATTAGAATTTCTTAGAGCTCATGGTGACTTGTTCAAATGTGTCCTAGAATATTCAGTTCACTGTCATGTGTGACAAATAAATGCCTTAAAATCCTCATGTTTGAGCTTTAATGCTTAAAATGATTATCAAAAGAGTTGGTAATTAATGTTCTGCTGATCAACTAATCAATGTGATTAATTGTCATAGTTCTACTATGATACTATATTACAAGCCAACTTTTAGATTTAAATGTGTTCACATCAACCTTAGGATCAAAAATGGTATAAAATGGGATTTCTATACAATTTTTACACCATTCACAGCTTAAAGTTGAAGGCACACAATTTAACCTTCGAGTGTATTTTTCTTTGATATCCAATAAGCTGCAGCCCAAACCGACAAAATGCAGACAGGCACTCTGTAAATCCTCTCTCCATCGCTCAGTCAGGTAGGACAGGACCAGGCTCTGCCCTCATCCTGGATCGTTATCGTTATCATCTTAATTTACTTGGCCTCTGTCTGTCAATCATATGCAGCTGAAGCTCAAGGGCACCCAGACATCTCAGTCATTGCGTTCGTAACACAGCTCAAAAGGTCTCGCTCAGTAGTCGGACACGGCTCAGCTAATACAGCTCCTGGCAAGGGAGAGGAAGGTTATCTAAATCCCATCCGGGGTTCCGTTTGGAGCTGTAATTCTAACATATTTACACAGAAAAGAGGGCTGGAATTTATTGAATAACGTCTATCTCTGGTCTACATGGAAATACAGCATTCAATGGTTGTTGATAGATGTGTTGTTTTTTTTTGTCAGTTGTGAATTCCTTTTATGGGTTTAGCCAGGTCTCACTGATTGTTACATCTCAACTATACTGTGACCTGCGGGCTAAACTGACGAGGCAGCATGCTGCTGAAACTCTGGTGATATATTTGATAATAAATAAGTACAATGGAGCTCAAGTATGCTGCTGCGCTTAGTTTTTTTTTAGGCTATTTTTTCACCTGCCAGCACCTCGACATTACAGGTGTGCGTTTAATCAATTATTTAGATGTGTTGTTTCCGCCTACACTCTTGCAAATGAAAGGAAACTGAATGGCTCATCCTTTACCAAAGTGTTATTGTTATGGTGTTATTACTTGTGATGGTTAAGCTGCTCCTCCGTGTTAAACCGTGAGGGGCACTGAGGACAAGCGAAGAGTTGAGCGGCTCCCTCGTTGTCCAGAGTACACACCTGCATTCAGAGAGACAGTCAAGGACAATAAAAACAATTTCACAGCAAGTTCTCCACAAACAGAATGCAATAATTATTTAGAAAAGCTGAAATTCAAGGTTTACTTCAAAAAAGGTTACCACATTCTATTCTCAATACCCATCTTTTCAAAAGTGGGACACCTACTAACAAAACAGCAACCCAATAAAATCTTTTGAGAATCATGTGAAAATGTCAATTTCATGCAGATTTCTTTATTTGAAATTGAACCCTTCAATTCAGGAAACATTTTTATAAACATAATATAAGAGAAAGTGTACCGGTTTGCGTCCTCGCTTGCGGCGAGGGAGGGTTGATGAATGGATGCGTTGGTGTCTCTTCAGGGTGGCTGCCTGAGAGAAGTTTTTGCCACAAACTTCACAGCAGAAGGGCCTGGCACTCGTGTGGTTCATGCTGTGGCGCAGCAGGCTCTGGGAGTTAGTGAAGGACTTTGTGCACACCTTCACAACAACAACATTATGGATCAGTGCCACAGTTACATTGAAACAGTTTTAAGTACTATTACAAAAAAGGGGGGGATCCACTGTGTTGAAACACAGGAGAATCTGTCAAATATAATGAGGATAGAGGTTCAAATTGCATCTGTTTCGCACCCACTTCAAAGCATTACATCATCCTTTCAATGTCAGCTACAATGCATAAATGACATTCACATCAAAGCAAATTATCCCTCAGACTGTATGAAGGACACGTTTTTATTTAGTTTCGATTGGCACCTTGCATGTGAATAACTTCTCTCCGGTGTGGCTGTAGACGTGGGTGCGGAGGAAGACACGCCGCGTAAAGGTTTTGCCACAGTAGGGGCAAACGTGGGGTAGTGGAGTGCGAGCCCAGTCCTGCAGCAGCTTAGCAGGTGGAGGGAGGTTGGTGGTGTCTGATTCTGCTGCAGCGCTGCCCTCCGATTCCTCTTTGGTGCCTGAACCCTTGTTTCCTGAACAAAAAGGAAAAAAAAAAACACTCATTAAGAACCAAAACGTCCTGTGACAAATACCTAATTTTTTTTAAATGTCCTTAAAAACTAAGGGGGTGGGACTTGATTAAAAATTTGCCCCCAAAACAACATTTATTTTTGTAAATGAATTTTAGTCGCTATCTGTAGAACATTTTAAACCTTATCTTCAACCACTGTTAGAGGTTTACAGGCCAGGGAAATTCCTTAGTGTTTCCAATGTTGACTTACCCTGAAATACCCAATAATCGCAGGGTTTC